>CM038345.1:27974616-30374616 GCA_021464625.1 Proterorhinus semilunaris | reverse complement strand
CCCCAATCAAACAATAAGTCAACCCCTAACTTCCCCTTTTCAACGTTCTGATCAAACAACAGGGCTCCAGAGTGAACCTAATTTTCATGGGTGCGACTAAACAGTTTTCCTTGGTTGCACTGGTGCACCTGCCCTTCACTGGCCATGACTTGCATAGACTCAATTCATTTAATCCTGTATGACTGAAACAAACAGCACATGTTACGTCACTGCATCAGGCGCATGACCTAAGATCATAAGGGACATACAAGATATTACTGTATTATATGCGTCAATGTACTTTTTTTTTTTATGTGACCTGGCCAATAAAAAGCAAGTCGCATTATTATGGGAAAAAGACGTATTAAAATAATCGATTTCAGTTTTGTTTTTTATCGATACCGGTCTATTCAAAGGATTTCAAACAAAATCGCTTACTTAAACCCACTTAGCATCTCATATCTTGTGTGGCACGCCCTGGAGTTGGGAATAAAACATAGTAAGCACAAAACAAAAGCCAACATTTTTTCACCAACGGCATGCAAATAAATCAATGGTGCCGAGTCAGAGTCTGGAAGCAGAATGACTTAGAATGGATCCAGTGATGGCTCAATGACTTTACAAATGCTGATGACACTTTCCAATCTATCACGCAAACATTTCCAAGTAAACACAGAAGAGATGCCTGTTGTAGTAGAAGAAGAAACAACCCAAGTAAACTGGATTACCGCTTCGAGTAAGTTCTTTATGGGGTTGTAACATGGTGTGAAGATCATAAAAGACAATTCTGTGAAAGACAGCGGAAAAACTCCTGCGTTTTAACTCTATTCTTGTCATAGATTTTTACTAGTGTTTGGAAAAGGCAGAACGTGTGTCTGGGAGACGGCTCGAGGCTGGGTGACGTGAGCAGCGGTTGGCCATTACAGTAAGTGCAGCCCATTAAGGAGAGCACTGCGGCAGGTAGAGCGCCCTGCAGAGAGGAGCAGGGGGGTGCGCTCAGATGGAAAAAGTTGTGACGTACGTCTCCTTTAGCTCTGATTCACGGCGGACATAGAACAGGATTAGATGCTGCCCCTCTGGGTCAATAATACAGACCTCAAACAAAACGAGTCCAAATGTGCCTGCGACGGGAAGGTTCGAGACAGAATCAGAATGTGAAAAAAAAATTTAGGCTTTATTGTAACCATTCATATCTTTGCTTTGGATTAAATTCAAACTGAACTGTTTTTTATTTTTTTTAAAGCTAACTTTCAATTTGATTAATTACTGCATTAAAAATTAAAATCCATTGTCACTTGTTAAGGCAATATACTATACCTCAAAGTTATTAGAATGAAAACGAACAGCTTTTACCAACCTCCTAAATGCAACACATTTTATTCTTCGTGTTTGTTAAAATTGTGTTTGAGTCCCAGCCCCTCCTCCTCTTCTCCTGAAAATCAAGTAGGAAAATGCCAAAATGCAGAATTCATGAATTTATTGGGTGTGGCACAATGCACCATGCCGCGGTGGTAAAAACCTGACAATAAACATTGTACTAAAGTGACAGTGCAAAGTTTAGCCGTGTGTGTCATGCATGTATGCGCGCACAAGGCGAAAGTCACGTCCCCTCAAAAACACATGAAATCTGCGTGGCTCTGTAAAGTTTTTCTCCGAATTACCAGGCTGCAGGGAGTGATAGACCCAGAGCACTGCGCTTTGTCAGAGGCACAAAGATACAAACTTGGTCATGATCCGTCATAAACTTTAGAAGTACAAACTATAAAGTACAAACAGAATGTTGTCCACGAAACAGCCCAAACATGAGCCTCAAATGAAATGTGCTGCTCTCTGCGTGTTTTAGCTGCTGGTCTAAAGCCAAACCAAAAACTTAAAACTTAACGGAGCACAGGGCCGACACGTGATTTCGTTTTGCAGTGTGAGCCCTGGGGCACATTTTATTATAAAGCAGCTTTGAAAACTTAGAAATCATTGCCAATTGTAGTTTAGTTTTTTAGTTAGTTTATTTATTTATTGGAGCAGTTTATCTGCTCAAAAGGAGTGGGCCGAAGCCAAAGGCTTATATGCGCCCACCCCAAGAATAAAACAATAACATATACATATAACAAATCATAAACAAGGGAACATAGGGTAAGGTAACAACAAGAAATAAAGAACAATAATAAAAAAACAACAGCAAAATAATGTACAAGAATGTTCGTTCGTATATTAGGAATATGGACTCTTTATAAACCTTTTTGAGATGTGCCAGGTTTTTACAAAGTTTCATACTTTCATCTCGTTTTTGCCAAATTTCAACACCACGTCTCGCGGGACACATTCTTTTCATGGTTGTTCTGGAGTACTGCTTATCAAAACTCATTTTACCTCTCAAGTTGTATTTGACTTCTCGTTTGCAGAACATATTTTGTATACTCTCAGGAACCGACTTTAGTGAGGCTTTGAACATGATATGAGCCATCTTAAATTCTGTCATTGTTTTTTTATTTAAAGAATAATGGATTTGTGTGTTCACGGTATCCAGCTAAATGGATTATTCTTATTGCCTTATTTGATACTGAGATTATAAATACTAATAATTAACAACTATTTTATTTCAAAACAAACGTATTCGTATCGCACTTGCACCATGATGCGCCGAACCGAACTGTGAGATAGCGGAACCGTTACACCCCCAGTATTTAGTAATAATGTCAAGGTAAACAAAAGGTGCTGGTCAGTGTGTGTCAGGAAACCAAACCTGCCTGTGCTCCGACATCCCTCATGCGCACCTCGCTCGGACTCCAATCAAGCCGATCCCTCACCTAACCACATCATTACTGAGCTACGGCGCTGACATCCTCTCTCCATCATATACATCAAACCATGTGGGGGTGGAATATGTTCATAATAAGAAAAAATGCTCAGAAATGTCCACCCACGGCAGAAAAGACGTGCTTCTCCTTGCTCCCCATAATTAAATCCCACTCGTCACCATAAAGTGGTCGGTTGCCCCAGCATTTCTATTTAACATTTGAAAATGTGAAATAATGTCTATGTAACGAAAAGACAGTAATGATTGAGTGACTGAGGGCTTGTCACGATTTACAATAGGCCTGGAGCACCCTCTGCAGGCAACAGGGAGAACGACATGTTATAAAACAGTGAAAACAAGCTTTCCAATGTATCTAATGGAATGCGACAAAATAAATTGCGTCATGATAAACACATTTTAAGCTCATAACGGGTTTGGTGATGGACAAACGTGGAGGTCAGCAACTAAGTCCAGGAATACAGACTGGATTGCTTCAGCAGCACGTCGAAGTAGAAACATCCAAAGTGAACAGGATTACTCCAAACTGCAGGAAGGAAGCACAAATACTACTCCAGGTATGAAACAATGCAAATTCTCAGTCATCCTGGTGGTTAATTATATCTTCTAGGTTCAAACAACTGGACCAGACTTACTTTTTTGGGCAGATGGCCTTTCAGTGATGAAGCCCATAATCCATGTCCACCAGTGGGAGTGATCGCCTTTAAAAATTGCAATAATGCTACAGGACAGGGGTTCCCAAAGGGGGGTCGGGACCCATGAGGGGGTTATCATTCATAACAATGAATTTGATGTCATTGTAGGCTCTCAGTCATACAGGAGTTGTCCATCTACAATGGAGGTTCTTAGCATTGATCAGCTGAGATTAGCATCGTTCAGACTGACCTCAGGTGTGAGGTTGTTAGGACTTAGAACTACAAAGACTCTTATCTACAAAGGTGTTTACCTACATGTGAGAGTAGCTGTTAGTAGAGGGGAGGGACTGAGCCAAGCTGAACTCTTCCCTATGGTCTTTATCTGGACCGTGGGCTGAACTGAACTTTAGTGCGCTGACAAAGCCTTTTGGATGAGAGGCGAAACGTTCGACACTTCAAGGACAGAGTACAGAAGATGGCTCAAGAACCTTCGTTGAAAATTCATTTGATGTTTTACTGATTAAAAGCATAGTATATTTCAGTTAAATTGAGCCGAATATAAAAACGGACATGAATAAAGAACATTTTGAATGTTGTGCATCTGAATTTATTATAAATACTAATTATACTTTACAGTGGAGGGGCACCTGTGGCTACAATAGTAGCTTAACCCCACTGAGTCTGGCGTGAATGAACAGTGTAGCACTTTGAGAAACGTGTTAATACAGGCTTGTAGTCAAGAAGAATGTAAAAAAAAATTGAAATGTAGCACACACTGTTACAGCCCACAGTAGCCCGTCGTTCCCATGTTTGTGTCACTCACCGGAACATTAACCCACTGTTACCGCGAGGCCTCGGGCTGCAAATCTCCCACAGCGAAGGGAGGGAATGATCGTAGATGCCACAAAACCCCTTTTAATGTGGCGTTTTAACCAGCGTAGGCCGCATTCAAACGGCCTGAGCTCACTTCCCCATCCCACTGTGGAGAAAACGGCACCACAATGCCCTTGGTGAGTCCTTGCACAAACGCGTACTCTGAAACAGATGCCCGCAGTAGGAATGGAACAAACCCGACGCGACGAGGTGAGAGGGGGGAGAGGGAAACCATCTGTTCAGAGGTGCTGGGGCGTTGGAGTGACACTGCAGCGACCTGGGCACGCAAGTTCAATCGGTTTAAAACTGCACCAGGGTGCGAGTTCAAAATTGAGTTGAAATTGCGATCTTAACCTCTTAGCCCCCACTTTAAGCAAACACAGACTCTTCAGGTTTGGCTTTACCCAAAACTTAAAGCTCCTTGACTAGGGAGCCTATAGGCCAGGGTAACACCTCATTTCAAAGCTAAGACCTATAAAACTGATCTACGATTTTTTCTTGTGTTGTTTTTGTCATATTTTGATGCTTTTTCATCACTTTTTTGTCACCTGTTTTGTTGCGTTTTTGTCGCCCTTTTGATGCTCTTATTGCCGCGTTTCATCCTCATTTGCGTCTCATTGTTGGCGAGAAGCTTTTAGATTTGGGTAATCCCAAACTGGAGGAAATGTGCTCGGTTAAGGCATGGGTTACGAGGTTAACTTTGGTCATTCTCAGTGATCATAATGGAAAATGTTGGGTGTTTTGGAGTTTACAAGATTTTTGTGGTAGATGATACTATGGGGGAAAGCAGTTGTTTTGTTTGATCTGGTTTAGATAAAAGATCAAGCGTAATGTTTTGATTTGTGTGTGTGTGTGTGCCACACACACAAAAAAGCCCTAATTTGACTTACGGGAAAAAAGATTACATGTGGGTTTAAATGGTAACAATGATGTAATGATGGTGATGGGAAAATTACTTTTTATGGGTAACAAGTTGACTTCCAAATTGTCATATTGTCTACTACTCTGGTTTGCAAATCTCCTTATTCACCTTATCCCGGACGTTCCGGTGAACACCATGACCTTCTCTCGTAGTTTACATAGGACTGCAGACGTCAAGAGAAAATCACAGACACAAGGCCGTTTAAAAGTCATTAAATAAATTGTGCCAAAATTAAGGCATTAAATGTAATTAAAAAAAGGCAAGGCAAGTTTCTTTGTAGAGCACAATTCACACACAAGGCAATTTAAAGTGCTTTCACAGTTGCATCAATTACAGTAAAAGGCAAGAGATAGAATACTTTCAGTTTTCATATGCTCGGGTAAAAAGAGCTGTTTTCAGCCTAGATTTGAACATTGTCAGAGTTGAGGCCTGTCTCACATCCTCATGAAGACTGTTCCAGATTTTAGCTGCAGCTTCACCGTGTTTAGTCCTGACTCTGGGAACCACCAGGAGACCCCTCCCTGAAGTTCTCAGGGCCCGAGATGGTTCATACGGCTCTGACATGTCAGAGATGTACTTTGGTGCTAAACCATGAAAAGACTTGTACACAAGCAGAGCTGTTTTAAATTCTATTCTCTGAGTGACAGGAAGCCAGTGCAGGGACCGGAGCACTGGACTAATATGGTCGTATTTCCTGGTTCTTGTCAGGACTCGAGCAGCAGCGTTCTGGATGTACTGCAGCTGTCTAACAGCATTCAATTGGATTCAAACTGGCATTAAAGTGATAGTCTGGAAGTCTAAATCTATTACAAATTGTATTAAATGTGCAAAATCAACCACCTAATAACTAACAAGCCTTTTTTTGTTATAATTTTGATGATTATGGTTTTCAAAATTTGGGGGTTTTACAATACACGTCTCACTTTGCATGTAATGAGTCTAACACATATTTGTTTCACAGTTTAAGTTGAATAACAGAAGTGAATGCACTTTTTCATGATATTCTAATTATATGACGAGCACCTGTACATACTTAAAACATTGTAAAGTCCCTCCGTCCCAGATCTCATTAACTAATCAGTCTAGTATCCTCCCGTGTTGACTAATGAGACGAGCTTTTCCTGTGAACCAGTCTGTCAGGTCCAATCAGGAGGAGGGGGAGGAGCTTGATCATTTACTTTTGAAAATTCTGTTCCTGCACTCCTCATTTTGCAAACTAAGAAGGGCTTTCTGGTTAAAGAGGGGAGGAATTGGATTGTTTACTTTAAAATGTACACTCTGTCCCTCCTCACTTTGCAAATCTACAGAAATCCAAATTTTGCAGCAATTTTCAAAGTTTATCATACATTTCAAAATGATGGACTAAAAAATATTCAGTTGCAGCTTTGGCTGAAATGTACTACTTTTTTTTGCTCAAACGTTTTCACATTTTGTCCAATTTTCTTTCCCCTGTCAGATGAAATGTTTGCAAATCTTAAGAAATGGAAAAAAGTGCAAATTTCTGCTGCGTTTGTGGCATTAACATTTAGTATTTGGGCATTAAAATGGCATTAATAAAGCATTACATTTGTCTTGCTTCTGCCTGACACCAAGTTGTAGCAGCAAACATGTGTATGTGTGTCTCGCTGTGTGATTGATTGACAGCGGCTTTGTCCTATAAGATGCGTTAACGTCCTTTGGGCCAGCCAGCAGGCCCAATGGACATGTAAGATGAAAGGATAAAACTCTGCACTGCTGTTGGGCTCCCAAATAATTTATTTTTGCACAAGGTAACGTTTTGGGCGTCACTTAGCCCTTCGTCGGACGACGATCGGCAGAGTTTTATCCTTTCATCTCATGTACTGTTAAACTCTTGCACACCACTAAACTGACCTGGGATGTGCGTGTCTGTCTAACCCCAATGGACATGTGACACAGTAAACCCATGGGTGGCTGTATTCACCTGTTGTTTTATATGGAGGAGCATGTGAAGAATTGTATCTGAAGGCCAAAGCAGCGACCTCTCCACTCTCGGCAACAAAGGGCAAACAAATATGATTGGAAAACAATATGTTAGAAAATATAGAAAAAACATTATTTTTGCTATTTTTAATAATATTATCTATAATCAAATACACTTGGGTTATTGTTTCAAATTGTTTAGGCCTGCAGAGAAGGCTTTGACAGCACACCACTGCATTGTGGTATGCCTGTATTACGAAAGATGGAGAGACTGAGTGAAAAGAGCTTAAAATACCAGGATATCTCAAATAACATCTGTTTTCAGACGCGCCTCTGTTAGTCTAATCAAGCAAAAGCTCATAGATCATCACAGTACGGCGTATCGATACACTGGGTGGCACGAGCAGAGCCTCAGAGGATGCACAGCGGATGTCATGGTTCCATAAACATTGCACATCTGGACTGGGGCTGGCACAGTCTGTGTTTGTGTAGGGCTCTGTCATTCTGTACGTCCATCACATGAAGAAAGCATTAGGAGTCCTCAGAACACAAGTTGTTCTTCCATATGAGTTACTGGTCTGATTTGGAGCATGATCCTAAAAGAAAAATGCAGATTAGGAGCAATCTGACGACCTGCAAACAGAAATGAACTATTTTACGTCAGCGGCAAGATACATGCCAAGACATCATAAGTACTCATTCTACGACGCCAACTTTTACTGCAACTACTGTGAGCTACTTATATATACAAAATGGCAGTCCGTAACACAGACACCTACTATGCATCTTAGGTGGCATTCACACTGGAGAGTTTGTAGTTTTAACCTTGGAAGCACAAGTCTGGTTCATCCCTGGCTGCAATTTTAAGACACTTGAGGGTGCCACGTTCATTGGTTAAAACAATTATACGCAAGTATAAAAAAGATGGAATTGTCCAGTCATCATACAGATATGAAAGAAGGCGGGTTCTGTGTCCCAGAGATGCACGTGCTGTGTCTGAAATGCGAATCAACCCAAGAACAAATGCAAAAGACCTGGTGAAGATGCTGAAACTGGTAAGAGTTTGTCATTATCCAGAGTGAAACAAGTAATGTACCGACATGGGCTGAGAGGGAACTCTGCCAGGAAGAAGCTCTTACTCCAAAAGAAACAAAACAAAAAATCTAGATTGGAGTTAATTTTTGGAGACATATCCTGTGGTCTGATGGGAAAAAAGATGAATTGTTTGGCCACAATGATCATCATCAAGTTTGGAGGAAAAAGGGGGAATCTTGCAAGCCTGAGAACACTATCCCAACTGTGAAATACGGGGGTGGCAGCATCATGCTGTGGGGTTGTTTTGCTGCGGGAGGGACTGGTGCACTTTACAGAATAGATGAAGACCGAACACTATATGAAAATATTGGAGCAACATCTCAAGACATCAGCCAGGAAGTTAAAGCTTGGGTGCAGATGGGTCTTCCAAATGGACAATGACCAAATGCAAAATGCCAAACTGGTTATTAAGTGGCTTAAGGAAAACAAATTTAATGTTTGAAGTGGTCATACCAAAGTCCTGATCTCAATCCAGTTGAAAAGGCATGTGCACGCAAGATGGCCTACACAGTTACACCAGTTCTGTATGGAGGAATGGACCAAAATTCCGGGATGTGGGCCACATACGCTCAATAAAAGCATAGTCGTCATCTTGCTGCATGAGGCTTGGTCAGTAATGGAGTAAATTTACTATACTGTAGAGGTTTTAGGATTTGTACTTCATATTTTTGTTTGATCACATGTTCCATCTACAAGGCTCATGATGCACACTCCAGAACATTATGGAGAGCTGTGCAGATGTGCTGTCACTGATGACAAAGACGGTTTGTCCCCGTCTGTTGCCGTACAGAAAGTCTTTCATAAAATACATCTTTACTGTATATTTGAGGATGGGATGAGTTTAATCTGTAAAGCACTTTGTGTTACATTTTTCTTTGAAAGGGGACATGTCATGCATGTGGAGCTTAAAAATAGACTTAACCTTATTTTGGCTTTGATATTTTACGGTTTACTATTTGAAAATATGTCTCTGTATGAATTAAATAGTAACAATGAAACGCAGGGATAGAGCTGGTGACAATCTTGACTGGGGCTCCTCCTGCTGGCAACTATAGGAATAAAACATTTTTTAAAAAAAAGGTTGGATATGGTGTGGTTTGCAGCTCCAGCAGCGCGTGATAAACACGCTACAAAATCGATAATGTTGGATGATGGGCTTTAAAAATGTGAAGGACAGTTTTTGGGATTGAACAATGATGCAATTGTAATCAGGAAAAACAGAACGAGGCACTGACGCTGTAGAAGAAGAAGAAACAGCTAAATTTAACAGCTTTGTCCGAAGATTAACTCAAAACTGAGTGAATGTTGTGATACAGTAGTACTCCAGGTCTATCTTTGACGAGGGAACAACGTTAAAACATGGTTAGAACCTCAAGAAAATCCATTTTGCATGATATGTTCACATGAAAAGTGATTTATAAATATTGATTGATTGAAATTACACGTATACCTTGAAATACTCTGGTACTTTAACTGAAGTAATCATTTGACGGAGCAACTTGTACTCATATTACAGTAATATTTGACAAAATATCTACTTTTACTCAAGCAATGGAATCAAATACTTTGACCATCACTGCACTGATGTAGCAACATATAAGCTGGAAAGTTGTGCGGTGTGGCTTTTTAGTACAACATAAAACAAAAGTTACGGTATCTAGCGGCCACCCCAGCGGCCTGACGTCTCTGCCCTCCGTGTCATTGTGTTTCAGAAGTCGTTTGGAGCGTGATGAAGGCAGAGCTTCTCCAGGGATCTGCAGATGATGAAGCAGCTGTCTGCACGGACCACGGAACAGCCATTTTTCATTTATAACAAGAACTGGTATCGTCCATAGCGTGGTCAAGGATAGAAGACCAGTAATAACACAGAGAGACACATGAGTTAAGAACAGTTGAGGTTATATGTTTCTAAGACGGTCCTAAACTAAAAACGTTGTCAAACAGCGATACCGCACTTGCTTCTCATGCTCAGCTACTGATGATGCTGTTTCTGCCAGGGGTTTTTCATAAAAATGTTTTACTTCAAAGCAAGGCAGCAAAATCTTCCTGAAGACGAGTTGGTGAACTCACAGAGCCGTGGGAAGATATTTAGTTTCGGGGGTGCTTAGGGACAAAATTTACTGTTGAAACACCTTTTCTGTGCATATTTCCTATTTATCAATATTGCCTGCAGTTCGCAAATTATCCACCAGGGGGTGCTGCGGCTCTCTCAGCTCCCTGGGTTCCCATGGCCTTGTGAACTCATGTCCCGTCCCCAGTGTAACCCGCATTTAGTGTAGCCTTTTATTTTTGCGGGGCCACTTCCTGCGACACCCCACACTCCCAACTTCCTCAAAGTTAAGGGTCACGGGCATTCACTTCCGCTCCGTCTCCACTGTGGCTGTGGCATGGTCTGTTCGGCGTCCCCAAACAAACCCAACCATTCGCTACAACCATAGGTTGTCAAGCTCTGAATTTTCGGTAAGTTTTAGCCATCCGCTACTCGACTAAAACATGTCATGTTCTGCCGTGTGATTGCTCACTGTGTTACTTTGACTAGTTGCTGCCGCTTCCCAACCAGAGCCCCTGTCTTATTCCGCTCTGTTTTGATGTCGGGCCGCGCCTGGAGACTCCGCGGTTAGATGCTCTAAACTCCAAAGGTAATCGTCTTACTTTTCTATTGTAAAAGCCGAATTGTAGCCACCGATGTAACCTGTTAGCATGTCGGCTAATTTAGAGTATTGTTTCCGTTCTGTGTGTGTTTTGTCACTTACATGACTACCGCTGAAATGGTCACACGTTTTGGTGGCCATTGAAGCCCATTGATTTTAACGTAGCTACGTATTTTCCTTTGATTATTGCGCAATACTACTTCGAATACCAAACTCCACATTAGTATTTTGGATGATTCGATTACTTTTGTTTATTGAAATTTGAAGGTGCACTTTATTATTTTCTTCACTGTTGACTTGAGTTATGTTTTGATTCTGAACTATTTAGATACATTCAAGCTATGCTGAACACCATAGCCCATGGTAATAGTTTTTTTACTTATATGCAATACGTAAGTATTGCATATAAGTATACAGATATAATTGCATGATAGTTAAATGTTTTTAACTTTGCATTATCGATTTGGTAATATCTTCATCGGTATCCTCCACTACTTTATATTTTAATATGCCTTAGCATTCAGCATGTATGTTTATGCATACATTGATTTATTTTATTCATACGGTTACTTTAGTAACCAGGTTACTTAATTTGTGTTTTTGGCCTTTTTTAGGTCAGGTTTTTGTATTGGACCAACCAATACCTGTCCTTCACCCATCGTTTATTGAACTCTCAATCGTCCCAATCCGAAGGACTTCCCACGAGATGGCGAGCCCCAGAACCTCGGATCTATACGTGGTAGGATAAACAAACCACCCATTCATCACGCCTGAACTTTCATTGGATTACTGTTGCCCAACCCGGGATTAATTGACATTATCGCTGAACTCTCTCGACCGTGGGACACATTGTGTCGGGGTTTTTGTGTTGTGTTTATATGTGTTATTGATGTGTGTTTGTGTTATTTTTGTGTGTTTGTGTTAAGTTTGTCACGTATTGAATACACACTCGTACTGTACTCTATGGCTCCGGTATACTCATTCACAACCCAGGCTCCGTGACGAACCATCTTCTGTGCGTCTCAACATCCGCAGCCAACCGCCTAGCCTTTATGTGTTACACCAGCAAAGTTTTAACCATAGCCACTTTTTCACAGATGTCTCGGACTCCTTTTTGACGGCCCACTGTTGGCTTTTTTCATCAAGTCTGATTCTTCAAGAATCAGACTTGATGATAAAAATATAAAATAAAAAATCTTCAAAGTTTGTTCTGCAAATTGTTCTGCAGAGAAATGAATAGAATTGGGGCAAGTGTATGTAACAGAGAACTGCTACATACACCTCATTGTTTCAGAGGTGAAACTATGACATTTTTTGTGTGTGCAGTATTATGTATTTCAATTTTCTATGAGACTCTCTTTTTTATGTCCTCTCCAAAGTTGTTTTTATTATTCTTTTTAGTAGTTTCTTGTGGAGATGTGGGTGTAAGAACAGGGGATGCCCGGGGACAAACCTCCATCTGCTCCGTCGCTGTCGACTGTTTGACATTACATTTGTCATTTTCTGTTTGATCAAATTAGCAGCACTCGAAAATCCCTGTGAAACAACTGTTGCTGTGGTACTGGACTGTGCGAAAGCAAATTCCATGATTGACTGACCATGAGCATGTCTGGAGTTGAGTTTTGTTTCACCTTAAAGAGGGGTATTATGTAAAATCGACTTTTTCAAGCTTTATATCATGTTATCATGTCATTCCCTCATTAAACACATGCCTGGAGTGTTGCCTTGGCTCATTCACATATTTTTGAGTAATCATTAAAATCTTAGACGGCAGCCATTTTAGGTGTAGCTATGCCTCAGTCCTCCTAGGAACGCCCCCACCTCCTGGAGACGCCTCTGGACCATTCGTCACCAGCCAAGCCACCAACCACTGCTCCTCAGCTCAGCAGAGCCCCCTCCCCGCACAGTGTTGTTGTTTAAATGCCACAGTAGTGTGCTGAAGGGGGCGTGTCGGAAAGCTTCTTAAAGAGACAGAGGCCTATTTCAAGACGTTCAGTACAGCCATTTTGAGAGAGCAATTTTATTCAAGGCAGTTATTTTAATTTACTGCATACACAGACCAACAGAAGGTTACGTCATCATTGTAGTGTGCTATAGACTGGTGCTATGTGATTGAAAAAAGCATAATACCCCCTCTTTAAGGCACTATACCTGATTTTTTTTGTATCCTTTTTTTTTTTCTAGTAATGGAATAAAATGGAGTGACAAATATTGTGCATCTAATTATAAACCATTTGCATAAATTTCATGAACTTGCAGATTTGTTTTCTTGCATTTCTGTGATAGTGACCCTTGAAAAGTGACCCTGCAGATTGTGAAATGTGCCTATAAAGGCGACCTTGTTAAGAATTGGGACGCTACAAACATGTTCGGAAAGTGAGGAATGGTGAATGTTAGTTATGATCCGAAACTTCATTAAGTGCCTTCCTCTTTCATTGTTTGCAATTTAAAAAATCAGATATTGGACCTTTAAGCAAGTTTGAGTAAACATATTCTTAAAAGCTCAAAGCGCTCTGATCAGGAGGTCAGGAGGTGATGTCGGGGGCCTCAATCAGTCATCCATCCATCCATCCATCCATCCATTTTCTTCCACTTGTCCGTTGCCGGGTCGTGGGGACAGCTGTTGGAGCTGCACAAATCACATTGCACCAGCCCCTATGGCTCCTCCTGCAGGTGGTGGGTCCACAGAAGGACGGCCTCATGGTTCTACCCGGGCCTGTTGGTCTCTCATAAGAGGTCTCTGACCTGCTCTTTGTCTGACCCGTCACCTAGGACCTGTTTGCCATGGGAGACCCTACCAGGGGCACGAAGCCCCCGACAACTTACCTCCTAGGATCAATCGGGAGCTCAAACCATCCACCACGTTAAGGTGGCGGTTCCAGGAGGGCCCAATCAGTCATGTCAACACTTATATTGCCTTCACGAAATGTCAGTGTCCATAAGTAGTAGATTAAAGTCTTTTATAGCCAAATACTAAATTAGCCGGAGTGATTATTTTGAAGTAATAACAACAATGGCATGCTGGGTAATCGAGAAAGTCGGTGGGCCGTGGTGATTTTGGGCCATCAGAAAAAATATATCAAACTGCCACAGTTGTGCTAGTACATTAACTGGGTTGCAGCAGGAGCCTGGGCTGCTGTGTGAGATAAATAAAAGAAAGAAACACATTTTTTCAAATGTGTTTTTCAAGTGTTTTTGCGCGAGTTCTGGAGGAAAAAGAAAAAATGCATTAGCAATAAATATGCAAAATGTGGATAAATGATATATTTTTCATCTACATAACTTGGTGCTGGCTGTGGAGATGTGTCAGGCTCAGATAGTGTGGGCAGCGGCCCATATGAAAAGAGAAAGTGTCAGCTGGAACCGATCCAACCTTTGACTTATAAAGCTTATGCCCCATGAGTTGAGCTAAAACTCTGTGGTCATGTTTAAATCATTAACACTCCTGGGCTGAAATTAGGTTCTGAAAATTAGGTGACTAAAACTAATTTCCTGAGTCCTGACATTTTCATCAGCATATAAAACTAAATTAGCAATGGCCTTGGAAGCTAAGGGCCTGGTCGGTACTTGGATGGGAGACAGTTTAGTAACACCAGGAAGCCTGGTTGAATGTAGTGAGTAAGTGAGTGGTTGGTGGTGGTCGGAGGGGCCGATGGCGCAGACTGGCTGCCTCACTTCCGTCAGTCTACCCCAGGGCAGCTGTGGCTACAATAGTAGCTTACTACCATCAGGTATGGAGTGAATGAATAGTGCAATGTAAAGCATCTTTGAGTGTCCAGAAATTATTATTAAAAGAAGGAACTAAAACCATCTGAACTTCCAGTGACTCAGTTTGAAAGTATCTCATATTTATATTCACCGCCAAAGGAACAGGTCTGTGCTTTGTTCTTGGAGTGAATATGGCACGTGTTTGAATATAATGATACCAGTGTAAAGTTGACTAAATTAATAAGAGATTTAAATACATTAAATTTACATAAACATTTCATCAAATAAAACTAGAAAGGATTGTTTGACTAAATCTTGACTTTGAAACTAAACTACATAGATATATACTAAAATGAACACTGCTTCCAATGTGCAGTAGAATTGCTGACTAATCCTTCCAAGAAAACACATCACAGGACGCCCTAAAAGCTCTACCAGTAAGTGATTGTCTGCATCATAGTGATCTAAAACAAACAAACTAAATATAGTATGCCATATTTCAAAATGGACACTGGGGCGAATGAGCAACAAACTCGATATCTGCGGCCATAAAACAAAAGTTGCGCTCGGATAAACTTCGAATTGCTCTGTTTGGGATAGACGTCTGAGCGAGTTTATTTATCATTTGCCGTTACCCCACGAGGCAGCGTCTGAAAAGCCTATTGATTTTGTGGCTGAGAGGGTCGTCTTTAGAGAAAGAAAAGAAACAAAATACAGAGCTGGAGGAGAAAATGAACCACACGGTGGATTTATAAAATGTTTTTACATGAACAATTGACTAGTTAGTAAAGTAAAGTTTGGTATAAACATGGCGTTTTCTTCCAAAACTGATACTATTTACACAAACCCTTTATACGGACACTGAAGAATAAGCCTTTTGTCTTTGACCCATCTGTGAATCTCAGAGCAAAATGTATCACAAGCAGCCAATCAAGAGCACCAAGCTAAAGGATGAGCAGACTTTACATGTTTTGGGTTGATAGGGGACTATGGTGCGCTGTAACGGGTTACTCTAATCTGACTAGTTTGTTCAATAACGAGTAATAAACGCATTACTTTTTCCAAACCAGTGTTCATATTAAAGTCACTTTTCCACATCTATATGAGTTACTAGTCTGTCATCTTACATTGGAAAAATATACTTCTTTGTTCTTGCGTCTCGTGGAGTAACATATGTGACATGTCACATTTTCAGTATGAAGTCAACTTGTGACATAGACAACAATAGAGGAGGAGAGTGATATGGCAGCATTGTTGATGTTTCTGTTAAAATGCACTTCCAATAACGTGAGTATTGGTAAAACTGGTTGTAATTTAAATTTGGACGCAGGGAGGTGATGTCAGCAGCTGATTAATGTAACTAATAAAGTAACTTGTAAACTAACTTAGTTACTTTTTAAATCAAGTATGAATGAATCATTTTTTTATTATTGTGTCTTGCATACGCTCTGCCCAGCCCTAATGGTCTTATAAGAGTAAAGTAACGAAATTACTTTTTAAAGGAGTAATCAGGAATCTGTAATCAGATTACTTTTTCAAGTAATCTGGGGCAACACTGCTGGTAACTGGCAAATTTCCGACTTCACACTTGTAAACTCGGAGATGATCAGAGTACTCTAGGTCAGAATATGAGATGAAGACAGCAATGGTGGCCCCCAGAGGAGACGTGCAGCTAAGGATAAAACTTTGACAAAACCACTGCATCAGTGAAGTGAACTTTATCGTCGGTCACAGCCTTCAATATAACGTAATTTAGTATGTTTTAACTTGTATCTTGTGTAGCGAAACGTTCATATAACATTAGCATCATAATTGCTAAGTGTTAGCATTAGCCGTTTTGTTTACATTATTCAGCTGAACGCTGTGAGTTCGTATGTCGTTAATTTTCAAGTGGGAATAATTGCAGTTACCAGCCTGGAAATCACTGTTCGCTCATGTCAGGAACTGGAGCAATTGTACAGGTGGATCTGATCATTTCCATACATGTTTCTTGTTCTGGGTCTACTGGGTCTTTTCTCTTCTGGAAATGAAAATCTTTTTTTTTTTACCTGACAGGTTTTAATTAAATGCTGATGTTTACATACATTTGCATTTTTTTCCCTCAGAGTCTGACATGAAAACCAGAATTAACTTTTACTTTTTTAGGTCAATTCAATTTTTTTTTAATATTTCTATTCGCTAAATGTCAGAAGAATGAGAGATAAACATTTTTTGATTTTTTTTTGTTACCTTTAAACAACAGGAACCTTGCCTCCTGGATTGACAACAAGGACTGGACGGTCTGCGATCTTGGCCCATCTGCTGAGGGACTCCCATCGGCCCTGGGTCTCTATAGCCTGTCCGTTCATGGGAGTGGATCTCTCCTTCTGCGTTTCTCCTCCAGGTTTCTCTCTTCTCCTCCTGGGTTTTTGAGTTTTTCCTTGCCGTGCTGGAGAGTCTAAGGACAGGGGACACCTGCGCCGCTCGTCGCCACAAACTGCTGAGGCTCATTTGGACATTATGTTTGCATGGATACTTAATTCGCCTGAACTTTACATTGTCTTATTTACTGCTCTGTTTTATTGCCTTAAAGAGCAACTAAACACCACATAACATTTTTTTTACTGATAAACTGTCTCAATGGGTGTCTCATAGTGTTGTCTACTGGTCCCTAAATGTATTCTGACATTATAGCGCAAACATGTGTCAAATCCTAACTTTGGCCTGAAGACGAATGGGTTGCGCCCCCTTCAGGGTAAACTCTGCTACTAAATTAGAATTTCCTGATTGACTGGAGACGTGTCCACGGCCTCCACAGAACGTCATAAGCCACACCAGCTCCACACATCGTCATCAGGTGCTACCCATTGTCCTGCCCATTGTCCTGCCCCTGTGTTTATAACCAAGTCCCTCCCACGTAATCTGTCTGCTGTGATTGGCCCACACACTCACCCCCCGCATGTCGCCCCCAAACTTCAGAGACCATCTCTTTCGCGGAAAATTTTGACTTTCGTTTGTGGGTGGGGAAAGGCTTTGGCACGCCCGTTTAGGTGCTCTTTAATGTTTGTTGCAGCCCTATGAAGCAACTCCTGTTGTGATATTGGCCTATACAAAACCATTGATTGATTGATTGAACAATTTCGTGACCTTGGAAGCACAAGTCTGGTTCATCCTTGGGTGCAATTTCAAGACACTTGAAGGTGCCACGTTCATTGGTTAAAACAATTATGGAAATGTCCAGTCATCATACAGATCAGAAGGCGGGTTCTGTGTCCTAGAGATGAATGTGCTGTGTCTGAAATGTGAATATTAACCCAAGAACAAATGCAAAAGACCTGGTGAAGGTGCTGAACCTGGTAAGAGTTTGTCCAGAGTGAAACAAGTACTGTGTCATGGGCTGAGAGGGAACTCTGCCAGGAAGAAGCCCTTACTCCAAAATAAACATCAAAAAGCCACTTTGGAGTTTGCAAATAAAAAAAAAGGATAAAGCCTTTTTTGAGACATATTCTGTGGTTTGACAGGGGGAAAACAATTTTGTTTTTGTTTTTTTTGCCATAATGACCATTGTCACGTTTGGAGGGAAAAGGGTGAATCTTGTAAGCCTGAGAACACCATCCCAACTGTGAAATACGGGGGTGGCAGCATCATGCTGTGGTTGTGTTGAGGGACTGGTGCACTTAACAAAATGATGACATCATGAAGAAAGAACACTATGTGGAAATATTGGAGCAACATCTCAAGACATCAGCCAGGAAGTTAAAGCTTGGGTGCAGATGGGTCTTCCAAAAGGACAATTCCCAAAGCATACAGCCAAACTGGTTACAAAGTGGCTTAAGGAAAACAAAGTCAATGTTTTGAAGTGGCCATTACAAAGTCCTGATCTCAATCCAGTTGAAAACATATGGGCAGAGCTGAAAAGGCATGTGCACGCAAGGTGGCCTACAAATGTGGCTCTGTTCTGTTTGGAGGAATGGACCAGAATTCCTGCCAACTATTGTGAGAAGCTTGTGGAAGGAAATCCAAAACGGTTGACCCAAGTTATACAGTTTAAAGGCAATGCTACTAAATATTAATTAAATGTATGTAAACTTTGTAGAAAATGTTATCTCATCATTCTTCTGGCAATTCTCAAATAGAAATGTTTATTTTTATTTTATTTTAGTTGACCTAAAAATAAATAAAAGTGAATTCCTGCTTCATGTTTCAGTGAGAAAAAAATGCAAATGTAAAAATATCGTTCCCGCTGTAGATTATTCCCATGCTGGGCATACAGTACTATTTAACATACCTGGAAGTTGTATCTCTCTGTTGTTGCTTAAATCAATTTGATACTGATTGTGACTGTGGAGAATTTAAACACCTGTGCACTATTTTATGGCAAAATACTGGCATAAAGTCCAGAAAATCCAGTTGGTTGGTATATGTAAGTTAAAGTATGTTTTTTTTTTCTTTGTGATTAACAAAAATCAGTTGCAGAGGCGTCAGAATCCCCTATAGCTGGTGAATTTGCCTATAGTGCACATTTTGGGTTGATAGAAAAAAACAGGGTAACAGGAAGAAATTCACCCAGACACGAGAAGACCTTGTGAAAGGTGCACATGATTCAGGAACAAACCTTCACTCTGAGGTTTGTCTAAAAGGTGAACCTATCATTAGCGGTCTTGTGCTCTTCAATTTGGAAGTTATAAAGACATTGGTTGCGTTAAAGTGAATCTCGTTTTCCCACATGTCCCGGGCAAAAGAGGAGCGGGTGACAGCGGCGGAGACAGAAACTGCGGATAGGTGATGGATGGAGTCTACGAGGCACATTAATCATCCGGTCACCTGTCAGTCCGCACATATCCTTTCTCTATCTCCAATACAAACGCACTCTATCCAATCATTTAAAACACTTTGGAGAGTAATGGATCACTTCTGTCAGTGGATGTATCTCTGTTGACTATATGCGTAAATATACTGTTGTTAATTGCCGGTAAGTAGCCTATTACTTGTAGTTCATGTGTAGATGAAGTGCAAAGACGTGTGTTATGGTGAAACCTGGGACAACAGTGCCCTCTACTGGTCACCAAGTCTGATCTGGATTCAACGATAGATCAGGAAGAGCCACATTTGAGCAAGGTACATTGGAACAACAGTCAAACACAGAGACTAGTCTTACAAATAAGTAAGTAATTCACTATATGCTTGCTGCTTAGAAAGTATAGACCAATGTTTATGAGGAATTAATTCACTGTGAGTTGTGTTTATAAGTCCAGTTGCCTTGCCTCTGGTGACATGTGTTTGTGAGCCAAAATGTGAGACAACAGGTGTTATCTTGTTATCTGTGCATATGTACTGTCCCAAGCAAATAAACTAGAAAATAATGGGACAAGATTATTTGCTTTTGTCGTAACTCATGAAATATAAATCAATTGTTGACAGATTTACTGACACCAGCCCCATAAATGTCATAAATAGTGTATTAATTGTGTCTGTAATCAAGTTTACAGCAACTGCAAAATGAGACAATCATGATACTTCACTGTAAATGGTAAATGCTCTCAACTTATATAGCGCTTTTCTACCATCATTAGGCACTCAAAGCGCTTTACAGCAAGGATCCACTCACCCATTCACTCTCTCATTCATACACCAGTGTACACAGACACTGGTGTATGAATGAACTGTACGATCTACTGTCCTCCTATCCACAGGTCTGCAAACTTCAGCATCAGAAGAGCCACTATCAATTTTGAACCAAAAGAAAGTCTCAAAGAGCTGCAATGGTATGTTGTTTTATCTGCTAACAACAAAGCATGCACATGTTTTTAATGATAGTATAATGATGAATAAATGAATTAAACGTCATATGTAAAATCTTTAAAACAGTACTGATTGCAGTTGGATGGATGGGCCCTCCCTGCAAAATTTCAACTAATTATTTGTTTATGCCTCATACTTTTGCAGAATGTGACTCATGTAAATACTGTATAAATACTAGGGTATTTTGTAAGATGTCGCAACACTTCTTTGTTGTGATATGTGTATCGTATTGGAAACTATGTATCGCAATACTTCTGATACTCAACTCAGTCATAGATGATTGGTTTTAAACAAAAGAGTACCAGACTTTTAAAATGCTTCTGCCATTGCGCTTTTCAATTTGACTGATGTATATTTCATTTATACATTTGGGAAACTCCACTTGCGCTTTCTTATTAAATTCAGTCAGGGTAAAATAGCGCAGTTTGTTATATGTATCGTATCGGGCCCTCAGTATCGTGATACGTATTGCATCGTGACAAAAGTGTATCATCCCAGCCCTAATAAATACACATTATGGGGTTACTTTTTTTTTATAAACAACAGAGTTCAGACAATGACTCAATAACCTTCCTCTATAGCAGTTGTTCCCCAAAGTGAGATTTTTCATCAAACCTCAAAAGAGCTGCATGTGAGACTCTTGTCTTAGCCTCAATCTTACAGATCTTAAAGTTCTCTTTTTCTACTAAAGCGCCACTTGATGTTTATTAATATTTGTATATATTTTTTTTCTGCTGCTGCTAAAAGTTAAAAAAATATTGCTGTAATATGTTTTTTTTTACTTTTGAAACCCACCCAAAGCATCACGTTTGACAATAATTGCAATAGCACATCATTTCCTCATTTTTAACCCAAACTGAGCAGCTGTCACCGGTCATTTCCTCCCTCGCCTCTTTGCACCGGGACTACTGCCATGACCCGTTTGAAGATACGCATTCAGGAGCATTTTAAGCACGGCCCGAAAGAAAAGAGAAAGCCGGTCTTTGTAGGTAGAGTCTGAACAATGCTGCTTTATGCCGGACGGTGGGAATTGCTTCATACACTTTATGGTCAGCCAAGTGTGAAGGAGTTGGAGTAAAAGCTACATTAACTTAAGTCATGGGTACAGTGTATTTAGATTAAAAGTTCATGAGGGCCATGGTGCTGAAAAGGCTTATCGTACTTTTCTCGCTTCTGCCGTCTACGAGAAAATGAATGTGCTTTACTGACACTAACACAATGCTTTTATTACAGGAAACTGTTCTTTACAATTATGGACGAAACAGAAAAGTGTTTTAATAATCTGATCCACGCATTTTGTTGTATAATGACAAATAAAGCACTTTACCTACTTCTTCTTTCAAAATGGAAAAAAGTATCACTTGTGAACGGAAGCTGGTTCGGGAGTGCTACACTAGGTCATAAACAGTCTTTAAAAAATCCTGTAAAAATCAGGTGCCCTTCCAGGATGAGAAAAAGCATGAAAGTAGAAGAAACTTTCCTTGGGTTGTGGAGTGAGAGTGGCAAAAGAGATCAGAGGGACTCTGATAAAGATAAAAGTCCTTTCTCTTGATAAAGGAGGTGATAACGTCCCCGTTGGCCAAAAACAAAATCCAGAAGCATAGTGTATGCGATATATGTTTTTCCTAGTGGGTGCCCAGTCAAGGACGGATTTAGAATCCAATACTGCCACACACATATGTTGATTAATGAGGGAGTGACAGGTTTTGTCATTTACAAATTACATCTATTGAATCATTCTGCAATGATGGAAATTCACCTGGGTGCAAAAAGATTTGGATGGGTGCTCAAGCCCCACAACACCCACAGGTTCAGCACCTTTGAGAAGAACTGCCTAAAGGGGCCTCATGTCTGTACTCTCTTTAGTTAAAGTGAAGCTTATTTGAAGGACAAGAACTACTGTCCATCGTTTAACAAAACCCCTGACAGAGCAATCCAGTCAGCTGTTGGTGGGCTTCAGATAAATAAAGACATATTGCCATCAAATTGTGGAGTCCCCCAGGGGTCAATCTTGAGACCCCTCTTATTCAACTTGTACATGCTTCCATTGGGTCAGCTAAAAAAACAGCAATAATGTGTCATACCACAACTACGCAGATGACACTCAGATCTACGTGTCACTGACGGCAGGTGAACATGGGCCTGTAGATACTCTCTGTCACTGCATCGAACAGATCAGTTTGTGGATGCAAAACAACTTTCTCCAACTAAACACAAACAACACTGAGATAATTGTTTTTGGCCCACAGACACAAACAGAAAGTGATGAATAGCGATGAATAGGACATGACTCACCGATACTGAGGTGAGCAGATCGTTAGAGACGCTCTACTTCAAAGGTGTTTACCCACAGGTGAGAGTAGCTGTTATTAGAGGGGGGGAGACTGGCCTACCCTAACTCCTCCCCGTTGGTCTATATATTCAACTGCATGCACATTGTGACCTTTGTCGCTGACAAAGCCTTTTGGATGAGAGGCGAAACGTTCGAAGACTTCAACTACTGAGTACAGAAGATGAATCAAGTACCTTCATTGAAGATGGACAACTCCTGTACGACTGAGAACTTACACAGACAAAGAGAAAGTGTTATCAGTCACCTTGAGTCTCTCTAAAACCAAAAAATCAGGTTAGAAATCTAGGAGTAATCACGGACTCAGACCTGAACTTAAACAGCCGCATATTGAATAGAAAAGAAAATAATGTCACACTTATACCTTAGTTGTGTAGCACAAACGTAGACACTCAAAGTTACTGAATAATTCATACAAGTAAGGTGAGAGCAGTTGTCCAGGGATGCAATTATGCAGAGCTAGATCTATCCAAATATATGCCAAATGTACAGGAAATCACATGTGTAATGCTATTTGTGGCGAGCACTAATCAAATTGCGTGCTCTGTTCCATGTTAAAACGAATGACAAATATGTTCACTTTGAAGTTTTAAGTCTCAACTTGAATCGCAGCCCCAGGAGGAAGTCTGCGCTGGACGTTTACAAAGTCTTTAGCAGATGTTTCTTGATGCCGCCAGCGTTTTGTCCCAGAGAAAAAAAAATAAAGACATGAAGAGGAGTTGATGATGCGTGTCCTGACTGCAAAATGAAAGGAACAGATTTTTATGAGCAAAAAAGACAATCTGGTATATCAACTACAACAACAGATAAAGGGAAACGACTTATAAAAGTGTCTCATAGTGCTTTTGACATTGAAGGCAGTTTACATTTAACCATATGTTTCATTATTTTTCTTGTTGAGTGATTTTTCCAGCCACATTTCATCTGCTTTGTGTCACCTCATTATTCCAGTATAAAATGGAAAATGGATATTCGCATTTATTACATAATTACATACATCAAAAGCACACGTTCTCATAGTTTGCTTGACTTTTAGCTTTGATTACGGCATATTCGCTGTGGCATTATTTTGTTAATCATCTGCAATGTCACAAGATTTACTTCCATCCAAGATCTTCTCCAGCACATCCCAAAAATTCTCAAAGGGGTTAAGGTTTTTGTCACTGTGGTGGCCAACTAGTACCGGTAGAGAAAGTGATGTCTCTTACTCCCCTAACTTTTCTTTTACAATTTGATTGAGCCCGATGAATGCTGCCATTGTCATCTTGACCTGATGATCAAATTGTCTAGACCTGACCACCAGCAGCAACTCATGATCCAGGTGACTTATTTTTTTGTATTATGATAAGTTGTGACCTCAATCTAAAATATCAATTTCATTATTTGAAAAAATGTCTTTCCCAAAGTCCGGAACGTCACAGCTCCCGCAGGGTCCCACAATAACAATTTGCTGCAGGATTTATAATGTTTTAGGATACACATAAAGTAACGAATATACATGACTGTTGGCAAAACAGTAAATTTTGACAAATACTTTCCTTTCAAACTCTTTTTTTTTTTTTTTTCGTGCGATAAAGCAAAACAAATGAGGCACTCAAAAAGGTATAGGAAAAGTTAAAAAGCTTTACTTTACATGGCTAACTGGACTCAAAAGCCAGTGTGTTTCGGCTCAGGCCTTCCTCAGGAAATACCCCCCCAAAAAACTCACCTGTTTTGTTGAAAATTCCAGGCCCAGGCCCAGGCCCAGGGTTCCAACCTCGCCTCCTGGGCCTTTCATTTACACTCTGAGTACCCCCTGCCTCGAGCGTGATGCTTATTAGTTTGAAAGGAATGACTAATACTCTGATTTATTACTAAAAAGACAGCTAAGTGCTCTCAAAATAATTTTCTTTATTGTAACATTTTAAATAGCTTTACTTTGGCCATAATGTTCAATTATAGGAACTATACTGTGTTTAAAAATGTTTTGAAAAAAAAATGTGTTGAATTAGCCCAGACCTGTTCACCACAACTGCCTCTAAAATCCTGCACTGTCACTGAAAAAAGTGTTAGTTCGGGTCCGAAGAGCCGTCATGCACGAGCTTAATATTGAAGCTACAGTTACACGTTAGCCGTTAGTAGTGAGTTTAAAAATGACCAACTTGCATCTAGTCCCTTTTTAAAAATGAATTTGATTTAATGAATTTATTCCAGCGTTTCCCAACCAGGGGTATGAGGACCCTAGGGGGTACTCGAGCACTCAGCAAAGGGTACTTGGAATTTTTTAGATCTACAAAGAAATAAACTGAACAGTATTTCAGTATACATTTTTAACACAATACTCAACTAAATACCAATAAATCTTAGTTTAGCGGATAATTTTCTCATTAATTGGCTGCACCTTAGAGCTTAGGGGTACTTTGAGAAGAAATGAAAGACTCAAGGCAAGACAAAAACATTCAGGAACCACTGGTAAATACAGCATAGCCTTGCATTGTTCTGTTGAGTAAAGCATTGATCATAAGGCTGACTATGCGCTTCCCACTTTTGGTGCCTGACCCAAGGTAAGAACCACTTGCGGCAGTCCAATTCCCTGTTGGACAATGAAAGTGAATTACTCTGGTTTTAAGTACTTTACCTGCTTGGCCCCATAGACCTGTCCCTTTTTAAGTCCAGGTTAATTTTATTTTGTATAAATATAGCACTATCACTTAATGAATGCACACTGCCATATAGGCCATTTATATTTAGAGGTGACACAAACCTCTCACAGGATTATTATTCCCCATCAGGCCCAAAACTTGTGAACTTAATCCCATCAAATATTACTGTAGAAATTTCTGAGAAAATTCAAGTGAAAAAGTAATATTTTTTAATTGTCTTATACCTTTTTACTGTGTGTTTTGGAGGAAAGGGGGGAGATAATTTGACTGCATGAACTTGCCACAATAAACTATATGCCAAAGAATAAACAATACTATGACTGTAATGAACAGTTAAACATTTCACTGACTTCAACTAAAGCACTTTTTATACATTGCATTTGTCTTGAGCTCCCCCGTGTGGTCAGATCTACCACTGCAGTTTATAATCTACAAGCAAGACAAGACTCTGGACTTCGTAAAACCTTTATTGAACCAAAACGAATCCAAATATGAAATGTTTCGTTATTTTATTTTGTTGTACAAAGAATTCAACGACACACAAGTCACTATTTGCTCACAATGGGACACAGACTGCGTTGCCACAAATGAAATGCATTTTTTTTTTTTTGTCTCAACACTTAGTCCCACGTTTTACACACAGCACGTTAAAATCTCTATATATTTCACTCTGTTTGCAATAGAAGTCGAGGCAGCGTGGCGTTTTTTTTTTCCTACAAGGTTCTCTTGTATGGCAAAAATACAGTTCGATGAGAGTGGCAGGTCAAGCCCTTAGTCGTGTAATATAATATAATCCCACCGTTTGTACGTTTTACAGTAAACAAAATAAGAAACATCAATATGGTCAACGTTACATTTTGAGGCCATGCAAATGTAGAGCAGTTCTGAGATAGAAAACGATATAAAAAATACAAGGCAAATGATTACAGTGAGGTTGATACGACATAAGAGAGACCAGCCTGTTTTTAAAGTTGCAAAATATACTTTATAAAGGCATTTTTAATATGATTTCTATGTATATAACTTGTATAAAGGACCCCAGGAAAAGTACCATGTTATGGCAGCTGATGGGGATCTAAATAATAAATAAGAAAATATACTGTATGCAGTGCCTACACCTAACGTGGATGTCCAGAACAGCAGTACCCTGTAAGTTTTTATTTTTAGAGACTCTACTTTCACTTTTAACCCTGTTCGATTGACCCTGTTTTGCTGATTTTTACCCTTTACTAACCATTTTCTTTCTTTGTAGTTTGCTCACGTCTTTGGAAGAACAGAAAACATTGCATCGAAGCGACGACAAGTGATAATCTATAGCTGGCTAGTTTCGTCCCTATTCTTGGTCCTCGCGTTAAATGCTTTTTATAAACAGTTTGACGGGTTATAGTCAATTTGAATTACAATCTTTTCACTAAATTCCATCTGTAAAGATAAATGGGGAAAAAGTTCAATACTTTTGAAGCATTATAGGTTGCGGTCACGTGAGATTCTAACATTTAAAAATAGAAGTGGTGGGCAGCTAAGAATACCCAAGCACATTTTTGTGCTTTATGCCTTTTATTTTTTGTATAATTCCTAAATTTTTCATTAAAATAGAGAATTGTACTGAATTATTAATATATTTTCCCACTAGATAAAGCTACAGAGACCCGGAGAGGAAGAAAGTGTTAAATACTTTAAAAAAAAAAACTGACAATGCTAGGAAAGCTACGTTAGCTTCATGCTAAAGATGCTAATGTTGGCTAACAAGAAAAGTTTATTCGCTTCTACTGAACCGCTGTGAAAAAACATCCATAATTAACCGATTTTGGCTTAACTTCATTTTGTGTGATAAATATGTTCATAGTCCGACAGAAACGGCTAAAAATTGCAAGAGCATCTAGAAGTGGAGGCGGGGCACGGATCAGCTCCACTTTCATTTTCTCCGCAACATTTATTTATGTTAATTTCAATAAATGCCTTTCGCACACGCCACCATCCTTAAGGTTAGGATTAGGGTTATTTTCAATTAGTTCGAGCTAGCGTTGTCCTGCAGAGGTGACGTCATTTTCTGGAGCTCCACTGATCACGTGCCCCTCCACTTGCTGCATCCAGACCCTTCTCAAAAATTGTGATTCCCAAGAGAGGTTTACTTCCCCCTTGGCTAAGCCACGCCCCCTTGAGTGATGAGTTGCCCTCTGTATCTATTCTATTGTGGTTACTATAGTAACTGTCAAAATAGTGATTTAAAAAAAAAAAACTGTGAATCTGTTACAAAGTTCAGTGTCTTTCCAGTCAGCATAAAAAAAACAGTCCTATTATTTTCTCATTTTGGGGTCCAAAAGTGGTGACAATATTCAAAAACATGTGCTCGATGTTGGCTTTCAGTCTTTCAATTGTGAGACAATTATGTGAGGTTTGTGGATTCAGTCACTACCAAAATAATGATCAAGATCCACGTGATCAAGGTTTATTTCCAAAACTGCCCTCCGTTTGATGTCATCGTGAACGCAACATATTACTCAAAAACAATTTTGAATAGTTTAGCAATTATTTAGGGAGCACAATATTCTGTGCAAACAACTTAATATTTGCATTATGGATAAAATTGTAGTATAACCTGTTAACCCTGTGCGTCACACCTCTACAAACATGTTCTGAAATGCTTGTGATTCTTATTCTCTTATTACAGTCCTCTCTCAAACGTTAATGCTCCTAAACATATTTAAAATGTGCAAAGTGAGGAGAATCCTGATTTAAAACAACAATCATAAATACCACTTTCAGCACTCCCTATTTACTATATTTATCAATTCACACCTCATCGCTAACATTTTCTTTTATCTAATGTGTGTTATTTATAGGGATGTAACATTCATCGAAAATCGATTTAAAATCGATTTGATGTAAAAAATAAAAGAATCAATTTTAAAGCCACCCTCAGCTACTCCATTTTGCGTGACCGAAATAGACCGGAACATAGCTCGTTGTTTCTGACAACGTTAACTTTTTCTCAAGACAAGCTCCACACCTTCCCCGCCTCACCCCCAACATACGCCACACCATGTAAACACATACACGTGCAGGCATCGAAGCAACAGACGCAGCTAAAGTTAGCGGCTACGAGATTAGCATTAGCAGCTAACGCAGAGTTTAGCATTTTGACAGAAGTTTATCAAAGATCGTACTGACAAACATCTGACCAACCTGCTCTGATTCTTGTGAAATCCTCATCAAATGTCCGTTTGTCAAACAATCCAATACCTACAGGAGCTGTCATGTCTTTTTCCCATTTCCTTTTTCCTTTACAAAGGCTGCACCGGAGGCAGTGAGGCGTGGAAAAAACGGCACTGTAAAATTAGTTCTAAATGGTAGTATTATGTTCAAACTGCAAACAATTAAAAATAAAGGTTTGGTAAAATAAATATAATCTCAATGTTTGCTTTGCTACATAGTTTACTTATGCTGAAAACATGTACATTTACAAGCACTCTGTCAAAATTATTATAGTTCATTTTCATGTCTTGTAATTGTTTGTAATGTAAAGTTCTCTTACTGAGACAGTTGCAATTTGTTACAAGGACAAAAATACATATGTTAAAACAAAAGAAACATTGGTATGAAGAAGTCATTCTTTTCTAAAAAAAAAAAAAAAAGGTTTAAAAAAATCGGGAAAAATCGAAATCGGGAACTTCAAATCGGAAATCGAATCGGAGCTTGAGTGAATCGTTACATCCCTAGTTATTTAGAAAGCAAAAACGCTAAAATGAAGCTTATATGAATGTTAGTGTTTAGAACATAATCCAACATGTCAAAGAGACAGCTCACTTTATGTATAATAAATCATCAAAAGAAGGTTAAATAGATAAACTAAAAATAACTGGTAAATAATCACCAGTGTAGTTATGTATACATTCCTCCTGAAACATCTCATGCACAGAGGCGTTTCAGCGAGAGTTCAATTAAAAACAGGCTGGTCAATGTTTTATAAAAGACATTCAGAGTCACAAATATGAAAAGAACAAACCGATGCATTTGAAACAGTTTCACATTTCACAGTACAGTCAATGCGCTCATCAACCAAAAAGTACAGGCACTTGATTATTTTTGAGTAGAAAGTAGGTCAGTTCAAGCTGTAAGGAAATCTCAAAATAGCAAAAACGATAACGCCAACCGCTTCCTCTAAATTGCTCGGCTCCGCTCCCAAAAAAAAAGAGGAGACGATCCAGATGGGGATATCTCTCTGAACAAACACGCTCACAGCCTGGTCATGAAAAATTGTCAAGTTTCAGGGACTATTTTACAGCAGACAACACTGTATCATGCATAACCGAGGCTTAGCACCACTCTTTAGGACGCCCCAGGCCCTCCGCACTGATCATGTGCATTTCATAATTTGAAAACAGAAAAGACAGTCAACAGCGAGAGATTTCAGATCGGCCTGGAGCGCAATATTTGAAGGAAACAGTGGAATAAAAGCTTTCACTTTGGCTAAACCAGCAAGGTTTGAAAATGGTCATGCGGTAGTGTGATAAGATATGTTAACAGGGTTTCTACAGGTGGCAGCAAGTCAAATTCAATGCTTTTCAACGGAATAAAAAGCAGCGGAACATTTCACTCACTAAATAGGCCTCGTTCGTGCTAGCTTCCAGGGTCAGCAACTGTTTCCTGTCCTTGTTTTATGTCTAGTAGTGCCCCGCTGAAATTAATAAATATTTAAACAGTATGCCTCAGAAAAAGAGGAGTGCTAGTGGAGCAATGGAAGTGTTTTCATTCAAATAAATTCCATTTGTAAAAAAGTAAAATAAATACAAAAATTAAAATATTGTCAGTCAATGTTCTGTTCAATGTTTATGTATTTGTAAAAATAAATAAATAATAACTTAAAGAGTATGTGGTAGAAAATATGAAGCCGTGACTTTTATGTTACTTTATAGATGTTTTAGCCTTAAAGCTAAAGGCTAACGCTAATTTGACGTTAGCAGATGTTAAAATACTGCCATAATTTAAACTAATATTCAAGAAACACCATCGACTTGACATTCACATGAATCTCATTCTATTTTATGATCTTAATAGTATTTTCAAAAAGTATTTTCAAAGTATTTCATAGGATCTGGAACGTTCCGCAGTGTGGTTTTAAGTATTACTAGTATATGCTGATATTTGGGCTATTTGGCAAAACTGTCAAATGTTAAAAATGATGCAGTTTTCACAACTTTCACGCAACAAATTAAAAAAAAAGTGCCGGAAATTGCTGCTTTTTGCAATATACTTCACGGGGAGAAAGTATTTAAAGGTTATGTACCTCATTATACTGCTATATTACCAGTTAGTAGAAACCAAGCCTCGTCACAACCACCAACCACTGCAAAACTGCACCCTGTCTCATTTTTGAATAGGAAGTACAACTATATTTCAGAAAGGTTGTTGCATTGACAAAAAAGAGAATCAAAATGGAAATTGTGCAATTGGACGTGTTATACAACCGTCTACTGCACAAATACATTGGAACATAGTGACTGAACGCGTGTGTGCACAAAGACAATGTTGTAAATTAGTCTAATATAAAAAAAGATACTTAATATATCAAAACTTGTATGAAATATACGATCTCTTTTTGACAAAATAGGGCATACTTCCATTTGGGTAATCGTCAGCATCTCTCATGAACTCAACAAATATGCAACGAAAACAGCTGCGGCAAAACCATTCGAACTCAAATACTGCACTGAATTCACCGAATTCAAGCAATGTGCACCACGAATGATCACCGACGAACACCGAGAGGCGTGTTTCAGTCTACTGCAGGTTTTTTACAATGTGCAATCCTCAGCAATAACACACAATAACGGAGCTCTGCGTTTCTAAATGCAGCTAAAATGTGGCGTTAGGCAGTGCACACAGACGGGGACGAGTCTAGACCTACTTTACTACACTGGGTTAGTCGCTAATGCAGGACACAAGTGGAACAAGGCTCAACAAGTTCTGTTTTCATTTTTACAAGGCTTCATTTTATATCAAAATACACATCATTTAAAATGTTCCCTTGGCTTTTTGGTCAGAACCGTTTAGTAAAAATCCATGTTGCAGTGAGAAAAACAAAACAGCATTGTCCTTATTGGTCCTCATTATTAAATCAATAATTAACACTGTGAACTGAATCAGGATTTTCAAAAAACTTAACTGAAGTGGCCATAGACGCTTTCTGAAACACTGTAATTCCGTTTTTCACACGCAAACATGAAGTTGAGCTGCAGGTGTTGGGCGGTTCCTTTTGGACAAACCCCATTTGTCTGCACAATAACTCAGGTGGTAAACCTTATCACTGTCTTCCTTCGCTGGAGGATGCCCTTCTGCGGCTGTGACATGGCGTCGGCTGCAGGACAAATGCGGTCAGTTCTCCCGTCGCTGAAATATTGCAGTCTGCACAGACAAGTAGAGGAGGGCGGCTCTAAACGCGGCCACTCTTCATCAAAAAATCTACATTATTCAAAATATTCAGGTGAGCTCAATAGTCTGAACATTACGGCATTCAACTTTGACCAATGCTTTCTGTACTGCAGCGCAAAATGTAAAAATGTAGTTATGTATTAATTACTATTTACATTTAAAATGCTTTTTACAAAGTGCCTGACACGGTGTGCATTAAATATAGTAGGTCCAAGAAGTCATGATGCATTTGTTTAAAACCTAAAGTGAATGTATTGAGCCTTGTCCACGGTCTCATTTCTCCACTAACTTTGGTCGATACATTTTCTTCAGTCAAGATACTGGTCATCCGTAAGAGCTCCTCAAATATCTCATCAATTAGAAATCCTGAAAGCCCACGTTGTATTAAATTACCTACAGTCCTGTGAGGTCCACGATGGCCTTGATGAAGATGGTGTCGTCTCGGATGTAGGAGTTTTTAGAGTCCAGTTTGGCGAGGGGGCAGAAGAGGGGGCAGCCGCTGGCGATGTTCATGTCACTGACGGGGCGCTGGAACGAGGAGGAGGAGATGTCCGGCCTGAAGGCGTCGATGATGTGCTCCCGGTTGTTCTGGTCCAGCAGCATCAGAGTGACCTGCAGTGACAGCAGAGGGAGGACTAAATATGATTTCAGGGTTGAGACATGTAAAAGCATGACAAATGTATCCTTTTTTTAATTCCATTTCAATGCTTAGATACAATATCTTTATTGCCGCAAACGGAAGAGAAATCTGTGCATTTATTATAATATTTAGCAAAACCAGAGGATAATTAAACAGAGGACAATTAAAAATAAATTGGACTCAACAGGCAACTTTAGAGCAAAAACTATAATAAAAGTGAAAGAAAATGTACAGAAAACTTCAGTTAAACTTGCATTGGCGTGTGCTTTGGACCATCATTTTTTTTGTAATTTTATTGAACCCATGGAAAACAAGTCAATCGGTTGCATTAATTTGAAAAAAACTGAAAAATGTAATACCTGTTGGATTCAACTTTAATGGAAATCAAGTGTAATTTCTTTCCAATTCCAAGAAAATTTGCCAAGAATGCGTAATGCAGTTTCGTAAATCTGATACCTTCTGGTTGAAAGGCCACTTGAGGAGTGCGTCGCTGTGTCCCCTCATCACCACAAAGAAAAGTGAGAGGTGAGTCCCGCGCCCCGTCCCGTCTCCGTTCAGGTAGATCCGTAAGCACATCTTGTAGCCGTATTTACTGGTGTAAAAGGCTGGAAGACGTGAGGGAAGTTAATCTAAAATGAGTCTAAAATGAACAAACAGTGCACCCTGAGTCAGTACCAGGAGAGAACATGGCGGGGGCTCGTCCGGCCACTGCGTCCTGCCTCTTTTTGGTGAAGTCCGAGATCTTCCAGACGAACACGCCGTCGTATGTCGCGGCCGCCATCTCCCTCATCTTCCCCTCCATCTCCGCGATGGACAGGTCCCTGAGGCTCACCGTGCGCTCCAGCTGACGCACCTGAGAAGGCAAGATGAAGAATGAATAGAAATATATATATATCATATCATCATATACTGCCAAGGTTTTTTTTTCACTGTGTGAGGCCACTCACTAAACGATTCTGATAAGTGCGAGACATGATGAAAAGACCACGAACATTCAGTGCACATGTTTATTTGCGTCAGGACTGAAATACATATGACAGATACCAGACAACATATGGCTCCAGGCAGCTGGTAACTGGTATCTTTCCCACAAGAAAATAACAACTTACGACCTCAGAGCGTTCCAGGTGAATAAAGTCGTATGTAACAACACGGCTAATGCTACAACAGTTAGCGCATAGGATGCTAACATTATATGAACGTACAGTTTCTCCAAACTAAAATCAAGCGACATAACGTTATGTTGAAAGCTGCGACCACAAGTAACGTTCATGTCACTGATGCAGTGGTTTTGTTACAGTTTTATCATTAGCTGCACTGGGGGCATCTCGCATTCAAAATCGTAGCAGTCAGGAGGTCTCCGAGTTTACAAGTGGAAGGTGGGAAATTTACCAGTTGCCTGGAACGCACCAACAGATACAGTCGGTATTGCGTCATACAAGGAGGCGTATGTTTTGGAAAACACAAATGTATCCCTCCTTTTTGCAGTTTTTTGGCAAAATATGAACCTAATTTTCACACACAAATAAAGTCAAGAGTAAATCAGGTTCATATTGATGTTTTTTCACAGCAGATTGTTCAGCGGAAGGAAAAGAACGGCAACCATATCTAGCGTTAGCATGTAGCATGATGTTAGCATTCTCTGTTATTTATGTATTTATGGGCTGTTTAACCCATTGGCTCCTCTCCATGGCTTTGTATCTTTATTGGGTAGAAAACTATATTCATAATTAAGCATTTGTTAAAGTAGTTTTGGAGTAATTATAAAAAGTTTTATAACTTTATATTTTTTCTTCTTTGTTCCCCACCCCCTCAACCGCTTCAAACACGACTATATATGAGCGAATCCAGAGATGCTGTCTGTATCTATTGGCCCACCTGTCCTTTCATACGCTCAATGTACACTGCAGCCCCTATAACTAGAGCCCCCATGCTCACTTTGTTGTTGAGTATCTCGATCTTGTCCTGGTCCAGGCGGTGCTGGCGGTTGTAGGCCTCCATGGTTGCGCAGGAGCGCTCCATCTCTCGGTTTAGGACACACACGATGTTCTCGAACGTCACGACTTTCAGCTCCAGCTCCGTCAGTCTGCGGCTCAGCTCGCTCACACGCGTCTTCTCGCTCTGCAGCTGCAGCTCCAGAGCGGCCCCCATGGCACTGGGTATCGGGGTGAAGGAGGTGAGGGCCGAACTACACACACCCTACAGGGAGAGTGAGAAGAGATTTTGCCCTTTTATAATAGTCATAGACGAACATAATATTACATCAATTGACAGACACAAGAGGCTCAGATACAACATTCCAAAAACTTTGAAAACGTGTCAAATAATTAAAGGTGAACTGTTGGATTGCGCCGTATAAGGAAAAAAAATAACTAGAAGCAACAATTCTTAGTCATTCAATATGCAAATATGTTCAATAGAGTGTAGATGTGCCACTAATAGTATTTTCAGATGTTTCCCTTTTCAAAGATCTATAAGAGCTAAGCGCTTAAATATTTAGCATGAAAAGGACAAAGCACAGCAGATTTGCATGTTAGCCAAAAATATATTTTTGGGGGGGAATCTACTTATATTTCTTGTTGAGCACATTCTATGTATTGAACTGAATCGAATTTGTGATCTTCATATCAAAATATGTATTGAATCGTGACTCAATCATTGCATCTCTACTAGTTAAGTTCAAAGACTATTTCATTCCACTACCTGGTAAAATACTTTAATGCAAATAGCAGGAAGTTAATTTTTTGCCTTTTGATGTCATCTTAATGCCCTGAAACAATATTTTAATACCACAAATGCAACAAATCTAGGCATTTATTATTTTTTAAGATTTCTACTTGTAACCCAGGTGTAAAATTAGGGTTAATAACATCCTTCATAATTCATGTAAGCCACAAAGTAATGCTCAGTGCCAAAACGAAAATGTGCACTTTATTAACTTTTACATTTTTATACTGTATGTCAACAAACTGCACTGAAATGCAGCATAATATGGAAGCCAAAGTCACGTAAAAACTCAGCAACAAACAAACAGATCATTGCTCCATGGTGCACGCGAACCCTCTCCTCCTCGCTTCTGCCTTGAGTCAAGCAGTGAGACGACGCGCAAAGCCAACAGTTGAACAGTGACACATTTTGGAGAAAATCAAATGAGAAAATCAGAGAAAAATCGACATCAATCCAAGCCTAAAGAGGAGTCCTGTCGCCGACCTGGAGCTGATCAGAAAGCCAGAAAAATCACACTGGGCGCAGATTTCTGACACCGATCCGTGAAGGAACGAAAGAGAATCGGCAGTACCCTGCGCCTGCGCTGAGACCCAGAGCCTTGACGTCACTTTGTTTAGGAGTACATGTGAATCGGTCAGGTCTTTTTTAATGCGGTTTGGGAACACTCTTGGAGAACACCACTAGATGGCGAGCCACCCCAACTGAACATCGGAACTGGATCAACACTATCACTAACCGCATGGATTATCGGCTGCGGTTCTCAATAACTTGAGAACTTGGAAAGAAACATTTAGATCTTGAGTGCACTCACTAGTAACAGACTTTAAGGGTATATTTTGGGGTTATTATAAAGGCGCCATTTTATTTTTGGATCTTATTGTATATTGTATTTGTGGTTATAATTGACAACTTTCACTAAATCAGTTTACATTTTCTTACATAATTGTCTGTGTTTCATTGTGGCTACCATAACAATATTTAACATTTGAGCTCTTTATGAACCTAGTATTCATGTAAACAGACGAATGAAGGGAAATTGGGATTCACAGAATGTAAATTGGACACAACTACTTTTGAGGAAAACATTTGAGGAAAACTTATTATTTTGCATTTTGGACCACATTTAAAAATATATATTTCTATTGAACCTATGGTGTTTAAAAATAAAATAAAAATGCCGTTTTAATCAAATGTAATGCTATTTAATGACTTTCAAATCCTCAATTTAAGTTTCAATCATTTAATGACTTTGACAGCTTTTTATTGTCCTGCGGAAACCTTGTTTAAATGTTTGATTTAGAAACACACATAATTACATATTAGGCATAGATACTGTATAGCATGTTCTACAAATATCTAGAGGTTCTAGAAACTCCATACACCTAATTTGAACAAAATACATACGAGCAACACCAAATTCAACTGCAATTTATTTGTCTACTAATTTAGTGTTTTCATACCTGCACGGGGGGTAGTGGCCCGGAGCCCAGCTGGGACATCTTGCTCTCCAGCTCCCGCAGCGACTGGTGCAGCTCCTGCAGTTTGTGACTGGCCACGTCCAGGCTCTGGGGCTGCAGACTCTCCAGACTCACTTTGATGCCCATGATGAAGTGCAGCAGCAGGTTCAGGTGCTCGTACGAACACTGGCGCTCGTGGTCGTGGATCTTCTCCTTCTCCACCTTTACGCAGACAAACAGGGTGCAAAAACAGGCACGAGTTAATTCATGTTTTTCTGCATTGTAGACACAACTATTCCACCCTAATGTAATGTACAGTAGTATAAAGTAAAGCAGCAGTGTTTCTCAAACTGTGGTAAAAGTCCCACAGGTAAAAGTCTCAGGTAATGCTCGGGTTCTTCAGCAGTTCTGGACACCATGCTCTTCATGTTGTTATCATTTGGGGGCTTAGACAGGGTGTATACAGGAAGCATCATGTCAAATGTAATGTGTTTTAATGCAATAATAATAATGACGGCATATATTAATCTGTGCATATTTCATTTCACAAGATTTGTAAACATTCCATTAAACAGAGGAACAGAGGAAACACTGACGCTCAAAAACTAATTGGAAACAACAAGCAACATTGTGTATATTTTCAGCCTGAACTGCAGTTCAATGTGTTTCACACCAATGGTTCCCAGCATTATTAGCCCCCCGTGCACCTTGGACGTTTCATTTACAAGTTCCCCCGATGTTGAGTTTACAGCAAATTATTTGAAAAATTAAGGGGACACTGTAAAATATCCTTTGTATTCTTCTTGTTTCTTGGGGAATGTAGATTTATTGAGACTCTGTAAACTCACTTGGTTGTCTCAGTGAGCAAATTATAGTTTGTGAAAAGGTTGAAAACCCTAAATACTAAGCTACAGCCTGTGCCTTTTTGTTCTAACCAACTGACCAACCAACTAACAGACTACTGTGTCCGAATGTCCACACTATTCCCTATATAGTGCGGACACGGCCATGTAACTTATTCTTTTGTTTTCTTTTAAAATAATATACAAATTAGTATTTAGTTTCCTTTTTTTTTCTATATGACACAATTTCAAGTAATCCCTGCAAAGTGTGTATACACGGAGAAACACAGTGTTATTGTTTTTTTGCCAAACTTACTGCGTGCAGGAAAAATAGTAGGAATTTAAATTCTACTTTAGATCTGGTCATACGCAGAGTAGTGTTTAGTATGGAGCGCTTCAGAATCCTACATTATAAATAAATCACACTTAAAGCAGTTTCCCCCTTTGAGGAAAATGGAAAAATGCAACGTCACCGCGGTCGAAACATGTTAAGAGGGTAAAGATGCATCTTGACTTTGCCTGACCAAATATACTGAACAAAAACAAGAAAATGTAATAAAGATATAAAGACAAGATTAATATAGAAGATGCTTAGAGCATTTTCAAGCCTGTGAAATGGAGAAACCAGATTGAAAAGCCGATCTACCACTGAGCACAGCCATCCTTTTCTCCTACAGACCCACTTTAACCAAAGTAAACATACATAATCTATTGAGCAAAGATTGCACGTGTTGACACAGTGTTATGAGCATGAACAATTTATAACACAGAGGAGAATTTCCACAAATGCAAACCCAGATGATGAATGATTAGTATACAGCCAGATACTGACGCAGAATGGGTTAACTGCACATACATACAATTTACTTACAATTTGCCAAAGCTTCCTGGTAAGTCTTGCATCGAGTTCTAGTCTTTATTTAATACTTTATCTACTAAATATATAATAGTTGTATGTATGTATTTGATGCTAAATGGTTCAGATGTTCTCACTGCACAAACACATGCCATTTGTAAAAACTGCTGGATTGAACAATATACGTTTGGCAGATTGACAATGAACTCGTTTCAAATCATATCCAGCAGTCATCACAAAAGCGACAAGAAACATTTAGCAAATTATGACAAAAATGTCTACTTACAGACGTATCGCAGCCAACAACATGAAATCTGCATGGAGCTTTAAACTTACTGCAGAACTTAATATGGTCCACATACTGCAAAAAAATGAAAGAAGCGAATGATCGGCAGAGTCTCAGCGCCAAATGGTAAATGAAATCGAACGTGGGAAAGTCAAAGGCGACTCACCTTCTCTCGCGGGATCTTTTTCTTGGCGCAGCCCTCGCAGATCATCGGGTACTTGGGACAGATCTCATCATGGGCCTTAAAAACATGCATGGAGGAAATGTAACAGAAATGTACTTACGACAAGAACGGACGTCTGTCACAAACAAAGGCTAGAGATAATGTCGTGCACACTTTACCTTAAGAAGAACAAGTGAAGCAGCACTTAAAAACCAATGTTGTGATGTTTACATGCATCACAGTGAATAAGCCCAAGTTTGTTTCTCAAACTCTGGTTCATGGGTTTAATCTTACGAAAGCCAGATAGATGACACAATGTGAATAGCATTAGCAGCACGCTAATATATCAATCAGTCAATGCCTCCTGTTGAAACTGTATGTGAAGAGGACTTTTAGTGAAGAATCTTCTGCTGACAAAGCAACTCACTACAAAAAGTGAATATGAAGCATGGGTTTAAATGGCTTGAATTGAGAAAGTTGTTTTGAGCAGTTGTCCCTAATTTAGACGTTTTTCCTGACCTAACCCAGGTCACTTTGATGACATTTCAGACGGGTTATAAGGTAATCTCGCTTGAACTAAGAAAGTAAAACTGCCAATGGGACAAGAGCCATTTTCTTACACCATTGGCAAAGAAATAATTCTGAAATAAAGACAAAATGAATTATGAGAAACATCTCAGAACAAGTGAAATAATCTAGGCTAAATGCACGACTACATTTTAGCTAGTCAAAACAACTAAAATTCCAATGATTATGCTCAAATTGAGACATTTACTATACTTAGAGAAGGATAGTTAAAACAATTCTTGTAAATGTGTAGCAGCAGACCTTAGGTTTTGATGTTTTGTTAACCAGTACAAATGATTAAGCGGAAATTGCACAAGATGGATTTTTTCCCCACACAAACTCTTGTCACTATCCAGCTTATGTTTAAAATGTAAGGTTAAAAAAAGAGGAAAGAGCTGCTTCTGGCTGTTCTCAGAGCCATCCTCTGGGTCTTTATCAATTCAATTAAACACAATACAATTTCTGCTTCAATCCATAATTATTACTAGCTAATTATTACTAGTTGGGGCTTGTTTTAGTCCTCTTTTAGAACTAGTTTAATTCAGATTTAGTCGCCATAACATCTTAATGGTACTTGGAAAGCCATTACACGAGATGGTTCTTGGTGTGATACTAAGCTCTGAGGATCAGCTAAACCAGTGCATTTGAGCAGGACGTTCAAATACTATTCACGTGACGAGCAACGTTCGATTGTGGCAGGACAGAGAAACCTTTTCATAAAAAGGTTCATGACAGGCTCCATGTTTAACGCAGGTCTCTGAACCCGTCTGACCTTGATGTTCTTGAGGAGGAACGGCTCTTTGCAGTATTTGCAGTTGAGCGTCCTCTCGGGACACTCGCGCTCGTTGTGCCGCTCCTGTTCGTTGGCCCTCATCAGCTCTTTACACGACGGACACAGGATGATCATGAAGTCACAGTGGCCCTCGTGGTTCGACTACGACGAGAGGGAAAAAAAACAAAAAAGCACAATATTTCTGTGTTCAGAACTGGACAACAAAAGACAGACAACACCCCAGGGACGTCTGTGTCCTCGTGATATTCAGACTCTTTATACAACAGTTTCTCTCAATCACAACGCTTTGGAAACTTCATACAAGTTTTGGTTCATTCATTGTCCATAGGGCTGTCATGATAATTACTTTATCGACTTATCCTTCAATAAATTACATGTAGATAATACATTTTTGGCATTTCCCCCCCATTTTTATAATGTAATACCTATTTTTATTTATCCAAAGAAAGCTGTTTTTTATTATATTTTATGTTTGGGATAATTTAGCTTTAAGAGGTTTTTTAACAAACTGTGTGCCCTCAGTCAGGCAAAAAGACCACAGATGTTGTTAGCATCTGGCCTCTCCCTGTATATTCCTATAGCTCCAAACTGGGTGAAGTTAGAAGCGAAAAAGCTCTTCCACGGGCACAAAGACCAGACAGGTACGTATCAACTCGGCTAAGCTCAGGTAAAAAAATATCTCAGTGTGGCCTGTTCCTTTAAGGATTAAAATATAGCACAAGCAACATAATAACAAACGTCACTGTGCATCATCTTTAGTCCAATGTGTCCTTTCTGTCAGCTGATGCCTTTTGTCAGAAATAGTCTTAGCTTTCATGAGCTTTACCAAACTGTCATTTGAGATAAAAATCTTTGTTTATGAACAAAACTGGGTGTAACTTTAAAGCGGCAGTGTCACTGTAGCTACAGCAGGGAGAAGACACGACATGTGGGAAGAACAAACTAATATCCGAGCAACCCACAATAATAAAAAGCAGTTCAGCAGTCTCTTTCGGCCCAAAGGAACAAAGGAGGAATGATTCTCTTCAATTATTTTCTTCAGAGGTGGGTTGAGACGCCAGAATATTTACTCAAATAAGAGCATGCAAAATCGACTTTCTTGAGATTTAAACCATGTTTTAACGTTGTTCCCTCGTCGAAGACAGACCTGGAGTACTACTGTCCTACTGTATCACAACATTCACAGTGTTGAGTTAATCCTCGACCAAAGCTGTTGAATGTAACTGTTTCTTCTTCTATGGTATCAGCGCCTCGTTCTGTACTTCCTGATTACACTCGCATCATTGTTCAAATCATTGTTAACCTCTTAACCCCTGCCATAACAGAACATATTTTCTCCAGAGCAGCATTACCCAAATCTAAACATTTTCTTGACTTGAGCTTACAGCCTATAGTCATGTGTACTGTCTCATTTGAAAGCTAAGACCTACAAAGTGATCTAAGATTATTCTTCCTCACGTTGTTGCCGCATTGTTGTCACTTTTTGTCGTATTTTTGTCACCTTTTTTGCAAAAAATGTTATCGATTTTTCATCCCTTTTTTTTTTGCTTTTTCGTCACCTTCTTTTGCGTTTTTGTCACTTTTTTGTTACGTTTTCTCTCTTGTTTACATCTCGTTTTTGTCGCTTTTTCCAAGCAGCTTTCAGATTTGGGTAATACTGGAGAAAATTATTTATCATTTGTGATTAAAGAAAATTAATCCTATATCTGTCAACAGAAGGAGTCCCTGTCAAGATTTTCACCTGCACTTATTACCATTTCATTCTTCATATTTTCAAATTATAAAATATCAAAGCTGAGGCACACAAAATATTGTTTTCAAGTTTATTTGTATGCTCCACATGCATGACATCAAGAAAGTGTGGGAAAAGTACTTTTTACTCGAATTCAGAGTTTCTGAGTTTCTGATTTAATATTCAAGATTTTCTCCAAGAATACACACACACAAAAGACAAAACAAACACTTTGATATGAATTTTTGGATGTTCACCCAAAGCTTTTGTCACTTAAAGATAAAAAAATAAAAGTACTGTGTGATCAAAAATGATGCCAAGAAATTACTGAAGTACATGTACTATCACACACACTTAATTGCCAGATTGATGTGGCCGGTCGGTCGATCCCAATCATCCCTTTTAAACAAATGACAAAATAGCCAGATTCAGCGTGTGTGTTTTTTTGGGGAAAACTCTTCCTAAAACAGTGAATTGCCCATAGATTAATACAGAAACATGCCCCTGTATTTGAGAGTTTGACAGTTCCAGAATGAGAGGAATTGTGGCTTGTTCACCTCGAAGTCCTTGATTGTGCCCGTCCAGGTGCAGCCTTCGTTGGGGCAGACCGCGGCCAGAGCCTCCACCTCTCTCCGCGCCGCGTTGTCCGGAAACGCCTGCATTGAGAACGGAACAAGAGCGTCTTTAGTTTCAATCTGAGGTTCATGTTTCAGTGTGACTTTACAGGGCAAGAGCTAATACAGGGTTTCTACAGGCGCAGCAAGTCAAATGTAATGCTTTTAAATGCCATTTCATTTTACCATTTACTCAAAACAATATGTAAAAGATTTGTGCATTTGACATATTTTCAGATTTGTACCCTTTCCACCAAACGAAGGAATGTGGTACATTTACATATTCAAAAGTATTTTTTGGATTCATCAGACAACTTTTGAGAAAATCTTTTTGATTAAACTGAAGGAAAATGTACAGAAAATGTTAGTCTGACTTGCAGTGGACCATGTTTTATGTAGTTTTGTTGTACTTGTGGAGTAATAAGTCAATCAGTGTATTATTTTCAAATTCAGTGCCAGCTGGAATCAAATGTAATGACTTTAAATGAATAAAAATGACTTTTAAAAGATGAATTTTGTCATAATGTGTGCTAATGATTGTTAGTGGATGTTAATGCCCTGCAGAAACCCTGTAATAAAGAAGAAAGCAGTTAGAAAGACAATCCCAGGTTTGGTCCATTTTGAGCATCACCGGAACTGGTGTCGTTCAATTTGCATGAGGGCACATACTGTATAAAGTACTTTACCCCACAGTGGTTTGAACAGCGACACAAAGAAGTGAAATAAAAAGTACTTACACCTCCTTGCTTCAGAATAGATGTGGGTTCTTCAAACAGGTCCTCTTTGATACAAGCATTGCATTTCTGTGGGCCAGAACTAAGAAGAAAAATATAAGAGGGAAAAATCCACTTTAAAGATGTGGCAATCAAATTATCTTCTTGTAGTAGAGTTAACTTCTTTTGGCATCATAGATCTACATAGTAAACATGACATCTGTGAGAGAAAAACAGGCCATGTGGCTGTAGTGTGTCTAAATAGAACACATCAGGAAGTCAGAAGCTAAATTAGCACAGTGTGTTCACAGTGTTCACGTCTCTACTCTGAGTCGCTATGAACTCCGGCATAGCTTCTAATTAACTCAAGTGAGCAATCGAGATGTGGGTCTGTGAGAGCTAGACACGCATTTAGGCAACAGCTGAGAGAGTTTACTCAACTACCTCCAACTTTCACGGTTTGGAGCAATTCAGGTAGTGCAGCTTTAAAACTATAGCACTGGGATTCACTCAATGGACAGTACACTACGGTCATTGGAAATGTTAACCTCCTCCTGTCACTGTGCCTATTTCCATTACGGAAATATAATAGACATTGCATTTAATGTAAAACCTTTTTTTAAATTATTATTACTTTATGCTAAATCTAGGACAGGTTATAGATCCCAATGAAATGGGTTATCTAAACTGTTGTGTAAAAAATACATACTACAATATTAATAATAATACAAGACTTAAATTTGATGATGATAATGTGATGTGTTTCCCATATATTTCTGCCAAGATAGTACATAAGAGAATAATTTAATTTATAATAAATTTTGGGGATTAACAGTATAACATAAAATTGTATAATTTTTTTATTTTTTATTTATTTATTCATTTGAATTAGGACAGTGCACATTAATCAACACGTCAGCCAAAAGCATCAATGTAAATGTACCAGAATTAGCGTGAGAGCTAAATTGCATCCGTTGTCCTATGGCAGGTAAAGAAACATTGACAGAAGGAAAATACAAACATAGTACAAAGAACAGAACAAAGTTACAGTCACAGAGTCATTTACAATACCAATGTATTGTTCAGCTTTGTTTAGACAATGGGGAGAGAATTAAAGACTATTGGCCTGGGGAAGAGCTGCAAGGCTTATCAAATCACAATCGAGGTTTTGACTGCAATAGCCTAACCTCAAGACGCTGAGGTATTTTTTTTCCCCTTCTGTCTCTGGCATTTGAGTGATAGATGTTCACTAATCAGAACTGTGGAGCCTTGAGATCTCAGGTTCAGCTGCAACAGATAAAACTTTGTCTGAGTTTCCATAAAGCAGATTATTAAGTGTTTAGAAGATAGACACTCTGTGATTCCATCCCGGACTTATTTTACTCACGTGGCTGTCCCCCAGATGTACTTTGAATGTGGGGCAATTTGAGCAAGACTATGTTGTCTGACTGTCTAAAAGTAACACGACTTCCTTCACTCATCATTTCAGCAGTTTATGGATTTAAATGTATCAAATAAAAAAATCGCAAATCAAATTTAAATAGCAATATTTGACCGAAAAATCGCAAATAGGTTTTTTGTCGAAATCGTGCAGCCCTAGCCTGAGGGCACCAGACCTGCCCCTATAAACACTCTACACCCTACATTTTCCAATCCCAGACACCTTATTTTAATGATGCTAAACACAAATTGCGTTGATTTCCTTCATACCGCTGCATCCTCCTGAAGCATCCTCCTCTCTGCTTCTGATGCTACTATTGGAACCTGCTGGAACTTTGCAGCTGCATCCAGGACTGTGCTGTGGGCAAACCTGCTCCTACAGCCACGACCTCACTGTACCATGAGCACGATGAAACAATTCAACAGTGGCACTGCTTTCACACACACACGCTTCCAAGCTTTGGGGCCATTGATTTCGCATTACCATACGTGTTTTGAAGGTGGATGCTGGCTGGACCACCACATCAACAACGCTATAACCCCGTTCATCCTTGCGCATCCGCTGATCTGGCAACCATCCCTTGCGAAATACAACCAACTCACGACTCATCTGTGGACTTCTGCCCGCGTCATAGCGCTGTAATGACTCAATGATCTTGGGTAAAGTCAGAGCTAGCTTCCTGTGGGCAGATAGCAACAGCGCGCAAAAACCGCTGCCCTCCCTCCTCTCTTACCTCACTATTTTGTTGAAGCAGTACGAGCAGAAACGGTGTCCGCACTGGGCTTGCAGGGGCCTCCTCAGGATCTTCTGGCACGAGTTGCACAAATGCTTGTCTTCGTGGTTGTTGGCCAGGATCTTCTTCGGGAATCCCGGCTTGTTTCCTTCCAGGGAAGATGGTGGAGACGGCTCTTGAGCGGCCATTATTCCCCCACAATTCCAACAGTATTGACGGGGGTCCGGGCGCGGGGTGTGTTCGCTTCAACTCATAGCAGCTTTTGGAGACCCGTGACAGCCGCGTAAATCCATCTCTCCCGCTCGGTTTGGGGCTTCGGGGGATACGTGGTGCTCGCTCAGAGTTGCATTTTGACGTTTTGGGCTGCAGGGGATGCGTCCATGTGGAGACAGAGCGGAGGAGGATAGTTGTAGTAACCCGAAGTCTGCCGCTAGGTGGAGAGTGAGCGGTGATCATGAGGAACAGGCTGCGCTTCATTGGATGCGGCTGCGCACAGTTCCGCGGCAAGTTCGCAGCATTTAGACACGAGGAGTGAGAGGAAGCGGGGTGAAGAGAGCAGGCAAAATAAGAGAGGCCCCAACATAGAGGCGATGAGTTCATTTGCAAAAGCAGAGATCTCCGTTTTGATTTTTTTTTCTTCAGAATTTCCATTTTGTTTCCAGAATCGTGTTGCGATATTTCTTTTTGAACTCAGAACAGATTCCACTTGAGGAAACTAAACTTGGGCGTAAATTAGATTAAAGGTGCATTATGCAACTTTTTAATGCGTAAAAAAAAAGTGGATATTTGTGCGAATTTTAATTGGAAGTGACTGTATGAGTGGTCAGCATGTCGCCTTTACTCTCGACCACATCGGCCTCTACAACGCTACTGGATAAATTGTTTTGTAGGTTTTCTGGTCTACCGTGAAAACCTTCCGAACAATTGATCCTGGAGTGTCCTAGAGACCACTGAGATGGGAAGTAAAGGCGCGATACAGACCACTCATACAGCTGCTGGGTCACTACAAGGTCAAACACACACAAATATCAACTTTTTTTTCACATTAAAAGTTGCATAATGCATTTTTAAGAATAAGTGACTTTATATTTTTATGATGACATTGAAACAGATCTTGTAAGAGCCATTTTAGAGGCCTTTTATGCATTTATTCCACCAGCCACCATGCGGCGCCACACTACTTTTGGGACCAGGTGAGCCTATTTAAGGGCTCAAGGGAGTGGCCTCAGGGTGGCAGAGTGAAGGCATACAGTTTTTGACCGTGATTGTTAATATGTCGAAATAAAAGGATTCTTCATTTAACACTAGAGTATTGGGCTCTTTTCTTTCACGCGTGCGAAACACCTTTTTACTTTGCCAACCATAGTAGCAAGTGGTACAGGGCCACTGGCCGCTACAGATCTCGTAGGGCTTGGTACCCTTCCATTTTTTTTTATAACGATACTTGTTTTACAGAATGATACTACAACAATATATATTTCGTGAAACACTATTTTAAATTTGTTTCACTTCCTCTAATGCTGTCCTTTGACCCTTTCGCTATTTTTTTTTTTTTACCAGTACCTAAACTTTTTTTCCGATATCATACTAGTATTTCTTTTAACAGTACCCAGCCCTATTCTAATAGTAATGAAAAACACTGCTATGTAAAGAGAAATATACATGCATAGTTTTTTTCAATGGCACTTATCTGTTTTTATGCAAATTAACTCTTCAAGTGCAGTTTGACAGTATGCATTCTAATCCTCAAGCAAAATAGTACAACAAGCATTTAAAAATGCTGTTGTTGGATAAAAATGTGTTACGTGTGTAATTTCTTTTTATCAGATTAATCACGCTTTTGACATTTTCATTCTGTCACATGTTGCACAATTGTACTGGATAAAAAAGAAAAAGAAAAAAAGGTTTGTGAATGCACCTTAACTGACAATGGCAATAAAACCCATTCAGATTACGATTTCGATCTCATTCTCTCCTTCCCAGCCCAACTGCCAATTAAAAATCTAACAAAAATTGTTTGATAGTTCTAAAGAATATATATAAAGATTCTTGAAAACTGCTGCCCAATAGTTATTGAGAAAAAGGCAACAACACAAAAAGTATTACTTTTTTCAGTAACTGAGGAATATAACATACAAAATATGGTAGTATATTTTTCATTACAATTTAAGTAACTCAAGTTACAAGTGCATTTAAAATGTGAAAAAAAAAAAAAAATCCCCCTATTATAATGGGCCAACAAATCAAGTTGGACACTGGTGTATATCTGCAGGTGCCTGTAATGTTGTCAAAAAACAGAGAATGTGGGTAACACTTTATAATTACACCTTATTTAGCCTTAATAAATGATGAGTTAAGTGTGACAAACACTTAATAACTTAACAATAAGTGAAGTATGTGAATTTTATTATGAGTCAGGCATTCATTGTAGTAGTTAAGTAGGTATTAAGTGTTAGTTAAGTGTTAACTCATCATCTCTTAAGGCTAAATAAGGTGTATTTAATATAAAGTGTTGCCCGAATAGTTATAGTGAAGAAAAGGGAAATCTTTGACTGGACTTTTTCTCGGTGGCATTATTACAATTTTCAGTTTATATTTTGCCAACAGTAACTGTCCAGTAACTTTCAGTAAATAGTGTAACTCAGCTACATTTTTTGTTTGTTACTTTATTGTTTTAATGCTTTTGTAGTATAATCCCCTGGTGGGGAAATGGGTTACAAAATTTGAAAAAAATAAAAATTATAATAAATAAATAATGATGATAATAATAATAAAGAAAAACATTTAAATATATATATATAAAATAAAAATTAAAAAGTACATTTAGGATATGCAGAATAGCAGAATAGCAGACAGAAATAGAACTAAAATTAATAAAGTCAATATTATGCAGTTATCCCAATGTTTAACCTATTAACCCCCGCCCTGACCAAGCGCACCTTCTCCAGTTCAGCTCTACCCAAATCCAAAAGCTCCTTTCAAAAATGTAAAAATAAAAAGCACCAAAACAACAACAAACATCCCAAAATTTTACAAAACAGCGACAAAAAATGCAATGAATAAGTGACAAAAACGCCACAAAACACCAACAAAAATGTGACAAAATGTAACAAAAGAGCGACAAAAATATGACCAAAAAGTGAAAAAAAAAAATAGATACATTAAAAAAGCTATGAAAAAGTGGCAACAAATTTACAAAGACTTGATCAATGATCAAATTTATCATCGATCTGCTGGGTCTGTCTGTGTGCCAAAGATGATTGTGAGGGGATGATGAGAAGGGGTAAACATTCGTTTAAAAATTCGAAATAAAGACATCAATCCATCTGTCAATTGTTAACCATCTGGCCTTCTGCTTGTAAAAGTCATCCTTTTATTTTGAAGGGCCAAACCGGAAGCGCGTTTCTTCACGCCTCTCACTTCGCAGCGGATCGACTGAAGCTGTGGCTCTGCTGCTGCTGCTGCTTTCATTGCAAAGGAATGTCGCTGCTATTCGTCTGTGGAGATGGAGGGCTGACAGACGACCGGAGCGGGACATGTCACGACTGCTGTGTCCGACGTTATTAAATCACTGTGAGTATTTTTAGGGCTAATCTCGACCCGAACAAGAACCCCTCACTAGCCGCTGCACCTAATGCCAATTATACGTAGACAGACAGCGGGGAAGGCTAGGCTAAGCTAGCTAGCCTCCTGTCAAAGGATATTGTTACCTTCGGGCAGGATAGGTAACAAACCCCATCCCTGTTTGAAGCATCCAGTTACTTTGACCAGGGCTCAGAGGGATTGTTTTCACTAAAATCCTACTGTATGTTATTGAATCAGCGATGTTAGTGAATGGGCACGCATCAAGAAAGCTAACAGATGCTAGGCTGGTGTTGTAGTAAAGTGTTTTGGTATACTATTGCATTGATCACCATTTACAAAGCTCTTTGTTATTTTAATGTTCATTCTAAATGATAAAGCAGTCTCGTCAAGTCATGTTTTGGCCTATTACTGTTATTTTGGTCAATAAATACTACATCACTTTGAATGACAAGCGAGTTTGTATATTGTTGTTACAGTAATGTTAGCATAAACAAATGAAATGATGTATATTGTCCAACAGGTAATCAATAGCAATTACATTGAATACTAGCTCACAAGACATGTTCCAACGTCTTGTGTGCTAGTAGTGACTTGAAGCAGACTGCCCATGGGAATTTGTTCCCCCTAGATTGCTATGTTTATGTCCATGTCAACTTCATTTATCTAGCACATACGCGAACATGTAGACCATGAAAAGAAAAATATTATTAACAATAACAATAAGACCTGCTCAGCTTGTGTTGAAGGCCAATGCAAAAAGGTGTGTTTTCATCAAATACTTAAACATTTAAACGTTAAAACATGAAATAAACATTTAAGAAGGTTGTTCCAGAGTCTCTGAACCAAAAGCCCTCTAGTTTTCAGCTTTGATTTCGGCACCTCCAGTCATTTCATTTGGATGATCTCAAGATGCGACCTGGATCACCGATTGACAGAAGCTCTGAAATATAGGATGGAGCCATCCCATTCAGACATTTTAAAACCACCAGCAGTGTCTTTTGAATGAAAACCTCTCTTCCAAATGTTTTTATGTGCTTGATACTTCAATTATCACAACTGAAACACCAGCTCAAAACGGAAATAAATCGATTCAATTCACAATGTCTTGACACGTTTTCTCCCATTGAGCTACGAAATAGTACACTGTTTAACTACGCTGTATCTTTTATGTGTTGTACTAAAGCAAAACTATTTAATATATTTTTTTCTCAACAGGTGCCCAAGACGAACATGATTATTGCCTTTTGCTCATGACTGTTCAACCACAAACCATTCAGAGCTGCTGCTGAAGTCAATAATTTTTGGCATTTTTAACTTTTGATTTTCAACACCATGCGCTCCTAACGACTACAACCAATTGGAGTCTGGACTGCGTTTTTGTTTGTTTAGCGTGACAAAATACCAAGGGATTTCCACTGTTCTCTGGATATTTTACGTGAGTTTCGGTGAAGATGTTTTCGGCGCTGAAGAAGCTGGTGGGGTCGGAGCCCGGGCAGCTCGGGGGCAAGAATATTCCCGCCGGTCTTCAGTCCATGAACCAAAGTCTGCAGAGGCGATTTGCGAAAGGAGTTCAATATAATAGTAAGTAATCGGCTTATCGTTATGTGTATATGGATTATGGCAACCCAATACGGTTTTGAGGAAAGAGAGAAAAAAGTTTCAAAGATTGATGGAAGCTGATCAGCGGTGTGGTAACTTATAGCTACAAAACACGCAGTTTTAGTTGTTGAAACGTGCAGCTGATGGTCCTGCCAAACAAAGCCTACTGGCCAAAACTCCTGGAACAAAGGTATAGTATTTTACTGAAGCAATTAAGGCTGGGCAATATTGATGAAAATTAATATCTCAATGTTTCTGGGGACCTCCTCGATAACGATGATGAAGTGATATTTTTGCAGAAATGTGAAAAAAATGTGCCGCAAACATCTTAAATTACATTGCTTGGCCCTGAACAGACAACAAAAGGGGCAGGAAAAAACACTTTCCACATTTTTTTCACACTTTTTAACTATTCTTTTCCCCTATTTTGTAAAAAAAAAAATTTGCTCCATTTTTTTTTTCTTTCTACTTTAGTCCCTATTTTTTCCTCAATCTCCCCCATTTTTCAAACATTTTTGACAAATTTCAGATTCTCACATCTGACAAAGTGTCAGTGTTCAACATTTTCATTTTATTTTATTTTTTTAAATGATCTTTTTTTCCCCCACGTTTTTGACATTGGTGAAAAACTCAATATTTTAAATATGCATGTCTTCCATACAACAATTTCGATATTTTGTTGTAGATATATTGTCCACCTTTAGAACGTAATAAAAGTATTTCGCCGTAACAAGTATTATATATTTCCCATAATGGTCTTGTTGTTGTCTTGATATTGGAAGTTTATGAGAAAAATTTGGAAAAAAAATAAACATTTGAATGCTGGTAATTTTTTGAAAATGTTGACAATTTATAATGACAATTTAATAGTTTCACACAAAGAGAATGTGGTAAAAATCTGTTAAATCCATTGGTTACATTTATTCAAAGAATCCACTCAACCGCAAACAGAGCTGGAAGCAAGAAACAACCACTGTGACACATACACATATGATGAAGTGTCTTGCCCAATGGCAGTATTTTGAAATGAATAAACACATTGTGAAATCTCAGTTAAATCCATGTGTTGTGTTAATAGACGTCATTGATTTTCTGCTCTGTGTTTTCTTCTTCCCAAGTGAAAATTGTCATTCGTGGCGACAGAAACACGGGCAAAAGTACTTTATGGCATCGACTGCAAGGAAAGAAGTTTGTGGAGGAGTACATTCCCACTCAGGAGATACAAGCCACCAGTATACATTGGAATTATAAAAGTAAGTTTCCACTCAATATTTCCAAAATCTCACAGTCATACAACAGTTAATTTACATTTTTGGTGAACCTATGACCTCTACTATTTGTTGCAGTGGCCCCATACCAAGGTAAAGCTGTAAAAATAGATTTAGCTAACCCTTTATCCCACACAAAAAGAAACTCATGAATAGTTGTAAAATCCATAGATTGTAGATTTTACTAGATTGAAGGCCTGCAAGGGAAGCTCATGCTACTAATACTATGAAGTTTAGCATCTCAAGCTGCACACGCTGCAGCTGTGGCTAACTTTGAGAGAAAGCTGTTGTTTCTTCTGGTTTTATAAACTCGAAAGACTTCCAAGCCCTTATTGTTCCTTAGTCAGACATCTGAAACTCAGTGTTGCATTTTAGCTCAATCAGAGACATTGTTGTGAATCCTGTTCTGACAAATGCTTTTGGACAACTCTGACGTGACGAGTTTGTTTGTTTGGTATACTAAAAGGTTTGAGAAGCAGAAGGAGCTGTTGAAAGACTGATTATAGATCAGTAAGAGGCCAAAAGAAATGGGTTTGGATGCTTGAAGGTGGTTTAGACCTTGACCAATGGGATTTGAATTGGTGAAAAAAATGAAATTGATGCTTGTAAAATCTTTTCATTTTAATACACGTTTCCACATCTGGTAGTCAGCAGGAGAGAAATGATACAGGGCTTCCGCTCGGGATGCACCGATCCAATACTGGTATCGGATATCGGAGCTGATATTGGAAAAAATATGATGTAGTGTATTGGCTACAAATACCCGATTCTGAACAGATTCCTGTTTTGGCTCTCACCATTTTAAAGACAACTTTCTCCGACTAAATCTAAAAATCTAAGTGAATATGGGCATGCTGCGTTTTGAAGGGCAGAACCTGGAGAATTTGTTTTAACCTCAATACCACGGCTAGCAACAGTATGCTAATGCTAACAACAGTATGTTAATGCAAGCAACAATATACTAATGCTAATAACAGTATGCTAATGCTAGCAACAGAATATTAATGCTAACAACAGTATGCTAGCGGCAGTATGCTAATTCTAGCGGCAGTATGCTAATCCTAGTGCAACATTTTCCGAGGTTAAAACTGGTGAAAGTTGTGTTTTTAAATTGGTGAGAGCCAAAACTGGTATCGGTTCAGTATCAGATATTTGTAGCTGATACCCGTTATCGTATCAGTGCATCCCGAATACAAATGTTAAGAACCAAATTGTTTGCATTTGTGGCTAAATTTGGGTACCTATGTAAACCCTGCTTTAAGCCTGTATCACAAACTGGCATGTTGTCACTCATAATCCGTATTTTGGTCCATTGCTGCCTTCTACTTCTCCAAACTGGGTGTATACTGAAAATAATGTCCTGCAAGCTGTCCAAATGTATAAAATGTATGAGAAATACACTGCATTGATCAGAGATTGCTAACTGTTTCTGCTCCTCGTAGCTACTGATGATGTGGTCAAAGTGGAGGTTTGGGATGTGGTTGACAAAGGTGAGTGTTAATCTTTTTACACCAATTTGCAAAGTGTATTTTTAGCGTCGCGTTTCTCTGTCCTGTCGAGCCTGTGCTGCTGTCATTTATGAACATCAAACTGCTCGATTGTTCTGAAATCATCACTTCTGTCTTCACTGTCCTTTTTGTGCCCATGCTCATGTTAGGCCAAAAATATCTTCTTCCCGAAGGTGAGCGTCGCCTTAGTGTGTAGCTCAGTTTTTACAAACGCTTGTGTGCTCTATGTGGGTTTGCCTTTACCACTGTTATCTGAATGTCAATATTCCCACCGTTTGGCCCCTCCCGTGTTTGCTGCTGCAGCGTGGCAATATTACAGAAGTCATGGCTGGTTTTACAGCAGTTTTGATCAGTGATTCTCAAAGTGCTTCACATATGACCCATAGTTGTACTTTGAGGTCCAGTACCTTTAGTTTCATTGAAAGGTTTTCCTGTTTTAGTCTTGATTTAGCCCTTAAGATGTTGTAATCATTGTAATAATATAGTCAATTTATTTTTCCACCATAAATCTAAATTGTAAGTGCAGTATTTGTGAAAGAAAACGGACCGTGTGCCGTGCACTGCTTTGTGTCGCAGGGTCTGTGAGCGCTAGAAACATGTTTAGTCAGCTCCAAAGAGATTTTCATTTGACTTTCAGGGTTTGAAAATTGAATAATTTAGGTAGTGCACCTCTTAAATCTTTGGTTAATCTAGGTGTGGGGTTAATTCCAGTGCAGACTTGTTTAATCTTGGAGCAGTTTACTCCTGGTTTTGCTATTTATTTTCTTTTGCATTCGTTGTGTCCGAGTTTAACTTGATGTAGAACTTATTTGATCCTTTTTCTTAAAACCTTTTTTGTTCTGGTTTTAGCGATTTGTTTTCCCGGGTAAAATTTTATTTAGCCTCATTTCAGTATTATAATAACCTGATTCTCATAACGGACCCAAAACTGTAACACTTTGTAATAACTACACCTTATTTACCTTAATAAATGGTGAGTTAACGCTTAATTCATCATCATGAACAATTCATTAGTTAAGTGTGTCTAACACTTAAAGCAGAACTAAATAACTCATGCCCCTAGAGGCCATAAGTGCCACTGCAGGTGTTGTAGCATGTTGCGTTTTTTCACTTAGTAATTGTCTGTGAGTGTAAATATTACGCTGACAGAAAAGACAAAGGGATATTGTACATCCAATTACACTATGGAGATAATTTTTTTCACTCAAACTTTGCTGTAAACACTGCTAAAGTGGTGCTAGCCCGCAGTTAGCTTTGCCTGTTAGCCTGTTAGCTTCTTCTTTGATTGATTCCATTGGGTGTGGACCGACCCGGAGGCAGGGAAAGTTGCAATTATGGAGACACCGGGGAGATGAAAGACCCCCAATCATCCCATCAACACTTGTATTACCCCCCCAGAGGGACTGAAAATAATTTATTACGGTAAACAAGTTACTTTACTGCTTTAATAACTACTTAACAATGAATACGTTAAGTATGTGAAGAACTATTTATGAGTTGAGCATTAACTGTAGTAAAGTAGTTAAGTAGTTAGTAAGTGAATTAACTGAATTGTTCATGATTAAGTGTTAATTCATCATTTATAATTTATTATAAAGTGTTTCCAGTTAGATTTGTCTGGGGTTGGGTACCATTTTTTTTATTTTTTAGATACTGGTACTTTAACAATACCAAAACCTGAACGATAATTTTTCTGTACACAAATATTTGTCATCTCGAACCAGAAAACAGAATAATTATGTTCATTCCATAGAGAACTATTTATTTTAAATGTGTATAGTTTATTTGTGCTTAAACAACCAAGTCACTTCCTTTAGTGCTGTCCCTGGACAAACGGCATAAAAACTTGGTCTCTAAAGATGAAATTTATTTTATGTGTATATTTTTTCAATACCAGTAGTACCTTAACTTTTTTTCAGATACCATACTGGTATTTTTTAATGGTACCCAGCCCTAGTTTTGTCCTCCTCAAAGTTGTGAAATGTGCTTATAAACTCTTCCCTGTGAAGAATTCTTATAAGTATGTTAGGAAAGTGAAGGATGAGTTTGGACCACAACTAACATCTGACTTTAGTGGCTTCCTGTTTCTAAATAAAGAAAATCACATACATGGCCTTTAAATCATACTTTCCCAGCCTCGTTAGATCGACATGTTTGAGAATCACTGATCGAGCCCCGGCCCCGAGTGCATCTTGCTGCATTAGTTAACCACAGAAGCACTTAACTCCAAAGACTGGCGTGTGTTTAAACCGCTGCTCTGACGCTGCACCTGCTTCACTCATATCACTAATGTAAAGAACAGACTTTCACGATTAGGGGGGATTTTGTTTCTTATGAACATCTTTGGATTTTTTTGTTTCAGGAAAAGGCAAAAAGCGCGGAGACAATTTGAAACTGGAGAATGAGCCGCAGGAGGTGATTATCATGTGACCGTCATGTGATCAGAAACGGTCTTTTGTTGCACTGGTGGAGCTGGGTTGAGTTGGCTTATAGAAGTTAACAATGCCCTCCTTACAAGACGGATAGAGTCTATTCCCTTTCCGAAAGTCTATTTCCAAAGCTCTGTACAGATGCATAACACACTCCTTGTTGAAATCCTGGTGGTCAATTTATTAATGTGAAGAATCTGGATTTGCTGTTGTGGGTTGTATTGAAAGCTAAAAACACATTTCAACAAATCTGTAACTACTGCAGGTGAATCTGGAAACAGTTTACATTTAGAGATATCAATGTGGAACTTTTGCTGTAGATTACTGTCATAAATAGGAAAACAAAAATGTGTTGCAAGTTTTCTGTCATTTTATGTTTTCATATAAAAAAATAAGGCAAAGAAATCTGAATAATGAATAGAGCCAGGTTTAAATGTACTGTTTTATTTTGTCAACATATTAGTTAGACTTTTCATAGGGGATTTTAGATATCTTGCTTACTTTAAAGATCAACTGTTTATTAGTTTTGAAATTCAAACTCAATAAATCAGATTAGGGATTAGATATTAAAAAAATCCCTCTGAAATATTGTTCAGTCCAAGGCTGGAAAGTTTGAGGTCTGTAGGAGATACGTACGTGGAGATAATGTTGCACCAATGTGAAAAAAATCTATTTTGAGAAAATAACCCCGGAAATTTCAATTTTCCATATAAATCCATTGCAAAACATTGAATAAGTGCTATAATTAAACACACTCTTTTGAAGATTAGGTTTTCAGGTGAAAGTTTAAATGTTCATAGACCAATTTGGTTTTAACTTCATGCATAATAATTTTTGTCTTAAAGTGAATGGTTTGTGTGTTTCAGTCGGATGAGGTGGCCCTTGATGCCGAGTTCCTGGATGTGTATAAAAACTGTAACGGCGTCATCATGATGTTCGACATTACCAAACAGTGGTGAGACTCCAGAGTCTGTGTCTCTGTTTGTGCTACAATATGCATGGAGCGATTAGGTTTCACTGTCTGTGTGTGCAGCAGCCGTGACCACAACCACATCAGCTAAACTTGTTCCTTCTTTATCTGGACTCAAAATAGCCCTTTATTGATGTTGTTTTTCAACAGAGAATAGCATCTTTAAAAGGAAAAGAAAAAAGTAGGTCAATAAAGCGGGCTGTTTTGTCTTATGTGACGGATTGTGTTTTGTCAGCAATGGTGTCCGTATCAAAGCTTACTTCATTTCCCAGCATGCATACAGTTGCACAATAAAACATAGCTTCAATTTGAGCAAAAATATAAGGTTTTCATGGATTGATTTGGCAAAACTGCAAATCAAATTCAGCAACTTGAACTAAACTAAGGCTCTGTCGGAGTGAATTTTGTGTTGCGTAAATCTACAACTCTTGTGCATATTGCATTTCCCCATGTTTTGTCATAGCTCAATATTAACCACATATTCCTGACTTTGGATTTGCATGTACTTGCCATTTGCCAGTCCGCAGCATTTTTGAGAAGCGGCCAGGTCAGACTGAAGTGACTATATTCAACAATGTACCGTACCATACGGTTTCTATAGCAACACCATTCACGGATCCATTACGGACACAAACTTTAAAACATTGAAGGAATCTCGAGGAAAGCCCTGTTTAACGCACTGCAGTAGGGTAGCAGCAGAAATCATGTTTCTGAAATGACGATTGAATGCAGACGTGCTGTGGTCAGCAGCTGGTGATGACTTGGCAAATGTTTTTTATAACATTTTGTTGCCCTGCTTGCAAAAAAAATCACTGTTGTAAAACTTCCTCAAGAGGTTTTGACCATTTAACCTTTTAGATGTTTGTTCAAACAATAAGGAACGAGAGAATATAGTTGTATTCTTATTAAAATATAATTGTTGATCTTAAATTCTGAAATTTTTAATAAAATTATTGATTTCATGGTTTATAGTTGCTTTAGTTTTTGTTTTGTTTTTTAAGAAATGTAATGCCTTCACTTATTTATGAAGCTATTACATGGTATTGTGTATCTAAATTTATAATTCACTGATATATCGGCTGACCGATATACAGGGCCTGTATTTGGGTATTTTACAATATCAGCACAGGATTATAGAAAAGACATGTGGACCAATTGACCAAAAATATCGGCTGTGCATATTGGCATTGGCCAATAAAAATCCCCGAAAATTGGCATCCGCCTTAGAAAAACCCATATCATATATTTAGTAGGGCTGGGACGATGCACTTTTGTCACGATCCGATGTAATTATGGTTATATTTTTTACCTTAAAATGTGTAAAAAGAACACAGTCATGTGTTAAAAGTTTATAAACTGAATGCCATTTGACATTTATTTGACATACTGTATAATATGCACTTTTGAAGTATTTTTTTGGATAATTTACAACCAAATTATCAAAATGTTCCCAACATGTTTTCCAGGACGTTTAACTACATCATGCGGGAGCTTCCTAAAGTCCCAACCCATGTCCCGGTGTGTGTTCTGGGAAACCACAGGGATATGGGAGAGCACCGCGTCATCCTGCCTGATGACATAAGGGAACTCATCGCTGGATTAAACAGGTACACGTTAGGTCTCTAACAGTAATGACATGAAAATCAGTTACTTTCAACAGTTTGTATCTAAAGTTGAATCCGTGTTACCCCCAACATTTTACGACTGTGTTACAACACTTATAGATACAGACGCTCATACTAAGGGGGTGTCCTAGCGAGGGAGAAGAAAGTATTTTATGTTTTTCCACTCTTTTCTGGCGGGCTATAAACATATTTAGCACCCACAAATAAAGACAAGCCAATGTTGGATCCATATGTATGATTTGACACAGCAGATTGTCCGGTAGAAGCGAAAAACCGGCACTGGAAGCTAGTGTTGGCGTGTAGCATGAAGCTAACATTAGATGTTTAGTATAGCTGGGACGATATACTTTTGTCTCGATCCGATACGTATCACAATATTCGGGTTGCCTATCCGATACATATTCAAACATTCGGATGCCGATACGTATTACAATAAAGTAAGTAATATGTTTACCTTAAAATTAAGGTCATGAGTCCAAAGTTTATAAACCGAATGCCATTTGACATTTATTGACATGTTAGGATTGAAAAGTGCATTAACCCAAAAAGCATCAAATTGCTGTTTCTGGAAAACTGAAAAGGAGTGTGTGATATTTTCCACGCAGGTTTTTCATTCTTTATTTAGTACAGACACTGATAAAGGTCCATATTGGTCTCCATCCAATGTGCCCTCAACTCGGGTATAACGACAACAACTCAGCCGAGGGTTAGTCATTGTCTGTATGATTGTGTACAGACAATGATGGTGTATGAAGACTCCTCCAGTCGCTGCATGAATTTAAACGTTAAATGTCTCAACCGCGCTGCACAGGTGGGAATGTGAGTGTCCACAAACAACTGGTCAACTCGCCTAAAGGTGTCGTTATAGGCCACAGTCAGTTTATGGATGGTGCACCTCCTATAGTTCCACCACAAGGGGGCCATGTACAGTGGGATACAAAAGGCTCTGAACAGGACAAAAACAAAGAAGATCACATTTTAATCTGCTTCTTACAATCATCGTATTGCTCTTAGTGGGGTCATACTTAATGTCACGTTCTGTGCCATATTTTTTTCTTTTTCTTACATTTTTAACAATTGTTGAATCCCTGCATTGTATGAGTTGATATCACAAGATCATCCGCATTCATGAGATGGTTGACGACATAAAAACATTAAGATACGGACCAAATAGATATGCCTTTAGGACTGATATTATCAAAACAACCCAATACAATTATTTTTAACAGACTCTGGTAGTGTTTTCATTAGGGCTGAAAGATATATCGTTATCGTATATCTATCGAGATATGAACATTCAAGATATTAATATCGAAAAAGCAAGATGTAAACGATACAGATTTTCATCAATAAAACTGCACTCTTTTGTGGTTTTCACCTAACCCATAGTTATATCGTATCGTATCGATATCGAGATATCTGGCATGAATATCGAGATATGAAATGTTGTCTATATCGTTCACCTCTAGTTTTCATGCATTTTCTAGATGTAAAAAAAGGTTCCCTGGAATAGGATCGTGACGCACATAAAACGGTTCCACACATTCACACCTTGAAACGAAAGACTTTGTAGTTTTACCTCTGTTTGCGGTTTAGGTTTAGCAAACACAAATGATCTGTACTCCAGTTTTTTTTGTCGCTGTATCTTTATTTGGAAGAAAATACATCCATAATTCAGCATTTGTTTAAAGGGGGTAATTGGTGAAAGAGTAGTTGTTTTCCCCCTTTGTCGTCTGTCTATTTAATGTTCACTCCAATTAGATTCCTTCCTTCACTCACTCAACATCAGATCAGATATTTCCCTATATTTAGTTTGTTTCTATTCCCAGACCGATGGGCGCCTCTTACATCCACTACGCCGAGTCCTCGATGAAGAACGGCTTTGGTCTGAAATACCTCCACCGCTTTTTCAACATCCCCTTCCTCCAGCTGCAGGTTTGTTTTCATTGTAATTTTCACTTTCCATTTTTAGCGTCGGAGCATTCTTCTGTAATTGACCGCCCAATCATGTTTATCTGTGGACCCATTACTGAGATGAGCTGTGTCTATGTGCAGAGAGAGACCCTTTTAAGACAACTAGAGACCAACCAACTGGACATGGACGCCACGCTGGAGGAGCTGTGTGTCCAACAGGAGACCGAGGACCAAAACTATGAAATGTGCGGAGCTTTTTTGTGTTTTGTATTCTTTTTGTTTAATCAGAATGCACAACCAGACTCTCTCGTATCTATACATTTATCAATAACATCAGCAGTTACAGCCATGGTAAGCCTCTTCCTTATCATTGAAAGGAATGGGGGGACTCTCGTATGTTTTAGTAATCTCGAAACACTATAATAACTACACCTTATTTAGCCTTAATAAATGATGGGTTGACTTGCCTGGCCTAGTGATGCACTGATCTTGAATTTTGATGACGGGACACTTGACAACAATCCTCGTTACAGCGAGAGGAAGCTCACTCTGCGACTAGCATTTCCGAAATATCAGACACTGCCTGATGTCGGTCACAGCTTTAACTATTATTGTTAAATCTTTTGTTCCTGTGTCACTGTACGACCTAGATTTTGAGCTACAACCTAAGATTTTCCCCATGATGGGTGATCATTTGTCACTGACGGCTAAAATCGGGCAGTTTACACCTTTTAAGCAAACCCTCGTGCTCCTATATATATACTGTCCATTTTTCCCTGCGTTGTCATGAGATACCCTGTTCTAAAGTCCATTTATCTTTACCAGACCTGTCCTGACCATTTTGGCAGCATTGCCTTCACTGCAAAGCATATGTCTGACTAAGTTACTGTCTTCAGTCTTATTCAAACTGCCTCCCACCCATTTGCATCAGAAATAAGTTGTACAAAATCTTTCAACTGTAGAAAACAGAGGGAAGAAAAACTAAGTGAGTGTTTTGTGCCTAATCATGCGCTTTCCCCTTAAAATTCTTCCAGTTTCCTTGAGAATCTGGAGACCCGCAAAGGCTACGGCTCACCAGGCCCAGCCAACGGTCAGTCCCCCTCCTCGGGCTCCCAGTCTCCGATCGTCCCTCCGAGCGGCGCGTCCACAGGCAGCTCCAGCCCCGGCACCCCTCAACAGCCGCCCATACCCCCCCAGAACCTGCCTCAGTCACCCAGTGTCCCGCCCCCCTCTGCCCCTGCCGCCCCGGTGCCACCGCCTTCTGTGGCCTCTGCTGCTGCTGTGGTGAGTGGAGCGGCTTCCCCCTCCGCAGAGGCCAGGCTACAGGCCCAGTCTCCAGAGCACACCCAGGGCTCTGCGGCCGCCGCGCCCCAGAAACGAGGCTTCATCTCCCGCTGGTTCGGCTCATCTCCTGTCCCTGAAAACACCATTCCAGCTCCAGGTGGGTTTTAGAGCTTCCACATACAGTACTGTAGGCACTCAAAACACTTTACTTTGGCGCAGCAGGTAATAGTATCACCTCAAAGTAAGAAGGTTCAGTGTTAGTCCTTGACCGATCGATGCCTTTTCTGATGTCAACTCTGATGTGTTCGTTGGTTCGTTGGTTCACATGAAAACCAATTGTCCACTTGTCACTACATACTTTGATTTTGTGAGTTAAGCTCCTCCATTTAGTTTTAGGAGGAGAATGAACAAAAGAGTTTCTCAATCAGACTTTATTAAAGTGACGCCCTGATGGTAGACGTTGTCATGGTAATCAGCCTCATACTGTCCAACCAAGAGCTGTCCTACAATCTTTGAGTGGTTTTTAATTGTTTCAGTCCAGATTTTGCAGAGGCTAAGCGACCGCTGTACCACACACAGCATTACAGTAGGTTTCCTCTGGGTTTTCCCTGGTTACCCCTAGCTCCCCACCTGGTAAAATAAAGATAAGATAAGCCTTTATTGATCTCACACTGGCGAAAATCACTTGCTACATCAGCTCGCAAGAAACACTCGGGGTGTGCAAAATAGACAAGAAATGTGCAAATGAAATAGTAAATAGTGGTATTTTATATACAATGAATAAAAAAGCATAAATAAAATCTATATTAAAAAAGAGCTGTAGTCAAATCTGTACATGTTAGGTTTGAGCTAGTAGAAATAGAAACTGCATTTATAAAGCCTGGCCAGCCATACGCACTTCTTTGTCTTTATATTTGAAATACATTCTCCAGACAGAGTGAACAGAATAGTCAGGCTAGCATTTATAGGCCACAGAGCTGAAACAAATCATTTCTCTCTCTTTAATTCCAGTGTTCCAGTGCATTCCTGCTCTTCTACAGCAGATGCTCCACATCAAACATCAGCTTCCACATTACTGTATATAAAGTAACGTTATACTATATATAGAATAAACTGCAAATCAGCACCTTATTTAATATACACATTTATTTTATTATGTTTCCTTATTGGACTCTACAGCTGTGGTTCCCAACCCTTGCATGTTTTAAGCCAAAAATATCCAGTTTTACCTTGCTCTACAGCTCACGTTTGGAAGTAAAAATAAAAAAGAATCCCCCACATTTGTTTTTTTTTGCCAGAACAAAAGAATATTGAGCCCAAAAAATACTTGTTCATTTTCATATATTGACTGAAAAGTTCCAAGTAATTTTTGTGAGAGTTGGAGAGTTTACATTAATTAGATGTTTGTTTACAACAGCAAAAATCTCTTCTTTTTGTGGCAAATGTTTTGTCAGGAACTTAGCAGCTATAGTGAGCCCTCTCTAAAGAAAGGTGGTCACATGGTTTGAGCGCTGGCAGCTGAAAAATGTTACCACGACCAAAGACCGACCGAAACCTCATGTGACTCTCTCCTGATCCTTTAAGAAACATATGATACAGCTTTCACGGCACATCCCGACTCTCGCTCCTATTTTCACCCTCATTTCACTTTCTTGTTTGCCGTCTCCATGTTTTCCTCAGACGAGTCCCCCGCCCTGGTGTGCCCCGGGAAGGTCCAAAGCCTGGATGATTTTGTCCCGGACGAGCGGCTGGACAAGAGCTTCCTAGAGGACAGCCTTCCCTCCAAAAAGAAAGTTCCACAGCCCGCTCCGACCGCAGCAGTGGACAGCGACAGGTACGCTCCATTTTATGACTCATTTTGGACTGTTCTTTACTTTTTATTTAAATTGCCTAAAAATATTACAAACAGATTATAAGATGATTTAACATGGCAGTGGGATAATGACGCAAGAAGGATTTTGCCTCAGTCCAGTAGGAAATAAAAAAATTAATAGACTAACAAAATTAACAAGTGATAATTCAAATTACTTTTTTTCTCACACCTGCGGCCTATATATATACTTTTTTCTTTTTTAATTTAGCTGGTGCGGCTTATATTCGGGCGCGCTCAATAGTGCGCATTTTACGGTACTTGTTATAAAGTTTGCCTATGGGACCAGTAGTTGGATGATGTGTTATTGTAGATCAAAACAGACAAAAGTACATTTATTGAGATATTAAAAACACATCGCTAGCACCTAATAATAATTTATTTTGAATGCAAATGATGGACACAATTATTGAGAGAAGTACAGGTGCTCGTCATATAATTAGAATATCACAAAAAAGTTCATTTATGTCTGTTCAACTTAAAATGTGAAACTAATATATGATATTGACTTATTACATGCAAAGTGACAAATGTCAACCCTTTATTTGTTATGATTTTACAAGCTGAGCCATAATAATCACAATTATAACAAATAAAGGCTATACATATCTCATATATTAGTTTCACAGTTTAAGTTGAATAACAAAAGTGAATGCACTTTTTCATGATATTCTAATTATATTAAAAGAACATCAAATGCATTAAAGGCATGCTGCATAACATTGTCTCCAGAAATGGGTATTTTTATTCATGAAAATTACCTAAAAAAAAAACATGCACAAGATCTAATTTGTAACTTTGCTCGGGTGGGGGGTATCACCAATTTCAGGTTGTCAAGCATTAGGCTGCATAGTTTAATAGCACCAACAATGATCCATAGAGGTAGTTGGTGATGATATTACCGTGTTATTGTTGGACTCTGCAGTGATGGCGAGATGAGAGGAAACCCCATGGTGTCGGGGTTCCAGGACGAGTTGGACCCGGATGATTCGGTGCCGAGTCTGCCCCAGCCACAGAGCCTGGCCCCGGGGAGAGGCGTCACTCTGAGCAGCGATGAAGAGGGCGCACTCACGCAACCCACCATCACCACCGACCAGGACCTCGACAGCGAAGCGGAGCTCAAGAAGTGAGAAGAGAGGATCCTTTTTTGTGTAACACAATAGTGAACATTTTCCCAGTCAAAGATCTTCATTTAGAAGTAGGAAAGTAGTAGAAAACACTTCCCTAAAATATCGCTCAAATTTACTAACAAGGACCACAGCACAACATGGACAGAATGAGAAAGTAGTGAAATGTGGGTGGGAGGAGCACGTAAGCAAGACCGTGGAGGAGACGGCCTGGGAGATATTTAGAGGAGAGGGACCCGTAAGGGCGTACGTGAGACTTCCGAACAAAACCATCGCTGTTGACTTTCATTTCATTGATACAGTTCATTTCAGATCATAAGCATAAGCGCATGTGCTTGTCTGCATGAGATCACATCCGTTGAAGATACAATCTGGTCGTGACTTTTCCCATTTTGGGTAATTGTCAATAGCGTATTTGGCTAATATTGCTATTTTAGCAATTATTTTTAGTTTGAATTGCTCAAATGAGGTGCTAACCTTGAGTTCTTTGTTTTGGTCATTCCAATGGTTCTAGTAATGAGCATACTCTTTAAGGAGGTACATACTAGTTGTTTTTATTAAACCATGCATACCCTAAGCTTAAAGTTGGTAAAATTACAGGTGTCTCAAAAGAAATAGGCACGCACATCCAAAGGCAGTGAAACCTGCGTGCTGGATCCAAAATAAGAATGCAGTGATTTAAAGTAAGGGTCCGCACAGCAGTGAAAGCTCCCAATTTTGTAATGGTTTCTTACACCGTTAGGTTAGGTATTTGTGATGTTTCGGGCCACATGCCCTTCATCAGACATGAGCGTGTTAGAGACACACCCATAACTATAACTAATAACTATCAGGCATCGTGTTTTTAGTCACTAAACCACTATACTTTGAAATATCAAATGCTTGTTCAAAAAACAGAAAAACCAAGGCACTCTCTGATGAAGTTAAAATGCCTTTATTTTTATGGCATGTCTAAATGGACAAACATAGCCCTGACGCGTTTCAGCCTCAAGGCCTTCTTCAGGGGGGTCAAAACCTATCAAATGCTTGTTTTTGAAAGAGCATGCAGTAAATGACCTCCCTCTCCTTCAGGCCTCAGATCCTCAACACCAAACCCAAGGGCTCGTCTAAAGCCCCTGAGTCCAAACCTCAGAGCGGAGCCCCCATCTCCCTGACGCTGACCCCTGCCCCGGAGCAGACGGCGCCCCGACAGCAAGCGAACAGAGCGCAGACGAGCAAGAAGAAGAGCAGCTCCAACAAAACCGACTCGGACTCCGACGCAGAGACACCGGTCGCACAGCAGATGCTCTCCTTTGTCATGGACGACCCGGACTTCGATTCAGAGGCGTCGGACACTCCAAAAGTGACTACGGTAAAGAACACTCTGCCACACACTAAACAAGCGTATTCCTTCACTATCAAAATGAGTCAAACAGATTTCAATAAGTGCCATTCCTTGTCAAACTTCATCCTCCTGTCCCGTTTCAGGATTTATTTCCGGTGCGGGACGAACTCCTGTCCGATCTCTCCGATGATGAGGGGCAGCTGGTGAAGGCTTCGGAGCCGCCGAAACCCATATCGATCTCCTTCAAACACAAAGACCACTCGGATCTGTTCGGACTGGGCTTCACCGAAGAGGCGCCAGTCACCAAGGACAGCAGCGACGAGCCGGACGCAGGCAAGTCGCAGCTAACTTTGTCATTGTAATTAGAACTGCACTGGAAAGGTTATTGTTTATTGTAGAAGTAGCCAACATAGCATTTGATAATGATTTTTCCCCGACTTGCAGAGCAGAAAATTATGTTTTATAACTTAAATAATCAAAAAGTCTGGAAAAGTTTGGATTATTATTTTTTTTTTAAGGACAGGGACTGTGTTAAAACGGTTTACTTTTTTTTTTTGCAAAAGTCAAAACTGGTATCAAAAATTGCTTTTTTCCCCCACAGGGCATCATTTCTTATTAGCTTTTAAACGTTGAGCAGTCACTCATTTGCAAGGTTTTACTTTGAGACAAATAGTTCGAGTTGTTTGACAGTATTTATTAAAAAAACACAACACACACACATTGTAATAAATAAGGTTTCTAGAAAAAAAAAAGTCTAACAGTCACTAATAGTCTATGGTGTTTTATTGCTATGACTAATTGGGATGTAAAGGGGTGGAAATTTTCTGATATTTGTAATTGTACAAAAACATACAACGGGGGACTTGCATAGTGACATATGTATACTACAACTTTAATCATACAATATCAACAGATTTATTTGGAAGTAGAACCTATTTTTTAACAACAAAACCGGCAGTTGATAAAAGTCAGAGTTTTCTTCAAGCCTCTTTGAAAGCTTATGTTCGAGGCCAATCACCATTGTCCATCATCCCTCCCTCCTCCTCCGAGTCACTGTCAAATCTCACGGGCGATGTCTCGGTGTCTGCCTCAAAAAGACGCAGGTTTGCGCGGACGGCCACCAGTTTCCTCCATCTTTCGTCCGTCAGCGTGAGGTGAACTTTTTCCTGCGTGTTCCTGCAAACTGATGCAGCCGATGGTGGTACCTGGAGAATGTTCGCGGCCACGGGCGCAATGGCTTCAGACGCACACAGTCCGTTCCACCAGGTGCAGGCAGAGATGTGTTTGCACGCCTGCCAGATGCCACCCCCCTTCCAAAGGCCCTGCTTGGTCCGGTACGTCGCTAAACTGCCCAGAACTAAACCGCTGTCAAGTCCCAGATGGTCAGACAGGGTTGTAATGGCGGTGTAGGCACTGCTAACTTCTTCTCCTGACATTACGCCTCTATCATATTTTGGGTCTAGCATAAAGGCTGCTGCATGCGCCGGCTTCTGGCAGAGCTTCCTGTGTTTCTCCACTAACTCAAGAACAGAAACTTCCTCAGCTTGCAGTAGTAAAGAAGAAGGCAATACAGTTTGCATTTCCTCTTTGAGCTCTGCAAACAGGCCGACGACATCTGATAACATGGCCTCAACGCCTTCTATTTTGACTATTGCATTTGCGATGGGTTTGAGGATTCTCAGAGCGCTGCCGAGTTTTTCCCAGAACATGTTTTCAAGCAAGATTCTCTGCATCTCACTTTCAATCTCCGCAGACTGGGATGAGGCCATTTCTTTAAGAGACTCTTGTCCATCCAGTAATCTCTCATACAACATGACAACCCCACAGCTTGCCTTGGATTCTATACTCTTCATCTTCTGCTTTTGTTTCGAAACATAGATTCTTGTCAAAGCTCCTCGGTTGCCTTTTACAAACTTTTCTACTTGTGTTGCTATTTGGTTCAGCGTGTCCATCGACTTCAACCTCATAATATCTTTGAGGAGGAGATTAAAGCTCTGGGAAGCGCAGCCTATTGTTGAAATGTGAGGATAGGTTTGCTCCACGTGCGCCCAGGCCTCCTCCATGTCGGCAGCCCTGTCGGTGATCAGCGCAAACACCTTCCCTGGTCCCACTTCCTCTATCACATTCTTCAACTCTTCAGCGATGTAGGCCGCAGTATGCGTATGCTCCGTTGTGTCTGTGCTTTTGTAAAAAACAGGATGTGATGCGGTCACAACGTAGTTTATAACGCCTTGCCCATTTGACCACCCTTCAGATATGACTGAAATACACTCCGCTTTGTTGATAGTTTGCTTTACTGCTGCTTGTATTCTTTCAAACTCATCGTCAAGTAAATAAGTGTATAGCGCGTGCGCAGGTGGGGGCTTGTAGTCCGGACGTAGAGTGTTATAAAACCTTTGCCAGTACATGTTGGATGCGAGCGTCAGGGGGGAGTTGGTTGCGTAGACTGCTCTGGCAAAGCATTCATCAGCGGTTCTCCGACTATGTCCATCCATAGCATCAATATAGTCAAATAATGTCCCAGAAGTACCAGCCACTGAGGGTAAAGTCCCCGTGTCAAACAAAACAGGTTGGGTTTCCACTGAGATGGAACTCTTTGCTGTTTGTACAGAGGCTTGAAGAAACTGTTGGCACTTGACGATATGCAGCTGTAATTTTGTGGCATTCTTCACATACGCTTTTCCACAGTATTTACAGGTCCACAAAGACTTCCCATTCACATCAACCTGAGTGAAATGCTGCCACACATCAGATGGTAAACGGGGCATTTTCCTATAAAATAGAAAGACAAAATAGATTTTACAATCACTATTTCTTGCACAGTTGTGTAGATAGAAAGCAAACCTTTACACTCTAAACAGTTTATATTCTATACTAGATTATTGAATATTCCATCATATATCAACTCTGAGGTAGCTTTCTCATACTAATTGGGGGGAATTGCTGTGCTACAAAACCAGCCTTTCCCAACCTCGAATACAGGGTTTCTACAGTGATGTTTTTAATGCCTAAATACTTTATTTTTCATGCCAAAAATGTAAAAAATCTTGGCATATTTCATTACGTAGATTTGCAAACATTCAATCAAACCGAGAATGAGGGGAAATGTTGATATTCAAAACCAAAGTGGAAACAATGGACAACTTTGGAGCAAAACAATAACATTTCAGTCACAACTGTTTAAGACCATTGTTTTAGTGTTTTTGACAAATGTTGCAGTAAGAATCATTGAGCAGTGTCATTGCTATGGGTTTTGTCTCCAATTTGACAAGAAATTTAGATTTAATGCCAGTTTGAATCCTTCATTTTTAATGCCCAGTGGAAACCCTGGAATACTGGTTTAACATTATTTTAAAGGGAAAGCTACTCAAATTATATTTTGCCATAAAAGGCATGATTTGAGTAATTTAACTTTATTGCAAACACAAAACATTTCATTTTTTATTATTATTTTTGGCTTTGGTTGATCATGTTCAAAAATAAACTGAACATTCGAGGTAGGGGGGCACTTTAGTAAGATTAGACTTTATTATTATTCTCACAGTGGAGACATTTCCGAAGTGAAGAGTGTTCAAGTCCCACTCCCTCCTCAGGCAGAAGTAATGTAAAATATTGCTTTTACTGATGACTGATAATTGATTTGTAATTTTATTTTATTCATTTATTTATTACAATTTATTTTAGCTCTTGTTTTTTGTTCTCAAGGCTACGTAACGCTGTCCAATCAGAAAGCCGACGTATGATGGGTTTTCCAGACTGTAAATAGACAGTGCTACATGCTAACACGAATTGGGGATCGAGCTAAAAAAAAGAAGGGAAAAAAAGGGATGTCGCCAATATTACTATCACTCCCTAGCGTTAAATCCAGAATCTGCAGCTGCCCAGAATCATGAATCCTGGCCCCCATTAGAGCTGGTGTGTGTGTGTTTACAATAGCTAGCAATGCTAACAATGCTAGCTAACGTTATGGCAGTTGCGCTGCTAACTAAAAAGTTAACATACGGAGTGTCAAATAAGTCCAGCGACTGATATAAGAACTTGTGAGGCTTTCAAATGAGGCCAATCAAGCGTGCGGACATTTGAGGCATAAAAACGTGTGTCTTCATATGACCGCATCCTGGTTAAGTGGGCAAGTGTAGAACTTTCTGTCACGGTCCTACGTAAAGAAAAGCAATATTTATCACAGCGTAATAACATGAAAAGTGTGACATCTTACCTGATCGTTTGGAAACTGCATACGCTTAAGTTACTGTCTCCAGTGCTCACTCAGGGAATGGTCTGCATGATGTGTGTGTGTGTAAAGCCGACTGCACAGTGAAAGCAGGAGGTGTGGCAAAAGCAGTGTTGCACAATGGTGGAACATTGCTGTTAAATTTCCGGAAGATTTCCATTAGAGAATTTTGCTGAGAAATGTAGGGACTTTCCAACATTTTTAAATTGTCAGTAGGCATTAAAGTAAAGCTTGATATCTTTCAAAAGAGACAATTACAAAACGTCATCAAACAGAACAAGTCAGTCTGAGCAATGAATGCATCATGAGTAGTATAATTTAGGAATGGCGTTGAATACGTCGTGTGAGAGAAGTGTGGAATAAATTACAGCATAAGTTGTTATGCTGTATCTGAATGTTAGGGGAACAATCTCAGTAGCTTTGTTAATTCCCTAAAATTCCAATTAATTCCATGGATGGATAATGCCCCAGCTGAAAAAGCCCACACTTTTCCAACCCTTTATCTACCCACTTTTTCCATTTAGGTAGTGTACAAAACATCTGATTGCAAGATATGATGATTTGTGTTCATTAAGATTCACACAAGTTCCAGCAGTAGCTACGCCGTTCAAGCAGCAAGCTGAATGTCCTTAAGATTTAAGAGATTTTAACATTTCTTATTTGTCAAACCATGTGAATGATTTAAAATTAGATTTCTCTCATCCTTGATTGTGGATCTGGGGTTGGGGGAAGAGGGGTGGGAGTTCAGGGAGTTCAGCTTCCCGATGGCCTTGTGTATGAAACTGGTTTTAAGTCGACTGGACATGGCCCATATTAGGGCTGGGCGATATGGCCTAAAATCTATATTATGATATGAAAAAATAAATATCACGATAACGATATATTTGACGATATAATTGACAATGGACGAATTACTTCAAAATCCCAGCCTTACGCCTATTGGGAAGATTCATTCAGTGATATTCTATTCTTTTTTTTTTTTTTTTACGGCATAATTGTCTCGCAAATATGATCTACTCAAGCAGTTTACATCCTTCATTTCATTTTTACTTTTTCAGCACGTGTCCCCGTGTTCTAAAGTCACCGTTTATGCTGCTCTGATGGAGCAGAGCGTAACATACATTATATTGTGTCCACAACGATATAAAAAATTACAACGATATCAAAACATATCGCGATAACGATATGCGATACAATATGGCCCAACCCTAGCCCGTATATTCCGCAGTCTCCTCCCTGAAGGCATTACCTAGAAGAGACTGTGTGATGGGTGCGTAGGGTCCCTGGTGATTCTGACGGCTTTGCGGGTGAGACGGGTGGAGTACATGTCCTTAATGGAGGGGAGAGGAGCTCCACAGATCTTCGCTGCTCTCACGATGCGCTGGAGGCTCCTTCGCCAGGAGGCAGTGCTGGCGCCGTGCCACACAGTGATGCTCTCTATAATCCCTCTGTAGAAGTTGCACATAACAGAGGCTGGGACTCTAGCTCTTCTTAACCTGTGGATAAAGTAGAGATGCTGATTACTTTTCTTGACCAGTGATGTAGTGTGCATGGTCCAGGAAAGGTTCTCTGTGATGTGCACACCCAGGAACTTAGTGCTGGTCACCCTCTCCACTGCAGTACCGTTGATTGTTAGAGGAGCATCTTCGAAAGTCCACAACAATCTCTTTTGTCTTTTCCACATTTAGAGAGAGATTGTTCTGTGTGCACCACATGGCCAGACTGCTCACCTCACTCCTGTAGTTTGACTCGTCTCTGTTGTTGATGAGACCCACCACTGTTGTGTCGTCTGCAAACTTGGTGAAGAGGTTTGAGTCGTACTTTGGAGCGCAGTCATGGGTCAGCAGAGTGAACAGGAGGGGGCTCAGCACACAGCCTTGGAGAGCCCCCGTGTTCAGTGTGATGGTTCTGGAGGACTTTCCGCCGACACATACAGCCTGTGGTCTCCCCGGGCTGTATGAAGTGCAGTGACATCTTCAGTTGAGCGATTGGACCGATAAGCAACCTGGTATGGGTCCAGGGTGGGAGGGAGAACAGACTTGATATGTTCCATGACGAGTCGCTCGAAGCACTTCATAAGAATTGGAGTGAGTGCTACTGCGCCGTAGTCATTAAAGCAGGAGGGCGGTGACTTCTTTGGCACCGGAATGATGGTGGTCGCTTTGAGGCACGTTGGGACCACAGCCTGCTGCAGAGATGTGTTAAAAATGTCTGTGAAGACTTCAGTGAGTTCATCAGCGCAACCTTTCAGTACACGACCTGGTATGTTGTCTGGACCCCCGGTGCTTTGCGTACGTTGATCCTGCTCAGAGATCTTCTCACACTCTCTGGAGATAGTTTCAGCACTTGGTCTTCAGGAGGGGGTGTTGACTTTTGTGCCAAGGTTCTGTTGAGTGCCTCGTAGCGAGCAAAGAGTTTATTTAGAGCGTTCAACAGAGAGGTGTCACTGTCACAAGTTTGTCGAGGAGGTTTATAGTCTGTGATTATCTCCTCCAACAGACTTAGAGTGTCTCTGCTGTCTCTGAAGTGATCAGTTATCTTTTTGGAGTACTGCTTCTTGGCTTTTTTTGATGCCGCGGGACAGCTTGGCCCTAGCTGTCCGCAGTTTCTCCTTGTCACCAGATTTGAAGGCAGCATTCCGGACCGTCATGAGCCTGAGGACTTCACTTGTAATCCAAGGTTTCTGGTTGGACCTGATAATGATGGTCTTAGAGTCTGTAACATCCTCAGTGCACTTGGTGATGTAGGCAATGACTGTCTCTGTATACTCCTGGAGATCAGTGATATATTTGTGAATGGCAGCCTGCTTGAACATATTCCAATCTGTTGTGTGAAAGCAGTCCTTGAGTTTCTCTAAAGAGTCTTTACTCTACACTTGAATCTGTTTCGAACTGGTTTAGTGACTCTAACCAGTGGCCTGTATGATCGCAGTAACAGAATAGTTATGTGGTCCGAGGCACCAAGATGGGGGAGGGGGTGTGCCTTGTACGCTCCTTTTTTGGTGGTGTAAACCAGATCCAGAATGTTGTTTCCCCTTGTTGATAGACTTTGGGGAAAACGCTCTTTGGGTTTGCGTGGTTAAAATCCTCAGCTAAGATGAGAAAGGCATCTGGGTGGGCTGTCTGTTGGTCACTGACACTTTGGAACAGTTCATTCAGTGCCTTTTTCCTGTTTTTGATGTTGGAGGTGGGCGGTATGTAGACAGCCACAAGCAGTACAACAGTAAATTACCTGGGCAGGTAGTAAGGTCGACACGGCACCAGGAATCATTGGTGTAGACACAGAGACTACCTCCACGCGTCTTACCTCCCTCGGAGATCACTCTGTCTGGAAAGCCCCTTAAGCTGGATTGCACTGCCGGTATATTACCATTGAGTCTCAGTGAATATGAAAAAACACAACTGTCTTTCACCATCTTCCGAGAGGAGCGTAGCAGACGAATATAATCCAGTTTATTGTCCAGTGAACGTACATTAGCCAGAACAATAGTAGGGATAGAAGGCCTGTGTGGTTTAGCTGTGAGTCTTGCTCGGATACCTCCTGGTTTTCCCCTTTTTTGTTTCCTGTAGCGTCTCTTGTGACCCCTCCACTGCGCTGCAGGTGCGGGGGGGCCCTCGGTGACCTGTCGGCGCTTCAGAAGATGATGTCTCTGGATTTGTAGGTCTCAAATGCTGCTCAAAAGCCTTTAGCTCGGATGCTAACTGTGTGTTTACTTTTTAAACACATCCTCTGTTCATTGCTAGAAAATAGCTTTGGCAGTAAAAGATCCGCTGAACTCCACAAAAAACATTTCAAAGATGTACAAAGACATCTTGTAAAACAATGTGAATCACAAAAACTGCAAATGCAGTTTGCAGAAAAGGGTAGAAACGTCGCCTTGTCAAGAGAGTTCTTCTCTTATATTCTGTCACTGCTTTGACCTGTATGCAATTATATGATTTCCTCTTGTTTTGTGTTTGTTTATATTCAGACAAAGAAACCAAACACTCCTCCAAAGACAAGAAGAAAAAGAAGAAGAAAAGCAAAGAGGTGAGTTTTTTTCTGAAGGTGCTTTTAGTGAAAGAAATATGTAATTTTTCCAACAAGTTTAGGCACAGTTTATTCCAACTTAGATCTACTTTAGACTCTTCATAGACCCGGTTTTGCCCTGATTTCATGCTGATCTAGTCTTAGTGTTACTTTATGAGGTGGGACTTGGTGTGAAAGGTTTGAAAATCACTCACATAGACCAATGGCTGCTGGCTGATTTGTGACGACGACACTAGGGGCCACCATTGCTGTAGTACCTCTGTATAGCCGCTAGTCCCCCCATTGGAATGCATTGCACTTTAAAAACAACTTAAAAGCCTAGTTTATAATTTTCCTAAACTTTCTACAGCTAGCTATTCCTCCTGTGATAACGCCTTCGTAAGAAAAATTGTAGAAATCTCATATACTAATGAGGGCCGGACTGTTGGCATTGGAGCTGTGCGGCTATGACCGAACTACACGTCACGCAAGGGCCGCATCTACAGTGAAGATCCTACCCTTATGACCTTTTTAGGAACATGCTTTGTCAAAGCTGGGGAGGAGGTGTTTGTAAATCCACCATGATTTCCCCCTCAAACGTGGTCATTGTGGTAAACAGGGAGGAGTGAGGAATGACGGTCTATTAATATGTCTATGACATAGACTCATCATTAGCTTATTCCTAACTTGAGGCTAGACAACGTTGAGATTCGTAGTTCGTTTTCTTCTGTAACATTTTATGAAATTTGTCCTCATATTTATATCAGTAATCTACAGTATATACATAGTACTATTATATTGTGTGCTGTTATAAAGTGTTGCTAAATCATTTTAATTTCCCAGGAGGATGAGAAGAGCAAGAAGAAACACAAACACAAGAAAAAGGAGAAGGAAGAATCCGGAGCCACTGACGACAAAGACAAGAAAAAGAAAAAGTCCCGAAGCAAGAAATCTGAGGTGGACGAGCTGGAGGACTTTCTTGGGGGCGGGACGGGAGCGGCAAAACACGAAGACGGCGACTACGAGGAGCTTTAAAAACGACATTTAGATTAAACAGGAAAAAAAACATCCGTGACGGGGAAGGCCCTCTCGGTTCGACTGGTACGCGCATAAAACGGCATCTCCAAGCCATACGCAATACGCAAACGGCCGCCAAATCCGACACCCAGGTAACGGACGACGACCACGCGAGTCGGTCTGTGCTTTTTCTCTTTTTTTTGACTAGATTTCCCGTCATGCACTACAGCAAGCTGTCACTTCCATTATAAACAATGAAAAAGAGAAAGAAGAGGAGGCCGCGATGTACTGTGGAGAGACTGGAAAACTGAAAGGCGGAGAAGCCCCTTTTAATCTGCTTTTGAGTTATATTTAAGGTGTTTTTACTCCATTATTGATGCAACGCGAGGAACTTTCTTTTCAATTAAAAGTATCTGGGATTTGCCTGAGCCTAAAGTGATTGCATTGCAAGGCATATAACGATTACTTTTTTTCTAACAATATCCGCTTACTGAAGCAAAATACTACTGTTCTTGCGCAAAAACTTTAAGAATCAAAGTAATATCGTTAATTAATTAAACACGGCACTAAAAGATAGGATTTCTATGTTAAATGTTTGATATACTGTATATTTGAATGTCTAATGAAGCCCCCTTCTATCAGTACATTTCTACACTAATAGTGATCATACTGGACTTGCATTATCATTGTGAAAATTGAGGGCACTAAGTCCCAATCTTCCCGTCTCTAATTAACATGTGGCAGAGTGGTTAGAACTCTAGAGAGGTTTCGGTCTTTCATGCATGCCCTCAAATTGGGTTGAATCGTTTCCTTCCACATTTCAAAGACATTGCATGCTTTTTGGTGACTGTGGATACACTAAATTTCCCCCAAAGTGAATAAATGCCAGAGCTTAAAGGGACTATACCTAATTTTGAACCTTTTTAGTCAAAATGTGACAAAATTTGTATTTTTACCGTCACGGCCGTCCTTCGTCACATATTGAGTATTTGTGTTGACCATTCACAAAATTAACTAATCATTATATGGCGCAAACTTCACGCATCAGGCTGATTTTTACACAAATGACTACTTTTACAATATACTTTTATGGGGCAAAAATTATTTTACCCTGCAAAATGATAACAAATGTTAACTTTCTTATTTCAAATGTTTTCTTTTTATACTTAATGTGCCCGAATTTTCCTGCTGGGTGGTCTGTCAGGAGCAGAGGATGACTCGGCTCATCTCCATTTCTTAAACCAGCTCCCAAATTAGCCTGTTGTGCATGTTTTGGGTGTGCTTAGAAACCCCGGGGTACTAGCCACTCAGCCACAATACCCTCACCATCCTTGACGGTTTGTATTATATTCTTTGGTGGATATTTTTAAGTTTACATTTGGGCTGAACTCTCCCTGAAAGCATTTTAAAAGGAGCTCTGTTTTATTTTATTTTATTTTTTTTGTGTATGATTTGATCCACTCCATATGAGCTGCTGTAAATATAACGGTAACATTTTAGTCTGAATGTCGTGTGGTGAGAGCATGCACAAAGTGATGACTGACTCCCGAATATGCGTTTCCTTTATTTAAATGGTTAATGGCGAAAAATGTCTGTCCAGTTTTAGTGTCCTTCTGTGTCCGAAAATGATTAGTTATTTCAAATGTGTATCTCGCCATAAATGATGAAATGGCAACGCAAGTACATCCAAACTAAGCAGGCCGTTTGAAGGAATTTCATTTATTTTGATAATTGCAATACTTTACCTACTTACTATTTTGTTAATCTCATATTGTTGACCAGACTGTGTTGATCAAGATAGACGACCGATCTTCTCTCTCGTCAGAAGCTCCTCACTTTGAAGTCAAAAGACTGGGGGTAACACGGCCTGTTTAAGCTCTGGCTCCTCCTAAATTGGCTTGTTGCATGTTGTGGCCATGTTGGTTCATCTGACCTGAAGTTGTGCGCGCCAGTACTTCCTGTCTGCATTCATTTCCTATGGAGATTAGCGCAGACACGCTCGAATAAGCATATTTTCTAAAGATTCCATGGTGGAGAGTAGGGCTTGGTACCGTTCAATGATAACAAGGTTCGGTACTACTGGTATCGAAAAAAGAACTTCTATCTTTAGATCTAAGTTTTGATGCTGTTGGTCCTATTGGTTTTCATTTTTTTTTTTTTTACTTTTTTTATTTACATTCTCCATATTCCCCCACATTTTCCCCAATTTATTGCCCATTTTTTTCTTATTTTTGCTACGATTTCTCCCAATTTCCCCACATTTTTTCTCTAATTATTCCCAATTTTTCCACACATTTCTTGACATTGGCGATGACCCCGATATTGTAAATTAGCAAATCAAATTTGAAATAGGGCCACAAATGCTAACTAATCTGCATAAAAACAATCGTCTTGAATATCGTGTTTTTCCATGTTCAAGACAAACTATCCGACCTTTATAAACACTGAACCGTTTACATCCTACGTCAAGTTTTTAACACGCAAGTGATCATCTTCCAGGAACTCGCGATCAACCCCGGAATTTTTTGAAAATATGATTATTCTGAGCTAATCTCCACAGGAAATCAAAACAGACAGGAAGCAATGACACTCACAACTTTAGGTCAGAAAAACTAGCATAACCACATCGTACAACAAGTCTTATCGTTTGACTTATGAGCAAGTAGACATCTCTGAGGAGAGGGATAAAAGGTCCTCAACTTAGAGATGGAACCATTGATCTATATAAACCCCACAACCTTTCTTTTTTTTTATGTCAAAATTCAGCTGCAGTTCGGACTGAAATTCGACACAATATTTTGCTCAAAAGTTGCCCATTGTGTCAAATTTTGTGTTGAATATCAAACGTTCCCCTCATTCCCGTGTTCGATTGAATGTTTACAAATCTTACAAAATGAAATAGGCCAAGATTTTCTTAATTTGTGGCATTAAAAAATATAGTAGAAACCCTGCCAAAGTAGTAGTCTCTCTGCTAGTTTGCAATAATAATTATGTATTGAGATCAAACAAACTGACCATATTAGAAATTATTTAAGTAGGAAAAAATTGCTTTTCTCTCATGTGATTGAACAAAAATTGCTTATAAAGAACTTTTCTTCCTAAAATGCTGCTTGTTTAGTTTTGGATGTACTTTTTCCACACATTTAAAACACGGAATCTTCCTGTTCTCAGTAAATGCCTTAAAGGAGGTCAAAACGGCGTCTCACGAAGCATTAGAAGTGTTCTTATTGTGAACTGGTTTTTAACTGTGACACTCCATCAAGTGCAGTGGGCTGCATTAAGTTTGGTATTCAGCGTGGTTTCTCACAGACGTCCTCCGCTCAAGTCATTTTGGTCTGCTTTTGTCTTATTTATTGTTATTCTTTTCGTTGTAAATCAATAATTGTTTTCAAAAGGGTGCGAAATGGTTCTGTATTCTGCATTTTTAATATATATATATTATTTTATATATATATTTTTATTATTCTGTTACATCCGTAGACTGTGTGTGGTTGATTGACATACAAAAACAAGATCTGCACTTTCCTTGTTCAAGCCCAAAACTGAAAGCAATGGTTTGCTCCTTAAGGCTTCCAAATTCAGCCATTTGAGGTTTTTTTTTTTATCGACTACTTCTGTGTAATAATTTGAATCTATTATTAGGGATGCACCGATCTGATATTGGTATCGGATATCGGAGCCAATACTGGCGAAATATATTGGGTATTGGTTACAAATATCAGATATTGAACCGATTCCAGTTTAAAAAAAACTTGGTTTTGAAAACACAACTTTTACCAATTTTTCATTTTGAAGCACAGAACCTGGAGAATTCAATCGCTGTGTTATTTCTCTGCGCATAAACCTGTGGCTAGAAACAACATGCTGCCGCAATCTTTAGCATGCTGTTTCTAGCGGCAACTTGTCAAGGCTGGGTCAGAAACACTAATAGAAATACCTAAAGTAGTCTAATAAAATAAAATCGGCCACTGCTGGAGCGGCCAAGTGTTTGTATTTGAAAAGCTGTTAAAGAATATCTGAACCAACATATTGTTAATGCACCAGTTGTAATGATCAGATCACTTTATGTGTTATTAATATTAATGTAGCCTAACCTAAATAGCCTAATCCTTGTTAAATATGTTTCCAATAGTTTATTAATAGGCATAATTGATGATTGATCTGTAACAGCATTCCAAGCAAAGCTAATACTTTGGTCCTACTTTCTCCATTTTTATAAAAGTATTAGTCACTTTTTCACGCAGAGAAAGTCACTTGGTATAGGTTATTTATTGAATATCGGCAGATACTCAAACCCCCAGTATCGGATTGGTGCATCTCTAATTATTATCACTGCTTTTTCCTGCAGAAGAGTGGCGGTGGGAGCTGTTTTTTATGTTGAACAATCACCTTACAGTCTATGGTCACATCCGTTTATCGGAAGTATCAGCAGATGATATCCATGTTTTTTTGGTTGTCATCTTGAACGGAAAGGACCAGATTTTTCTTTAAACTCCAAAGTAACATCCAGCTGGGAAACTTTCCTGCATCTTAATAAAAGCGTAATGTATTTTTAGACATGTGTTACGGACTTTTTAATCTAATTCCCGTACATAATTAACATGAAACACTCTTTTTAACAGTTTACAGATGTGTGTGAAATACTCCAAAGTGGAAACTATGCAGCATCGGTCCTGTTCGTTTGTCTTTGTGAACAATGAGGATACAGTGGATGCCGAACGTTTCAGTTGACGCTTGAGAGTCAAATGTACAGCAAGGAAAGAATGTATAGAGTAAATAAATGATATGATTGGAGATTTTTAGTCCATAATGTTGTCCCAATATGGTTTTATGAAAGCAGGTTACCTTGGATATCGTTTTGAGTTCATTGGGCATTATGGACGGAATTTCTCCATATATTTTTCACCCCATGACATGTTTCATCTTTACACTATGTGTGAGTTGCCTCTATTTGGTTTGTCCAATAAATACAAACTTATTTCTTCATACAGAGTTCAACATGTTTGTGTTTTTGTCGGGTCCTTGCTCTCTTTAGGTTCTCCTACTTCCTTTTGTCATCCTCAGACCAAGTCATTTTCGACTTGAACATATTGGACAGTGACTCAACTTAAGGTATAACACTGTATATATTCTGTTTACCTTCTGTATATCTACTTTGAAAAACAAAAACAAAGCTTGTCTATTAAAGTTAGTTCAAAGCAGTTTGAAACCACACACAATGAAAAATTAGGAAAGTCTGGGTTGGATTGATCATTCGAACTTTGTAATGTCTAAAATGGGACTTTTTCTCCTTGATTTTACTTGGACATGAACTTGGATTTACAGTGCCTTGCGAAAGTACTAATACACCTTGAACTTTTGCACATTTTGTCATGTTTACAACCCTAAACAAATAAAATTATACATGATTGTGTTTTTCAAAAAATAGAAAACTGAAAAGTGGGGCGTGCATAAGTATTCATACAGCATGACTTAATACTTTGTGGAACCCCCTTTTTCTGCAATAACAGCAGCAAGTCTTCTACAAGATTTGCACATCTAGAGACTGACATTTTAGCCCATTCCTCTTTACAAAACAACTCAAGCTCTGTCAAATTAGAAGGAGAGCGTTTGTCAACAGCATTTTTCAGGTCTTTCCACAGATTTTCAATAGGATTTAGGTCAGAACTTTGACATTAAGTTTCTTTTTAAACCATTCCATTGTAGATTTAGCTTTGTGTTTAGGGTCATTGTCCTGCTGGAAGGTGAATCTCCGCCCCGGTCTCAATTCTCTAGCTGACTCCAGCAGGTTTTCCTCCAAAATGTCCCTGTATTTGGCTCCATCTTCCCAACTATTCTTACACTCTTCCCAGTCCCCGCTGTGGAAAAGCAGCCCCATAGCAAGATGCTCCCCCCACCATATTTCACACTGGGGATGGTGCACTCAGGACGATGAGCAGTGTTAGGTTTGCTCCATACATAACGTTTTGCATTTGGGTAAACAAGTTTTATTTTTGTCTCATCTGACCAAAGCACCTTCTTCCACATGGTAGCTGTGTCCTGCATATGACTTCTAGCAAACTTCAAGCGGGATTTCTTATGGCCTCCTTACAATAATGGCTTTCTTCTTGCCACCCGTCGATTAAGGCCAGATTTGTGTAGAGTACGACTTATAGTTGTCCCATGTACAGATTCCCCCAGCTCAGCGGCAGGACGTCGCAGCTCCTCCAGAGTTATCTTGGGACACTTGGTTGCATTTCTGACCAGTGCTCTCCTTGTTCGGTCTGTTAGTTTAGGTGGACGCCCGTGTCTTGGTAAGTTTGCAGTGGTGCTATACTCTTTCCATTTCTGAATGATGGACCTCTCTGGTGTGCTCCTTGGCCTTCATAATGTTGTTTAGTGACCAATACACTCTGACCATAGCTCTGAGGCCCTCACAGAACAGCTGGAATAATACTGAGAGTAGATTACACACAGGTGGCCTCTATTTAATGGTTAGGGCAAGGTGTGAACTTTCTGCAGTCATTAGGAATGTTATAAAGGCAATTTAATGCACTCTATAATGCTGTATGAATACTTATGCACGCCCCACTTTTCACTTTTCTATTTTTTAGAAAAAGAAAGAATCATGTATCATTTTTCAACATTCAGTAAAAAATTCAAAATAAAATCTTTACGTTTAGGGTTGTAAACATAACAAAATGTGCAAAAGTTCAAAGTGTATTAGTACTTTCGCAAGGCATTGTAGGTAGGCCTTAGATCATGAACACTTAACACAGGGAAAGTCCGTATAACCTCCGAGGAACTGCCATATTCAAAAAAGCAAAAGCTAAAAAGAATAAAAGTCGATGTATTTCTGTAAGAGGTGTTAATCTGTGGAACGATTTGGAAGACCATTTAAAACGGTCTAAAACAGTCAAAGCTTTCAAAAAGTTGTATAAATCTTCTATCATTCAAAAATATATAAGTTAAGGATGAACAAAGTAAGAAACTAGTGAAAAGACTTCAATAGATCCATAATGAATGAATTTAAATGATGACATGATTTAGTTAAAATAAATTAATGTAAAACAAAATGTATATTTACATATATATTGGAGTGTTGAAATTTATGTTAAAATAAATTCTAAATACATGCTTATTTCTCTTCTGTTTGACACTTGATATTGTTTACTATTAATGTTTGTGTTTGTTTTCTCGTGGAAGTCTGTAAATTGGGTTAGGCACAATAAGTCTTTTACTTCAGCCTAAACCCTTTCGGTCATGTTGAGCACGAAATATTGAGATGCTTGTTTTATGTTTTAAAAGAATGAAAATGACCGAATAAACTACTACTACTACATCACAGCTTTGAGGAGGAGGATATGGCTAAGACTTCTATTGTATTTTCCTTTAAACCAAGAAGAGGATGTTTCTTGGTTGTGATCATAGACTAAGAATGGACCGAGTGAGCGAGTCTTCCCCCATAGTGTTTTAGCGCGGGCTAGCTGAAACTAATTTACGCTATCAATTTGCATTTTTGGAGCCAGTTCCATTATTTAGCAAATATTAAAATTAAAATAGTAAGATGAAGATGAAAGATGAAATTAGGACAATGTTGCGACAAACGCGTGGAGGTAAGAATGACCAAAAAAAAAGTTTCAGTGGAAAGTCCATAGCCAGGAACTTTCGGAGCCAGCCACCATTTCCTTACTGTTACAGGAAGAAGTCTGCCACAATAAGTCCATTGATAATTTTACAGTCTATGGTTGTGGGTCGATTTGTGTTCCTCTTAATTGATGCAGGGTTGAACATCCCAGTGGTGGCCCAAACTAAAGGAAGCATCCCTATGTTCAGACGAAACATATCACTGAGACTCATCAAGAGAGGTCTGAGATCCTCCAGGAAATGTTTGGGAAAGTTATTGTCAATTTCTTGAGTATTCTTAGCATGGGCATAGGAAGGGTTTGTGAGGTGACCATGGCATGGGGGCATGTCTCCATCAGTATTTCAGTCCCTATACCAACCTCATGTGGCGTTCTCATTGCGGAATCCTCTCTGGCCGCAAAATGCTAGTTTTTTTTTTTTTCAATCGTTGTTTGAAAATGACTTAATCTTGAGCTGATTGAATCTTAATTCTACTACCAACTCAAAAATCACACTGTTCCTGAAAAATCTATATTTACCACAAGGTGTGCTGTACTCTATTATTTTGAAACTCATTACCCCAGCCTTTTATTTTGAAATTCTGCTTTCCCCTTGAGTAAAACGCGAGTTCATTGGTTGCACTGCAGCCAATCACAGAAGACTTTGTTCACGCCTCTTCCTGTGTCCATGTGAGAATTAGCATCATCCATCTACTACCCGTAATCATGGTAAAAACAACACATTTTTAAACTTTTCATGGTATTTTTTTGTACTTCTTATGTTGTTAAAGACTGGATGTGTGTGTTGTTAAAGATTTGTGCGCGAGCGCTGTTGTTAGACGAAGTAATTCAATGTTTTCAATGAGCCTTGCTAGTGTTGAGTAGAAAAATCATGCGGAGGTCCAAGAAAACACATTCTAGATCTGTGTGTCACTTTAATTCAGCCATTGTTATTGCTGCACATTAGTTTTTGTTAATAATTATGACAAGAGCACCGCTTATCTGACATTCAGAGTTGGATCTTTGGTGAAGCCAAATTGGTTAGTTCCTAATTTAATTCAGATCTCTGTTTGTCACATTCAAATATCCCTTGACTCCCAGGTCTTTTTATTATATAATAAATTATATAATAGAGTTGTCAATCAATCAAGTAGTTTTGTATAGCCCAATATCACAACATGAGTTTCTTCACCAAAATATTAACAACAACAAAAAAGAGTTAATGTCCAAGCAAATGTAGCATTCAGGCAAACATATTGTCAGTGTAATGTCTAAATAAGGATCAGCTGCAGATGGAGCCCCTGTCCTTAGACTCTTCTCCACTGTGAAGAAAAACTAAAAACCTAGTGGGAGAAAAAAAGAAACCTCAGGGAGATCCACCCCATGGATGGACAGATAGGACAGGACAGATGGACCCAGGGCTGATGGGAGTCCCTCAGCAGACGGGCCAAGACCGCAGAAGAACATCCAGTCCGCGTTGAAGCTTCAGTTCTTGTTGGACAGGGGTTCCTCCGCGGATAAGGCTGAAGACTGCGATGCAAACGTCCATCCATCTGAAACAGAGGAACTCACAGGGGGAGTGGGGCAGGGGGGACACCTTGCGAATAGTGATTAACAAACTACAGCGTCAGGCTCGGGGTTAGAGCTTTACCTATCTAACCTGACCATAAACTGATTTGAAAAGGAACGTTTTGAGCCTAGTCTTTAATGTAAAGACTGTGCTTGCATCTTTAATGTGCATTAAAAAAGAGTGGAAACAGAATGGCGTCGTGTTTACCCCAAAATGCCACTGTATGTTCTTGACTTTGTTTTGCACTTGTTTTGTAGCTTCGCAGAGAGGTTAGACTGAGGAAAGAATACCTCTACAGGAAAGCGCAGGAGGACCGCATCCGAACGATAGAGGAGAAGAAACAGAAGATAAAAGGAGCACTTGATGGTACTACGTAGCGGTGTCACGATTTACATTTTTTGAGTCACGATTATTGTGAGAAAAAATATTGCGATTTTATGATTATTCACGATTATTGACCGACTGAAAGGGAAGAACTGATATTTTTAGTTTTTGTCTTTAAAAAGCTTTTTAATACTTGAACTTGTAAACATTCACCCTTTCTAAAAAAATAAAAATGCTTTAAGATTGTTTTGCATTAAAATAAATAGGCCTACATTGAATAATACAAAACAATGTTTACTACTTTATAATGACCATAATTGTCATTATTTTACTATATATTATTAGGCCACAAGCTAGGCTAGGTTTTATGCTCTCAAAAGTTATGCTGCTGCTTAATTATATGTCAGATGTTTTGATGAACAGAAAATGAAACGTGTTTACAAAATGACTAAGGAGACTCTTTTGAACAGCTGATTTCCACGTGCAAGATTTCACTTTCTTTTCTGCTACGCTGAAGCAGAGCGAGCGCGTTAGGTTTTTGTTTACATCCTGAGCCAGTTGTGGCTATTTTCGAACATTTGGACAACTTTTTTTGGAATTTTGCAGTTCGTTACCTTGACCTGGACATTCACAGCGAAGGATTTTCTCCAAGATGTTGTTTATATTCGACGTAGCCGATATCAGCGCCTTTTGCGGCAACTTTCTGACGACAGGATTTGCATAATGGACGTCCATCGACAACGCCTGGGTCATCCTTTGGATCCTGAAGAAGTCCCACTTTACTGACTTCAATTGTTTTTGGGTGGATACAACACTGGAGGAGAGCATCCTTCTGCCTTGCTCAACTACCGGTGAGTTTACGCGCTGTTTATGGCGTGCAGCGGCTCGTGCGTCAGCGTGAAAAATTTCCACGGTAAACCGTGGCTTCTGAAATTCTTACGGATAACCTACCGCGTCCTTTTATAATCGTGGTAATCGTAAAACCGGTTAACCTTGACATTTCTCGTACAATATGACCTGATGTTTTCAAGACCCTTTACAGTGATATACAGAAATCTGCTCACTAACAACTCTGTTTGATCGCAGAAAATCGGCTTCTTCCCACTGAGGTGCGGAAAGATGCCCTGCAGCTTCAGAAACTCCTGGAGTACGATGATGAAGGAGCAGAAGGCAAGTCTTGTTTTAAGACGTTCCAGCCCCTTAGGTCTAGTTGACTACATCCTAGATGTCCAGCAGTCTTGCACAAAAAACTTTCTTAAACGTTCCCTTTTTCCCTGCCTGGCTCACTCTTTTCCATTTAATTAACTTTCTCATACTGATAAGTATGTGTATAAGGATGTCTTTGTGCGGTGTAGGAGTCAGCTCACATATGGACGATGAGTATAAATGGGCAGGAGTGGAAGATCCCAAAATCATGGTCACTACTTCCAGAGACCCCAGCTCAAGGCTCAAAATGTTTTCCAAGGTCAGAATATAAAAGATTATTATTAACATTTTAAAATGAAATGCTATGGACTGACTTGATATCTTGTCTCATATGTTGCAGGAGGTGAAGCTGATGTTTCCCGGAGCTCAGAGAATGAACAGAGGAAACCATGAGATCGCTTCACTGGTCAGAGCCTGCAAAGCCAACAACGTCACAGACCTCGTCATCATACATGAGACGAGAGGACAGCCCGGTAAGACGCAGCATTGCCATATAGTTTGACAGTCTGTGTGTCAGCCTTTGTCTCTAAATAGTCTCACAACCTATTTATTTGCATATCTGTATTTAGGTTAGAGCTGGGCAATTTTTTCCCCCATTTAAAAAAATAAAAATAACTGCGAACTATAAATATATAAAAAAAATATATATTTATTGTATTTAATTAAAGTTAACCAACATGAACAAAATTGCAAAGGCAAACCCATTCTCTTACTAAAAAATCACTATGCAGTTTGCAACAAAGATTGTTAAACATCCAAATTATTTATACTGTATTTGGATTAAGATAATAAAAATACTGAGGTAACTGAGGCACATTTAAAAAAATAATTATTATTAAAAAAAAAGTTTTTTTTTATTTGACTTAACAAATGAATGAGGTAAAGTCACTGTAGATACAGGTGTTGTTTACATTTTGAACTAGATTGCTACAATTGTTTTTGTTCTACTAAAACTAGGCTTTTGCCATAGTTAACATTTGTTTTAATGTAGCATGTTATTTGCACAGATAGAATGTAAATGTATAGCCTACCAAAAAATAAAATAAAGTACCCATTATTATTTGCATATGTATTTCACGCTTGACATCGCCGTATTTGGCCCACTGGCACTTTTTCATGTTGGCCCTCGGAGACAAAAGGTTTGGGCACCCCTGGAAAGTCGACCAGATGTTGAAATGTATCATTATTTGATAGTGACTGGATCCACAAACCTGTCACGTTGATCTAATGACTGAAAGTCCTTTGTATTGAACAACATTACGCAAATGTTTTGAATGTTTTATTTTTTTAATATATTGTCACCACTTTTGTCCACTTTTATCAGAAAATAATTAGACCTTCGTTGATAAATCCTCTTAACCTAGCGCATTTTCTTCAGTTCAGTTTTACCAAAATCTAAAAACTTCTCGACTGGAGCTTACAGCCTACAGGCCAGAGTAACGCCTCATTTGAAAGCCAAGGCCTACAAAACTGATGTCAATTTTTTTTGTCACGTTGTCTCCACTTTTGTCCTTGGTAGTCATTGTATATAAGATACCACTATTTACTATTTAATTGTTTTTTTTTTTACATTTCCTGCCTATTTGCACACCCAGAGTGTTTCTAAGAGCTGAATGTAACAAGTACATTTCTCCATTGTGAGATCAATAAAGGCTATCTTATCTTATTTTTTACTGAGAAGACACTGTGCTTTCTGACGTTTTATTTTATGTGGATTGTCCCACATGATTTAAAATTAATGAAAACCCTTTTTTTCTTTTAATCTAATCTATCAAAATCACTTTCCAACATAAAAAGCTCATGGACATAAACCAACTGGGGTCAGTGATGTCACATCAAAAACGCAAAATGTACTGTTACCAAGGAGATCTGCCATGTTTGCAGGTGATGGCACCACAGACTAACATTAGCTAAAAACAGTATAAAAAAGTGGATAAAAAAGCCGTGGAACAACTCCATTAGCTGTTGAGTCACAACTGGTAAATACGTCTAACTCACTGTGATGTCCAAGTGTTTTGATGTGAACAATAACTCCAGTATTTTCCCTTTTAAAATCTCCATTAGTTTACTATTGCTGCAAATCCCATGATGCTTAGCGATATGACATCACGATCCTGAACTCTGTAGGATCTGTTGTGATCGCAACCTATTTTGGGAATCTTTGTTTTTGTGATGGATCATTCTTCAACGTCACCAATGTTGAATCCAAAATAAGTAATGCGCTAAAGAAATAAAGTAATATGTATGCAAAATAGTACATGTGTTTCTATAGACTACATTCCCTTCTGCAAACAGAAATACCTGCAGGTACTAATAAAGAAACCCTGAACCTGACCTGCACGGTAACAATATGTAATGGATAAATGAAGGACTAACCTGCTTCTATCAATAGTATACAGAACCATGTTTGTACTCCGGCTTAGGAGTGTCATAACATAACTCACTTCTGCTGCTTGTCTTGACATAAAAAAAAAAAAATCACAACTTGTTCTGGTTCCATTATGTTTTTCAAAACTTTCTTTTTAACTTTTGTCCCCGTCTCCTTCACAGATGGGCTGGTGGTTTGCCACTTGCCTTTCGGCCCCACGGCGTATTTCACACTCTACAACGTGGTGATGAGGCACGATGTTCCCGACATAGGCACCATGTCCGAGGCCTATCCGCACCTCATCTTTCACAACTTCTCGTCTCGGCTTGGCCAAAGGGTGAGTGACCAGAACTAACTCTAAAATGAGGAGTATTCAGACTGTGGTGATGTGCCTCTCAGATAGGAGTACGAGACTGTGTTCTTGTCTTAATTACATGGTATTTACAGCAGATACATCTACAAATGTTAAACGATGTAAATTGTAAAGCAATAGCAATATGTCCGAATTATTGATTATTGTAACAGGTGATTCATTATAATTTCCTGAAAAAGAAAATACATTAACCTCTAAACCCCCACCATAACCAAGTGCATTTTCTCCAGTTCAGCTTTACCAAATCTAAAATGTTACAGCCTATAGGCCAAAAAAAACAACACATGTTTTGCTTTTTTTGTTGCTTGTTTGTGAGTTTTTGTCACTCTTTTCTCACATTTTGGTTTATTTGTTTTCGTCTCATTTTTATCTCTATTTTGACACTTTTTTTTTCTAGAAGCTTTAAGATTTGGATAAAGCTAAACTGTAAAAATGTGTTTCGTTCGGGCGGGGGTTAAGAGGTTAAAATGTCCACAACAAAGCTTCCAAGCCAATGCAATTCAAATGAAGAGGAGCAGAAAGTAGATCAATCTTATTACATCTGCTCCCTTGTTACTTCACAATCACTCTGTACAATAACATTTCTTAAAAATCATTTGCGAGCCCAGAGTGTAATTCTTGGGAGGCTGAATGTTTCCACTTGACATTTAAAACTATTGCTCAAAATGTATCCTACTAGCCCTACCTTTATTTGAATTAAACATAACAGGCCAATGGATCATCTGAAACTGGGCAATGTCTTTATAAATTGGCTATTACCTGGTATTTCCGTGCAAATGGAATAACCACAAATTAAATCTTAAAAGTATATCATTGTCAAAGAATATTTAGATAACCACATCACAAAACTTGCGATAATTTACAATAATCATTACCTGCCTTCATCTCCTTTACACAGTTGTGATGTCATCTGAAACCCAGTAAATCCCTTGAGCCGCGGCTTGTTTGTAGTTGTCGTACCAATCATTAATTCTGCTCGTAGGTCTCGAATATCCTGAAGTATCTGTTTCCCGTTCCCAAAGAGGACAGCCGGCGTGTCATTACATTTGCAAACCAGGAAGACTACATCTCCTTCAGGTCAGGAGCCGAGTATTTGGCACTTCTTACATCAAGCCCAATTCCTAGATATGTGCCAATTAAAAAACAGTAAGATAGACAATATTGTTTTTCTGCGCTAATTCAAAAATGTATTATTCTAGGCATCACACGTACAAGAAAACGGACCACAAGAACGTCGAGTTGACTGAGGTTGGGCCTAGGTTTGAAATGAAATGTGAGTATGAACAGATTAAGTAACGTGCCTGACATGTTCATTTCTGGAAGTAGCTTAATTGTTTTTCATATCTTTTCTAGTGTACATGATCAAACTGGGAACCCTGGAGAACGAGGCCACGGCAGATGTGGAGTGGCGGCATCACGCATATACACACACTTCAAAGAAAAAGAGATTTCTCAGTGTGGAATAATTCGAAACTGCTTTACTATTACAACTATACATGCATTTCCAATGACATCATGCATAGTTCTGGTGGCCATTTTGAGCACCAAAGTAGAATTATGCAGTACTACAACATGTAACAATATCTCAACTCAGGATGAAAATGAAAGACAACTGATTGACAGTAGTGTTTTTATGTACTCATAATCATTGCTCAAGAAGATAACAGTTAAAACACGGAACCAGAGACGCACGTTTATGTGATATAACCAGCAAATGTGGCACAGATGTTGCAGCTCTGTCTGTGGAGCTACAGCAGGATTTACTAAAGATCTGCTTCACTCCTCAGACTAAATTAACTCATCAAAGAGGAAACAGAAAACCTTTCTCTGGGATTTTTACAGTTTGTCATGCCAATAGAGTCTCAGTCCGTGTTTAAGCTGCTTAAGATGTTAGCATGCTACCGGTTAGCAACTGTCAATCAACTGTCAATGACTACAACACGATAAACGCATGTGTGGCTGAGTTGAGATATTGTTACATGTTGTAGTACTGCATAATTCTACTTCGGTATTCAAAATGGCCGCTATAACAACAAAAGTCACATGACCTGAAAAGCATGTATAAACCGTTTGTACCATACATGTCAATTCTTTTTTTTCACATACAATGGTAAGATTTTATATCGGCTTTATTTAACAGTAATAACTGCTGTATCATGCGATTTCTAGTGAACATTTTGTAATAAAATGTAATGGCTTCAGTGTAATTTGGTGTTACTTTTGATTCTTTTTGCCTTTTACCGTTTAATTTGGACCATATTTCTGAAGGGTATACAGAAAAAAGCTGCTGAAACCTTGTAAAGGCAGCAAAGCAAAGAGGTCGAGGGCACACTGTATACAACAATTTCTGCTCTAGTGTACGTTACTTTCAGCTAGGTCTATAAGCACCTTTTTACTTTTTACAAAAACTTGTTTGCTGACTGAAGCACACCCCTCAAATTATTTAGGAAATGCTTCTATTAAATTCATAATGGCTAAGTGCATAATTAGTTATGTGTAATCTCTAATGTAATCTGTGAAACTAGTTATGAATGTGTAATTAAAAAGTGTAGAAAATGTTGAATGACTTGACGAGCCCCCTTTTCTCTCGGTTCCCACCCTTTTGGAGCGTTTCCCCGGCACTGACCAATCAGATCGCGCCTTTGGGGAACCCGGCCAATCAGAGCGCAAGATTTCAGATACTGTTCCGCTTTCCCCGAAGTTCTTGACAGATCGACTTCAGATTGAGAGAATTCAAGATGGCTGACACAGGTAAGAGTTTCCCTGAACTGCTCTTAAATAGTTTATTCCAACTTGGGCTTTGTTTTCTTGTTGATGTAGGTGTACCAGGTCTTGCGCCGAGTGTTTGCGTACATGTTAGTCATCTTGATCGCTGTCGTGGATTTTAGGGTGACCGTAGAAGTAGCGCTGGTAAACCCCGAAGTGGCTACGGTTAGCTGCTAGCTCCAACTGGGGACTCGCTCAATTCCAGGCATTTCGCCCGAGTAGGTGTGGTTTAGCGTCGCTATGGAGACTGTTTCCCGTGATTTTTGTCATATTTCCGCTGATTTTGGTAATACAATTCAACTTTGAAAATGTTATGCGTGATGAGGTATGCTTGCGTTCACATTAAAAGCTCTTAAAATGTCTGAGATGACGAGGTGTTGAACTATGTTGATTTTGTGATTGCACTGAACACTGACAGTGAACTTTGTGTCAGTTTTACATTCAGTTCAACAGTTCAGAATCTCGGCTCTGTCCGGATTTGCAATGTGTCAGTGACTCCGTGTTAGGGCAGTAGCATTTTTTCCCACGTTGCTGTTTTTACAATCATTTACACATAAAACTAAATATAAGTTATTCAATTCTAGATGGATAATTTTGCTCTCAGTTATGACCCGCCCCGAATGAAATGCCTTGACTTCAGAGGGACTTCAGACTGTACGCTGTGCTAGCGCCGAGTTGGCTACATAATCTCTGTCAGGCGTGCTGCTCCTAGATAAACAACGCAAACAACTCTGATTTGATAGCGATTCGGTTGGTAAATGTAGTACTTAATGGTTCGTCGTAGTTGGAAATCATATTAAAATTGTGCAAACTTTACTTTCGGCGTCTGTCACTGTGTATTTGAATCGGATCTCTCCCACCGTAATACGCGTACTACTGTACTCCTTTTAGTCACTATTTAAAGTGCTATGACGTTTTTACCTTCCATTAGTGGATGGCCAGTATGAATGTTAAATCTTTTAAATACAGCCATCATTTATTGAGTTATAACAACTATACTTTCTCATTCAGAATCTCTAAAACTAGCATATTTTTTTTGCTGAATATATTGTAGCCTATATTTTTTTTTAACTCAAGCAGGGTTTCTACTGGTGGCTGCAAGTCAAATTAATGACATTTTTAATGCTAAAATGCTATATTTTTAATGCCACAAATGCCAAAAAAAATCTTGAATGAATGATCGTTTGTAAACACAACATCAAACGAGGAAATGATGTGGGAGATTTTGGATATTCAAAACTGAATTGGACTTTACTGGCAACTTTTGAATAAAAGATTGTGTAAAATTCCTATGAATTAGTGACATTGACCATAGTTTTTTTGATTTTTACGATTATCTGCAGTAATAATATTTATTTATTTATTGGTTTATTTGGTATGGACAGTGCATGTTAATGAACAAGCCACACCGGATTGTAGTCTTTATTTCCATCCGTTGTCCCCCAGCCGCACTCTCAAACACGCTCTCATTCATCTTGGCCTATTGTACATGTTTTTAGTAGTAGCGGAAATCGGAATACCCGGAGAAAACCTACGCAGACACGGGGATAACATGCAAATTACATGCAGAAAGGCCCCGTCCCTGGTGGGAATCGAACCCCGGACCTTCTAGCTGTGAAGCAGAAGCGCTAACCGCTGCCATTTAGTAATGTCATTGAATGGGTTCTGTCGCTAGGGAAAAATATATTTTCTAACACATTTTTATTTAATGCCATTTTGAATCTGGTTTAATGCTTTTGGAATCTAACTGAATGACTTTTAAGGTCTTAATTTTGGAAAAATTAATTTATTGACTTTTAATGTCCCGAGGAAAACAACGAACCCCAGGGAAGTTATTTTTGTCATAAAATTGTTATTACGTCATCTGTGCTATTAATAACTTATGTATTTTAGACAAATAAAGCCACTAAAAATGACCTATGATCATTAATGGAGAAGTATGAATGACTTGTTATGAAGAGATGTTGTAAGTTGTGATAGTGTGGCTGTACCCCCCAAAATGAAAGCACTTCACACAAATCGAGCTGCGTCCTTTTCTCCTGCTGTTAGCATTCAGCTGCACAGTTACAAGCGTCTCCACTAGGAAGTATAATCAGTGCACTCAGCCTACTTTGCTTTACTTCAACAGTACACTTTCCCATGTGTCGACACTTGTTGAAAGTGGTAGATCGAGAGCGTCACGGTGTCTGAAAATGTTGTTTGTCTTGGCAGATAAATTCACGTAATGAACGAATTGCATTTTTAATTATTAGAACAGACTGTAATTATAGACCTAGATCTGACAAGCCAAAATTGTAACACAGAAATAATACTTCTCCTCAGGGTTTTGCATGGAACAAAAATGTGGACATATTACACAATTTTATGGAAGCAAGTGTGATCAAATCATAATGAGTGTGAGATTGTATCGCATGAGGAAAAGAATTTGATGATGCCTTTTGATTGATTCAAACTCAATTCATGTTCATTCTTTTGATTGCGGCACACATTTCCTTTTGCATTTGCACCATTTAACGAAAGCAATGTGCCTGTACATTTGGCAGGTTCAAGGTAGAGGCCTCTCTCTGAACGTTGTCTGTGCTGAGGTCGTGGTGTTATTTGTGCTGCCCTCACCATGTCCTCCACCTCCTCGTCCTACTCCTCTTCAGGGGAGACCAGTCCAGAGGATGTGCCCCGCGGAGGAGGCACCATCCGGGTCTACCTTCCCAACAAGCAGAGGACAGTGGTAAGAGACTCCCCGTCGTCATTTACAGTGTCGGTGCTTTCACACGATCTGTGTTAGCTTCTCTCAATATGTGGTAACTAGGACAACAAGTGCAGGCAGTTTCACAGATGGTGTCTTCTGAAAACCTCAACCTTTGTTTGGTGCATTGTGGCTCTGAGGTGTGTTAGCTCAAATGAGTAATGCATTAAAATCATTATTGTAATTTGTTTGATTTTGGTTCATTATCAATGTGCAATGCATGTAACTTTGATGTTCGGACACTAGGGTACATGCTGGAATTCAATCCACTCGTTGAAACAATTCATGATTCACCAGCAATAGTTTAGACCGGGGTAGGCAACGTCAGGCCCGAAGGCCAAAAGTGGCTGATTTTGAGGAACATAATTACACAAATCAGAAATCAAATGCCTGTTGAAGTACTCTAGAAATGTGAAGAATGCTGTCAATTCCTTTTAAAAATCTCTTAGCAGAACACCTATTTAGGCCATATATGATGTACAACACTGGCATTTGTTGAAAGTATATATTCAACAAATGTATATAGTATATAAAAGTATATATTTGGCCTACAATTGGAGGGTACAGCTTTTGGTTTTTGACAATGAAGAAAACCTGCCTACCCCTGGTTTAGACCATAGAGGCGTAGACTGTTTGCAAATGTTATATAGACTGTTTGCAAATGTGTTATTTACTATTTATTTACGAAGTAAAGGTGGGTAGTACTCAGTTACATTTACTCAAGTACATGTACTTAATAACTTTTTGATAAATAGTACTCGTTTTATCATATGGTACTTTTTACTTCTACTGGAGTATCTGTACTCTTGATTAAAAAATAATTGTTACTTTTCTACTGTGATTAAATGTCTAAGCGGCAAATTTTGAGCTTTAAAATAGATGTAGTTCATCTTAAGAATTATTTTGTTTTTCTGTATTTTAATGCCATTTTCTTCGTAAATATCACGATGTCCACATGATTTTATGTTTTGTATCAGACAATTTATGGATTAATTGAAAATAAATCAGACATTTTTGCTCAAACAGTTGCGCTGTATGAATGAAGTAACATTTTCTCCAAGTACTTTTTTAACTTTCACTTGAGTAATTTGTTTGGTCACTCCTTTCTACATGTACTTGAGTCAAACGTTACTCTTTATATTGGCGACTCTGATGAGGCAAGGCAAATGTATTTGTAGAGCACAATTCATACACAAGGCAATTCAAAGTGCTTTCACAGTTGCATAAAATTACAAGAAAGCAGAGCAAATCAATCAATAAAACATCAACACAAAAATGTTATAGGGCTCTAACGTGTCAGAGATGTAAACCATGAAAAGACTTGTACACAAGCAGAGCTGTTTTAAATTCTCTTCTCTGAGTGACAGGAAGCCAGTGCAGAGACCGGAGCACTGGACTAATACGGTCATATTTCCTGGTTCTTGTCAGGACTCGAGCAGCAGCGTTCTGGATGTACTGCAGCTCTAACAGCTCGTTTAGAAAGGCCAGTGAGCAGCCGTTACAGTAGTCTAACCTGCTGGAGACAAATGCATGGATGAGTGTCTCTAAGTCTGGTTTTGACACTATTCCTCTGATCTTAGCAATGTTTTTCAGATGGTAAAAAGCTGATGATGTTATTGCTTTAATGTGGCTGTTTAAGTTCAGGTCTGAGTCCATGATTACTCCTAGATTTCTAACCAGATTTTTTGGTTTTAGAGAAAGAGACTCAAGATGACTGACTGACTGAACACTTTCTCTTTGTATCTGTGGGCCAAAAACAATGATCTCAGGGCGTTTTCACACATGTTGGAGCGCCTTGTGGGTCGAACTGAGACCGCCCTAGTTTTAATTGCATTTACTCAAAGTCAGTTCAGTCTGTGTTCACACGTGCTCGCACCAGCCACGTAGCGACGATCAGCTCTTCACTGAACTTATTCTCATAACAACGGGCATCGACCTGTCAGCACCAACACGCGCACACGTACGTGCACACTTCCTTGATGTTACGCTATGATCACTCCTCTCCCTTGTGGTTAAATACAGTAAGGGAGAAGCGAGGAGAAATTCACTTCAATCGGCTCATGGAGAGGAAAGGTTTTCCACCTGACTACCTGTTTCAGCCGCCCTCGAAGCAGCTGTTTAGACTGGTGTAAAGTGTGTTGGATTCACACTGACCCAAAAGTGTCGCTCTTGTGTCGAAAGCCCCTTTAGGTCAACCTACCTAGAGCCTGTGTGAAAACGGCCTCAGTTTTGTCTGAGTTAAGTTGGAGAAAGTTGTTTTAGATCTGAGTGTCATCTGCGTAGTTGTGGTAAGACACATTATTGCTGTTTATTAGCTGACCCAATGGAAGCATGTACAAGTTGAATAAGGGGGGTCACAAGATTGACCCCTGGGGGACTCCACAGGTTATGGAAATTTTGTCTGAGACACAGTTGCCAATTTCGACAAAGTACGTCCTGTTCTCGAGATAGGACTTAATGAGCAGACCAATTGACTCACAGAATTATCATCCAGGAACTGCAGAATGAATGTGAACTTTTTCGTGTTCCCAAAACACTTTTTCAACCATATACTGTATGATGAAAGCTTCACAACACTAAACACTTTCCCCTATGTGCTCAAATCTTTGTGGTTTTGTAGAAGTTCAGACCTAGAAAATGTGTGTGCTACAGGTGAAATGCAGGTGCAGCAAGACGGACAACTTTAAGTTAGACTTAACCACAGCTCTTTTATCAAATCTCAGTGTGTTCTACCTCAAGGCAGCCTGTGTTAAAACATCCAACATCAAGTATGCATGTAGCTCCTACTTTTGTTTAGTCGTGTCCGTGCTCTGTGTCGGTTCCTGGATCCGTGAATGTTTGACACAAATTGATGCTATTATAAAGTCATATGTTTTCTTTGCAGGTTAATGTTCGTCAGGGGCAGACTGTGCACGAGAGTTTAGATAAAGCCCTCAAAGTCCGAGGCCTAAGCCAAGAATGCTGCGCCGTGTTCCGCCTACTAGAGGGGTAGGTCTACAATGCTGCTAAATAATAGGAATTTATTTTCTTTCCACTGTGTGACTTTAAAAAAAGTTCAATGTAGTTATTTGAATGTAGTTTTCATTTAGTTTTAAGGTAGGATATGTAGGAATGCGAGAATTAAATAAAACTAATAGAACAGTCTAATTTATTGTTACTGACCCATTTTAGGCGGAAGCGGCTGACGGACTGGGACACAGACATCACTCCTCTAGTCGGGGAGGAGCTCCTAGTCGAGGTCTTAGATGATATTCCTCTTTCAATGCACAATTTTGTAAGTTAGATTTTTATACTTCTATTGGAACGGAATGAAACTCCAGTCATTTGAATATGCACCGTCTAAAAATGACTTTTAACACTACCTTCTTTTTTTTTCAGGTACGTAAAACTTTTTTCAAGCTGGCTTTTTGTGATTTTTGCCACAAGTTTCTTTTTAATGGCTTCCGGTGTCAGACATGTGGCTATAAGTTTCACCAGCACTGCAGTAGCAAGGTTCCTACGGTGTGCGTGGACATGGATACAGTGAGAGAACGGTACGTTTTATTTCCCATCCCTCCAGTGTGGGCTTGGGGAAAATACTACTATTAATAAACAGATTTTGTGGTGTGGACGGTTAAATATTGTGCAATATGGACCAATTTATAGTCAAGAGGGACTTTTACTGTGGCTAATTCTCATTGTGTGGTGTGGTTAAATACAGATTAGTGGGATAATGGACTTAGTCACTGATAAAAATAATCAGCAAAGATATTTCCTATGAAATATCCACGTAACTGATACCAACTCCAGCCCAGTATGAGAGTGTTTAACCAGAATCTCAAAACACCCATTAACTTGCCCTTTAGTAATTGCGACTAAAGATAATTAATTCAGATGATGACATTTTTGCATTCCATCAGACCTGCTGAGCAACTCATGGTTTATTCAAATAAGATCTTATATGGTAGTTATTACTTTATCAAAACTGCTCCTAACTTCCTGACCTACAACCTACATGTTGCAATATGGTCTGAGAAAGTACTTTTAATCTGAGAAATCAACCATAAATTATTATTTCCACCTCTGGAGCACTACGTTTTGTTTTTTTCCCATTTATTATTTGAAACGTAATATTTAAATTTCTGCCCAGGTGTGACCCTCACCCCGGCGTAGATGAATACCCTCGGCTCATGCTGCCAGAACATTCCCCTTCACAGACCAACCTCGACTTTCCCCCGGACCCTTCTAGGTGAGTGTGAGCTAAAAACCAATGTAGAGGGTGAAGGGTATGTTGCCACAGGGCAACAGAAGCCAAATTAGTGAGTGTTGAGGTATTTCGAAAGTTGAGCGTCAAAAACAAACCCCTGTAGCCGTGGTGTCTCTCCCCAGTGGGGTCTGGAGCTGTTTAGTTCAGGAGGGGCTAGGTAGCATTTTTGGATTGGATGGGCTGAAGTGATGGGATGACTTGAGCAAAATCGGTCCAACCAAAAACAAGCGATAAGCAAGTGAAGCTTCCTACGGCTTTCCTCGCAAAAGTCTCAAAAAAAGAATCGGAGCTTCAGTACTGCTTCAATAATAATAATGAATAATAATGCATTGGTTTTATAAAGCGCTTTTCTGGACACTCAAAGACGCTTTACATTGCACTATTCATTCACTCCATACCTGATGGTAGTAAGCTACTATTGTAGCCACAGCTGCCCTGGGGTAGACTGACGGAAGCAAGGCAATCCGTCTGCGCCACCAACTACTCCAGGGGTGGCCAACCCGCGGCTCGCGAGCCGCATGCGGCCCTTGGCCAATCAGAGTGCGGCTCTTTGCATGCTTGGATATGTTTAATACAATGCGGCTCTTTGCAAAAGAATTGGTACATGTTGCCCATAAACTGTAACAGTCTTTAAGAATCTTGACCAAAAATCCAACCATAGTCCTACAGACCCTTTTCCCATCTCTACACACATGAATGAAAGTCTGTCTCTCTCCTGTTCGAGGCGGCGCGTAAAAGGTGCGCGTGCAGCAGCCTCACTCAAAGCGGGATGTAGGTTAAACAACAGTCAGGCAGATCGTGGCACTGGAATCAGCTTCCGTGCTTTTCAAGTTTCTGATTAGCCTGCTCTTTATTTGATGGAAGTTGGCCTCATATTCACAGAAAAAGCTCAAAATTAGTAAATGGAAAAAAGCGGAGCTCTAATGAAGCGTATGATGCGAAGCGCGACATCGTAACGCGGAAATACGCAAAGTCATTGACTTTTCTGTCACATGTTGTAACTGTAACAAATGCAACATAAAACAGACTCTCAGACGTCCTCCAGAGGCTCCTGATTAAAGCTTATGAACTTTGTGCAGCCTAGAGTTCGTTCTCTGCACAGTCCAGTCAGGACCAGGCTGCATGCACTGAGCGCACAGGCCAGGGGCGAATCAGAGGAGGGGGCTCAGTGGGCAGGGCCCCAGACACAAATATACACCAGCATTGAAAAAAACAAAACAAGCAACAACAAAAACTATTCAAAATAATAATATTGTTAATAAATAGATCAAATGTTGTCCCAGTCAGAACAGAATATTTAATATACATTTATTTCAATCTTGGTGAGGAGTAAAACTACCACAATTATTGAAAATAAAAGAAAAAGGCCAGGCATAAAGTTATTGTTTATCATGATTAAATATAACAGTTTCATTACATTTAATCATATTAAACTACCGCACTCGGATTTCGCGAATGGTCGGTGCCTTTGTGGCTCTTCACAGGATCAAGGTTGAACATTTCGGCCCTTGGCCTCTGACCGGTTGGCCACCCCTGAACTACTCACTCACTCACTACATTCGCTAGGCTTCCTGGTGTTACCAAACGGTCTCCCATCCAAGTACGGACCAGGCCCTTCCCTGCTTAGCTTCCAAGGTCTGACGGGATTGGGCATCGCAATGGCCAAAATCTGTCGTTCTGTCGACTAACTTTATTATTGCACCGCCACAAGCAAAGGTGTTTGGTGGGTTGCTTATTTGCACACAAAAAATGAATATTGATGTTGGAATGATCAGACCAGTCATAGGCAACAGAAACAAACAAAGACATTTTTAAAAGAATGTGGTTTTGTGCCTCACAAAGCTCCAATGAGTAGGGCCGACTCACTCACCTGCTGCTCCAAGGCAGGACATCAGTGCACGATGCTTTCACTTTATTCAGTCAGAGCAAATTTAGCCAGTGGTTCGCTCCATACATTTCCCACGGCCAAGCGCAGAAAACTTGCTCCACACAAATGGTTAAATGGGAAAGTGAGGGAAATGCAGCACACGCAGTAACAACCAGAAACATTGGGGGTTCAGTGCCTCGCCACTCAAAGCTGTTAAACCTAGGCAACACTGATGCGCCCTGATCCACTGAGACTCACACTGAGTCAAGGAAACGCGTTCACCATTTGATTAAAAGTTTTTACAGTATTTCCCTAATGACTTCTGTATTTTCAGGATGGACCTGCTCTCCCCGTCCTCGGCCTTCCATTTCCCGCTGCCTGGTGCAGAGGGACAGTCTTTACAGCGGCATCGCTCCACCTCCACCCCCAACGTGCACATGATCAGCACAGTCGGCCCTCTGGGACCCATAAGAGAGGTCAGAACACATCCGTTCAATTTCATTCATTTAATTGATCAGGAGAGTCAACTACATTTACTATTGATTAAACCTTTTAGAGTATTTGAACACTGGGATTAAACTTGCAAGTGTATATTGTAATAGATTGAAATTATCATTCTGCTAGAAAGTAAGATCTTTAGCATGGACTGGCTGTTTGGCTGTTGTGCACTGGTAGCATTTTTCACTGAGATTATTCTTTTTTAACTCTTGGCCATTTATTTTCAGGAAACTCTAAGATACAACACAATAAGTAAGTCATTTTTTTATCTGCCCCTTTGTTGTCTCCAAGTTGTTCCTCTTTCTTAATCAGTATCTGTGCAGGTACATGTGCCGGTCCCGAGCCGTCGCCGAAGCTGTCCACCAGCCCCCCCTCGTCTCTGGGCTCCCCGGGCAGGAGACCCCCCAAATCCCCCTCAGAGCACAAGGAACGCAAGCCATCCTCATCGGACGACAAGAAGAAAGTGGTGAGAAATGTTTGTCATTTCTACTGAGTAATCCGTTATGTAGCTGCAGATAAGACCCTACGCTACAAACCCTTAAAGTTCCGTTATTTATGAATGACCTCTCTTCCAGCAACGGGGCGGCATCAGAGACTCAAGTTACTACTGGGAGGTGCAGTCCCGAGAGGTGACTATCCAGAAGAGGATAGGGTCCGGCTCGTTCGGGACGGTATATCGAGGAAAGTGGCACGGAGACGTCGCCATAAAGATCCTCAAAGTGACCGAGCCCACGCCGGAGCAGCTGCAGGCCTTCAAGAACGAAATGCAGGTCTTGCGGTGAGTGAGCAATATCAGTGACCAATACTGGATCAGGTATCGAATACAAATAACAAGCAAATACCTGCTTTAGCTCTCACTGGTTTAAAACACGCAACTTTCACCAACTTAATGTAAGTGAATGTGGCCATGCTATGCTCATTTAAAAGCTTTTAACGTGTTGAACTTAGTCGCTCCAAACATACTTCTGGAGTTTTGATTGCCGTTTGCAGCCGTATTGCTAATGCTCGCAGAAGGCTGGAACAGGGGCTAGGACTGGGTCACCTAAAGCAGTGGATCCCAACCTTTTTTGTTCATTTACACTTGGTACCCCAGCCTCGAGAATCCTCAAGAATTTATGACTTATTAGCAGTGATGCCACTAATGAGTTACTCTCATCTGACTACTTTTTTCAGTAACGAATAATTTAGCGCATTACTTTGTCCAGACCAGTAGTCAGATTAAAGTTACTTTTCCAAGTCACTGAGAGTTACTATTCTGTCATTTTCTATAGGAAAAATATTAGCTTTTTTCTTGCTGATGATTGTAACTAAAAAATAACTCATAATCTAACATGGTTACTTTTAAAATCAAGTAATCAGTAAAGTAACTAAGTGACGTTTTAAAAGAGTAATCAGATTACTTTTTTCAAGTAATCTGTAGCTACACTACTTGGAAAAAGTATTACTAGCAGTGTGTTGGGTTCAAAGTAAAGCTAAAATACTCATATTTAATCATTTTACTCATGAACTTCATTAAGATGAACTTTCATTTGTAAGTATTGTTGAAATACTGCTCAGTTTCTTCCAGCACTCCTTGGTTATGAATCACTGACCTAAAGTAATGAAATATGTAATGACAAATGTTGAAGGTTTCAATCTCCAGTCAAAGCTATTACAACTTTTACAGCACATTTGTAATGAACAAAGTATTTAATGATCAGATCACTTTATGTTGGAAGATGTATATATTAATATTCACAGCTTGTATCATTGAGCTGAGAATGTTTTTCAAATTTAGTTTATTAATGGAAAGCCCCTTATCTTGTTTGAGTCTACATGCCACTTTTAAGGAAGTCGTCTGGTATCTGTAGATGCTCAAGTATCGGTAGTAAAAAAAGAAAAAGTGCATTTCTAGACAAAATAACAATGTAGTATCAAGTGGTGATCACCTAATGTGCGAAAATCGTCATATCACAGAAAGATGTGGACTTCAGAAGATGCAAAAAGCTGTAGTTGCATTTGAACTGCAGTAAAATTGACTTCGTGGCACCGCCTCAAAGAAAATGGTGACTTAATTCCCTTGCCATTTCGCTCACTCCAAACTTTGATGTCTACTCGAACAGATCTATCGGGATAATGAATTTTGTCAGAAACATAAATGACAAATACAGTGTGGGCTTTTGTGGTCAGACTTTTTTTGTCTTGACATATAAAACCAGAGGAAGCCCTGTGTTCTGACGTTTTTGTCACCCCATATATATACGTCAACGAACTGGCAATGGGCCCAGAATAACTTTATTGCTTTACGTATAACTTTTGATTATAAACATTAGATCCCCATCTATTTTGTGAGCTTCACCACTTTACTGCAGTCTAGAAACTTACCATTTTTTGTCTGATGTCATTATTTCTGTCATCAATTAGACAATGTTTGAGACTTGAACAGAAACTAAAGGTAAAATCCTAACTTACTAATGTTTGTCAATGTCATTCCCAATGTTTCCGCTGTAGGAAGACTCGCCACGTGAACATTCTTCTGTTCATGGGCTACATGACCAAGCCGAACTTCGCCATCATCACTCAGTGGTGCGAGGGCAACAGCCTGTACCGCCACCTTCACGTCACAGAGACCAAGTTCGAAACCATGCGGCGCATCGACGTGGCCCGGCAGACGGCGCAGGGCATGGAGTGAGAGCACCTACTGAGAGCGTCATTAACGCAATATGGTCGCTTCAATTCAAATGTACTTTTATTCTCTTCCAGTTACCTTCACGCCAAGAACATCATTCATCGGGATCTCAAATCTAACAGTATCCTTTTTACAGCTGTCGGTGTGCTGGTCAATTTATATAGACATTTGACATTTGATTACAAGTTAGGGGTGATGGGGTTTTCATTCATTACACCGTGTTGATATAACAGTTACAAGCTTTACATGTTAACCAATGGAGAGCGTCTGTTTGATAACGATATAATACATAGATTCAAACAGACAGAGCTTGATCAGATGATCTACGAGGAGAAATCAAATCCTTGTAATTGAGAGTTTTAACCTCCTAACCCCCGACCCCCACCAATCACATTTTCTCCAGTTATTATCCAGGCATTACCCAAGTCTAAAAGCTTCTGGAAAAGAGCGTCAAAATAGCGACAAAAACGAGATGTAAACAAAGATGAAGATGCAACAAAAAGGTTACAAAACGTGACAAAAAAAATCATTTCATTTTATTTATTAAGCAGGAAAGATTTAAAACAAAATCGGGCCTGGTGAGGGGGAACTTGTCCAAGGCCCTAGGGATCTTACAGAAACATTTGTTTTGTCCATAGGTGTTCCTGTAGTTAAGTATGGGTAAGATTTGGTTTGTGGTGGATCTGGTTGAACGCTTAGCTCGAGAGCTGGGTCCTGGGACCAGAGCAGACAGTGGGCAGATGGGCAGTTGTTGAGCAGATGGAAGTAAAGCTTAATCCCATGGCTCAGGGCATAGTTCTGGAAAGTCGAGGCACCAGACTGTGATAGAGCAGTGCAATGGTGGGTTCAGCCAGGGAGCTTGTGGTGGATCTTCTATGCTCTGTTGGATTGGCCTGTAGGCTGTTGGAAGCTTTTAGATTTGTGTAAAGCCGAACGGGAGAAAATGCGCTCCGTTAAAGTGAGAATAAGAGGTTAATATTGTGAATAGATTAAATCTTTCTTTTGTGCATCATTCAGGCGTTGTCAATTCTTCTACACGTAAATGCCATAAAATCTAATATTTAGTTTATCTCAATCGATCAATGTAAAAGACAATAGTTAACGGAGCAATATCTAATACTTGTACACAATAGAGGGCAGCAGAGGTAGGGAAAGGGGAGTTCATCCACCAGGGAAAGGGGATTTATCATCCCAGATGTTAGAATTCTTGTTTAATTGGACCAATATAGATTCAGTCAGTTTCATTATGTTTTATATCCGCTGGATATAAAACATTTTATCTTCCAAACAAAGATTTTGTGGTTTATTTCCCAAAATCTTGCCTTCAGTGTTGCCATGTTGTTTACTTTCAAAGGCCAACCTGATTGGCTGCGCCAGGGCGTCATTACGCACATTGCAATAAACGGGGGTTAAATTCCAAATATTTATATTTTTACTGATGTAAATTTAGGCAACATTTACATTAGTCATGTAAATATTCATTTTTACTAATTTCCCAAGTTAGATGCCACGAAGCCAATTTTTCTAAGGTGTGATATTTAGGATTTAGGAAATCCGAATCGATATCCAGCCCTATTTGGCATCATTAGCTTTGGTGGCTGTTAAATGTTCTACGCCTGTGCACCGGAGTGTGTGTTTCACTTCCCACTCTACAACCAGGTGGGACTTAACCTCTTCGGCCCTATGGTGAAGAAAACGTCGGTCGTCTAATAGAACTGTCCTCTCGATTTGATGACTATGTTTATCTTCCTGGATGTCTTTTTTCCTAATTCCTAATTTTCCTAAGCTGATGTGTCAGACATTTTCCTCCACGAGGGCTGGACAGTGAAGATCGGCGACTTTGGTTTGGCCACGGTCAAGGCACGGTGGACCGGCTCGCAGCAGGTGGAGCAGCCCAGCGGCTCCATTCTGTGGATGGTGAGCTTCGTTTTCTAACCATTTCGATGAACTAACGCTACACCCTTTATTCTGAAGTATTGACAGGACAGCATCTGCAAAATGGAGCAAAGTAACCTCGTTTTTATGCCTTTTTCTGAAAGTCAGAAATCTGCTAATTGAGCTGCTGAAATGTACAATAGTGGCGCAATTTACTCTGATTTGCTGTTAAGCTGCACAAGATTTATTTTCCAAACTCTGCAACTCTTTGATGTTGAAGTAATTGTCCAAAAATGAATTGAAATCCGTGTGTTTAATCTTCAGTTTGTCTCCTCTTTCTAGGCCCCTGAGGTGATACGGATGCAGGACAGTAACCCGTACACGTTTCAGTCGGACGTTTACGGATACGGAGTGGTGCTGTTCGAGCTCATGTCGGGAACGCTGCCTTACTCCAACATCAACAACAGAGACCAGGTTTCAGCTCTGTCCTTTTGATATGTTAAACGTTCATTGCGAGAGATCGGCCTAATCTTGGTCGTTTGTTTGTCCTGTGTTGCAGATCATCTTCATGGTCGGCCGTGGGTACGTGTCGCCGGACCTTAGTAAACTGTACAGCACGTCTCCAAAATCCATGAAGCGGCTGATTGTAGAATGTCTGAAGTTCAAACGAGACGAGAGGCCACTGTTTCCGCAGGTCAGTCATTGATGCTTCTTAGGGCGGGGCCATATGGCAACAAAAAAACGATTTGGATTTGGTCACGATTTAGTATCTGTATTCCCTTTTAGACACAACTAAAGCCATGTGCTACTTCTGAAAGTTGACACTGATTGCTTACATTCCTGCCTCTTCACTCAGAGCTTGATGAGACTGAGCAGTAAGAGCGGAGAAGTGTCTGTATTTGACGGAAAAGCCACTGAATCCCGATATTACAAAAAAAAGCAGATAGTCACAAGGATCGATTTGTTTTTTATTGCCCAAATGTCACTATTTTCTTGTAGTTGTTCTATATTAGAATTTGAACTTAACTCTACACAGGGTTCCTAAAATGCATTTGCATTTGATTTTGTAAAAGTAAGACCATAAAAAGTCTTAAATTCCCTGAACATGTGGGTTTAGGTCTTACATTTAAAGCATGTGTTTTAAGACCAGCTCCTCTAATGAGTTATTTATATAATTAATAATGCAGGAGTTTTCTGTTTGTTTAATAACGAGGCGAGGGTCAGAGCCTGGTGCGCAGCGGCACAGACTCGTTTTTCCTTTGCATGGGAGTGGCACCGTTCTGACGAAGATTGAGTTTAAGTGAACTGGAGTGATGGCCTCGTGAACTCAGTGAGTGCCATGACTTAGTCGCTAATTCATGAGAGTCTGATGAACTCGATTATTTCTGCTGTTTAATACCGTGGTGAACACTGCGTGAAATGTGAACTCGCAGTCCATTTATTTGGAAAAATCTTTTGTAATTCATATAGAATAGCATCTAATGCACACATAAATAATCTGTATAAAATTGCAAATTAAGGCTATGTAAAATAAAATGCCTTCATCCCTAATACTTATTTCCATAACCATTTGTTGATGAAGGTCGCTTGTGTCTGCTCTACATAATGTAATTTATACACATCAAATGTTTTTTGGTTTTATTTTTTCAATTTCAAATATTAATAATTTACATGAAATGCGAGTCATCTTTAGGAGCTTGTGGTCTTTAATTTTGTAACTCTAGGTCTTAAAAATGTCTTAAATTTCTCATTGCAAACTGTGCAGGAACCCTGCAGTAATACAATAATTGATACAATAAATGTCGTTGACGTTTGTAGAATATTGAAGTGAAGTGTTGTCTGTAATCCACAGCGTCACAGCACTTTGGCTTAAACCGTCTGAGGTTGTTGAAGTGAAATCTAGATGAAGAGAAATTTGCAAAATGTACTTTTAGATTTTTACTACATGGTCAAAAGTTGAGAGAAAAACAAAAAAACAAGGCACTCCTCCCACATCATAATTCTCTATTTCTTCAGCTTTATTTTTAAGATGAAGAAACCAGACAGATGTTAAAACAGACAGATGTTTTAAAAGATTTTAATATACACAAGCCCAGCACAATAGAGGCTTTTTAGAAATGTTATTAGAGAAATATGTTGAGGGAGGAGAGCCTTGCAATGTATTCTCTTAAATTTCTGTTTCCCAAACACAAAAGAGAACCTTCACCCAAAATCATCAACTTTGTGGTATTGCCTTCCTGAGCACTTTGTGTCTAGCTTCACTATGGTCAAAGGTAGTCATTCTCTTTTTAATTCCTTATTTCTTCTTCTCCTGCTGCAGCACTGTGTTGTGTATTTCCTGAATTTGTTGCATTCTAGACGAACACAGAGGAGTCCTGTGGATTTTTCAAACCCATGATGCGTTGTGCAGTTCTACTCTCAAACTGCATTTGTTACGGCGCCATCAGTAGCATGCCATTAGCTGAAAATAGAACTCCACCTTCACTTTAAGATACAATCAAAACCTTTTAGCCCTAGTTGTATCTTTTCAATACACAAACTTTAAGTCTCAAATGTAAAGAATCAGTGCTGTGGTGCCAAAATGCAGAATAATTACAGCGATAATAATGACGTGTCCACTTTAAACTGTATCCCATTATGACATTGCGTTTGTTTCCGTCCAGATCCTGGTGGCCATAGAGCAGGTTCAGGACATGCTGCCAAAGATCGAGCGCAGTCGGTCAGAGCCGTCGCTGCACCGGGCCGTTCACGCGGAGGACCTCAACCCGGTGCTCCTCAACACCACCAGGTTTTTGGCTCTTTAAACCCCCCTTGCGAGCACCAAGCACCGGGCAAAACAACACGGGGCGACCACTTCTGCCATCACACCTGAGCGCATCGAACCACACAATGGGACGTCCCGACACAGTGGTGACGGAGACGACCACACGCACCTGCAACCACGGAGCACCGGGCACTCAAACTCTGTAACAAGCTGCAAAGAAATGTTTTTTATACTCAAAAGTAGGTTTACTTGCACCAAATCAAATGGAGTGGAAAGTTTGTGAAAATGTAGAAAATAAAATCTGACTTTAGGTTAATAGGAAGCCGCTTGAAAATCCAAGTTAGTCCAGATGAGGGCGACGTAGTGAAGCTGCTAAGTTTGAAAAAGACAAAAAAAATGCTGTTTCTTCAATGATTTTGCCCCCTTCAGATCCATTTGTATTAAGCTAAGAAAGAAGACATTGAGGAACTAGAAAGCCAAGTTTGTCCAGTAGAGGGTGCTGTGGGGAAGCTCCCCTGTCAGAGCAATCAAGATGAAAGACGGCACAAGATATTGCAATAAGATCATTTTATGCATTTTAACACAATGGTTTATTATTCATATTAGATCATAATTTCCTGACATTTTTAATGACTGACTGACCAGATTTTAAAATGTCCACATTCGAGAAAGGTAATGGATTGTTACTGTCTTAGTACAACACATGTTTATAAAAGTAAACTATTGAAGGTCAAGTATGAGAAGCCGAAAAGCTTCTGAAAAGCCCGCGGACACATTTTCACAGCCACGATTTCCGATGCAATTTACAAGTTTTTTACCTTGATCTGTCACTTCTCCCTCATGCAGAAAACGCAGCACTTAAGGCCTTAGATTTGAGGATTTGTCACTTGAAATAGGAATTTTTATTCATTATTAAAGGCCCCTATACCTATACTAATATTTTAGATTGTATGTGTATATATATATATATATATATATACACACACACACAATCTAAAATATTAGTTGTCAAAACTCATTTCTAACTCTCCTAACATATTTAGCATCCTAATATTTCACAGGGATTAACAACAAGGTACATTTTAGACTTTACAGAGTCACTTTCACAGAAATGATTTAAAACTAGCAAGTTCATCAAATTCATACACATGCTGTATATTTAGAAGCAGGTTTTTTATGCCTACACAAATGTCTGAGTTTCCAATACACTATCAATCATTCATTTAAACACTTAAACACAGAGTACCCCATACCTCCAGGATCTTGCAGATATTTTTACAAAGTTTTTCAGTATTTAATGGAGTGTTGTGTTCAAACTGAAGCTAAAACACTCTCAGATTCAAACCTTATACTGAGAAACAACATTCAAATCCTTTGAAAAACGAAAAAAATTACTGTTTCATTTTATCTGTAATAATTCCAAGTACCCCCAGGCGTCCCCTAACCCCTGGTTGAGAGACGCTGTACTAAAGGAGGACACAACAAATGTCGTGTAATTACCAGGAAAAAATCTGATATAGTGCCTTTAAGCTATGTCACGTTACTCATGGTGTTTGGTTAAAAGCGCAAAGAGCAAATATTAAGTTGGTTTTCTCTTTTTTTTTATTGAGTTGGAGTAAAGCAGCCAATTGGGTTATATCAAATTACTTTTTAAATTCAATTTTTAAAACATTAGTCTGTTAAACATTAGAAGATAAGTTAAATGCACTTAATTTATTTGGATGTTACTGATCGAAGTAATTTTTAAGTTGGTTCAACAAGAAACTTTTTTTTTAGTGTAGATACCGTGTAGATGTTTCCCAGGTATTCCCCTCAATTCCGTGTGAATTCTGTGGACCTGGCAACCTTGAAACCATCTAACAAATTGATTAGATTTAAATGAATTATTATCTTTATATTTATATTGCCCAGAAAAGCACTGCTGTAACCAATTATCTTTACTGTTGCAAGTCAAGTAATATATCATTTGAATTGCGTTTCACTGTGAGGTCTGAAGGGGGCGCTAGTCTGCTGCAGATAGTTATCAGGAGTCCGTAGTTCACCTGTCTCGTAAAGCTTTACTTCATTGTGAGAATAAGTAGGGGCCATTCCAATATTTACAACACGATTTACGCAAATGTTGTTTTGTTTTTTAGATCCAATTTTTGTGACCGTCTTGCACTCTTTTTCCGACTGTTTATTGAACTGTCCTGACATGTTTTCCTGCAAAGTAGTAGCACACGATAAATCAATGTAATCACCAGCATAAGCGATAGCAGTAGGCCAGTACACATTAAAACATCCTAATTCCGGTCTGTGTCGTCTTTTCCAAATTGCAGAATGGATTCGAAGCATTTATTTCTTTGGTAAATCGACTTGGTGGGTTTTTTTGTATCGAGAACTGTACAGTCTTAATGTAAACGGTTAGTTGTTTTTGCTGCTATCTGAGCGTGACTGGGCGGCTTCAAGTGTGTGTCTCTGTGGGTTAGTCTTACAAACAAGACATTTTATAATAAATAAAGAATGAGTACTGTAGCTCTCTGTTGTCAATTTTCATTTGGGGAAAGGGCTGTCGATGATTCTACACGTTTGAATTTGCATTTTCTACATAAATTAATTGGTTATCGTGCCGTTAGTTAAAATATCCCCTTTTCTAAACGAGTTATGTTGTCATCTCTTGGTTGGGCTAATGGCAGTAGGTTTGTTCAGGGATGCGCAATATGAGAAAAGATAGTCATTTCTGATAACTGAAATTGATCATATTGCTGGGTTGCAGGTGACATCAAAGCATTCTAAATGCCAATACTATTATATGGAGGAAAAATAATTTTGTTTTTGAGGACATTTTTGGTCTTGTACAGAGAGATCTTGGACCCAGTGACTGATACTAATGCTCCTTTTTGTAATTCATACTTTTTCTTTTGAGCTATGACTTGTGAAAGTGTAATGCTGTTAATAGGAAAAACTGGGTCCCGCTGGGTCCGGTGACGACATCACATTCTAGAACCTGCAACCCAGCAATATATATATAAATATATATATCCAAATAGAAACTTTGAAAAATACTAAAACAAGCCTGAAGTGGATTCAAACAGAACTTTTGTACATTTCTTTTAGCAAAAAGAAAAGTAGATGTCAATTATTTCTTGAAGACTTCAGGGATTTTGTGTTATATTTTGGCTCCTTGTAGTGATGATGAATTGCCGATATATCATACAGCTCTTGTTTTGATCCAACAATAAAATCCGTTTTGTAAACTGTAGTAAACTCTGGTGAGCTAATCACTCACTCACTCACTCAACCAGCTGCAATTCAGGTTTCCTTTCACAAAGTATGTATATACAGCATGTACAGTGGCCTTAGAGGCACATTTATTCCTGGTTAGCAATGTCCTAAATTCACAATCTGTTCATATTTATAAAATAAATTGACGAATTGGGTGGATTGTCCACAAAATAAATATAGTTATGAAGAGATATAATATTTTTATACGATGTTTTGTTCCTTTGGCTATTTAGCAAACTAACCAAAAGTTGTCATTCAGTGCAGAAAGGTGTGGTTTCCTCAGAATCTTTTGTTTCAAGACACAGCAACCCCCACCCGGTCCACTGGCCATTTGGACAGAAGGGGTCAAATTACGACGGAACTGAATGGACAGCTTTGGGGAGCCAATGGGAAATCTTGTGGACAATGGAATGTGGAGTGCTGTGCTTCCCCAGGAAGAGTCAGTCTGACCATGGGAACGGCTGAAGGCAGACTCACGATGGATAGGAAAAACAGAATTCTGTATTGAGATGACATGTTAGAGAAATAAACGTTTAACTTGTTTAACTCCTTGATGTGTCATCAATTCCTGGTATTTAATTATTAGTTTATGTAGAGTAGTTTTTGACGACTCTCAACTCCTCCTCCAGTTTGAATACGCGGTGTTGTCAATTAAAGGTAATGTTAAATAGGGAAAAAGTAACCGCCGTCGTAGCGGTACTATTTTATTGTGTACAGCGACAACACAGAAAAACGGCTGGTTTTTCTTTGTGTGGTGACCCCGGGAGAACTGCAGGGGGTGCTGAAGAGCCGTCAAACGGAGACGCGACGAGGTTCGGTCTTCGAGAAAAAAAACCCATTTTGCGTTAGAAATACCAGGTTCTTTCTTCCACATCATACAACAACAATTTCATGGACGTCATTCTAGCTTAAGGTAAGACTGCTTTTGACCTCTACTATTGTGTGAGTCTCAAAGTACGTCTAGTTGGCATATTTTTCCAAATTTTAGATTACTTTTTAACGGAGTTGTCTGTTGTGTGGTGTAATCTGTGAATTGATGGTGGAATTAAGGAAAGAAACGTTATAATTTGATATCTTAGATACCACAGAAGACAAAATAAGTGGGATAAACTGAAATTACGAGTAATTAACGGGCTGCGCGTTGGGTTTTACCCCTGTAAAAGCTGAAATGCACGTAGGCAGAATCGCCCAAGGCCGTGGACGCACGGTCTGAAATAAAACGTTGAAATAATCGTAGACAGATTTGGGGTCTGTCTAAAAGACGGGTTGAAGGCCCTTAGAACGGTGATTCTATAAATAGGTTGAAGGCCTGAGAAACGGGGTTTCTTGAATTCTATATATTAGCCTTTGTTAGCTTTCGTTAGCTTCGTTAGCTTAGTGCGCTAGCATACAGCATGGTTAGCTTAGTGCGTTAGCATACAGCATATTGTTGATAAACGTGTACTAAACCCACACATGTGTTAAACCCAGCTCGGTGTGTGGACACTGAAGGCTGTTCTGTGTAGTAGTGTAGGATTTTATTGAAGTGTGGTGCATGGTTTGTTTTCAATATGATCTGTTTGCTGTTGGTGTGCGAGGTTGCTAAGTTAGCTCTGAGAACAAAGGATTAGCTTTAGCATTTAGTTTTTTCCATGTGGTACTGTTATTTGGCTGTTGTTTTGTAATACCGGAGTTTCTGGCCGCCATCGCTGTAGTGCAACCGTATGGCCTCTAGGTTTTCATTGAAAGGCATCGGACTTTAGGCACATTATACTATTTAACGCGTGTTTTTATTTTTATACACTTATCTGATTTTGTTGATCGGAGGGGGAGAATACTAAATTGTTTTTGTTGTTCTTGTTAGTCTGTTTGGTTTTTTGTTAACTGTTGTTTTGTTTGTGGAAATTATTGTGTCTTGTTGTCTCTTTGTGTAATGTTCTCTTTATTGTAGAGTGACTGAGTGTGTCCGGAGTGAAACTAAAAGTGCATTTGCTGTGTCTGCATTTGTGTAGACGCAGCAAAGGACTGATTAAACGGGAAGTGATGGGCGCATTGGGAAAGTGGCCATTTTCCTTTGTGCCCAGACATCCGTGTAGGAGGGTAAGTGGAGAGATTGCTCCGCCCCTCATTGCAAAACAAAAAGTAGAAAAAAGAACATTTTTTGACCAAATTTCTTGTTTTAAAGGTTATTGTTTTAAAAGTTATTATTTTGTTTTGTTTTTAAAGAGGAACATTTCTGCTGGTGGTAGAGTTATGTCTCCACAGCATACATTTGAAGAACGAGTATCCAAAATCAGTGTGAGAAAAATGCTATTTTTTTTTAAGCCTGTGATTGACGGAGCATTTAGGGCTCTGAGAGATGTTGCTAAAAAAAAAATTAGAACCTCTCTCCACACGGTGGCGCCATGGAATGAAAACTGAAGCAGGGAAGACCTGTCGTGAGTTTGAATACATTGATTGAAAGTACAAACCACTATTAATTTAGAGTTTAAGTTGATCTTTATGCGCCATTTTGGACGCATTACCAAAAGTTATGAAGGAGCAATTATGCAAAATTCAAATTATTGTTAATAAAACCAAATAAATTAATGAATACATTTTGAGATGAATGCCCTTGACCAGAAGCGAGAGCAAAATTGAACTGAAAGAAATGAGTGCAACTTTTAAAGGTGCAGCTTAAAGGAGCGAGTAATGAAAGTAATAATGAGTTTACTTGAATGTGCAGTGACCTGTGGGTGTGGTGTTGGTAATTGTGGCCAAGGATTGTTTCAGACAAAGATGACCAACAACGTTCGAGGAAATCGAGGCGTTTACAACAACGCTGATGGGGACAATACAATGCTGAGACTGTGACCTGTGAAGGTGAACGGACAGACTCTTGACGTGCTGGTGGATAAAGGTGAACGACACTCATCTGTGAACTATGAGACTGTGATCATTAACGGACACCATCTACTGGGTGGATACAGGAAGACCACCCACAACCTTTCACCAAGCCAGTGCCTAGTCAGCTCACAGGACTGAATCTGACACGCCAACTCAGACTCCTGTTTCTCTCCTCGGATGTGATATGCTGATGACAGTGAGAGCAACAGTTTTGTGCTCTCTGAATGGACTAACAGTGACTTTTCCCTGATTGGACAAACACCCTGCTGTCTGACAGTGGTTGCTGAATGCAGATATATCTACTGGGAAGAGCTGAAGGACTGTACAACTGACGTTTGACCTTGGATCCAACATTTACTTTGCCAAAGCCACCCACCCATTGATCACTGTACTTTAATATGATATGGAAAAGCTTTTAAGGCTAACCTTAGTGGACATGAATGGTCCTTTTAAAATAACAAAATTAATTAGGCAAACGAGGTGTGACTGTGTACTGTTTACACCCTATAGAACAATAATATGATGTGTTTATAACTCGTTTGCTCTCTCTCCTGGACAATAGGCTAAAGAATTTGTTCCATGACCAAAGCGTGAGTGAAACAAAAGATTGGTAAGAAATTGAAGTTTCTAAAATGTCCTGTACTCTCCATCCATGTATGCCTACTCTATAGACATTGATGCTATACTTATGTCCGTTTTGGAACATCATTCCACGACACCATGATAGAGAATTATGTGTTTATGAACTGACTGAAAATATCTTAATGCACCAGATACAGATGGTCTTTAGGACCTACTGATGCTGGTTTATTTACTAAATTGAATCGATAATCTTTAAGTTACAATTAAATGCATTTGTCTGAATGTTTTAATACAAAATTTGAATTTGAAGCCTTAAAGGGCATTGACATGTGATAGAACTGTGAAAAAAAAAAAGCTGCAGTGAATTGGGTTTCGATCCTTTCTCTTGCTCTGCTCCTGGCGTCAATTCGTGAGCAGATCGAGAGGAAACTTTTATGAACTTGACAGGCCATTTTGGGGCCTGAGATCAGACTCCTCTTTGATTCCACGGGAATCCAGTGGACACTGATCTTGAAAATGTATGTTATAATCCCTATTGAAACCATCTACACTCATTAGTTTGTGTACTCAGGTTGGAGGTGACTGTTATTCTCACTTTGGGAGCCGCTGTGAGCTCTTTCCCAGCCTGTCTGATGGTCCTCTGCCGCGATTGGACTGAACCAGTGCTGGTCTGATCCCTTTTGAGGCCACTCCCAGGACCTCACATGCTGTCCGGGTCGCGAACCTGACGAGTGGTGTCCACCTCTCACTCGCCCTGTCGACCCAATTCTTCCCACTTTCAGCCTCCCTGGCCTGCACCTGACATTTGTTATTTTGCTATTGTTTTCTTTGTGTTATGTAGGTGCCGGAGGTATTTACCTCCAGTGCAATTTGAGTTGGTTTGTTGTGTTTCCTGTACAAGGATTGAGGTCTCACTTGTTTATGCATGTTACGTGACTCTTTTTTGGACTGAGTGTCCTCAGTCCAAGAGGGGGTGTTACTTATGTGGGGAAATTATTATAATTTGGTTTATTTTGGCATGAGAAGGAACTGATACACATATATCTAAATGACAAGACAAACGAAAACATAAAGTGACGAATTGACAAATGTTATGGCCAACTAAGATTTCAGTTTCAGATAGGTAAATCAATTTATAATACTCTGTTTTTTACGTTTGCTGTGATTCTGAAGTGCACACAGAATCTGTGGTAAATGTGGGAAACAGAAGCTAAAAGAGAGTTTTTCTCTGTAGATTAATGAAACCTGAATTTCTGAATTTTCCAGATAAAATTGACCCTAGCATTCCAACAGATAGATTAAGTTAAATAGGTTTTTGACTCCAGCCATAATTTGCAAGATTAGCTGGCATGGTCGTTCTAACGGTGAGCGGCCCTGATGAGAATTTTTGTTTTTGTAATTTTCGTCTGTTCTTTTGTGTTTCTGTTACAGATCTCTGTTGGTTCCTTGTCTCGGTGGGTGCTTGTGAGTGGTCGTAATTGTGAGTTTTTGACCCAAATTAATCAATCAAGTTTTATTTCTAAAGCGCCTTACAATAATCAAAGTTGACCAAAGCATAGTGATGTAGAAAATATAGCGGACGCGGAGGGAGCATGAACCGAGACAACGACCTGACAGAATCAATACGGGGAAGAATTCGAGAGCCCCTCCCGAGCGGAGGAGCTCCCGCTTTGGCCCCATCGGCCCCTCCTCCATATGTACAGAGCGGGGCGTTCGGCTCCACTTTTTACACCCAGTTAATAACCCTTCATGGACTGGTGGACGTGGCGGCTGCGAACTTGTTATCAGCGGAAGAGCATAAAAATGGCCATGCCCGGGTGCCCGCCTAAGTCTAACTCAGCGACCTTGCCTGAGCGGACTTACCATCGAGGGTCTACATTAAAAACACCAGGACCTGTTGGACGCTCCCAGATACTTAGGACCTTTTGAAGTGACTCAAAGGACTGCCACCGCAGTTAAGGTAGAGGGGCGTGACAACTGGTACCACTGGTCACACTTGAAGCCCTGTTCTGAGAAAACCGGCTTACACTGGACTCATACGCATCCCGGACGGTTGACACATCCTGACGAATATGGTAGTGGGTCTAACAGCCCCACTGAAGGGGGTGGGGGACACCAACCCCGACCCACACGGTCACAAAGACATAAAAAAGACTAACAAATATGGACTTAAGGCCTGGGTTTTAAAACCAGGACCTTTTAAGGTGTCCATACGGGGTGTGGGGCCTGACACTTGCTCTTTGCTTGCTCATCATACCAACAGTAATAAAAATAGACGATCCACATAGTGGTGAGGGACGGGTCAGAGGACACCCTATCAAAGAATTGAAATTGGCCCTCTACAAGGTATGCAAAGAAGTAGGTAAAACACCTGGAGAAAATCTGGTCATCTACTGCAACAATGCAGGTACAATGTTGGTGAAAATGAGAGAAGCAGTGTCGGACCAACACACCCTAGACTGGATCACCCATTGTACAGAAAAAATGATAAAAACATGGGAAAACAAAGAAGGAACAAAATACGCTGTTTTGAAACCTGTGATTTATGATGTATCTAACATGTCTGTTTCCACAGAGGGAGATGGATCTAGGAAGCGACGGTCTTTCAATATGGGGGGTCATACACCAGGAGAGAATAAATGGGTAAAATTAGCTAAGCACACGGCCATGATTACCAACTCAACCCTGCAGGTGGGAAACCGTACCCTCGGTCAATCATACGTACCTTTCTCTGATGACGGCGGCCGTAAGCCCCTGTTCGGAGATGGGAAAGGATTTATCGCCACGCTGATCCCTATGATCGGTGTGGCGTCCTCCATGCAGCGTCTAAATGAGGTATGGTGGATCCTGGAGGACCTAACTGAGGTAATAGGCGACATCTTGGACCAAATGGAACGGAGTCCAGAACTTAAGGCAGTGGCTGTTGTGGTTATGCAAAATAGAGTGGCGTTAGACGCCATGTACGCTGAACAGGGTGGTATGTGCGCAGCAGTTGGCCTTGACCACTGCTGTACATATATTCCCCGACGAAACTGGCAATTGGACAGCCATTAAAAATAAAGTAAAGGAACTCAAAGACTTCCTCGCGTCTCAAGAAGACCAGGGTCCTCAGTGGACCTGGCTAAATTGGTTGAATTCCGGTTCCTGGATCCATATCCTTCAAAAGGTGGGTATTCTTATAGGTGTAATACTCTTGTTTTGTTGTATTTTGTTTTGTTGTGTTGTGCCTCTCATTCGCAGCATGGTCTCCAGGGCTCTGGGTTCCACTGGGGGCATCTATACGATGGGTGATGCGTCCCAGGGGGACACGGAGCTCGGGACAAGGGAAACGCCAGAAGGGGGTGGTCCCAGCCTGTACTTGGAAAGAGTACGGCAGGCTTTGAGATATGAATGGAACGACCCCCGACAAGGCTGTGATGGAGAATATTGTGGTGGAGATAATATCTAAACAACACTGTTCGGTGTTGTTGCGCTTGCTGTGTTTTGTGTGCAGGAATGTTTATTTTTGTGTCAATCAGAGACGGTCCCAGGGGGACGTAAAAGTTGACATGTACCGTTGACACGGGATAAAAACCAGCTAAGTTCCGCCTGGAAAGATTAGTAAGCGGAAGTTACACATGGGAAGAGAGAGATGATTTTGAAACCACTCAGCGGCTGGTTGAGTATGCCCTACATACAGTGAACATGTTTTTTTTGGTGTTATAATATGTGAAATTGTACTGTGATTTTTGATACAGGCTGTACTTTTGTGAACTTGAAAATATTATGGTTTTGTTGTCCTCCTTTGGGAGGTCAAAAAGGGGGTCTGAAGAGATATAATATTTTTATACGATGTTTTGTTCCTTTGGCTATTTAGCAAACTAACCAAAAGTTGTCATTCAGTGCAGAAAGGTGTGGTTTCCTCAGAATCTTTTGTTTCAAGACACAGCAACCCCCACCCGGTCCACTGGCCATTTGGACAGAAGGGGTCAAATTACGACGGAACTGAATGGACAGCTTTGGGGAGCCAATGGGAAATCTTGTGGACAATGGAATGTGGAGTGCTGTGCTTCCCCAGGAAGAGTCAGTCTGACCATGGGAACGGCTGAAGGCAGACTCACGATGGATAGGAAAAACAGAATTCTGTATTGAGATGACATGTTAGAGAAATAAACGTTTAACTTGTTTAACTCCTTGATGTGTCATCAATTCCTGGTATTTAATTATTAGTTTATGTAGAGTAGTTTTTGACGACTCTCAACTCCTCCTCCAGTTTGAATACGCGGTGTTGTCAATTAAAGGTAATGTTAAATAGGGAAAAAGTAACCGCCGTCGTAGCGGTACTATTTTATTGTGTACAGCGACAACACAGAAAAACGGCTGGTTTTTCTTTAGTTACAATACATTGTTTCTATTGAAGTTCTTTATTTTCTGTTGAAATGTATACATTTTTATAATGATCACAACCTTATCAAACTCTGTTCTTTTGAAATGTTGGCATCCTTGGGAAGGCAATGGTAGTCGCTAAACCCACTAATACAGATTTCTTGTATTATTATTATTATTAGGGGCAGGGAACCCTGTTTGAGAAGTAAAAATGGTTTGATATAACTGCCAAAGGTTTGCTCTTTTTAGCTTTTAAATAAAACTTGGTCACTCTTAGGCTATGTCATGATAATTGCTCTTAGACTTGGCCTCAAAATGTGTCTGTCTTTTTGTTAGCTCAGTATTTTGTAAAAAAGTTGAATTACCTTTCAGTCGCCTCTAAAACGCAAATGTTCGTCCAACAGAGACATTTTTGTACCAAGTTCAAAAACGAATATACTGCAACCTATGTAACTTGTGCTTTAAAGAAGAGATTCACAACAAAATGTTTTCTAAAATGTAAAAATAGAAGCTGATCACATTTAAGGTTAGGATTATGACGTAAACTTGACCTATTCTCCTCCGCATGCACTATTACCCAGTGCTTAATTTGATCCCCCGTTTGGGGGAGCACATTCCCCCAGTTCTCAGTTTTTCAGGGTAAAGGATCCGGCAAAGAGTTGATCTGATATAATGGTGTTTATTGTGATGTATGTGATATATGCCTATGACCACTAGGTGGAGTCTGATCCCTGTGTTGTGAATCTGCGTGTATGCATGAGCAGACGAGGAAGTAAATAAACGAGAAACACGAGTTGATACCGACACAGATCTCCGTGTATTTAATATACATAATATTACATGGTGTCAGAAGTCAAAAATGGAGCAGTTAAAGCCTCCGGGTAGTCTGAGCTTTGAAGGAAATCTGGCGGAAAACTGGCGAACGTGGATTCAGCAGTTTGGACTCTATCTCGTAGCAACAGGCATCGAAGAGAAGTCTGAGAAGGTGAAATGTGCGACATTCCTTCATGTTGCTGGAAGTGAAGCAATAAAGGTATTCAACACGATGGTCTTTGATGAAGATGTGGATGGTTTCGACGGGCTGAAAGAACTGTTTAGAAACTACTGTGAGCCCCGGAAGAATATCACTTATCTGAGACACGTGTTCTTCTCGCGAGTGCAAGGAGCTAATGAGACAATTGATGCCTATGTGACGGATCTGAAGAACAAAGCAAAGGACTGTGAATTTGCACAACTGACAAATGAGCTAATAAAAGACCGTGTAGTCTGTGGCATAACCAATGACACTGTGAGAGCTAGGCTGCTCAGAGAGACGGATTTGGACCTAGCGAAGGCTCTGGATATATGTCGAGCAAGTGAGGTAACGCAAAGTCACATGAAAGCTCTACATGAGGAAGCAGACGTAGCCGTGAACAAGATAAAAGTTTACAAAATGAAGCAGTCAACTAGCAAGCCATGTGAGAAAGATAGAGAAAAGGCAGAATGTAAGAGGTGTGGCTACGTTCACGAGCCAATGAAGTGTCCTGCATATGGAAAAATATGCAACCAGTGCAAATTAAAGAACCACTTCAGTCGCATGTGTAGGTCACATAAACAACCGTTCAAACAGAAGAAAACGGAGAGAAGAGTACATGGAATTGAACAAGAAGAGGATGACGTCATGTTTTTGGGATGTTTAGAGATCAGGCCAAGTGAGCAAACAAGTGCAGAGTTTCAGCTAAATACAGTCTCAAAAATGGATAACGACAGTAACAAGTGGACTCAAGAGCTCAAAATAAACAACAGTGTGCTGACTGTAAAGCTTGATACAGGAGCAGAGTGCAATGTGTTATCAATGAAGGACTTTGAGAAAATCACAAATGAGGATGCAGTGCTAAGTAAGTCAGGATGTAAGCTGGTTACTTACTCGGGTCACATGATAGTGACAAAAGGCAAAACCAAGCTAAAGTGTGACTACAAAGACAAGGAATATGAACTGGAATTCCAGGTTATAGAGAGAAATTCACCTGCTATCCTTGGAAGAGAGTCCTGCACAAAACTAGGACTCATCAGAAGAGTGTACAGTGTGAATAAGAATGACAACACTGACATTTACAGTGAATATGAAGACGTGTTCACTGGTCTAGGATGCGTGCCTGGACAGCACCACATCCAGCTCAACCCGGGCGTCACTCCAGTCATTCACCCACCACGGAAAGTGCCAATAGCACTGAAGGAAAAAATAAAAGCAGAACTGGTTAGGATGGAGGGTCTTGGAGTTATTGTGAAGGAGACTGAGCCCACAGACTGGGTTAACAGCATGGTCACTGTAGTAAAGCCCAACAAACTGAGAATTTGCATCGATCCACAAGACCTCAATAAAGCTATAAAAAGGGAGCATTATCCACTAAGAACAGTTGAGGAGATCATCGCGGAGATGCCAAATGCAAAGGTTTTCTCTGTAGTGGATGCCAATCACGGGTTCTGGCAAGTAAAACTTGATGAGGAAAGTTCCAAGTTATGCACATTTAACACCCCATTTGGACGATACCGCTTTTTGCGACTCCCATTTGGAGTGTCCTCAGCTCCAGAAGTGTTTCAGAAGTGCATTGCACAGAGATTAGAAGGCTTGGAGGGAGTTGTGAACATCGTGGATGATATCTTAGTGTGGGGTGAAGATGAGGAACAACATGACAGGAGGCTGAGAGCACTGATGGACAGAATCAGGAGCATCAACCTGAAGTTAAACAAGGACAAATGCAAGATTAGAAGGAGTGAGGTTACATATGTTGGCCACATTCTGTCTGCAGAGGGTGTTAAACCAGACCAGGAAAAAGTCAGAGCTATACATGAGATGCCCGAGCCACAAGACAAAGCAGGTCTGTTGAGATTCTTAGGGATGCTGCAGTATCTTGCCAAGTTTGTCCCAAGTCTTTCAGATGTGAGTGCGCCACTCCGGAAACTCTTGGAGGGTGATGTGGCATGGCATTGGGAAGCTGAGCAGCAGAAGAGCTTTAAAAGGCTGAAGATGCTTGTGAGTAAAGCTCCGGTGCTCAGGTATTTTGATGTTAAAAAAGATGTAACACTGTCTGTTGACGCAAGTTCTGAAGGTCTAGGAGCCGTGTTAATCCAGGAGGGACAGCCAGTCGCCTATGGATCAAGAGCGCTGACGGACTGTCAGAAGAGGTATGCACAGATTGAAAAAGAACTTTTGGCCATAGTGTACGGGTGTGAGAAATTCAAACAATATGTTTTTGGAAAGACTGTGCATGTTGAAACTGACCACAAGCCCTTAGAGACTGTGTTTAAAAAATCACTCCAGAAGGCTCCACCAAGACTCCAGAGGATGCTGATGAACCTCCAACCCTATGATCTGAGGGTCAGCTACAAACCTGGTAAGGAACTCTTCATAGCAGACACCCTGAGTCGAGCTTTTCTGAAAGAACACCCAGAGAAACTTCTGGAAGATGAACTACAGATTCATCTGCTAACAGCTCAGCTACCAGTTACAGAAGAAAAACTAAACATGTTCAGAGCACAAACAGCAGCTGATGAGGAACTGCAGCTGGTTATGGACATGGTCCAAACAGGATGGCCATCAGAAATACGACATGTACCAGCAGAGGTGAGGAAATATTGGACGTTCAGAGAGGAACTGTCATGTTCTGATGGTTTACTTTTTAAGAACACACGACTTGTTGTTCCACGTAGCCTCAGAGCAGAGATGTTAACAAGAGTCCATGAATCTCATCTTGGAATAGTGAAGTGTAAGGAAAGAGCAAGAGATGTCATGTTCTGGCCAAACATGGCTAAAGAAATCGAAGATGTTGTGTTAAAGTGTGCTGTTTGTAACACTTTCAGGCGGTGCAACACAAAGGAACCACTTATCTGCCATAACATACCAGAGAGGGCCTGGGCAAAAGTTGGTGTGGATCTATTTCACTATGAGCAGGGTAATTATGTGCTATGTGTAGACTACTACTCCAAGTATCCAGAAGTTGCCAAACTCACTGGGACGATCAGCCAACATGTGATAACAGCCCTAAAATCAATGTTTGCGAGACATGGGATTCCGGATGAGGTCGTCTCAGATAATGGTCCACAATTTGGAAGTGCTGAGTTCAGGACATTTTCAGAGAGCTGGGAATTTGCACACACTACATCTAGTCCTGGATACCCACAATCTAATGGACAGAGTGAGCGAGCAATTCAGACTGTAAAAAACTTACTGAAGAAAGCACATGAGAGCCAGAGTGATCCATACATCGCTTTGTTGGAGTACCGAAACTCTCCTTTAGATGGAGTCAAGCTGTCTCCTGCCCAACTCCTCATGGGTCGAAGACTGAAAACTAGACTGCCAACATCAGCACAGTTACTGAAGCCCCAGCTGTATGATGGAGTGCACCACAGCATCAAGGAGAGACAGCTAAAACAAAAGCAGTATTTTGACCGAGGAGCAAAACAACTTCCACTTCTGGTGGAAGGAGAGAAGGTGAGAGTAAGAGCCAAAGACAAGTGGCAGCCAGCAGTAGTCTTGAGAAGACATAACAAACCCAGATCGGTGATAATTCAAACGGAAGATGGGAACACATACAGGAGAAATCGCCGACACCTGCAGAAAACCAGAGAAATGGCTTTTCCACGACGCTCAGAAGATGTGGAGGAGTTTCATTCAGACACTAGTACATCCACAGAGACTAGCATGCCGATGCAAACACCTGTGCCAGAACCAAACAAAGGGACTGGGACACCAACTGTGGACTGTGATGATTCAGTTAAAAGATCAAGGTGTGGCAGGCCAATTATTCTACCAAAACGTTACTCTCAATGAAAATATTTTTTTGTTGTTATTAAATAGAGACTGATCCATTGTAAAAGAAAAGGATTTAAGTTTACTTAATTGTGATTGTTCATAAGGTCACTTAAGATAATTTAAGTTGGTAAATTTAGATTCAGAGTTTAGGTTATATGCCAATTTACCTCTGATGGGAAACGTAATTTTCAGTTGAAATCAGATGCAGCATGGTTCTGAGGTATAGCATTTTTTTATAGGAAATTCAAAAGTAACACTAGTATTTCCGGATGTTGTTATTTTGAAGATTTGGTTATGGAGCGCAACTTAAGGGGAAAGATGTGATGTATGTGATATATGCCTATGACCACTAGGTGGAGTCTGATCCCTGTGTTGTGAATCTGCGTGTATGCATGAGCAGACGAGGAAGTAAATAAACGAGAAACACGAGTTGATACCGACACAGATCTCCGTGTATTTAATATACATAATATTACATTTATATTGAGAGTCTTCCGGCAAATGTTTTGGCCTCTTCCCCGAATCCATAACATCAGACCAAAAGTGTTCCTGAAAATACAAATGAAGCACTGCTATTACCACATAATCAACTGTTCTTACAAAACTCTGAACAATTCCAGTTTGACTAAAGACCTGAATGTCCATAATATAATTTATTGATGACAGAAGTTTCTATCTTTGCCCTGAGTTAGTTACTGCTGTACTTCTCGTACTGAGAAATCTATTTTGATATTGCCCCAAATGCATGATCAGCCGTGCTTTACTTTGCCTCCAGACTTCCTGCTGCACAAGTCATCATTAGTTTCCATTGTGGACATATTTAGAAATGCAAGAAAGTCCCGCGTTTTAATTTACTGCCCAAAAGTTCCCTCTTCTACTACAAACCTGACCAAGAGGTACTGAGAACTGGGTGGGACTTTCCAGGGACGCTTTATTCACCCAACCAAACCGTAAAAATATTTAAAGGTCCTGGGAATTTTTATTAAATAAAACTAAGAAAACACTTAAAGTTGCATTATGCAACTTTTGATGCGGGGGGACAAAGTGTATATTTGTGCGTATCTGACCTTGCAGTGACCCAGTGGCTGTATGAGTGGTCAGCATGGCACTTTTACCTTCGACCACGGTGGTCTCTACAACGCTCCAGGATCAGTTGTTTTGTAGGTTTTCTAGTGAGAGGCTCCGTCAGCAGAGAAAACTTTCCAAACAATTGATCCAGGAGCGTCCCAGAGACCACTGTGATTGAAAGTAAAAATGCCATGCTGACCACTCATACAGCCACTGGGTCACTGCAAGGTCAAATACGCACAGATATAAACTTTTTTTTCCACAGAAAAATTTTGCATAGTGCACCTTTAATCTATGTCTGAAAGTAACAAAATAGCAGAAGTTATTTATCGTTGGCGTCAGTGTCACTGTCCTTTTATGCCTCATTCAATGTAAATGTACATTAATTTCCTACAATTTATAACCTTAATTCAGTATTTAGCCTACTGTCTTCGCTACATGTTATGTAATTTACATAATTCCTTTGAATAGAGTAAATTATTATTATTGGGGTTAGGGCCCAATATTTGGGTATTTTACACAACTTCCTAGGCCTCAGGAGCAGTGGAGACACACTGGAGAACATCAGTCACACGTTTGTACACCTATTTTTTATATTGTAGACTTTTGCGCATAATTTCGGAACCATAAGAGATGGAGACCATTTTCTGTTGTGGAATCCACAGATTTTTGTCTTTCAAACAAGCTCCCTCTGAAGTGCCTAACATGAACGTCCAGAATAAATCAAAACTTCATACACAGGATTATAGACCAGGCATTTTTAAACATTTGGCCAAAAATATCAGTGGTGCATATCGGCATCGGCCTTAGAAAAACCCATATAGGTCGACCTCTATTAGATATATTTCTATGATTGAAATATATAATAATAAATGTTTAACTGTAGGCTATTTGAGAGATAAAACAAAATGACATCAAATTAAATTACTTAAAGGTGCATTATGCAACTTTATATGTGGAAAAAACAGTTGATATATTTGTGTATTGGTTTTCACTACATCAGAAGTGAAAACTTTAAAATATCGGTTCCCTGGGGGAACAATGTCCCGTACGTTGGGAATGGCTGCGATAAATACTTTAGAACACTGCTTGGCCATTTTGTAATAATAATGTAGAAGAACGAAAAATCATAAACTTGAGTAAAGCAGTTGAAAAAGCTGCTAATTCTACAATAGTGAGGACAAATTGGATGCTGAAATTGTCTTGTTATGGCATCTAGACTCTTAAAGTGGTTTAAAAGCTCACAATGTCTCTTTGGCATAATACAGGTGCTTGTCATATATTAGAATATCATGAAAATGTTTTACTGAAAGTTCACACACACGTAACAGACAACTGTGAAGTGAAAGCAAAATGATCCGTGAAAAGTGGGGAGTGCATAAGTATTCATACAGCATTTTCTCAGTGCATTAAATTGCCTTTATAACATTCCTAATGACTGCAGAATGACCTTGCCCTAACCATTAAATGGAGGCCACCTCCGTAATCTACTCTCAGTATAATTCCAGCTGTTCTGTCAGGGCCTCAGAGCTATGGTCAGAGTGTATTGGTCACTAAACAACATAATGAAGGCCAAGGAGCTCACCAGAGAGGGAAAAAGCTGTGAAGAAGTTATACACAGATTTCCCAAGATTTGAACATCTCATTGGAGCACTGTTCAATCCATCATTCGGAAATGGAAAGAGTATAGCACCACTGCAAACTTACCAAGACACGGGCGTCCACCTAAACTCACAGACCGAACAAGGAGAGCACTGGTAAGAAATGCAACCAAGTGCCCCAAGATAACTCTGGAGGAGCTGCGACGTACTGCCGCTGAGCTGGGGGACTCTGTACATGGGACAACTTTAAGTCGTACTCTACACAAATATGGCCTTCATGGACGAGTGGCAAGAAGAAAGCCATTATTGGAAGGAGGCCATAAGAAAACCCCTTTGAAGTTTGCTAGAAGTCATATTTTTTTGGCCCAAATGCAAAACGTTATGTATGGAGCAAACCTAACACTGCTCATCGTCCTGAGTGCACCATCCCCAGTGTCAAATATGGTGGGGGAGCATCATGCTATGGGGCTGCTTGGTGGATGGATGGAGCCAAATACAGAGACATTTTGGAGGAAAACCTGCTGGAGTCAGCAAGAGAATTGAGGCTGGGGCAGAGATTCACCTTCCAGCAGGACAATGACCCTAAACACAAAGCTACATCTACAATGGAATGGTTTAAAAACAAACATATTAATGTGTTAGAATGGCCCAGTCGAAGTCCTGACCTAAATCCTATTGAAAATCTGTGGAAAGACCTGAAAACTGCTGTTCCCAAACGCTCTCCTTCTAATTTGACAGAGCGTGAGTTGTTTTGTAAAGAGGAATGGGCTAAAATGTCAGTCTCTAGATGTGCAAACCTTGTAGAGTCAAACCCCAAAAGACTTGCTGCTGTTATTGCAGCAAAAGAGGGTTCCACAAAATATTAAGTCATGCTCTATGAATACTTATGCACACCCCACTTTTCGGTTTTCTATTTTTTGAAAAATAACAGAATCATGTATCATTTTGCTTTCACTTCACAGTTGTCTGTTACTTGTGTGTGAACTTTCAGTAAAACATTAAAAATAAAATTGTTATGTTTATGGTTGTAAACATGACAAAATGTGCAAAAGTTCAAGGTGCATTAGTACTTTCGAGAGGCACTGTATGTCAAGCCTTTGTTTGTTATAATTTTGATGATTATGGCTTACAGACCATTTTCAAAATTTTCTCATTTGATGAGATTTTTAATTTGGGATTTTAACAAGATAAGCCATAATCATCAAAATTAGAACAAATAAAGGCTACACATACAGTATCTCACTTTACATGTAATGAGTCCAATATATATTAGTTTCACAGTTGAAGTTGAATTACAGAACAGACTGCACTTTTTCATGATATTCTAATTATATGAAGAGGACCTGTATTAGCTCTTATGTTTAAAAAAAAGTTCCCCTTTTACATAGTGGTGTGTTTTGTTTTTGTCCTTTTTGTCTTATTGTAATTGTTGCACACTTAGTTAATATGAATCAGTAACAGGTTAGTTTTGTATTTTTATATCTTTAAGTGATTTAAGTGATCGAGTTGACAATAAAAACGTAAAATTTTGCTGTGTCAGCTTTTTTAAATTGTGTGATATTTCTGACAAAACAAAATTACTTTAAATCCTTTTTTCTTTTTGTCCTGAAATCTCGAAGCAGGATTTATTCTAAAATAAAGACATTCACTTGTGTTTCACCACGTTTTGACCTTTGTGTGTGGTGGTAGTCGGAGAGGTTGTTGCCGCAGCCATGTTTTCATCTGAAATGATCACCAGCGGACTTAGCATTGTGACGTGTAATGTCCTGTCCACAAGTACTTGGACATCGTCAGCATTCAAATGTAAAAAGTTCTCTTTGTTCATGACGAGAATGGGTGGGATTAGTATTTTCTTTTTTTCTTACTATATTTGCTGACAGAGAAGACACTGAACTTTGTGCCCGTTTTTTTCTACCTGCTGAGTCATTCTAATCCATGTAAAGCAACAAAAAATAAACCTTCGTCAAAACATCTGCATTCTACTGTACTTTTTTACCTTAACCCTGCAAAACCCATGAAAAAATTGCTTAGTTTTCTGTCAAATAGGACAAATGCTATGAAATCTCAATTTGCTTATATGAGTTTTTACATCAGACATTTGTGTAAACAATGCATCTTATATGTGTATTAATGCACGTAAAACATACCTATATGTGAATGTATGGTGGTGGTCAGAGGGACCGTAGGCGCGATGTGTGTAGGCGCGACGCGCTTCTGTCAGTCTCCCCCAGGGGAAACTGAAGCTACTAACGTAGTTTACCACCACCGAGTGTGGAGTGAATGTAAAATGCTCTCATGTAAAGCGCTTTGTGATCATTTCTGTGAAAGGCGCTATAGAAATAAAGATCATCTTCTTCTATATTACGGTGACCCATAGTCAAATGGTAAATGAAAAAGTATGTGAACCCTTTTGAATTTCTCCTGTGAATGTTTACATGTTATGGCCAATAAAAATATGATAATGTGTAATTGTTTGGGTGGTATTAGTTTAAACAGAAACCGTTTGCTCATTTTTGTGATTTTAATACAGATCAGACCACATTTTATGACCACTTTAGGTAGAAATGTACCGTAAGAAATTCCAAAGGGTTCACATACTTTTTCTTCCCACTATATAATAACAATAATGCCTTACACTTGTATTGCGCTTTACAAGCCTGTATTACCAAGTTCCTTATAATATTATTCTTATTACCAAGTTCTTATTATTCATTCACTCCATATTCTGTCGTGGTAACCTACTGGTGTAGCCACAGCTGCCCTGGGGTAGACTGACTGACGTGAGGCAACCAGTCTGTGCCATTGGCCCCTCCGACCTCCACCACTCACTCACTACATTCACCTCAGGCTTCCAACCAAGTACTGACCAGGCCCTTCTCTGCTCAGCTTCCGAGATCTGACGGGATCGGGCAGAGCAAAGGCGGTTTGACCACATATTTAATACATAATAAAAATTTTACTTAATATGTGTCATTTAACGGGCTACACTTTTAGGTTACCTAAATAAGATTGTATGGTTCTTTATTTAATGCTGAAGTCTTAAAATGCAATACATTACACAAAGGACAGATTTCTAAATGAATGACCTTCAACATTAATTTATGACCTGCTGTATCAAATTTGATACACACATGGTTTTACTCTAAGTGTTTGAAGTGTCAGTAACAATTAAAGTTTTTATAACCTTAAAAAAATGTTTGGTTAAAAAAACAACAAATTTTTTAGAAGTCTCTGAAGATTAATTACTGACCCCTGGTGGATGGACCTCTGCATTACAAGTCTCTGAATGTACATCAAGTGTAGTTATGTAAAGGACTCAAATGACGATATAGTCTATAATAGTCCATTTTCAAGCCTAACATACTGTAACATATCGTACGCACAACATCATGTCTGGGGAAAATGTAAAACTATTTGTGCCAGTGCTATTTGAGAACGCCTTACCCTTTTCTAATAGACGCCGCTGTTGAAAGGGGAAGTGGGTGCGACTTTAGCTGCACCACAGTTTACTGAAGTGAAAACGTCTCAGACCGGAAATGCACGAGTTTCTCACCGAAAATCCACCACAGGTCTGCACTTCTAACAGTGCAACACAACTTTATACGGGCACCGCTTCAGTGAAGGGTTAGATGCTGTTAAATTGTTAGGTTGTTTTAATATTTTTTTTCACAAGCATAATAGAGGAAACAACGTACACACAGGGAGTTTTAGTCATCGGTCCTCAGGCCCAGAGAGAGAAACTTTTACCCAAACTACAGTCATTGTCTTTTAATCCTTCCTCACAGGTGAAGAACCTGGGTGTGATTTTTGACTCTGAGCTGACTTTAATTCCACACATTAAGAATATCACAAAGATAGGTTTTTACCATCTAAAGAACATAGCCAGAGTCCGCCCCATTCTCTCTCGGGCCAACACGGAGACGCTAATGCATGCTTTTATCACCAGTCGTATCGACTACTGTAATGCCCTGCTTTCTGGTCTTCCCAAAAAGAGTATCTCAGGTTTACAACTTTTACAAAATTCAGCAGCTCGTGTCCTGACGAAGACCAGGAGGCGGGACCACATTACACCGGTTTTAGAGTCACTGCATTGGCTCCCCGTGTGTTTCAGGATCCATTTTAAAGTTCTTTTAATGGTTTTTAAATGTCTTAATGGTCTTGGTCCTTCTTATCTTTCAGAATTGATTTTACCATATGAGCCTTCGCGGTCCCTTCGCTCCTCTGGCAGGGGTCTCCTAGTTATTCCTAAAGTCAACAGAAAGACTCACGGCGAGGCGTCTTTCCAATACTATGGCCCTCGCCTCTGGAACGACCTGCCAGAGGAGCTCAGGACCGCAGAGAACGTTCATGTTTTTAAGAGCAGGCTCAAGACCCACCTTTTTAGTTTAGCTTTTAATTAATATTTACTTATATTAACCTTATTTACCGGTTTTAGTTCTATTATTTCTTTATTTTCCCTCTTTTATCCTGTGCTATTTCACGCACAGTTTTAGCTGTTTTTAATGTATCTCTTATTAAATATTTATTTATTTATTTTTATTTATTTTATTCATTTATTTTTTATGTTCTCCTAGTGGTTCCTCTGAGGGAGCCCTCTGCCCCGGGAGTGCTGGTTGGCTGTGGCCGTGCGGGCGCTCTCCTGGGGGTGCCTGGATGGAGGTAGGACGTCTCTCCTACACCTACTCCGGGCCCCCTGGGTTGGCGCTCTGTGGCTGTGGGCGATGGGCTGCTCCTGGTGCAGACGGCTCCTTGGATGATGTTTCCTCTTTCGGTCCATCTGTACCCAGCCTTACGTACTCAACTCTATGTCCATTTTTATTTAAGACTTTTAACTGCTGGGCTGTCTGTACGTCTGTGTGTCTGTGTGTGCGGGTGGTGGGGTTGTAGTTATTTATGTATATTTACTGGTGGGGACGATTTTTATTATTTTTAATGATTTTTAAGCACTGTAAAGCACTTTGTGTTACATTTTGTATGAAAAGCGCTCTATAAATAAAGTTTGATTTGATTTGATTTGAGGGAGTAATCTAACTACACAGCGGGACAATATATTTACAAATGCTTAAAAGTACCAAATAAAAAAGGGCTACACAACAACATACATGACAATAGAAAAAGGGATCTCTCTGTAATCAAGACCTCTACAAACAAGTTTTGCATTGCATGTGATTCTTGTATTAGTTTAGCAGTTAATATTTCAGTCTTTACTCACATTGTGGCGCTTTTGGACGTTTTAAAACCTACACTGTGAATTGATTCTAGATTTGAAAACATAAGTCTAACTGCAAAAACACATTTTTCCGAACTCGTGCGGCCCTAACAACACCTTACATAATTCAGTATGGGTCGTGACATGGAGCCGTCTATAACTTGTATCCCAGTCCAGATCGGCTGATGTGGCAGAAGAGTGTCATGGCAAAGCACATCCCCAAAACCTGCCAAGAAATCACAATGAACATGTTAACAAGTGGTTTGACATGCAGTATGTGTTAAAGAGACGCGGCACCTTTTATGTTTTTACTCGTCACTGTATTAAGTGCGTTTTTAAAGGTGCACCATGCAACTTTAATGTTATAAAAAGTTCATATTAGTGCGTTATTGGCCTTTCTGTGCCCCAGCAGCGGTGTGGGTGGATAGATTAGCGTCTTTACTTTCCATCCCGGCGGCTCCTATGATGCTTCAGGATCAATTTTATTTCAGGTTTTTTCGGAATGGAATGTATATGTAACCACGGATACAGTTCAATCAGTAGCGCAAACCTAAGAAACAATTGATCCTGGAGCGTCTTACAGCCCATCGGGGTGGCAAGTAAAGACGCTATGCTAACCACTCAAGCATTTGCTGGGTCACTGAAAGGTCAAATACGTATGAATATCAACTTTTTTTTCTTCATGAAAAGTTGCATAGTGCACCTTTAAAGAATGTTAGCAGTCGGGGCGGGCCATATTGTTACACCGGTATGTCTTTTGATATCGTTGTCATTTTTTATGTCGTTGTGGACACTTACTGTGTAGGACAAAGGGACAGGTGCTTAAAAAGTAAAATGAAATGAAGGATGTTTGAGTAGGTCATATTTGGGATGAAATTAGCATGGCACAAACAAAAGAATTAAGAATCTCTGAATGAATCTTCCCAATAGGCTAAAGGATGGGATTTTCAAGTATTTTGTCTGTTGTCAATTATATTGTCAAATATATTGTTATAGTGATATTTATTTTTTATATCGTGATATCGATTTTAGGCCATATTGCTCTGCCCTAATTAGCAGCTGTTAAATGCAAACCAGCAGCATAACGTGAATTTTAGCAGGCCCGGCTCTACAGGGCTGCAAAACGGCGTAGTGCGCCCTCAGTTTGTACTTTAATGATGAGGATGTAGTAACTATTAATGAAAGGGGTGTTTTTTAAGGTTAAGCCGTACTTTATTGAATTTTTTTGTTTTTGGTTGATGGGGGAATCCAGAGCACCCAAAGGACACGTTCAGTCACGGGGAGAGTAACATGCAAGCTCCACAAAGAAAGGCCAGCACAGTCCGGGGATTGAACCCGGGACCAGTGCTGATCACTTAGCCGCCGTGTAAATGTATAGTTTGGTAACACTTTATATTATAGCCAGCAAGTTACATAGGTATACATATAGGTAACAAGAAAGTAATTACACATGTAGGTGCAAGATTTAATAAAGGTGTAATAAAGGTGTAATAAAGGTGTAATAAAGGTGTAATAAAGGTGTACATCGCGTCTCGCTTTCGATCACAGCCCAAGCTCATATAAGTTACACATTAGGTATTTGCAAATTAGTTGTGCGGTCATTTCCCCCAAACATCTGCACACCTTTGTTACACTTTGTAGTCCCCTATGAACCTCTTAACCCTCGCCTTAACCAAGTGCATTTTTTCCAGTTCCATCCATCCATTTTTTTCCACCGTAAATCACATTGCACCAGCCCCTATGGCTCCTCCTGCAGGTGGTGGGTCCACAGAAGGACGGCCTCATGGTTCTAACCGGGCCTGTTGGTCTCTCATGAGGGGCTTCTGAACCGCTCTTTGTCTGACCCGTCACCTAGGACCTGTTTGCCATGGGAGACCCTACCAGGGGCACGGAGCCCCCGACAACTTAGCTCCCAGGATCATTCGGGTGCTCAAACCCCTCCACCACGTTAAGGTGGCGGTTCCAGCAGGGGCCAGTTCAGTTCAGCTTTACCCAAATCTACAAAACTCATCTAAACGGATAATCTTTGCATTGTCGCTTTTTCCTCCATTGCTTTTTTAATGTGTTTTTGTCACATTTTCTTTTTGCGTTTTCGTCACAAAATTGTTGACACTTTTTCATCAAATTTTTGTCACTTTTCTGTTACTCCTTTGTTCCTTTTTTGTTGCATTTTTCTCACTTTTCTTTCGTGTTCTTGTGGCTTTCTTGTTGAGTTTTTGTCACACACTTTTGTCACTTTTTCGTCACTTTTGTTGCATTTTTGTCACATTTTTCAAGAAGCTTTTAGATTTGCCAAACTGGAGAAAAGGTGCTCAGTTCAGGTCGGGGTTAAGAGGTTTAATCCTGCACTTTGATATGTGATTACATCCTGTTCCCTGTACCTACACATTGAACCTTCGGCTGCAACCTCAATTAAGACTTTCAGTGTTATCTGTGGCTTTAAAATAGAATAAAAAATTATTAAACTTGCTTGTTTGCCTATAACGTTAGAAATCTAAAACATACAGCAGTCTTTCCAAAATAAAATATAAATAAATAAATCTTCATACCTCAATGATGCAGAATACAATGATCGTGATCCCAATGTAAAGAAAGTTGTTATCAAAGAACGTCTTCAACACCTCGTAACATCCCTGAAATTGAACACAGTGAATGCCGTTGTTATAAACCAGACTCTACAATTGCATTTGATAAATTGCCTGCTCGTACCTGTTTGTAGTACTTGGGCTTCTCTTTGTTGCACGGGCCGTCACAGCAGGACTCTGGGACATTCTGTTGCCAGTCAGACGAATTCGTAACTCCACAGCAGCTCAGCTAAAATACAGAAAATGACAGTGAATATAGACGCAGCAGTGTTTCCTTGTTGGCCATGCCGTCTTCTTTGTAAACTTGGCTTTTCTTGTTTTCTTGTAAAGACCAAATTTCCTTTTTTGGATTATTTGTGGTTAAAATTCACTATTCCGGGGGACAAAAGTCCAAGGCTCTCAAAGCTGCTTTTTCAGTGAGAGACTGGGTCTGTAAACGATTACAAAACATTGTCAATTCCAGGGGGTATAAATGTGCGCGGGTTTGGGGCGGTTTTAAATACATTTTTTTTGGGGGGGTTTGGCTGCTGGTTTCCAAACAATCTAAGATGTGGCGTTGTGGTCTTGACTCATTCCTACTATAATTAACTTTCTTACCCTACTGTATTTCTATCATCAAAGGCAGGAGTAGGCAACGTGAGGCCCGGTGGGCAAAACCGGCCCTCCATCATGGAACTTCGGGCCCTCGTGATGATTTTGAGGAGACCTCCTCCTTGGAGACATCTCCATGTCTAGCAGCGACTCTAGTCACCAACTATTCCCGAGGCCTGTGAAGTAGGCCCTTTGTATGAGCGCCATCAATCAGAGTTGCAGAGAATTAGAGTCACGGAAGTCTCTGCAACTCTCTCAGATGATATAGGCCCATTACTTCGGTCTGACATTGGAGGCCAGCAGACCTACCCCTGATCTTCACAGGGATGAGTGAACACATTTCCCGACTTTCGGAGGGAAATACTGTCACACAAATGTAAACGACAAAAACTAGCTGCTAGTTCACAATCGATAAAAAGGCTTTAGAATTGGATGGAAAACGCACAATACACAGAAGAACAAAACTCAACATTTTATCCCACTACAAATTTAACAAAATCAGGTATCGGGCCTTTGAGAGCTCATGCACTCCCGTAACATATTCTTTAAAAAGCAGAGCATGAAGAAGACGGAAGGAATAAGAAAACTAGTTTTAATTTTTTTTGTCTTTCCATATGCTTTAGAAAGATTATTCAAACTGTTGAACAATCTGGGATTACATTAAGCCAATACTTGCCTTTCTCTGAACCAAGTCCCAGTCGGTGAGAATCGTGGCGTTGTTTGGTTGTTTAGCCTTTTTCATTCCTTCTTTAAGCTCCTTCTGCAGAAACCCGTCAATCTGAAAAAATACACGAGATCGTACAATATAGTAGTGGTAGTAGTTGTACTTTTTGTTGCAGTAGAAGTGCCAGTTTCACCTCGTGCGTCAGAAGTAGACAGGCTGAAGTCAACTCCGCCAGCATCAGGAGGAACAGCATTACGAAAAACTGCAAGAAAACAAGATGTTTATTAAAAAGGTGATGCTACTATTGCATTATACCAGCTTTGTTTAGCTTAATTAGGAATAGATGTATTTATTTATTAATCAAGTAGTGCATTAGAGTTAGATATTGCTCTGGTAGAGATATACATCCAATTTAGATCTATTTAGATGCTTTTACGGTCCAGTCTAGCTCATGATTTTGATATAGGCCTGGTGGCACTTGGAAGGTTAAATATTTGTATTTTAATTTATTTTATTTTATGTATATTACCGTATTGAAAAGTATATTTTTTTTATGTATTGTTTTTTCTTTTGTTTTAAGATGGTGGGAGGAAAATATATGTGAGCGCTTTGGAATTTCTCACATTTATTGGTCATAAAATGTGGTCTGATCTTCATCAAAATCCAGAATGATTAAACTAATACCACCCAAACATTTACATGTTATCATATTTTTAAAGGCCATAACATGTAAACATTCACAGGACAGAGAGGAAAAAGTAAGTGAACCCAGGAATCTGGCTGAACTGCTACAGTTTTGTGAAGAGGAATGGTCCAAGATTCTTCCCGATTGTTGTGCAACTACAGGGAAGCAGTTATTGCTGCAAAAGAAGAGTCAGCCAGCTATTTAATACAAGGCGCTTGCTTATTCCACACTGTTGTGAATGTCTCAGATTTTTCTGCAAAATATCTTGATAAACGTATTAAGTTTTCTTTTGAGTAATTTAAAATATAAAACATAGATTGAGTTTCATTTTCTATTTCCTACATAATCCCATAGTTTAACGTGTTCAACAAGAATCACACGATGTAAATAGTGTTGAAAATAAAGAAAAGCCGATACATTAAAAGCATTTCCAAACTTTTAACCCGTGCTGTAGTTCTTGGTGTTTGAAAACCACAGCCGTATAAATCCAGGTGGCAACTGTTTTTTTAATTTATTTTTTATTTTTGGTCAGGCATTCAAATGGGATTAAAGAGTCCCACATAAACCCTGCTGCAGATGCCCTTCCTGGTGCTATTCACTCTCTCTCTTCAATTGTACTTTATAATGTTTGTTGTACAGCACTTTGGGCAGTTGTAGCTGTTTTTAAATGTGCTATATAAACAAAGTTGACATTGACTCATTTCATCTATCGATACAATTGGTACTAAAGGTTTGTACCAATTTGTGACCCCTTGTGGCTATAGACTGATTGTAGATTCTCTTTAAAGCCACACTGCGTAATATTTCAGTGTATATTTTACCGTGAGCAGGAGGCAGCGGTTCTCTTTGAGCGCGCCCAGGAAGCCCAGGAAGGACACACAGGTGATGACGATGCCCGTGATCATCAAAATATGAGCCACGCCAAAATCAGCCATAGACGGAGTGATGGCCGCCATCTTGAAATTCACAGATAAATAGATTCCCAGGCCCAGCACGGAGATGCCAGAGATCTGAAACATTAACAACAAAACCCACCTTTACTGACGTTACAGCCCAATAATAGCATCAAAATAACATGGTCAATATTTCTTGGTAATTGGCAGCCTTAGGGTTAGGGTGTTAGGATTAGTCATATATTACCTTGAAATAACTCTAATTTTTCTATCGACTTATCTTTCAATAAACGGCAGATAAGCAATAGATTTTTGGGATTAATGTTTATCGGCTGCACATTTACTTGGATGTTTCTTTATAGTACTACCAGAACAAACATTACATTTTTCAGCTTTGGAGTTTCTGTGTTATAGATCGGTCTTGCATAAAATCGATCATTGTGATATTATCTCTGCCTTAAAATATCAAACGTTACCGTTGTTTTTGTGACAGGCCATCTTTGGTACCATCCACTGAAGTAAAACTGGAGACCTCTGCCCTGTCTTTGCTGTTGTCCTCACCGTATTTGTAACAAGATGACCAATTTTCTCCTTGAATAATGATTCATTGAACATTGTTACGTTCAGTCATTGTGGGCTACTCATGTCTCTATTAGGTCAGTCCGAGAATTAAACCCACATCCTTTATGAAGCACGAAGGGCTGCTACCTATTCTGTTTTTGGTGCGTCTGCTACATTATTTATGATCAGAGGTGAGTAGAGTAGCCAAAAATAGTTACTCATGTAATGAGTAATGTTACATTGAAATTATTTTACAAGTAAAAAGTAGTGATCCAAATAAATACTAAAGTAAAAGTAAAAAACTACGTGAGTACTGTGAGTCCTACTCAGCAATCCTTAATGTTAATGTTAAATTATGAGAAACAAAACTTGTAATAATCTAAAAATCCTAATATTTTATAAGAAAATACCCACATAATGTATTAATAATGTATTTCTTAGGGCTGGGACAAAATATCGGACCGGATCGCAATACCTTTTGTTGCAATATCAGATATTGATACTTTATCATGTATCGCAAAACTTTCAACACTTGTGTTTGGAGGCATTTTGATCCTGCACTCCTTTGTTTTCCAGTGACAAATTGTTACAATTTGTGTTAATGCACTTTTCAATCTTAACACTTCAATAAATGTCAAATGGTATTTGGTTTAGAAACTTTAGACACATGACTTTTTACACATTTGAAGGTAAACATATGTTACTTATCATAAATATTTACTGTATCACAATACGCATCGGAACGTGACAAAAGTGGATTGTCTAATAACCTAATACTTCTGAGGAAAACGAAACACAAACTCCATAGATTTCATGATCACTTAAGAGATACTTCATTACAATATTACTCAAGTAGAAGTAAAAAGTACTGAATGATATTACGGAATAATTACGTATAACTACTCTAGCACAGTTTCTTCAAAAAGTTACTTTTTTTAGTAAATGTAACCAGTGGTGGGTCGTACTCAGTCATATTTACTCAAGTACTTGTACTTAAGTATCTTTTAGAAGAAACTGTACTTTTGCAAGTAGCTTTTTCATACAGTACTTTTATTTCTACTTGAGTAATATTAAAATGACGTATCTGTTTCTTGAGTAAAAAAAATAGTAACTCGCTCCTTGTGTGAGTAAATCTTTATGTGACAAATCTTAACTTTGATGCATAAAATAGATGTATGTAGTGTTTTGTTACTCAATTGTTCATAATGATTTATTTTTATATATTTTTTATGGTATTTTCTTCAGAAATATTAGGTTGTTCACATTATTATGTTTAGTTCTTCATAATCTATGTCACTGCTGCACCATAAATCTGACTTTTATGCTCAAAAAGTTAAAATGTGTCACTTTTTAATCTTACTTGAGTAAATATTTTGGTTACTCTACCAATTTTGTATGGTATATCCACTTTAAAGTTCTTTCGATCGTCTTTCTGTATTTGTTCATTTGGTTGGGACAGTAAATGCACAAATGGTAAATGGTCTCAGCTTATATAGCGCTTTTCCACCTACATTAGGCACTCAAAGCGCTTTACAGCAAGGAACTTCTCACCCACTCTACCCACCTCTGTTCATTATACAAAACTACAAAAACAGAATGGTCATGTTCAGAAAGTCCATAAAAGTGTATTTCTTTGAGCAAAACCTAATCATTTTTTAATCAGTTGTTTGAGCTGGGACATTAACCTATTACTTAAGTTCTGTGTCAGGACCCACCAGGCATTTACCAGTCACGTGTGTACCACCACACTGGTATCTACAGTATAACAGTACCAGCCCGACACAAACATACCCTGTGGTTACTAAAATGAAACCACTTTATGCAGCAGCAGGTGTCCAGACAGGCGGCTAGTCTGAATGTCTCAGTGGCTCCATGATAACACTCTGACTCCTGACTAAAACCGTCTGAATAATATAACAAAGATTAAACTCATTCATGAAATTGGATGAGGAGCGGATCTTACAAAACACAGGAGGTTGGCGGCGCACATGGTGAACTTGAGGCATTTGAGACAGCCCTGAGCCATGGTGTCGTCTGGAGCTAAACCTGCAACAGAATCACATACAATACATGTTAACATTGAGGCTTATTTCAGCAAACAGGAAGTTGACATCAGGCACTTCCTGTGCTATAATCGTACTCTCCATTTTAAACACGGCACACAGGCCAATGACAGCCCCAGGGTTTGCAGCAACAACTAACGCAGTTCCTCAAAATGTCTCAGAAGAGTATCTGCCTTAAAATAAAATGTCTGTCGCCAAACCGAAAATAATGAAATGTACAAGCTAATGAGTACAAATGTAGTCCCACTAACAGCTGAGGCAGCTCAGTTTGATACTCACTTCCTCCCACTAGTGGAAACTGTTTACACTTTTTCCATTGTCCTTAGGCAAGGTGTATGTGTGTAACTGGGTAATGTAGTGTGATCAATAGAAGTATTGTACAAAGTATTCTTTACACTGGAAAGAATGCCTTATCTTACATAAAAATGACTTTAAAGTGTATGAATTCTCTGAAATTTAGAGACGGTTTGGTCTAACAGTGACACTTTATAATAACTACACCTTATTTAGCTTTAATAACACTTAATTCATCACGAACATTTCAATAGTTAAGTGCGACTAACATTTAATAACTACTAGGGCTGGGACGATCCACTTTTGTCACGATCTGATACGTCTTGTGATACAGTAAGTAATTATAACAAGTCATACGTTTACCTTGAAATGTGTTAAAAGTCATGTGTCCAGAGTTTATAAACCAACATTTTTCTACTGACAATCCTTGTTCACAACAGCTCAAACCCACTCAAAATCAGAATAAATCGTCTTAATTTGAGCACTTTTTAAGATGGCATTTTCCCCAGTGTGCTCATTTTCTATCTGTTGTTAAACACTGTATTTGGATGCAAGTACCTCTGGTAGGTTTTTTCACCTTCAGTTTATTGCAAAAGTTAATTTACTGCCATTAAAATAGTGTAGATTCTTGGTTTATTTTGGTTTAACCCCAGTTCCCACCACGTTCAATTCAGCCCCAGTTTGGTTCAGGGTAAGTCTTCGAGGGACTCGATGTGAAAATTATCTTTATCGCTACAATACTTTATTTCAAAGGCCATATTTGTCAAATGAAACCCAATCAGCAAACACATTTATCTTATGGCTTTGATAACTTTATCTATTCTTCACTAGATGTTTTCAGCCTTATACAAATGTACTCATTTTATTCAAGCATAATCAAGTCAAATAATATCAAGCCGTACCTTTTAGTTTAAATGTCGTCTCCTCTCGCCCCTGGCTTGGTGCGTTTTGTCAGTTACTTCTTCAGTCGTCGCCTTCACAGCTGCCGCTCTCACTTCCTTTTTCTGTGCATTAAATGGAAAAAGGCCTGACGCTGAAACTGCACGACCCAAAATATCAGTGAGCAAACGCGCATGTCTCAGAGTGATCTCATTATGACAAAACGTGTGGTCTGTGAGTAAAATGGATACAGCAGGAGATGATGCAAGTGTTTAACAGTTATGTAGCGTTCAGTGACGTAACAGAAGCAGATGATTTCATAACGGATTCATCTAGAGTTTATGACCGTCATAACGCAAATATTCATGTGTACAATATATCTTTCAGATACATATTCAAACATAAGTAACCACTAAACATATACAAACGTGTTTTATTCTTCACATATTCTTCATACAAATATAAAAAAAAGAAAAGAAAAAGGAATTTACTTTTAGTCAGCGTTTAGTCAAATTATTATTTTCAGTTTTAGTTAGTCAGTGGAGAAAACGCTTTTTGTTGAAGTAAAAAGGTTAATATGCTACCAAGCCTGTCAAATTTCTTAGAATTTACTTTAATATATACATATATTTGTTGGTACATGAGTCTGTCTCTCCTTCCCTTTGGCCCCTCCCCTCACTGCTGCGCTTACAGTCTTTGGAATGAACACACCACTCTCCTCTTGTCCCGCACTTGACTTCTCAATAAAACTACGTAATGGAAAGAGCATAACAATAATTTTCTGATCGTTTTTGAGTAAAACCTTTTGATCAAATTAAACTACAGACATCGCGTGTTTTCACGTAAATGCGTCGACTGTAAATAAGCTCCATAAACCTGCGGTAGGGCAGCTGCAACCCGAAAATTTGAATATCTCTGAACAAAAAGCGCTGTGATGCTGGCCGTCCAATATCGGTGTAAAGCTTTTGTGAAAGATCGCCCTGTGAGAAGACGTGCCCCCTACGCCCCTCACATCACAGTGGGAGCAGCAGGGCTTAAAAACATTCGCGCATCGTCGCATTTACAGTAGCTCGAAGACGCTCTGAACTCTGCCCAGCCGCTGCCGCTCAAGCTACTGTCCACAAATGTAAATGCTCAGAAGGGAAAAGTTGTAAAATATTGGTGGCCCTGCCAGGCCAAAGTTGGTGGGGAAATGTCCACACCAGTCCTTCAGGAAGTTACGCCCCTTCTAGCTAAGGCCTGGGTTCTTATTATTAGTAATTACTGTTTTGGATTGACCCGTGCTAAAGCTGCTGAATCTCTGCAGAAAGCTTTTGGTGTGGTCCAGCACACACTTCTTTAGCTAAAGCTGGTCCTCAACGCTGAAAAGACAAAATAGTTTTGTTTTCAGACACTAAGAAGGTTCCTCAAACGATCCCCTTAGTGTCCACTCTTGAGGGAAATATCAGAGGTGGTTCAGGTACCTTGTTGGTATGTTGCTTAATGACTCCCTGACTTTCAAGCCTCATATAGACACATTTTTCTTTCGAAATACATTTAGTTTTTCTTTTGAGAGTTTTTTTTAATCAGGAGACCTGTTGTACATGAATGCCTCCGCTCAATGTCTCCATAAGGTTGACACAGTTTATCTCTGAGGTTCATTACTAACTGTAGGGCCTTGACCCATCATTGTGACCAGCATTCTCGAGTGGGATGGCCTTCTTTATCGTTCAGGAGGCTGGGTCATTAGTATACTTTTATTTGGTATACTTTATTTATTTAGGCCATGCGTGGACTACTGCCCTCCTTCATCTGTAATCACACAGAGTGTCGACTCTTTCTGTTTGCGTTCAAGTGATCATTTGTTGCTCGCTGTTCTATTTGGGGAAAAGGGATTTTGTTCACTCTGCTCCTTCTACATGGAACACGTTGCAAAAAGACTGGAAAATAACTGAACTTATTCCATTGAACGCTTTTAAATCCAGATTGAGACACTTGAGACGACCTCTTTTAGTTTATTTGTTCGGTTTCACTTCCATTTCAGCTTGTTGCATATTGAAATTCTGTTTGAAACCTTAAATCCAACCGTGTAAAATGCCAATTTTTGCCATTTTTCAACTGGTCTTAAACGTTTGATCGGGAGTGCACTATGCTCAACTAAATGGTTATGAGCCCTGGGTCATGACCGAAAGAAAAACATTCAGAGTACAAGAGTACAAGCGGAGGTTTTCGGGTCTGGGTGAGGGAGGAGCTCAGCAAAGCCTCGCCTCTTCCACATTAAGAGGAATTGACACAAAAAACACAGTCAACAACACAACCACTTGGTTTCATTTACTAAAAACGTCCATTATAAAATCTAATGTCAGAAAGACCAGAGCAAATTCATACGTCAAAAGATTGATCTGCAATAGTAATTGACAAACACACCCTACAGAGAAAACCTTTACACATTCTTCTACCCAAGTTGGTTGTTGCATTTGGAATCACAGTTTATGAAGATTCAGGCCTGGTTTCGTTGTTCTTCTTCTCGTCAACTGTTCCCCTGTAGAAACTCAGACGAAACTTCATCTTGTCCAGTTCATGTAATATCGTCTCATACTCTTTCTGCCCATCCTCCATCATCGTCGGGAGTGTCACTGTGTCCGTGAGGCTCTCCATCTGACCCAGCAGCTCTTCGATGCTCTCCTCCAGTCTCTCCAGATTCTCTTTTTCTAATCCACTCCCTAAACTCCCGTTCACATCCTCACAGCGCTGCTTTAGTTTCCCCAGTTCAACAGCCAGAAGAAAAACGGTCTTCTTAAACTCTCCATTGTACAAGTTAACATCTAGTGCTTCTCTGAAACCAAATATGACACACAAGACGATCACAATGACTAGAAAAGCTAATCCATCTAGACGCGAACCAGCATCATTTTTCTGTGACTTTTGATCTCCCACAAGGACACATAATCCCAGTGTTAACCCTGCAAGTAAACCGCCGATAAACACCACGACTTTGGAAATGTGCTGGCATTTATGCACACATGTCTTTATCTTAAAATGGCGCGAATCGAAAAGGACGATGAAGGTTGCTGCTTTTTCCCTGAGTGAGTTCATCATGGGATTGGTTTCGGATCCGGCCATTTCTTGATCTTTGGACTTTTTTCTTCTTGGACCTGAGCCTGTTGTCGTCGTCTGCTGGTCAGATATAAATGAGCCTATGTGCCAACTCAATCCAAGCTATGATCTGCAAACAGAAATTAATAGTTTTTTCCCCATTTTTTTAATACATTTTTTTAACTGCTCATAGTAAATACTTAATAATAGGCTACAACAAATTTTACAAATGTTTAGACCTGGTTTACATTTCGTTTGTGCATAGACGATACTTGAAATAGATTGCATAACAAACACTTACAGAAGCAGCTCTGTTCCGTTGAGGCGCAGTCCTCAGTGTTATTTAGCAGCTCTGTTCGCTGTCCCCTCCTCACCAACTTCCGTATTTTCTTTTTATAGTCCAACCTGTTGAAGTATATTGCGCTCAGTGGAACAGGCTGGTCGGCTTTTGAATCAAATGTTTGATTTGGCTTAGGTAGAGAAAGTGGAAGCTCTACGGTAGCCCTGTTGGACAAACCAGAGGAAGTTATATAAAAAATCTCACTCATCGTCATGGGTGTCGGACTGGGGGGGGTAATGGGTACTTAGTATATCAATATCAATGCCTTGGTGCCGCAAAATCTCACATGTACAATCCACAAATGCATCTTGTATCTACTGTACTGAGCTCATGTTTGGAGAAATGCACATTATGCACATAGAGAGACACTCGCAGGCAAGCAGTGGGAGAGAGTCCAGTAGCGAATAGCCTGTGATTATGTCCGTTTGGGCCAAATTTAGTGGAGGAGAGCAGGAAGGTAAGAAAGCAAGGAGATAGAAAGATACAATGAATAATAAAACTGTGGGCGAAAGCATCAGAAAGACAGAAGAAAAAAAAAGGCTTTCTGATCCATTGCTTCTTCTTCTCTCCGCCGTTTGTAAGCCGAGGCAAAATCAAAAGAGTTTGTTGGTGTATAACATTTTTGAAGCAGGTTATTATAAGCGATGTATGGTAAAGCAAGGTAAAGAGTGCAAATGAAAAAATCCAACGCATCTGTTTTAGGTCATTGTTGTGTTCAGTTTGACATGGCTTAAAGCACTTGTAGATCTGGATTTTGTATAATGAGGTTTTCAGTGCACTTTGAAGACATTTTTATTAGTTTGGAAAGGCTTTAGGAAAATGTCACGCACCTGTTTTGATAAGAAAAGACAGATCCCAATTCAAAGTGTTATCAGAATGGTGAATTCATTGTGGATTTTCCACCTGGTTAAATTGACATGTTTGAGCAAATCCATTGTATGTTAGTATTTTAGTATTTTATTGCCCTAATGTTTGTTGCAGCCCTATGAGGCTATACAAAACCATTGATTGATAGTATGCTGCAAGCCACGGCACGGCCATATTACCTAAAGTGGTAATACTTTATGTAAAAATCACAGTTTCTTATATGTATTTGTATTTGTTTATGCATTTATTTGTTTATTTTCAAATGTAAATGTAAAACAAAATACATTGACCGTTGCCGGGACACCGCAACATTCTAAGGCAAACTCTGTAACTTTCCTTCACTTTACACTCAGTGAGTGAACCGATCCACAGTCTTACCTGTGTTTCCAGAACCTTTCAGAGTTTTTTCAACACTTTTGTCCATTTCGAGACAATGGCACAGAGGATGATCGACGCCTGCGTTGGCCTCACCGTGCTCTTTCGAGGTTAGTGTCAGACAAACGTTTTTTTTAATGGTTTTAGACCGAGTTGACTCTGTACTGGTCAGTTCGGAAAAGAAACAGATCTTACAGGCAGTTTTAATCCAGAAATGCCTTAAATGTAAATTATATTCTTGTAAATCCAGTTGAAGGTTTGTAGGAGTCATCATTTAGTCATGCGTTTGCGGAAAAAGTAGCAGGTTTTGTATATTAACCTCTTAACCCTCGCTTTAACCATGAGCATGTTCTCCAGTTCAGCTTTACCCAGAACAAAATCTTTACATCCTATAGGCTAGAGTAACGCCTCATTTGAAAGCTAAGACCTACAAAATTGATCGTAACCTTGTTTTTGTTGTTTTCCATAGCATTTTTGTCACCATTTTGTCGCTTTTCCATTGTGCTATTGTTGCTTTTCTGGCACGTTTTTTTCATCACTTTGTCGTCTCATGTTTGTCACCAAGCTTTTTAGTTTTAGTCGTTTTTTCATCACTCTTAAGTCGTGTTTTTTGTGTGTGACATTTGTAATGTCACTTTTAATTTGAAAGTTAAGACCTACAAAACTGATAGTACATTTTTTTCAATGTGTTTTTTTGTCATGTTTTGGTAACTTTTTCATATACGTTTGTCACCATTTTGCTCTGTCGTGTTGAGTTTTTGTTGCCTTTTCATCACTCTTTATCGTGTTTTTTTCACTTTTTTATTGTGTTATTGTTGCTTTTCTGGTGCGTTTTTATGGCTCTTTTGACATTGTTTGCTTTTAGATTTGGGTAAAGCCAAACTGGAGGAAATGTGCTCCGTTCATGTGGGGGTTAAGAGGTTAAGACCACATGGGGACATAAGTCTGAACTAAATAATGTTTCTTGTCATATCGTTTTTCCTTTTACATAAAACTTGTAATATTGTCTTGGTTTTAGACCCGGAGCCTCGTGTCCTGGATGGTGGCAGCCCTCTGAACGAACTGCCTGGTCCCAGTTCGAAGAAGAGAAAGGCTAGTGATGCTGATCCAGGGTTGGAGAATCCGGCCAAACTCTCCCGTTCGGACAAACTGCCGCCCAAATCCTCCACTAACACCCAGAGAGGAGCCGAGCGCAGGCAGAGAGAGCGGAGAGAGCGGAGGAAGAGGCCCAAACCAAGCCTGCTGACAGCAGTATGTAACCGGTAGAAATATTATACAACGTTATATACTTCTTGTGAATTTACTAACCCTTTTGTTCTCACCTTTTCCAGATTCTGCAGACTTCTTTAAGAAGTATGATGAGCAGGAGATGTTGGGAGAAGGGGGATATGGCAGTGTCTACGCTGGAGTTCGGAGGGCGGATCTTCTGCCTGTAAGTTTTTTTTACATTTCTAAACAATTTAAATTTCACAGTTGTTTACTCTGGAGTATTAAGTTGTCTGTGTTCTCATTTCCAGGTGGCTATCAAACATATCCACAGAGCTAGTGTGGAGTTCGTCACTGTGGTTTGTATCTTGAACACTTAATCATAATCATTGTAACATTTGACTGACATTTCATCTTTCTCATCCTCTTTAGGCCACGGGCACCCAGCGGCACATCATCCCGAAAGAGGTGTTCCTCATGCGCCGCGCCAGATCTGGACCAGACTCCGAGGGCCGTAATGCCTCTGTGTCCATCTTGGAGTGGTTCTGCGTGGACCATGAGGTCATCTTGGTCATGGAGAGACCCACACCAGCAGAGGACCTCTTTGGCTACTACACGAAGAATGGACCTCTCCCAGAAGGCCTCGCCAAGGTACAATCAAATATCATGATCATAGTCACAAAAAGGACTAGCTTTGGTGGTGCACAGCAATACTGAGCATGTGGTTACTAACTTACTAGTATTGTTAGCAATAGTTGTGTACATTTGTCCATTGCACTTTTACTTAACTCAGATACTTGTCCTTGTGTCTTGCAGGAGATAACGTGGCAGTTGTCTGAGGCCCTGAACCATCTCCATGAGAGAAAGGTCTTCCATCGGGACATCAAGATGGACAACGTCTTACTACAGGACACTCCATCCGGGCCCCGTGTGCGCCTCATTGATTTCGGTTGTGGCTGCCGTGTCAGGTCAGAGCCGTACAGTGAGTTCTCTGGTAAGTACGAGTTATAGTAATGACAGCAGCTTCAAGGATTTGTGTCTAAAACATTGTTTCTAAACATTGCAGGGACAGAAGACTTTGCCCCTCCGGAGTTTGTACTCAGAAAAAGGTACAACGCGGGCCCGACCTCCGTGTGGCAAACCGGGGCATTGCTCTATGAGCTACTGCGCTCTGACGAGCAGGAAGAGTTCACTACTGAGGCCTGCAGGAACGGAGACTTGGCATGTCTGAGCGGCCTGTCCCAAGGTAATGTGTCAGCAGAACAAGATGGAGTCAAATAGATACTGTAGTTTACAGTAGTAGTGTTTGTAAACTACACACTCATTCCTAACTGCTCTTTTTTGTTTTCTTACAGAGTGCCAGGACTTCTTGGAGGCGTGTCTTAGAGTGGACCCAACCGAGAGATTAGGTTTGGACCAACTGAGCCACCACGCCTGGATGAGGCCATGAAGTCTCTCTCTCCCCCCTCCCTCTCCATCTCTCTCTCCCTCTTCCCCTCCCCTCTCCCTCTCTGCCCTCCCCTCTTCCCCTCCCCTCTCCCTCTCTCTCGCTCCCACTTCCCCTCCCCTCTCTCTCCCCCCTCCCCTCTCCCTCTCTCCCCCCTCCCTCTCTCCCCTCTCCCTCTCTCTCGCTCCCACTTCCCCTCCCCTCTCTCCCCCCCCTCCCCTCTCCCTCTCTCCCCCCTCCCTCTCTCCCCTCTCCCTCTCTCCCCTCTCCCTCTCTCCCCCTCCCTCTCCCTCTCTCTCTCTCCCTCTTCCCCTCCCCTCTCCCCTCCCTCTCCATCTCTCTCTCCCTCTTCCCCTCCCCTCTCCCCCCCTCCCTCTCCATCTCTCTCTCCCTCTCCCCCCCCTCTCTCCCCCCCCCCCCTCTCTCCCCCCCTCTCGCTCTCTCTTTTTAACAAGGTTAAATCTTTTTCAGGGCAAACCGCTGTCACAGCTGACAGTTAAGTAAGTATAAGTAAGTAAGTGTTGTATTTGTGTTCAGGTGTTGGTCCTGCCTTCAGTGCTCCTCTGATCCTCTGAAACGGTGCACCGCCTTCGGGGTTTGTCCCTGTTTCAGAGCGTGGTGTCCTGCACTGTTCAGCTCCTCCACCTTTGATTGCTTCACTGTGGTCTTAGAAGGTTTGTGTCAGATTATTGACAGAGTTGACCCTGTACTGGTCAAATCAGAAAAGAAACAGATCTTATAGGCACATTTAAACAAGCAATTTCTTAAATAGATGTTATTTTCTTACAGTTAAATACAGTTGAACATTTGTCATTTAGTCACGCATTTTCAGAGAAGTAGCAGGTTTTGTATATTAAGACCACATGGGGACATAAGTCTGAACTAAATAACTGTTGCTTGCCTTTTACATATAACTAACATGTAATATTGTGATACTGCCTGATCCCAGTTCGAAGAAGAGAAAGGCTAGTGATGCTGATCCAGGGTTGGAGAATCCGGCCAAACTCTCCCGTTCGGACAAACTGCCGCCCAAATCCTCCACTAAGACCCAGAGAGGAGCCGAGCGCAGGCAGAGAGAGCGGAGAGAGCGGAGGAAGAGGCCCAAACCAAGCCTGCTGACAGCAGTATGTAACCGGTAGAAATATTATACAACGTTATATACTTCTTGTGAATTTACTAACCCTTTTGTTGTCACCTTTTCCAGGTCCTGTAGACTTCTTTACGATGAGCAGGAGATGTTGGGAGAAGGGGGATATGGCAGTGTCTACGCTGGAGTTCGGAGGGCGGATCTTCTGCCTGTAAGTCTTTATTACATTTCTAAACAATTTTAATTTCACAGTTGTTTACTCCGGAGTATTAAGTTGTCTGTGTTCTCATTTCCAGGTGGCTATCAAACATCTCCACAGAGCTAGCATGGAGTTGGTCCCAGTGGTTAGTATCTTGAACACTTAATCATAATCATTGTAACATTTGACTGACTGTCCCAAGGTAATGTGTCAGCAGAACAAGATGGAGTAAAAATAGATACTGTAGTTTACAGTAGTAGTGTTTGTAAACTACACACTAATTCCTAACTGCTCTTTTTTGTTTTGTTACAGAGTGCCAGGACTTTTTAGAGGCGTGTCTTAGAGCTGGCCCAACCAAGAGATTAGGTTTGGACCAATTCAGACCCCACGCCTGGATGAGGCCATGAACTAACATCTCCTCTTGTTTAACCTGCTGTGTTTAACACATTTTTTTTAGGGAGTTCAACAGGAACGCCTAATGCAGTCCAATGGTTAAGTAAGTATATAAGTAAGTAACTGCTTTATTTGTGTTCAGGTGATAGTCCTGAGCTGCTGCGCCTGAGCCGCCCCGCCACTGTGGGCCGACCTGACCAGCATGTTCTTGGAGGTCGGGGAAATTCTCGATAAAAACCCAGAGGAGCAGAGTGCAGCCAGAGAGAGCGGAGGAAGAGGCTTCAACCAACACTGCTGACACAGGAGGTTTGTATTGGTAGAAATATTATTATATTATATTATATTAATAACGTTATATATCTCTTATGAAATCACTAACCCTTTTGTTCTCGTCTTTTCCAAACCGTCTTTTCCAACCCTGAGCACCCGGAGGAAACCTGGATGGCTGCCTTCAGTCTCCTCTGATCCTCTGACACGGTGCAGCACCTCCTGGGTTTGTCCCTGTTGCAGAGCGTGGTGTCCTGCACTGGTCAGCTTCACCTCCTCCTTCCTCTTCTTTCACCGAACCTCCACAAAAATACGGCAAAGATGTATCCACTAAAACGACGTGGAACACAGAAACCGCAAATGCAGCTCGCTGAAAAAGGTAAAAATAAAATAAAAAACGCAGCCGCACCAAGAGGGAGGGACGCCGCTTGTTCACATGTCGCCAGTAATATTTCTTCTTTTAATAAACACCTATTGTTTGAACTTCTATTTGTGTGGACCTCATTCAGTCTGAACCCAGATCAGCCAATATGTGACCAGTCACAGGAACCAAAGACTGCCTAATGGTGGTGGATGACATACTTGAATGTCTTACAATTGAAATTGCTAGTACTAAAAAGAAAAATATTATTGTAAGTATATAGAGGTGTTTATATAGAGGTGTTTTCTAATTGGATGGAGGAGCACTTTTCAGCCTCAAATCAGAAGCTCATGTTTGTCGGGGGAGATCTTAACATGGATCTGCTAAACCCAAATAAGCACAGAAAGACGGACGAATTTATAAATACTCTATTCAGTATAGGTTTGTTTTCTTTAATAACTAAACCGAGTAGAATCACAACCCATAGTGCTACTTTGATTGATAATATTTTTTCCAATGACATAGAAAGTAATACAATCAGCGGACTAATGATAAATGATATCAGTGATCACCTTCCAGTTTTTGTATTACATAAAAATGAATATAAAAAAACTGAAGATGAAAACATGTATTGGTTTAAAAAAATTCACTCTACAAAAAATGTATAAATAATAGAACAAAAGAAGCTGAGGATAAATATAAGAAATATAAAAATAAACTGACAGGTATCATTAGAAAATGTAAACAGGATTATTATAATAAGAATAATATTAAAGGTTTATGGAATATCTTAAATAGTATAATTAGAAATAAACCAAGAACGATTAATTATCCAAAATATTTCAAAGATGAGGATAACACTTTAAATAATATGAATGAAGTAGTTGAAACATTTAATAAATTCTTTGTAGATGTTGGACCGAACCTTGCTGCAAAAATTGCAAACGTTGAGAACTAGAATTGTGAACTGAAAGACACAAATCCTATGTCCTTGTTCCTCAAACCTGTGGAGGAAAAGGAGATACTGGACATTGTGAAAGGGTGTACAAATAAAACCTTGACAGATTACGATGACATGGACATGAAAACTTTAAAAACTGTTATTGAAAGTATCTCTAAGCCGTTAACTTACATCTGTAACTTATCGTTGCAAACTGGACAATTTCCTGATAGTATGAAAGTAGCAAAAGTGATTCCTCTGTTCAAGGCAGGAGATAAACATCTCTTTACAAACTACAGGCCTGTTTCCCTTTTACCGCAATTCTTAAAAATCTTAGAAAAGGTTTTCAATTCTAGACTTGACAGCTTTATTGAAAAGTGTAATTTACTCTCGGACAATCAGTTTGGTTTTAGGAACAATCACTCAACCTCACACGCGCTCTTTGATATAACTGAAGAAATAACTAATGCTGTAGATAACAAGAAATATGCAATAGGGTTATTTATTGACCTGAGTAAAGCGTTTGATACAATAAACTATGATATATTAATTAATGAACTAGAACATTATGGGATTAGGGGGGTAGCTCTACAGTGGGTTACCAGTTATTTAAAAAGGTCTAGTAGGATGTTCTGAGATAAATCGGCGTTGCTTCTTCTGGAGTGTGGGTAGTGGGTGAATGTAACACAAAGTCTCTAAAACTAAATTCAGGTGGTTGGTTGATAAAGTGACATTGCAGAGCTGCTCCTCTGCAGTCCCGTGCAGTGGCTGACAGGTGTTGTCCTCGCGCTCTCCTCCTCCACAAAGTCCTGACCACTTTTAGAATGGCCTGATGTTTCCATACAGATAGGTCTGTCTGTGGATGTTTAGTCCAGGTGGGGTCAGGACAGGAAGACCGTCCATACGGGGCAGATCTGCTCCGTCGCGCAATAGTTGACAACCTGATGACAAAAAAGAGAAGAAGAAGAAGAAGAAGAAAAAAACATCTTCAGTTAAATGTTTAATTGAAGCAAATCAGAAAACGGCACTGAAGTCGGTAAAGTGAAAGTACCTCAGCGATCTCTGCCAAAGTGTTGACTCTTGTCTTCATGTAGGCTTGATCAGTCCAAAGCAACAGTCAGGGCAAAACAGTGTGGCCAGCAATAAGGAAGTTGATTTCAATTTTATCGTGAAGCTTGTGTCCAACCCGCCAGGCAAGGTACCAGAGCATAAAGTTGTTCTTGTTCTGCCCACTGCAGTTGTCACAATGAAGATCCACCTCTGTTTCTCCAACTCCAAAGTTGCAGAAGAAATGATGCATGTAGCAGATTACTTCATTGCTTCCTTTAGTAGATGACATGACTTCATCAATCAGGTAATTCACCTGTTTCTGCAGCCCTTCACAGGAAACACCAAAGAGGCCACATGTCCGTGGGGTCAGGAAGTACATTGGTCCTGGCAGGAGAGGGTTTGAGGGAAAGTGTAACTATAGGAGAGAGGGAACTTGGATTAGATTAAATGAAATGTGTATCTTTTCATAACTGTCTAACAAAGATAAAAATTACTATATTGATGCTATTCTGCATTATTTCACGCTACTATCAGGCTGCTTATTCTCATGCATAAATCGCCCTTTAAGGGACATGAATAAAGTAAAGTGAGTGTGTGAAAGATCACCTGCTGAGCAAAATCAAAACTGTAATGTACATAAAATATAAAACAGGGAGCGATGGAGACATGAGGAGGAGGAGGAGGCGAGGGATGGAGACAGGAAGAGAGGGGACATAACAGAAAAATAAGAATAAAAGAATAGACACATACCTCTTGCTGGCAGTTTGGAAACTGGAGAACAGTAACCAGATGATCTTTAAACTGGATCAGCGGAAATTTGGCATAAAGATTTTCTTCCTGCATTCGGCCGGGCTGGAGCTGTTAGACCCGGCCTGGAGCTGTTGGGAAGAAGAAGAAAAAGATCTCAGAGTCTGTATCTGTACTTCCTGGTTTAGTCTTGGTTTAGACCTCAGTTAGTGGTTAGCCCTGGTTTGAGTCAAAGGATTAAAAATATCCTGTACATTAAACTCTTTATGAATACTTTTACTTTTGACTTACTACTTGTAATGCACATACACTAGAGGAAAAGGCCGACATTGCGTTGTATCGCCGCGCGCGGTTCCAGATTGTTTACATTTCACTGCAGTAATCCAGCGTAACTTTATCTGGCCATTAAAACGAAAATATGAAGCGGATCTCGCTCAAATAAGAAGTGGCTGAAAGCTAGGGATGCTCTGACTACATTTAGGGAGTAGTTTAACTTGGTAGAGATCTTGATTTTGTGTAAAGAGCAGGTTCAGTTGCACGTTAGCTTAGACAACAGCACAATAGACTCCTGGCCAAAACTACTGGCACAGCAGCCACAAGAGATAAAAAAACAAACTTTCGCTCACCCGTCTGAAGTAACCTTTGCCTTCTGCTCAGCAAACTCGTAGTAAATCCATTTTCCAATGTAAGTAGCGGCAGCTTCTGAGAGCCATGCAGGGGAAGCGTTACAGTCATGAAGCCGCACACGCGCTATTTCTCTGACAAAACCAGACTTTTCAACCTGAAAACTGATCAACAATAGGCGTATGTATAAAACTGCCTTTTTTGCGTGGCATTTGTTTGCTGAAGCCTGTGTAAAGTACGCAAACCAAAGCAACTGAACAATTCTGCAAAAAAGTGAAAATCACAAATTTTCAAAAAAATATCTTTGTTTACGTTTATCTCGAGACACGGGCTGCCGACTTGTGTCTTAGGAATCCACGGCGGGTCACATATTGTAAGGCGTAACAACACCTCAGGAGCGCTTCGACGTCTGCGCAGTAAAGTGGAGTTAGTACTACGTCAAAGAGCTTGGTCACTTCACCCCCGTTTGGCCCCATAGAGGAGAGGGGGAGAGACTAAATGCTAACAACATCTTTGGTCTTTTTGCGTGACTGAGCGCACACGTAAAGACCAGACAGGTACGCATCAACTCGTCTAAGCTCAGGTAAGAACATATCTCAGAATGGAAAAACGGTGGCCTGTTCCTTTAAGCTATTTTATTTATTCATTGTATTGGAAGGATAAGCCCCTTGGGATGTGACGTCTCGGTTGTTAAAGGGTCCTAAAAACAAACATCTCAGAACATAGAAAATAAATGAAAAATCAATATGAAATCAGACCAAAAAAACTACAACAAATACAACATTAAAAAAAAAAACATATACAGGACAAATAACTGTACATAATCCCACTACTGCATGTTTTTAATCATTTACAATATACGGTATAAAATCAAATGTCAAAAAGAGCATTACGTATTTCTGTCTTTATGATGTTGATAGTCGCATTATATACTGGAAATCAGTAACCATGATACTCTAGACGTTGTGGTTGTTTTATCATCACGCCCCTTTGTGTGTAAAAACACAGACGAATCTTAATCTTCTCCAGATCACGTAATATTGTCTCGTACTCTTTCTGCACATGATCTTTCATCGTAACGATGTTCACTGTTTCCGTGAGTCTGTCCATCTGAACCAGCAGCCCCTTGATGCTCAAATCGAGTTGTACCAGATTTTCTTCCATGAATCCACTCCCTAATCTCCCCTTCACATCTTCACAGCACTGCATCAGTCTCCCCAGTACAAAGACCAACGGGAAAATGGTCCTCTTAAACTCTGCAATGTTCGACTTAATATCCAGAATCGCTTTGAAACACACAATGCAGAAGACACATAGGCCAATGACGACAAAAGCCAATACACCAAGTGAACGGGCATCATATTTCTGTTCCGACTCAGGCTTTGATATAAGGATGGATAATATCACTGAGCCTAAAAAAAGACCAGCTAAAACCTCAGTAATTTTAGAATTGAACCGGCAGTTATGCACACATGTTTTCATCTTAAAATGGCGTGAATCGAAAATGTCAATGAAGGTTGCTGCATTTTCACGGAGTGAGTTCATCATGGACTGGGTTTTCTCCTTGGACTTGCGCTTGTTGTCGTGGTCTCCTGGTCAAATAAACAGTAAATGAGTTGTGTTGGCTCAATTCACTCCAAGCTGCGATCTGCAAACAGAAATGAATGGGTATTTCCCCCTGATTTCTTTACTTAATAGTAGGCTACAATATTGATATTACTTTTTGAGTCATTATTTGTGACCTGTTATCACTTTACTTGAGTGCATTTTGACTGAACTCAACCACCTCTGGAAGACCCGTTTTAACCTTTAGTTCTGAATTTGTCCTGCTTTACCTGCTTCCTAATCGTCTTAGGTTTAAAGATAGCCTTTTATTGTTTTATTCATTTTTGGACCTGCATTGCTACATTTGGGTCGTGCACAGACGATACTTGAAATAGACTGCAGTTTGTGTTCAAAGAATAAAAAGTCACAGAGATTAAGTTCAATATAACAAATATACATTTAATCCAACACATACAGAAGCAGTGCTGTTCCGTTGAGTCGCAGTCCTCAGTGTGATTTACAGGTTTTGCAGTTCTGTTCTCGTCTCCACGTATTATAGAATAGGTTTAGTAAAAGATTTATAATACCTTCCAGCTGTTCATAGAATTAAAAGGACTCATTTCATTTAACCATCCTCTTCATTTTGGTGGTTTGCTGTCCTTTCCTCACTACCTCCCATATTTACTTTGTAGTCCAATCATTTGAAGCCTGTTGCGCTCCGTGGAACAGGTTGGTCGGCTTTTGAATCTAATGATGTTTGATTTGGCTCTCAAATATTGAATAATTACTAAGTAAATATTAAGGTCATGTTTGCTTTGTATTTTCCCACATTACTCATATTTAACTTAAATCTAGAGTTAAATGATATTAAACCTAATTTTGTGGAATCTGTTTCTAAGATTTTTTTTGTAATTGCAAAATCCTGACCTTTTAAATAAAATTAAGTTTTGTTTGTTGTAGCGACGAATAGAGCAATTATGATTCAGGATGCGGATTGATGCATGTCATACGTCGTTGACAGTTTTGTGGGTAAGACAGTTTAGATTTGGAACCCCTGCGGCTGATTCCCGAATATTGTCCCAGTTTTTTAGTTGGAAAATCTGGTCACCCTAAGTGTTCTTAGACTATGTAAAAGTCTGACTTTGTAAGAAGTAACAAAAACATTTCTAAAAAAAAATTATATCTCTTTTCTAGCATTTAGCAAATGTGCATTTTGACTGAACCCACCCACCTCCGGAAGACCTGTTTTAACCTGGTTTAGGTTTGGATTTGTCCCGCTTTATTTGCCTCCTAATCTTCTTAGATTTAAAGATAGTTTGTTTTATTCATTTTTAGACCTGGTTTTGGTTGTGCGCAGACGATACTTGAAATAGACTGCAGTTTGTGTTCAAAGTATAAAAAGCCACAGATATTAAGTTCAATTTAAAAAATACATTAAATCCAACACTTACAGACGCCGTGCTGTTCCGTTGAGTGGCAGTCCTCAGTGTTATTTACGCATTTGGCTGCTCCGTTCTCACCTATTACAGGCACCAACATGTAAACACTTTTTATGAATAGGTTTAGTAAAAGATTCATGGTAAATACCTGCCAGCTGTTTTTCATAGAATCAAAAGGACTCAACATTTCACTTAACCATCCTTTTCATTTTGGGGAATCGCTGTCCTTTCCTCACCACCTTCCTTATTTTCTTTCTGTGGCGTCTGTGGCGCTCCGTGGAACAGGTTGGCCGTATTTCTTTATGCAAATTACACATTTGCTCCATTGATTTAAATAAAACCCTCAGGTAGAGACTGTAACTTGGAAGCCTACAGTGGCCCTATAGGACAAACCAGATTAAGTTATTTCAATTATTTAAAAAGTTTGATTATGGTCAGAAACAAATAGATACTCACAATATCAAAGATTTACGAAACACCAAACGTACAATTTTACATGAGGAAAAACGTGGACAAAATTCATCCAATAGATGTTGATTACAAATTAGGAGTTTGGTTTGTTTTAGCAGAGTCAAGCAAGAATTAATTTGTAAATTACAGTTTTGTCATAAAAAATTGTATGACACCTAAATTGTCCTCTTATGACCCAATGTCATAGTTGGCCGCTTCAACGACATCAAAAGAAGTCAATGATGTAAATGACTGGACATGTTGTAGGCAATAATCACAAAGTAAAGCAATAATACGTGAATTGACTTGTTTGCTCTGTATTTACCCACTTTACTCTATGGAGATCACTAAAACTTTTTTTCTTTTTTCCTTGTAAAATATATTAGGCCTAAATCTTGAGTTAATTGATATTATGCCTAATTTTGTTCCCAATTATTCCATATCTGGAGCTCATGTACCCTCTGGTGGACTCCCAAGATATTACGGGAACCGACATCGTCTTTTTTGCGTGGCTGAGCGCATGCGTAAAGACCAGACAGTTACGCATCAACTCGTCTAAGCTCAGGTAAGAACATATCTCAATATGGAAAAACGGTGGCCTGTTCCTTTAAGCAATTTTATTTGTTTATTTAACGAGAAGGGTCCTAAAAACAAGCATCTCAGAACATAGAAAATAAATGAAAAATCAATATGGAATACGAATAGGACAAATAAATAACAACAACAAATACAACATTCGAAACAAACAACATGTTAGGTAGGCGAGACATGGATCTGTTGGCGAACGGTCGATCCCCTCTCGACAGGCACATAAAGCCTCGTCTTCTTAGCGCATCACACAGTATAGGAGGTAAACATCATCCCCAAAGTCAACTAGTCAGGGCAGCACTGTGCGGACAAGTGGATTGAGGGCTACCACCCACTCTCAACAGGCCACGATACACTCACACTTGTATACCCACAGTAGCTGGGGTATACAGTTTGGGCATGTCATTATCATAATAATGATAATAAATAGTGGATAGTAATGACAACAAGGAAGTGGCAAGATGACAGAATATAATGTCCGATGTGCCTATATAATATGAAATCGGATATTCATTCATTGATAATGACGAGAAGAGGAATTATTATCAATAACAATAATGATTAATTATTATTATTATTTATTAGCATGATGTTTAAAAAAAATAAAAAATGTGTTGCACATTGTAAGACAAGTCTGCTGATTGTATGTTGACATTAGGATAAAAGTTAACTCACAAACATACATCAGATAAACAAAGGATTGTTTATCTGATGTAAATGTAAAACTAATGTCTAACTGTAACATCATGAAATGCAAATGAAATTTACATGAACAAGGGGTAGGCACTCATAAGCTTCTTGCTTCAGTCTACTCCCTTTGAGCTTCCACAAACTGAAAGAAAAATAAATAAATTAAAAAACTGCTCAAATAAACTACTACTAATACTATATACAGGACAAATAGCTGTACATAATCACACTGGATGCTGTGTGATTTAATCGTTAACGACATACAGTATAAAATGTCAAAAAGAGCATTAAGTATTTCCTTTATGAAGTTGATAGTTGCATTATACTGAAAATCAGTCAAATATAATCATAACATATAGGTAATGGTTCTTTTATCATCACGCCCCTTTCTGTGTAAAAACTCAGACGAACCTTTATCTTCTCCAGTTCACGTAACATTATCTCATACTCTGTCTGCACATGATCTATCATCGTATCTATGTTCACTGTGTCCGTGAGTCCGTCCATCTGAACCAGCAGCTCATCGATGCTCCAATCGAGTCTTTTGCGATTTTCTTCCACTCCCTAATCTCCCCTTCACATCTTCACATCGCTGCTTCACTCTCCCCAGTTCAACGACCAACGGGAACATGGTCCTCTTAAACTCTGCAATGTTCGACTTCATATCCAGAATCGCTATGAAACACACAACGCAGACGGCACACAGGCCGATGACGACGAAAGCCAATACACCAAGTGAAACGGCAGCATAGTTCTGTTCCGACTCAGGCTTCGGCTACAATTGATATTACTTCTTGAGTCAAGATTTCTGACCTGTTTTTGCTTAAGCTTGTAAACTCTTTTCTGAAGTATCACTCGAGTGCACTTTGGCGGAACATGCCCACCTCTGAAAGACCCGTTTTAACCTGGTTTGTGTCTGGATTTGTCCTGCTTTACCTTCTTCCTTGTCTACAGATTTTCTTTGGTTTATTTCTTCATATTTGGACCTGCTTTGCCACATTTTGGTCAAGTGCAGAAGATACTTGAAATAGACTGCAGTTTGAGCTCAAAATATAAAGGAACACAGGGATTAAGTTAAATATACCAAATATATATTAAATCCAACACTTACAGAAGCCGTGCTGTCCCGTTGAGTCGCAGTCCTCAGTGTTGTTTACAGGTTTAATAGCTCTGTTCTCATCTCCACCTATTGCAGGACTAACATTCAGAGGCGGGTGGTTCTCAGTTACATTCTCTCAAGCACGTGTACTTGAGTAACTTGAAAATGAAGTATCTGTTTCTTACTGGAGTAAAACAAATAGTGACTCGTGCCACTGTGAGCAAATCTTTCAGTGGAAAATCCTCATTTTGATGTTTTAAATAGATAAGAGATTTACTGAATTATTCATAATGATTTCCTTTATTGTTTCATCTTTTGTTTCTACTGAAACATGAATCACTTTTATTCTCAAACAGTTACTCAGTACTTAAGTAAAATGTTCTCCAAGTACTTTCTTACTCTAACTTTTGGCTGTATTTTGGCTAACATGTAAACAGTAGAGCAGGGACGATACACTTTTGTGATACTTATGGGCCGATCTGATACGTAATGCAGTACAGTAAGTAATATGTTTACCTTAAAATGTTTCAAGACGCTAAGATTGCATTAACACCAAATGTAACAAAGGGCTGTGTAACTGTTACGGGAAACAAAGGAGTGCGTGATAAAAGTGCCTCCAAACACAAGCGTTGAAAGTATTGCGAGACTTGGTTTTGCAGCACAAAGTATAGCGATCCGATATTTTGTCCCAGCCCTAGTAAACACCATTTATGATCATGAATAGGTTTAAAAGAATACCTGCCAGCTGTTTACCATAGGGACTTTCCCATGTGACGTGGTCACATGACAAGACCTGTCCCTGCCACAATAAGAAGGCCGTTTCTCTAGTGTACTTAAACATTTCCATGATATTGCTGTAATAATATGCACCTGAAAGAACAAGGCTGGTCAAATTTTGCCCAGCTACATCTGGTTGTATTCAGTTCATGACAAAAGTTAATTTACTGCCACCACAACAATCTATATCCTCAGTTTATTGTTTGTATTGGTTTAGACCCAGTTCCCGCAGCTTTACTTAGCCACAGTTTAGTTTAGGGTACGTTTTTGTTGAGGTGAAAAGTTTATCACATATAGGCCTAACTGTATAGAATTTCAAAAGTCATATTTGTCAAATAAATCAGCAATCAAAGTGATCAAAGCCATCAAGAAACAACACATTTACACAAAGTACTTTTTTATTTTATTTTATCATATTATCCAACATAAATGACTCAAACAAAATTGTATAATGATCTTATATCATTTTTACACATCATTCCGACTTCTTTCTTCACCTTCTCCAAAACTGCTTCTGTGTGTTTGTGAAGATGAACTTGACAGTGAAATGTTTCTCTGAAGCTTGTGCGTGCGTGTGCGTCTGTGTGTGTGTTCCTGAGGACCAGTTTGAGTTTTTAACCAACCAACAGGACATTTTTTAGAAAGTGAGGACATTTTGGGTGGTCCTCACTTATTTGAAGGACTGTTTTGAGGGTCAAGATGTGGTTTTAGGGTTAGAATTGGGATTAGATTAAGGTTAGGGTTAGGAATAAGGTTAGGGTTGGGGGGGAGGGGGGGCGGTTAGGGGTTCAGGGTAAGGGTCTGGGTAACACATTATGTCTATGAGTGTCCTCACTAAGATAGAATTACAAAAGTGTGTGGGTGGGTAGGTGTGTGTGTGCGCGCGAGTATGTACAGTGCCTTGCAAAAGTACTAATACGCCTTGAACTTTTGAACATTTTGTGATGTTAAACGTAATGATTTTATTTTATATTTGTTACTGAAAGTTCACACACAAGTAATGGACAACTGTGAAGTGAAAGCAAAATGATTCATGATTCTGTTATTTTACAAAAAATAGAAAAGTGAGTGCATTTTCTGAGTGCATTAAATTGCCTTTATAAAGTTGTGGAGAAGTTTAAGTTATACAAAGATTTCCCAAGATTTGAACATCTCACAGAGCACTGTTCAATCCATCATTCGGAAATGGAAAGAGTATAGCACCACTGCGAACTTACCAAGACACGGCCGTCCACCTAAACTAACAGACCGAACAAGGAGAGCACTGGTCAGAAATGCAACCAAGTGCCCCAAGATAACTCTGGAGGAGCTGCGACGTACTGCCGCTGAGCTGGGGGAATCTGTACATGGGACAACTATAAGTCGTACTCTACACAAATCTGGCCTTCATGGACGAGTGGCAAGAAGAAAGCCATTATTGAAAGGAGGCCATAAGAAATCCCGTTTGAAGTTTGCTAGAAGTCATATGGAGGACACAGCTACCATGTGGAAGAAGGTGCTTTGGTCAGATGAGACAAAAATGTAACTTTTTGGCCCAAATGCAAAACGTTATGTATGGGGCAAACCTAACACTGCTCATCGTCCTGAGTGCACCATCCCCAGCGTCAAATATGGTGGGGGGAGCATCATGCTATGGGGCTGCTTTTCCACAGCAGGGACTGGGAAGATTGTAAGAATAGTTGGGAAGATGGATGGAGCCAAATACAGAGACATTTTGGAGGAAAACCTGCTGGAGTCAGCAAGAGAATTGAAGCTGGGGCAGAGATTCACCTTCCAGCAGGACAATGACCCTAAACACAAAGCTAAATCTACAATGGAATGGTTTAAAAACAAACATATTAATGTGTTAGAATGGCCCAGTCAAAGTCCTGACTTAAATCCTATTGAAAATCTGTGGAAAGACCTGAAAACTGCTGTTCACAAACGCTCTCCTTCTAATTTGACAGAGCTTGAGTTGTTTTGTAAAGAGGAATGGGCTAAAATGTCAGTCTCTAGATGTGCAAACCTTGGCGGCACGGTAGCACAGCGGTTAGTGCTCTCGCTTCACAGCTAGAAGGTCCCGGGTTCGATTCCCACCTGGACAGGGCCTTTCTGTGTGGAGTTTGCATGTTCTCCCCGTGTCTGCGTAGGTTTCCTCCGGGTACTCCGGTTTCCCCTACCACCAAAAACATGTACAATAGGCCGGGATGAATGATGTGAGTGAGTGGTTGGTGGTGGTCGGAGGGGCCGATGGCGCAGATTGGCTGCCTCGCTTCCGTCAGTCTACCCCAGGGCAGCTGTGGCTACAATAGTAGCTTACCACCACCAAGTATGGAATGAATGAATAGTGCAATGTAAAGCGTCTTTGAGTGTCCAGAAAAGCGCTATATAAAACCGATGCATTATTATTATTATATTATTGTAGTCATACCCCAGAAGACTTGCTGCTGTTATTGCAGCAAAAGGGGGTTCCACAAAGTATTAATTCATGCTGTATGAATACTTGTGCACGCCCCACTTTCACTTCTCTATTTTTGTAAAATAACAGAATCATGTATCTTTTTGCTTTCACTTCACAGTTGTCTGTTACTTGTGTGTGAACTTTCAGTAAAAAAAATCAAAATACAATCTTTACGTTTAGGGATGTAAACATGACAAAATGCTCAAAAGTTTAAGGTGTATTAGTACTTTCGCAAGACACTGTAAGTATAAAGGGAAATAATACTGTATGTCCCACAAATTTAAGTTTTTTTGTCAATATTGAAGCTAAGAATATATAGGAATATAATATTACCAATAATTTGTGCATTTTTTGTAATTGTTAGAATCAGACAGGTGAAGATTCAGGTACTCGCCCCTTATTATAAAAACTCAGTCGAACCTTCAGATTCTCCACTTCATACCACATTTTCACATACTTTTTCCGCACATAGTCAGTAGGTTCACTGAGTCCGTGAGACTCTCCATCTGATCCAGCAGCTCCTCGATGCTCCTGTCGAGTCTTTTGCAATTCTTTTTTTCTAATCCACTTCCTAAACTCCCATTCACATCTTCACAGCACTGCTTTAGTTTCCCCAGTTCAACAATCAGTGAAAAAACGGTCCTCTTAAATTCTGCAATGTTCGACTTAATATCTAGAATTGCTATGAAACACCCAACACACATGAAAATGACTGTCAAAGCCAATAAACCAAGATAATACCATCATTTAGCCTAAAAAGAGAGCGACGAAAAACGGCATATGTGTCCGAGACACGCGGCCGGAGATCAGATGACACAACTACAAAGTCGATCATCGACCTCCTGCCTAGGGTGTCCTGGTGCCATGTGCACTTATGGACATCCTTGTGCTCGAACATGGTGTTCGTTATGGACAAACCGTAACTAGCACAGAAGTCCAATAACAGAACACCACTTGGGTTCCGATCGGGGAGGCCGTTCTTCCCCATCACCCCCACCCAGGTCTCACTGTCGTTACCCACGTGGGCGTTGAAGTCCCCCAGTAGAACAATGGAGTCCCCAGCCGGAGCACCATCTAGTACCCCTCCCAGGGACTCCAAGAAGGCCGGATACTCTGCACCGATGTTGGGCCCGTAGGCCGAGACAACGGTGAGAGACCTGTCCCCGACCCGAAGGCGTAGGGACGCGACCCTCTTGTCCACCGGGGTGAACTCCAACACGTGACGGCTGAGCTGGGGGGCAATAAGCAAACCTACCCCAGCCCGCCGCCTCTCCCCGCGGGCAACTCCAGAAAAATGGAGCGTCCAGTCCCTCTCCAGGAGTTGTTATCCGGAACCCAGGCTGTGCGTGGAGGTGAGCCCGACTATATCTAGCCTAGCTCTATATCAACCTCCCGCACAACCTCAGGCTCCTTCCCCCCCAGCGAGGTGACGTTCCATGTCCCGAACGCTAGAAGCTGCACACGCGGACCAGGTCGCCGAGGCACCTGCCTTTGACTGCCACCCAGTCCTCTCTGCACCCGACTCCTACGGATCCCTCTGCGGGTGGTGGGTCCACAGGAGGGTGCAAAGCACTCAAAAAGTCAAACACAACGTCTCACTTTCATTTTGCAGATGTCAATAAATTAGTTTGATGATAATGTAACTAACAGCAAATGATTTGAGCCTATTTATAGTTTAGGAGACTAAATCTAATGAAGTTAAAAGACAATCAATACTGTGATTTCTGTCCAGATTAGCACTTTTCTTCATATGATGTGGTAATGCCCTGTTTTTTAATTTTGAGGAAAGCGTTACAAAGATGTTATCGATCATCATGGAAAGAGCCACACCCTGCACTCTGAGGCTTCTTTTGTGGTGATACTTGTAAATTAAATCTAACTGACGAATATTATGACGAATATTAAAAATAAATTAGGCTGCTCACATCTGCGCCAACAGTCCCTCCAACCACCACCAACCACTCACACATAGGGATTGGCTGAAGTGTCTTGCCCAAGGACACAATGACAGTCTGCACCTGCAGGAGCTGGGATTCGAACTCCTGACCTTCCGATCACGAGATGACCCACTCTACCATCTGTGCCACTGTCGCCCAGGAAGGCAGCCTCTGACTGCAAGGGAATGGCTCCTGTCCTATAGAGATATAATTCAGTTGGACATCTCTGCCGCTCGAATTCATGGAGCAAACACTGAAACTATCTCATAGTTTGGTCTAATTTATTAAATACACTCCGACTGGATTAGATTTCGAGATATGAATCACAATGACACATTCAACATATCTTTGTGTACTGTGTATGGAGAGAAAGTTTATTATATAATTATATATTGTGTGAATTGACTGATGTATTGTACATAGTTATTATGTATACTGCTATTTCTATGGATGTCTCTGATGGAGGAAATCAGCACCTTGTATTGCTCAATTGTACACTTTGCTGTACTCACTGCTATATCAGTTCATTGCTAGAACAGTTCATGTATTTTTATCTGGACAAGGTATATATATATTTTTTTCTTATTATGTTTCAATGTATTTTTCTCATTTTGTAAGGGATTACTTTTTGTGCAATTGTGAGTTTCTCTGCCCATCACAATGGAAATGGGGATGTGGGGAACAAAAAGGGGATGAAAAGGTGTGATGCATGCAAACAAGTGCGAAAATGTAAATGCAATATAACACTTGAATAAAAAATTGATCACACAAAAAAGCAAATAATTTGGCTGGGAGTGGAGTTCATAAAATAGAATTAAGTCTTTACCCGAGCCGACACGTGGCTGTGCCCTGTGCGTCCAGTGTTTGCGGGCCTTAAAGTTTATAATATACTGTGTCTCATCTTTGCATCTAATCCATTTCACCGTGTTCCAGTGTAGAAGCTCAGCTGTATCTTTATCTTGTTCAGTTCCGAGAGGATCTTGCTGTACTCCTTGCAGACCTGAGTCACACAGTCAGTAGAAGATCTCCATCTCAGTGTCTGTGTTAGTTCTGGGATGAGCAGGAACACTTTGAGAATGTGCTTCTCCAGCCTCATCACCCTCACTCTGTCAGAATCACCCAGACGCCTGCGCAGGTTCTCACACACACGCTTTACCTCCTCCAACTCCACGTTCAGCAACGAAAGTGTCCTTCGAAAGTCTCGTATAGACACGTTTACTGTGTTCTGTTTTTCTACATTCTCTAACTCTATTACGATGAAGAAAATAAGTAGAGCGAGACAACAAGTTATAAGTAAAGCAATAAATATAATGGCCACTATGGATTCATCAAACTTCAAAGCAAAAGCGATAAATAAAGCAAGAGACATAAATGTCAGTCCAAACACTATCAAGACAACGAAAGCATACTCTTGTTGTTTTATTCTTTCATTAATTCTCCTGCAGTTCTCCACACTTTGTTGCATCTGATGTTGATAATGTTTAAACAGACGGATGAAGGATGCAGCTTTTGGATTCAGTTGGCTCATGGATGGTCCGGGTTCTCTGTCCCGAGGAAGAGACGGGTTGTTTAAAAACATAATTCCAAATTACCTTCCGGATGAACATATGGCTGCGGAAACTTTCAGTTCCAATGTGCTGTTTGTCGTATGAGCCTGGAGGAGGCGCTGGGTAAATTTATCGGACCTGCAAGTACAACATTTTTTATTTTTTTACAACCAAACGTTTAGACTTAAGTGGCTTAAGTTCTAAGCCCAAAGATAAAATAGGTCTAAATGAAAATCAAAAGACCAAAACAAAATTATACAACCATGACCAAAGTACAAATGTTAGATACCTGAGCGGCTGAACAGAGACAAGGACTGAACTAGACTTATTGGTCAAAAGGCAATACTGCAAAGCTATAAACTAAAAGGTCTTCACAACTGACCACACACAGCTCCTCAGTGCAGTGTAAAACTGTCCAAATAAATGTCACTTATTTTTTCTCTCACTTTCTTCTTTATTTTTTAAAAGCATAAGGAACAGGTTCAGACAGACTTAGTGTGTCAGACTTCTCCCAATGAGTCATGCACTGTTAAGGTTTACTCTATTAATCCCCATAGGGAACTCATTCTGGGGAAACCTGTAGGAGCAGTGAGCGTAGGCAGGCACTCGGGGACTCATCTCCAGATGTGAAGCCAGGCGTATGGTCACGTGACATCACAACATTTTAAAGAGCCTATGGTTTAAAACTGAGCTGGAGGGCAACTGAACATTCTGTGGCGGTAACTGTGGTAACTGGCGAACTGCAGATTTTTTCTTCTTAGTTTTTGGCGAATATCTCAGTCATTACTGAAAGAATCCACATGAAACAAAGACTGTCTGAAAGTTCATTGTCTTTTCTGTCAGCACCTATAAACCAATGTTCAATGATTTACTTTAAAAGGCATCCAAAAGTGGTGACAATACTCGAAAACATGAGCGGTTCAGTAGAAAGGACTTTCAGCCATGAAAATAACACAATGGGTTTGTGAATCCAATCACTGTCAAATACTGATGAGGTAAACCATTTGTTAATTTTCATTTTTGGAGATTTCTTACAAAAAACTGTATTTCTCCCATAGAGTTGTATTGGCTCCTGCCCTCCACCTGACATTATCACATTCTAAATCGTGAACGCGACCTATTACACCTGGACAGAGGATTAACCTATTGTACATGTTTTTGTGGCGGGGGAAACTGAAGTACCTGGAGGAAACCTGCACCAAAACGAGAACATGCAAACTTCACACATCCCCGGCTGGGGATCAAACCCGGGATCAAACTACCTTTTAGCCGTGAAGCACGGGCGCTATATGCTACCATGCTGCTGGCATAGGCATTGAACTAAACCACCTGTTTGGAATCATATTGTAAATAAAATGATAAATGGTCACATGTATATAGCGCCTTTCTACCTGCTTTAGGCACTTGATGCTTTACATCAAGGAACCACTCACAAACTAATGTAGACAGACACTGGAGGCAAAGTGGGTGAAGTGTCTTGCCCAAGGACACAACAACAGTGTGCACCTGTGGGATTCGATCCGCCGATCACAAAACGACTTGCTCTACTCTCTGCGCCACCGTCACCCCAAATATTTTGCCCACATTATATTCTCTTTACAATCTGTTTTGTCATCATTATAGCTTCAGAACCATTTCATTTTTAGTTCATTTTAATTGCCATGTTGAGAATTACTGTGTTTCAATCAATCAATAATTTATTTTAGGTGGAGAGACACGCACATCCTATGTACTAAACCAGTGTGCTGGATCCAAAAAGTACAATGGACAGTGGAAAAAAGATCCGCACAACTGAAAAATGCTCACCAGTGTTTATTGCTCACACCAGAGTAGAGTTACGGTTCGGGGTCTAGCCCTTCTTCAGAGGTCACATGACTATGGGATGATCTTTAGAGAATTTTGCATATTGGTCAACATATAATAGGACAAACATGTACATATGTAGGTGTGTACAGGCGCAGCTGAATAGATGGTGGACCAGTACAACCACAACATAGTGCAAAGACACAATATATATTTACATATACACATGTAAAGAATATTTACCAATATTTACACACGTTTAGAGAGATACCCTGGGACATTAACAACCATGGCTACACTACTAGAGTAACGATATGGCAAGAACAAATACTCAGGCACTGTACTCACAGTTGACACAACTGATTTCATTTTTCATTTCACCTGAGAATACAATTCAACTAAAGAGGTGAATCTGAAATTTCAAATCGATTACATTGTAAATTGGTTATTGGTTAAACATACAATTTCTTGGCAGCCCTTGGACTTAGTTTTTTGAGTTGAAACAATTTTACATTTTACAGTGTACCGGAAATTATTTCAATATTTGTGCTTTGGCGTGTGCAGTACCTGTCTGTCCAGAAATAAAATCCCATTCAAAACAATCTTTAGCATATGATGTCCGTGTCCTGTCCATTTGACTTTCACCTGCCGTGGCCTCCGCATTTGGTGTGCACTGTAAGCAGCTTTAGGGACAGCTTTAATGTGTGTGGTATGAAAACATTCATGTCTCTTAAGAGAGAACTCAAATAGGACCTCTTCTCTTCCACATTAGGACAAATTGACACAAAAACACTCACCCACCTAAGCTATTGGTTTTATTCAATTGAAACATTCCTGTGTAAAATGAAACGTCACAAAGATAAGAGCAAATATGTCAAGAGACTGATCTGTTACAAAGGAAATATCTCAACACAAGCAAACACTACTGAGAAAACTGAATTTGACTAAGCATAGTCATTTTCAAAAGCATTTTATTCTTAACCAAGTTTACAGTAGCATTAAATTAGAGTCAGATCTTGGATCTTTTATCATCACTTGTACAGTTGTAAAAAGTCATACGCACTTTGATCTTTTCCAGGTCATGCCATATCGTCTCATACTCTTTCTGCCCATCCTCCAGCATCATCTCTATGGTCACTGTGTCCGTGAGGTTCACCATCCGACCCAGCAGCTCTTCGATGCTCCCCTCGAGTCTCTCCAGATTCTCTTTTTCTAATCCACTCCCTAAACTCCCCATCACATCTTCACAGCGCTGCTTTAGTTTCCCGAGTTCAACGATCAGCGAAAAAATTGTCTTTCTAAACTCCCGCATGTACAAGTTATTGTTATCCAGAGTTTTCTTGTACCTAATTATGGCCGAAATGACGACCCCCACGAATGAAAGAGGAAGCATACCTGAGGCTAAAAGTGAACCAGCATAATCTTTCTGTACGAAGAAATATACAGACATACAAGTACAGACAAAGGCCAATAATCCTCCCAGTATTGAGCCGACAATAAAACCAAGGCAATCCCGTGTATGATATGACATGAGCTGCCAGTTACGCATAGTTGTTTTAATCTTAGCATGGCGTGAGTCGAAAAGGTCGATGAAGGTTGCTGCATTTGCACTCATCAGGTTCATCATGGACTGGGTTTCTGATCTTGAAGAGCATCGGGCCATTTCTTGATCTTTAGACTTTTTCCTTCTTGTACCACAGCTTGTTGTTGTCGTCGTCGTCTTCTGCTGGTCGAACAGTAATGAAGTCATGTGGTCAGTTACTGCTCCTGTTGCTCCGTGTGGTCTACAAGGAGAAATGAAAATTGTTTTCTTTGGGGTACTCTTATTTTTGTCACGAGTCATCACAGTGACTCGCGCGAAGTCACAAACCTTCAACTGGGAAACAATGTTCCAGTAAACTGGTTCTCAACTGGATGATCAGACCAGTTGATTGTAGGCGACAAATAATATTTACTTTTGAGCGATTATTTGTGTCATGTTGCTTATGCCTAAAATTGTATTCTGTAGTAACTAAAGTGCTCTTTAACTGGTACTGTCCACCCAGCTCCTAAAGAGGCCAGTTTTAACCTGGTTTGGCTTAATCTAGATTTATCCTGTTTTACTTCAATCCTCCTTTTTTTGTTTTAAAGTTAAGGTTTTTAGTTATTGTTAGTAGAGCCTTGCATTTGAGCCCGAAGCCCGAAGGGGTCGTCGGCCCGAAGGCCCGCGGGCCGGGCTTCGGGCCCATTACCGCATCATTGCGTCGGACACGGGCCGGGCTTTGTTTTCCCCTGCCAATGCGTTGTGCTGCTATTTTTTAACCAACTTAAATGGCGACATTAAATACAGCACCCGCTCTCCTTAGTCCCTCTCTCCCTGCCCACCTGCTCTCTCAACACCCCGTCTTGACCCGCCAACTCAATACAAACATGTACCTGCCGTCACCGTGGGCTGGGGCGTGGAGGGTTTCCTCGCCGTGGGTAAACCTCTGCAAAGCGGTATGGAGAGAGAGGACGGAGCGGTTCGCATGCGGAGTGCTTCTATCGACGGTATGTTTTCACAGTGCTTCCAGGAAACTAATGCATGCGTGTTTCTCCCAACAATCAAAAATAAACACTGCAGTGTTTATCTATTCATACAATGCAGGTTAACTGTTGCAGCGCTGTTTAATCGCGCATTTGGAAAATATTGGGGGGGGGGGGGGGGGGGGGGGGGGGAGAGAGAAGAGTCGGGCTGGGGTCGGGCCCAGAAATCAGGCCGGTGCAGGGCTCTAATTGTTAGCCTTTGCAGACCTGCTTTGCAATATTTCAATACATTTTAGGCTTTTAAGATACTTAAACAGAATGCCTTCTTCTTGTTAAGTATACAAAATGCAGGAATAGATTTAAATATGATAATAAATAACTAAATACAAGTACACTTACAGAAGCAGCCTTGTTCCGTTGAGCCTCAGTCCTCAGTGTCTTGAGTCAGGTTTGACTTTACCTGTTTTATGACTGCAGCTTTTGACTTCTCGACTCCACCTTTTACAAGTACTAACATGCAAACATCAGGTCTAATCAAATACGGTACACACCTGCTAAATGTTTGCTGAGATGGGCCGAGGACCGAAAAAGTCAAACAACATCTGATTCAGACGATTTCGAAGGTTTTGGTCAACTCTTTTAAGCATGTCGACCGGTATGTTGCCAATTTCGTTTTAGATGTTACACTGTAGGTCTTCCAGGGTCCATGGATGATATAAACCAGGGATTGCAGTAGGGGAATAATCACGGGCTAAAAAATCAGTCGCCTGGGGAAGGCATCTCCCCCAAAAAAATCAATTAAAATCGTTTTTTAGGTGACAAAGTTCAACGTAAATGTTTTAAGATTCAAGATTTTGTTTATTTGTCCCGGAGGAAATTTATCTTGGACACACAGGGTGCCACATAATAAAACAAATACAATGACATAATGGCAAGGACATACCATTCAATACAGAACATCACAAAACATTACAAATCATTCCTCTTTGGCCCGAGCTCAGGAGACCCACCAAAATGGGGAGGACTGAGTTCTTATACCTGTTCAGGTTTCTCAACGAGACAGCTCACTTGTCCTCTTCAACGTAGAGAGTGTCCAACGGTCAAATATCGTTCAACATTTTCAGGTGTTGTAACGGTCCTCTTTGGTCCTTTCTTTCTTTTGGACACATTCCTTGTTCCCCTGAAGGCGTCCACCCACAATAAAACAGATTCGCGATCAGGAACGTGGTCTCTGAGAAGAATTTCGAAGTGATGACAAAAGGCGTTTTGCATCGCGATGACGAAGTGGGTGTTTTGCCTCTACATGAAACTTCCCATCGGCCATATCCATTGGGCCCTCTTCCATCCCACTGTGACCTTCCTTAACATCACCACCCCCTTTTCAAATAAGGAAGTTCCCATTCCCATTAGCCAGCTCAATGTATCTTCACCAAGTTGCCGTGTATAAGCTCAGTCGCATCTTCATCTTGTCGAGTTCAGAGAGGGTCCTGCTGTACTCCTCGCAGACCCGGGTCACACAGTCTGCAGACGCTGTCGGCCTGAGCTCCTCTGTGAGCAGAAACACCTCCAGAACGCTTTGCTCCAGCCTCATCAGCCTCGCTCTGTCTGAACCGCCGAGACCCCTGCGCAGCTCCTCACACAAACGCTTTACGTCCTCCAACTCAATGATCAGCAAGGAAATCGTGCCCCGGAACTGTTTTATACACGCATTCACTTTCTTAACGCACGTCCTTCTATTCGTGGTGTGGTTGTAGTAATAGAGAGCTGGTGGAACAACAGCGACGGTGAGAATCTCCAGCGCAGAACTGGCACCTTCAAAATACACTTTGATGGCGAGGAACACTACAGTTATTTCGTACAAAAATATTCCAACTAAAACGGCGTATTTCCATTTCTTCAGATCCTCAATTTCCACAGTCATCCGTCTGCTTTCCACCAAGAAACTCTGCATATTTTCGTAATGTGCATCGTAGACTTTGATGAAGGAAGCTGCAGCAAAGTTGAGTTCATTCATAACTGTACGACTGTTGTGTTTTTATTTATATGTATAAGTGAGTTGTCTTTGGTCGGTTCTTTTACCAAATTGGCTTTAAAGGTGGAGCTACCTGCAAAAGAAAGCATAAATATGAGTTCATACACATTTTGTCTGAAGCCTTAATGAAGCTGAAGAAGCAATTCAAAGATTGTATTCACTTTGTTCCAACATCCTGACCGAATATCACTGTTTGTCAATCACACCCCTGTCGCTCAGAGACTTACAAGTAGTTCTGCTTGTGCCCAAGTCTCATCATGGCCTAACGCAGAACATCGCTGACAAGTTAGAGCCGTCAACTGTCCACAAACCCTGATTTCTGGGCTTTACTCCGGCTGACTATACCATTTCAGATCAATCACCTCCTTTTCCCAGTTGGTCTGTTTATCAAACTCTGAAGAGGCACCAAATGTGTCTCCCTCCGGCAGCACAGTGGAGGCGTCACAAGAGGCGCCACAGGAAACGAAAAAAGGGGGAAACGGGGACGTATCCAAGGAGGAGGTATCCGGGCAAGACTCGTTTTTCTATTCACTGAGTCCTGGCTCAACTGTAAGGCGGAGTTTCACAGGTGACCCTCAGGTGAAGAATGGCGTCAGAGACACAGGGACAAGGACAAAGAGAAGGAGCGAGAGGAGGCGGGAGCGGAGGGAGCTGCGCAGGAGGAAGAGGAAGGAGAAGAAGCGGACCAGTGCGGGACACCCTGCTCTGAAAGTGCGACAAACCCAGGAGGCGGTGCACTGTTTCAAAGGAGTGGTTAGATTGGCGCCTTTGCTTTATATCCCGGTGGCCTCTTTGACGTACCTGGACTAATTATATATATATTTTTTAAGGTTTCTGGTAGGTTTTCTGGATGGAATGCATACGTAACCATGGACACACATCCATCAGCAGCAAAAAACTACATCTTGGAGGCCACTGGGATGGAAAGTAAAGGCGCCTTTGGTAGCCACTCATACAGCCACTGAACGGTCAAATACGCACTAATATTAACATTTTTTTCCAATAAAAGTTGCATATTGTACCTTTAACTTTAATCATTGGTGTCCTGTTTGAGCAAGGTGCTATTTGACCTGAAAATAAAGTGGCAGAGCCTATAGTTACTGTGTTAGTCAGATGAAGGAGTGGACCAGAAAAAAATAGCAGCACGTTTCACTTTCCAATGCATGAGTCTCTCAGGAAAACATGTGTTTGTGTTTCTCGCAACTTAAATCACATTTACTATTGCAATATTAAAGGGCCTAAAGCTATGGAAAAAGACCTGACATGACAGTAGTGTGAAACGTGTTTGAAAACTAAAATAAACATCAATACACAAAAAAACAAAAAAGTACAGGGCCTTCAAAGTATATATGGTCTTTGGAAATGCCAGAATTTGTGCATAATGTTATGACTCAGATCGCCACCTACTGGCCTTTGTTTGAATTGCTATTTTGAAAAGCCCATCGTCATTTATAAATGAGCTCATAAAACTGCTGATTGGACAACATTAATTGAACCCTAGAAGTTCAGGCTCAATATTTCCTTTTTTTTTGCTTTGTAACATACATTTTTACTTCTACTAGAATAATATTAGGCTTCCTCATTCCTGCCTGATCCTACTCTCACCACTGAACACAGATTTTTGTTTTATAAAGTTATTTAACTTACAAACTTTTAGCTGTTCCTTTTGCCGTGCAGTTATTTGGTCTCACCTTGCTCTCCGCTCCATCTGACTCCAGTCTTCCTTTGTTTCGATAAGAAATATAGTTTTTATATTGCACCTCTGTGCCAAAGCAAAGCAGCTGATTTTGTGACGCAGGTTCAGAGTTATTTTAAGTTGACTCACCTCGCATGACCTCCCATTTGGGCCGTCACCTTGGGAGGAGGAGTCTGTATCACCTGCTTCATTAAAGTGCAAACGTGAAAATGACCCACACCCACAATAAGCATATATTTCCATGACTGTTTCTAACGCTAATGCTTCTTAGAATGTTGGGCCAACACAGAGATGTTTAGAGCAGAGGTAGAATAATTTTACTACAAGTTAAAGAATATTTCAGGTTATAAGAGCTGAATCTCAAAGGAAAATGTCCTAAAACTCATCATCCTCTTCATGTTGAATAATCTTTTCTCACGTATTTTCTATTTTCTCACTTATACAGTATATAATAGTCAGAGGTGGGTTGTACTCAGTTACATTTCCTCAAGGACATGTACCTTTTTGAAGTAACTGTACTTTTGAAATTAGTTTTTTTTACTTCTACTTGAGTAATATTAAAATGAAGTATCAGTACTATTGAGTAAAAAAAAGTAACTTGTGACACTGTGAGTAAATATTGTATTAAAAAAATCTTCATTTTGACGCATATAATGTATGCATTTTATGTTTTTTTAAAACCTAATTCTTCATAATGATTTCTTTGTGCATGTTTTTAGGTGTTTGATAAAATAAAATAAACTATTTTCACATAATTTCATATTTTGTTTCTCATAATTTATATGACAATGAAACATTTATCAGACTTTTGCGCTCAGACAGTTACTCAGTACTCAAAGTACTTTTTGACTCTTACTTGGGTAATTATTTTGGCTACGCTCTTATTATAGTTAAATCATTTTGTTATATCAGTTTGATATATAGCAAGCACGGCTTTTGGATCTAATGACTTGTGTTGGGGTAACGAGTTACTTTTTTACAGTAACTAAAGAATATAACATGACTTAAACACAATATAGTAATATATTAACTCAAATTACAAGAGCATTTAAATGTATGAAAAAAAAAAGGCAAACTCCGCCCAAATAAATGCAGCACCAAATCACATTGGACACTGGCGTGTAAGATCTGCAATGCGGTGGCATTATGACTTTTCAGTTTATATTTTGCCAAAATTAACTCAAACTATTGTAACTCAGCTACATTTTTTAAACAGTAATTTGTAACACAAACAAGTTAAATTTTCAACGCTGTAACTACTAATATATTACAATCTTAGAGTAACTTGCCCAACACTGATAATGACACATTTGTTTGACTCCTAAGTGACTGTTACCTGGAAGCACGCTCCCTACGGTGGCCTCTTTGAGACAAACCAGATCACGTTTGATAAACACAAATTCTTAATTGTATTGGAAACGAGTTGGGGATTTTAAATGTATGCAGTTTATGCAGTAGGGCTTCCAATATGAGCAATAAAGGCTGTGAAATGACAAATTCAGGGTTCTGAAAGATATTTCACAGTGAGAGCCAAACTAACAGAAACAACGCATATCTAATTCAATATATTAATGTTTTGCAGAAACAGTTTTCATTTCCTGTATTGTCCTAATGTTAAAAGATGGTTACAGTTGTCCAACAAATCAACCAAAAAAAGAAAAGAGATTGAATCTTAAAGTCAGAAAGTTATTTCACCAAACTTTTTTTAAAGATGGCCATATTAGTCTAAATATACAATTTTATTTACATCAACAACACTGCCCAAAAAGAAAAAATAATTAAGACAATCAGAAAGCTGAGAAAAAAAAAAAACTATCCAAGCGAATACAGTATGACCCCGTTTTAGAGATAACGAAGCAATCTTTCCTCCAGCAGTTCTTGTAGCTTTTTGTTTGTTTGTATTTGACGATACACCAATGTAACGTGCATTACAAAGAAAAAAATATTATTATTGTTATTTTTCCACATTTTCCAAATTGGTTTTGACAATATATTTCCCACCTCTGCTTCTCATTGACAATGTGTGACATACACAAAACCACGTGGTAAAGCATGCAGTGCTGACGTCACAAATCCTGTCAATTTAGCATAAGTATTTAGCAGATTCCACACAATGCCTTGCCCACAATGTGTACGTGTATGAATAAAACACGTTCAGTGCAGTCCTTGAGCAGGTTCAGCCGGTCCGTCACTCTTTGCAAGTAAGGTGATCAACTCACTTATACTGTTGAACGTAGAAAAGGCCTTGTCAAACTGCCAGTGCACCTGTTTCACACAGCCTGCCGTGACCGTGTTCCCGAGCTGTTCCTGGAGCAAAAACACCTCCAGAATCTTCATTTCCAGTTTCATCAGCTTCTCTTGTTCACATCCAAATGTTTTTTCCCGCAGTCCTTCACACAAATGTTTCACTTTTTCCAACGTTCTGTTCAGCAACAAAACAGTTTCTTTAAAATCTTTCATCAAAATCTCCACTGAGTCAAAACATTGGTTCTTTTCGCTTTGCTGTTTAACTCTAAACCCCATAAATAACGTCAACGGTAAAGTCAGGATTGCAGAAAAAGTTGTTAGCACAACACTTCCCAGTAAACCAAACACTGCTAATAATCCAAAAATCACTTCAAGTACTTTCTCAACAGATGCCCTCTTATTTATGGACTCAATCTTATGATGATGACAAAAGCATTCAGTCACCATTTGAAGCATCTTTGCCCAGTTGGCATCAAAAACTTTGTTAAATGAAGACGCGTGTTCCTTAAAGTTCCTCATAAGTTCAGTCACAGGTTTGACTGCCTCTTCGTGCCTGGTTGTCTTTGCCATTTTACTTTAGTTTCTCCGAGCAGTCCAAATGTGAACAGACTGGTGAGGTTTGAGTTGATGACGTTGGAGGCTCCACCCATGAGCACAGGTTCACTGCTTTTACTGTAGCCAATGGTCATGGAGCAAAGCCTGGTACAAATTCTTTCGGGACCAATAGGCTTCACAAATTAACATGAAATACCTTCGTTCTAAGAGTAGCACAAGTGATGGCGATGTAGAAAAATTCTGTACAAAATCCCTAAAAGTACAAGGATTGTTACTCCAATTTCACACGAAGTTGGCATGCATGGGCAGAAAATATAGACAACAGTGCAATCATTTTCTAATCTTAAAGTATAGAAACTATAAACCTCTCCAGACCAGTTTTATCTCGTAATAATTACTACCCACTCACTGAAATATTTAAAACAAAATGCCCAAGACGTCAAAAGGAGCCAGCTGAGGTGGCTAGGGCATCTGTTCCGGATGCCTCCTGGTCGCCTCCCTCGGGAGGTGCTCCAGGTAGTCCTATTGGTAGGAGGCCTCGTGGAAGGCCCAGGACACGCCGGTGGGACTATGTCTCCGAGCTGGCCTGGTGTCGCCTCGGGGTCCCCCCAGAACAGCTGGAGGAGGTGTGCGTGGATCGGGAAGTCTGGGCATCTCTGCTGAGACTGCTGCCCCCGCGACCCGGCCCCGGATAAAGCGGAAGAAAATGGATGGATGGATGGAAAATGCCCAAGACCACATCACATGGAGCCCTCTCAAGAACAAGTTAAAGCATTCAGGGGGGCAGGAGGGGGGTACCGGTCAGTATGCAACACGATTAAAGACTTGATCGTCCCAAACAATGAAAAGGCCTTGAAAATCTGCTTGTGCACCTCTCCCACAGACTCTGTTGAGACCGTGTGCCGGAGGCTGTTGATGAGCAGAAATAACTCCAGGATCTTCAGCTCCAGACCCATCAAGGTTATTTTCTCCGCTCTACAAGTTTCAACGCGCAGTTCTTCGCACAGGCACTTCACGTTCTTCAACTTTCTGTCCAGTGATGCAACAGTGTCTCTGAACTCCAACATCAATCTTCTCATTGCCTCCAAACAGTCTCTCTCTTTGGTTTTATCAACAGCAGTTAAATATATGCACAAAGCAAAAGATGGTAATGAAACTAGGAGAGCAAATGTATAAAAAAAAGAGAGCAGTCCAAATAAAACTCCGATAGCTGTAACTACTTTGTAAGCAATATAATTACATTGTATCTCGTTCACGTCAGCTGAGGTTTGCCGGGATCTGCGCACAACCCGCTCCATCTTCTCTTGATTGGCCTCAAACGCTCTGGTGAATAAAGCCCCGTGTTCTCGAAAGTTCTTCATGAGTTCAGTTTCAACCTCTTCAATGTGAGAAATGTTTGCCATTTCTATGAAGGTTTCTCCCAGATTATAGTCAAGTCGCAAAAAAAATCTTAAACTTGTGCACCGTGAAACCTGCCCGGCCAGCCACTCCTGCGTTTTGTTTCTATTCCAGAAAATAAGAAAAGCGCGACCGTGGAACAGGTTGATCGTCTTTTGAGCCTATGACGCTTGTTTGGCTTCCTCATGTGGCGACCTCAAGAGCCACACTTCCTGTGTTGTATCTTATGGCATTAAATAGTTATTAACCATCAAAGATAGGAAAATCGACGGGAGAGTCACAATGTGTGGGGTTGCTCGTCCCTGTTGTTATTAATGGTTTGTTTGAGACTTGAGCTAAAATGACAAAATAGGTTTTTAAATACTCACCAATAAATGCCCGATGTGTCTCTCCCACTGATTAGAAATCCTCTGTGATGATCTTAAAATGCAGGAAATCAGCAAAAAAAAAAAAAACATTTCCATGTGCCAACCAACCCCTGACCCAATTGTGACAACAAGCCCCAGCAGACCGCCTGACAAAACGTTTGACCTCTCACATGACGTTAGCCTGAAAGCTCAATTATTGTTCAATTCGCTGTGATCTAAAGCTCTCAAAAGCAGCTGCCGTAGCATGTTTTTTTTACTCATGAAATGTCCGTGAAAGTAAATACTACGCTGAGAAAAGACAAAGGGAGAGAGGAATATTGTACATTGTGCCACAACCCAATTATACAATGGAGATTTTTTTTTTTTTCGCTCAAACTTGGCTGTAAATACTGCTAAAGTGGCGCTAGCCCACAGTTAGCCTTGCCCGTTAGCTTCTTCTGTGATAAACCAAACATTTGCAAAATGTCCATCAACAAACTGAAAGCTGTAGACAGAATACAGTCAGGACTTACCTCTCCACCATGTCATAAACCTCAGAAATAAGAGCCAAACGTGATTTTGTCAACAACTGAGAGCAGTGAGGGAGTTTTTTTCCATTAGTGTGTATTGGGGCTGCCGGGTCGGAGGCAGAGAAAGTTGCAATTGTGGTTTTCTGGCCAGAGACACCGGGGGAGATGAAAGACCCCCCCGATCATCCTATTACCACTTGTATTATCCTCAGAGGGATTACGAAAAGGATTTATTAAGGTAAACAAGTTACATAGTTCTGCTTTAACTAGACGATTTTTCAGAAACTACTCACCTCCAGGTTTTCAACATGAAAACATCTGACAGTAGGAAAATCGGCCAAACCCACACAAAAAGACAAATCCTCTCCTCATTTCAATGTTTTTTGAGTGAATGAAAACATTACAGCGGGAGAATCATGAGATTAAACTTTATGTTCAGTAACAATTTCAAGCCACAGGTATAAAAAGCAATGTGACAAACACCCCCGATCTCCCTTACTAGCTTCATGCCGAGATTGTTATTTATTGTTTTCCAACTCCAAGAGAACAAACACGAACTGAGCTGATTTATTCATGCAGTGCTGATGCCGATTTTTTTTTTAAACACATTCACACATAAACCTCATAAAAAACATCACAATCTCAGTTTTTCCCACTACATTTTACACTAAAACACTCTATGGCCCCATTTCGCCATTGAAAAAGACATCAAAAGTAGTCAGTGATGTAAATAACTGGGTTTGTAGGCAATGGGCTTATTTAGTAGAACTGAGTTCATGCTTAATATTATACCCAGATTTCACTATTGATCACCACGTGCCAGATTTATTTCTTCTTCTTTTTGTACTGTTAAAGCAAATATAGATCCTAGAAAAATTTAGAGCGAAATGATCTTCCGGAGGATCTACTTAACTTTGTACCCATTGTTTTATTAAACATTTAGAGCTCTAGATCCCTCTGGTGGACTCCCGGGGTATTGCGGGCAACTGACATACAGGTGCTAGTCATATAAATATGCATTCACGTCTGTTATTCAACTTAAATAGTGAAACTAATATATGATATACTCCATCCATCCATCCATTTTCTTCCACTTGTCCGTTGCCGGGTCGTGGGGGTCACATGGCCCAAGTCACATTGCACCAGCCCCTATGGCTCCTCCTGCAGGTGGTGGGTCCACAAAAGGATGATAAACTCATTATATGCAAAGTGACATATTTGTTTGTTATAACTTTGATTATTATAGCTCAGCTTGTAAAAAACCCCAAATTAAAAATCTCATAAAATTTGAATTTTTTTGACCATGGGTTGTAAGCCATAATCATCAATATTATAACAAAGAAAGGCTTGACATGTCACTTTGCATGTAATGAGTCTACATCATGTATCAGTTTTGACGGTAGCTACGGTGGCGCAGATGGTTGAGCAGGTCGGGGGTTCAAATCCCGCCTCCTCAAGGTGCATGCTGTCGTTGTGTCCTTGGGCAAGACACTTCATCCATCTTGCCTCCAGTGTCTGCGTACATTGGTGTATGATTGGGTGAGTGGATCCTTGCTGTAAAGCGCTTTGAGTGCCTAATGTAGGTGGAAAAGCACTATATAAGTTGAGACCATTTCACATTTTAAGTTGAATTACAGAAATAAATGAACTTTTGCATGATATTCTAATTATATGACGAGCACCTGTAAATGTTAAGAGTTTTTAAATATAATTTTTTTTGAGATAGTTAAGCAAACAATCTGTTTTAAAGATTTTTGTTGTGGTTGCAAAACATTAACCCTTAAAATAACAGTTGTCTTGTTAATAGAGGTCTTCATGTATACAGTAGTAAGGAATAGAGCAATTATAACTAAAATATTTCTTGAAACGGGATCAAAGCATAAAAACACGACACATGGCTTTCAGTCAAAAATATAGATTTTACCAAATCATTTTCTAAACATTTAAAAAAGAAATACTGCATGGCTTTGTTTGCACTGTTATGTGTTTGAGACTGAACAGAAGAAATACAGGTCACCGCAACAGTGAAATTAAAATCATTAAAATTACTGTTTTGAGTTGAAGTCATTCTACCTATTGTGATATTTTTTATTAACATTTCACATTATCCAGTTGGCAGCACAATTTCAAAGACTAAAAAATAAATGTTATGGCAAAGTTTATTGGCTGTTCTCCTTCAGTCTGTGACGGATGTGAATCACCTCCTCGTCCTAGAAAGTAGAGAAGAAGAAAAAACATGATTTGTTTTTGAAATGACGAATAAAGCAAGTAAAGAGTCCATTTTATTATATTTTATTTTAGCATAATGCATAAAGTTAAGAAAGGATGTAGAAATAAAATAGGAAACGTGGCAGTTTGCAAGCCAGCTAATCTGGAAAAGCTTCCAGGGTCCTTTAGCTCTTTCAATTTATTTTTCCTATAGCCGTTTGATTGAGCCATCAAACACTGCAAATTTTGGACGTTGCAGATGTTTTAAGCTGCTGTCAACCCATTGACCACATGTAGGTGACGTCAAAGCCTATTTGGAAATCATTAATGAATGTACAGAACTTTTTAGATTTTGCTTTGTATAAGAATTAGTGTATGAAAGTGTCCTCTGAGCTAAATACAAACTCAAATTCAGTTACGTTTCTGCTTTTTGCGGGGTCGGATACACCGCCGCCGACAACTAAACATCATCATATATTTTAATGATATCAAAATATAATTTTAATATCATTAAAATATTGATATTTTAATGATATTTCTGAGAACTTTTTGCTGTGCAGATCCAGTTTCCATTTTTAAGTTAATCTGTTTTGGATCCAGCACGCCTATTTACTGTTTTCTCACGCCTTTATAGTGACAGACTCAGATAGCTACAGCATTACTGTGATTTCTATGGGTCCATATCGCTCTGTATCAAAACAATCACAGACAGAGCGCCATCTTCAGTCAAATGAACAAGTGAAGCACTAACACTGTTGATTTGAGACATCAAAGTTGGCTCTGACTGATATAGCGATATTTGAGAGGAAATGCCTTTTTACACCTTAGAGTAACGTTCTACAAATTAACAGCTATGGTTGGACTATCGTAAAGTCGGATGGTGATATTTAAAAGCTGTGTGGAGAGTTCCAGACGTACAGTTGCGGTCTCGTCTCCCTCCGTGTGTTCGCTGCCTGTCGGGAAAGCCTCAAAATCGGACAGAGCGCTCTCCACCATCTCCTCATCGTAGTCCGTCTGGTTCTCATCCGATGGCTCTTCTGAAAACAGCAGCATGATACTTAACTTAATGTTTTAATTCAGTTCTTACGAACATATATTTCAGTCTTATATGTTTAATACAAAACACTGAATTCACAGATGGACTTACCGTCTACGAGAGCAGCTTTCACCGACTCGATTCGGGACACGATCTCTGCCAGGTCGGTGAAGGAGGCGTTCGGACACGTCACCATCTGAAATACACGGATGGGCGTTAGACGAAACTGGAACCTCTGCAGTGTTTAGCTGTAGCATATCCGTGTAATCGCTCACGTGTCCCGTCTTCGTTTTGTGGAACTCCTCTTGGTGCCGGTCCTTGAGCATGCGGTCGATCACTCCGCTCCTCTGCCACACGTCGAACAGAGTCTTCCCGTGCTGGTAACCCACCTCCTACAGACGCAAACAGGTGAGACTAAAACTATATACAGGCCAGGGTTTAAACTGGGAGCGGCAAGTCCAATTTAATGCTTTTTAATGACTAAATAATGTGCTTTTATTGTCACAAATGCAATAATCTCATTTCATTCCATCAAGAGGAATGAGCAGAAATGTTGGTATTCTAAAGCAAATTGGACTCAATGATTAACTTTAGAACCGCCTGGAACCGCCACCATAACGTGGTGGAGGGGTTTGAGCGCCCGAATCATCCTGGGAGCTCTGTTGTCGGGGCTTCGTGCCCCTGGTAGGGTCTCCCATGGCAAACAGGTCCTATGTGACGGGTCAGACAAAGAGCGGTTCAGAAGCCCCTTATGAGAGACCAACAGGCCCGGTTAGAACCATGAGGCCGTTCTTCCGTGGGCCCATCACCTGCAGGAGGAGCCATAGGGGGGCCGGTGCAATGTGATTTGTGCAGCTCCAACAGCTATGACCCGGCAACAGACAAGTGGAAGAAGATGGATGGATGGATTAACTTTAGAGCTGAATGTGTGTTCGACCATATTTTTTTAATAAACTTATGCAGTAAAATATTCAACCAATGTAATTATAAATTTGATTTAATGCCAATTGGAATCCTTTAATGCTTTTTAAAGCGTGGGTATTATGCTTTCACAGGTATTTGGGATTAATCTGATACACATCTTTATCACTTTTTTATTTATTTTTTATTTTGTTAGTCTGAAAACACAATATCTAAAACACTTCCTGATTCTCCAAGCGAGCTACCACAAGCCCCTCCCACCCCACCCCTTTGCTGCTGTTCGCTGCACAGATGTTTCAATAAAGAGGATTAAAAAAGAAAAAAAAAACACACCGCTCAGCACGTGTGGCTGTAGTTGCCGAATGTTTTTACTCCGCAGTTTGAACTCCAGGATTGAGCTCAGCAAGAGATCAAGAGGTGAGGAAAGAATTTCTCAGGAGGAACTTTTTGGTATCTGTCAGCCACTGGGGATGATTCAAAGATTACTCAAAGATGGGCTAGTTGCTTGACACACAACTCCAGGTTTTTTTTTTTTTTACAGGTTTTGACACTTACAGCGATCTCGTCAAACTTCCCGAACTCGAGCGTGCCGTAGTGGTCGATGGGTGGACGGATGTACTCGCAGTATTCGCTCTCTTTGACCACTTCGAGCTGGCGCACACAGCACACGTATGCCAGGCGGGTTTGGATCTCCGCCATGCCCAGCACCTGGGAGCATGAAGATACACCTCTTAGGTTGTCTGATAGCAGTACAGTACTATCAGAAAGGATGTAACAATACTGACAAAAATGTGATATTGGGAAAAGTCAAAACCATAGAGTTAATTCTGCATAATTACCTTGACTTTCTCTGCTAGTGGGTTGAACCTCTTCCAGAGCAGCCACCATCCGTTCAAAGAGTCTCCGTAGTTTGTTAGGTCTGTTTCGTCTAGGCTCCCGACATCGATGGCAATGACCACCTTCGCTCCCATCGACCGAGCCACATCAGCTACAATAAAGAAAAGGAAGAACAGTGTTTTAGCAAAGCAGCTCAGAAAGTCAGTATGTAGATCTACCGTTCTCTTTGAGTCCGTGCAGATGTGGGTGACGTGATGTTGTACTTTGACACTTTTTGACCCCGATACACACCTGACTTCAGTTCTCCAGCCGCGATGCATGAAGGCTTCATTTCAAAACTCAATCATCAGAAAGTGTTGATGTTATTTTAATTCTGTTCAAGGCCCATTAGGCTGAAACGCCTTGGGGTGTGGAACTATAATAAACTGCCTTGGATTTTATATTTATTGGAAAGTTCTGTTCTCTGGCCTGAAAATGTAACGTAAAAAAAACAGTATAAAATAATCATATACTTAAAATATGCTGATATTAATGGAAGGCACGGCATTATTTTAAAAAAAAAGTTATATGTGCCAAGATATGCACTCTAACTTGAGCAACCACCTTAAATAGAACAAAAAGTAGGACTAGACGTGCAATTAGGTGGGACATTTAGGGGAAGACTTGAGAAAGCACTGCTTTAAAGGGGGGGGTAAAGTCGACTTTTTCAAGCTTTATATCATGTTATTATGTCATTCCCTCATTAAACACATGCCTGGAGTGTTGCCTTGGCTCATTCACATATTTTTGAGTAATCAGTAAAAACTTAGATGGCAGCCATTTTAGGTGTAGCTATGCCTCAGTCCTCCTAGGAACGCCCCCACCTCCTGGAGACGCCTCTGGACCATAGACTGTATAAAGAATAGACAGCTCCTCCTCACTCCTCCCCGTTTACCAAAATGACAACGTTCGTGGGGGAAATCATGGCGGATTTACAGACTCCTCCTCTCCAGCTCTGACGAAGCATGTTCCTAAAAAGGGCATAAGGGAGGGATCTTGACTGTAGACCCGGCCCTGCTTGGCCCTCGCGGGGCGTGTAATGGGCGTGTATTTCTGTTGTAATCGCACCCATTCTGGTCGCAGCAACGTAAACGGCCTGTCAATCAAAGTCTGGTGCCCCATATTGTTTTTAACCCAGCGTAATCACAGGAGGAATATCTAGCTCTAGCCACTTCTAAACCATTAAGCACCGGGCATTAAAGTTGTTTTTAACGTGTCTAAAGTCCAATGCATTCCAATGGGGGAATAGCGGTCATATGGAGGTACTACAGCAAAGGTGGAGCAATGGCGGCCTCCAGTGTCGTAGTCAAAAAGCAGAGCAGTCAGTGGCCATTGCTCTGGACCTTTCGTCACCAGCCAAGGCACCACCCACTGCTCCTCAGCTCAGCAGAGCCCCCTCCCTGCACAGTGTTGTTGTTTAAATGTCACAGTAGTGTGCTGAAGGGGGCGTGTCGGAAAGCTTCTTAAAGAGACAGAGGCCTATTTCAAGACGTTCAGTACAGCCATTTTGAGAGAGCAATTTTATTCAAGGCAGTTATTTTAATTTACTGCATATACAGACCAACAGAAGGTTACGTCATCATTGTAGTATGCTATAGACTGGTGCTATGTGATTGAAAAAAGTATAATACCCCCTCTTTAAACATCTAGTTTATTAATAAGGCACATTATCCCCAAAATACAAACATATTTTCAAAGCACTTCGGAGCTATGAATTATAAAACTAATTTAATTTAATGATTTATGATTATTTATTTTTTTCTACACAAGGAACCAATGACAAAGTGGGACATCATCGAAATAAGTGGCGCACAGAGACTGAAATTGCTAAAGTACAACTTTAACCTTAACTGTAGCCTAAATGGCTTGGCAATACGACCAGAAGAGAGGCTGGTGGTCTCCCTTACACAAACATTTTAGCATAATTGGAAACACTTAGCTGAATAAATCTGCTATTGTCAAGCTAGTAAACTCACCTTCCATTTTTTTTAACTCACTTCCATATTCTAATTATTGATGCTGTAAAACTTTGACCTTTTATCTCAAACTGACCGGGGAGGTTGTTGATGTAGCCTCCGTCCATGAGTAAGTGTCCGTCTTTGGGGTCACAGAGCGGGGGCAGGTATCCGGACAGAGACATACTGGCTCGGACGTACCTCCAGAGGGAACCTGAAAGAAGGTTCAATGTGGTTTATTCATGCGGTTTTCAATACTAAAAATCTGTTTTGTATTGTATTACACAAACCATAAGTGTGAACCCTCATGGCAGAAGCGGTGATGTCCGTTGTGATGTTGAAATATGGCAACCATAAATCCTACAGAGAAAAAGTGAATTCTTATGTATGTAATTGTACTGAAGTCTAAGGTTAAAGGCGGGGGTATGTATGAAAAGCAAACAACAATTGTGATTTATTCAAAAAGAAAAAACATGTTGTTCAGGTTGCCAGATCCTAAGGCTAAAAGGCTAAGGCTTCGCGGGTATTTTTAAATTACGAAACGAGACACTTTAATACATCTTATGTGTGATTTTACCACCACATCCAGCGCTTCTGCGGGGGCTGCTGCATCTGTCGCCCTCCCCGCCCCTCACTCAGCCCCAGATCGGACTTCTACTTGAGCGGGACCTGCTGCCAGTCCTCCTGGCCGCCCTCCCACTGAACCCCGGGTCTGACTTCAGTGCGCCTGTTCCATCCTCCTTCAGCCTTCTGTCCATCAGTCTTATTTCTCTCTTTCTGCAACTGGACCTTATTTGACTTATATCTGATAAACTGCGTGTGCATTTAGATCGCTTCTTTTCTCTTGTGATGTAGTGCGCATTGGTGAGGCGCTTTCTTTTCCACGCAAACTTTTAGGAGTCACGTTGCTGAACCGGGAGCTGAAGCTCATTTCTGGAGAGCAGCTTGTTCTGGGCAGTGTTTTATCAAACTTCTGTGGACTCAGAGGCGCTACACCCGCTGTAGTGTCTCTGAGTCTCTGAGTGCTGAACTACAGAACCTGTCCGCTGTGCCTGCATGTCTGCCCCGCCTACCTTTCCCCGCTGAGCGGAGACAGAAGAAACGCACAGATCTGTTTAACTGATACAACTACTCAAAAACACCTCCTATTTGTGTTCTTTTCATATTCCCCAAATCCTCTATTGCTGAAAACAAAATGGGTAAATTTAATGTATCTGATTTATTTATTTCTGTGTAAAGGCAGCGCGATTTTTATTTAAATCTTTTATAAAAAAATTGTTATTTATACTTTTTGCTTCCTTTTACTCATTTGTACTCTTTTATTCATTGTACGTAAGATACCTCTATTCTATTATTATTATTATTATTACGTGCTTTAACATTTACCTGATTCTTCTTCGATTGCACATTTTCTGACTATTTGTTCTTAAACTGCTGTAACCGGGGAATTTCTCCATTGTGAGATCCCACAAATCTCCTCTTAAAGTGGTTTTCAACTAGTGGGATAGGCCCCTAAAACTGATGGTTGATGAAATAAAGTGGACATATTAAGCATACGGGGCATAAAATAGACTTATACATTATTTTGGGTGTCTAAGCATTGCTATTTTACATTTAATAATTTGAAATTGACTCTTTAATATGATTTAAAGCTCAAAACAGTCGATTTTGCTTATGTCCACTTTAAAGACAAGAGAGATTGAAATAAAAAAAACACTTAAATAATAAACAGAATTACTTTACCTCTATTTGTTTGCTTTTGAAAACGGATCTGATGCCCGAGTTAAAAGCAGCTCCTGAAAACATGGAGGTGATGGGATACGTCAGGTCCAAGATCTTTTTAAACCAAGACGTCATGTCCTGAAAAACACACACACACACATTTACCTTTCTATTAGCGTTATCACTGATATTATTAACTTGCTCTGTTCCCCTCACCATGGACCACTCTCTCGCTCTGACCCTCATCCGGCTGCTGCTCTTCTCATCCGCGTACAGCGCCCCCAAAAGGGAGCCGATGGAAGTGCCGCCCACCAGGTCGATGGGAATCCCCGCCTCGTTCAGGGCCCTCAGGATCCCCACCTGCGAACAGCCCCTGGTCACAAACACGGACAGAACAGTTAGACAAAAATATCAATGAATGTACAAAGACTTGAAGAGCACACTCGGCATCAAGAAGGCACACAGCTCCAACGATACGACAACACTTTTGCAAATCTAGCCGAGTAATTGATGAATGGAAGATACAGTTTAGCAATGAATCAATAAATTAGGTCATATTTGGTGCTTTGAAGCCCAAACTAAAAATTATGTTGTGTATATGTATCAATATCTGTGACTAATAGATAGAGGTGGGCTATATATCGCCTACAAGATCATATCGACAGTGCTGTTTGGAAGATATGCATATGAGTTTATCCCCAATGTCAAAACATTTAGAAAACTGAATTTTCCTTTTGAGCGACAAAGCGATGTAAATCAAGATGTTTGACGGCACAATTTTGCATATTTCTGATGGTTTGCAAAAAAAAAATGTTTTCAGTATCGCCCAGCCCTACTACTACAATATTCCCTACACACATGGGCGTAACTTCCTTAAGGACTGGTGTGGACATTTCCCCACCAACTTTGGCCTGGCAGGGACAGTCCCCACGAATATTTCCCACCTTTTCCCTTCTGAGCATTTACATTTTTGCCAGTAGCTTGAGCGGCTGGGCAGAGTTCAGAGCGTCTTTGAGCTAAATGCATGATGCGCAAATGTTTTTAAGCCCTGCTGCTCCCACTGTGATGTGAGGGGCGTAGGGGGCACGTCTTCTCACTGGGCGATCTTTCACAAAAGCTTTACACTGATATTGGCATGTTATGCTGGAGAGAGGACGGCCAGCATCACAACGCTTTTGTTTCGTGTTAATTGGTGAAATATTTGCGGAGAAATTCACATTTCGGGTTGCAGCTGCCCTACAGCATGTTTATGGAGCTTATTTACGTTCGACGCATTTACGTGGAAACACGCGATGTCTGTAGTTTAATTTGATCAAATGTTTTACTCAAAAACGATCAGAAAATAATTGTTATGCTCTTTCCATTACTTAGTTTTATTGAGAAGTCAAGTGCGGGACAAGAGAGCGGTGTGTTCCTTCCATAGATTGTAAGCGCAGGGAAGGACAGACTCGTGTACCAACAAATATATGTATATATTAAAGATTCTAAAAAAAGAATTCTAAGGGGGGTGACACCAAACCTACGCCCTTGCCTAAACAAGAAACTAGATAAATCAACAGTCTAGAAGCCTTAATACAGCTTAAAGCTGAGGTACCTGATTATTTTGGTGCTGTAGAATACATGTATTGTTGCCACCTCTGAGTATGTTGTAAACACAGCAAAACACAGACCTTGTTGTATTGTCTTCACCTAAAGTTGTATTGAGCAATGCGGAGAATAAAAGTTTAATCTAAATTAGTGGAATTTATCTTTGGGGTGGCCGCCCCTGCTTCACTTTATCACCACTCCATGCTGTATATGGGTGAAATGTGCATATAATTACATTCTTTGAACAATTTGAATACACAGGAGGGACTGTGAGAGCTAGAAACAAGTTTGGACCAAAACAAAAAATGTTACTGTTTAAACAGGAAAAAATCAGGTACCCCAACTTTAATACACAGAGACACGAAAACGTACAGTGCAGCCCTGGAAAAATAATGATTTCCCCCACATGTGGGATATATTGTTTGTTCAAATCAGTTCAAATTTTGTGTCTGCATTTCCAGAGGTGCAAAGTAATGTCTTTTTTTTTTAACTACACCCCCTACCTTTGTCACTGTTGCAAGAAAAGAATAATGAAGAAAAACAGAAAAGTTAGATAACCCAATCTTTTTGACCATGTAATTTAAAACTAATGTCCATCAACTCCACATACAGTTAGTATATGTGATGTGAATGGTAAATAGTTCATGGCAGAAGCTGCAGTACCTGGCTCCGCCTCCTCCCAGTACGATGGCGATGCTGTTCCCCGTGAGGATTCTGGCCAGTCGGGAAAAGTCAGAGTGGCGATCAGGACACTTCTCAAAAACCCGCTGGTACAACTCCCGCTGTGAAATAACACACACTTCAACATCACCGTGATAGGACAGCACGTTCAGTCTTATTAAAGTCATTCATCCAAGTAATTCTATATTTACAAAGGTGCTTTATTCTAGAAGCACAACGAGGAACCTGACAGAAGAAAATGACCAGCAATGATGTAAATAAAAGGACATAAAGCAGAACTAAGTAACTCATGCCCCTAGAGGCCATAGCACCACTGCAGGTGTCGTAGCATGTTGCGTTTTTTTTAGTCATTAATTGTCTGTGAGAGTAAATACTCCACTGACAGAAAAGACAAAGAGAGGCATATTGTACATTGTGCCACAACCCAATTACACAATTGAGATATTTTTTGTCACTCAAACTTGGCTGTAAATACTGCTAAAGTGGCGATAGCACACAGTTAGCTTTGCCAGTTAGCTGCTTCTTCGTGATTCCATTTGTGGGGGTCAGCCCTATGTTCCCCCACTTCTTTTGATTAAGATTAGGCACCAGCCCACTATCCTTAAGGTTAGGGTTAGGGTTAGGGTTAAGCTGCTTGATATATGTCTGACATTTCACTCTCATGACTTGTGATTGGTTGAAGTACCAATTCACCTACGGAAAAAAAAAAATCGCACCCGGGGAACATTGGTATGCACCCCCATTTGTGTGTATTGAATCTCAAGCATGGGGCCTTTAGATTTAGTCGACTAAAATTACATGACACTTTCAAAGACTAAAACTTGCTTGAAACTAACAAAATATTTTGACTAAATGTATTTCATAACCACAAAGACGAAAACTGAATTCAGATATATTATCAAACTGAACATTCATAGGCCTGGTTTGGTTGAATAAATCCGGTACCAGTTTGGGGAGGCTGCGTCGGGAGAAGACCCTCCGCGGGCAGGACAGGTGGTGGTGTCTGGAGATCCAGCTCCTCATGTTCAGCCACTCGGCCGTGCCTTTGGGAGGAGGACCGTCCTCTCTGTGCAGCAACACCAGCTGCTTCTGCGCTCGCACCGCGCTGCCCTCCAGCATACGCTCCAGCTGACACAAAAATACATAACGTCTGTGATTTTTATCGTGAATTTCAACAGAGACGACACACATTTATCCTGAGATGTTGTTCCCCGCATCTGCTGAACCTGTCGCAACATCAATGTGTTGACTTACAGATAATAATAAAGATGACAACAAACCTTTTATTCATTTAGTTTGACAGTTCTACATTTATCTTAGGCTCAGGTTGTTTGTTTTTCAGTAGCGTCAAAAGCCTGCTCTCGCCGCAACCTAAAACAAATGACATCCTTCGTCATGTATCTCGGATTGTACTCAATTCTCATAAAACCGTTTTGTGGAGATTTTAACTTCAATAAAAACTTTTTTTCTTCTTCTGTTAATCGTTTTTTGAGGAGGCACTGTTCCGTTTCCTTTTGGGAAACTGCTGAAGGCAGGAAACATGGACAAAGTTCATGTTTAACCCACCGTGACACATGTATTGCAACAAAGAAGTAATGTGATATTTTGCAAAACTATATTTTGACCCAGCCCTATTAATGATTAAATTTGACTTCCTGCTGCCTGTATAACCCCCACAAAATCTCTTGGTGTTGTTTGTAGCACTGACCTCTCCCACAGTGGGCTCCTGCTCTCCCAGCCCCACGATGAGGATGCAGTCGGCCTGACGAATGCAGCGCTGAGTCCAGGGGGTGAGACCTGGGTCCGACTGGTATAGGACGATCCGGTGAATGTCCTCCTGCTGCCCCAGCCAACTGGACAGACGGTACTCGTGCACACTGCAGAAGGGAAGGCAGGAAATTAGAACCAGATCACTTCAAAGAAGAATGAATGTCGTATTTTTGGTACCGCACCTGTCTAAAGCTGTAGCGCCCAGGCGCTGCTTGATGCTGTCACTGGTCAGGAGAAGAGTGGGGCCTGCACAAAAACAGTCAATGAAATGCTTATTGTTCAAAGACTAAACAGCTCTAAATCAGAAGGACTGAAAGAACTAAAATAATTGAATTTACATGTAGGTGGTACATGTAGGTGTGTTACCTATGCCGCTGAGCACGTGGTAGAGCTCCAGACTGAAGGCCGTCAGTGGGACCTCGTCGGACACCGGGAGGATGGCCACAGTCGAAAGGTTCGTGTCGGGATTCCCACTGTCCCATTTACTGGAGGGAGTGTGGAGCCCCAGGCCACGAGCTGCAGGGACAAAACATGTTTATCAAAATGAGTACCTGCATTTTTATACGCAAATTAAAATGGTAGAAAAAACAAAGAAAAATAAATATAACCACTAAATAAATTCTACTTAAATGCAATTCATTAATTACAAAAGGGCATAATTAACTCGATTAACATTTTTAATAGAGTCCCACCACTAGTTTTTATATTTTAAATTCTTCAAAATTGCCACCTTTTATTCTTGGCATTTTCTCAATGAGCTTCATAACGTCGTCCCTAAACTGGTTAAACAGTCTGGGAAGTGAAAATCATTTCTGGTGACATTGAGAAAATGTCAAAAGTAATAAAGCAAAAGCTAATTTTAATAGAGTATATTTCAACTTTTGTTGTTCAAAGCATATTGTGTTCATTCATGTGTTTGTATATTCCCCCCTCGCCTGAAGCCACCGCAGCCTGTGAACGCATCCACAGCACCGTGACCCAGATCCAGATGCGTCATCCCCGTGCCCTGCTGCGCACCTCTTCACACATCTGCAGCCCAGTGGACACTCCCCCCCTCTCCCGACTACCTTCACCTGACTCCAGCCCCCCAGCACCCACGTCGCCAGCTCCCACCATACGGACTCCCTCACTCCCCCCTCACCATCACACCGGACCAGGTGACGAGAGAGCTGAGGCGACTGAAGCAGAGGAAAGCTGCAGGACCAGACAGCATCATGCTCTTTGCATAACTAAGTATTTAAAATGCCATGTATTCAGACCCAGTTCAGCTTGTGAGGCCTCACGGGGCTCGGTTCATCTCACTCGTACAGTGCGAGCCGGTCAGTCAGTCGTGGGTTAACAGTGTTTATTTACCTCCGTGGGCTAAGGCTTTCTTCATACATGTATGTGAGTCAGTAGCATTTAGCATGTTCAAAATCGCCTCAAACATGTCAGTTTAAGGCCAGTTTTAGCATGTCCCAAACATGGCTTGTTCCAGAGCCACAAGTGTGACTTTGTTTTTTTAAAATAAACCACAAACAGCGTAACGTGTCCCAGAGCTGTGCGAGGACATCTTTTCAAATGTCACGGAGGCTGATCGTTTGGAAAATCATCTTAAAATGTGGAAATAAACCGCTATGTGAAACGAAAACTCGCCCTGGAAACCAACGTAAACCAATGGCTCAGAGCGACTTCCGGCATCTCACCGGAAATTCCCCCCACCCTCGTTTCTACATGAGCCGCCCCAGGAATAAGGTGGATAGGACTATTATTTTTAGCCATATCAAGCCAAGCATGTGTGAGGATCGTTATTTAAGTTATTCAACTTCTTATCCTCGTTAACTTTTACCATCGCACTGAAAGCACCTCTGTGTTTGAATGAAATGAAGCGATGCACTATAGCAGGGGTCTCCAAGTAAATTTTCCTGGGGGCCAAAACATAAATGGGGAGTGTATTTCCGGGTCCATTAAATGTTTTAATTGGGAAAATACTATTGAGGAAACTGTTTTCAATAACTGAATAATAAGGAGCCTGACAGGACTGTAGCCAATGTGTTGTCTGACTAAGTCAGTTCCCTCTGCTGGACACGTGTGGAATTCGCACTTTGTTCTTTTTATTTAAGCAGCCCCCTAGTGGCTGGAGTGAGCATTCTGGTATTTTCTTCAATCATAACTCCGCACAGGAATGGGCTAGAGACTTTTTTTATTTTTTATTTATACCCTACGCCGGATTGAATCATCTCACGGGCCAGATGTGGCCCGCGGGCCGTATTTTGCCCAGGTCTGCTCTAAAGTAAGATGTGCAATAACCCCCCTTTGAAAAACTACGTGCAATAATCTCTGCATCAGGGCCACTTTATTCCGTGTACCAGCGTCACTTATTGACAACCTGCACTAGGACTGTAAACTTTGCACCTCGATATTCTATTTTTATAGTCTGTTCTAATTTGTATTTTTGTTTTATTTTTATTTATTCTTATTTCCTTATTGCTATAATTCCGCCCCTTAATATTTTTGCTTTTACTTATTGTACGTAAGATAGCTCTTTTTTTTTTTTTTACTATTTAACCGTTTGCACATTTCCTGTATATTTTGCACACCCTGAGTGATCTTATTGAATGCCGAATGTAACAAGTGAATTTCTCCATTGTGAGATCAATAAAGGATTATCTTATCTTATCATAAATGAATGCCTTCAGTGAGAATCTACAATGTAAATAGTCTTGAAATAAAATAAAAACCCATACATAAAAAAGTGTTTCCAAACTTTTGACAGGTTTTGTACATACTAGTTTAAATGATAAAACTTAAAAATATCAACACTAATGTGCCCAAAAGCAGGTTTATAAAGTATGTCACAATCATGTCATGCAGGACAAGTCAACTTTAAAGGTGCATTATGCAACTTTTTAATGCAAAAAAAAAAAGTTAGATTTGTGCATATTTGGCCTGGTAGTGATCCAGCAGCTGTATGAGTGATCATCATGGCGCCCTCACTTTCAATCACGGTGGTCTCTACAACGCTCCAGGATCCATTGTTTTGTAGGTTTTCTGGTGAGAGGTTCCGTCCGCAGTAAAAACCTTCCAAACAATTGACCCCGGAGCGTCTAGAGACCACTGTGATGATAAGCTGACCACTCATACAGGCCGCTAGGTCACTACGAGGTCGAATATGCACACATATCAACTTGTTTTTCCACATAAATAGTTCCATAGTGCATCTTCAGTGATTTAGTTACCAGCCAGAGGCCCGTTGACTTGCTGCATGTTTCCGAGGATCTTCTGCCCCAGCAGGTGGATGAGTCGGGTCACCACCTGCGGGTATCTGCGTTTGATGGACTTCAGGGCTCCTTCAGGCAGTTTGGCCAGTTCTGAGTCCCGCACTGCGTGGACCGTCGTGGCTCTGTTCATGTGGGTCAGAGCCTCCACCTGAAACACAGACAAGAAGATTCAGTCAAATAAAGCTCGCTCCATGTTCGGTCATTAGGTTTTTAGGATGAGACATGTCAATCATTTGGACAGTTGTATCCGAGGTTTGAGACATACTGTATAACCACTCACCACACCAATCAGATCCCCTCGACCGTACTCTCCCGCTAGCTCCTTTTTCCCATCATCCTTTGCAATTACAGATCTCAGTCGACCACTGAGGACGATGAAGGTGCTGTCTGACTTGTCTCCTTGCCTGAAAAAGTCATATGCATTTCTAATTAATAACGATAACGTGATTATATTTAGTGATTCTGGCCACCGATCTTTGTACAAATGCCAGTACAAAACCTGGATTTTACAGGGTATTTTGTGAAAATTCACAAGAGGAATCATTTTTCGGGACATTATTACCTGTACACAGCTCGCCCTGCCTCCACTGCCATCCAGTCCAAGGCAAAGTCGATCTGTCGGACGAACGGAGACACTCTCTTCACCACCGTGTGAGCTATGTTCAGCACCACCGTCGGCTCCTCACGCATGATCCTGTAAAGTTCAAAAGACGTGTGTAAATGAACAACAAACCCCAGTACAAAACGGCATCCTTACTCGTAGAAGTGGGCCTTGGAGATGGAGAGGAAGGTGCAGTCTCTGTGAGCTTTGACGCTGAAGATGAGCGGCTCCCCGGTGAGAACGGCCAAGTGTCCGACCATCTCCCCGGGATGAGTCACGAACAGCAGGGACTCCTCCTCGCGGTCGATCATCCTCTGGTAAACGTGCAGCGACCCCGAGATCACAAACGCCACACTCACATCCTGCATTTGCATGACACAGAAAGGAGAGTGAGGCTCCAGACTACAGATAAATCAGCCGTCGCCAACCATTCACCAAAACATCGGTCAAAAATCGCGGAAGTAAACAAAGTCTCTTACAAAAGGGCAAAAATGTGGGTACTTTGGGATTTTATTTGTGAGAATTTCTGAGAAGACATTACAGTGAAAAGTGAGACTAAGTAAATTACGTCTCCAGGGGACGAGCACATACCTGGTCTCCTTGATGGGCTACATTTGTTCCAGCTTTGACCTGACGGAGATTGACTCTTCCTTCTAGTACATTGGAATTCTGGTAACACACACAATCGATTCATGTTTACACACTTTACAAGCTTCTCTAAGCACTTTTGCAGTAGTTATTCTTTCACTCTCAACACTTTGTAGCCTACTTCAACTTCTGCCCTTGGGCTAATTGATGGAAATAGGCTGCCTCTGCCCAACAATCTCCGCTCATTCACGCACAAACACAGCATTCATACAAGCAACAAGGATGAAGTGTTCTCAAACATCTTTACAATCACAAAAAACTGCAAACATTAAAAATACACTGCAAGGCTAGAGACTGAATTACCTGTATTTGAATGACTTGAAGCAGATCCTTCTTGGCCGCTTGGAAAATGGCATTGACTTTATTGTAGTGTGTCCCTCCGGAGTCTGGGTAGTGGTACACGGCTGAGGGAGTCTGCTGCATCGTGACGTTCTTCTTCAAAATCGACTGAAAAGATCCGAAACATTCATTTTAACATTCAGTGATGTAAAGAAAATACCAGCAGGTTAAGGCAGCCAAACCTTTCGGGGACTTGAAGGTGCGGACTCGTCTTTAGGGACTCGAGCTCGTTCATAAACATTGTTAAGCGTCGCCGACATGTCGGCTGAAAACACAGCAAGGTTTTACCATCAACAAATTCTACTTTGATTTGACACATAATAGAATCCAAGTGAGAAAACAAACAGCACATACCTGTAACAGCCATTGGAGTGGATTGGGACCGAGATTTTCTGTATTTTGTTGTTCCCATTTCTGAATTATTGGACTTTTCTGTTGGAACAAAACTCTATTGAAATGAAGCTTTATGATTGTATTTGTCTGATCAAACCAATCTTGACCAAACCTTGAGCACATGGCACATATAAAGGACAAAATTAAATTAAAGTGTAAAGGTGTTGGCATAAAGAAACTGTAAAGCTGTGCTTTTATGCCTTTTAATGCCTTTTACCCGAGCATATGAAAACTGAAAGCATTTTATCTGCACTCTTGCCTTTAACTGTAATTGATACATTTTTATGTTGATGTTTTATTTATTGATTTGATCTGTTTTCTTGTAATTTTATGCAACTGTGAAGCACTTTGAATTGCCTTGTGTATGAATTGTGCTCTACAAATAAACTTGCCTTGCCTTGCCTTAATTACTCAGAAAACAACAACACCATGCTAGAAAAAATAAACAACAGAATAAAATACAATTGGATTTTGGTTGATACAGTCATGTTATAGAAATGACTGTAAAAGAGCAGTTGTGTCAAACCTGTCATCTTCTCCGCCCCGGAGTCGTCTTGTTGGGACGGCTGACGACGCAGCCCTCTGTGAGGGTCTGTGACTCCCAGCACATGGGCCACAGACACCAGGGAGATGGCTTGACTTTCCTTTGACACAAAAATGTCATGTTTTACAAACATATGCAATCAAAAAAGTGAGTGATATCAGTCTGCCCCAAGGCAGCTGTGACTACAAATTAAGAGCAGAATTTATGTATGTGTACCACCTGTATGTGGTTTGTAAGATGAAGTGCAAAAAGCAGATATTTGAAGTGAATGAACACACCGGGTTAAACAGCTCCGTCGTCAGGCCGAGGTAGTTGTGTAAGGCAAGAAATGTAACTCTTTGAAGACGCACCATAATAATCTAGACAAGACAAAAATAGATACAGCCGCTTTAATATATGCTTTAAAAGTACTTATTATTTAACTATAATATTATATTATATACATATATATATATATATACATACACACACACTTCACCACTGTATGAGACTCTTATACCGTACCTGAATGACCCGGACCAGAGTCTCGGGATACTTCTCGAAGACGAACTGAAACGCTGCAGTGGGGAGGCGGAGGATGGTGGTGGGAGCCGCCGCTCGAGCAGACACCGTTTTATAAGGAGCTGGATAACCCTAAAGACAAATATTATGTATGTCGGTAAATATGTTAGCAGTGGAATATGAAGGGGCTACAGTATTGTCATCTGTAAAACACTGTAGACTTTGTTTGTGGACATACAGTGATGGTGTCCAGAATACTGAGCAGGCTGTGGACGCTGTCTCCAGGTAAAACGTCCTTCACGACCGCCTCAGTACCGTCCTGCAATGACACGACGCGTTAAGTACCACATAATAACAAAGAAGCAAAACTATTAAGCTTACGTTCTCATGGATACACAACTCGAGGTGGCCATCTTGGACCACATAAATACTGTCGTCGGTGTCTCCGGGTCTGAACAGCGTCTCACCCTGGTGGAGCTGGATAAACACCATGTGCCGACACAACTCCAGGAAGAGCGGCTTTTCGAAGTGACCAAGGACCCTAAAAAGTACAGAATCCTTAGTTACTAATCGAAGACATCATTTCATTTGTCTTTCTGTGCAAACAGACCGGACATTCTTGAGCATGTAGAGCACCTCCGATGGCAGGTGGGAGTTCTGCACGTCGAACTCGGTCAGATCGGCCTCCAGTAAAGACGGAGGAGGCTCTTTGGGCTGCAGGGTTGTGGGTTCTTTCCGAATGCGCAGGATCCTAACCACACACACAACACAAGTCACGTCATAATGAACAGTCGGAACCTTTGTACGCAGCAGTTGCAGATGAAACAGCGTAAACAGACAAACATACTTTCTGGCTATCGTTAGGACTTTCGGCCTTTTCCTTGATTTTTGCCGATAGCCAGAGCTTGACGAGGAAGAAGGTGGGGAGGACAGCGTTTGAACCTGTGGGGGAAAAAAATACATTATTGTGATTCTTTATTCATCTGACCTTTTAACTAGGAAAGTTTAATGGGAATACGCAAAAGTCCTACACAATCAAATAATTAACCACAAGGTCCACATTATTAAAAAAATCCTATACCAATGAGGTCATATATGGGACATAAAAAAAACACTGAACTTTCTCCATTTCTCCACCATTACTTTAACAAATGCTGAATAATGAATACATTTTGTACTACATTAAGATATAGAGACACAGAGAGGAGCCCATAAATACTTACGGAAAAATGTACTGTGAAAAAACATCCATAAGGACCTAATTTGGCTTGACTTTATTGGTGTGTGATAAACATGTTTATAGTTCGTCCGAAAACCGCTAAATCGAGGAAGCATTATTGATTTCCGAGAGAGGTTTTCTTCCCCTCAGCTAGGCCACGCCCCCTTGTAGGATACATTGCCGTCTGTATCTATAAGCTTCTCGAATGTCAAAAGATCCAGTGTCTCATTAATTTTTCACCAATATTTTGTATTGATGATGGGAGAGTGTGACCACTGCGCAAAGCCTTATTCAGCACATCCCAAAGATTTTCAATCGGGTTAAGATATGGACATTCACATTGCAAGCCCTATGAAGGTGGCATTGTCATCCATTTATGGAATAACCTGGTCATTCAGGATGTTCATGATCTCATTCTTTGGGCACAAAGTGTTGCTGAACCTGGACCTGACCGACTGCAGCGACCTCAGATCAGAACAGTTAGTTAACCTCAAGTGGCAACTTTTGTTTGATCGGACAATGTAACTCATACAGTGGCCTGAAAAAGTATCTGAATCTTTTGGAATTTCTTACATTTCTGCCTAAATTGTGGTCTGATTTTCAACAAAATCACAGGAATGATTAAACAGCGTCTGCCTGAACTAATACCACCCAAACATTTACATTTTATCATGTTTTTATTGGCAATAACATGTAAACATTCACAGGAGAGGGTAGAATAAGTAAGTTAACCGCCTTAATCTCACTGAACTGCAGCAGTTTTGTAAAGAGGAACGGTCCAAGATTCATCCTGATCGTTGTGAGCGTCTAATCTGCAACTACAGAAAAGCAGTTATTGCTGCAAAAGAAGGATCAGCCAGCTATTTAATACAGGGGTTCACTTACTTATTCCACGCATGTTGTGGATGTCTCAGGTTTTTCTGCAAAATATCCTGATGAACTTGTGAATTATTTGTATTATTTTTTCTATTGATGATAGCACATTGTCCAGGCCCTGAGGCAACAAAACAGCCCCACACCATGATTTTCCCTGCTCAATACTTCAAAATAAGGTTTTGATGTTGATGTGCATTTGTCCTCCACACATGATGTTGTGTGTTCCTCCTAAACTGTTCAACTTTGGGTCCAAAAGTCCACAGCATATTTATCCATTAGTGCAGTGGAGCATCCAAGAGCCATTTTGCAAACCAAAGTTGAATAGTTTGGGAGGAACACACAACATCATGTGTGGAGGACAAATGGAACAGCACATTAACATCAAAACCTTATGCTCATTTTGAAGTATAGAGCAGGGAAAGTCATGGTTTGGGGCTGTTTTGTTTCCTCAGGGCCTGGACAACGCGCTATCATCAATAGAAAAAATAATTCACAGGTTTATCAAGATATTTTGCAGAAAAACCTGAGACATCCACAACATGCGTGGAATAAGTAAGTGAACCCCTGTATTAAATAGCTGGCTGATCCTTCTTTTTCAGCAATAACTGCTTTTCTGTAGTTGCAGATTAGACGCTCACAACGATCAGGATGAATCTTGGACCGTTCCTCTTTACAAAACTGCTGCAGTTCAGTGAGATTAAGGCGGTTAACTTACTTATTCTACCCTCTCCTGTGAATGTTTACATGTTATTGCCAATAAAAACATGATACAATGAAAATGTTTGGGTGGTATTAGTTCAGGCAGACGCTGTTTAATCATTCCTGTGATTTTGATGAAGATCAGACCACATTTAGTGACCAATTTAGGAAGAAATGTGAGAAATTCCAAAAGCTTCAGATACTTTCTCAGGCCACTGTACATAAAGCAGCTACATCTACAACTTGTCGACTTACTGTGCAAACCCACCTTTCTCATGATCTTTCGTCCGTAGAACATCACTTTGTCTCTTTTCCTGAAGCGGTAGTGAGGGATTCCAGCCTCCATCTCTAAAAAACACAGCCAATTTAAATGAATAAAAGGCTACTATACTGCAACATATACAAACTGTTTAAGACTTACTTGACTTCTTGTATCTTCTATAAAGTAAAAACACAACAATTCCTAAGATAGAAACGACTGTCCCTGCCACGATCAGCACAGCCGTCCACTGAAGACACAATGAAACAGATAGTCACTGTCTCTTAATGACATAACATGAGTATAGAGATTTGAATAAACTGACAACAAGTGCACTACCATCCCATCTGGACATTTGTTTAGAGCCTTCAAGCCCTTTTCACGTCCATAAGATTTGATCATGACACGTTTACATGATCAGGCTTTGAAGAATACTATTTATTTTCACTATCAGATGTGACATAGTTATACTATTGTGTAGAGCCATGTAAATGGTCTCAACTTATATAGAACTGTTCTACCTTCATTAGGCCCAAAGCGCTTTACAGCACGGAAACCACTCACCCATTCACACTCTCATTCATGCACCTATGTACGCAGACACTGAAGGCAAGAAGGGGAAAGTGTCTTGCCCAAGGACACAACGACAGTGTGCATCTTCAGGAGCTGGGATTCGAACCCCTGACCTTCTGATCATGAGACAACCCGCTCTGCCAATTACGCCACTGTCGCCATATGTGATAACTATATTACATATCACCAGAGGTGAGTAGAGTAGCCAAAATATTTACTCAAGTAAGAGTTACGTTACTTATTAATAGTAGAACGATTACAATTTTACTCAAGTACAAGTTAAAAAAGTAGTAGAAAGTAAAGAAGAACTTAGAGAAAATGTGACTTGAGTACTGAGTTTGAGTGCAAAATTCTGATTTATGTTTCAGCGATGACATAAATTAAGAGAAACAAAACTTGTAATAATAAAGAAAACACCAAATATTTCTATTAAAAAATTTATTTCTAAAGAAAAAGAGGCACGAAACACAAACTACATATATTTTAGGTCGACTTGGAGCTTTTGCAACTTAAACATTTACTCAGTGGCACAAGTGACTTTTTCTTTACTCAATTAAGAGTAAAGACACTTCATTACCATATTTTACTCAAGTAGAACTAAAGAAGTACTCAAAGAAATAACTCCTCTAAAAAGTACAGTTTCTTCAAAACGTTATTCAACTAATTGTACTGTAATGTGTACTACCCGCCTCTGCATGGTAGCGCAATACATTTCTTTTTTATATCAAAAATGTCTGTAGTATTGCATAATTATGAATCGAGTGCATTACTATATTCATTTCAGTCCTCTCCTCCACAAACTCCTGCATCTTGGCCGTGAGCTCACTGCCGAGGGGCACTCTGAAGAGGCTCTGAAACAGACAGCGTGGAGGTCAAGGGTTATAACAACTTATTAACAAAAACGCAACAAAACCCAACAAAAACGTGACTAAAGTGCAGCAAAAACAAGTAACAGAATGGCAACAGATGACAGAAATGCTACAAAAACGTGACAGAAACGCATCAAAAACAGGACAAAAATGTGAGAAAATTACACAATAAATAGGCTTTAAGATTAACAATACAAGAAAAGAGTTAGGGATGAAAGAGTGAATTTTACAAATCTAAAACACATGCCTGGACCAAAACTGGCATGGCACAGGCTGAGCGGTTTCTTAGCCTTCCTGCCTCACAGCAAGAAGGTCCATTCCGGGTCAAATTTTGACTCCGGATTCTCTGGATTTCTCATGTAACATTGAGAGACAGATCAAATGGATATATATTTTCCTAAGCACGGCAGTATAGATTATTAAGACGAAGACCAAATACTGTACATAATGTAATAATGATTGTACTCGGAATAATTACTATATCGACTTATCCTTCAAGAATATACTTGAAAACCTGTGTTCATGTGTTATTGAAGAAATGTCAATATGAACTTTTAAAACAAGACATTACAGTGGTTTGATTTCGGTCTTAAATAACATTGTTCATCGTGATATATTCTTGCGTTAATAGAACTTAAAACGTTGTAATACTGACAGGTCTAACTGTGGCGGTGTTTAGTCAATGCATCGATACATCGATATTACAATTCCGAATTTATTTGTAAAAATCTTTAAAAATCTAAACCAATTGTAATGTTCACTGTGCATAACTTTAAACATATAAGCATCGACATATGAGAGCACAATTAAATACTAACTACAAAACAAATCAAGAAGCCTTTCAGAACATGTTGTAGAGGTTCTGCACTACAGGGTTAGCGAGTTTCATTAATAATACGACCCCATGGAGAATTGTATACCTACGTAGCCTTAGTGTTGCTAATTTCAACCATGTAAATGCAGATTTTGATTGAATTTAATAGGATGTGATTATTCATCCGCACAGTGAAAATGACATACCGGATATATGCTGCAAAGGCCCTCGCCATCTTCACTGTTGTCCATACCTTAAAAAGTCAAAATAATTGTCAGTTTTGCTCAAGGAATTCATACTAATCACTGTAGAGTTTAATCTGCTCTGAACACAATGAAGCACTGACCGAAAAGAAAAATCTAGGTTAGAGATCAAGAAGCAAAAGAAGAGATCAGTATTTGTAACCAGAAACCCACAGCAGCTACACTTCAACTTACAGAGACTAAGAAATGAGTATAGGCCCACATAATGAGCTGTAAACAGTCAGCGACTGCATGAGCCACATACTGTATGTTCTGTATTAGGTTTAGGCTGTGTGGTAACTCAGCACATGTGGCTCAAATTGTAAGCCAATGAAAGTGATACAAATACTTTCTATTTAGATGTAGGCTACCTTGTTTTCCCAAACAAACAAATCTTGGTCCAATTCTAGTAGGAATAAAAATCAGGTATAGTGCCTTTAAATACAGTGCAACATCATTAAGGCAAGCAAGGCAAGAAGTAATCTGAACCAAATTTGGAGTGACCTTTCATTTAAAATGTCTTATAATGGAAACAAACCTAACAATGTAAGAACCAAATATAAAGGAATTAAATTGTAGCCAACAGATTCAACTCGAATTCAGCATTATCCACACTCTTACACATCTGATATGCATCTTATTGGAAGGAAATCAATTCGGGGGGCATTTGCGTACTTTATTTGCTTTAAAAGACACAGGCCGTCTTTCATAATCTGGCTACACGCAAAAATGTGGAAAAAACGATTAGAAACGGTTGGATTGTGTAAAACATTGCCACATTTGAAGCAGAAATATATGGTGAACCAAAATAAAGCAGTGATTGGTGACCTTAGATACCACCACCCCGAGGTCTCCCCTTTCATTCCTCTATGCAACAACATGCAGCGCAAAACAACCTAAAACACATCACTTATGACCACAGCAACCACAAATCATGAGAGAAATCAACGAGTAGTCCTTTAAACACGTGTTCCCCCCGGTTAACCGAGTAAAAACATTGAGCACGTACCTTTATTTGTCAAACTTTTTGTGTATACATGCCGCGTAGTAGCGTAAAGTCCACGGAACCCCCATAACAACGGTCACCGTCCTTTCAAAATAAAAGCACTGTTTACAAAATGTACATAAAAGTTACTTTTATTTTATGATTTCCTTCGTGGATGTTTTCTTAAATATTCAAGTAGATACCATAGCCTACATGAGAAAAGACAATGGAACTTAAAGGGACACTGCGTAACATTTTGGACTGGCAGTATGCCATCAGTAAAATACATGCTCTAATAACCAGCTCAACACAGAAAATGCTATATATATATAATTAATATTCTTCTCTTTTTTTTCTTTTTTTCTGTACTCCTAGTGGTTCCTCTGAGGGACGTGCCTGGATGAAGGTAGGACGTCTCTCCTACACCTACTCCGGGCACCCTGAGTTGGCGCTCTGTGGCTGTGGCCGATGGGCTGCTCCTGGTGCAGACGGCTCCTTGGATGGTGTTTCCTCTTTCGGTCTATCTGTACTCAGCCTTACGTACTCAACTCTATGTCCATTTTTATTTCAGACTTTTAACTGCTGGGCTGTCTGTACGTATATGTGTCTGTGTGTGCGGGTGTGCGGGTGGGGTGGTGGGGTTGTAGTTATTTATGCATATTTGCTGGTGGGGACGATTTTAATGATTTTTAAGCACTGTAAAGCACTTTGGGTTACATTTTGTATGAAAAGCACTTTATAAATAAAGTTTGATTTGATATGAGTACACAGGTAAAAAGAATACAATGAAAACAAAGAGGCAAAGAAGATAAAACCACAAAAGATTCTTAACTCAATTAAAAGCTACAGTAAACAGAGCCGCCTTAAACACAGAAAGTGACTCGGCCTATCTAGGGTGCAAGAGCAGCGCATTCCACAATGATGGGCCTGCAACTGAAAAAGCACGATCGCCTCTCAGTTTCCTTTGAGTCCTTGGGACTACTAACAAAGAGTGGTCTGCCGACCTGAGGCTGCGAGCAGGAGTATAAGGCTGAAGAAGGTCAGAAGTCTTAGGAGAATTGAGCCGCTCACAGCAAATGTTTGTTTGTACATTTATGAGGTATTTTTCAATGATGAAAATATCTGTCATAAAATAAATGCTTGTATTTCCATTTTATTTATTGGGTAAAATTCTATGCAGTGTGGCTTTAATGGCCCTATGCCTGACATTTTTATTACAAACAAAAGAGGAAGCCTCTAAAGTAAAATGTTAGTTGTGGCTCGAACTCATTCCAACTCTCTTAACATATTTGTTGTATTCCATTCACAGGGACGAATTTATTGGCACATTTCACAGCTGGCAGGGTCACTTTCACAGAAATGCCAGAAAACTAGCCCACAAGTTCATAAAATTAATGTTTTATTTTTAGATTCACATTGTTTAGATTCACATTTCACAAGGTAACGTTTTGGATACAATTTATTTTTTCTTTTTCTTTTTGTTATTCAAACATTCTTTGAGTTTTGATTCTTTATAATCCATAATGTCCACAGACCAACATGAGCCAAAAACAAAATAGCTAAAATTGAAAAAAGAGATACTGTCCTGGATTACTATCTGTTGGTTTCTGTGTAAGTTCTCAGTCGTACAGGAGTTGTCCATCTTCAATGAAGGTACTTGTCGCTGACGAAGCCTTTTGGATGAGAGGTGAAACGTTCGAAGACTTCAACTACTGAGTACAGAAGATGAATCAAGTACCTTCATTGAAGATATCTGTTGGTTTATTAGTATGGAGTGCACTAGGAATCCCAGAAATCACCCCAGATGTCTATTCCAATCCACCACTTGTTTGCCATTTTTGTACTGTTCTTACTGTTACTGTTACAGCTTTGTGTCAACGCTTGACGGTTTTCTTACTTTTGTGAAACGCGTTTTATTTTGAAGAACAAGTCCTTTGACATCCTGTTATTTACGCTTCTACAGCAGTGACAGTTACTTGAGTATATCGGGTTTTTATTGGTGGGCTGTAGCATTTTCGACCAATCACCAGCTCCCGCTTTGGGAAGTCAGGCAGACACATTTCTTGTCTCTCAGGCGTTCAAGGTGAGGAAATCTTTTTTTGCCAAATGTAACCTAAAAGTCAACATAGTTTAGTCGTTGTGCGCGAGGCCTGATAAGCGAGTCTTTTAACAACTGCTGGCCATCTTTTTAACTCTGTAAAAACCGAGTAACGGCTATATCCAGGCAATCTTTATCTATTCAAGGTGCGTGCTAATGTACTGGATCCTTGCTACCAGATTGCACTGAATTTGGGCAGATGTGTTTAAATTTAAAAGTTTGTATGTATTTAAGATGAGTTTGTGCCAAATAAGTCCACAGTTTTAAACTATCATTTGGAAATTGGTTAATTGTGTGCATAATGTTCTGATTGTTCCCAATGTTATGTATTCAGTTCTCTATCTATTCTTTAGCTTTTTTTTTTTTTTCACAATTGCTGGGTTGCAGGTTCTAGAATGTGATGATGTCAGGACCCAGTTTGTCCTATTAACAGCATTACATTTTCACAAGTCATAGCTCAAAAGAAAATGTATAAATTGCAAACATGATCATTAGTATCAGTCACTGGGTCAAAGATCTCTCTGTAAAAGACCATACATTTCCTCCAAAAACTAAATATGTTTTCCTCCATATAATAGTATTGGCCTTTAGAATGCTGTGACGTCACCTGCAACCCAGCAATATGTGGTTGGAGATTTAATTATTCAAATAGGCAACTTTTCATTGTAACTGAGATTTATAATTGAAAGATGGTAACTGGAATGTAATGACAATAGTAGCTGCAATTTGTATGGAGATTGTGGTGCCTGTTGCACTTGAATTCAGAGACTCTTACTCTTAACCCCCACCTGAACCGAGCACATGTTCTCCAGTTTGGCTTTGTTCAAATCTAAAGGCATCAAAATAGCGACGGAAACAAAGATGAAAACTCAACAAAAAGTGATGGAAAAAGCAATGAAAATATGACAAAAATGCGGCAACAATGTGACAAAAAAAGCTCCTACCACTTTTGTAGGTCTTAGCTTTCAAATGAGGTGTTATACTGTTGCTCTCCAGTCGAGAAGCTTTTAGATTTGGGTAAAGCCAAACAGGAGAAAATGCGCTTGGTTCAGGTGGAGGGTAAGAGGTTAACTGGAGAATGAGCTCAGCTGGAGTGAGCTTAAGATTTTCACAAGAATGTCAAAGATGGAGGAAGTGCTCTTTCCAAACTCAAGTAAAATTGATCATTGACAATGTTTGAAATAACACTAGCGCAATTGAGTTCATATCATTGTACAAAAAATGAAAAAAAATCTCAAGACTTCCATGTGATTTCCCCCAAATACATTGCAATACAAACATTCGTTATTTTTCCATCTCATTGTACTCTAGGAGGAACCATGGGCGTCTTATCCACGCTGGTGCGAGGAATAATCAGAGGAGCAGACCGAATGTCAGAGTTCACCAGCAAGCGCGGTTCAAAGACTCACAATAAAGGCAGAGGATCAAGACCGACGGGGAAGAAACTTTCCAGCAATAAGTATGTGTCCATACGGCAGATGATTCCCGAGTTTGTGGTCCCAGATTTGGAGGGATTTAAACTGCGGCCGTACGTGTCCTACCGCGCCCCGAGAGGAACTGAGGAGCCCCTGACGGCGCAGAGCCTGTTCGACGAAGCCGTGGCTCCTCAAATCAAGAAGGACTTTGAAGCAGGAACCTTTAACAAAGAGCAGCTGGAGAAATATGGGTTTGAAGTAACACAAGACGGAAAGCTGTTTAAATTGTTTCCAAAGAACTATGTGCGCTAGAGACTCCTGAGAAATATCAGACTTTGAGCTTTAGTGCAATGTTCAATTCTGGGACTGAAGTATCAATTAAAATCTGTTGAATTGTTTGTAAAAAATAAAATAAAATGTCTTAACATAATCAGCGCAATTATTCTATGCCTGATTCAACATTGATAGGCAAAAGACAACTTTCCATGCATTTGTTTTCAGATCCTTGTAAGTACCACGTACATATACTGTATGTAGTAAACTCTAAGGTTCAAAAGAGAAAAACACATGAATACATTTAGTTTAAATCAGTGTATTTAATGTTCTTCAGCGTTTATTACAGTGTACTTACAATGTATCAAAGTAATTGTCCAGTGAACAATAATGATTAACAAAAAACAAAAGCTTTAATTAAGGATTTTATATTACAACAAGTTCAAAATCTGAAATGACAATCATTTCCGCAGTATAAAAAGGGTTTTCTTGTGTTTCCCGAATGTGTCTGTGCTTTAGTCACGTCAACCAAACAGAAGTAGAAGAACGATGCAGACTGAATTTACACCAATCAAAGGCACTGAAAGAGAGAAGCATAAAACTATCAGCCTAAGGAACACACGCATATCATCAAGAGGATGATGTTTTAAAGTGCATATGACAGGTTGGACACATTTATAATCAGAACACGCTTAACCCAAAAACTCACTTTAATCTGCGATATTTTGCCCCCCAAAAAAGTAGTTTTGTGTGATTTTATTATTGATTGCACAGGTCGTAATATAAAGAGGCACAATTTCCATAACTTGCATTATTCCATAATGTGCTTCAGTTTATGACCTGGGTTCGAGTTCTTGTTTGTTGTGTGGCAAATGGATAAGATAGAGTTTGTGTGTCACTACTGTTGCAATGGAAAAGGTCCAGTTTTAGACCAGAGCTGCTGCAGCTCAGTGTAGGCAAACCGTGGGTTGTGTCTGTTGTGCTCCTCAGGGTGTTCCTCCGAGTATTTGTACAATTAAACTACTCAAATGGAGATCTGTTCATTATCAAATGTTTGTGATCCAGTACAAGTACGATGTTTAGGCTGAAGTCTGTTGTATTTTTGTAGAACCTATTGTAGATAAGCGGCATCTGTCCAGTCTTGAGAGCGAAGGTGAGGCAGATGCTGCACTGGATGTTGCTGACTGAGAGTTCAACAAAACATGAAAACCTGTCATGTGCACTTCAAACGGTCTCCAATTACAAAGCCAAAGGTACAAACAAATAACCAGTGAAATAAAGATGTGAAAGACTAACTACTGCCGCCACTCACCTCTCATGACAGTCCTGACAGAGCGGACCAGGTTCATCAGCTGTGTTTTTATGCCTGGATCATCTCCAAAGCCCCCGACTCCCTGGTCCACTCCCCAGCCGACTGGAAAATGGTCACACGAAAAGTCACATTTTACAGTCTGGCGAGAAGTATCTTGCCAAAGGACACAACGGCAGCAGGCTTGGGGCAGGGATAGAAGTGTCATGTCGTGTTTTGTGGTGTTTTCGTTAGGAATATCCGAAAGAAAACTCCACAACACCTACATTCATCATAACCATAGTGAACACTCTGACTGCACGCTCAATATGAATTAGCTTCTTGCTAATCCTACCGGCTCACACTAAACAAAGGCAACTTACTTTTACTTAAAAACCTTTCTTCGTGGAGAACAGCTACAGCGTTTACGCAAAGAATCGCGGCCTGAATCAGGGAATAAAGCGTAAAAGCCATTTTACTGCTCAGTAAAGAGGATCAAAGGTTAGCTCCCTTTAGCTTCAATCTATTTACATCTGACGTAGCCTACGGTGGCTGCAGATGATCAAATTAAGGACGTGCGATATTTTTCTTGCGTTCGATTTATTCAATATGTTAAATGTTTAAAGTATAAATAATGTATGCACCATTACAAATAATTATTTAAAAAAAATCTGAGGTTACTCTGAGGCAGTGTTTCCCAACCACGGGTACGAGTAGTAATTATTTCAGATAAATTACTTTTAAATGACAGTTCAAATGATGTCTTCAAAGATTCCGAGATTTTAATTTGAGAATATTTATAATATTACTCAAGAAGAAGTACAAAGTAACATATTTTAAAACAACTCATTTTAAAAGAAGAAATCTAAATAGCCTACTTCAAAAAGTAACTGAGTACTACTCGCCTCAGAGCAACATCATGTGAGCAACAAGACAATTTGAAGTAAATGGACGGTGACTTTTGAGAATCTTTGCTGCTATCATTAAATATAGTGTACAGATTATTGTGTAGTCTGATTGGTTACAATACTGGATTTTATTACATTGAAGATTTTAGCAATGCATCAATAATTCAGCAGATTGGTCTCCACAGGGAGTTACCTGATGTGCCTATACTGCTTTGAAATAGTTTGTATTTATTAATAATAATGATATTAAAACAACAATGTACTATTGGTGGATCCTCCAGCCAGGTGATTCTGACCATCAGCCTGGCTCCACATCTCTAGATGGGCAGCACCGCGGCTGCCCACTGCTCCTTACAGGTCATTCCAGCGGTGTCAGAAGGATGGGTCAAATGCAGGACACAATTAACATACAGGTGTTGTATAATGACAAATAAAGCGCCTTAACCTAACCAACACTTGAAGTGCACTTTACACATTTTCTACAATTTTACTTTCTTTAAAATGCTTCACAGTCAGATTTTTGCCATAAACCAAAAACAATTGCTTATTTTAAAAACTAAAGATACAAGAACTACAAGATCAAAATAAAACCATAAATATAAACCAGGCTCGATGCTTTCAGATTTAATCTCTGAAAATAAGGGACATTTGAGGTATTATTTTTTTAATAAAAGCATGTATTCTTATACGAAAACATATAAAAATATGTTTTTATATGTGAGAAAATATAAATGTGATAAAAACACATAGTTTTCTCACATTTATGCATATAATCCACAGCAAAAGATTCAAATTGATATCTCTAAATTAAAAAAAGTTTCCATATTCAACTGCAGCGTCTTGCCTTAAATCTAAGATAGAAAGGAAGTTTGATGGGAGGCGGGCACATTTCCAAATACTGTATTTTGAAAAAAAAATCACATTTTGATCAAATCTGTGCTGCTTATAATAGTGCACTCACAACTAAGGTAAATTATTCTTCCCAATACTTTCTTAATAAGCTGTGAACAAAAACGACAATACAAATCAACCATATTTACAAAGGTTTATTTATCACTGCTCTAAGTGCTTCATGGCGCTGCACAGTCAGAAAGACACCGCTGCAGCACCGTCTCACCTCAGCTGGAGCTCCCCTCTGTGGCCTCTGTGCACTCCGGTGACCTGCCACTTCCAACAAGACAGGACGACAGCGGGTCGTCTCCTGATCAGAAGAATCCCGGCTCCTGCAGGTGCACGCTGTCGTTGGGTCCTTGCCTCCGGTACCTGCGTACATTGGTGTATGAATGACAGTGTGAATGGGTGAATGGTTCCTTGATGCAAAGCGCTATATAAGTTGAGACCATTTACCATTTATCAAAGGCAGTGGCCTCCTGAGATTTCATAGGTCACTCCCACATCCCTCTGGAGCTGTGTTTGTGTGGTGTTGGGTCAGGACGCCTGCTGGTGCGATGTTCACTCCCGGATGTGGACGGCTCCATGTTTCCCTGTAAACAAACAAAACAAAAACACACACAACCTACCTACGAAAACACACTTACTTTCATCTTTAATATTGTTGCATTAGTCATAAATTAAATGAAAATCATGCAACTGTTTTGATTAAAGCCCGTTTTAAATGAACATTTTATTATTCTATTTTTATTAATGTTAAAGCTCTTTCTCTACACGTTTCACACCTTTTAAAATTGTTTTTTGTATTTTTGACAAACCTAAATCAAGTGCAAAGAGGCAAGTCAAATCTTTTAATGTTAATACAATACAGTACAATAAAATAAAACATAAACGGGGAAGGAGGGAGTGTCCCACAAACTGATGAGTTCATGGACAAACCCAAATCGCCACGTTACAGTAAGTGTCTCCACAGACACACTTACCTTACACAGCAGTCAACCATTCACCCATTCACTCTCTCCACACACACACAGCTACACCGAGGCAAGGCGGGTCAAGAGTCTTGCCCAAGGACGCAACGACAGTGTGCACTGCCAGTATAAGAGATCGAACCACCAACCTTTGAGTTGGAGGTTAAGCTCTACCAGCTGAGCCACTGCTGCCCCATAATAACAACCCTTTCAGTAGGACAGGGAGTGTCCGACCAGCGACCAGCTCGTCAACAAACCCAGACCTCCTGATCCAAATGATCAGTTTAAACACACAGTCAATATAGAAATCAATTAGAATATTTACACAACCCTCTGGTTATGGGGCAATCCTATTTTTTTCTGCTTGCAAATAATGAAAGGGGAAGCCTTCAAATGTTAGCTGTTGTCCAAACTAATTCGTAACTTTCCTATTATATTTGTAGCATCCAAATTCTTACAGGGACAGGTTTATCGGCACATTTCACAACTTGCAGGGTCACTTTTCAGGGTCACGTTCACAAAAATGCAAGAAAAATAGCCTAAATGTTCATGAAATGTATACAAATGTTTTACAATTTGGTGCATGCTGTTTTCCCCACAAATGTATATACTAAAGGAGGATAAAATAATTTTCATTCCATTTCTGGAAGTAAAATCAGGTATAGCTCCTTTAAGGCATCTACAACTGCAGGAAAGTGCAACACACAGAGTTTAAACTTTTTTTGTCTTTTTGTCTTAAAGCTCAAACAGCTATGACTAAGAAGAATAAGTAGAATGTACAAAAATATTGGATATATATATTTTAAACATACACACACCTACCTTTACATTTAGAAAACTGGAACCACAGCTACTACTATTACAACAAGAAATATAATTTTTGTCTTTTTGTTTTTGACGCACACACAAATACCACTATTACTACTACAACAAAGATGTTTTTTTTGTCTTAAACGCACACACAATACGACAAAGTAAAGACTATATACAGGTCAAAGCGTGACGACGTGGGAGGTGGTAAAAGTCGCCAATACGGAGTTTCAAAACTTTGAGGATAATACTCAGTCTTCGTCTGACTCTGGGTCCTGGAGCAGGTGGGCGTAGAGGAAGTACTCGTGGGTGAAGGCCCCGTCCCAGCAGAAGTGGAAAGATTGTCAGGCCGTCTTAGGAAGAAAGGCGCGGGCGCTTGAAGCCGTCCTCCTTGTCTTCGTCATCTTCATCCCTGCTGCGCTTGGATCCGCCAACGGGCAGAAAATCCGGAGCAGGACCTGAAGACACATCCAGGACGGGACGGGAGGGTGCAGGGGTAGAGAGCTGACCGAGGCCCTGATGGTAAAGCGCTGGAGACGGGCTCTCTGCTCGCTGCTGTGGGGCAGAGATCTCCACAGCTTGAGCAGGAGGGGCCCGCCAGCCAGCCCAAAACTCTTCTGGAGGAAAGCGCTGGTCATCCTCTTCACCCTCCTCTTCCTCTGAAAGACTGCTGTCGCCAGAGTCCGCAGAGTCTTCCTCCTCCTCCTCCTCTTCATCAGAGTCCGCAGAGTCTTCCTCCTCCTCTTCATCAGAGTCCGCAGAGTCTTCCTCCTCCTCTTCATCAGAAGATGCGAGGGAAAAAAACAACTCATTTACCTCAAACAAGTCGTCCTCGTCTGAGTCGACCACGTTCTCTGGAGCGTCCCACGGGTCTTCCCACAGGTCGACCGACGGAGCGTCCCACAGAAGGTCTGGAATGAACAAACAAACATAAGCAACTTACAGGAACATGTAATAACTATTAACCAATTCATGTTAATTAACATTACTTAAATGTTAAAATATTACATTTTAATATTTAAATATTTAAATTATGAATGTAATAAATAAGTGAAACATTACTGACCTCAGTCTTGCGTACAAGTTCACAGGGCACCTGGCAGTGCCTTCTAAAACTAAATATGCACAAAAGTCAACTAAAGCGATATTAATATAATTATATTGATATTGATCTGCTTTTTAAACATAGCCAGTGCATTTCTGTAACTCTGCCAGTTTAGAATGTAGGACTGGAAAGCTTACGTAAAACATCAATTTCCATGCCCAGAGACTAAAATACCTTAGGTTTTCAACAAATTCCTTAATAATGTTTTACTTAGGAGTCCTACTGATACATTTAAGCCATTTTGATCAGGTATTAACCGTGCCCGAAGTGAAAGTTACTAACTACCTGTAAAACAAACCATTTCGACAACAAAACCACTTTTGACCAAAAAAAGACGCCCAGAAACTAAAATACCTTCGTTTTCCAACAAATTCCTTGCTAACGTTTTACTTAGGACTCCTACTGGTACATTTAAGCCGTTATTATCAGGTATAACCATGCCCTAAAAAAGAAATCGTCGAGTGAAAGTTACCAACTAAGTGCTAACCTGTAAACTTGACCATTTTATCAACTTAACCACTTTTGACCCACACATTAGCTTTAGCAAAAGCCGGATTGCTCTCACACGGACACAACTGTTACCAACATTGAACACGCACGTTATTTTTGCAAAATGTGTTGATATACAGTATTTTGGATAGGACTTACCACCAAGAGAGAACTCCAGATACGCCGGTGCCATTGTTCAGTAGTTAGTTAGTTCGTAAATCTGCAAAACCACACACAACCACAGAAACAAAGTGTTAAAACGTGGTTTGAATGTGTATTTGACCAATAATTGACATGGACTTAATAAGAAATTAAGATACAGACCCTCACGTGTAATCTCCAGCTCGGGTGTCAGTGACAGAAAGAAAGATTCTAGTCAAGTCGCGGTTTAAATAGTGCGCATGTTGCCATGGTACCAACGCACGGTTCTCCGCGCGCATCAATCGGGATTTTTGCAAATAAAAAATAAAAAAAAAGTTTTGAGTTTAGCAAAATCATGACTTTCTTCTGTACATGTGTTTTACACTGGAGGAAGGGGGAGCGGAGGGGAAGGAGTGTGTCATTTTGTCTGCCAGCTTCATCGTGCGCCGTAACAGCATCATAAATGTGTAGTTTTTTTTTTTTTTTTGTTAATTGAACTTTTTTTTAATTTAAATATCAATTTACAACATTTGCCAAAGGCGAGACATCTGAAAATAGAGAGCTCATATACAACAAATACATAATACAAATAATAAAATAAAATACACACAAATAAGTAATAACGAGTAAACGTAAAAGTTCATTTAGTTCGCTTTAGGGGATTTCATTGAAGAAGTCTTTGTAACAGTCTTGGAGTCGTGAGCTTTTCTTATTCATTACATACAGCAGTGAGTTCATTAGATTTTTTACATCACTTAAAAATAGGGAGAAATACAATTGTGATTTCAAAAACCTTTGCTTGTGTATAAAAAATTTACCAAACAAGATGAAAAAATTAACTACATAGTGAAATGATTTCGTGGTTGTGTTATCTTCAAAATAACAGATAATATCTTTTAATGTAAAACAATGACTCTTTTGACAATTTTTTAAAATATAGTTACTCAATTTAACCCAAAATGTTTGAACAACGTTACAAAAGAAAAACAAGTGCTCGAGAGTCTCTTCCTGTGTTTGGCAGAATGTACAGCATTTATCAACATCTGCATACCTCGAGACAACCAAGTTGACAGGGTAGATTCTGTGAATGATCTTAAAATGAACTTCCTTAATTTTGTTTGTTACACAATATTTATATGGCAATAGCCAGGTCCTCTTCCAGTCTATTTCCTCTATCAAGGAGTTCCAAAAAAATTTACCTCTTGGGGTGATTTTATTTGAATTTTGAAACATTTTACGAATATGGTGATTATTGCATTTTCTATCAAGTAAATTAATGCCATTTAAAGTGAGCACAATAGAGCTATCGCCAATATTGTTGATATTGTAAGTGGATAAATGGCATCTTATAAGATGGAGTAACTCTGGAGGGATGGCTTTGATCACAGAGTTGTATTCTCTAAATGGAATAGGGAATTCATACTTCACCATAAATTGTTCATAAGGCAGAAAAGAACCATGTTCATCTAATAGCGACACAATATTATTAATATTTTTTTGGAACCATTTAGGAAAAAACAAAGACCGATTTCTTATTGTAATGTGTTCGTTGTTCCACAAGAAATATTTATGTGGAGAGAAATTATGATTAAAGCACAATTTCCAAGCAAGCAGACATTGCTGGTGAAAGTTAGCCAGTGACACAGGGAGTTTTGTAGGCACGTAATTACATGTTAGAAGAAAAGATAGTCCACCAATTGAATCAAAAATATAATTGGGGATAAAGTACCAGATAGACTTTGAATTTGCTAGGCATCTTTTTAACCAGTTAATTCGGAAAGTATTTACAGTGTCGGAAAACTCTAAAACCTCTAGCCCTCCTTCCGCTTTTGCATTCGTGAGTACAGTTTTTTTGAGCTTATGAGGTTTATTTTTCCAAATAAAGTTTAAAAAAAGAGTGTTAATTTCTTTACATATGCGTTCATCTACAAATAGTGACAATAAAGGATAAACAAAGCGAGACAGACCCTCTGCCTTAGACAGAAGAACTCTGCCATACAAAGTTAAATCCCTCTGAAGCCAGAGGTTAAAGATCCTTTGGGTTTTAACAATTCTATGATGAAAATTTAATTGTTGTCTAGTTGCCTTGTTTTTCGTAATTTGGATACCCAAATATTTAACAGACTGTTTGACTGGAATATTCTGTAGAGAAAGATCTTCACAACTATGGATTGGTATCAGCTCACATTTGGATACATTGAGTTTCAAGCCTGAGGCTTTAGTGAATTCTTCAATTAATGAAATAGCTTTCTGCAATTGATTTTTATCTTTCAAAAAAAGAGCTGTGTCATCAGCAAGTTGTGAAATTCGTACTTCTCTATTGAAAATCGAAATACCTTTCAATTCTGGATCACTGACAATATTTATGGATAACAATTCAACAACCAAAACAAAAATGAAAGGACTTATCGGACATCCTTGTCTTACACCACGTGTTATATTGAACCTTTTGGTAGTGTTGTAATTAACAATAACAGAGCTATCGATACCATTGTAAAACATATCAACCATATGTGTAAAAGAGTTTCCAAACTGAAATAACTGAAGACATTCTTTAATCAATTTGTGTTCAATGGTATCAAAAGCTTTGTAGAAATCCACAAACAAGATAAATGCATCTGAGTGCACATTGTCAGAATAATCCAATAAATCTAATACTAAGCGGATATTATTACTGATGTGGCGACCTTTAATAAAACCACACTGGGTTTCTGCTATAATTTTGTTTAGATCTTTTTTCAGTCTATTGGCATAAACAAGGGATAATATTTTATAGTCTGTTGTTAAGAGAGTGATGGGCCTCCAATTTTCTATCAATAAAGTGTCTTTATCTGCTTTCGGGATGAGTGAAATAACACCCTGTTTCATTGTTGGAATCATTTCTCCTTCATCTATGCACTGTTTGTACATATACAATAGGGGTTCTTTAAGAATATCCCAAAAATGTGTAAAGAATTCAACTGGCAGACCATCAATGCCCGGAGTTTTTCCCTTTTTCATTGAAAATAGAGCTTCTTTAATTTCATTTAGAGTCAAATCTGAGTCACACAATTCTTTAAAACTATCACCTACTACTGGACAATATTGTCTTATTTTGCTAATAAATTCTACGCAAGCTTTTGAATCAAATTCAGAAGTGTACAATTTACTATAAAACGAGAACACGTGATTAGAGATCACTTTTGCATCTGTGGTTATTGTATCATTAACTTTAAGAGCAGTCAAAGATTTCTGTTTTCCATTTCTTTTTTCAAGGGCGAAAAAGTAAGAGGAGTTGGTCTCCCCTTCCTCGATCCATTTAGCTCGGGACCGAATATATGCACCTTTTGCTAAATCTAGATAAAACTGATCCAGTTTTGTTTGTATTTCTTTTAATTCAACCTGTTCCAGTTCAGATATAGAGGTTATAGAAAGGAGATTATTTATTCTCTTAATTATTTCCATCTCTTTTTGTTTTTTTAGTCTTTTAAGATTTTTACTTCTTTGTATTGCAACTGTTCTCACTTTATATTTAAAATATTCCCACGTTTGCTTGTGATTACCATTCTCAATGTCAACAAATATTTCACTTTTTAGCCTTTTAACCTTTTCATTGAACTCCTCATCCTGCAGAAGGGTATTATTGAATTTCCAATAGCCTCTTAGTTTGGACTGGTGTAAATCACCACATAGTTCAAGGGTAATTTGCATATGATCTGATAAAGGAGCAGAAGAATGAGCAACCTCTTTAAGAAGGTAAAGGCTAGATGATGAAATCAAAAACAGGTCAATTCTGGATCTTAAAGATAAACTTCTATTAGACCAAGTAAAATCAGTTTTATCAGGGTATAAGAAGCGCCAGGCATCAGTGAGCGATAAATCAAAACATAGTTTTGCTATGTTATTCCTCTGAAGAGCTTGAACAGTTTTTGGGGGAAATCTGTCTTTTGTTTCGTCTGCACATTCATTAAAATCACCACATAAAATGATCTGAGAGTTTGAATATTTTTGTAAAGACTCGTTAAGTTTGGATGTAATTTGGGAGAAAAATGTACGGTTATGAGAATGTATATTATGACCATAAATGTTACATATTATAAAAACTAAGTTATCTTGTTTGATTGTAATAATAATCCATCTACCTGTATCTGCTGTAAGTACCTCAGTGACATCTCCTTTAAATTTATGTATCAAAATGGCTACTCCCGCAGAATGGTTTGAGCCATGGCTGAAGTAAATATTATTGCCCCATTGATTCTTCCAGAATTTCACATCAGCTTCATTTGAATGGGTTTCTTGAAGCAGTATAAACTCAGCATCACTTCTTTTAAGAAATAAAAACAATGCTTTTCTTTTGGTTGCATCACGAATACCCCTGACATTCAATGAAGTTAGATTCAAAGATGATAGTTGAACCATAAAAGAACACACACAAAGAAAAAAAAAAAAAAAAGAGCTCTCTTTGAAACAGTAGTTAGAACTTAAGGCTTGCTTTAGTTCCAAGAACGAGAATGCAACAAGACAACCATAACATCAATGTATCATTTTGTGACCAAGCGTGAACTTTCAAGTAATACAGATGCAAAAACGACTGCATAAACTATGCCTAGAGATTTGCATGTATGCATAATAGGCAGAGTACTGAAATATTATATGAAATAATAGGTTGAGGCAAAAGAACATGTACCTGTAATGTTATTTTAGGACTGCCCAATGCATATAGATGCTGGAGAGTGGAATGAGGCTACGTTTTGTACCCCAAAAGCATTACTTCACATCCCAATGGTTAATTTTCTTCCCGTCGATCAGTGCGAAGGGACCGATGAGACTGGCTTTCTTCCCTTCTTTCCTGGCTTTGTCCACCAGGGGCCAGAGTTTCTCTCTTGCAAGTCTGTCCTCGGGAGACAGCGCCTGAGTGAGACGGAGCTTGTTGTCGCGGAGAAACTTGCATCCTTTGGCACACTTCCAGACAGCATCAAGGATACGGCGAAGAGCAAACAGGATGATGACTGGTCTGTTGGATCCATCCGTTCTCTTTGGGCCAAGACGATGAGCGATATCCACGCCATCCTCCAGGTAAACCTGCAGACCGGGAGCAACTTTCCCTAGGACGCTGATAACTTCTTTCCTCACATCTTCATGCTCCTTTTCTTTGAGCCCATGTAGTTTCAGCGACCATCTCCAACTGTACCGCTTGCACTCTGCCACCGCTGTGTTAAGAAGCCTGTTCTCCTCCTTTAGCTTCTCAATCTCAGACTGCACATCTTTTATATTCTTCCCGTGACGGTCCACATCCACCACAATCCGCGCCACCGTATCTGTCAAAATTGCAATTTGTTTGGACGTATTTTCCGTTGTTGCTTCAATGGCTGAAACCTTCTGAAAAGTTTCATCTTGTTTTCTGGACAGCTCCTTCAGTGACGCTATCACATCAGCCAGGCTAATTACCGCGTTATTAGCGCCATCGCCGTTGCTATCACACTTTTTCCGTTTCTGGACCGGTTTCATAACTGCGTTAACAGGTGTATTCTCGTTGACATTTACAACACCCTGAGCTGTGGTCTCACTGGTTTCCATTTCTTCTGAGGATATCTCCACCGTTGACTTCTGTACTTCACAGTTTTGTTCCATTTTGCCGTCTTGGTTGAGGTAAAAGCGAGCCGAGAAAAAAATAACCGAAGCTAGCTTCTTGACTTTTTCCTCCTTTTTCCCGCGTCTCAATTAAAAGTCCGTTTTTCCTCACCTCAAGTGAGACTTGGGACTAAAAAGTGTTCCTGAGGTTTTTCGTCACATAAGCATTCAGTAGTATTAGGTCACAGTCCCATTTGGTCGTCTTATTGCAAATTCTCAATTTAAAGACAGCGGAGCATCGCGCTGTCCCAAAAGAAAATCTTGCGCAGGCGTTTGAGATCATAAATGTGTAGTTTAAAGCCTGGGGCAGCGAGGAACAGCGCCCTCGCAATCTAACCAATGGCGCTCTAATATGGTATAAAAACGTCATCATTATTTCAACCAATCAGAGACGCGCAATGTTAAATCTCCCAGCGCCCATGGGAGATTTAACATGTGAAAGAGGAGGCGTCTACTGTAAACAAACGCGAGTAGCTTGTTGTTGGCAGCAGCTCTGAGTTCACGGACGATCGGAGGAAAAACTTCTCATTTGAGAGATGGGAGAATCTTTGTGTTGTTTCCTTCAGTCAGAAGTGACGTCTAAACGGACTCTACTGGAGGTAGCATTACGATGCTAACTAGCTCGTCTGCTTTAGCTACTGCTTGTTTATTGCACACTTTGGGACAACCCTCGCCGACTTGGACAGTTATGTCCCAGGACGTGGACATTTGATGGAGAGAACATTCAGGACCGTGAGGAGCTACAACAGAAGAGGGGAACTCACTCATTCATTCATTCATTGAGTGAAAAAGAGTCCACCTCTGTTTCACTCCAGGTGCTACGGAGGAGGACTCTCATCTAAACACGCAAGTCACACAGTTATTTCTGACAAGGGCTAGGTTTGGTGTCAATGTTGGTGGGGACACTCCACAAAAAGCTTGTCTGTCTCTCCTCCCCTCACTGCTGCGCTTACAGTCTATGGAAGGAACTCGCCGCTCTCCTCTCACACTTGACTTCTCAATAAAACGAAGTAATGGAAAGGGAACAACTCTTTTCTGATTGTTTTTGAGTAAAACCTTTTGATCAAATCAAACTACAGACATCGCGTGTTTTCACGTAAATGTGTCGAACGTAAATAAGCTCCATAAACATGCTGTAGGGCAGTTGCAACCCAAAAATGTGAATATCGCCGCAAATATTTCACCAATTAACACGAAACAAAAAGCGTTGTGATGCTGGCCGTCCTCTCTCCAGCATAACATGCCAATATCAGTGTAAAGCTTTTGTAATCATTTGTCTGACAGTTTATACAGGTTTAAACCTGTGGCTCTGAGGCTCATAATGGAACCATAGCAGGTCTGGGACTAATACTGTACATGAAATCAAAGAGGAAACACCTCCTGCCTTTGTTCTGTTGGTACAAAACACAAATCAGTGGTGCAAAACAAAAATATGTATAGTGACTATCTTTACACAAGATTTTCCAAAAGCATAAATTCATTCCATGCTTCTTTATTTTGTAGTTTAATAAAACTAAGTTTAGTTTTGATTATATTCTGCATAAAATAATATTAAATGCTCCAAAGACAACTTTCTTTTTGAAGTTAAACACGATGTTTACAAGTATCTTTTAAAATATAATTGAAGGTAGGTAGAGGCAACAGCCCCCCCTGGTTTTCACATCACCAGCCGCCACTTCTTGTATACAATATTGACAAATATTCAATATACAAAACCATCATATTCATGTCTGTTTATGAATATTCAAAATATTACAAATATTGAGGAACTAAAAAATGCTAATTTCAATGGTTCATTGTTCAGTATATGGGGTGCTATTGGTTCCGGCAGGCGCTTTTCTATGTTGAGTTTGCAATATTAAAAAATTACTCGAAGTGCAATTACTTTAAAAAGTAAAGGTACTACTCACATCTGATGTTGGCTCTAGTGTTTGAGAATCATTGGACTTGCAAAAAGAAAGGACCTCATCTAAATGACTCAACTATCTGACCGGTTAGGACCATCACACAAACAATTTTAAACTAGTCAATGAGAGAAATGTAATAGTGTTGCAGCTAGAAAAAAATAAATAAAACTCCTGTCCCTCATTTGGACAGTCTCTGCTCTTCAAAATCTGGGCCGTTTATAATAGTGCACTCATGACAGTCGGAAGAGCTCATGTTGCTTTTATTGAAGCAACTGCATTACATGAGATTGACAATTAAAGCATTAAAACGCAGATAAGCATGTTTTAATTGTTCAATTAAGCCACAACAAAGGATGCCTGCTGATGGCATAGGCTTTGTATAAATAAAACCAGACGCAGCCTGTAAAATTAAAAATGCAAAATTGGGCAAGATTCCAGCTTAAATGCTGCTTTATTTCATTTGAAAGATTACATTTTCAAATCACAAACAAAAAGAATATAGGTTTACAGTCAAAGCATGTAAAACAATTTCATCTTCACAGTCAAGAACATTAGGCAACTGTTATGAAGCCGGTTGTCACAAAAGTCAAACACAAAGTCAAATGGCTATTCCAGATTCAAAAAGCATGCATAACATTAAGAAAAAATTAATCATACAAAACTGAGTTTCAATAGTTGTCTCCTCTGGGTGGATTGTACTGTGGAGCTACATACTGATGCTGTGTGTGAAAGGTGAAGCAGACGGGCACCCCGGGCTCGCTGACGTGCACCGGCACCGTGTTGATCACGGACACGTGCGTAGACTTCCCTTTAACGTACGGCGGATATGGAGTTGCCACCAGGAGCACCTCCTGCTGCACGTCATTGGTTTGCTGCTGTGGCAAATCAGAAGCGACGCCAACTTCCACACCGACGTCCACATTCGGTGTGAGTGGGGCATGGGCGGGATCGGTTTCGGGCACGTCCTGGGTCACCTCCACCACACCCGGGGGAGCTTGCGATGGGTCTTCGGGCAGCATTTGCAGTCCGTCTGTGGAGGTTTGCGGGTCGGTGGCGTCTGATGGTAAAGCGGTGGAGTCGACGGCGATGGGCAAGGCGATGGTGGCAGGCGGGTCGGTTAGGGTCACAATATGTGGGGCCTCAGTGACCGCGGCTTCTGTGGCAGTCGTCTCTGGCAGCTGTGGCTCCTCCACTTCAACTTCCTCATTCGCCGCCTCTTCGGAGGAGTCCGCTTCATCAGAGTCGGACTCGTCTGCCGCAGTGTTAGAGACCTGAAAATGGATGGCGAAATCAGTATATATATATATATATATATATATATATATATATATATATATATATATTATTTTATACTAGATACCCCATTTTATTTATTTATTTATTTGTTTATTTGACAGGGACAGTACACATTAATGAACATTTCTGTAAATGTGTCAGTATTAGCTGCAAAGCTAGTTTTCAACTGTTGTCCCTGGGCAAGGTGTACAATTATAAAACATAAAACAATTTAAAAGTTGAGGCTACACACTTACACACCAAATGCCGACACAACTCGCACCCCAACAACATCCAAACGCTCGTTCTGTGACTTGCACAATAGAATCGAGATGTTGGTGCAAGGGCAGGTCTTACAGTTAAAACAGACGTTATAAGGATAAATATGTACAATTATTATTTACAAAGCAACACCTGTGCAGAGGATCCTGACACTCGGCTCAGTCCTGCAGGAGATCTGTACAGGGTCTAATGAGCACATTGTTGATTGGATTTCAAACAGTTTTTTAATTGATTCCTAAATGTGTTAAATGTGGGGCATTCTCTTATAGTGAGGGATGCTGTTCCATAGGTAACAGTAAGGTCCTGTTCATTCACTTGTTTAGCAAATGACCTCACAACAGCAGCATACTAAGGGTGGAAATAGCAAAGTACCTGAAAACGGGTGGGGGTAAGTAACCGGTTACAATAATGCCCATACCAAGTAATAGGGTACAGCGACTCATCCCGTGACCTATACCACAGTACAATTCATGTACATAACCATTTATCTGTACTTTGAGAATTTCCATGCAGGAATCTACAGAAATATTCATCTTATCAGGAACATTACAGATCGTGTTAATCTCTATTGAAATTTAACACTGAGTGTAAAGGATATGCACATCTTACTTCATTCAAGAAGATAATTAAACTCACCGGTTTTGACGTTACAACAGTCAACAGGAACAATGCACCGACCACCATCCACAGCAGAGTCACGGCTTTATCCCCCATATTTTATGCTGCGAGAAAACAATTGACGCTTTGGATAAACTTCTATTACACATATAATGAATTTACTTGTAAAAAGATTTCAATGTCTTACCTTGCTTTCCTTTCGCGTCACAAACTGACTGGTATCCAACTTTCAATTCTGTCCAGTTTATATACAGTCCCAGAGTGATGTGTGGGCACAAAGTGGCAGTAACTCATCCACTAACAAAGCCATATCATTTACATGGTTGAGACGCTCTGAAATTAGACAGCGCTAAAAATTGTTGGCGGATAATAGAAAAAGACACAAGTGCCTATTCAAACAAAGCGTAAACATGATTGTTGTGGCTTTAGGGGTGAACAATAGGAAGCATCTGTCGAGTCTTTAAATACAACTCATTTAACCTCAAGTCACGCAGTTCCTAGCGACCAGTTTACTTTGGTATGTTCGACACAACTGAATCAAACTGTTCAGTGCTAGGGTTTGGATTTGCTGAAACATTTATTTCATCAGTCTTGTAAAGCTTAAGTTAATTCACCTCCAAGTTTAGAAAAAGCTTTCGTTAAATATTTTTAAACAAACACTGGAGATTCGTTACAATGAAAAAAGTGAGGTATAAACCAACTTCATTGACAGACTTCCATAATCTGAAAACTATTTGTTCCTTTTATAGACTTGATTGCTTTGGGGCGGGAACACCCAAAACTACAAAAGACAATTAAAATCAATAGCCCATACATAATTATTTGGAAGGTGGAAATCATGCAAAGTTGAATTGGGGAGGTGCTGCAATTTGGGAACCAAGCAGCCACACATATATATATATATATATATATATATATACACACATACATACAAACATATATAATATATATAACATTTAAAGCTTTCTGTCAGACAATTAGTTAATTTCCCCTCAAAATCCAATCTAGTTATACTGTATTATTACATAGGCTTTTTTAATGCGGTCTTATTGGAGATTTTTTTAAGTATTATCACAAGACTTCTGTAAAGTAAATGAATGTAAACTGCAAACTTTCACTTTTGTGCTTAGTTTATTTGAGCCAAGTGAGGAGAGATTGTTTTCTTCCCATTTTACTCAAATTCTTCCCTCTTTAACCAGGAGGCCCTTAGTTTCCAAATTGAGCTTGTTCACAGGTCTCATTGGTCAATGCGGGAGGATAGACTGATTAGTTGGAGTTCTGGGACTTTACAAATATATTTTTATATTATTACTTTACATAAAAATGCAAGACCAGGTGGTCAATTTTGCACATTTTACAAAATGTGAGATACATTTATACTTCCAGACTATCACTTTAACAGCTTTGGGGTGAGGACATTCAAAACTACAAGAGACAATCATTAAAAATAGCCCGTACATAATTATTTGGAAGGTGGAAATGGTAACGTTGCATCAGGGGGCGTCGCAATTTTTGGAACCAGTAAACCAAGCGGCAAAATAACCTAATCAAGCTTTTTGTGTAAAAAAATAAAAAATAATAATCTAGTTCTTTCAAATTACATGTATAAATGCTATTCAGGGAGATTATTTTAAGTATAATCATTTGTCAAAAGACCACCATTAATCCAGCCATTCCCAAAGTGGCCTCTAAAGATAGTCCACACATTTACATAAAAATAAAGGATTTAAATCACCTTTATATGCATTTGTTTAAGTATTCAGCCTGTAATCAATATTTTGTAATTATGTAAAATTATGAAAAGCTTTAATATTTTTGTTTTCCCTGATTCATGTTTACATATTAATTATAGACTACAGTTCAAAAAATAAATCTCATTTGAAAACAGTGGATTCAAACTGTTGTGATGGCCCTGTGGGATCCTTTGACCGATAAGGAGGGCCGCAATGTGCTGGACTTCGGGTAGGGCCGCTCTAATCAATGTTGGTGGCCATTGTGCATATTTTTAGACGAGTTGGGATGCACACCATCTTTACCATGTCATTAAGTCAAACACACACACACCCATAGCATTTAGTATACATTTTTATACAGTTTATTTAAAAATTGGCCTTCCCTCAAATCACTTTTCAGTCCACCGGAGTCACCACTTCCTGGAAGAGAAAAATGCAGACTGTCACACCCCTTCCAAGCACATATACTTCTGATTTATGACGCCGTATTCGAACCTCTGGTTTGTCCGTTTCTGTCGTGGAGGTCTGCGCACTGGGGATGGGCTCCACTTTGGTTTCAATCTCTGTCAGACTGGTCTCTTTTACGGCCGGTGGATCCGCTCTGCTGCAGGAAACACATTCAATTGTTTACACATGACCACTTAGAGCTTTGACTAGGAGACAATGACTAATGACAAACAAGGATATTTACATTTATGTGTCTAAAAGTGTATAAATTCACAAAGCTGTTTTCACATTTTCATGGTTGCCAAAGAATTGGTAAAGGGTACAATTTTGACATTCAGAAAATCGGACCAAACAGATTATTGCGACGCAGTCATGGTCTGACATTACTTATATTAAAGTATTTTTTTTTTATATCAAATACAGTTTAAAGTTTTTTGCAAATCTCAAAAATTGCAGTCTTCATCAGTCTGAAGCCAACATCTGGATCAGAAGCCACTTTTATAAAAATAAAAAAAAAACATTTCATTAATGACTTCTAACCAGGCGTTGACATTTTCAATGTTTGAGAAGTCAATTTATTTTTCCTTTCTGTTAGCCTTTAGCCTCAGTTTCTCAGTGTAGCCGCTCGCCAACTGTTTCTAGAGGTAGTACGCCTTTTTTCTTTCCATTCCATTGTATAAAAGGGCTAAATGTAAAAACTACCAAGCCTCAAAGTGGAGTCCTTTAGGGGCTCTGCTTTTCTTTCATCTTGCCCAGTCTAGTCGCGTGGTCTATGACATGTAGTCATCAACTGAAGTAGCCAGTGCAGGTACTTCTTCCAAAGTGGATACTATACGTCACATTATTGCAATTTGCCGTTCTATTGTGCGGCCCCAAATAATGTTTTGGCCTTTTTTTCTATAATATAAAAAAAAAAATCTATTCTAAGTTTCTAATAGTCAATTTCTGACGACCATTTCATCTGCACTCTTTTTACTGTAATACATTTTTATGTTGATGTTTTATTGATTTATCTGCTTTCCTTGTAATTTTATGCCACTGTGAATTGTGTTGTGTATGAATTGGGCTCTACAAATAAACTTGCCGTAACTGGGTTTAGTCGAGTTGAGGATGTTTAGCTTCTACTCACAAAAGCTTCGTCTTCTCAACCAAACCCAGTGATTTAAGCCTCACTACGATGAATACTTCCGAGATGAATGAGGACCTTCACAAATGTATACACCGAGCTCACCTGGTTTGGTTGTTCCTCTTTCTCCTAAAAACCACCAACACCACGATGACGACCACGAGAATTGCCAGCCCCACTGCGCCGTAGATGAGCGGCTGCTGCAGTGTCTCCAGGAGGTAGTTCTGGCAGGATTCGCCCGAGTACAGCATCAAACAGACACACTGCGTTTCCCCGTTCACCACCACACAGCGCCCCCTACCGCCGCACCGCGTGGAGCTGCACTGCTTCAGGTCGAAAGTCCAAAGCCCCTCGCTGACATTCAGGGAGGAGCTCAGGTTTGTGGGCAGAGCGGGGAAAGACGGGACAAGCGGAGAGTTGCGGCGATACGTGGGGCCGAGGTTGTCCGACGATATTTGTTTGATGGTGATGCCTAAAGAGAAACGCGTTACAAGACATGTGTGACTACAGGGCAAAGAAATTCAACAGGTTCTACAGGAAGCAAGGACAATGTAAACTTCTCAGAAAGACCTTGTACCCACATTCGTCTACTGGCAATTGTTACTGACCCTTGACCCATGTAAAGAGTGTAGAGACTTTATACTTCAGGATGCAACCTTGACATTTTTAAAATAAAATGTTAAATAATTTGTCTAGAAAATACCCCTAATATAGAAGATGCAGTGCTGCTAGAAATGGCTAAAATGTAAAGAATTATGAGTGACAACTAGCAAACAGACCAAAGAGTTAATGTTCAAGGACAGGATCTAAACAAGTTTGGTGAAAGCATCTCTGTGACGTGTATCAGAGTATGGGCTGGCGTTTTGAGGGTGGAGGAGAGAGACTGAATATGCAGGATTACTGAAACAGGCTTGAAAATAAACATCACTGCAGATATTTAAAATATAGGTCGACCAATATAGGTTTTTCTAAGGCCAATATGCACGGCCAATTTTTCCATATATCTTGTCAATGTATGAAGCATCTACACCAGGGGTGGCCAACTAGTCAGAGACCAAGAGCCGAAATGTTCAACCTGGATCCTGTGAAGAGCCACAAAGGCACCGACCATTCGCGGTAGTTTATTGTCAATATAATGTGACCGTTAAATTTAATCACAATAAACTTTATGCCTGCCCTTTTTTCAATAATATTATTCGCTTTAATGGTTTTACTTTTTTTATGCTGGAGGGTGTTGGTATGTGGGGCCCTGTACACTGAGCCCCCTCCTCTGACATGCCCCTGGCCTGCGCAGAGAACGCACTCTAGGCTGCACAAAGTTCATAAACTTTAATCAGGAGCCTCTGGAGGACGTCTGAGATTCTGTTTTATGTTGCATTTGTCACAGTTGTAGCACATGCGACAAAGGTCAATGACTTTGCGCAATTCCGCGTTAACACGCCACTTTGAAAAAAGAGATACGGACTTTCATTAATGTGTGTAGAGATGGGAAACTGGGTCTGTAGGACTATGGTTGGATTTTTGGTCAAGAGTCTTAAAGACTGTTAAAGTTTATGGGAAAGATGTACCAATTCTTTTGCAAAGAGCCGCATTGTATTAAACATATCCAATCATGCAAAGAGCCACACTCTGGCCAAGAGCCGCGTGTTCGCCACCCCAATCTACATTAAAAAAATGTCAGTGTTGAAACCACTTTAATAGGGGCATAGGCCTGATTCATTAACACAAGTTTCCGTTTAGTAGGTACTCGAGATGCACCAATCCAGGTTTTTTTGCTTCCGATACAGATACTGGGGATTCGAGTATGTGCGGATATCCAATATTAACCGATACCAAGACCCTTTCTTAAAGTTATCTTTCTCTGAGTGAAAAAGGGAATGGTCCTCTTTTCTCCAGAGTGAAATCAATACAGTCTAATGTAAAACGTTAAGGATTATTGGACTTTACAACACTAAACATCCTTGGCTACATGACAAGCTTTTAGTGTACATTAGTATGAACAACTCAGTGATCTGATCATTACAACACTTGGGGTTTAGTTGGCAATACTTTAACAAACTTGTATCAATTTTTATTGCAAAAAACAGGAACAGAGAAACGTCACAATGGAAAGAGCGGAGTCAGCTTTAAAATGAGCCCACAACTTCCTAGACTTCAGGGGAAGTCTCTCGCTTTGTTACGGTGATCGCCATTAGATCAATATACTGGTCGACCTCTAGTTTAAAACCTCACCAAATTTGCATTTCATGTTTCAAAGGGCCTTTATTCTGCTTAATCAAATCTAATGGCGCGGCTGGTTGTTTAAAACCAAGTCATTTGCATGGATTCTGTTTGAGACCTACAGTTTTCATCGGAGTGGTCGGGACAGTCCACGTGTCCGTTGCAGAAGCTGTTGTCAGGCTGACAGGAGATCTGGTCCAGACAAAGCCTGCTGCCAGCGGGACACTTCTGCCCCAGGGCACAGTGAGTGGAGTTCAGAGGGACGTGATCGTGGGCACATCTGCAGGAACGACCCCCTGCAGTGGCCAGGCAGAGGTGAGAGCAGCCCCCGTTGTTTAGGGAGCATTGGTTTGAACCTGGCAATGGAGGCAGAATGATTGAGTTACACAGGAGCAATATGGAAAAGATGCATTTCGAAAAAACCTTTATAACAAAAAGGCGCCAAAGCTCATGTTAAGGCCAACCCACACAGACATTGACGTGCGCCAAAAAGGCACCTCCATTATTTTCTAAGAGAGAACGCACGCCGATGTTGCAGTGACGCGCTGAGGAAAACCGGCCGTTTTACACGTTTACAGTGACAGAGTCTGAGGAGGTAAACTCCTGTCGCCATTTCATTTAGAAGAATAAAATTGCTGCATGGTTTGAGAAAACCCTTTGAAGAGCTGTGACACGGCATGAATATAAAATCATCAATATAAAAAAGTTGTATTATTGCTGTTCATTTCAGCCTGAAAGTGCATAACGACAGATTGCAACAGTAGAAATCGTAGCTTTTTTAGAGTGGCATTGTGCTGCAAAAAGACAATCTTCATTTAGATTTCCTAATAATTTCAGAATATGCATTTTGAATTTGCTTTGAGTCTTGAACAAAGTCAACTTTCTAAAATGAATGACAGACCACCCAAATGATTCCATTATAAAAGAAATGGAAATCTGAGGTTAAATGAGCATCAACTCAGGACTGTGAGCATTGGAGCAGCAGCAGATATTTCCTGCAAGTAAAGGAAGTGCACTTTTCAGGCACCTGTAAAGAATTAGGCAGAAAAGAGTGTTGGGAGAACACTTTGGAATTGTAATTCATTAAATAGTTGAAATGCAAACATTTATTAACGTTTTAGACAAATCTTCACTGTAGCCTTGTGTTTATCAATGAGTTTGCACATAGCTGATCAGCCAGCTGTTATTTTTTTGAAACATTTATGAGACATTTTACGTTTGACAGTACACATGACCAGAAGTGGGTGTGACTGTTGAGCTCTACATCATTGCACAAAGAGTGCAACATTGCATTATTTATTAAAAAAAATAAAAATGACATTATCTTAGATTAAACTACAGCTCAAGTAGCTACAACACCAGGTCACATGACTGTTCTAAAAACAAAATGGACTCTTAAAGAGTGACACGGGAAAAAGGCTTTTCTTATGATGCCTGCCACAAATGGAACAAACTACAAAGACTTTTACAACTGTTTAGTGCATCTTTCACATATTAGATATGTATAAAGAAAATTGTACGGTTTTAATTGACAATGTAAAATCTTCTTGCAAATATTGTATTGTTATCCTCTGCTATGGCACTCATGATGAAGAGCCTCGTACTCAGTGCAATATTCCTTTGATGAGTGCAGTGAAAATAGATATTGAAAGCACTGGTACCTTTCTGAATGGACTTGCTGAACAGCCTCAAACTGACCACTTCAGTTCCGACTTCAAACCACATCTTGTTTTGCTGCAACTCGTCTCGGAACCAAACTTTGGTCTCATCTGTGAACAGCACAATTCAATTAAGATACACTCTCAAATTGTCTAGCAATAAGTAATAATGCGACTAAGGATTACAAGTAGCAGCAAGTCAAATTTAAATGCAATTTTTAAGGCTAAAAATGTCCTTTGAAAAATGTGGGAAAATTAGTTTAAAAGGTTTATTTTGAATATGGCAAACATTTCAGTTTGATAGAATGTTTGCAGTATTTTAGTCAAATCTGCAGTATTTGAGACGTTATGCAGTAAAAACAAGTTGAGCAATGCCATAATTCCCCCAACATTTTTTAATCGCCAATTTGAGTCCAATCTAATGATTTGAACAACATTTAAGGCCTACTTTTCTGGCAAATTCAGTTAATTGAATGCACTTCAGAAACCCCGTTACCTCCAGTGGTCATCCAAAACAGTGTGTCGTCGTTCAAGGCCACAGCCACCAAACCATCGCCGACTTTCATCTCTCTGTAAACGAGATCGTCCAGCTGCACGGAGCTGATCGTTCCCAAACCTCAACATAAAAAACAGTCATGAGAAAATACAGCTATGAGTCTAGATGTCATGGTTAAATAGACCCTAATCAAAAAAATAAAAAGCACAATTTCCACTCCAATGCCATTTAAGACTTAACATATGCCGTTACAGGGTTTCTACATAGGGCAAGCCAAAACTTAAATGTTTATTCCATTTCAGTGCCCAGAGACAGTATTTTTAATGCCACTAATGCTAAAGATTAATGCATTAAATCATATTTAAAGTTAAAACCCTTTCTTAAATGGGACTCAATAAGCAACTTTAAGCAAACATTAAAGTTTTAGTGAAACCGGCAAGGGAGTGCGTTTTGGATCCTATTCTTTGCATTTTGTTCAAACTTGTGGCGTAACAACATTGAGCAGTTGACACGGGCACGAGTGGACTGGTTTTAACTTGGTTTTAGTGTGTTTTTATCTGCATGGTTTTATGTTTGATTTTATGCATGTTTTATTCTAAGCTCGTTGCCCCGCCCCTGCTAATTACGGCAAGTGGGCACACCTGGGAGGAAAGAATAAAAGCAGAAGCGGTTGGAGACAGAGGAGGCACGTAAAAAGGTGACAAGGACGCACGGAGGCAGGCGGACAGGCAGGCAGGCAGGCAGGCACGCACGGCCTGGCCTGGCCTGGCCTGGCCTGCCCCTTCGACAGGAAACGGGGACGGAACGGTGACACACGGCCGCCATGGACGGAAGGGCCGTGGGCGCGCAGGAGAGGCCATGAAGGCGGCTCAGGAGCGCTCGGGAGAGGGAAGTCCCCCGGACAGGCGCGGCGGGGTCGAGCCGCGGCGACAGGCTCCCCCAGCTCACGTGCCCCGAGGCGGACCCCTGGACTTTGACGCAGCTCCTGGAGCCGCTGTGGTCGGGAGGCGCGGCGGAGAGGAAGGAGGCGGGGACTGGCTGGTGGAGGAGGGCACCGGCGATGGACGGAACATACCCACGCACCTTCTTACAGAAGCACCTTGGAGCACGCACGCCCGCTCATTTTTAGTTCCCTTTTTAAACCCCCAGGTTTTAGCCCTCTTTGTTTTATCCCCACTTTTATACGGGCTTTTTAATGTTGCAACCGGTTGTTTTTATGGTAGTTTGTCCCCTTTTTAACCTTTTTATATTAAATTGTATTTTATCCTTTTAAACCGCATTTGTTTTATTGGCTACACCACACCCATAACATCCTCCAAATCGGACTCGAACCTGTGACACAGTCGCCAGATCATGAAGACTGACACACATATGTCAGTCTTCATGATCGGGCGACTGCTCAAAAATATTACTCTACAAGTACAAATGCATTTATATTTTATTGCTGCATGTGTGTGCAATCATAATTTTTGCCATTTCTCTTTTAATATTCACCTTATTCCGCCCCCGCCCACTTTTGCCTCTGCCATTGTATTGACACTTCCAGTAGTGCACGAAGTCCATTCATTTAGCTGAGAAAATGGTCGCCGCTAAAATATGACGCTCAATAGATTGTCTAAAATGTCCAAAGTTCATTTTCTCTGCGCGGCCTAAAAATCGGCTTTGTATTCGTGTAGCACTGATTTTATCCCAATTTCTCCAGTCCTATGTAAACTAATAAGAGTGAAGGGACGGGCACAATTCATGGCGGCGCCCACACAAACTTCTGGAATAAGGTGAATAAGCCAATTCCTCATGGTGTGACCCAAGAGCGGGAATAAGATGCATACATATCACGAAACCCAATATTTATTGACTAGGTTCGGGAGCAGGACTACGCCTCACCCTCAAACACACTTCGCACACCATCCACTCTAGCTTTCACCTAACCACGCCTCTAATTACTCACGAGCCATTATATACCAAGCCTCGTCATCTGTTACAAACTGTCGACCCCACCCTCCCTCCCTTCATGTCTGTTCCATTTCAGCAATGATTCTACTGCTTTGAAAGGAGGGTCCCGAAGAGCTGGGTTCATGCGAGACGGCGCCCCCACCCACAGTCTCGCCCCACTATAACCTTGTGAATAAAATCTTTATAGCACTTTGTTGTGGCGTGGTCCTTGCTAGTGAATTGTTATAATGGGGTTGCAGCTCCTAAAAGGTTGAGAACCACTGATAAAAGGAAATTTAGATTTCATGCCGGCTGGAATCAATGCGATGCTTTTATAATACATTTAGGCCTTAATTGTCGGCAGAATTGGCTTTAACTGCTTAATTCCTTGCAGAAATCCTTTAATACTGCCACAGAATTAGCAGTTGCTAGACTTCAAAAAAAGCCAGAGATTAGTTTGATTAATGGCACGCCTCTTCTACTAATTAGATTTATTTGCAACAATGTCTTTTATGTGTCCATCAAAATGCTCTCTTCTGCTTCTCCAGAACATCTTGCATCTATTGTAGCTCTTAAAGCAGACCTGTTCTTACCGGTATCAACCCAGTAGATGGATTTCCCATTGCTGGAGAAGACGAGTGACGTCGTCCTCGCTGCATCTTTCCACACCACCCTCCTCTCCCCTCCGTCCATGTTGGAGCACTCCACTGTGGCCTCGAAGTCACTGCCCCGCACCGTGACCAGGTTGGCGAAGCAAATGTGTCCGCTTTGAGGATGCAACGCGATGGATTCAACTCTCCCGATTCCCTCCTTCAAAACCACAAGCGTGTGCGCATGTGTGGCGGAGGTCACATGAATCCTCGGCTGTTTGGTGCTGCTCCAGTAGATGTTCAGGGTCACCCAGTCCAGGGCCATGGCCGTGATGGCGTCGTCCAGGATCTTCAGGAGCTGATGTTCGGTGCTCAAGCCTCCGTCTTTGAGCGTGAAGAAGCTCAGTGCAGTCGTGCTGTCGTCCGTTACAAATAAAGCGCCGTCTTTGAGGCTGAAGTCCAGTATGGCCGCCTGGTTGATGCCGGGGAGTTGGAGGGCAGAGTGTTCGGGCCAGTCCTTCAGCCCCGAGGTGAGGTGTCTGGACTGAAGGAAGATCTGGAAGCACCAAGGTAAACATGGAATAAGGATGTCACGATTCAATATTTGAGTCACAATTATAAAGAAAATGATTGCGATTTTACAATTATGCACAAACAAAAACTGAATTCCTCAAAGCCTCAACAGTACCGTCTAATGTTCACGAAAAGACAGCCTTTTTTAAATCTATTTAAGTGTTGATTTAACATTCAGCCTGTCATCTTTTATCATTATGCTTTTACTCTCAAAATAGACAATAGAATATTATCCATATCTAAAAAAAGCAAATAGGCTGGAATGCTTTGTTTCAAAAGATATTCTATAATCCCCTCCCGGTACCACCACCGTAACGTGGTGGAGGGGTTTGAGCGCCCGAATGATCCTGGGAGCTCTGTTGTCGGGGGCTTCGTGCCCCTGGTAGGGTCTCCCATGGCAATCAGGTCCTAGGTGACGGGTCAGACAAAGAGCGGTTCAGAAGCCCCTTAAGACCAACAGGCCCGGTTAGAACCATGAGGCCGTCCTTCTGTGGATCCATCACCTGCAGGAGGAGCCATAGGGGCTGGTGCTATGTGACTTGGGCTCCAACAGCTGCCCCCACGACCCGGCAACGGACAAGTGGAAGAAAATGGATGGATATTCTATAATAAGATTCCCTCTTATCTGTGTCACATCAATTCACTAGACTTACAAAACGGTTCCCAAACAATTGTACCCATCAGCTGACTTCCATGTGCTCGCACAGTTTACCGCGCAGATGCACATGGTTCTTTTGGGACTCTTTTAGCAACGTTATAGAAATGGTCACGCAAATAAGGATACGATTCAATTTCTGCCACTGACTTTTGGCACTACGGCTCATGAGACGCGACAGCAGTCCTAAAATTCTTACTAACCTACCGCGACCTTTCATAACAAAAGCACTTACTATCACAATGGTAATTGTAAGACCGGTTAATCTTGACATCCCTAGCATGTAAGAGGGTATGCACTCTTATCAATTTGATTCCAAACAGACTAAACATACTGTAGCTCAACTCTACAATATTCAAGAGTTTTTAGATGGTCTTAAATGATTTTTTGCTGAGGGTTAGTAAATAAGTCCTAAGAACTACATGGTGACATTAAATCATTAATCACTCTAGCTGTGAACGAACACTGTACCTGTGTGACAGAGGAAGGCGAGAGCATCAGGAGAAAGGCCGTGTTGATGGAGCTGGAGCAGGAGAGTCCGTCCTCAGACAGCAGCAGACCATAGGGACATTTGCAGACGGCTCTGGGCCCCGGGGCCAACACGCACAGGTGAGAGCAGCCTTTAGCCTCACAGGGGCGCTCTGAGGCAGTCTGCAGCAGCGGGTGCATGATCTGAAAGACGTTTGAAGAAAACAGGGCTTATACAGGCTGCGGAAAGTCAAACGTAATGCTTTTAATGCCTTTCCAGTGAACAGGAATGATAGGGGTTTAAATAAAAGAATTGGAAACTTTGAAGCAAACGTTTAAAAACTGACCAACAATTTTACAGAAGCTTTGAACAAAACCCTTCAGCAAAAAGTTGCACAATGTCACCATTTCCAAAATGTATTACGCCATTTAAGCCCTTAATTTGAGCACAAGTCATCAAGTAACTTAATTTTTAATGTCTCGTTGAAAAACTGAACTTAATAGCCACACCATCAACAAGTGCCATGTTGGGATACAATTCATGGTCATACGGTTAAAACCCACAGTGAACTTGTCATTTAATAAAATAGCTGGGTTTAATGGTTTCTCAGTTTTGCCCAGAGAAGATTTTAAAATAAATGTCAGCCCAAATCTGTGCACATTATTATGAGATCTTTGTGCATTTCCTGACCTTGACTCCAAAGGGTTGTTGGGGGCGTTTAAGCAGCACTTGTCTGTTTTTGCCAGTGAGTTTGTGCGCCGCCAGCACCACACGCCTCTTCGTGTCAGACCAGTACAAAATGTCATTGAAGACCGCCAATGAGAACGGGTTTGTGGTTTCCTTCATCTGCAGGATCTGAAAAAAAAAAAAAACATTTTATATTCTGTTACTTCAAAGAAAAATTGCTTTGAAAATACAAAATGTACAAATATGCAACTCTGGGCTGGTAACTGCAAATCAGCATATAGGTTAACTAAAAAAAGAGACCAAAACTTGTTTTAAAATATTTGTTCAAAAAAGGTACGTTGTCAAGTTTCTGTGAATCTTGGTACAATAATGACTTACTGCTCAAATAAATACAAAATTTATAAAATCCAAATACCCTCTAAAAAAGTCTTTGTAACAATTATGTCAAGATAAAAACCACACATTTTAACCTGGCTCCATCCATCATTTAGATTTTGTCATCGAAAATATGGGACGTTTTGGGCATTTTCAGGCCCCGTCTGAACAGAGTACATTTTCTTGGTTCTCTTTAACCAAGGACAAGGATGAGACAAAAACAAGGATGAACAAGCCACAAAAACGAAAGAAAAAAAAAAGTGACAAAAAGAGTCAAAAATGTCACAGAAAAACCGACGGAAAACAAAAAAAATGAAGTGACAAAAAAGAAAAAAAAATACAGAAAAGTGACAAAAAAAGCAACGGAACTAAATGTAAAAAAAGTGGCAATGTGGCAACAAGGCGAGGAAAGATCTTTGTAGATCAGTTCTGTGAGTCTTTCAGATGAGGTGTTATTCTGGCCTATAGGCTGTTCCTTTTTAGATTTGGGTAAAGCTGAACTGGAGAAAATGCACTTTGTTATGACGGGGTTAAGAGGCTGAAAAGCCTTTTTTTATATGAAACCACGAAATGACAGCATACATTCCCTCCCCCCCCTCATACTTATGTCTACAGTAAAAGTTTAAAATTGGTCTAAATCTTAAATGTTTCCCCAATTCACCTGCAGTGCCTCGCCTTACATGCATTATTTTTGATCTTTTAGTGACAACAGTACTTCTGCAACTTTCCATCTCCTGTACTGCTTTGTCACGATCATGGTCATCTTTTAAGCGCTACCTGAATGTCCTCTCCGTCCAGAGTTGCCGACCCAATGGCTCGGAGTCGTTGGTCAGTCCAGTAGACTCTGTTGGATATTGCATCTACGGCCACGCCTACAGGCCACCCCAAACTCGAGGTCACCACCGCCCTCCGCTCGGACCCATCCATCCCGGCCCGCTCTATCTTCACCGTGTTCCCAATCTCCGTCCAGAACATCAGCCTGTAAAAGAGGAAAAACATTTTTTTACTTCAGAAAGTAGCAGAACTCAATAAAACCGCAAAACCACAATTCGAGAGCCGCCACTTTAAAAAAAAAAAAAAAAAAAAAAAAAAAAACACAGACCCCTTTTGAGGGAGCAGAGTCAGCGATCTGGGCTGGTCCAGGTCTTCGTCCAGGATCACAGTGAAGTCTGGCCTCATCCCGCCAGCCGAGCGGAACTGAACGGCGAAAATCTGACTGTTTACGCCATCGATCCAGTACAGGTTTCTCCCGAGCCAGTCCACAGCCACCGAGTCAGCGCGCACTCCTAACAGAATAGAAATACACCAAATATTTAACGCTGGAGATTACACTGGTTAAGGGTCTGGTCACTATGGACTGCTGGGGGCTGGGATTGAACCACCGCTCTTTGAGTTTGTGGGTTCTTTGACCAGATTTATTATGCAGCTATTTTCCCCTCACACAAAAAGGAAAAGTAATCTGAAAAAAACTGACCAGATTTTAACAATGTGTGACTTTTTCCAGAGGGATGCACCACTCAGAACACAGAATTATTTAATGTTTTGTCAATAGCCAACAGGGTTGTAAGAAGTGAGTTGACAGAAACACGCCAAGTAACGGCCAAAGACTGAACAATCAAGCCATCAGGAAATTATCTAGCAGTGCTGCCAGTCACTGATCTCATCAGTCCTTTGAAAAATCTGTCTTTAGATCATGACCCAGTCCAAACCTTTTAGCATATTTGTCTTGATCAATAGTGGTTGGGTTTACACTAGGGCTGAACGATATTAAAGTATCTTACGATATGCAATATTGCGATCATTCACTAAATGATTAACACAATACGTTCCAATTAAAACACAAATTGTAAGGAACTAGTTTTTCAGCACAGTGTCAAAATAAGACTAACACCACATCAGGACTAAAACAAGACTAACATTTAACTAAATTAGAACATAGTTTTTGGCTGAGTTTGCAAAAAAGTCGTCATCTCAGTCAGATGAAGACTTTAGTTATGAAGCGATATATTGTGGCTCCTTGCGATATCACCTAATATCGGGATACAATATTTTTGCAGCCCTAGTTTACACTTTTGTCACAGCACTAAACACTGCGTTTCTTTTGCAGGACAGACGGCACTGGGTGTGAACAGTTCAGTCGTACCTCTGATGAGTGTGCCTGTGGTCTTGCGGTCCAGTGAAGACCACTTGATGCTCTCAGAGTCCAGGCTGTCCCAGTAGACCCGCTGCTCCCTCCAATCGTAGTCCAAGGATAGAATGGCCTTTTTGGCAGAAGACGGCAGGACGTCCAGGCTGCCGCTGCGGAGCCCCACCACAAAAAGGCTGTTCAGGATCGACGCCAGCAGCAGCGGCTCACCTGAGAAACAACGCACAAGACAATCAAAAAACGCCGACACAGAACATAACTGTACTGCAACAGGACCGGAAAATTATATTGAGCCGTAATGTAATTTAAATGTTCCACAGTGGATGAAATTAAAGAGTTTGTCAAGCGTCTTCAGTGGCTTAAAAAGGCACGAGACCAAGATTGCCTTTAGCTGCGCATGAAGCACAAGTTTCCAATCCTCTTAAAAGCCAAGACTGTCCAGAATTCTGTCAGTTTTAACTGAGCCTGCATTACGGCCCGATAACCGATTTGACTGTAACAAATGAAAGGAAGCCACTAAATTAAAACGTTATTGGTGGTCCAAACTCATTCCTAACATATTCGTAGACTCTGATTAGGCATAACTTTAAATGGTTGCACAATCTAAAAAAACAAAACCGGTGCGTCCTGAGAGACTACGGTAAATGTACATGCTCTTAAAAACACCCACCCCCTTACCATTCTCAAACAATCAAAATGTCTCCAGATTAAGAAAAAACAAAAAATAATGTTGATGTGGCGCTTGTTTTACCTGTGATCTTGCAGCGCCGTCCGTCCGACTCCATGACGTATCCCGGGTGACAGGCGCAGGTGAAAGAGCCGGGGCTGTTTCTGCAGATGTGGCTGCACACGGAACTCTGCGCTTCACACTCGTCCAGATCTGCACAAGAGACTCCATCGACCAGCAGCCAGTATCCTCGGGCACAGCTGCAGCGCTGCGGGACAAAGTTCCAAATGTAGCACTTTTTGAAACACGTGATGAAGACATTGAAGTCACTGGTCTCGCCGTACTCACCGGTCCTTCTGAAGTCGTGAGGCAGGTCTGAGAGCAGCGGTGTTGATCCTCCGCTGTGCATTTGACCTGACAATTTCCTCCTTCGTCCGAACCGTCTGCGCAGTCTCCAACACCGTTACACACCAGAGCAGAGTCCAGGCAGCTCCTGTCCTTACACTGGAACTGGTGAGGGGCACATCTCACCATGTTGCCTGAGAAACACGGACAAATACAAGCTTCTAACTAAAGAGCTAGAGGTGCACTGAGGCCACAATATGTCCTGAGGTCTTTCATCGGAATGAGATTTCACGTCGGGCGGCACGGTAGCGCAGCGGTTAGCGCTCTCGCTTCACAGCTAGAAGGTCCTGGGTTCAATTCCCAACTGGACGGGGCCTTTCTGTGTGGAGTTTGCATGTTCTCCCCGTGTCTGTAGGTTTCCTCCGGGTACTTCGGTTTCCCCTACCACCAAAAACATGTACAATAGGCTAAGACAGTATGGAGTGAATGTAAAATTCTCGCATGTAACCATGTCGGTGAAAGGCGCTATATAAATAAAGATATTATGGTTTCTACAGGTCCAATGTAATGCTTTCAATGCCATTTTTAAATGCCTAAATACTCAATTAATGCAACAAATCTCAGCATATTTCATTTCGTATCATTTATAAAACAGGAAAATGGAGGGATATTTTCAAGACTAAATTTGACAAAACGGGAAACTTGAGCAAAAGATTCTGAAACATTTCAGTCAGAACTGCAGCTGAATGTGCGTTTTTGAGAAATGTATGCAGTAAAAACAGCTGAGGTCAGGTCTGGTAAAATAAGTGGTTCTAAATTATCTCAAGTTAAAAGTTACACTGCGGCTTCAAGTATAAAATGTTATTTCGATCACTATCCATTTTGGGTCGGAGGAAACACATAGGGGACAGGGAAAGATTTATACATGTTGAGACACAACTCAAATTCCCACTAATGAGTTTTCAGCGCGTGTGTCGTTTTAAAAGTAAATCTACGTACACGCCCCCTCATCACTGCCGTCTTCACAGTCTTTGGAGCCGTCACACCTCCATGACGCGGGGATGCACTTTGTTTTGGATTTACAAGCCCACTGGAAATCTCCACATGACACTTGGGTCACTGGACAGTCCTAAAAATAGATGACACAATGTCTAATTCAAAGTTCAAAGTACAAACAAATTACTCAAATCACAGAAGTAGACTAAGATGGGTTTTCTCCTCTATCACAAACCGTTCATGAACTTCCCACACAAAACCTACAAGGCTGCATTGACCACAAATTCTAAGTTTCCAGATAAATCCTTTACCTTCTCGTCGGTGCCGTCCCTGCAGTCCTGATCTCCATCGCAGACCCACTCTTGCACCAGGCACTCTTTGCTCTGGGGACAGCGCTGTTTGGTGGAGCACACTGGAGGTTTGGAGCACCGGTCCTCGTCTGATTGGTCGGGACAGTCCGGGTGACCGTCACAGCGCATCAAGGCCGCCACGCACTGACCACCGCTGCATCGGAACTCATCAGTGTGGCATTCTTCAGCAGCTGGCAAAATGATAATCTCATGTTAACAGAAAGATGTACTGCCCAAGTGCGGTTGACAATATTTGACAAAAGTTAACCCCTTTTGATCTCAGTTTTTGTTTAGGCAAGGGAAAACCGAACATTGAGTGTTTAGCATCTATCCATCCATTCGCTTTATAGAAAACTAGAAACTTGCGCCGCTGGGAAGTTTAAAATACATCAACTTGACCCACTTCAATTGTTGTGAAGGTTAAGGGTAAACATGCACATTCAGCACTTCAGTAGTTTAATGCTGCCTTTTGCTCTGGTAAAGATGATCCTTTCCAGTTGTGAAGTGGAAATTACGAGTGTATTGTGTTCAAGTGCTTTTGGGTCAAAGCCAAGTGACATTAAATAAAACAATTCAGGACAATCAAGTAAATTAACGTAGTTGTCTACACGCTGCTGACCTACTGCTACTTTGAAATCGGTGAAACAAAGTTTGGCTTTTTGTTTGCTCATTTTAAGTATAGTCTCTTTTTCCACTTATTTTCTTATTTTCATGCAAATGGCTAAATGCATTGTGTAGGCCTCAAAACGATCCTCTAAAGAGACATAAAATATTATGCTCAAAGCCAGGAATCCAGAGTCCTTAGAGCGCTGCATTACCCCCTGGCGGATAGTTTGTGAACTGCAGGCAATATTTAATAGGAAAAATGCACAGAAAAGGCGTTTTTGGGGTAAATGTTGTCCCTCAGCACCTCTTAACCAAAACATCTTCCCACGGCTCTTATTGCTCCTCACTGTTGTGTTAAGGTCAAAGGTTATCTCATCTCGGGAGCTCAGATTCATTTGTACCGCGTCTCCTGCTGATTTCAGAAATGTATGCATGTCGAAATTGCGGCTGAGTTTAACAATGATTTTCTACTTTTACATTAGTTTTAAGTTATACAATTTGTGAAAGTGTGTCAAAAGCCCGATTAAAGCCTAATTGATACTTTTAATGACTCGTACCACAGTCGAGTTCGTCGGTGCCGTCCCGGCAGTCCCTCTCTCCGTCGCAGAGGAAGCTGGAGGGCACACAGCGGCTGCGGTCGTCACACTGGTGCGAGCAGCCCTCCACGACCCGAGAACAGCCCAGTTCATCTGAACGGTCCTGGCAATGAGGGACCCCATCGCACACCTGGGACCGGTCAATGCACTTGCGCCCGTGGCTACACTGGAACTGGTCTATACATAAACAGTATGCATCACGTAAGACAAGTGCGGCAATTGAGAATAGATTTACAGTTTAAAAATGAAGTTTGAGTCCATTGTGAATACGTCACATGTCCAGGGTATTAACATTTGAGAGAAGATTCACCGCCGAATCTTTTGACATTGCAGACGCTTATTGAAACAATCAATGATACAGGTGGTCTTGTGAAATGCATGCAACCTCTCAAGTCTTTGCACAAAACAGAAAAGCACCAAATTTACCTTTCAAACAGTCTGTCTGGCAGTCGTCCTCGTCTGATTGATCCTTGCAGTCCACCTCTCCATCACAGATGTGGTCATAGGAGACACACCGGGAGTTGTCTTTACATGGTTTGGAGTAAAAAGAGCACCTCAGTGGAGTAGAAGCGGCAGAGGGGTGAGCGGAAGGAGTTAAGCTCTTATCCGCTGAGACTCCCACGTTGTCCTCTGGAAAAATGTGACAAATGGGAATATAACCCATGAAAAAAAAAAAAAAAAAAACAGTGACAATGAGACAAACTGAACTGAAAGTGATAAATAGTTGCGATTAGAAATAGTCTTGAACATTACCACATGCAGTCTCGTCTGTCCCGTCCAGGCAGTCCCTCTCTCCATCGCACAGGAAGTTGGCAGGGAGGCAGCGGCTCTTGTTGTCGCAGTGGTGAACGCAGCCGTCGCTCACGCTCGTGCAGTGCAGCTCATCAGACCGGTCCCGACACTGGGCCTCTCCATCGCACACTTGCGCTTTGTCTATGCACTTACTCCCGTGGTTGCACTGGAACTGGGCTGGACAGAGCAATTTAGATTTACGCTATGGAAAAATATAGCTATTCAAATTTCCTTCTTCTGAGAAAAGTGAAATTGCTTTTTCTTATTTTTGTTATAAAATGTTGCTTATTGCTTCCAAGCCCTTGTTGAACAGCCTTCTTTTATTTTTTATTAAGAGTATTTTGGGGATATTTCTTTTATGTATATCTCGATTCCTTTATCAATTTTATAACACATCAAAATGTATTAAATAGGTGAGATATGTTCACATAGTTTTCCTAGGTTTGAAAATGTCCTTTACCTTCTGTGCAGTTTGAGGCACAGTTTTCTTCATCGGACCGGTCTTTGCAGTCGGGGTCCCCATCACACACATGGCTGTACAGGACACACTGCGAACCATCGCTACAAGCTTTAGACGCTCTGCCACACTTCAATGGAGCCGTCCCAGGAGAAACAACTGTGTAGCCTATACCAAGACAAAGTGTTAAAAAGGTGAAGATCATATTGGTCGAACACAGTTGAAAGTAGAAAGACGAGGCTTTATCCTCGTGCCTCACCTTGTAACAGCCCCAATAGCTGTAATAAGATTACACAAATTAAACAAATGAATGTCATAGCTAGAAAGAAAAAGAAAAATGAAACAGGGAAACAGAGCTGCAGGGATTTAACAGGTGACACCAATGCAGGCTGATTGATTGACATGAGTGGGAGGGGCCTAAGTGCCTTTTAGTTTGTCCAGCCAACAGTGAACTAGGACGGCCCTTGTAAAAAAAAATAAAGCTTGTGAATGAATGCGACCATAAAATGCCTCTTCCAATTTCAGATTTAGATAATAATAAATTCCATTTATTTTCCTCCCCTTATTATGTGATTCAGTCAGAGCCAGCTATTTATAATTAGGTACACTTCCTTCACCCAAGATACTACTTACTCCAGCTCCTCCTTAGGGACAGGCCAGCTAAAAGTCCCTCAAACGTGTCGCAGGTCATCACTGGGGCCACCTGGATTAGGCGACCAGGAGACACTTAGAACAGATGCCCAGGCCACCTCGGTTGGCTCCTCGAATCATGGAGGAGCAGCAACTCTACTTTGAGCTCATCCTGGGTGACCGAGCTCATCACCCTATATGTTTAATGCATGTATATGTATTGTATGTTGTGGGGGAATTTCTTCAATGAATTAAATTGAATCCCCCAAAATTATTTTATCACTTGATAATATTATTTCATCAGTACGTCATATTTGCAGTAAGACCACAAAAAGACATACGCAAAGTTCAGAAAGTGTTCAAATAGATATTTTATAAATATATATCCAATATTTTGAAGTGTAGGAGGAGTTAAGAGGTCCTACGTAGGCAGCACGGTTGTTGTGTTGTTCCGGTCTACCAAACCTATCGCTAACTAGCTCCTGTAGCAACTTCAGAAGAGCCTTGTCAAAAGATTTGCCGTGATTCAAAGCAATTTATCCACTTTTATGGGTTTTATGGAACTGTCTGCATCGTTTCTGTGAAAAGGATGAGTTTATGACTTCACAACTTGGGTAAATATCGCAACGCATTCATCTTTTTCTTTACTTTTAATGATGTTGTTGTGCATGTTAGCATCGTTAGCCAGCGAGAGCCAGTTTACAAGCCCGAGATGCTAGCTCGTTATGCACTTAAAATCAAAAACTCCTTGCACATGAACTCTTCATACTTACAAAGTCACCACTGATTACTACACACTTTCTGTTAAGTTGTGTCCTGGCGTGATCAGGCAGGCTGACGATGCTCGTAGAGGCAGCCCGACTGAACTAATGCGCGCTGGAGGTTTTTTCGAGGATCACAACAAAAGGATTTTGATAACAAGCTGAAGCTAACACGGGGCTCTCTAAAACCCAGGCATCTCGCTTCGAGTGGGCGTACGTAACCGAGGACGTCGTCGTGATTCGGAATAATGTTGACAATCTTTTTTGATAATGGCTGTTTTCCATCAAACAACTGAGTGGACAATATGTTGATGCACAGGGATAGTTTTTGATTGTTTTAAGGTAAATAAACAAAAATCTAATTTAGAAATTAACTGTACCATTTAATGTTTTGATTTAGGATAGTCAAGTCACATTAAGGAAACGAATAGTACATTTAAGGTTGATATTAGTCGATGAATATCTGCTCAAAACGTGTCTTGCAGTAATGGCTAGTATTTCATTGTTATTCTAAAACAAGATAGGGATTTGGATATCGTGTGTGTTATTGTACACGAGTAATGGTAGCGCAGCCGCGTTTATCACGTTTTCTTTTACGTACTGTGCTGAAGTGAAAACACATAAAACTGACTTGCCACCCTCTTCAAGACAAGACTCAACAAAGCATTTCTGATTGTTTTGGATTAAGATGCATTTTGTCAACAAATGAGTGGGTGACGTAGAACGTTAAGCCCCGCCTCCGAACGAAACGCCAAGAATTTGGAAAGCCTCTGCTAACGCCATTTTAGCTGAACTAGCCACTCGATGACCCCTCCTTGAATCGCTTCCAATGCACCTAAATGACCAAACTATGCTCCAGATTGCACACCGTCTTGTTGGCTTTCTTTTGTTGTGGCTGTCTGTATTTGCAACACGCTAATTACCTGCTAATAATGATGCTATGCTGAGCTACTGTAGCTAGCATCCGGCCTGTTTGTGTTTGTTAGAATCAGAATTACTGTAATTATCCTATTTAGGGAACTTTGTATCCGATTTTGCAGCCTTTACAACGGTTCATCATAATGTAAAAAAAATAATAGTAGGCCTACGAGATTATTATCATTTATATAAATATATATATATTTACTTGTACACACGCACACATACAAATATTAACGTTACCCAGATAATGTTGTCAATATATTGAACCTCAGAAAAAGTAGAATGCTATTCGAAATGTTTTGATAAACTTGAGTAGGACTTCAACATTATGATTCCTTGAGTTGTAATCTGAAAACAAATGCTGCAACTTCTTATGTAACACAGTAAAATACCCTCAATATACAACCTCCATGGGGTATTATGTGTAACATGTACATGCTCTTTAGACCTCTACAAATATGTACTGAAATACTTTTTTCATGATGTCCCTGGATGAGTGGATGTGTACAAATATATGTGCCTTTTTCACTGTAAAGTTTTACAGCTCCCTCTTGTAGGAGTAATTCATAAAGAACTTGTTATTGTCGTGTGTGAATGATTCAATGCTGTATTCTCAAGTTGTCTGACCAGCAGAGACGGGTAGTATTCGGTTACATTTACAGTACATGTACTTGAGTAACAGTTTGAAGAAATTGTATGACTACTGTAGTTTTATCATACAATACTTTTTACTTCTACTTGAGTTAAATTATACTGAAGTATTTGTGCTCTTAAATGAGTAAATATAATTGTTTTTCCACTGAGTAAATGTTTCAGTGGAAAACGCTTAATTTTGATCTATAAAGTAGATGTAGATCATTTCATGCACCTGGTCTTTAGCATTATTTTGTTTTTTCTGTATTTTCATGCCATTTTTGGAATTTTCTTTTTCACATGATTTTCTGTTTTGTTTCACACAATTTATGATGACATTTTTTGCTCAGTCAGTCAGTACTAAAGTAACCTTTTCTCCAAGTACTTTTTACTTGAATAATTGTTTGGGTCACTCCTTTTTACTTGTACTTGAGTAAAATCATTTCAAATTAACATTACTCTTGAGTATTTATTTTGGCTACTCTTCCCACCTCTGCTTGCCAGTAACCTCAAAATAACACAGCGACAGCAGCATTTTTAAACTAAAGGAGACAAATGCCAAATTTCAACATTTCATTTTGATACTCATTATGTTGATAGGATTATGTGATTATATTGAATGTTCAAAATATAACCAGCGTTTGTAAAATATCAGAAAATGCTCTCAGAATTAGATTTTCCTTTTAGATTTATGACCAAAAACACAATAGTTTGAAGTTAATCCACACAACATTTGTACGCAGAGGATACACCGCTCTAATCACTATCATAGCTCTGCATAGCTGAAAAAGATAAATTACTGGGATCAATGTTTTTTTGTTTTGATACCGGGTCAGATGCCACACTGTGCATGATGTGCGTTTAACCTGTTAATCTCTCTCCTCAGGTATCCACAAAGTCCATCCTGCTAACCCTGGCTTCCACACTGTGAGGCGCTGAGCAGCACAGGGGCCCCTGAAAGCAAGGGCCCAGAGCATCTTCTTGCGTCACTCCTCTTTCACCTGACTTTGTCTTGGTATGTGATTCTAATATTACCGGTACTATTCCAGTCTTTTCTCAAATGTGTGTTTTAATACTGTGGTGCTAAATCTTAGTTTTCAGTAATGAAGCACAAATCTAGTCACAATAATGTAATAAACACATTTTCTTTCCTCCTCAAACCAGGGCTCGCGACTTGGACATCCGCTGCAGAGACATGTCCTCCATCCTGCCGTTCACCCCTCCGGTTGTGAAGAGGCTGCTGGGGTGGAAGAAGTCTGGCAGCCCGGGCGGAGCGGGGGGCGGCGATCAGAATGCGCAGGAGGATAAATGGTGCGAGAAAGCCGTGAAGATCTTGGTGAAGAAGCTGAAGAAGACGGGGCAGCTGGACGAACTGGAGAAGGCCATCGCGACGCAGAACTGTAACACCAAGTGTATCACCATCCCCAGGTAAAAACACAGGCATTTCAGTGCTAGTGTGGGTTAACTGAAAAAAATACCTGTTTAAAACTCTGGTCATTTTTTAGATTTTTTGGAGGGAAATGGCTTTTCAGATTCAAGAATTGTCCGACCCCTGTGCTTGGCGCTATTGGTGAGATTAAATAATTTTCATCGCTTGGACTAAAACCATCCGGACTATAAGCCGCTACTTTTTTCACACGATTCGAACCTTGCGACATACAATACAATGATGTGGCAAATGTATACATTTTTACGGTCATACTGTGTGATGTCATAAATAACAACGCACCTGGGTAGGGCTGAACGATGAATTGCATTTGCAATTTTATCGCGATATTGCACAACGTGAAATCGCAGAGGCACGTGATGTTGGCCCATGCAGCTGATCGGCTACATTCCCATAGAAGTGAATGTAGCGGCGAGAGACGACGGCGACGTCCGCTCCACTGCGTGCTTTTGTTTACTCCTCAGTCTAGTTAAGGTGCGCTGTAGATCATGGAAGTACAGTGAAAATATCAGCGTTCATGATGCAGCCTCCGCGAAGGACTATTGCTTTCTTCTCCGTTAGCATTGCGTTAGCCGCAGCGCTAATCACTCCGTTCCCTTGCTGCTACCCGCTCTGATGCACTGATCACAGAAACTCCCTCCTCTACGGATTCACACGTCTGCCTCCTCGGAGATGAGGGTGAGCCTGTGCTGCTTGTAAAGAGTCAGTTTTGGAGGCTAATGTTTTGGATAAAGATAAGAACTTATCTCACAGCCAATGACTAAAACACAAGAGCAAATGGCAAGAAATTATTTAGGCAATTTCCAAAAAAATTACACATTGGGTCCAAAAACACTCGGCTATTTCTAATGAAAGACGCGATAACGGCTCCAAATCCAAACATAAAGTTGTGCACGTTGAAACCATGGAGCTCTCACACCGTTCCTTTCACAACATATCTGCACAATAACTCGTATAAACCGTACCACTGTCTTCCTTTAGCTCGGCCGTGGTGTTTGCTGCACACCAGCTGGAGGATACTCCCCCTGTAACACTTCAGGTGCAAAATAAATACGATTAATTCTCTCACCACTGAAATATTATGAAGGGACACAGCAAATCTCCCGAGGCCAAGGAGGGCGGCACTAAACATGGGCACCCCCCCAGGAGGAGTCACTGTGCGGGCAGCGCGTCATTCTGACTGACGGGCTCCGTTCAAGTGGGTTTCAAAAGCTGATAAACTTTTAAGTTCTTGGTAGTGATGGGTCGGTTGCAAACGAGTCGGTACAAAGAGCTCTTTAAGTGAACGATGAGAACGAAGTCTCAACCTCGAGCCACTTTAAAAAAAAAATGTCTAAGGTTGCATGTTTATCAAGCTCCACCTGCACCACTCTCTATTTTTCTCAAATGAGTAAAGAGAATGGGATCGGGGAGAGAGGGTGAAAGGAGAACTCTGCAGGCGCAGCCCGTCCGTGAGGAATGAACCTGCTATTTACACAAAATCAAGATCTCTACAAACCTAAACTAATCCATAAATGTAGTCAACGCATCCCTAGCTTTCAGCCACTTATTTGAGAAAGCTCCGCTTCATATTTTTGGTTTTATAGTGAGATAAAGGTTCGCTGGGTTTGTGGAGTGAAAACAATGCGATCACGCACATCTCCTAAATTTAAAGTGTATATGTAAAAAAATGAAGAGCCATTTGGGAGCCAAAGAGCCGGCTCTTTTTGGTGAGCCAATCCAAATGATCCGGTTCACCAAAAAGAGCCGAAAATCCTATCACTAGTTCTTAGCACACTAATGTAAATGTACCTGTGGGCCACCGTTCTCTTGGAACATTTTACTGCGCATGAAGACAAAAGGCCTGTATTTCCTGTGCTGATGGAGCTACAAATGTGCAGCTTATATATTCGGCCTATTTATGTAAAAAAAAAAACTACTTAACATATAGTTGTTGCGGCTTATTTTCAGTTGCGCTCAATAGTCCGAAATTTACGGTATTTTTCCTTTTTCTTGTGATTACTGAGAGATTACCTTAGACCGGAAATGTTTTTCTCCAGGGATTAGAGGTCGAGCTGAGCTTTTCTGTGAAAAGCCCTAAATGTGGTCTGTCAACCCACACTATTAAAGAAGATGTCTAATTATCACAAAATGACATGTGCCCAACAAAGCGAGCAGATCATTACAACCAATTTTCTATTTCATTTTATCAGCAAAGGTAATTGAACATTTCCCAACTTGTTTTGGACAGTGTTGTCAAAGAAAAGCGCTTGGGCATTTTTGACATCTCATCTGATTAAATCTTGTTTTATTCCTATTTGAGTGAACTTGCCGTTTGTTTGTAGTCTGTGCAATGCGCAGTTTGTATGTTGAGATAGATGCTGTTCTTATCAGTTTTCAGTCTGTCCTGGATAAATTTACTGCTGAATAGAGACATTTGTGTTAAAGAACACTTTGTCCATGCGTCAGTAGAAGGCTGGTTTGCCTGTTATTGCATCAGAAGTGCCCATCAGAATAATTATGTCTAAAAAGGGCTGAGACGGGTTTAATTATTTCTAAATGCATAATTATGGCTTTCAAGGTACAAGTGGTTTCCTCACAAGTGATTACAAGTCAGGGCACATTTTCTCTCCAGTCATTTGGACATTTCAAGCATAAAGTTGTGTTTTTAATGTGGTATGCTGTCTATATGTGGTTTAATTTGTAAATGCCACTTATTGCCATATGTGCAAGTTTCACCCAATAAAAGTAAAATATCAGCATTTATGTCTTTATGTTGACATATTTTATCAGGAGCTGCTTGCTGCACTACATTTGGAGCATTATGTTTGCAGTTTTTTTTAGTGAAGTTGCTCTTGTGAGGTAGCAGCATATAACCTGGAAAGGGTTAACATTGAAATGGTAAATATTCAGTTTCTTTTTAAGTCATTACTTGTCAGAGGTCAGAAAGAAGGAGTTAAATATTTTGTGTATGTTCCTGGATGACACTTTGTGCTTTTTCTAGCTGCTTTGTCACTGTCATGTTTTATGCTCTAATGGTGTTGTATGTAGTAATGCTACTCAAAAGTAGAAATAAATCAGGATGGACTATGTTTGGCCATGTAGATTGGGGGTTTGAACCTGAATCAGATATGGATCAGATATGGCTCACAATAACATGATTCCATGATACTGCGATAATCGATGCATTGCAGAAAAAATAACACAATAGTATGATGCATCACGATTCTTAAAGACACATGCAGTTTTTAATCTTTTTAACATTCAACATATTAGATTTGTTTTGCCCCTTTTTCTTACATAAGTGAATAAATGATCCTTGACTCACTGAAAATGGGTTTATTGATCTGTCAGAGGCATCACATAATTTACATTTAAACAAAGAAGAAACCACAGTCCTGTTTCCAAAAGGAATAAATCAACCAATTAAATCTTATTCATAATTATAATTATAACTAAACGTAATACATTTGTGTCACAGTGTTTGTTTCAAGTGCTTAAAATTGCCCTCTGCTGTTCTGTCTGAATTCTTGACCGTTATTGGCCTCTATTTACTGAAAGCTGTGGAGCACTTCTAGCTCATTAATATGCATAACATTGGTCATTAATATGCACGGTGTCATCAAAAGTATCGATATTGGAGCAATAGGTATCAGTGTTGCATCATCCCACAAAATACCACGCTATATCGCAAAATCGATATATTGTCATGCCCCTAACAAATTAATTTACAGTGCTAGTGGACTCATTCCTATCAAATATATGACTTATTAGTAGCTGAATTCATGTTTTTCAATGGCACTTTCTCATAATCTGTTTGTTTCTCTGTTGACAGTAATTGCTCTGAAATATGGGGCCTGAGCACTCCCAATACAATAGAACAGTGGGACACCTCTGGGCTGTACAACTACCCCGACCAAACCAGGTGACAGAGCATCCTGACTGTTTCAAGTTGCAGTTCATTCACCTCCCGATCTAACCCATCCCTATTTCCTGTCTGCTGTCCAATCAGGTCTCTGGACGGGCGTCTGCAGGTGTCTCACAGAAAGTCTCCCCCTCATGTGATCTACAGCCGTCTGTGGCGATGGCCCGACCTGCACAGCCACCATGAGCTCCGTGCCATCGAGGCCTGCGAGTTCTCCTTCCACCTGAAGAAGGACGAGGTGTGCATCAACCCCTACCACTACCAGAGGGTGGAGACCCCAGGTGAGTGCAAACAGCAACTGCACGCACATGAGGTTGTACACTGATCAACGGCAGCAAACACCGTAGCTGCCTTCAAAAAGCACCTAAAAACATGTATCTGTTTAGGAAAGCATTCTAGTCCTACTGACTCTGCGTTTCCTTAGACTGTGAGTGTTTTATTCTCAGATATGTTGTTTTTAATATTTTTGTACTACTGTGAAGCACTCAAACTCATGCAGCCCCTAGTCCACAGTGCCGTCTGTGGCTGTAAAGTGATTATACAGTAGCTCACGGTGGTACTGCTGTTTACCTTACCTTTATTTTTATTTTCCTGCTTTCTTCAGTGCTGCCTGCTGTTCTGGTGCCCCGACACTCAGAGATCATGACTGAACTGCCCCCTCTGGACGACTACACTCACTCCATCCCCGAAAACACAAACTTCCCAGCAGGAATCGAACCTCCCAGCAACTACATACCAGGTCAGTACTTGCACTAAAGGCTGGACGGGAAATACTTGGCTTAATTTAAAATAATACAATAAATATCATATTCTTTTAATACCGTGTTAATTAAGCTGTAAAGAAGACGGCGCTTGATTACATTTTCTTGTATTTTTGGCACAGAAACACCTCCGCCGGGATACATCAGCGAGGATGGAGAGGCCAGTGATCAACAGATGAATCAAAGTATGGACACAGGTATCCTAGACTAGCACCTGCTTTCTCTGCGCCTTTTACCCTCATCCTTCTCAGCTGAGTGAAATCATAACAGACTTATATTCTTGTGCTTTTAACCTCAAGTGCTTCAATGTCCTCAATCTTTCCACGTTTTGCATTCCCTTATTTCAGTGTCTTGTACGAAACTTCAAGCTGTTGCCTGTACTCGCTAATTAATTGTATGTGTTACTAAACCACGTAACATTTTGAACAGTCTGTAAACCCCGTTGTTCAAGCTGTGTGTGTAGAAATGATAAAATTATGACTCTCTGGCCAAACAATGAATAAATGTTTCTCTTTCAGGTTCTCCAGCTGAACTGTCCCCAAGCACTCTTTCCCCTGTCAACCATAGCATGGGTAAGAAATACTTACTGGAGACATGTTCCACTTCTGTGCCCTGCGTGGATTGGAGTGTGTGCTCGGCTCATCGAAGAGTTGCAGCCAAATTTGTTGATTGTCCAAAAGCATGCATTTAGTGAGAAATATACCGCACCATGTACCGTGTTTTCCGGACTATACGTCGCTCCGGAGTATAAGACGCACCAGCCAAAAATTGCCTAATGGAGAAAAAAGCAGGCTGAATAGGCGTACGGTATGCTAATGTAACACATTGTTGTTTATGCTTCATGTAACCATCAAACTGGTGCCTGGTGTGTTAATGTCACATAAACAGATCAGATAACTATAGCATAAAAAACATACCGAACTCTCGATCTCACTCCAAATCACTAAATCCACTTAAATCTTCATACTCGGTGTCACTTCTGAACAATCGGCATGGCAACTACCTGGGCACGGAGGCGTAACTGCACCGTTGACAAGCCTCTCCCGGCAGCACGTTTTTCAAGCTCTCATTTGAGAACTTGTTCCTCTAGCTGTGACTATCGAGCTTTTAGGCCGCGATTAGCTTGTTTTCTTCATTGTGGTAAGAGTAACCTCCGCTTTCTTGCTCACTCCAAACTTTCTTTCTGCTGCTCGATTAGCCTGCAGTGCCCTCTAGTGGCATGTGAAATTATATATTTGAATAACGAAAAAAAAAAATCACAGATTAGTTGTTTTGGAGTTTAAGTCGCACTTTTTTCATAGTCTGTCTTATTGTCCGGAAAATACGGTACTCGGGTTTTTCCCACATCAAAAAAACAAAACAGGATATTTGCCTTCATTTACACAGGTTTGAGGGTTCTCACCTGTGCAATTTCTTCCCCCATGCTGCAATTTCACCCACTACGCTGTGTTTCAACCAAAGTAGGGGGGGGGGGTGTCTGTAGTTTTTTCCTTTTTTCCTTTTTTAAATCGATACCGTCATAATACCTCATTTAGGTAGGCCTGCCCCTGTGCTGTGAATAAATCCTGGTGAGAGCCCTGAGTGTAAATGCTGCATACACCGACTTGTATTTTTTGGGGGTGATTTATTTCTGTCAAAACCACATTTTTTTAAAAGCTATAATCGATCACAAGACTCCTTCTGACCAGTTCATGCTCATAGGCCCAAATGTTTACCAAAAGTATGAGTAAAGAAGTACTTTTGTATATTAAAAACGTATATAAAAAAACCTTTATGAAGAAATAAGTAACGAAAGACATTATTTTTACGTAAGATTTGATAAGTGGCACAAGTTTTATTTTTTTCTTGAGTAAGAGTACAGATACTTTATTTTAATATTAAGTAAACGTAAAAAGTACTGTATGAAAAAACAACTTACAAGAGTACAATTACTTTAAAAAGTTACGCATGTGAGTAAATGTAACTTCAGCCAAAAAAATAAAAATAAATAAAACCCAACTCATCTACATAAGATGTTTCCTTACAAAATCTGTTCATCCCCTCAGACCTCCAGCCGGTGACCTACTCGGAGCCGGCTTTCTGGTGCTCGATAGCGTATTACGAGCTGAACCAGCGCGTGGGGGAGACCTTCCACGCCTCGCAGCCCTCTCTGACGGTGGACGGCTTCACGGACCCCTCCAACTCCGAGCGCTTCTGCCTCGGGCTGCTGTCCAACGTCAACAGGAACGCCACCGTGGAGATGACCCGCAGACACATAGGTGAAACCTTTGATTCAAAAAAGGCCATTAATGCTGCTTTTGCTGTCCTTTTAAAGTGAAGAACGTGGCTTTCATTACATTAATGGGAGATTAATGTAATTTGTCACACAGGAAGAGGCGTTAGGCTTTACTACATCGGAGGAGAGGTGTTTGCAGAGTGCCTGAGTGATAGCGCCATCTTTGTCCAAAGTCCAAACTGCAACCAGCGGTACGGTTGGCATCCGGCGACCGTGTGCAAAATACCTCCAGGTAACAGGATTTCTCAATTTGAAACTTTAGTGATTGATTTAGTGATTAATTCCTGTGTTTTGCATGGTCCCGATTCTTTGATTCACCTTTTCCAATAGAGGATTATACTTTTCGAATGTAACCACTGACCCACTTTCAATCAGGCCACACTTTCTATTTTAAAATAACCGAAAAAAGTGATTAAATTTCGGTGTCTAGATTACAAATACATCACAGTGTTGCTTCTGAAATATATCTAATTTCAGTTTATAATCTCAGTAACTGTGAAAACCGTAATCCGACCATGGTGAAGTATTGATTGAACTTGGAAAGAAACGACACCATAATCAATCAGTATCCATCGTGTTTCTTTGCAGGCTGTAATTTGAAAATCTTCAACAACCAGGAGTTTGCGGCTCTTTTGGCTCAGTCGGTGAACCAGGGCTTCGAGGCGGTTTATCAGCTGACCCGGATGTGCACCATCCGCATGAGCTTCGTCAAAGGCTGGGGCGCAGAATACAGGTGAGCGAGGCCGTGGATAAATGTGGACAAAAGTACGTCTTCCAAGTAAATCTGTAAGTTGTAAAAGCTTTATATTGACATACACAGCCTAACCCAAAATAAAACGTCGACAGACACAAAAGGGGACTCGCTTTAAAATTTGGTTGGGCCGCCTTTAGCTTTAGGGCCTATCTCACCGGCATGGAGAATAATTGGAGACTCGAGTTGCTGCTGGTCACAGAGATGTCTCTGGGACATCCCCTGGAGATAAGGCGAGTCTCCAGGTAGTCTTGGTGAAAACGAACAGGTTAAATTTCAGTGGAGACTGGATGGAGACTTGAAAAAGTCTCCATGTGGTCTCCCGAGAGGTCTACGGGATCTCAAGTTAATACTATTTGTTGTCCTCAACCTGGGAGACAAATAGTATTCGTAACGTTGCCACAGCTGCTTGAGACCGCAGACATCTTTCGGAGACCATGTGGAGTCTCTGCTGAAAGCGAACCTGTTCATTTTCATGGAGACTAACTGGAGACTCTCCAGGGGACGTCTCAGAGACCTCTCCATGACCAGTGGTAACTCGAGTCTCCAACTAGTTTTGAACAAATCTCTTGGCCGGTGGGATAGGCCCTTTGTATGCGCGCAATTGGTACGAGTTGTGGAGATGTTGCAGAGACAGCCAGTCGCAGCGGTCTCCGCAACTCTCTCCAGCGACATAGGCCCTTCAGATTACAGCACACATTCGCTGCAGGCGTTGTTTTAATGAGCTCCTGCAATGTCCAATGATCCAGTGTTGAGTTCATTTTGCGTTAAGATATGGTATTGATCATGGGACAGGGTTGTTGTAAGCAACAAAATGGAAAATATAGATTAAGATGTGAGTGAACGGTGAAATGACCACCAAAAGTTGGACATAACCTCGCTTTAATTCTTCACCTCGTGTCCCACAGGCGGCAGACGGTGACGAGCACCCCCTGCTGGATCGAGCTGCACTTGAACGGGCCGCTGCAGTGGCTGGACAAGGTTCTGACACAGATGGGCTCTCCCTCTGCCCGCTGCTCCAGCATGTCCTAAATGGCTGCGGATCGCCCAAAAACAAAGCCCATTACAAAGATTTTAACACCTCTTAAAGGGACAGTACAGTGTTTTGTAGCTTTATGGTCTGATTACATACTTTGGGATCGATCCTTTATTGCCCTCACAGTATAATGAATGAGCATCTTTTTAGTTTGGCAAAACGGACAGGAGCAGTTCGACATAAACTTAACAAAATAAGGACTTGGAGTTTTCGAAGTAGAAAAGTAGCCCAAATCCAAATCATTCGACAATATACAAATTAAGATGAATTGAATTACCTCATTGGGTCTAAACATGATTAGAGCTGGGCACCGTTAATTTTTTTCCGATACCGGTACTTTAACCATAGTTGTTTAACGATATACCAATACCTGGACAGTACTTTTTTTCAAGGGATGCACTGATCTAATACTGGTATTGGATATCAGAGCCGATACTGGAAAAAAATACGATATCAGGTATCGGCTACAAATGAAAAATCCGATACTGAACCGATACCGCTTTAAAATCACAACGTTCACCAACTAAATCTCAGTGAATATGGACATATGCTCTATGCCACTTTGAAGCACAGATCCTGGAGAATTCGATTGTTGAGTTTGTTTTAATCCCTGCAAACCTTTTTTTTTATTCGCTGCGCAAAATGCCGCGGCTAGCAACAGTATGCTAATGCTAGTGGCTGCATGCTAATGCTTGCAGCCACTAATCCAAGCTTGGTCAGAAACTACAATTGGATCACCTGATTTAAACAAATTAGCCACTGCTGGAGCGGCCAAGTGTTTGTATTTTAGTTTATGAAATGCAATAATTGATGTAATGATCTGATCACTTTATGCTGTGATATATTATATTATATTATATTAAATTATATATTTTTTCAATACCAGCAGTACCTAAAATGTTTTTCTTCAAGTAACATACTGGTAGCATATAACGGTACCCAGCCCAAGAGGAATTCACAGCCAACAAAACAATGGATAATGTGACGGCTCCAGTCTGCTTCCTCCAAACATGAACTATGCTATTTATTTCTCATTGTGTGGACTAAGCTGCCAATCCCAGAGCATCAAAAACAAAATACTACACTATCTCTTTAACCTGCGAGTCCTTTCATTGGAAATTACTCTGTCAACCGAGGATTTCTATTAAAAAAAACAAAAAAAAACATTATTAGTATTTGTGGCTTGGCTCCACACCCCTCTTTTATCAAAATTTCAAATACAAAAAAATCGACGCTTTTGCACTCACTCGAACTCGACAAAAGAACACAAACATTTTACAATTTGGCACTTTCTTAATCCCTTTACGTCTTGCACCTTGTTAAAATGCACCCCAAACTCCTAAAATAGTCCCTGATATTATCTCTATTTGTGGTACAGATAAAGTGTATATTCGTTTCTAATCCTGAGAAGTAGGGGGAATACCAAAAATATTTGTGAATAGTTTCTCAGTATTGAAGATTGCTTGTACGAGTAAAAAAAAACAAAAAGAAGCAAGCTTGAAATTGATGTTATTTGCCCAACTTAACCATCGTTATTCTAGCTTTTTCAGTTTAGTTAAAAAATGTTATCCCATATTTTTGTGTGAGGGAATTAGCTTGACGATGATTGCCTTTGGTGGCCTTTTTGAGAGGATCGCCACAACGATGTTTATATGAAATTCGGTTGTGGGACTCGAGGACTCAACTAGTTTTTTTGTTTTTTGCCAATAAGGTTTTCTGTTTTGATGGGTTGCGTTCACATTTGAGAATTTGATGTTGAATTCTAGATGGAGGGAAGGAGCATTTATAAAAAATCCACAGACATTCAATTGAATTAAGGTAATAACACTGAGGTCCTCTATCTAACACTTTTTTGCAAACACAGCCTGAAACAAAAACTAATGGTCACTTTAAAATGAGCCCACGGTCAGTTTGTCATGTTTTCCCTAATTTATTTGCATTCAAGCCTTGTTTAATCTGAATTTAATATTGTTTGGACAATGTGCTGTGCTGGATTGGGATGGATTTGTAAAAAAAATCGCAATAGTCGAGACATTTATCGACCTGATCACGGTTTGTCAACTCCACAGTACGAGCTATCGCGATGTCGTCACGTCCGCTTACTGTGGCAGACAGTTTAATCTTTTAAATTAGTAAATAATTGTTCTATGGTTGGCAAAAACAATGTTCACAAATGGGGCTTGGCTTCCCTCACGTTGTAGCAGATCGGTCATTTTATAAAACGGCGTCATTGACCAAAAACATCTGGCGAAAACTAGAGCGATCGCTCGTGTGCAGTAGGATTTCATATATAACACTTTATATCACAGCCTGCAAGATCCATGTGTACGTACAAGTAACAGCATATTGTTACACATGTAAGTACAGGTAATGACATTCAAGTGCAAGATTTAATAAAGGTGTACAAAGTGTAACAAAAGTGTAGAACATGTAGGTGTGCGTGTAACAAAGGTTTACAAGGTGTAATAAAGAGGCACATATAGTGTGTCACTTTAGATCAGTGGTTCCAAGCATTTTTTGTCTCGCAAGCCCCTTGAGTGGTTAATTAATACTTTATACTCCAAGTACTTATTACTCGAGTACTAATTATTCAGTATTTAGTAGTGGGCTGTGTTCAAAATGTAGCTAAAATACTCAACACATTTATTTGGAATTAATATTGAAATTGTACTCTTTTAATTTGATATAATTCCGAGTGCCCCCTGCTCAAGTACCCCTAGGTCCAAATACCCCCTGCAGAGTGCTCAAGTACCCCCAGTTCCCCGTACCCCGTGGTTGGGAAACACTGTTTTAGAATACAGCCCGAGCTCACGTGTAGTTACACATTAGGTACAGGGTATTTACACTTTAGTTATGAGCTCATTTTCTCCAATTTATGAAACTAGTATGCCCTTTGTAAAGCTGGCTCATCTGTATGATGGACAAAACGCCTGCAACCACACCTTTTATTACACATCAAATACCATTGTTACACTTTGTATTCCTTTTTTGCACTGTAATGTCTAATTACCTGTACTTGCATGTGTAATTACTTTCTTGTTCCCTGTACCTACACATGGAACTCATGGGCTGTAATCTAAAGTGTTAATGAATGTCAATTTGAATTTCAAAGGAAAAGTTGATTTCATTATGTTTCTCAGTAAAAGGTTTGATTTTGAGAGCATTTTGGCATAATTTTGAACCCAACACATTTTTAATAATCTTAGTTTAGTTGGTCACTTTGTAATAATATTGGCAAGATCCTCGGGGTAGGGGGTACTCGAAGTATAAATGACCCACTCGAGGTTACGAGAGACAAAAAAGTTTGGGAACCACTTTCACAATATCAACCATAGGATGGTGATATTTTTAGAAGCATACGTTTTTCATTGGATTTTAACGAAAATGGCAAGAATTTAATTGTTCTTCAAATTGTGTCAAAACAAGACTTAAACAAAATAAAATAAATGACTAAATCAGGGCTGTAACATGGCTGAAATGTAAATAAATTAGGAACATTTTGACTTTTGCACATTAAGCTGCCATGTTTTTGTTTCAGGCCGTGCTAGCAAAACAAAAGTAAGTGTAAAAACTTGATTAGATGGAAGACATGAGTGATTTTGCAGTACATCGTGGCTTCTTGGATATATTGCGTCGCCTGATCAGTTTGATTGAAAAACGCCATCACTTTTCAAGCAATTGTGAGGATATCATTGACTCGAGTTCTTTTGTGCTGACACTTTGTGCCAGGTTTTTCTTAGATAAATCCGGCAATTACAAAGATATTGGCCATAAACCTTCAGATCCTAGCGCAGAATCTCTTTTCCCGCCCTCCTTGGTATTAACCTTACGGGCCTCTTTCGAATGTTGCGTCGCGTGAACGCAGCCTGTCGAAAGGTTTTCAAAGTGTGTCGTTGTAGGACACGCAGCTTAAACGGACAAATAGGAATGTTAGCTGACGAATATCCAAAAAATAAATAAAAATGTTCAAATGAAACAAAGCGTGTAAACTCAGCCTGGCTGCAGTTGTGAGTAAACTCTGTCATTATATGGCACTAGTCGCGTGACCTTCTAGTTTAGTTGATTTTCGCATCCCTGATTTATTTGAGGAAGCCCGGTTTTTGAGGACGTGAGGGCCGAGTCGAGCCTGGCTTTAGGATGCACTGGGCAGGGACCAGAACGATCAGCTGTTGTTTGGTAGGAGTATTTTCTCTCTTTTTCGACGACACTGGGGGGTTACAAAGATATTGAAGGTTATCTACGATTTCATCTTGTTCTAAGCCTCTATCCCCATTGTTTTTTGCTACTTTTTGTATTCTCATGTATTTTTATATATAAATATACTTAAATACTTTGTCATTCACTTTTTATTATTAAAAGTAATATTTTAAAAAAGACCACAGCTGTTTCTCAAAGTGGAGGGCACGGACCATTCCTCGTTTTCGCCGGATGGGTTCAGTTCGATTCATTTCACATGATTTTTTTGTCTCGGTTTTTAACGACGATATCACTGCCCTGTTTTCTCTCTGTGTGCGTAGCCTCCCTCTGCTTTGTTTTTGTTTTTTTTCTTCCAAAGACACCTTGTGGATTTTAAAGGAGAAGTTACGGATTGTAAAAGTTTCACGACATTGCTCGCAGTCAGCATTGTAATTTTGCTGTTAACCAAAGCTGTAAAGAAGAAGAGGAGTATTCTCTCAATTACCTCACGCACATTCTTCAAAATCCAACCTCTGGCAACAAACCTAAGCTAATAACATCCTTCAGGCTATTGCTCTCCAACTAGCATGATTCCATTAGTTTTTAAAGGTGCTCTGTGCAAAATGACAATGGCATTGATATTATAAGCTCTGTATTCGCATTTATTTATTTATTTATTTTCGTTATTTAACGCTCAGGCATCCATTTGTAGCACAACTGCAAAAGTGCAAATTTCCATTTCTCAAATGAATTAATTCTTACCTTAATTTTTTGTAATTTTTACTTGCCAAATAAAAAAGGCCACTGGAATTAGTATATTTGCCTTAAAATAGGAAGTAAATTGAGATTTGATATCTAATTTCAAAATAGCTGTTTGGAAAATGTATGCAAGTTTACGATACTGAGTTTATCTCCAAAAGTGGGGGGAATTGGTAAAGGATTTGTAAACAAATAGGGGGAAAGATTGGGAAAAAAATTAGGGAAATTGGGAATACGCATGAGGCAAAATTTGATAAAAATTGGGGAAAATGTGTTTCTGCCCGTTTGTAGTTTATTATGGGCAATTCTCTTTTTGAGTAACCAAGCGTGTAAATGTTTGACAGCACATGTTTGCATATTTCTGGTGGTTTCAAAAATATCCCATCATTATCAATAAAGTTCTCACAAATATTATGATATACATTTTTCTCAATATCATCCCGCCCCTTGTATGTCTTTTTTTTTCTTCTTTTTTTTTTATTAATTAACTTTAAATAGTCGTAGATGAGGCTTTTCTAATCCCAATGGGAGATAACCATGGACTATTAATTATAGATCACTGGCTTCAAAAAGAGCTTCTATTACCTGTTTATATGATTATTTAAAATAAAAAACTCTGGTCTACAAAAAGTGGGGAGAAGACCATGCCATTAATGCCACATAATTTTACACAAAGCACCTTTTTATATATTCCATCTTTTAATTCTGATTTTAATTTAAAGGAAAACTACAACACCATGAGTACATTTTTTTTTCTTCTCCTTTAAAGTGCACAGAACATTGTACCCAAACCTCTTCACAGTATCTCGTCCTTCGATACATTTCAGAATCCTAGTAGGCTTGTTCAAAAGATGGCAACGAGTACATTCATCTCCTTTTTATTATTGATGATATTATTATTATTATTATTATTTTTATTGAAGAACACCTGTGACCTCTTCGAAGCATCTTGGTGCTTAACTTGAGCGGGTTTTTTTGTGGAAACTATTGGCTTTTTCAAACATGGGAGTAAGACCACTTCTGCTTCCATGGTTTAATATATCACATAGTAAGATGGATGTGCCTGGTCTGCACACAGGGACATTCGAGTGTTAATATTCGTATTGTACTTGTTCTGTCTATAAAATACAATATGTACAACAAAGACTTGTATACCTAGCTTAATCTCTGCCATTCTTGTCATTATGTGGCTGTTTCGACATGTCCCCGCGCTCCTATTTTGATGTAAATGTTGTTTACTTATAATAATGGCACTAGTGATTGTACTCAAAGTGCACCTAGTGAGGTCAGATGTCGGGCGGGCGGGCGAATGTCGCCTCCTGTGGGCGGGGTCTAGTATTACATTGTTTCTATTCTTGGGGCTTGACATTGACGCTCACCCACTGGCCACTCAGCGATTACGGTAGATTTGTATTTTGGCTTGCAACTCATTTACCACCCTGGCCAATTGATGATGCCTAGACCTAATTCTGTATAAGAAAGTCAATCATGGTGCAGCTATTAGTCCTTTTTAGCAGAGAAGGTTTTCAAATAATGTTGACTGGACTGTGTTGTTTGAGTTCAAGATGCGTCACATCTTCCCCACAGGCTTCACCTCTGTCATAAGTTGTAACACACGAGCTGGTCACCTGTTTAAACTCAGGACCGCCATCGCAACCACCTGCACTTGTTTGAGCAAGAGTAACTCATTAAAATACCACTTGGCTGAGCTGAGGGTGTAGTGAGGCCCGGTCGACCCGATATCCCGTTGTCCGCTCATGAGGCGTCTTTTTAATGCCTGCGGGTTCGGGTTGGGTTGGCAAATTGAGACAAATTTTTTTGGGTTGGGTAGGTCTGTTTGATTTTAACCGGGTGGGGTTGGAGCAGGCCAGAAAAAAAGCTAAAGCCTTGCGTTAGTGCTTGTCCCTGCAATTTGAGGAGCCCGTTGTATTTAAAACCGGCCTGTGTCTCCCCAGGCCTCCAAGGCTAACATTTTGGTTGGTTGCACCAGTATGTCTTAAGTATTTTCATTTAGGCGCACCACTTTAGAAACATCTTCAGTCATACATGTTGAAGTGTGCACAGTCAGTTTGAGACTGGGACAACGAATTGGTATAAAATAGATGTGTTAAGATAAACATAGAGTTAAATGAATTAAGTTTGGAAAAACCATGGCCGGTGCAACCAAGGAAAAACATTTAGTCGCTCCCATGGAAATCTTGGACTTTTTTTATTTGCCGCTTGTACTCCTCCCTGACACGTTGACGTTTTGTCGTCAGTTGTGTGGTGAGTGGCTTTTAAGAGGAGCTGTACAGCTGACTGCCGGGCCACTGCTGCTCTGATGATGCTGGTATATCCTCTTGTGCGAAGGCGGCCTTGTTTCCCTTCTTTTCTGCTCAGTGCACATTGTCGTGGAATGGAATACACCACACGGAGGAGCTACCGTTTTATTAAGTTCCCAGCTCGTCACATGACTTATGAGCGAGAGGAAGACTCTGAGGAGAGAGGTGCAACGTCCTTGACTCAAACAACCCAGTTCAACCGATGGTATTTGAAAACCTCCAGCATGGGGAAATGCTTGGACGACTTGAGGTCTTACACAAACGTTCTTGGCCGTAGTTATGCCGGGTTTTTGTTTTATTTCATGCAATAATCTACATATGACCCTCAATAGGTGTTTATTATATTCAAATGAGCAAAAAGGTCATAACTAACTAAACATTTGAAAAAGACCAGTGAGCATAAAGTCGATGTCAAGCCCTGTATCTATCTTTGGCCTAATACAACATATGAATGTGAAGTAAAAAAAAAAAAAAAGCATTACAAGAACCAACGTGGACCAGACGTACATATACATAACCGTAGTACAGTATGTGTGTATTTCATAGTAATCTTTTGCAAAGCAGTCCGTACAGTAGATGTCGCAGTTGTTTTACCAGTAGAGGGCGGTATTGATAGAGCAGTTCCTTTTTTTCTGACTATAAGCTTCTCAGGCGTGTGGCATATTATGCAGACTTCATAAAACACTAATAAAGATTTTTATTCTCATGATCTTGTGTTTTTTCATTTATTTACAGTGGAAAACATGGGTTGGTTGCTTCAACTCCAAACAATGAGGTCGAGTTCAGTTCCCAAACCTTACGGGGCCTTTGTGTGGAGTTTACAGGTTCTCTTTGACTGGATGTTTCCACCATGTAGGCCTACTTGAAACATATGTACTTGGACTTTCTCATATCAACTCAAAGCTGTGAAATTGGCAAATCTTTCTGGGTGACTACCTCAAAAAATATTAAGTTGTGTGACAGAAATTGGACTGTACCACAGTATTTATTGTACACATTGTTTTACTTGATAGTTACCACAGTTTAAAGATTAAGACCAATTCATTCGCCATTTTAGGCAAGGCCACTTCATACTCAAGGTAATTTAAAGTGCTTCAGTTACATAAAATTACAGTAAAAGCGAAAAGTGCAGATAAAATCAGTTTCCAAATGCATGGGTAAAAACAACAGTTTTCATACTTTATTTTCCAAAAGCCACACTGCACAAAGGGAGACAAAAGTCCCATCAACCATTTACAGCGCAAATTTGTTGGTTGAGGCAACTTTTTCACATGTCTAAAATCTAGCTTTCTCTCTGGTACAAACAATTGAGTTCAGGAAATGCAGCGTCAAAGCCATATGTATGTAGTACATTAAAAAAGATTGGGAGTACTTCTTTTTCATCGGGAATGTGCATGTAAACATACCATGCTAGATTGTAGAAAATTAATTTACATCTGTTGTCCCACAATACTCAAATACATGCTCACGCATCCTGGCCTATTATACATGTTTTTAGTGGTTGGGGAAACTGGACTCTACACAGAAAGGCCAACTACTACACCCACTTTGTCTCTTTGGGGAATTTTGTCTTGGACTTGTGTAGAAATTATGGGAAGATGAAAAATGAACCAGACATTTTAAAATAATTGTGCCCTTTATTCCCAATTAACATTACTTTACATCCGCCACCACTTAACTCGTCTTCCTTATAAAATATTCATAGCACAAAAAATCCTTCTCTCAACATTCATTTAAAGACTGCTTTAATGCAGCATGCACTCATCGGGGGAAATAATTGTGAACCTTACTTTTAGAAAAGCAGATTATAGTGTTGACACCTGAATATAATCTTAGACCAATATATTGCATGCATGCACACTGTCTTTATTAAATTTAGATACAGAAGTCTGAGAAACTTGGTAAAGCAGCTCTTTATTGCGAAAACTCCATCACTGTCCTGTTTGTGAAAAATGTCTCGTAAAACACATAGGCCTCTTATGCAAGCCTGTATTTTTATTCCTATGAGAATTACTTAATTTTAACAAGCAGTGAATCATTGTAATTTACTGATGGTATGCTCTTGTAATAGTCCTTCAATTTGCATGAGAATAATAAAGTTGATCCCATGTAATTCACTGCTCAGGACAAACTAGGCACTGTTTGCAGACATAAAACAACCATCTATTATTCTGTATTGTTAAAATGTTATTCCACAGTGGGCTCCTCGTCCTGCTGCTGCTGTTGCTCTGATTCTGTGTCCGTCTCCGGCTCCGTGTCGCTGTTCTCGTTTTCTTCAGGCTGATCCACGTTGTTGTTCTGAATCAGACCCCCATCCTGGGCCGTGTTGTACGAGCCGCAGTTCCCACATTTCATCCCCAGAACGTGGAAAGACGCCGTGCTGTGGGCCTGGCAGTCGTTACACATTATCTGCAGAGAAAAGGTATAACAGTATAGCAATTATTTATTATCACACTAGTTATTTCTCTGCGTTTTTCGTTAAATTAATGAGATGAAACAATATGATCAACTATCAAACTTAAAATAATGTCCGTGTATGGAAAGGACTCTATTCATCTTTTGGTTGGAGCGCCCTCTGAGGCAGCAGTGGGAACTGTCCATCTTAAATGGAAAATACAAGCTTTTATTTTAAGCTAACAACATGCTGACACATTGATAGTCATTAATGTCAGCTATTCACTACAGTTGTTCCTGAAACCGCACAAAACTGCCCTGAACATTAAAAAGCACCAAATACATCCAAAACTGAAAGCGGAGTCTTCCGGTCAAACACAATCAAGATTATGAGGCAAAACTCACCCTAACAGTTGCATTCCTGTACTCTGTGGGCATTGGTGACTGAGCGATCTCTTGGTCAATCTCCTCCCAGTGGTTCCGCATCTCCAAGGCCGAGTGCATACATAAAGGGCAGCGATATGCACTGCAAAAGAAATATGAGTAATTCACTCTATTTATGCGCGCTTCCATTCTTAATAAGGTAATGAGACATACCAGTTTCTGAGCATATCGTCAAAGCAAGTCCTAGAGAAAGAATCAAATGTTGCCATTATAGAAAATTATGATAGAAACAGAGTCTGGCTGGAGAGGAGCCTCTTTCAACAAACTGGGTCGATAAATGTGGCTCATTTCACACATAAAAGGGGTATCTTACTTGTGCAGAAGGTGGCCACATGGAAGCACATGAGCTCCGATTCGAGATGTGTGAATATCCTGTATTTCCCAAAAAAATAATTGAGTATTCCTTACATTTTTTTTCCTTTTTCTTAAATTTGTACGGAACTTTATCCCACCTCCATACACACTGGACAGTTCTGCCTCGAGACATTTTCAACGCACTGGGAAATAAGTGAATAAACAAAAGGGGTAAAGTTATTTGTCAACTTGATCAAAAAAGGCAATAAGAATAATCCATTTAGCTGGATACCATAAACACACAAAAACAATGACATTTGAGGACCTTACAGAATTTAAGATGGCTCAAATCATGTTCAAAGCCTCACTAAAGTCGCTTCCTGAGAGTATACAAAATATGTTCTGGAAACGAGAAGTCAAATACAACTTGAGAGGTAAAATGAGTTTTGATAAACAGTACTCCAGAACCATGAAAAGAATGTGTCCCACGAGACGTGGTGTTGAAATTTGGCAAAAACTAGATAAAGGTATCAAACTTTGTAAAAACCTGGCACATCTCAAAAAGCTTTATAAAGAGTCCATATTCCTAATATACGAACGAACATTGTGAGTGTTGTTGTACATTCTTTTGCTGTCGTTTTATTATTGTTCTTTATTACTTGTTACCTTAACCCATGTTCCCTTGTTTATGATTTGTTATATGTATAGGTTATTGTTTTTATTCTTGGGGTGGGCGCTTATAAGCCTTTGGCTTCGGCCCACTCCTTTCGAGCAGACAAACTGCTCAAATAAATAAATAAATAAACTAACTAAACTAAAAAATAAAAAAAACGTCATGATGGTGGTGGCCTTTATTCAATTGTAACTCTGACATCTTGCTTTACCTTATGCTTTCCTTCAAGAGTTTGGGCCAAACACAAATTGCACTTATTGCAGTGGAAATATTCATCTCGTGGTCCGATCCTGTTGCAGGGGAAAAACGTTACCTACAGCTCAATAGCAGCTTATGACACATCAAATATTTAACTGAAACTTAAAAGCATGACACTCTGTGACGGCTTACCTGCAAATCCCACAGGGCTGACAATGGTACTGCTTCTTGTCGGTGTCAAACAAATGGCAAATGTCACAGTAATATTCCCCAAATTGTTTGCTGCACTTTTCACACGTCTGCTGAGCCTAAAGATAAAGAAAACGGCAATCAGTGACAAATATGGCTGGATACTGTAACATCTTTCCCGATACTGGTACTTAACAGTAACGTTAATATATTACATAAAAGACCATTTATATGGAATTCGCATCATGTTTGAGCTGCAACAACCAAGTCAATTCCGTTAATAAAAGGTCACTGGACCCAACATGCATAAAAACTTGGTCTCTAAAGATAACGTTTTTTGGTACCTACTTTCGAGACTTTTATTTTTCCAATACCAGTTGTTTTCCCCGATACCATGCTGGTATCGTTTTACGGTACGCAGCCCTAGTGTTAAAGTATGTTACAATGGGTTGCATTCATGATATTACAGACTTGTAATTTCAGATAGAGGCCAACGTGAGGCTGTGTCTGAAATGTGGCAATGAGCCTAGGAAGCTCTTTCTCTCCTCATCATGGACCTGAATGTGTACGCACAGTTACATTGCTTAAATAATGTCTTCCTAACTGCACTGATGAGCTTTGATGATTATAACATCGGTCCCTCTGGATGTTTCTTGTCAAGCCATAAGGAGCCAAGAGGAATCCCACAAGCCACTGGAAGGTTTATGGAGTAATCACTGCACGAGTTGGCAGCAGTGCACAATACATAATAAAAAAAAATATGGCTTGGCGGGTTTGCTTCTAGATTGAATGTTAAGATTACAATAGTTATTAATGGTGATGTTCTTATGTTTACCTTCTGTATTGTAAGACACTCCGAGCATTGCACTTCTTTCACTTTAAACCTGTCCATTTGGTGGTTTTCCTCCGCATCGTGGCACAATCTACAGACGTACAGCTTTCCACAACAGGGAGCCTATAAATAAACACAATATAAATTAATGTTTAAGCCTACGAAAATAAAGGATTATGAACACAATTTAAGGAGTATATTCATCTAAAAACAATAGCTTGTTTCAGCCAATAAAAGCTTTTTCAATAGGCATTACAAAACCACGACTGACAACTGCACGATTCTCAAACAAGCATCTTTTAGCATCGTGCTAGCTAAACTGGATGCTACACTGAATAAAAACACAAATTGCTTACCCTTGGAGTAAAGACAAAATGAACTTAGACGCAACACTTACTTTTAACAAGCAAAAACGCACATAATGTTCACAACCAGCAGATGAAGCCATGTTTAATGGCAAGTAGCAACTAAGTAATGCTTCTTCTTCTTCATGGGCTGCTGAACGGCTGATGCGGACTCTCTTAGCGCACTACTGCCACCCTCCAGACAGATTGCGTCTGATCATCAATATGGTTTACGTTCTTAAAAATACTGTAGCCTGCAGTAAATGTCAGGATTTGCAGTGCAAAGTTTTCCAGGTGGTTGATAAAGTGACGCTGATGCAAAGATTATTGCACTTAGATTTGCATAGAAGTTATTTCCCATTACTTTACAGTATTGCACAGTCTGACAGCAGTGGGGATGAAGGACCTGCAGGTGCGCTCCTTCTTGCACTGAGGGTGTCTCAGTCTTCCACTGAAAGAGCTTGTCAGCTCCTCATGCAGTGGGTGAGAGGTGTTGTCCAGAGTCCAGAGGGCTGCCCGGGACAAAGATGGCCCTCCTGACCAGGTTATATTATTGTTCTATTATTCTATTCTATTTGAATGACCCAGGTCAATTCTACCATACTTCATTCTATGTCTACTTGTTTCTGTTTTACCGTCTTGTCTTACTTACTTGGGGTCTTAAACTGTTTTAGGATGAACTGAGTTCCATCGGCGCCGCTGGTGTAGTGGTATCATGCAAGATTCCCATTCTTGCGACCCGGGTTCGATTCCCGGGCGGCGCACGTGTTTTGTCCTTGTTTCCTCTAAAAATACAAACACATCTGATATGAAATGAAACGTCATCAAAAACAAAGTGCATGTTTAGAATTAATAACCAATAATATATAATATATATATATATTTTTTTAAACTACCAATAAAAATCTAGATACAAGTATCTGCCATTTGCGTCTTTCCAGATGTGTGCAATATAGTAAGTAAGTAACTTACTATGGTCGAGCTGCAGTGGTAAGTGCACTGCAGCACTTACCACTGCATATGTATATATATATATATATATATATATATATATATATATATAATTTATATATATATATATATATATATATATATATATATATATATATTAAACTACGAATAAAAATCTAGATACAAGTAACTGCCATTTGCGTCTTTCCAGATGTGTACAATTTTGATTACTTTTCAATATGCAATGGCTAATATTAGTGAAAGGATGTGGATTTGGCCCCTTTAAAGACAACGTTCTCCCCTCTGCCACCAACCTTGGCGTCACCATGGACAGTGATTTTAATTTTACTAAACAGATTAACACAGTCGTCAAGTCAGGCTTTTACCATCTTCGCCTTTTATCTAAAGTCAAACCGTTTTTATCTTTTAAACATTTTGAACAAGTCGTGCATGCTTTTATTTCGTCACGCCTGGACTACTGTAATGCTCTTTATACAGGCATTACCCAAAATGCACTCTCCCGCTTACAGTTAGTCCAGAACTCCGCTGCACGACTTATTACTGGAGCTAAAAAGCGTGACCACATTTCACCAATCCTCGCATCTTTGCACTGGCTTCCAGTCAAATTTAGAATTGATTTTAAGGTTTTGTTGTTTGTTTTTAAAGCGTTGAACGGACTGGCCCCTCAGTACGTCGCAGACCTCATTGAAGTCTACACCCCAACGCGCGCTCTGAGGTCTGAGGGCCAGCTCCTGCTCGTGGTTCCTAAGACGAAACGTAAAACTCGAGGGGACAGAGCGTTCTCCGTCGTCGGCCCTAAGCTGTGGAACGCTCTGCCCCTCCACGTCCGAACAGCCACAACATTGGAGTGTTTTAAATCTCATCTTAAAACCCACTTTTATTCTCTGTCTTTTAACACCGCGTGAGTTGTGTGGTCCCTGTGTCTTTTTAATTTTTAGTGTTTTACGATTTTTATTGATTTTATAAATTGATTATTTATTTATTTTATTTTTTTATTCTATTTTTTGTGTACTTTTTTGTGCAGCACTTTGGAACTGTTCTGTTGTTTAAATGTGCTATAGAAATAAAGTGGATTGGATTGGATTGGATTTATTTGAAATATGGACAAATTATACATATTTCATGGAGATTTGTTTTGCGTTTGAGGAAAGAGCGCTTTGATTTTTGCCACATTTCTCCGCAGGCTCACGCTGCTGACGCCGCTCCTCCGCCATCTTCCACTTCCTATTGTTTGGCTCAGACTGGGGCTGTCTCTGTCTGAAAGAGCAGCAGTGATCACACTCCGGCCTGTACATAAGACATTGTGTACTTTTCTGTACAGCTTGAACTATTTTTATGTATTTGGATTAATCGCTCCCAGGACGTAACCACTGCAGCTCGACCATGGATGACGATCAGCCCAAAACATTGTGAGTATTTTTTTATGTCTGAAGGAACACGGCGGCGCGGCTTCAGGTTTTCCACGTTGTTTCAGCGTGAAAAACCGGGGCCAATGATTGACCAGAAAAGCACTTCTAATTCGTTGTAGTTTTGAGACTAGGGTGGTATCGCAGCGAAAATTAAAGTATCCGGCAATGTGGATTGTCTCTTTGAAGATTGAAAGTGTAAAATGAAGCGAGTGCAAATCAATGCTACCATCATAGTTAGCATCATGGTAGATCCTGCCTTGTTGTTTGATAAACATGTTGCAAATTCAGTTCTGTGTACTTTTTAAAACCAGTTTAACATCGCCAGGAAAATGCTTTAAAATATATCAGAAACCTTTTCTGGTACTTGGTTAAGATTACATGATCTGTGTTCTCAAATGTAAATCAAGTACTAGCTTGTTGATGCTAACTATTGTTAGCAAAGTTTAGATGCGATTACACTCGGTTATTATTTAATGCACATGGGCGTGATCACGGAATTAGTGCTGCCAGAATAGCTTCGTTGATTTTTACAAAAACAACCTAACGTTGCGTAAATGGATTCAGCTGTTCGAAGGGGATTTTCATTTAATGCTAGGCCCATTTCTCTGATAGCATCATCATTAGCCTATGATGTTTAGCCTGCTAGCATCGCAGACGAGCCACGTCAACGCTGAACGGGCCCGGGACGGCTCCAGTTAAATGTGACCGCACACAGTGGGCTGATCCTAAATGCCTCTGTAAACTCATAATATTGATTTACACTGAGGAGAACGACATTAAAGTATGCATATTTTAACTTGTTGCGGTTTGAGGCTAACCGGCCTTTGTTTGGTTGCTACTTCCTGTTTGACAAAGGCGCATTTCTGTTTCCTTGTTCGCAGGTATGTGGGAAACCTGTCCAGGGATGTCACTGAGCCCCTCATTCTCCAGGTCTTCCAACAGATAGGACCCTGCAAAAGCTGTAAAATGATTATCGACGTGAGTATGAAACGGGGATGATTGGGGCCGTTGATATTGCTAACATAGCCAAAAATAAACGAGGAAATAAACTAGTGTATGAACTAGTTTATGAATGACTTTTATACATCTTTTAGGGAAAATGTAATTTTGCTTGGTACTTAGCCTAGTGTGTTCTATATGACGTCCCGAGATTCCTAGGAATGAAAAGCACGGTGTAAATAAACTCTATTGTTCTAATATATAATAATAGGTCTAATAATATAATTATATTTTACAGCCCACAGGGAATGACCCATACTGCTTTGTGGAGTTCTATGAAAACAGACATGCTGCTGCTGCTTTGGCAGCAATGAATGGAAGGAAAATATTGGGTAAGGTAAGCTATCGTATCTACAGGGTGAGTGGGGATGGGTGGGAATTGGGGATGGGAAGAGCTGCATATAGACATCATTAAATTATGTTTTGTTTAGTATAGAAAAAAGTTTTAATAACGTAAGTAAACATACATCCCATTACTATCAAGGGCCCATACGAGTGACTGTACATTTTCATTTTTGATATGTATGATTTGGTACATATTGGATATGCCCATCAATTTCATTCCAAACATCATAAAACCCTCAATGTTCAAATTTCATAATTCCATGTTGTCACTCATTTGGCTTCTGTTTCCAATGCCGAGACATCTGCATACCCTCTCCATAACACACTGAAACAAAGGCCCAAAAGTCAAGTTAAATTAAATTCTATGCAGCTCTTGTTGTAAATTTGTTGTTAGCGGTAAATAATATACTCCACATGTTGTTCCATTTTCACTTTCTACAGGAGGTTAAAGTTAACTGGGCCACAACACCAACAAGCCAGAAAAAAGACACAAGTAGTAAGTACAAACTGGTTTAACTTAGTCTAGTTAGCAATTATTATAATATGACAAACCGTTCTCAACCATATAATTGTAATAATAAAACATGTGTCTTGTGCTTTAAGATCATTTTCACGTCTTCGTTGGCGACCTGAGCCCTGAAATAACAACAGAAGACGTCAAATCTGCCTTCGCACCCTTTGGCAGAATATCGTAAGTACACTGTTTTACAGGCAAATGGGAGTCTTCGAAGTGTTTGCTCATTCAAGTTGTATTAAGGATAATGATGTCTAAGAAACCCACATGTTAAAGCATATATCTCCTTTATCTACAGAGATGCTCGTGTTGTGAAAGACATGGCCACAGGGAAATCCAAAGGCTATGGCTTTGTATCGTTCTTCAATAAATGGGTAAAATATTTCTTCTGGTTTATGCTGTAATATTTATGTTGTTAATGGAACATTAGAATCCATTTACTGATACTGTATCTTTCCGTTTTAGGATGCTGAGAATGCCATCCAGCACATGAACGGACAGTGGTTAGGAGGCAGACCAATCCGCACAAACTGGGCCACGAGGAAACCTCCTGCGCCCAAGAGCAGCCACGAGAGTGAGTTTAATTTCAGTCGGCCTCAATGTTATGTTCTTGAACCTTACAGAGTATCGTATTTCTTTTAACCTGTGCAGAACATTTGAAACGTCTGTTTGTTTCTAGAGTATTGGAACAATTTATATTGACGTAACCTCCTCTTTTTCCAGGTAACACGAAGCATCTAAGCTTTGATGAAGTCATGTGCCAGTCAAGCCCCAGTAACTGCACTGTGTACTGCGGTGGTGTCAGCTCAGGTCTCACAGGTCAGGAACCCTTAAAAGAAAATCAAAAGCAATAAGAGCAATTCATTTTCTCAGACACACAGGAAGCTCAAAAGCCATAAAAGCAAGGATGGTCAAAATAGTAGATGGTCAACTAATTTCATTCAATTCATTATTGTTTGTTTTTGCCCAGAGAAGAGAAAGAAGAAATGTTTGTATTGACAAAAAAAAAAAAGGTTAATAATGGCGCTTCTTTTTACTGAAATTAATAATAATAATTTAGGACAAATGATTAAAGTATAAAAATAATGTTTTCAGAGTTATCTATTCATGCACAAAGGAAATTGAGTAACACATGCATTAGAATTGGAAAGAAGCAGGACCCAATTAAAATGCGTTTGTCTTGAAGTGCAAGTGTCAAGTCAATATTTACTTAAAGATGTATTTTCCTTTTAGAGCAACTGATGAGACAGACTTTCTCTACCTTCGGACAAATCATGGAAATCCGAGTATTCCCTGACAAAGGCTATTCATTTATCAGGTACAATCTCATTTCATAAACTGCTTTTACTTAAAAAAAAATTACTTTCAACTCAAAGTAATTTTTTTCTTTTACACTTTTCAAACGTGTGTAAACAGTGATTCGGCGTTTTACCTGAATGTCTTTGTCCAGGTTTAACTCCCACCAGTCAGCAGCCCACGCCATTGTGACGCTGAATGGCACGTCTATAGAGGGCCACACAGTGAAGTGTTACTGGGGAAAAGAGACCCCAGACATGATGAGCTCGATGCAGCAGATGCCCATGCCACAGGTAAAGGCGAGTGAGGTGGCCATTCATACTCTTTTTCTGTATGTAGTACACCGGAATTACTACAAATGTTGGGAGCACTTGTATTCACCAGCATTCACCAGAGTTTGTGAATGCTGGTGGAAGGTTCTCACTGCTGACTGACCCTCTCATCAGAAAACCTACAAAAAACAATTTATCCTGGAGCGTTGTAGAGACCCCCAGTGATGGAAAGTAAAGGCCCCATGCTGATACAGCCAGTGGGTCACAACAAGGTCAAACACACACACAAAAGCCAACTTTGTTTTCCTCCTCAAAAAGTTGCATAATGCACCTTTTTTAAGTAGTTTAAGTAGACTACCACAAGATTATCAACCAGGCTGTCAAAAAGCTGTACTCTCATCCTCCCCTGCCTCCCTTTCTCCTCCCCATTCCTTCAAGGGAACTGACCAGTGGGGCAATTGGGAGTAACTCAACCCCAATTTGCTGTATGTATTTTTACATGGTGATTGACAAGAAGGATTTAGACTTAAACTTGATGAAAAGAGGACAAACATACGGTGTCTGAGTCTGTGCAAGACTTTGTTGTGTGGAGTTTGCATGTCTCTCTCTGGATGGGTTTCCTTCAGGTGCGCCAGTGTCCCACATTAACTCTTTCGTTTGAGTCCAGTTTTAGTCAATGGTAAATATAGTCAACTAAATCTAAGGTGAATTTAGTCAACTTTGGATTTTTAAGATTTGTTCTAATAATATTAATTAGGGTCCTCTGCTTCATGGAGCTTCCCCCACATGAACAAAGCACAGAGCTGTTCCTTTTAGCGTAATGTATATTATGAGGCCATTTCATTGGACGTTTTGATGATTTTAGTCTCTTGTTTTAGGATTTACTTCATATTTTTATCAACGAAAATATCTGGACATTTCAGTCATAGTTTTAGTCTCACAAATGACTTTTAGTCTATAGAAATATTACTTCGACTAACATTATGATGACATATTTTAGTCGATGAAATGAACACTGGCTCAAAACATGCACAATAGGTTAATCTTCCAGCCAGGTGATTCTGACCCTCAGCCTGGCTCAAAGCCCACTGCTCTTTATGGTTTACCTCGGCAGCATCAAAGATCGGTTGAATATAGGGGACAAATTTCCCTACGGGGACAATACAGTACACCTTAAAATGTATCAAAAGACACTATTTAAAACTCATCCATTTAATCTTTTAGCAAAACAAGATCGGCTACGCGGCGGCGGCGGCCCAGCCCTATGGCCAGTGGGGCCAATGGTACGGAAATGGGCCCCAGATCAGTCAGTACGTCCCCAACGGGTGGCAGCAGGTCCCCACCTACAACGTGTACGGCCAGGGCTGGAACCAACAGGGCTATAAGTAAGTAACCATCAAACAGGGCTGCCAATCACCACCATCCTGCAAGAGTCCCATCAAAGACTGTGTGCCCTGTCAGCTGAACCAAAACCAACTCATCCTCCAACACAAATGCATCTGAGAAATCCATAGACTGTCCGTGACCACCATAAACGAGCTTTAGACAATAACAAAGGATTCGAAACGGCAACTATAGGTCTTGAAAGTTTGGGGGTGAACGGATTTCCATCTTTCTTCTACTTGTTTCTGAGGGACCTGTTAACAGCTCACAGAAGGAAAAAGAAACTATACTATGAAGCCAAAAAATGTAACTTAATGCTGTGTCTTCAGTTAATGTTGACGGCCGAAAGTGTAATGACGGCAACTATTCAGTTTGTAGTGTAACCTTTCCCGGCCCCAGTTTTGTTTTTATTAGTTGAGCCCAGGTTTGCCTCCTGACTTTGACCATTACACTTGTTGGATATCCGCATCTTTCCTTTGTGAGCTGCGATTGGCTGACACCCATTCTTACAAGTAGCATAGTCAAACAAACACCATACTTATGAGTGGTAACTGTTGGCTTTGACAGATTCAATATCCTGTCTGCCCAGGCATATCCAAAATTCTTTATTTTACGTGACTGAACAACTGAAGATCAACGTTGTTGCTTATTTGTCCTGTTTGGGTTGACCGTGCAGTACCATTTCATACCTTATGAATAAAAGGGTATATTTTTGTTACGTTTTAGGCTTTTTATATTACTTTGCCCAAAGAAATGTGTCCTGTTAGTGCCCGTTCATATAAAGTGGTCACCAAGAGCCCGAAAGAAAAACGAATTGTCAAGCGCAAGACAAACATAGCTTAGTTTTTCCATTGATAATATTCATATTACTTTTATATTTGTTGGCAAAATGCAAAATGAACAGCAGGGAGGGGGGTGGATCTGAGAATCATTTCGCTAGCTTGAGCCCGGATGCTGTGTCTGCTTGTCCACCCACATAAGCTCACCCGTCTTTTGCCCCTTCAAAGTAAGGCTGCACAATATATTGCATGATTGAGATTATTGATCTACTCATGAAGTTGTGAACTCTTAGTGCACAGTCATACTTGTTTTCATTTTATTGCAGATGTTAGGCACATTGTGTGGCACCTCATTAGTTGTATTAGTTTGTAGATTCCAATTCATACGTCTTAGGAAAATGTTATCAAATTAAAATTGTATTTGTAGCAGAAAGCTAACAAACTTGAAATATTTCAGTGCACTGTTTTGTCTTAACTTGTAAAAACACAATGTGGCAGTATTACTTAAGTTTGTATGTTTATTAGAGAAAACTCAACTTCATTGCAAATACTTTAAAACAGAATCCCAATCATGCGTGTGTGCTTTATTGTGCGCCTGTACTTTCTTGATGTCGCCTCACATCCCTTCCTCTCCCCACTTTTTATTTGCTTGTTCCCTCTTACCGAAATAGGCTATAATACACATACCCAAGTAGTTGTAACAACCCGAGCCGTCCCGTAATGCTTTGCTACTACTACTACTACTACTACCACTATCGCCTTGTCTTTTCTAACCTGCTGGCTTTTTGTTTTCTGTCTTTGTGTGTCTTTCTGTGCTTTTTGCAGTCAAATACCGGCCAATGCTGGGTGGACAAACGTGAGCGCCATCAGTAATGGTGGGGTACTGGAGACACCACTCAATGGGACAATGATAGCCAACCAACCGGGTATGGGAGCGGCTGGATACCCCACTCACTGATAAAAACAGGCAAGGAAGTCAGGGAGATTTTTCTTTTGACAACCTTCAATTTTGCCTACAAAATGGCTGTTACAATTGAAGCTCTCCACAGGGGTGTGTACTTGCCCCGACAAACTTTCTAAGACAGGACTTTCTGGGATCCTTCGGGACAGACTTTGTAAATTATTTTTTTTCCCGCTCCTCCACCCAATGATGGGGCTATATTTTTGAGGGACTTGGATTTAAACCCGCGCTGGTATCGTCAGAAACCCCTAATGTGGTATAGGCAAGATTTTTAGCCCCCACCCCCTTCCTTTTCAAAATAACAGGGCTCCTAGCGTTTTTAAGTTAACTGTAAATTCTCTGTAAAGGACATACATTTTGGGTTTAGCTTCTTTTGGTTTTACAAAAATTGCTTCCACATCTTGTTTCTGACTCAATCGACAAGATTTCTTTCTTTCTTTCTTTTTTTTTTTTAACGGACTGTAAACGCTTTGAGTCATTCTTAAGTTATCGATCTTAGTTACTACAGGGGAATGGAAAATCCTTAATTTGTACTTATTTCTCAAAACCAATTGCAGGGATTGTTGCCACTGCTGTTTCTCTGTAAGGGCAGATGAATATTGCACAGTTTTCTCTCTTGTAAATGGACACATTTGAAAACAAAGCGTTTTCCTGTTGCATTCCTGTTCTCCATATCTTCAGAACAGCCTCAAACCTTTTGCCACCTGTAAATACTCATTGTTTGAACCATGTATGTAAATGCTACTGTTGACTGTGGGTGCTTGCTCTTCTGTTTGAAACTCGACAGTTAACGCGACTTGTACAGAGCGGAGTGGCACTCTTTTCTGTGACACTGGCAAAGTACAACACCACACATGCAGGGATTAACCGCATTGCCATGCAGTGCAGACTTAAATTTACCAAGACTCACATGTGAAAGGGCCAACCTGATGGACACTTGTGATGTTTTTTTAGATAACTATCTAAACGCCAGTATTTTATATCAAACCTGAATGATTCAATCTTTACACTCTTTTTGATGGAGAAATGGGAGGCCTATGATCTAACTGTTGCCTTATAGAGCTGGTTTCTTTTAGCTGACAAGATACTCTTTTTAAATTAGGCAGTGCCTACGAACCATTTTCAGACCCTTTTTGTTTAGAAAAAGGTGTTAGCCCTGAAACTGATGACTCTGCTACTGTAATCAATGTTTTCTTGCTTTGTCCAATTAAAATGCTGATGCACATAATAAACATGTTGTATTCATTTTTCTCTTTTTTTTTCAAAATTATTTGTAGTTGTGTTTGCTCTATAGAACTGACTTAGTCTGACATATTTCATTTTTCTATGGCTCGTGTCCTCTAATTTATTTAAACCGAAAAGATATTTTCATTTATTAATACAGAATGTAAAGGGCTGAATACCCGGTACATAAATCGGCAACCTCATCCTTTGTCTCACATAGTCTGTAATTTTCATTTTGAGAAAACATAGTATATTCACAAACTATAATTTTTTTTTTTTTTTTGAGTATTACATAAAAATCTGCTTTGTGCCGTTCAGACGAGTTTGACAAGTTCATTGTTCCCAGACATGTAACCACAGTAATTATCTTCTGTGAGATTGAGAACAGTGACGTAAATCATTCAGGCACATAGACATTTTCACAAAAGTACAGGATGTTATGTTAATAAAGCAGTGTCGACTTACATGCTTACTTTAATCTTTATTTAAGGGACAGCTTAATGCGTACATTGGTGTATGAATGGGTGAGTGGATCCTTGCTGTAAAGCGCTATATAAGTTGAGACCATTTACCATTAATGCTCACCATGGGACTCTATAATCGACAGGTTTACAGCCATATCTTTGGCAGTTTGGACGAGACAATGGAGGACTTGTACATGTTAAATGAAACTGGAGGAAAGTTTTTGTTTGAGCTGAGGCTTGAATAAAAGATGCATCTAATTTTATGAATCAGCAAAATGTATTAAATGTATTAGTCGTTATTCAAAGTCAACATGGCTCAGAGATCTACCAATTGATTTCTATGAAAGACGCGCAGGGCTGGTTATTATAGTTGTTATAAAGCAAGAAAATAACTCCTTCGATAAAATGTAACTATAAAGTACCAAATAAAATGGAAAGAATAGTTTTCATACTAATAAATGTAGCCTAGTCTATGACTGATAAAGTGACACATCGATGCAGCTAATTTAAATTAATTCATGTTTAGCATGTAGGGCCTGGGCCACTATAAATGTCAATGATGGGCCATATTAATTTTTTTATGATCCCAGAACTAAATGTGGGGTTATAACGTTTAATTAAGATAGGGTCTCTCTAAAGATCTGCTTTGGACTAGACCTAAACGCCACATGGAAGCTCATACAACATTCTACACTACCTTTTTATTGACCTTTTGTATAATTAGGCCTTATGTGCTGGAAGTTAATAGTAGATACTTGTAATTCTATTTTTGCTATGATTCGAGGCGAGCAAGCCCTTATCTACGTTTTCTTCATGCTTGTGTTTACAGTTTTGTGCACTAGATGGCGTTCTTGCTCCAAGTATTTTCCCTGTTCAATCTTTCACATTAACCATTTCTAGAGTTGACAGCCGAGCCGTTTTTGAGACATATTTTTTTACAGCCACTTCTCTGGGATTCATACTCTACATTTTGACACTTTGTCTGTTATATATTTTTCTCATCAAAAGGTAATTATTCGCAGTGGTTCTCATCTAAGAAGTGAAATATCAGCAATGTTTTGAGCTGTTTACTGCGATGTCTGCAATTCAGATTTCACACCATGGATAGGTCCATAGTATTTGTAGGGGGTAATCTAAAGAAAGCATTTGGAGGATACCTATTTACTTCATGTGTGGCTACTTGTATTCAAAGCAAAGCAACGTCTTAAAGCTGCACTACCTGAATTTACTCTTTTATCAAACAGTGACAGTCGAAGCAGGGCAGTTGAATTAAATCTCTCAGTTTATTAGAAGCTTGTCTGAGGTTACAGCGATTTCAGATGTGAACAGGGTGAACTCTAAAGCTGTGCTAATTTAGCCTCCGACTTCCTTGTTCGCGCTGGAGGAAAAAAATGTGCTACATTTATGGTGTATTCCAGGCAACTAGTACATTTCCTACTCCCCACTTGGAAAAATACCTTGAAACACCGCTCGAAGTGGTTATTACAACTTGTGAACTCGGAGATGTCTAAACTGCCCTGAGTTCGGATACAAGATGAAGCCAGCAATCACGGCCCCCAGTGGAGGAGAGCATAGACATCACAAAGCCTTTAGCGATCTGATTCTGTTCCTACAAATGTGCACATTTGTTAGCCAACGGCTTCATCCCCACACAAATGAATAGCAAAGACTAGCGCTAATGCGTTTTTTGGATCTAAGGTAATGTGATTTCTACAGGCTTTGACCTCATCTATATGTGGTCGATGGTTGACAACAGCTGAAAACATCTGGATCATCCGTAATTTGCAATGTGTGACGGCTATAGGAAAAATACATGGAGCAGGCTAACGAACTCTGAAAAGAGGACTAGCCCACTGCATTTAAATACACAGCAGCGCACTTGGTCTATTTTTCCGTCACAAATGCTGCCATTACAATGTAGCTCATCATCTTATCATAAAGTTTTGGTTCTCGATAACTTTTAATCGGCCAACTACTCCCCGTATTTGCTCCTTTTAGCACTACTGTCCCCTTTTTGTTCATGCCTGCCACGCTGCTGTCAACAACACTTTAAGCACAGACCCAAAAACTGAGTGAAGGAGAAGTCAAGAAGGAAAATAAAACAAAATGAGGACATGTCGCTTGGCGCTGTCAGGAATCTCCTCTTTAGTGCCGACATTTAGGATTTACACATTTCATTTTCTTGAGTGACAAAGTGTATAAACACATGGATTGGAGTGGTGGATTTTGGCAGGAGAGATTCAAGGATCTCAGTCAGGATTTGGGACGAGTTCTTACTCTCTCTCTCCACTTGGCAGGCCGACTTTGATCCCTCTTTTACTGTCAGTGTTGGTGATGAGTGAAAAGGTAAGTCAGATGGAGAGAAAGAGACGTAGCCTACAGACAGCGGGGCTAATGTAGAGCGAATGCTATAGCGCATTGCTACATAAGCCTTACCCCTGTTGAACTCTGTGCAGGAGGGACTTGAAATTTCACTACAAAGCATCTTTTTTGTTAGCGTCATGTTGACAATAGCCAGGTGGACTTTTGGGCTGTTTGCCTTTTCTGCTTCTCTCTCACCCACAAGTTTTAAGATAATGGGGGAGAGCAGCTGAAGGTAAAACCCACTCAGCCATGGGGAAAACATGCACACTCCAGGAAAGGCTTCACCGGGTCCAGGAATTTAAATCTGTGGAATTAAATTGTTTTTTTCTTTCAATATATTGAATATGCAGAGTTTTGTGAAAAAGACAGTTCATGTAAGTATTGAGCAAATTGTTTGCTAAATTAACTTTGCACACGAGCGGAGCAGACACCATGAGTGAAAGTCTTTGCAAAGAAATTTACTTGGCCTGAGCAAATTAGGTCTTAGATAATATGGGCCCTATCAAATCAAATCAAATACATGATGTAGATGCTGGTGGGGGGACGCTCTGTGAAATCTTCAAATCAGACCCCATAGATTTAATATTTAGAGATTAATTATCGCCATTCCGCTCCATTCATTTGTTTTTGTAAAAATAAGGCGGCGCTCCTTGCTCCTACTGCACCGGCTACGAGTGGTCACAGGGCTCCAGAGCCTGTTAATCAAATCTTCTGGCTTAAACTTTTTAATTCCACATAACATAATCCAGAGTGGGTAAGAATATGGTTGCCTGCCCTGCATTCTCACATGGGTCAATGTGATATTTAGACAAACGCAAACTCTTTTTTTGGGAGTTGTAAAGTCTCCGTTGCGCTCTTGCAGTTCATCAGTGTCACGGGTTCGTTTCCAGACACTTCAGAAATGATGGCAAGGTCGAAGGTTTCGCTCCACAGGCTTTTATTTCCCAGTGAATCAGTATGTACAGTGTAGTGATAAATAGAATAAAAATAAAGTATTTACAGACTACACACAGGAATTGCGGTAGCCACACAGTCCCATCTCCAGTCCCAACAACCAACTCCCCCGCAGAGCCCAAATGCTCCCCTTTAATACCCCCTAGCCCCTCCCCCGGACAAACCAACAATAATTGAAGGGGGTATTAAACAGTCACCCAAAATAGACAACAAACAATAGAAACATTTACACAGAAATAATAAGAATAAATTGCCCTACATATGACAACCTAAATTAAACACACCAACTCAATAAATCACAACATAGTAAACCCCACAATGGTTCAGTCCGTGACCAGCTGGTTGCCAAGAGCGCGCCACAATGCGCTATTTGACACGCAACCAGGAAGCCCCTCGGTTTGTCACCCATCAGAGGCAGACGGGCCGACAGTAGCAACAGGTGAGAGTGTCCGGTGTGAATGTGATGTGTGTAGGCAACGAGTGTGCACCCTCGTGCGCTACAACGGGGAGAACCAGTCTTTAACAGAGGGACAGTTCGTGAATGCACAACCGCGGGACACGAGCGCGGCCCGCGAGGGGAGGGGGGACAGTCAGGGGAAAGAGTGAGCGCACTCCGCGCGCGTGCTCTCCGGGCCATGGGAGAGAAAAAGGCACACGGGGTCTGAGTGACGAGGGAGTTACTGGCGCCCCGTCACATTATCCCCCTCCTCCCCGAGGTTGGCGATGTGCGGCAATCTCGAGACTAGGGCTGGGCGATATGGCCTAAAATCTATATCATGATATGAAAAAATAAATATCACGATAACGATATACAGTGCCTATCAGCATCTCCTCCACTTCCGTCAGGGGCGTCCCCACCAGGTGCTGTGGAACCCGGTTGGACCGCTGGCGGATGGGACCCCCACTCCTTCAGGCGGACAACGTGCTCCACCAGGACCGTCTTCCCTGGTCCTTCTTTTTGCTTATGCTGCGTTTACACATAAGCACGATGCGTTACGAATGTCATTTTTCCGTCATTCGTGACGTTCGTGACGTGACTTAACGCATCCCAATGGGATTCTTAACAGAACGCATCAGTTCGTGACATTCGTGACGTTCGTGGAGAAAGTTTTTGTCTGTCAAAAAATCTTCCACGAATGTCACGAATCACCCTCTGTTCGTGGAGTTCGCAGCGGAGCGCGTCCTTTCGTGAGGAGTAGTGGCGCTTCGTAATTCAGCGTGAGAGCGTTCGTAGAGCATTCGTGGAGCAGAATCACTGTTTTTACGCTCAAAATGTACAGAAACCCACGCTACGCCCAAAGTAAATGTTGGTACCTGCAGTAGCTACGCCAAGGAAAAGTGTCACAAAGTCGGCCAATCCGCGCTCCAAGCCACGGACAGCACCTGAAGAAACACTTTCAGCACCCCGAGCCACTGCCGCGCCGCGGGGTGCTGAAAGTGTTCCTCCGACCTTTCTTCCTCCTGCGGTCGTACCTGATGTTCGGGAGTTGGAGCTGGACGAGCCCAATGACTCAGGGGAAAGCACGGCCTCTGCTCCGCCTCCAACCCGGTGGAAGAAGATCACTCCACATTCGCCCAATTCTTGACAGATTTCGGACAGAACGCGAATATTCCTAGTGACCCGTAACAGCCCGTGGCAGCAGCGCGGGACACCACGCAGCAGCGCGCAACACCACGCAGCAGCGCGGGACGCATATTCGTGACCGTGCGTAATAATTCGTGCCATTAATCGTAACGCGTAGTAACAGGTCGCAACAGTTAGTGGCGGCGCGTGAAACCTCGACCCCGAATCATCAAATTCGTGATCCTTGGCCACGAATGTGCATTTGTGGCATTCGTAACGCATCGTGCTTATGTGTAAACGCAGCATTAGCAACTCCCTCTCACCACAGGTACTGGCGCAGCAGTTTTGTGCATGTGAGATGACAGTCTCGACTGGACCAATGCTCTTGTTGCACCAGGCAGAAGGTAGGGCTCCATGAGTTTTCTGGTTGACTTATTAAAAAATCTCAAGAAGTGCACCAGTCTGTTGAACAGCTCCTTCAAATAGACGGATCCAAATTACATTACTGGTGTTCTTTTGTTGAGAACTTGTTACTTATACTCCACATTTGAATGATAAATAAATTATAAATACAGTGGGAGGAAAAAGTGAGTACACTGTTTGGAATCTCTGCCAAAATTGCTCATAAAATGTGGTCTTTATTGAAAATGAGCACAAGAATGTGTCTGCTAATAAACTAATACCACCCAAACATTTACATTTTATCATATTTTTATTGGCCATAACATGTAAACATTCACAGGACAGCGTGGAATAAGTGAGTACACCCCCTGGTTAAGGATGCTCAAAGAGCTAATTAGACAAGTTTATGCTGACATTTAGAGTCAGGTGTGAGCCAACCTGAAGTCCAATCACTGATTGTTGCTTAAAGCTGCCCTTGCCATTAAAAAACACCCCATCAATCCATCCATTTTCTTCCGCTTTATCCGGGGCCGGGTCGCGGGGGCAGCAGTCTCAGCAGAGATGCCCAGACTTCCCGATCCACGCACACCTCCTCCAGCTTTCCTGGGGGGACCTCGAGACGACACCAGGCCTGCTCGGAGACATAGTCCCACCAGCGTGTCCTGGGCCTTCCACGAGGCCTCCTCCCAATAGGACATGCCTGGAACATCTCCCGAGGGAGGCGACCAGGAGGCATCCGAACAGATGCCCTAGCCACCTCAGCTGGCTCCTTTCGACGTGGAGGAGTAGCGGCTCGAGTCCGAGCTCCTCCCGGGTAACTGAGCTCCTCACCCGATCTCGGAGGGTGCGCCCAGCCACCCTGCGAAGGAAACTCATTTCGGCCGCTTGTCAAATCAAATCAAATCAAACTTTATTTATAGAGCGCTTTTCATACAAAATGTAACACAAAGTGCTTTACAGTGCTTAAAAATCATTAAAAATAATAAAAATCGTCCCCACCAGTAAATATACATAAATAACTACAACCCCACCACCCACCACCCGCACACACAGACACACAGACGTACAGACAGCCCAGCAGTTAAAAGTCTTAAATAAAAATGGACATAGAGTTGAGTACGTAAGGCTGGGTACAGATGGACCGAAAGAGGAAACATCATCCAAGGAGCCGTCTGCACCAGGAGCAGCCCATCGCCCACAGCCACAGAGCGCCAACCCAGGGGGCCCGGAGTAGGTGTAGGAGAGACGTCCTACCTCCATCCAGGCACCCCCAGGAGAGCGCCCGCACGGCCACAGCCAACCAGCACTCCCGGGGCAGAGGGCTCCCTCAGAGGAACCACTAGGAGAACATAAAAAATAAATGAATAAAATAAATAAAAATAAATAAATAAATATTTAATAAGAGATACATTAAAAACAGCTAAAACTGTGCGTGAAATAGCACAGGATAAAAGAGGGAAAATAAAGAAATAATAGAACTAAAACCGGTAAATAAGGTTAATATAAGTAAATATTAATTAAAAGCTAAACTAAAAAGGTGGGTCTTGAGCCTGCTCTTAAAAACATGAACGTTCTCTGCGGTCCTGAGCTCCTCTGGCAGGTCGTTCCAGAGGCGAGGGCCATAGTATTGGAAAGACGCCTCGCCGTGAGTCTTTCTGTTGACTTTAGGAATAACTAGGAGACCCCTGCCAGCTTGTATTCGCGATCTTGTCCTTTCGGTCATTACCCAAATCTCATGACCATAGGAGAGGGTGGGAACGTAGATCGATCGGTAAATCGAGAGCTTTGCCCCTGACTCAGCTCCCTCTTCACCACAACGGTCCGATACAGCGACCGCATCACTGCTGACGCCGCACCGATCCGTCTATCGATCTCACGCTCCATCCGTCCCTCACTCGTGAACATGAACCCGAGATACTTGAACTCCTCCACTTGGGGTAAGGACACCCCACCGACCTGAAGCGGGGAAACCACCTTTTTCCGGTGGAGAACCATGGCCTCAGATTTGGAGGTGCTGATCCCCATCCCGGCCGCTTCACACTCGGCTGCAAACCGCCCCAGTGCGCGCTGGAGTTCCTGATTTGATGAAGCCAACAGAACAACATCGTCTGCAAATAGCAGAGATGAGATTCTGAGGTTCCCAAACCGGACACCCTCCGGCCCCTGGCTGCGCCTAGAAATTCTGTCCATATAGGTAATGAACACCTATAGAAACACATTGTCCCTTATTGAGAAGCATTGTCTGATGTGCATCATGCCTCACTCAAAAAAGCTGTCTGAAGACCTACGATCAAGAATTGTTGATTTATATAAAGCTGGAAAAGGTTACAGAACCATCTCTAAAAGTCTTGATGTTCATAAATCCATGGTTAGAAAAATTGTCTATACATGGAGACAGTTTAGCACTGTTGCTTCACTTCTATGGGGTGGCCACCCTGTAAAGATGACTCCAAGAATACTCAATGAGGTAAAAAGCTAAAGACTCACAGACATCACTATTGTCTCTATTGACACACCTACAATACATAAAACATTGAACAAGAATGGGGTTCATGGGAGAATTCCACGAGGAAGCCGTGGCAGGAATGCTGTCTAAAAAAAACATTGCTGCACGTTTGGGAAAAATGGAACATCAAAACCCCATCCCCACTGTGAAGTATGGTGCAGGGAGCATCATGGTGTTGGGCTGTTTTGTTGCCTCAGGGACAACGTGCCATCATCAATGGAAAAATTAATTCACATGTTTATCAAGATATTTTGTAGAAAAATTTGAGGCCATCTGTATAACTGTTGAAGCTCAAAAGAGGATGGGTGCTAGCCTGGCATAACGCCAGACTGACTTTATTTATGTATTTATAAATACATATGAAGACAGTCTGGAACTGTGGTAATAGGATGCAATTTCCAAATTGAGACTCGAGGCGGGGCTAACCATTGCAGTTTGAACGAGAGCGAACCAATCAAACACAAAACAACCTACGCTTTGCGTTTACATCCGCTAAAAGATCGTTGTGTCGTGGCCGCCATCTTCACTGTTTTGCTTATGGCCCGGAGGAGCACAGGTGTTTGATTCCTAGCGCGGAAGATGACGCACTGTTAACTCCCGCCTCCCGTGCAATGATTGGCTCATCTTGGTTTTGCCAGAGTCAGCGAGATTCAAGATACAGGAACAGGTACAGGAAACGTCTGGATGAAGTTATTGTTGCCAAAGGAGGGTCAACCAGCTATTGAATCTAAGGATGTACTCACCGGGTCCTATGAATGTTTACATTTTCTGACCAATAAAAATATGATAAAATGTAATTGTTTGGCTGGTATTAGTTTAAGCACACACTGTTTACTCATTCTTATGATTTCAATACAGATCAGACCGAAGTTTATGAGCCATTTAGGCAGAAATGTGCTGTAAAATAATGTGCAATGTTTAGGTAAGCTCGTGTTATGTGAATGGAACATTGTCCTTTCAATTGAGATAACCTTTAATACGATGTAGGTCTCCCCATATGTTGCTCCTTATCCTTTCTGCTGTTTATCCTTGCACTGCTCTTGACACCATCACGTCTGCAGCCTGTTATATCTCTGTTCAGACTGATGCCACTCGTTACGGGCGCCTCCCTCCCGTCTGCGGCACCTCGCTCCTGTCAGCACCAGAGCACTAACTTCGGCCCGAGTTTACAGAGCACAGCCGCGTCTTTATTTAGCCCTGCGCTGGTGTTTGACGTCCCGCCCATAAATCCGTCACTGCCGCCTCTCTCTCACCCCACAAAATCACCTGCCAGTCCATTCACATGAGCCAGGAATCTGACGGAGAGCTCAGGAGGCGCAATAAACCTGTCAAAGTAAAGGACTGGGTGGCAGCGCTGGTTGGCACAGAGGGCATGTGGTTAAAGTCGGGAGGAACAAAAAAGGCGAGCCAATATACGCTGAAATGAGCCGTAGCCTACAATGAGGAGGCCATTTTATGTGGGACATTTTTGAGCTTTCAAACATGTCATAAGGTTATTTAGTGGAGTTTAGTTTGACTATTGAGCTGCAAATACTTCATACCTTCAACACATTCCTTTCAGTTCTCAAATTGTCTTGTCTTTTCCAGATTTTACGCGATTGATAAAACACAATTCTATTGACTAATGGAACATTTCTCAAAAACACACAAGTCTTTAAAACTACAAACGTACTGGTGTTATAGGTGCGTTGTAGTCACAGTGAGTAACTTTTAGATGAAATTGTACTTTTAAAAGTTTCATAACAGATTCGTAACCCTTCCACAAGAGTAATATTACTGTGAAGGAACTTCCACATCTGACTGTTGGTCTATAAGTGAAAGTATGTAGGGTGCATAGGCGCCGATCCCGTGGGTGCTGCGCTTCAGCCCCGCTCAAATCTTTGGGCACCCAGGCGAATTTTCCCTGATTACAAAATGATTCAATAAATAATGCCTAACCTGTAAAGCAGTTTCCTCCAAATACACAAACCCGGGTTGCTTCAAAAAATATACGTGCGTTTGCAGCGCTTTGCTCCGCTCGTTTAGCTCCATAGGTAGAGCGCATGGCTCATATGGCCGGGGTCCCAACCACGAAAGTGCTGGTTCGATCTCGGCTTTTATTTTATTTTTTTGACTGGGCACCCACTGGTAAGAACATAAATCGGCGCCTATGGTAGGGTGTTCCCTTTATTGCAATTTCATGATGAATATTTGGAAAATATCAGAGTTGTCCCAGTTTTCTATTTGTTTTATCTGTTAGATTAACGTTACTACTGTCTAGTGCAGATAATTTCAATATGTTTAGATAAGCAAACAGAAGGCGAAACTGAGTAAATTTCAATACTTTTAATGATGTTTTCCAAAAAAAAGGATTGACTTTGGGAGAATTTTTTTACTTGACACTACTACATACTGTTTAATCCAGGGGTTTTCAAACTTTAAATCAAAAGGTCAGAAAATATAATCCAAATTATTCTGTGCCCAATGCACTAAAATGTCACATACATTTATAAATATAATAATTTATTGATCACAGTGCATTTTAACATGAGCAAAAAATGCGAATATTGGAATTTATATGAAATATATATATATATATATATATCAAGAGTAAAGTGCAATCCTATGATGGACACTCAAGAGTTCTAATGAGACATGGCACTGACAAAACATTTCCAAGATAAGTTTTTCTTCATACTTCCCTTTAGATTTAACCAGACCACTGCTAGATTTTCTTATCTATTCCAAAATAAAGCTCCCAATTTTTCCCCAAACTAAACCTTGCTGAGCCTTATGTCAGTGAAGTTGGATTAGTCTGTGATTTCTTGTTTTACATCATCACTATGTTTCCAAAGGAGCTTCATATGTTCAACACCAGAAAAAAAAAATCGAGGCTATGGTTTCAGCTCTATGATCTGTATATCAATTATAATACTATCTTTATTCAATGATTTTGCAAATTCACAGTGTAGAGGTGCCACCGGGGTTCAGACCAAATAACCTCGAGATCCACATCCGGAACTCAGTCCAGAGTTTGAGAAGGCCTGGTTTAATCTATGTTTAGTTGATCACTTTGTCAAAACTTTTGGCAGGATCCTCGGGCACTTGGTGGCTAGGGCGCCGTAAAGGGGTGGAAGGTTAGGACGATTCTAAGGGCCCAGGCTGATGAAGGGCCCAGAAGAGCAGACCCTCTTTTTCTTTTCTTATTTCTTTTTTCTTTTTTATACATACGTGTAATGTGCTAGGGCCCCTCATACACTTAATGTGTATTTTGTCCGTTTTGACCATAGATTTAATATTTAACAAACAAATAATGTATTTACTGTTTAAGTCACACCCCTCCCCCTCACAATGGTTCATTCCACCTGCGCTGTCCGAGCTACGCTCGTTAGCCTAGCGTTTGTTATGATGCAGTGCAGATAGTGACACACGCAGGCATGTCACATCAAAAGTCAGGGCATCAAAACGGAAAGAAAAGAAGGAAAGAGAAGACTGAGAACGCCAAAGTCGACAGTATGTCACACAGTTTTTCAAAAAGAAAGGTAACTTGCACTATTCCTGTATTCCAAAACTTTCACTTACTTATTTTTGTTGCTACATGACCTGCTTTTATCTAGATAGCTTAGTCAAATAATTACTGAATTATGATTTACATCCAACAATAACAACATCTCTGCTGTCTCCAGGTTATCATGTCTCGTAGACACAGATTCAGCGGCCGCTGCACACCCACGTCTCCCTTCCCCCGCGGCCCCCGTCCCCGTCTCAGCCAAACAAGGTGAGCCTGAGCGCAAAACTTCACGAAGATTGGAAGCTCTAAGCACGTCTTATCTACTGTGTTCTCCACATGATGATAACTTTACTAAACAAAGAGTAATCTACACGCTTCAAAAATTACAAAAAACAGTTTGCCGTGTGTTCTGTGAAGTGAGGGCCAGTTACGTGATGATCAAATCCATTCTGTATGCCAGCCATTGATTTCAAAATACAACACTGATCTGACTTGTGAATTTGAAGATGAAGTCAGACACCTCAACTCTGTATATAGGGCCACTTTCCCAGGGTGTCTGTCACCAATTGATCTGCTCAACAGCATTTACAAGATGCAGCTGCAGAGTATTTTTGGGCAGGTCTGCATAGTTTTGCGAATATTTTGCACATTGCCTGTGACCGTTGCTGGTGGCGAGAGAGCATTCAGTAAGCTGAAACTGATTAAAAATGATCTTAGGTCTGCTATGTTGCAGGACAGACTTTGTCACCTTGCCATACTATCCATTGAAAGCAAACTGGCAAGAAAGCTGAACTTTGATGATTTGATACATGATTTTGCCAGCAGAAAGGCACGCCGCTGGGCCATTATAAAGTGATGTTGAACATAACTTTGTTATACCTGGATAACAAACAGTTTATGTCTGGTTCAGTACTTGTTTAGTCCTGGACTGGTTTAGGCCTGGCATTACTCCTGGTGTGTCTTGATTTTGAGCCCTTGGCCTAGTTTTAGTCTTGGACTGATTTAATTATGGGTTAGTTGTAGCTGATGTTTCCTGATTGAGCAGTTGGACCCAGTTAAAGCTTGTTCACGTAAAGTATATGTCAATGTGTACATTATGTTCTGTTGTGTTTGCAATTGAGATAATAAATATTCTCCTTTTATGTAAACAAGTACATATTTCCATAGCTTTTTCTTGTTTTTGTAGGCTTTTACTCATCAGACATTTTAACTATGCAATGTGCTAAGTATCTTTTTTAAAGTATACAGGGCATGTTTATTGGGTTACATTTTATCTGTAAAAAATGTAGGGGGCCCAGAAATTTTTGTTTCCATAGGGCCCAGAATTTCTGGCGGCACCCCTGCTTGGTGGTACGTGGGACAAAATAGGTTGGGAACCACTGACCTGCATCACCACAGATTAGATTAAGGGCAGCAATATAACTAGGAGGCAGTGTAAAAGGTCATAATTAGAATGAACAGAAGGCTGGGTTAAGCTAGCGTTGGTGATTTTTTATTTAGCATGGATTGTAGCCAGAATAAAAATATCTGTCACTCGTCCCACTGGGCTTTAAAGAGACACTGGACAAGTTTCCAAACAACATTGTTATTTTTTAGAAGCAGACACGTGGGTAGAGCCTGTCGAGATTTGGACATGTCTTTGGGCTAAAATATTTTCTACAAATACTGAGTGACAGACTGGTTTGAAATGAGCCATACATGGAGTAGTGCAACATTGACGAGAGGTATACTTAAATACAGCTTAAGTGACTTATTTGGATTGGACTTGAACCTCAAATCGTGTGCCTGTAGGTAAATTTGTCCTCTGCGATTGATACTGCAGGCGATGGCAGTAACCAGGGACTCATCTCCACATTCTGAGCCATGATCTTGGTCGGTTAAACGTAGTTAGAGCCGGTTTAGTCCTCTTTGGCATTGTTAACTTGTCTCTGTGCTTTGTTTGTTGTATTGTCCCGGGAAAGTGCTGGGTGTTTGGGTGCATAACTGTGAGCGTTAAGAGCCACATGTCAAAACAGCTCGTCAGTCTGTCCCGGGCCCAAAGCTACCGTACCCTTATTCCCAAACAGTAAATGACGAGGAGGAAGATGAATTGAAGTGCAGACCACCATCACCCAGGACCTCAAATGGGAGCCAACCATCAGCTCCCTCATCAAGAAGGCCCAGCAGAGGATGTTCTTCCTGCGGCAGCTGAGGAAACTCAAGCTGCCAACCAAGATGTTGGCGCAGTTCTACACGGCCATCATCGAGTCCATCCTCACCTCCTCCATCACCGTGTGGTTCCCCGGCGCTACAGAACGGGACAAGCACCGTCTGCAGCGCATTGTGCGTGCTGCAGAGAAGGTGATTGGCTGTGAGCTCCCATCTCTCCAGGACCTGTTCACCTCCAGGACCCGGAGGCGTGTGGGTCGGATCACAGCTGACCCTTCTCACCCTGGTCACGGACTATTCACCCCTCTCCCCTCAGGCAGGAGGCTACGGTCTATCCAGACCCACACCTCCCGCCACTTGAACAGTTTTTTCCCCTCCGCCATCAGACTCATGAACAAATACAAGTCTCTGTAGCTCAGTTACAGAGTCATGGATGTATCTGCACTTGCAGTGTGCGGTGTGTCCACACTTAGACCCGCTGCTGTCACTTTATCACTTTAAACACTTAATACCACTTTAAATGCCAAAACATCTGTATATACAATCCCGCTGTTGTTCATTGTCAAATTGTTGTTGTCTTAACATATGTCACTTTATTTTATCTTATTTATTTAATATTTTTTATTTTATGCATGCCCTTATAGCCTTATAGTTTAACGTTCTTAGCTTATTTTTTATCTTAATTCTGTGTTATATGTTTTATGTCGCACGTTTGCACCAAGTAAAATTCCTAGTTTGTAAACCTTGTTCACAAACCTTGGCAATAAAACGAATTCTGATTCTGATTCTGATTCTGACAGGCCTCAGCAATGTAATCTTGGTGAATTTGAAACCTTTTATATTGTATTACACTGATGGGCCGTTTTCAGTTCTAAATGAGCTGCTTGTAAACTCGCTTTTCATTCTAGTCCATTTACTTTTTGAAGAAACTGGTTCTTCTGACGTTTCATCTTATAGTACTTTTTCCTTGTACTTGAGCGATACCATAGTATAGTATTCTGTGCGCAGATAGTTTGTGTTTCATGTACCTTATTTTTCATGTACCTTATTCTATATATATTTAGGATTTTCACGTCAGTGTTTTCCACAGATTTCAAGGAGACTGTGGTGGGATAGAGCGCATTTCTCATAATTTCTGTTAGTGTTGAAACTAGGCCTGAAACAACTAATCGATTGGTCGACAACTAATCGATTATTGAAACTAACTACTTTTAGTAACAGATGAAAAACTACTTTGTTTTACATTGGGAAAAATAGCATCATCATCAGATAAATGGCTCGAAATGTGCCTGAATTAACCCTGATTTTGTGCAGGTGGTACTGTCTAAAAATGCCAAGCTTTAGTTCGCTTAAAATTAGAGAAATTTACTATTACTAAAGCAAATTTTACTTTTTTACTAATTTGCTAAAATAAGACAAAAACCCTTGTAATGAGACAAAAAAGTCAAAGGCAAGAGAAATCGTTCACGTTCCATCGGCAAAAATAAAGTCCAAAACTGCAAAAAAAATCCGCTCAAATTCCGATAATCCAAGCACTTTTAAGTTATTTTTGTCTACGATAAGATAGCATTTTTTTTTTCCAGTGTTGTGATTTCATAAATATCTGCCTGTGTCAAATTTACTCCATCAACATATTCCTCAAGCGGCGCCACTTTGCTTTATGATGCAAAAAAAAAGTGTACATAACATAAATGAGAGTTTTATGCTAAAAGCTGCATCCTCGCCAAGTAAGGCAAGGCAACTTTATTTATACCGCGCATTTCGTACACAAGGCAACTCAATGCACCTTTTTTACTCTTACTTGACTAATCATTTGGGTCCCTATTTATTACTTCTTCGCACTGCTGCTATCATTTTAAAGTAACGTCACTCTACCCGCCTCTGAGCCACGGTTTTGCTGCAGCATTTATCATAACCTGAGCCAGAATACTTGCCAAAACTAAGAAAAGTTGTGGACTCGTAGATTTCAAAATCCGGGCATTTCTGGATACTTCTCCTAAACCTTAAGGAACACAAACCATCTACCTTTATTTATTCAACTTCTTAGATAGAATTTAGAAACCATTTGCTGAACCCAGAATATATCATTTAGTTGACATTTGTGTCTTGAGCAGTGAAGACAGAGACAGGGCGGCCTTCTGCGGCAGATAAAAGTGATGGACAGTATGTTAAGTGGGTATTTCACTGTAGTCATACGGCTCTGTGACAGGGAGGATTACAGCTGCTAAAGCCCTGACTGGCACATGTCAAAGCTGTGCGTGTGCGATTATTATGGGTCCAATGCATGTCAGATCAGTCAGTCAGGCTGAGGACAAGGACACTGAGAGCCTAATAGGGGGGATGTGTGTTTAACGTGGGGGGGGGACAGCTGTGTTTGAAGAGCGCGAGGGCTGAAGGGAGAGGCCAAAGATGGGGCGATGGATTAACAAAACGAAGCAGCTTCAGTTATCGAGATAAAGGACGGGCTTGATCTCAACAAATTGAAATATAAATTAGGTCACAAAACTGGACAAGAACGGTGAATCTGAATGATAGGGTATTGCCGAAATGTACTGTATCGTGTCGTAGGGACCACGCGGTAAAAGTGGGGAAAGAAATGTAATGATAAAAGCTGGTTTCGCTTGGCATTTGAAGTAGCTTTTCTCACAACAACTAAGCAGCCATTACTGCCTCGATGGGTCCAACGTGAGGCATGCTTACCTCAGAGCTGGGAGCGCATGGACTTGGATACATTTGCGAAGGACCGAGAGACGAGAGAGAAGGAAGCGTGGTACTTGGAGGTAAGACCTTGAAGCCTTGAATTGTAAGTATTCAAATGTTTGTCGCTTGTGATTTTAGTGTCGCTACTGAAGCAACACCCAATCAGGCTTCTCACTGCCTGTCTCGCTCGCATCTGCGGTAGCCAAGCGTCTTCACACCAGAATTTCCCCCGTACACGTTTATCCGTGTCCAGAGTGAACGGGATGGTTTTTTTTGGGAAACTGACTTCATGTTCGAACACGTGACTCTCGTGGGGGTTTCAAAGGTGTTAAATATTTCCAAAAAATGGGAAGTGTGTGGTCTCGCCTGGGAGTCTTACAAGTGTGAGATTATTAATTGTGAAAAATATAGCCTTTAGATCGTAGACCGTTAAAATGAATAGACAACTCCTCCTCCCCGTTTACCACAATGACCACGTACGAGGTGGAAATCATGGCGGATTTACAGACTCCTCCTCTCCAGCTCTGACGAAGCATCTTCCTAATAAGGGCATAAGGGCGGGATCTTCACTGTAGACTCGGCCCTTTTGTGACGTGTAGCTCGTGCGGCTCCAATGCTAACAGTCCGACCCTTATTAGTACGAGATTGAAAAAAATTTTTTTTTGAAAACCAGCCATGGTTTCTTCAATTGTGACTAACCCAGCGTTATCTCAGGAGGAATATGTAGCCGTAGAAAGTGTTAAAAATATAGAAACCAAGCGTTAAAGTTGTTTTTAATGTGTCTAATGTCTAAAGTCCAATGCTTTTCAATGGGAGACTAGCGGCTATATGGAGGTACTACAGCAATGGCGGACTCCAGTGTTGCGGTCATAAAGTAGAGCATCCAGCGGTGAATGCTTTAGATACACACAGAAACGCGTCATACAAGGGGGAGTGGCCTAGCCAAGGGGGAAAAAAACCTCTCATGGGAATCACAAATTTTCACTCTTGCTAGCTGTTTTCTGACGGACTATAAACATGTTTATCACACACCAAAAAAGTCAAGCCGGGTGCATATAGATGGTTTTTCACAGCAAATTGTTCAGTAGAAGCGAGAAACGGCACTTGTTGCTTACGTTAGCATATGTAGCATGAAGCTAACGGTAGGTTCCTTGTTAGCATTGTCAGTTTTTTCAGTATTTATGTGGTGTTGAACCACTTTGCTCCTCTCCATGTCGCTGTATCTTCATTTAGTAGTGCTAGTGGGATCCCGATGGTCCAGTGCTTTGCTGAACATTTGCCCCGTAGGAAGATGGGTAGTTGGAAAGGTTTCCGTTGTGTCAAATAGACTTTGTGGAAACGTATGAACTAAAAATGCAACAGATGTAGGCCTACCTGTGAAATCTCTTTGAATTATGTGGGAAAGCTTGTCTGAGCAGCCACAGTGCGTAGCATACACTGCAGTTTGGTTACGCAGAGCTCAAGTGTGTCATATCAGATGGTTCAGATCTGGCTGTGAGGAATGCTGTGATGGAGGTTCAGTGGAGGGTGCGATTCCCTGTGACCCAGACACAACAGAAAACGGTCCGCCTCCCTCAGCGCTGCCGGGCTCAGATCTGATCAGAGAGGAGCGCCCTAGGTGGTATAATCCGTACGGGCGAGGGATACGTGTGACTCGGCACAAAACGTGTGAGGCTGGTGTGAGGCAGCAGCAGACGGGTTACAGAGGATGATTGGCGGTTCAAACCCAGCTCTGGCCAATATTAACACTATGTCCTTGGAAAAGGTCCTTTATATTTGCTGTGCCTCCAGTGTGTATGTAAATGTGTTTGCATGTGCAAATGCAGGACAATAATCCGCTGTGAGCTTGGACGTCCTGACAAATAACGTATCATTATTGTCGACCTTATTGTCCTTATTGGGAAATCTTCCTCTTCATTTGACCCATTCTGCTCCAGATTTACAGTCAGGAACTTGGTTCTGGTTTTATCAATAGAGATGAAGGGCCAGATTTTGTGTTTCTAAATGCAGACGCAGCACCAGATGTTTCCAACCTTTGTCACCTGGTGAGCTACTTCTATGTATCGGAAATGCGCTACTTTTTAAAGATACTTAGCTACTTGTGTAACCATGGCGGCAGTGGCTGTCGATCCCTTTTTCTCGGGACACCGGACACGGACAGTGTTTTACTCACGGTGGCATAAATAATTTTGTTTTTGTTTGAACTGATAGAGCTTTTAAAAGCCTATATGATGAAGGAAGAACCTGAGGCGGGGCGATGTGAGGAAAACACGGGGAAGTGTTCAAAGACAATTGTTGTTTTAAAAATAGAAATTTCAGGCCTTGCCATGTTGTATATCGTGAACATTTTGTATTTATACTGTTTGTAATCGATTTGAAACAGGACTCTCTTGCAAATGAGACATCAAATCTCAAGGAACAAACCTGTATAAATAAAGGATGATAATAATGAATAAAGTCAATTTTCTGTCAGCCACATCTGTCAGTCTGCTACATTGACCTGCTACCAATACAAGTTCTGAGTAAGTTGCTTTATTTCTTTAATAATATAAAATTTTGCATGGATCAGATGTTTCATTTGAAAAGGATCAGGCTCTTGTTGTAAAATGCTCCTTAACTCTACACTTAAACTCACTTAACAACTCTTAACAGTGCCTTTCATGTCACGCAGTGTAAATAGTGTAAGATTACAGCCATTTAGAGCTTTTCATCATTGGCTTGGTCTTGTCTTTGTAACGAATTGACATTAATTATTAAAAACTATGACTGATGCGTCTTTATCAGCGCTCTCTAAACCCGTTTGTTCTCTCCTTTCGTGTCCTTCACTGCACTCTCCTCGCTGCGGCGTTTTGTTTTTTAGCGGATGAGTTATTGACTTAAGCAGCGCCGATTAATCAGACTCTAATGGGGCAGAGGGGAGGCGCCGGGAAGCAATGCATCATGGTCCAGAGATGAGCTGTGTCACGGGCTGAGCCAGGACTCCTCCATCACTCCCACATTAACGCCAACTCCGGCTCCGAGCGAGAACAAGAGAGGGCTCGCTCCAACTGTCCGAGAGAAAAGGTGAAAGGGTTTTAGTTTAGTTTTTTTTCTTTGGTACTTACTGGGCAAGAGCCGGTTATTCACAGAGACACTGACACACAGACAGACAACAATTTCTGCGTTTCATACCGCAAAGAGTAATCTAACCTGGTCATAAATGATATTATTTGAGCAAAATAAATGGTCTAAAATCATCAAATGTAACTAAGGACTACAGGTGCATTAAACAATCCAATTTCATTGTATTTATTTAAAAATAAATACTTATTTATTTCCGTGACACAGCTCATCTCTTGGCTGATGCGCAACTCCAGAATGTATTTCAGAATAATTTGTCCTGTGGTGTTAAACCCATCAGCTCAAATTTAATGTCAAACTTTGAACACAATGGTTGACTGGGATTATGGCGAAGTCAAAGCTGAGAACTTACTTACAAATTAAAGATGTATTTGAAACTGAGTTGTAGGTAAAGGCAAACCTGAGAAGGAACCAAAGATCTTTGATGGCTCAGCTGCGAACTGGCATCCTTCCCCTGGCCTTAGAAACTGGCAGGTTCACTCAAACTCCTGAAGAGGACAGACTCTGTAGCTTATGTGAGTTATGTGAGGTTGAGTTATGTGAGGTTGTTTGGATGCTTGATTGAGTTAACAAAGGCCCCATACTGACATGTTTACTCATATTTAAAGCCAAACTTGATCTTATTCAATAAGCATGGCGTTCTCATTGATGGTGTAGTCACAAACCTTTACTTCTAAATTTCTCCAGTCCAGTAGCTCTCTTGCTGTCACCCATAGTTGTTTAAACACTTTTTTGTAGCTGGACAGTTGGCTTCAATGTCATCCAGTTTGCGACGTCTGCACCCTAAACAACTTACATTAACTCTGACTTTGAGTTGAAGTATTCCGACGTGTTAGCGGTGGATGATGGCCTCCTGCTGCTGCGTCGCTGGTCGCTCGCGGGGCAGCGAAAGGCCAGGCCCCTCCGGAGAGTGCCCCCTGTGGTCATAAGTGAAGGGTGCGTTAAAACAGTCACAACAAGAGCCCCAGGAAGTTTGTTTGTGCACTTCTTGTTGTCCGATCACGTCAGTTAAACAGACGGGCAAAAGTTCATGATGCTCTTACAATTCCAACAGAAAATAACTTACCATATTTTCCGGACTATAAGTCGCACTTTTTTTCATAATTTTGCTGGGGGGTGCGTCTTATATTCCGGAGCGACTAATATGTTGTAATTTTTTTTAATTCAATCATATAATTTCGCATGTCGCTAGAGGGCACTGCAGGCTAATTGAGCAGCAGAAAAAAAGTTCGGAGTGAGCGAGAAGCGGAGGTTACTCTTACCCAATGGCCGCTGAGATTCATGACGACGACGCTAGGGGCCGCCATTGACCGCCACTGCTGTAGTATCTCCATATAGCAGCGGCAGAACAAGCTAGTTTTACATTGCATAGCATTGGACTTTAGACACGCTCTAAACAACTGTAAAGCCTGGTCCCTATTTTTATTTTTTTTTACTTTCTACAGCTAGATATTGCTCTTGTGATAACGCTGGGTTAGGCCGGATTAAAGGGACCAGGCTGTTTTTTGTAAGAAACATTTTAGAAATGAGCATTGGAGCTGCGCGGCTATGACCGATCTACACGTCACGCAAGGGCCGAGTCTACAGTGAAGATCCTGCCCTTATACCCTTTTTAGGAACATGCTTTGTCAAAGCTGGGGAGGAGTCTGTAAATCCGCCATGATTTCCCCCTCGAACGTGGTCAACAGGGAGGAGTGAGAAATGACGGTCTATTAATAATATGTCTATGCTCTTACCGCAATGAAGAAAACAAAAAAAGCTAATCACGGGATAAACACTCGATGGCCACAGCTAGAGGAACGAGTTTGCAAATGAGAGCTTGAGAGGCTTTTCAACGGTGCAGTGACGCCTCCGTGCCCAGGTAGTTGCCAAGGCGATTGTTCAGAAGTGAAAGTGAAAGCCAAGGATGAAGCTTTCAATGGATTTAGTGATTTGGAGTGAGATTGAGAGTTTGGTATGGTCTTTTTAGCTATAGTTATCTGAACTGTTTATGTGACATTAACTTACCAGACACCTATTTATTTTATGCTTCATGTAGCTAACCATCAATGTATTACGTTAGCATACCGTACGCCTATTCAGCCTCTTTCTTCATTAGGCAATTTTTGGCTGGTGCGTCTTATACTCCGGATTGACTTATAGTCCGGAAAATATGGTATGACAAAAACAGACTAAAGATATTCTGTCCTCATTCCATAAATAAAACGCCTTTACTCAGAAAACAAACAGGACCAGCTATAGAATGAAAATGAGTTCAGGGAAGTTGTCTGGACCGTAAAAACACAAAGCAGCAGCACCTCATGACATCAGCATGACTCAGACTGAGTTATGTAGGATTATCCAAACATGAATGAAAGAAGAAAAACTCGGTTGAGATGACATTATGACATCTGAAAAGTCAAACAGAATGGTTGACTGAATGGACTATTTCTATGGAAGACTATTGGCACCTTAATTCAGTTGTCTATTCATTTGTCAAATGGCTATGCATTATGTTATTTTAGTATTTATGTTGTATTTGTTTATGGCAAAGTTGCATGTTATATCCTATTTTTCTTGTAATGTTCTTTTCCAAAAGTTCTAATGGCAATTCTATGTGTAAAGTGTCGATGCAATGTCTTGACATTTTTCCAATTACACGATTTTGAAATGAATAGCATATTGACATGGAAATGTGGCCTCTTTATTCATTTTTCTATTCATTCTTAATATGGCATGTAGTTTGGAGTTGTTTTTTGCAAAGTTGCATGTTATATCCTATTTTGACTTGTAATGTTCTTTTCCAAAAGTTCTAATGGCAATTCTATGTGTAAAGTGTCGATGCAATGTCTTGACATATTCCCAATTACAAGATTTTGAAATGAATAGCATATTGACATGGAAATGTGGCCTCTTTATTCATTGTTCTATTCATTCTTAATATTTTCATGTTATATCCTATTTTGACTTGTATTGTTCTATTTGAGTATGTTAAGTTTCATTTAATGTGTTGTGAAACAGCACCTCCCTCTGGATTGTATTGCAAATCGCATATTGCATTGCCACACGCGCTGAGTGCACCAATATTCTATACGCTATGCAGTTCTTGACCCCTGGGAAGGCGGGCCCTGGTCCGCTCTCGGCCAATCAGAGACGAGACTATATCCTCCTAGCTAGCTGCGCAGTGTTGTTGATTTTTGCTGGAAGTACATGCTGTCATGACGGATTGGAAGTAACAGATCAGCCTTCATGAAGATTCCTAGTTACTCTAAGGAGGTTCTTTGTAAGTATAGAAGCGCGATGTTTGTTAAAATACCAGTACTGTTTCGTTTTTTGTGTGTCTGTTTTTTTAGAAAACACTTTCTGGCTAGCCAGTTAAACGTCCAGAGCTAGTAGGCTAATGTTACTTTAAAAACGGGCTGCTCTTGGTCGGTCACCAGTCACAGTTAATGTGAAGCCGATTCAGACAGTGACTTGACATATCTTCTAACTACAGCACCAGTAGCACACTTGGATCTTCAGACGCACTCGAGTCCGCACCGCGCGGAGAAAAACACAGGTTGTGAACTGTTAAGCTAAGGTGGCCCTCAGTTGTAGCCATAGAGTGTACACTTTGTGGTTTTAGGGCGATATATTACTCATTTCCTATATGCTCGTTCCTCTCTTAAAATAGCAGTTACTGCCCTTCAACTTGTTAGCTACACTGTAGTGCTTCGTTTTGTAGCTATAGAAGTTTGATTTAGTTAAAAGACTCAGCTACAGGGAAGACATCATTCCAGTTTGTTGCCATGATAAATGTAACCCAGCTATATAAATCGTTTAGGGTCTCTATAATTAGCCAACCTAGGGTGCTGCCAAATGTTCCAGTAGTAGCTGTTGTTCCAAATTAAATGAAACTAGAACAAAGCAATGACTATGTAGCAAGAGGTCAGGGTATGTACATGAATGTGAACAGCGTGTGAATATTTGTAATATAATGCGGATCTAATTTTGTTCTATCCTTAGCATCCAACAGTAATCAATATCCTTTTTTGTTGTGGTGAGTCACTCTAATGTTCTTCCTTTGTTCATTATGCTGCGTTTACACATAAGCACGATGCGTTACGAATGCCACGAATCTACATTCGTGGCCAAGGATCACGAATGTGAGTGGAATTTGATGATTCGGGGCAGAGGTTTCACGCGCCGCCACTAACTGTTGCGACCTGTTACTACGCGTTACGATTAATGGCACGAATTATTACGCACGGTCACGAATATGCGTCCCGCGCTGCTGCGTGGTGTTGCGCGCTGCTGCGTGGTGATGCGCGCTGCCACGGCCTGTTACGGGTCACTAGGAATATTCACGTTCTGTCCGAAATCTGTCAAGAATTGGGCGAATATGGAATGATCTTCTTCCGCCGGGTTGGAGGCGGGGCAGAGGCCGTGCTCTCCCCTGAGTCATTGGGCTCTTCTGGCTCCAACTCCCGAACATCAGGTACGACCCAGGAGGACGAAAGGTCGGAGGAACAATTTCAGCACCCCGAGGAGCGGCAGCGGCAGGTGCTGTCCGTGGCTTGGAGCGCGGATTGGCCGACTTTGTGACACTTTTCCTTGGCATAGCTACTGCAGGTACGAACATTTATTTTCGGCGTAGCGTGTGTTTCTGTCAATTTTGAGCGTGAAAACAGTGATTCTGCTCTACGAATGTTTTCACGCTGAATTACGAAGCGCCACTACTCCTCACGAAAGGACACGCTCCGTTGCGAACTCCACGAACAGAGGGTGATTCGTGACATTCTCCACGAACGTCACGAATGTCACGAACTGATGCGTTCTGTTAAGAATCCCATTGAGATGCGTTAAGTCACGTCACGAACGTCACGAATGACGGAAAAATGACATTCGTAACGCATCGCGCCTATGTGTAAACACAGCATTAGGGCCCAGAGAAACCTGTGCAGAAGACAGACCGCCTGTGCAGAAAACAGACCTGCTGCCATCTTCATCCCGTCACCTCAGCGCTGTTGACATGATCACATTCATAATTTTTCCACAAATTATAACAAATTAGTTATTCATTAAATGCAGACCATCTTTGCATCTCTCAATTTAATATTTATTTACAAGAAGCTCATGACAACATAAACGGGTTCAACTCGGCTCCTCTGCGACATTCTCCTAGTCTTCGTTCCCCTGGACCGGTCCTGTACCACAAAGCTGCTTCTTGGCGTTGCAGAGAAGAATGATTCCACCATACAGGAAGAATCTTATTGGCCAGTCTAAAGATGTTCTACTGTCTCTTCATATTCAGATGTTGTTCGGTCTCTTCATAGCGGCATCTGGAATGTAGAGGGTTATAAAGGATTAAACAAAAAGACGTAAAACGATGTGATGTGTGTGCTTTGGTATATTCTATTTTTGTGAATTCAAGCATACCCTTGTATCTCCGAGAATGGCTGACCTTGTAGTACTGCAATCTTCACATTATGAGCACAAAAATCGGTAGGAACAGATTATGAAGTATTACATTCACGTTACACAACTCTGATCTAAAATACAGAGTAGTACTTAGCCTCATCTTTTGTACAGATGTAGGGTATTTTCTAGTCACGTTATTTCTGATCAAGTAAATAATAGGACACCTCTGAAAGTATGGAATCAGTTTTGTGCCAAAAGAAACAAACAAAACTTCTTCAATGTAGACCAGTGTAGATAAATTTAACCCTAGGCAGAAATTAAAAATGTTAGTTTCGTTGAAATGTGTACAGCCTGCGTTCATACACTTTGTACGGTATGCGTAAAAAAAACTATTTTCTTATGTATTCATTCATATTCATTAATTTAATTGCACATTCACGTTATTCATTAATTCATATCACTGACATGTACATGTATTTTTTGATTACATTGTGTCCTATTCATCCATTCCAACAGTGTGTTCTTTACATTCACAACCTTCAAGTTTAAACTCATTTGCTCTGGCAAGATGACAAAGTAAAGTATATACAAAATGATACTCTATTGTCTCTATACTGTTATTTGGGAATAGGGCTGCACAATTAAATCGCAATTAAATCAACATTGTAATTTTAAATATTGCAATAACCAAATCCCAAAGACTGAGGGTCTTGCGTCTCCAATATTTTATGAAGCTGAAATGTAATAAAAGTATCATTTGCTGAATACTAGTTTTATCGCTTAAAGATAATCGTCAAACCCTTCAGCCCTTGCTTTTAGATTATAGGTTCTCTCTATGAAGATTTCTGTGCAGTCTACAATGCAACGGCAGTTCTTAAATTTTGGTTTAAAACATTTTGGCATGTTTGCCGTTACTGCATCCTTACTAGGCCAAATTATCAATGGTTTCAAAACTAAGGACAACATGGGGATCAACTCTCTTATGATTTTGGACACAGTTGAGAAAGGAAGGTCAAATTGCTGTGCCAGATCTCTATTGGTGAGCCCAAGTCTGATTTTCATTAAAACCAAAATGAGGTGGTTCTCCCAGCTTAACCCACCTTTCAGCACTAATGCGGTTTGTTTAAGAATGGTTAGAAGCCACAAGAAAGCTTGAATGGACTGCAATCCAGTAAAAAAAAAAAAAAACAGTGTAGAGTCTTTCAATGAATCAAACCCAAATCGGTCCCTCAGCTGTTGATACCATGACTTTATAGCCCTTTGAAAAGGTTCCCTTGGTTCCCTTTTCAAAGCCACGGAGTCATCCTGAAGGTGGCGATACTGCATGTTGAGTTGGTCCAAGTCCTTTCTGGGCACAAAGTCATCTACAAGAAAAAAAGAAAAATTATGAATGTGATCATGTCAACAGCGCTGAGGTGACTTCTATAGCTACAAAACGAAGCACTACAGTGTAGCTAACAAGTTGAAGGGCAGTAACTGCTATTTTAAGAGAGGAACGAGCATATAGGAAATGAGTAATATATCGCCCTAAAACCACAAAGTGTACACTCTATGGCTACAACTGAGGGCCACCTTAGCTTAACAGTTCACAACCTGTGTTTTTCTCCGCGCGGTGCGGACTCGAGTGCGTCTGAAGATCCAAGTGTGCTACTGGTGCTGTAGTTAGAAGATATGTCAAGTCACTGTCTGAATCGGCTTCACATTAACTGTGACTGGTGACCGACCAAGAGCAGCCCGTTTTTAAAGTAGCATTAGCCTACTAGCTCTGGACGTTTAACTGGCTAGCCAGAAAGTGTTTTCTAAAAAAACAGACACACAAAAAACGAAACAGTACTGGTATTTTAACAAACATCGCGCTTCTATACTTACAAAGAACCTCCTTAGAGTAACTAGGAATCTTCATGAAGGCTGATCTGTTACTTCCAATCCGTCATGACAGCATGTACTTCCAGCAAAAATCAACAACACTGCGCAGCTAGCTAGGAGGATATAGTCTCGTCTCTGATTGGCCGAGAGCGGACCAGGGCCCGCCTTCCCAGGGGTCAAGAACTGCATAGCGTATAGAATATTGGTGCACTCAGCGCGTGTGGCAATGCAATATGCGATTTGCAATACAATCCAGAGGGAGGTGCTGTTTCACAACACATTAAATGAAACTTAACATACTCAAATAGAACAATACAAGTCAAAATAGGATATAACATGAAAATATTAAGAATGAATAGAACAATGAATAAAGAGGCCACATTTCCATGTCAATATGCTATTCATTTCAAAATCTTGTAATTGGGAATATGTCAAGACATTGCATCGACACTTTACACATAGAATTGCCATTAGAACTTTTGGAAAAGAACATTACAAGTCAAAATAGGATATAACATGCAACTTTGCAAAAAACAACTCCAAACTACATGCCATATTAAGAATGAATAGAAAAATGAATAAAGAGGCCACATTTCCATGTCAATATGCTATTCATTTCAAAATCGTGTAATTGGAAAAATGTCAAGACATTGCATCGACACTTTACACATAGAATTGCCATTAGAACTTTTGGAAAAGAACATTACAAGAAAAATAGGATATAACATGCAACTTTGCCATAAACAAATACAACATAAATACTAAAATAACATAATGCATAGCCATTTGACAAATGAATAGACAACTGAATTAAGGTGCCAATAGTCTTCCATATATTTCTGGTTACTATATTGTGAAGCTCAAATGTCAAAAGTGCAAAGCAGTAATCAAAACAAAAGGTGGGTATTTTGAAGCATTTATGTCAATTTTCTTTGTTTAAAACATAATTCCATATGTGTTCATCCATAAATTAATGCCTTCAGTGAGAATCTACAATGTAAATGGTCCATCCATCCATTTTCTTTAGCTTTTTCTGGCACCGGCTTGCAAAGGCAGCAGTCTGAGCAGAGATGCCCAGACTTCCCTGTCCACACCACCTCCAGCTGTCGACCTGAGGCGACACCAGGCCAGCTCAGAGACATAGTCCCTCCAGCGTGTCCTGGGTCTTCCACGAGGCCCCCTCCCAATTGGACATGCCTGAAACACCCCCCGAGGGAGGCGACCAGGAGGCATCCAAAACAGATGCTCATCTGGCTCCTTTCAACGTGAAGGAGCAGCGACTCTACTCCGAGCTCCTCCCGTAACTGAGCTCCTCATCAGAGCTCTAAAGGTGCGCCCAGCCACACTGCGAAGAAAACTCATTTTGGCCCCCTTAACTGTCATCAGTGTAAATGGAAATAAAAGAGACACCAATAATAAACATTTAAAAAAGGGTTTCCAAACATTTGACGGACACTAATAAATGAACAACTTAAGAGGATACGTTGGGAGCCACTGTCTTCCTATACCACTTTGGGCCGCAAAACATAAACAAAAAAATCAGGTTTATAACATGTACAGTATATAAAACACTTTGTTTTGATATTCTAAACTGCATTTTACAAATTTATTTGATTTGATTTATTTATTAAATTCCATGTTTTACAAAAACAAAAACAATGGCATTTTATTTTTGTAACTAAAATGTAGTGTTCATCTTGGGACATCCGCCCAGGGGCCTCCTGACCTCAATGTTTGGTGCAGCCATGTGAGGCAACTCCTGTTGTGATATTGGGCCATATAACACCATTGACTTTAGAAACCCTTGTTCTGGCTAAATAACCGTACTGGTTGACGACTCAAACAACGCTTCTCTCGGAGTTGGTGATGTTCTGCACTCAGCAAAGTTACTTGAGACCTGAAAGAAAGGAGACTTGTGCTTTATGGAGAGATTTTCCACCGACAAACCACTCGTAATGAAAGTAATGCTTTTATTTTTATATTTACTGAGTGAAATGTTTCTAAATATCACGTAGCGCCTCCTTGTCTCCCAGCTGCACCGTCCACAGCGTTCTGCCGCAGATTAGCCCTAGATTTTGATCGCGGCGGGTAATGTCAACAGGCCTGCGCGGCGAGAGATGCAGCTGGCGAAGGATTGGCTCAGAGCGGGACCCTCTTATCTCTGCCGCGCCGTGAAGAGCCGCGGACATGTTTGACAGCGCCGATGTAAGTAGCGCTGTTATGACATGTGCGAGCGAGCGTGAAAAAAGCCAAACACCGAAGGCCCTGAGCGCTCGCAGATAAGAGGGAGTCAAACACAATGGACCGCACAGATCGGCTGCTCTGTCAGAGGCACAAGAGGGCATTACATGAGGGCGATGTAACGGGGCACGTAGGGGAAAATCAGACACGTTTTTGCACATTTTCAGGCGTGTAGAGCAATGATTCTTGCCCGCTGCTTGTTCACAGGTCGTTCAGTTGGAGTCCCGGTTAAAAAGGTGTTCCTATTTAACGATTACGCAGATTATGTCAAATTATGGCAGCAGAATAGCAACAGGAACCAAATGAGTGTCTGTGATAACTGTACATTTGAAATGGGACAAGTTTGGGATCAAGACCATGGACCAGATTCACTTTATAACTTAATTTCCCCCATTTCTTCTATGCAATGCAGTTGATGTCGATCTATTCAATGAAAAGAAATCAGCCATTGTTTCTTCTGACTCTGTGGTAATGGAAAGTGATAACACTATCATGTTCTCTACATGGAAAGAACCCATTCAGCCCAGAAACTGAACCCTGCTGAGAGAAATTAACTCTATTTATTTTCCCCTCGATACTGGTACATTAACGATACTTGGTTTTCGATACCGATACCTGAACAATACTTTTCTCAATACCTACACTAAAATATTTGTCATCTAGAACCAGAAAACAGAACAACAATGTTCATAAGAGACCATTTATTATAAATTTGTATCATTTATTTGAGCTGAAACAACCAAGTTACTTCCTTCCTGGAACCAAAAGCCAGTAGTATCTAAAAAAAAAAAATCCGATACTATAGTAGCATTGTTTTACGGTACCTAGCCATATCAGCAAGAAAGCTAAACTGTTGCTTACAACATGGCCAAGATTATAATCTCACAGTATATCATAAAAGATAGAAAGCTACCAAAAACAAAGCTGCAAAAACAGTTTTTGAAAGATAAAAAAATGCTACACAATACTGCACTTTTGTAGTTTGTCAAGATTATTTCTCCACTTATAAGGTCTCAACTTATATAGCGCTTTTCCACCTACATTAGGCACTCAAAGCGCCACTCACCCATTCACACTCTCATTCATACAGAAATGTAGGCAGACACTAGAGGCAAGGTGTGTGAAGTGTCTTGCCCAAGGACACACCGGCAGGATTTGAACCAACGACCGGATCTACCGTCTGCGCCACTACCACACCGAGGATTGTGCTGATTTAGTTGACTCAAGTTGTGGGGGTTTCAGTGGGGCATTAAAAGTCATTAAATGAACTTGAAAGTCAATGAAAAGTGTGAAATTGGACTCAAACTGGCATTCAATCTAAATCTCTTGGGAAATGATCCAAAACACATGCAGCTGCAGTTTTTGGTTGAATTTACACAGTACAATTATTGACTGAAAGGTTTTTTGTTGTTTCCCCTTTGCATTTGTGTATTAAAAATATAGCAGTTAGGCATTAAAAAAGCAATACAATTGACTTGCCTGTATAACCCCAGATGGACATTTTTAGCAAATATCTGATTATTTTGTTGTTGAAAATGCCCAAAACGCTCAGATATTTGTTCAATATCCTGTTTGCAATAACACAACGACAAGTCCTATAAAAGTCACATAAATGCGCATCATTTTCTAAACAGAACTCTTTAACGGCCCGGGCTGTATTTCATTACTCTGTCTTGACAGCTGACACCCATTTTGCTTGCATTGCCACGCTCTTGCCAGGCCGTGACATCATCTCCATACCCTCTATGGTCACAAGTGAAGGATTGGGCGGATCTCCGCGTCTCGACACAAACACTCAGCCCCATCGTTCCCATCTCTGTGCTCGCGCTCAGACAGCCGGGCTCCTTCCTCTCCTCGGCGCTCGGATAGTGCCCGTATCGCACATGGAGCTGTCACGACGCTCCGCACACGGGGAGGAAACGCTGTCCCGCTCCAGTCATAAATAATAATGGGATTGGCTACATGACACGCTGAGTGATGGGGCCCCTCTCGGAACTCATTTACATGGCTTTGTGTAGCAATCATCGACCCCCTAATGTAGCGCTAAGCAAATGAGCCCTTTCTGGATATTGTGCAATTTATCGCGAGTCAACTGGCACCAGACGGCCTCTCCATAAATCAGCGCGCAGCACATGCCCCCCTCGCGATGACAGCTAAATCAACATGCAGTAATTGGGCCGAGGAGGGAGGGGTGCGACGAGGACGAGGAGGGAAGGGTGGGTGTGGTGGGCGACGAGGCCGGACAAAGCGCTGAGATGGTCGACTCAGGAACTGTAAGGCGCAGATATTTTGGGAAAGAACGTCTTGCATTCCTCCCTCGCAGTAAAGAGGTCCCTGGTTTGACAGAAAGGTATTTTGTGTTGGTTAATAGCGTTTAAACATTTGACACCAAGTACCCACTCATAAAACATTTGACCTTCTCAGATAAGATTTTTTTTTTTTTTTTTTTTTTTTGGCACGACCCTGTTTTATTGCTCCAGGTAAAAGATCTACTGTTGGGGTTTTTAAGTCTCCACACATCTTCAAGACTAAATTTATCCATAAATGTTGTAAAATTGCTATTTGTTCTGTTTGTTATGCCAGGAGGCCATCTGTCCATAGCACTATCCATAGCTATGTTGAAATCACCTCCCAGTAGTAACGTTGCATTGGGAAATTTTTTTTAACCAGGTAATAAAAATATAGTCAATAGATGTTATAAGATCATCATTCTCCTGTTTTGAGTTGTATCCATAAATGTTGCACGTTAAGAATATCCTATCAACACATTTAATTACTTGACATACATAGTGACCATTCGGATCACATTTGCTAGATAACACCTCTCCGTTGAATTTAGCTTTTAATGTAGCAACCCCAGCCGAATGTTCAGTACCATGTGACAACCATATGGCATTACCCCACTGCGACTTCCAAAAATTGTTGTCATTAGCGACAGAGTGAGATTCTTGAACAAAAACAAAATCTGATTTAAATTATTTGGCAAAAAGAAATATAGCTTTGCGTTTAATGTTGTTGCGCAAACCCCTAGCATTAATAGATAAGAAAGAAAGAGAAGACAGATTAACTAAAGTAAAATAACAATTCCAAACTACAATAAACCTCTAAGAAAACCTTAGACTAGATAAACCACATGCTGTCAAGATCAGCAATCTGCAAAAATAGTTTAACTTGAACAAAAACAGATTTTAAATTATTATTTATTTTTCCTAACCGTATTACTTTTTTTTTTTTTTTTTATATATATATATATATTTTTTTTTTAAATGCGTAAACACAAGTCAGTGCAATTAAAAGTCATCCCTTTAGAATATTAGAGCGTAAGAACTAAACAGGGCACCAAGTACGTTTCCATAGTCAGACAGCTTCATAATTCTGCTTATGGAAATATTTCAATTCCATCGGCGAATCCTCTTCCACCGACGAAATAGGCCGTCTTGCCCTCCCTCTCGCGCTTTCTTGATTTTGGGCCACAGTTTCCCGCGGTTTTCCTTGTCCTCCTTTGAGAGATCCAGACTGAAGCGCAGACCATTTGCTTGGAGAAAAGCGCAGGTCTTGGCAGCCTTCCACAGATCCTCCTTGTGATGTCTCCAGACGAACTTGATGATGATACTACGAGGCCTCGGGTCGTCGGCGCGTTTTTTCCCCACTCGATGAGCAACATCAATGATGTCGTGCATCTTGTCCTTCATAGTTGGAAGCACTTCTTGACACACAGCAATGGCCTTCTCACGAACATGTTCATCCCTGGTTTCAGTCACCCCGTGCAGCCTCAGGTTCCACCGTCTCCCATAACTCTCCACCTCAGCTGCTCGGGCCCAGCTTTTCTGAGTAGCATCCTCACATTTGCCAACACGGGTGTCAATGGCGGCGATCTTTACATTCACTACTTTCATCTCAGTGCGAATGGCGCCAATCATTTCTTCAAGCGCATCGCTTCTTGAATTGATCAAATCGGCAAGCATGCGAGCAGTAGTGTTAGAAAGGCTATCATTAGCATCATGGAATCTAGACAGTGCAGGCTTCTTAGCAAGAGGAGGCTTACTCGGTGTAACGGGTAGTGGAGGGAATTCCAGCTCATTTGCCATCGCTGGTGCAGAGCACTCCATCCCGCTGGCGCCGTTGTTGTAGTCATGTTCGTTAGCAGAGGAGCTAGCACTTTCCTCGCCCGGGAAACGTCTTCTGTCCGTCCTGTTGGGCATCTTCAGCGTTTTAATGTCACAAACCTTGTCCAAGTGTGGTTAGGAAAATTGTATCAGTTGATTTACTTAGTCATGAACGGTAAAAAATGGTATTGTCTGATGTTGTGCTGAGAGCTTGACAAAAGTCCGCCTTAAAGCACCGCCATCTTGGTCGGACTCCCCAACTCCCCTTCTCAGATAAGATAATCCTGAGACGCAAACGGCGACGCGTCATAGGCTACAAGGGGGGGCGTGGCCTAGCCGAGGGGGAAGAAAACCACTCATCATGGAGTCACAATATTTTTCAGTCCTTTTAGGCCCTGTCCATACAAAGTCAAGCTGAGGACCAAACGCAAAGATATTTTATCAATCCAGTGTATCGTCCATACGAGTCCGGCATTTTGGGGGTCTGTAAACGAACATTTTCCAAACTAGGTCCCAGAGTGGAAAGATCTCAAAACGCCGTTTACGTGGCGCCGTCGTTACAACGTCTCCACAACTTTTACTAAAACGATGACATCACTGCACCAGAGTGGAGTCTGTTATCCATAATCTACTGACCTTAGAATGAGTTTTACTCATGGATCTATCATGGTTTTACTCCGTTCCTCTTTGCTCCACTGGATTCCGTGAGCCACAGGTGATAAATAGAAAAACATGGCCAAGTCAGTTTGTGTTTTGGACTGACAGTCAAAGGATTTTCTGCTTTAGTCCCGTTACGTCTGAAGAATAAACTCGCCTCCTCGTCTCTTCTGTAAATCATAATCCTTGAATCCGTTTCATTTTCACTGTTTACATTCCACAGAAGTTTACTGCGCATACATCTTGTTCTATTATCTGTGTTAGCATCACAGCGCCACACACAGGCCTGGCAGATGAATTACACTGTTTTCACAGACCTGAGTCGACCCATGTGGACGCACACATTTACCGAGCTGGCTTCATGCTTACAAAGAAAGTTTCTGAGTGTTCTAAGTGTTTTGTCTTCGTGTGGATATAGCCTTAGTCGTTTTCTGGCAGGGTTATTTATCACACACCAATAAAGCCCATAATGTATCGTGGCAAAAGCAGGTTCCGGTTCTGGCGCGTCAGTGAAAAGAAGCGTAAACAAAGGTAGAGAGGACGGTATTTCCATAAAACTACAACGTTTTTGTGCAAAAATAAAAGTAGTCTGTGCGGTTAATAAATGTTGTGACAATCATACTGGATGGGAACTAGTCCAAGATTTTGTATCTATTGATGAATATTAACTGATGTAAATATTGCAAACAATTTGCGAGTAATCGTTTTCATTTTCAGGTTACATCCTCTACGCTAAATGATGGCAAAGAAACTAATAGGCAAAAAATATATAACATATTTGTAAAAAAAATTAATAATAATAAAGACATTCAAACAAATGTACTGTTACATAGATTTTGTTACTAGATTCCATTGTTTTCAATAATTATTGTAATTATAGGCTTTTTTCACATTACAACACTTTAATGAGATTGTTTTGTTGTTGCTTACAGTGGGTATTTGGAAGTTAGTTAAATAGGCACAATATATAAAAATCTATTCCTATCTATATCCTTCTGCTTATCGTGATCTTTCTGTCTATAATGCTACCGTGCCGCAAATGAACCACCAAAATGCTTGGATTTTTTGTCCAAAAGCGTAAGAGACCCATGTTTCGCTGTCTGTTTTAACACCGGAACCTGCTGCACCGGAAGTGAGCAGACGAGGGGCGTAACAATTGTGAGCTTCCCTATATGGATGTTTTTTCGCAGCAAATTGGTTGTAGCCGTTTTGTTGACAAGTTTATTCAGCTGAACGCTCTGAGGTCGTAAGTCGTAATTTTCAATTTGGAGAAACTCACCTGTTACAGCAGTCCTTGAATAAAAGATAGGCATTTTTCATATTTAATATAGTATAGATAAGGGTCATTTGATTTTACGTGACGTATTGAGCGGCAGGCTGACTTGATTGCATCATGGTGACCGTGGGCGCTGCTAGATATTCTGGGCCCTGTGTCAGAAAACAACTCTGGGGCCCCCAACATTTTTTTTTTTAAATAACCCATGAAAAATCACCTGTAAACCTTAAACGGCTAATTTAAATGTAGCCTACATTTACTTACAGTAACGTACAGCAAGGGGTGAGTGATGGTGCTACACCAGATATTTTTTATTGAACAGACTGCATTTCCTGCCACCTGGTGCCTTTTAGAGGTGCCCCAGCAGGTTAGTATATAAGCCTTTTCATATATTGGTCTATAGTATCTGCTGAAAAGTGTCAGCTTTCCCAAGACTGACCCAAACTTGGAAAACCCGATTCGAGTAGCATCAGTATCACTGCCAGCAGACATCAGACGCCTCAACAAAGATAAACAGCTCCAGCCATCGCATTATTTGAGTCTGACATGCACAGAAATGATGATCCACTATCATCATTTCCTCACTGTTGTAAGAACACGAGAACGCTAATTTGTAAGGCCCTTGGAGTACTTTAAAACATTTATTTGGCCCTTGATGTGAAAAAGCTTCCCCACCCCTGTTATATATACTATAAACAACACATTTGTTTTTATTCTCACTTTTAATGTGGTGACAACAATTAATCTATTTCTCTCAAATATTGTTCACAGATCTGTCTAAATCTGTGTTTGTGTTTTTGTCAGAGAATCCAGACGCACTCACAGGTGTGAGGGGGTTGCAGATCAAGATGTTGATTAGATGCATGAATATTGTACAGGTGCCTTAGGCTGTCTACAATAAAAGGACATTTCGAACTGTTCAGTTTTACACACAGGACAATGCCACAGATGTTGGATGTTTTGAGTGAGCGTGCAATTGGTGTTGCATTTAAATTAAACACCGTCTAATATTTTACAAAATTGACAAATAAACGGATCTTCGCTCCGAGCGGGTCACCCATAAGACCTAACTGTAACTTTACAGGCAACGGGACGTCTCCATGAAGATGTGATTAAACAGGTTAGTTCCTTATCCAAATCCATGCTTTGATTTCCCTGTACCTACTTGAAGTATTTCCTATGCCTAGTTTTGTATGCCTCATTTTTATTTCCAACAAAATTAAGCCATAAACCACACCCCGCCTAATTCTCATCGGATGACACTCCAAATGCAGTTTTTGCATTTGCTTTTCTTTATTAAAGTAATATAGTAGTTTTAAACATGTTTAAGGTTAGGGATTAAGGTTAAGAAAAGGGATTTGTTTAGGATTAGAACAATGTAGAGGGGCGGGATCATGGCGCTTTTTGTATTGCTGGCAATAGAATAATCCAAAATGTTACGCAGTGTGCCTTAAAAAAAAATCAATCAAATTACGGCAACATATCAAAATGAGTCGTGCAAAGAGTATACATGGCACAATTATAGTTGAGGTGCAAAGTGACAGTAATGGATCATTTTTGTGTATAGATTATTGCACATTTAGAACTGTACAGTCTGACAGCAGTAAAATAGACTAAACCATGTCTAAACCAGATTATTGCTCACATGCATTACAAAGCACAAAAGTATATTTAAAATGAGTACAGATGAGTTCTTGAAGACCACATATCACAGCTCATTTCTCGGAGGGAGAGACGGAGAGAGAGGAGTCTGTCAGTGCCGTGTGAGTGAACAAACACAGACCCGTCCATCAGTGTCCGTTTGCGTGACACAGAGTGAGATTAATGACACTGGGTCAAAGGGAGACCCCCCCCCCCCTCCCACGCAGACACTGCCCCCGTCCCACTGAGAGACACCAAAAGATGAAGACAAGCACATGCACAAAGAGGTAAATATGTAACCCTGTGTCAGAGTGGATGAATGGCCTCCGAGGAGAGAGAAGCCATGTGTTACTTTTGGGTTTAGTGAGAGTGACAGGTCATTAATCAATGGTCTCTTACTCTTCAGGATTGATTATCTGTTACATTGAACATTTATCCATAACAAATGGATCACTCTGGTTTATGGTGGTCCTTTGGACAAGCACAGAAAACCATCCAAGTACTGCCTGGCCTTCCTCAAGGTCAAATTAGGGCTGTACCGGGTCAGAAATAGCTCTAGGTTTTACTGAATTATGTAAGATTTTGTGCAAACCGCGACTAAAACAAAAAATAAACTGTTGGGGATTCTGTCACAAACTTTGGATGAATCTCGAAACTTCTGTGTTGAATTAAAGAAATCCGCTTCTGAAATTAGATTATTTGTTCTGCAATGGAGTAATGTAATGGGATTACAATTGCATAACTGTAATAACTAGATCATAATGGATTTATCAAGTAACTAATGATAACTTTTTGTAATTACTCAAACAATTCTGGGGGAAATACAGACATTATTTTAAGTTTATCTCGTCTAAAGCAAAGAGAATTGTAGTCCATTGTCGGTTTAATTGGGAACATGACGTTCTGCTCACAGCGGTTCCAAAACTACTTATTTCCCCATTGTCTCAGAGAAAAGAAGTTGGATTTAGTTTTGGTAATTGCTTAAAATGAATCACATTTGAGTGACAAAAGACATAATGACAAAAGGCAGGGGAGTTGTAAAGTAGCTGTAAGTGTGAGCATTATAGTGTATCATGACATGTCCCAAATTAAAATATATAATTTTCAACTTTAATAACAAATAAATAAATTGCCCTTTGACCTTATTCTGTAAATAAACTCAAAATATAGGCATTCAGATTATTGAGTTAGTTCTGTTGATTCGTGCATAAGGTCTTCAAAAACAAGTGACACCGTTGATCAACAGTCATTTTTGGCAAAGGTTCACTAAAAATGGTCCCGTGAGCCACTTTTGGGTCCCAGTAGGTCTGGGTAACGATAATAGTATGGTAATAAAAAGTTTAGGTACTACTAGTATTGAAAAAATAAAAGCATTGAAATCTGTTTTTTTTATTTATTTTAGTTTTTTAAAATCTTTATAGACCAAGTTTTGATGCCTGTTGGGCCCGGGGACAGCATTAAGGGAAGTTACTTGGTTGTTTCACCTAAAATAAATGACACAAACTTAAAAGAAATAGACTTTTATGGAATAAATGAACATTATTGTTCTGTTTTTTGGTTCTATAGGACAAATATTTTAGTGTAGGTATGGAAAAAAAGTATCGTTCCGGTATCGGTATCAACAAAAATGTATCAGTAACACTGCCTGACCAAAAAGAAGGTCACATGCTCAAATATTTCACTTTGATTACAGCGCACATTCGCTTTGCAGAAGTTTATTGAAATAATGCCAAAGTCATAAGATCCAGTGCTGCAGTAATGTTTCACCAACATCTTGTACTGATGATGGGAGAGTGTGACCACTGCGCAGAGCCGTCTCCAGCACATCCCAAAAATTCTCAACCGGGTTAAGACTCTGTGGCGGCCGATCCATCTCATGCTCCCTGAACCACCTTTTCACAACGTGAGCCCGATGAATCCTGACATTGTCACATTGGAATTATCCCGTGCCATCGGGGAAGAAGAAATCCATTGATGGAATAACCTGGTCATCCAGGATGTCCAAATGATTTCATTCTTTGGGCGCATAGTGTTTCTGAACATAGACCTGATCAACTGCAGATCCCAGATTATAAGAGTGAGTTCAATCCACAGTGTAGTTGAGTTAGCCGCAGCAGTTTAAATGCTAAATATATTATCTTTAAACACATTTATGTTAAAAACAAAAGGTTTATCCTAAGCTGTCATTTAAATCCACAGACTTTCCAGCCCAACTCTGGTCCACTCCAAACACTGTGGTTTTGAATAAAAATCTCCCACAAAAAATGAATGTCGGGTCCGCACACCAATCTCAATATCATTTGCATAATGATCGGGTTCTGTTTCTGCCCTCATCAGTGCTAATGGACTGCTTTCATAAATTAAAACATCTCGTCCGCCGCCGCTCCATCACGCCGTGCCAGATGGTTGTCGTTCCACCGCTGTTATTCACTCACCGCCCCGACACCCGCCCGTAAAGGGTTAGTTAAAATGACGGACACAGCGGCGAGAGCGCGGAGGAATGGGCTTTTTTTTTTTCCTGAGACGTGGCGCCCCTCCAGCTCCTTTCGATGAGATGAAGTCTGAGTGAGGGACCACGGGATTAGTGAGTTAGCTGAAACTAAAGTGACAATTTGGATAATTTGCGGTTATGGAGTGGGGTGTTAAATCTGCAGTGACCAAAGTGGAGGAGTGGAAAGTAAGATCGAGTTGTTTAAATTGAGTGACGGCTTAATGGAGTATGGAAGGCGTTAACTAAAAGGAAAGGGCCCCCGGTGAGATCGCATCAACAATACCTAATGTGAAGAGTTTGTCACGTACATGAAACATTATATTGTATATTGCTTTCAACACAGGAAATATTCCAGTGTTAATTTGACACTGAGTGTGTTTACATGCGCTCGAGTATTCCAGTTATGGCAGTTTTCAGGATATGGTGTTGTTCATATAGAACTGGGGAAACGCAAATCCCCTGTAATCACTAAAACACAATCTCCTCTTGACTCCAGAAAAAGGAGCTCTCCAGACTCACCGTTGCCAAGTTAGTTTACGATTAACGGCGCATGCAAGAAACGGGAAGTTGTGTGTAACCGGGAAATACTGTATACATGCTGGTATATCCCAGTCACTGTTGGAGAGTCCCAGCCGAAGAATCCAGGTTTCTCATTACCGGGAAACTGTTATTTCCAGATATCCACGGTTATATGATCAAAGACAAAACCGGAATATTAAAAACTGATAATAACTGAGAAACTCGAGTAAACACTGTTTACTATCAAATACTAGAGTCTCTATCTTTAATTCTTACATCCAGCAGAAGTATGAAGTCTGTGGCAGACCCAAGTCCAATGTGTCCTCATCCTTTTTACTGAAAATAAAGAGCAGCTTATAATGGCAGCTCCCAAAAAGCTCCTCCTGAGGTCCTACGTATCCAGGAAATGATTTCCTCACCTCTCGATCTCGTGCTAAGCAGTAAAAACAGTTGCCATAGCTTCACTACGGCGACACATGCCAGGTGGACTGTACTTTTTCTTCTCTTTATTGACACAGCTACACAGGGAAAAGGAGCGGGAGGTGGGAAGGGCTTAAGGAAGATCACAGACAAAATCAGGAAGTGAAACTACTGGACATCTTGTTTCAGCTGTTTTAGATCAGTATTGCTCTTTCTAACCAACAAATTGTTTTGTCAGTTAATTAAGCGATTGTAAAAATGAAATTGTCCACAACTTTTAAATCCTATATCACAAACATAAAGGGCCTTTTGTGAGGTTTGTCCTTAGTCTGAACTTTGACATTTCACCTGGACTGACCGTAAAGTCTTTTCCTCCCAGCATGACTTCTATATTTAACCTTGTACACGTCATTATGGTAATACCCCTAAGGTTTACCCAGGCACAGATCCACTGCCGTGTGCACTGGCGGCACCAGGATACAGCGTGTGGTTGTAGTTATTTTAATATCAGCTCGGGCCTGGGGTTAGCGGGACTTTAAGCGGGACATCGGCCGGCCCTGTTTTCTTTTCATAGACTCAGATTAGATTTGAAGGCTGCGGTTTGGGGCGCCCGGTTCAGGCCAGGTTGAGCGCACAGATGACTTACGATGGTGACATTTGCAGTTTGTGTTCGGGTTACTGCTCATTTCCTCCCTGTCTGTCTCGCACTCTGGGTCTGAACACGGGTCGGCACGGAAAGACAGAGTCGGATGTTTTTGTAATGATATTTACGGCGCACTCACTTTGGCATTGAGCTTTGAAATAAGAAATCTGAGATCCTTAATGCTTTATCCAGGCTTTTAAATCTACTTTGGACACCTTAACTGTGCTGTAGAGTAATTTATAATATATCTGTTACGCCATGTCAACTTTTTGAGCGTTTAATTATGTTATAAAGCTGTTATCTCTTGAAAAACAAACCTGGAGTTGTATATTGTGTCCTTCACAAAGGTTTGAGTCATCTCATTTACTCTGGTAGTTTCTTCTTTTCCTGCAAGTGCATTTCCTTGATTTTGTTGCTAATAAAGCATGGAAGTGTGCTACACACTTTCAAAGCCTTGGAACCATCACTGGATCCGTAATGAGGCGTTCTGCACTCAAACTGTGTTTATTAGTCCATCATTGATTTGTTAGTGTGCTGTTGCTTATGTTTTTTTGTTGTTGCCATGTATAATTCTCTCTGCTGCCAGCGCTGCAAGCAACATATGAGCGCTGTCCTTTCTCAGCTGAGGTAAGTAAGATATGTCCAGTGGATATGTAGCTATACAAAATGCCAGAAGGGGGCGCAAACTTGAACCCTGCTGTACAAAAAAGAAGTGAAAAATTATTCTTGGAACAATGGAAGCTACCAGCTAACATGCTAAGAGAGATCTTGACCATGGAAACGTTCAGAGCAAGTTCCACTTTATGGATTTCTCTGTGTGGCATGTCCAGACATGGGTACAGAAGGCAAAAATATTTACTCAAGTAAGAGAAACTTACTTTGAAATAATTTCACAAATTTGAAAATTAGAATTTTTTTCCGAGGGTGCTGGAGACAGGGTCCGAAAGTGGGCAAGCGTTTAAGTGCACAAGAGCGAAATGTACCAAATTATTGAAGGATTATTGAAACAATGCCTCACTCAATGTTTTGATGAGGATGTGCATTACAACATGGTTGAAAGCTTTAAAAAGTAAATATACTTTCCTATACAATACATTATAGTGAAAACAGGATGATGTTGGCGTTATTATTTTGTACATTAGTTCGCGCAGCATTGTGGCACAGTCGTAAGGCACCGGTTCATTTGTCTGACTCAATCCCCATGAGTTTATGGTGTTTAGCTCCTGCCTTTGGGACATATATGAGCAATAGTGCAGTGCAATGATTGTGAACAGGGAAAGTCCAGGCATCGGGACAACATTATGTCCTCAGCTCCACCTGGTAATTGTGGCTCGTTCGGCTCAATCTAACTGTCCAATCCGTTTAGTGTTTATCTGCACCACAGTCGCAGAGAGAGGGAGATGTTGATCCAAACTGACAAATGAGTTAAGGCTACTCGTCTGACGCTGCAGGAATCAGCCACCAACAAATAAAGAGCTCAATATGCCATAATGATGTTACAGGATATATCCAAGTTGTGTTTTTTTTTTTGCAGAAATGTTCCAAAAATACGACTACACTGTTACGCAATTTTGAAATAGTTCTTTTTTTGTCTCTGCATGCTGTGCGCTCAAAGGACTTTACATCTGTCAAAAGGAGGGTGAAGTGTATCGCCATTACCAACCAGAACACCAATATTTGGGCTAAAATAATGACTTGAGAGTAATATTTTGCTCACTGGCCTTTGTGACTCTATCAAATACATCTATAGTTTATAGTGTCATCTCTAATTAGGCTCTGATTGTTGTTCCCAAAACAAAAGATGATTAAATGAGCTTCCTCTGAATATCAAACAGGCCAATTCACTTCCTGTCTACATAAATAATAGTTAAAAACTATTTTTTCCACTCTGGCCTTTAGCTCTGTTTGAGGGTTGACATTGACTATTCTGTCTGTTATGTCTTTTTCACATTGTATTGTCAGAATTTGTAGTATTTTCGTCGACTGTTGTTATTAAAGTGCTGCATTAAGTTCGATTGGATATCAATGGTTTACAATGTCGTATACCTATAATTGCCATGTGATAGAATACATGATTAATTTGGGTTACATTTTCATAATGTGCACACAAATTTGAAATTAGGGACAACCTAGAGTATTCATCTGACGTATGAAACTCAAAGTTACGGTCAAGTGTTACTAGCTAAATCAAAAGCAACCAATATTTGCAGGGTTTCCGTGGGGCATTACAAACCATTGATTAAATTGGATATTAAAAGCATTACTCAACTTTTGACTGCATAAGTTTGTCAAAAGCACTACAATTCTGATCCAAAACACATTCAAATGGTGGCCCGTAAACCGGCTGCAGCTTCCCTCTCCTTTGGCGCAGTGGTGTTTTTTTCCCCTTTTTATACAATCTGCTTTTGCAGTTTCTGTGTTCCACATTGTTTTGCAGGGTGCTTTTGTACATCTTTGCCGTGTTTTTGTGGGGTTTCAGCGGATTTGGAAACAACATGAAAGAAACTGCTTTTTTTTTTTAAGTAAACAAAAGGGCAAGCTGATGAACTAGAGGTCTTTGTGCGCCATTTGAGACCTACATATCCAAAGATTTCTTTTTCTGAAACACTGAAGAGGCACTGAGTGTCCCCCATGCCTGCAGCACAGTGGAGGCGTCACAAGTGGCGCTACAGGAAACAAAAATGGGGCAAACGAGGAAGTATTCGAGCAAGACTCGCAGCCATAGACTGTATAAAGAATAGACAGCTCCTCCTCACTCCTCCCCGTTTACCAAAATGACCACGTTCGTGGGGGAAATCATGGCGGATTTACAGGCTCCTCCTCTCCAGCTCTGACGAAGCATGTTCCTAAAAAGGGATAAGGGAGGGATCTTGACTGTAGACCCGGCCCTCGCGGGGCGTGTAATGGGCGTGTATTTCTGTTGTAATCACGCCCATGGCCAGGCAGCAACGTAAACGGCCTGTCAATCAAAGTCAGGCCCTCATTAATTACGCAAGATTTCTAAAATTCGTATCTACGATAAAAACCCTGGTGCTTCATATTGTTTTTAACCCAGCGTAATCACAGGAGCAATATGTAGCTCTAGCCACTTCTAAACCATTAAGCACCAGGCATTAACGTTGTTTTTAACGTGTCTAAAGTCCAATGCATTGCAATGGGGGCATAGCGGTCATATGGAGGTACTACAGCAAAGGTGGAGCAATGGCGGCCTCCAGTGTCGTAGTCAAAAAGCAGAGCAGTCAGCGGCCATTGCTCGCAGCTAAGCCACACAAGCGTGGTCGTGGGAAGGTCCCCAGTCTTAAAGGAACAGGCCACCGTTTTTCCATAGTGTGATATGTTCTTACCTGAGCTTAGACGAGTTGATATGTACCTGTCTGGTCTTTGTGTGTACCCGTGGAAGAGTGTGGTAGCTTCCAACTTCACACCTGTTTGGAGCTATAAGAATATGCCAGGAGAGGCCAAATGCTAACAACATCTTTGGTCTTTTTGCGTGACTGAGCACACGCAGAAGGACCAGACAGGTACGTATCAACTCGTGTAAGCTCAGGCAAGAACGTAACATATTATGTCAGTATGTAAAAACGGTGGACTGTCTCTTAAAAAGCTGTAGTTTTTATACCCCTCAACGCCTGAATTTATTTTCAATTATAGAAAAAAATATATTATCAGTGTTTTTGCTTTCAAGCTGATGCTAAATTAAGCGGACATTGTTAATTTATCTGTAGCCCATAGTACAGATATCGTTTTAGGTATGTTGTAAATTAGCGACAACAGGCGTGCTGTTGCTTTCATCACCTGATGTAGGGAAAAAAAGCACTTATCTACATAACATAGACATGTCACCATTTTTTTACTAATTATCCTATTTTACTCCCTTTTCTAAGGTTTTATTATTCATTGTACATGAGATACCTCCATTTACCATTACTTATTTGCAAATTATATTATAATTATTATTTTCAGAACTCTTGTTTGTGGTCCAATAGGTCCACCTTGTGGTCGCTTTGCATACAACATGAACGGTTTTATTTTGTTCTGTGTAAAATAAGGGATACATTTTTTTATATATATATCCTTGTATATTATTGTTACAATGATTATAGAAATTCACTAGAATTTCTAGTTCTAAAAAACGTTTTAGCGCTGTAATAGATCTAAATACTACTCAAATGTGCTCACTGTGGCCGTATGCATGCCACCAGATGGCTATTGCAGTTTTCCTTTATGGCCTGATGTCACTAATTCGCGACGTACATAAATCATCAAATAACAAAAAAAATATCCATCACACGAAGTTCATTCCAATAAATAATCTAAAGATGGAAACGATGAGCAGCTACATAATTATATTTTAGCACAACTCACCTCACATTTGAAGATATCATCAAAGTTGCAGCCTCAAATTGCAGAAATGCTATTTCCGCTAAGTGGCTACCATGACCCGGATGCGGTAACTTCTCTAACCGGTCCTACGAGAAACTAGTGCTTGCAAAAGGTTCCCAAAAAGTATGGCACTAGTTAGCGACACCTGACGTTAAGGGGTTAAGACTGGGGACCCTTGGCCCCTGAGACCTGATTGTTTGGAACTTTGAGTTTGCATGTTCTCCTCATGACTGCGTGGGTTTCCTCCGGTACAACGGTTTCTCCTACTTCCAAAAACATGCTTGTCAGGTTAGCCCACAGTGGCGGCGCAGCGAGTCGCAGGACTAGCCCAACATCTGATCTACACAATTTCGTTCGTTTTATAATAACAATAAACTTCTTCATTCATTCATTCATTCAAATGCAGACTGACTTTTTTTTCCTCAAAAGTTCCCTGTTGTGTCCAATTTGAATTTGACTTGTGCTACCCGTTTAAACCCTGATTTGGCAAATACTAGAACTGTGAGGTCATCTGCATCTCTCTGGTAGAATTTCCTGTAAACACACAAACATATCTCAGTTGTACTGGACTGCTTTGCTCTCAGCACTAGAGGCCCCAATTAGCCTTTACTCCCATATCTCCCCCTTCACTCTCTCTCTCCCCCTCCCTCCCCTCTGCTGTCAGGGCTAATCGAGCCACTGCCACCTCCCACAGCCACAGACAGGCCTTGTCACCACCACACGCCGAAAGGTCAGAGCCTGGCAATTAAAGCTACCCAATGGGGGCGCCGTAGAGGGAGGGTGCGAGGGAGGATCGAGAGGAGACGCGGGGGACAGTAGCAGCGACGGCTCTAACCTCTCATCATGATAACTAACAGGATTAGCTGCGGGGCGCCCAGAGCCATGACATGCGCTCACACAATCGCTACAGGCCAACGGCAGACACATGCAAACCCAGTCACCCCGTACAGTGGGAGTCAAAGATGGCCTCCGGAGGTTTGCAGTGGGAACCCCGAGCTGATAGGATTGCAACGGGACTTATATTGATTTTTTAAACCACCAACCATTTTATTTTTTTAATCTGCTTGACATTTTTAGGACTCTTACTCTCTCTCTAAACACTTTGTCCAGTTGGCTTTTATGCATTAAACAAGAAAAGCTATGTACCCGTTTTCCACACAAAACAATTTTATATACAGCCCTGGTCAAACGTTTGGAAGCACTTTTTATGTATTGGCTTTTCTTTATTCCATTTAAATTGTGGGATTGAAGACATTGAACTATGAATAAACACATGGGATTATGTAGGAAACAGCCTACATTAAAATATGCGTAATATTTTTGATTCTGCAAAATTGCCACGCTTTATTCTTGGCATTTTCTCAATGAGCTTCACAAGGCAGTCATCTGAAATGGTTTAACAGTCTGTGAAGTCAAAACCATTTCTGGTGACTACATCGTGAAACTCACTGAGAACATGTCAAAAGTGCAAAGCAGTTTTCATCTTTTAAGTATGATAATTAGAAGAAAAATAACATAATATGGCGAGAAAACATGGAAACAAAATTAAACTAAATGTGGCTGCCTATATCATCTTTAGTATAAGGAAATTATTACTTGTTCATTTGCCTCAGATACAGACGGCAATGCAGGGGCATTTTCTGATGGACTATCATCATATTTATCACACACAATTAAAGTCAAGCCAAAATCGGGTCCATGTGGAATCCTCCGTAGAAGCGAAAAGCACTTGTTGCTAGCGTTGGCATATGTAGCATGAGGCTAACATTAGCTTCCTGGTTAGCATTGTTTTTTTTGTTTTTTATTCATGGGCTGTTGAACCCCTTTTACTCCTCTCCATGTCTCTGTATCTTTATTCAGTAGAAAAGTATATTCATAATTCAGCATTTGTTAAAGTAATGGAGAAATGTAACCAAATTTTGATTATTCTTGACTTTGTTTTCTCCCTCTGGCTGCTTCCAACTATAACTGCCATTGTGATATTTGGCAAGACACCTCTCCTGTTTTACTTGTGTGTGGTTTGAGGATCTAGCTGCCAGCTTTCTGCCTCATAACATTCGGAAATGAGTGTCAAAACTAGTTACCGCATGTGATTTTTCACTCAATGGACTCATTTTAGCTGGAGTCGCGTGGACGGCCATGCACTGCCCCCGTGTTGTTAGTTTAATTTAATCTTTGCTGTATTTTGTCCGCCATTGCTTGACATTCTGAAGATACAGCTTGTTGGCTAACAGCCTGGAGAGATGATGAACTCTTTCCCTCAGCCCTAAACAACTAAAACCTGACATTGGTACATTATCGAAGGGTTGCTTCAGTTCCACTAGATTCCAGCAACTTCCCATTAAGCATTTTAAGCAGATATCATTGCATATACCAGTCAAGTGATTGCCAGAATGTCGTGATATTGCAACTAATTGAGAAGTGCAAGGCATTTTTATTACATCAGGTCAAAGTTTCACTCATAAAACATCCCTTCATCCTGAAACTTTAAACTTTCTGTGCAGACTCTCCCATTTCTCTGTTAGTGTTTAACGACCTTCCCCTCTCTCTCTCATACCCCTCCCTCTGCACCAGCTCCTCTCTGGCCCTGGCGCTCCTGCACTTCCACACTCTAATCGGTGCCATCGGCCCCTCCTCTGCCATCCGTCAGGCCGCTCACATTGTTTTGACGTGGAGTTAATTCTGCTGCCGATGATTTATCAAACTCTTATTACGAGCCGCTGAAAGCCTCATTTATTGTCCTGATGTATGGTAATGATAGCCCCGCGCCCGCCGCCTGCCCTGAATCTTAACCAACGCACTTTTGTCCTCTCCCACTCGGCTCTCAGCACATCCTCCTTCCTCCCTCGGCATTTCTATAGCAGCTATTCTCTTGTCTGGCCCACACTGGCTTTGTTTTATTGTGTTTGGTGCAAGACATTTTGAGAGTTAGACAAGCCAAAATAAAACTCAAATATTACAATGTGAAGAGTAAAGTTGCACAATAGTTTTCAAGCTTATTGTGATCACATGGGAGGGTTCCCCTAAGGAGAGTAACCAATAACAACTATATTATTTTGGTATAGGTACTAGAATGCCGGTACATTTTTGTGTTTTTGTATGGTTTCGGACATGGAGTGTATTTGGATGCGGTACACGGCTTGTTTTATTCATATACTATTTCCATTAGAAACGGATTGTAGTAGTTGTGCCACAGAAGCATTAAAAAAAGCAGTGAAAGTTTTGGGAGGCGCGATGAAAACACTGTAGACCAGGGGTCACAAATTAAATTTCACCAAGGTCCGAATTGAAAAAAAAATTGTCAAGCAAAGGTCCGGAACATACGGAGTTAATTCACGGTTATGAGGATTTTTAAGCCTTTATTAAATGTATTACTGTGATTTGAAAATAATGCAATCAATTGAATCCTGTTACAGTTTATTTTTTATTCATTTTTTTGCTCTAAAAATACGTTTTTGGCTCCTAAATAGCACAATGCATATAGGCTACTGTAGCCTCTATTATACACAATGTACATATAATATATGACAGTGATGTGTTTCTTTGCCTAGTTCAGCACATTGAGCCCTGCTTAGACCTGGTTTAGTCCTGGCTTAGTCCATGCAGGTTTAGTCCAGGTTCATGACTGGTTAAGTCCAGGTGTAGTCCTGGTTCTGACCCGTTCGCCGATCGGGAAACAGCCGCGCTCATTTGTGCATTACGATCGCGCGTGCATATTTAATTAGGGCGTCCTTTGCTTTATTTTTAGCGAGACATATTTCAGGCATTTCGAATCCGTTTCTAAAAATCAAAAACACATCATGGAGCTCAGATGTTGGACTTTCTCTTAAGGCTCTTTTCCACATGCAGGTGCGTGTCAGCCGAATGGCTGTTTCACCCGCTTTGTCGAGCTTTTCCACAACAAAGGCCAGGGCCAAACCGGTCTATAGGTTTTGGGACCTACGACTGGCTGTGGCTAAAGCGGGCTAACCCGTGTCTGATGTGACGTGAACAGACTGCTGGCCTCGAATTGGCAACAAGAGAGTGGACAGCCCTCACTATTGACACGCAGGTCATATGGATTTAATATTTCACAACATCATACGGCTCTGCTAAAAGGGGATTTTGCCAATATTAGCATTTAGCCACTGTTAGCGCAGCTTTAGCTTGTGTTAGCATAACACGTGCATTTAGCTTACCTTCATAGTTGTATTTAGCAGTTTCTTTTCTGTTTTAATACAGCTTGGCTCTGAATGATTCCATAACTCCCACCAGAATGCAGCATTTGTCCACATTTGTTCTCATCGCGGCTTACAAATCGTTTAATGACGATATGTACAACGTGCTCCCCTGTGTGGCGCCGCCAAAATGCGTGTGTGTGTGTGTGTGTGTGTGTGTGTGTGTGTGTGTGGTAGAAACAGAATTTTGAATGCCTTTTGAATTATACAAAAGTGCCAAGGCAAAAACTATGGAGGAACGAAGCAGCTAATGAAGTAGCTATGTGCATTCGAGCAGCTTTTATGCTAACACCGGCTTAAATTCTGCTAACAGTGGCTAATGCTATCATTGGAAAAATCACCTAACCCTATGTGTGTAGAGTTTGCATGTTCTGTGTCTGTGTAGGTTTCCTCCAGGCACTCTGGTTTCCCCTACCACTAAAAACATGAACAATAGGACAGAATGAGTGAGAGTGTGTTTAAGAGTGCGAGTGTGAGACAACGGATGTAAATTAGCCCAAGGCTAAAATCTGACGCGGTGTGTGAATAAAGTATAATGGTGTGAAAATATTGAGGGCTGTCCTCTCTCCTCTGGCCAGTCTGAGGCTAGCAGTCTGTTCACGTCACATTAGTATTACCTTGACGCACTTTGGCCAATGGTTAAGGAAAGTGCATCTCTTTGGTCCGCATGGCAGGAAGCTGACATTGCTGGAATACCACCCCCTGGTGGCCAGGGCCGACTTCAAAATACACTCTGTAAAACCAATTTTAACCAATTTTGAGTCTTTACACCTCCCAAACACTGCCTAAGCCTGGCTCAAAATAGTTTATTTTTTTCTGTAAATTGATGTGACCCATGTGACAATGCTGGGCTAGGTTTCATATTTTTAACCACGCTGTTTTTTGTGCTGTAGAATTAAAAAGTTAAAACCTGAAAACCTTGATTGACAGTCCCTGGACCATTACCATGAATGGGGCGGAATGTTCGTCTATCTCTTGTATTTTATGTCTATGGCTTTGGCCCAGGCTTGAGCACAGTCCCAAACACCAGACCTGACACTTGGCTGGGCAGGAAAGTCCAGTGGAAAAGGAGCATTTCACTTTGTAGTGGATGCAATTTGCTAAGGTGAAATGACCACACAGAGACTTGTCCAATAAGAATATCCCGGGTTTTCCTTTCTGTGGAGAATTTGCATGTTCTCCTCCATTTCACCTATTTCTAAAAGTATGACTGGTTTCTCTCTGGAGCCAGGTTGAATGAGAGTGTGTTTGCGAGTGCAAGTTTGGGACAGCGGATTTACTGAACATGTACATTTAGGATTACTCAAACATGTATGTATGAATGAAACAAGACAAGTTTGTTCAGGAGGGAATAGCATGAAATAGTACTAATCTCTATGCCCCTTTGAATTATTAAAAGTGTACCTTTATACCTTTTTCAAATCTCAGTATTAATCTCTCTCTCTCTCTCTCCCACACTCTGTCTGTCCTCTCAGTGCTATTGTTTTCCCTGCTCGGCAGCTACTTCATCACTGCCTCCTCTAATCCCCCCGCGATACCGTCAAAGTCTTTCGTCTCCTGTTCCCTCTCATTCCACCTGTCTGTCCGTCTGTCGCAAATGAAAAGCCCTGACAAACTACAGGCACGCCGCCAAATACGCTAAATATCACCGTCAGGGCTATGGATAACCCCTATCAGCAGACAGCCCATCAAACTGCCATTGAAGAAACAGTCAGTCGGCGGATAGAGGAACAGGCATTTCACTCCGCGCCGTGAGCCGTACATCATCAAATATCGCCCGATCTAGAGTTACCGCGCCAACTCCCGGACACGAAAACAAAACACTTGCGTTGAATAATTCAGGAATCTTGGGGGCATTAGACGTCGATGAAACGCAATAAAAGCTGCCGAGAAATCAATGGAGCGCGACTATATCCATTGTCCAGAGCGGCGAGATCTGTTCCTAATGTGTCTGTGGCCGTTTGAGTTGAAAGCACAGTGTTTCTCGCGCTGATGGATGAGCTCTTGTTCCGCCACGCTTTTATGTTCGAGGTTAACGGGGCTGCATTATGCTCAACTAGCCGATCAGAGTTTTTAATAATGTTTTGCCCTCATCCACAACTGACGGGAGTTGTGGTTTGTTTAATTCTTGTATTTTTGGGTCTCCTGTAGTTGGTTTTAATGGGAGCAAGCTTTGATTGCTTCCACTAAAAAGCTTAGAACCATTCATTAAGTAGATGATTCAACAGTTTCCCTTGTAAATTGCTTCACTGCACTCTGTATTAGCAGGTGAGTGCTTGTGGGTTTTGCTAAAAAAAAAACAATTGGTAAAAGGAAAAAAAAATTCTAAAAACTATACAATTGAACCATAATGCTATTTGAATATAACACATTCTGAACCTAAATTATTTCATGAAAGAGATTTAAAAGTCTACATCAGCTGGCAGCTGCAGAAATAGCTTTCAGTTTCGATTTATGACGTGGTTTACATTTTCAGCCCGGGCCGATAATAAATGGCTCAGAATGTTGGATTATGGGCTTTAAAAATGCGGTGGACAGTTTTGGTTTGTAACAATGACCCATTGTATTCAGGAAGTAAAGAATAGAGCGCTGACATCAAAGAGGAAGAGACAGCTATATTGAACAGAATTAACCTCAAAATCTCAGGTTTTTCTTTAATGAGGGAATATTATAATAACAAAAAAAGTTGATTTTGCACAATATGACCATTGCCCAACACTCATTTTTACTGCAGGTTTAATCATTCAACATGATTAAAACCTAAAAAAACAAACTTTTTTTGGTGTAATTCAGAATTGGTTTAACGCCGGGCTCACATTAAATCCGGTTATGGTCCTCCGCGATCTTAGAAAGTCATTAAAATCAAAGTTGCACACTCACACTGCTCCACAAAGTCTGGGTCCGGTTACCGAGGTCGTCCGACGGCAACGGAAAGAATCCGCAAGACGTCTATTTTTGCCGGAGCCTGGAGTGCATCAAGCTGATGGAAAAACACGAGCCAAACAGAAGTTGGGTCTCGTGAGGAAAGAAGATCCGGTGTTTTTTAAAATAAAATCTGTCTGCGCACAACTTGTCTGGTCTTGTTTATCACCTGTACACTAGCTTAACATCAGAAATGTAAACATTTCTCCATTATTGGTGACACAGGGGCACTAGTGTGTTGCAAAGCATCCACTTCCCTGGGGAGAGTCGTTGTACCGGCAAATATGGCTTTTGTTTACAAAAACTTCCTATATACGAGGCTATTTATCACACAAACTCATGCCAAGAAGGTGAACCCACATGAACTTTTGTTCTCCCGAGTGCCGTTTCTGTGCTTGGTGCAGGTCTGGCACCGGAGCCGGCGGAGCTGGCCACAGTGTCAGCCGGACTCACTGTGAGTGGCAGTTTGGGGAAAATCAGTACCGAACCCGGACCGTAGTTAATGTGAGCCGGGCATTAAGGGTTCCTTAAATAAATGTGTGGGGAACGTTTTAAACTGGTCTTAAATGCACCCAGTTTGAATGTTTGACTGTATTGACCTCCATCTTCAATACACGGCCTTGTGTAAGAAAAAAAGTTTAGACACCCCAATGTAAACTAATGTGATCTATTCTTTTGAGTACAGTACAGATAGATACAGACATTGATTCATAAATGTCAACATGTGTAACCTTTAAGAGATTTTATTTCAGGGCTAACTATTTATCTGCACAAGATCCCTCCAAACAGGGATAAAATCGTACAGAACTCAAGCAAAACAAAACTTTAAATCTATCTTTACAGACTACAGTGGATGTACCATCTGTCTCGCTCCCGATGGGCCTCCAGTGTCCTCGCCCTGCCCTGCTGCCCCCTGCACAGCCACCGGGGGAGCTCTAAATACTTTATCGGTCTGTAACACAAGCTCAGAGTGAAGGCTCACAGTGTCCAGTGCCACACGTGTTGCCTCGGTCTGTTGCAGGTGTGTTTCTCAAAATGTCACTCAGAAGTCCAAATTATGAGTGAGAGTTGTTCGCGTTCAAGCAGCTTCCGTTTTTATTTCCTTAAAAAAACTTCTGCAACCCAGAGTAGGACAAACAACAACATATTTTAATACAATTTAAGTGTTCTGATAAAAATGCCATTAGTTTTAATTGTTTTTAGTCTAATTTACTTCTTTCAATCGCTCTGGAGTATGTCCTGACAGTGAAGCAGGTCAGACTTTTAGCCAGGCTATTTTAAAATGGTCATATAAACATTGCATTTGCTTATTTATATGGGAGAAGTAGGATAAATGACTTAACTTAGAGTCTGTAACTTGCCTTCCAAGTGGTATTTGTCAACATCTGTTCTGCTCACCCAAAGAAATGAGTTTAGGGTAGTTTAGATTAGTTTATTTGAGCAACATTGAAAGATATTATTTTACAAGAGTTCTGCGTACTTTTCCAGTCATATGTATATCCAGCTTTCTGTACATTTTTTAAACTGTACTAGAGCCGAACAAACTTCTAATATGTTCCAGAGGTCTACTCCACTTCGTGTACTTATTAATGCTGTTAGGGAATATTTTTTCATAAAATTAATTTTCCCTCTTCTCATCACGATCTGAATTTATTTTTTGGTATGTTTACGGCAAGCTTCTGGCTTTAAACATAATTAGGGGCGTTTTTAATAGGTTGCGTTCACGATTTAGAATTCCATTTCAGTTGGAGGGCAGGTGTCAATACAAGTCTATGGGAGATAAACAGTTTTTGAAAGAAATTTCCAAAAAGAAAATGTCCAAATGTTTTCTCTGATCATCATGTGACAGGGATTGGATTCACAAACCTGACGTGTGAATGTTATGGCTGAAAGTCCTTTCTACTGGCCAACATCAAGCACATGTTTTTGAATATTGTCTCCACTTCTGGACGCCTTTGTGAAGAAATAATTAGACACATGTTCATATGTGCTGGAAGATATGACTTTGAACTTTGTGTCAGTTTTTGTTTCATGTGAATTGGCCCAGGAATTACAGAGATATTAGCAATGATTTAAGACTATAAATCTGCATTTTGAGCGTTACTATGGTTAGTGGAATTTTCAGTTGCCCTCCACCTCAATGTTAAACTATAGGCTCTTTAGAGTGTTGTGATGTCACGTGAACGCTACCTATTGCACCAATTCATTGACTGTAAAAATAATGGATGGTGTGCTCCTTGTCCACAGAGTTGTAAAACTCTGTGGATAATTCTTTTGTAATTTGAATAAAACTTCTGGTTTTATAAGCATTGCCCTAGATTTGCATGTAGTAAGTCAGGTCAGGAAGAATGACAGAACAGTACATCATAGTGACTCAAAGAAATGTCTTTCTCAGCCAGGACACATTTTTAGCCATTTTAGCTCTAATGTTTGTTTTAAGATTACATTTAAAGGGTCTATCTCCCCGGAGGAAGAGTTGCGGAGATGTTGCGGAGACTGCCGTGACTGGAAGTCTTCGCAACATCTCCGCAACTCAGATTTATTGCGCGCATACTGTCTCACCGGCTTAGAGACTAGTTGGAGACTCAAGTTGCTGCTGGTCACGGAGATGTGTCCGAAACGTCCCCTGGCAATAAGGCGAGTCTCCAGGTAGTCTCTACATGGGCTCCGAGAGGTCTACATGGTCTCAAGCAGTTGTGGCAACATCTCAAACACACAGGTCGTCCTCAACCTGTGAGATGTTTCTGTGACGTCCCTGCAATGTCTTGAAAAGGTCTCTGTGCAGTCTCAGCTGAAATCGAACCTGTCCGTTTTCACCGAGACCTGGAGACTTGCCATACTGCCAGGAGACGTCTTGGACACATACGCAACGGGCGGCAACTCGAGACTCCAACTAGTCTCCAAATCGTCTCCAGGCCAGTGAGAAAGGCCCTTACGTGAACTGGAACTTGGTGCTTCCAAACTAGTCACTGACACAACAGCCGGTTTTGTTTGTATAACCAACATATTTCAGGAGTTACAGCTCTGGTGGCAGCAAAATGGTCAGACTTTGACAATGTAACAATTATCCTACACAGTTTCAAGACATTTATTGCAGAGTTGAGTTGTGCATGGCCCTGAAATCCCCCTTTGATGATCTCAACCCTGGCCCTTATAGGATCTTTCAGACATGTCCCTGAAGTGAAGGCTCCTGCTGATGGTAATGCCTAGCGACAAACTGGGCAGGGGGGAAATTGAGATGGTATCGTGGGGGACGTGTCGACATGCCAGCGACCCACAAAAGCACACAGAGCTTCCGACACACACAAACTCGAGTCTGTCTTTTCTCCTCTTTCACCTCCTTGGCTTTCCTTGCGCCGCTGCGAAGGACACGCCGTGCGGTGGAAGCATTAGCGGCGTTATCTGATGGCGCTGTGTATGTGTCACTGGGCTGGGGTCATTCGTCAGCAGCGGTCATTAGGCCTTGGTCTTGACTGATGGTTTTCGCCAGTTGTCCACTCCGTGCCCCCGTTGCCAATAAATCAACGGTACGCATGGATATTGGCCTCTGTTGTCACTATGGACCGGGTATTTAAGGGCATAGGGTTTCTCACTTCAAAAAGGAGATGGCTTTTTCAATCAGTGGACGCCGAAATCTATCCATGGGTCTCAAGTGAAACCTGAACCTACACGAAAAGGAGGCTTATCCTAAAAATTTGACTTTTTTGAGTTGAAACGGTGCAAATCCTCGGTCATCCACGTGGTTAATTACCACAAGAAATAAACTGGATGTAGGATGTATTTGACTTCATTTATGCAAGTTTGTTTGCAGCATGAAGTATGTCGTTTGGATCGTTTGGAATTGCGTAAAAACTGGCCAGTGTCCTCCACATTTGTAAAGCCCATAATCCATCGCTGGATCCGTTCTGAGCAGCTCTGCACTCAAATCGTGCTCATTACGCTGCCACTGATTTGTAAGCATGCTTTTTTTATAACGTGTAATCCATAATTCTGCCTAGAGAGGGTGCTCCAGGCCAATTCAATTCACTTCTTACTGTCTTTTCAATACTCAGATATTCTTTTAAAGCGATATAACATGAAATATCAATGCTGAGATATCCCAAATAGTGTTTTCGAGCTAGATTTGTGCACAATTATTTGAAAACTTTGGAGTAACGCTGCTTCTACTCGAGACAACATTTTGGCTCCTCTACTTCTTTGATGGTTACAGCATCAATCAACAGAGTCACAGTACATAAAAACGTTACATTTAACAAATCCAAATCATGACAAAACTTCACATTATGTACTTGTATATCACTATAAATATGTCAATACACCAAAGCCTATAGCTTTAGCAATGACCCCACTCCTCACCGTTAGCCTGACTGCTCTCCAGCGCTCACTTCATTAAAGAATATGTATGGTGCCATTAGCCGGCTGGGGGTCACCTTTACTGTCTGGGCTATAGCTAACACTCCCCTCTCCCTCCCTCTTTCTCTCTCGCCCTCTCTCTCCACAATCACATAAAATCCAATCATCTTTCTGTCTGTGCCCTGCTTCATTCATCATGTCTCGCCCGACTCTCCTTGACCCAATTAGGAGCGGACACCTGATCTTTCACCCTTCACACCGCGCCACCGCAGTCTCTACTCCGTCAACAGCACAGCCCCTTATCAGAGGCATGCAGTAGTGGGTTGCATTCAGTTACATTTACTTGAGTAACTTTTTAAGGGGTCCGCATAGAAATAGTAGAAAAGCCTTTAGCAATCTGAGCCTGTTTCTGCAAATGTGTACATGTTGTCAACCGTCGAACCCTGGACTTGTTTGTATTGAGCGTTCAATCCCCATACAAATAAATGATGAATCCAGGCCCTATGGTGAGGTACGGTTTGTCCGTTTCATGACATTTATTTAAATCATGTGATTTCTTTATCATTAACATATTATAAGATGAGGTGTAGAGGCCATTGAATGTGTACCCCATAAGGAGAAGCGTTGTTCGAGGCTAGTCCGGGAGACGTTTCAGAGTCCGCTAGCCTGCTCAGTGTATCTTTCCTATAGTTGTTAGCATTAGCTCCCAAACATTGCAAATTATGAACAATACAGATGTTTTCAGCTGACCACATATACTGTAAAGATGAGGTCAAAGCCTAGTTAGTAATCATTAATGAATGTACAGACCTTTTGAGATTTTACTTTAGATACAAATTAGCATGTAGAAATGTCCTCTGAGTCAAATGCTAACTTAAATTCAGTTTAGTCTCTAGTTTATGTGGAGTCGGATACACATCCAGTGGTTTTATAAATGCCATGAAAATGACGAAGCATACCTCCCCATTTGGCGCTTCCCTATTCATTTGTATTGGGATGAAACAATTTAAATCGGGTCCGGGAGACATTAGCTAACAAATGTGCGCATTTTGCAGGTTTTGCTTAAACCAATAAAAGGAAGATAGTAAAATGTAAGTTATCGGTTGTGGTCCAGACTTATTCTAACATTCCTAACATTTAAATTTGTCGCATGGATGAGTAAGTGACGTGAGAGCGCATTTTATTTACAGGGAGAAATGTTCAGCATTAATCATGTGATAAACATTTTCTAAACACATGAGGCAGAGAGATTAGTCATCCCCATCATCACTGTCATCAATAATCCACATTTTACACATCTGAAGCACAGGACGCCTCTCAGAATCAGACGGTTTCCTTCAGAGGAAGTGGTTAACGGCGCAGAGTGAGGCAGCGCTAATGGATGGACACATTTCTCCGTGAGACGCAGGCGAGACTTTGGAGATGAGGGGGGAGAGGAAAGTGAAGCCGCCGCCGCGCTGATATTGATCTTCTGTCCCGGAGATTGATAGAGCAATAAGCAGAAGAAGAGAGAGGAGAGGAGCAAAGCAGGGGATGGGAAAGAGAGAGAGGGCAAGGTGAGAACAACCGAGGCCGGAAGAGGATGCGAAGCTCGCAGACTGATGGAGGATTGGCCAAAGACTTCACAGTCGGGGCTTTTTAGAGTTTTAGTGGAGCGGATTGGATGAAGTTTGATCATTTTGCCACAACGCCATCCAGTCTAAAACATTTGATTAGCAAAAGATACCAACGATTAATTCACTTCTTGTTGAGATTCTTTGTAGTCAATATCTAGTTTTGCATAAAAGTAAATTGTTCAAACACAGGTCATTTTCACCATCGTTCTTCTCAAGCCACTAAGTCCAAAGGCTGTGGATGATTTCTAGCTTTGTGTGTGATCCACACACTGCCCAGGAGAATCAGAAACACAGCCCACAGGGCCATCAGCAGCAGTACAGGAGTAGAAGTTAGTCATCAGTTGAGGTCGTGATCTTTCGGTAAAAGAGGAGACATGGTGATGCGCCAGGACCCCATATAGACAATGTCAATACAATGAACACAAATACAGGAGTTCAAGTTACAGAGTTTTGCATCGCAGCACACCTATCGACGCAAGACATTGTACACAGCTCTAAGGGCTCTATTTATACATCCCATCAGCTATAACATATGTCAGGGGGGGTCCAAACTATTGAAGTGTATATGGTTTGGAGGGCCACAGATCCATGGTCAATGCTGTGAATATTTCAACTGTGGGTTTTTTAAGTCGTGTCCCATTTGGGCTTGAAACCTTAAAACCAGCTGTTTCCTACAAGAAAAGAGGTGTAATTGTGTAGAACTATGAAACTTGTCGTAAAAAGTACCATCTCTCGCGATGTGCGCCAATTCAACAAGAAGCCTGAGGGCCACCGACAATGGGTCTGAGGGCCACATTGGGACACCCCTGGCCTATGCATACGCTATACCCATTCAAAGACAGTTCTGGAGTAGTGTTTAAGGTGATTCGTGCAATCTTTACATCGTTACTTACAGAACAAACTTAAACACTGAGTGGGTAAAGTACTAGGAAAGACAAAATACGATTTTGGACATTTTTATGATAAGTGTTCAGAAGGAATAAATAAATAACAGTGCAACCTATGGAGCGTCATCATTTAAACATGTAGTTTCAGCTTATTTGTATAGGGAAACTTATGCAAAAGTAGAGCGCTGCTACGTTTTGTAGTAAGTAATGTATATTTTCCTTCTTCGAGCGTCTGGACGACTTCCTGTGGTCTTTGACAGAAGCGTCATGTGTCACTGTGTCTGCTCACTGTCAGACAGCAGCATTCGAGACTCTAAACCTGATACACTTTCATCCAGCGTCGAAATGCTATTACTGTCATAACATGGTCTTCAATGCTCAAACAACCTGTAGCTTTCTGTTACAGAAACCAATCGGCGCGGTGAACATCTTGAGCGAGGCTAGAGCGAGGCTCGGCTTGGTCTTGGAAAGTTATTTTTTGAGCGAACCGATGTGTTTTTCCTCCTCTGTGTCTTTTTAGGCTCTTCTTAATCTCGCCTCCCTTTTGTTTCTGAGGGACAGGAGCTGCACTCTGGTGTCGCAGCCAGAATCACCAATTACACAGGCATTAGCAGGCACCGAGCGGCGACCAATTTGACAAGCTGAGACGAAGCCCATTCAGAGTCCGCCCGCTCCACTGGCCCCGCACAAATATTTTCCCGAGAAGAGTGTAAACACAAGGACAATATTTGAACAGCTGAGGAGAGAGCGCGAGGGTAGGAACTCAAGGAGGCGGCGACACAAGGCAAGCTGCAAACACAAGCCTCCGGGGGCACAAGGAAAGAGATGGTCACATTTAAACAGGCTTTCCAATGCCAATAGAGCTGCCCCTATGAACGCATATTTTTACAGGTTTTGTTGTTGTCCACTGTAAAGCACTTTGTGACCTCTCTCTGTGATAAGCACCATATAAATAAAGATTATGTACTTACGTTTGACTTCACAGCACAGTACTGTAATAGGGTTGAAAGCATGAGGGATAACAAGGGATAATGCATTTGCGGTATGATTGTAGAGTAATTTAGGTGTGAGTCCTGTTTGGCAGAGGTTAATGTACTTGATTGAGTAACTTTTTGGATACATTTTACTTTTTACTTCTATTTGAGTAAAATTCAAATTAAAGTATCTGTACTCTTACTTTTGTAAAAATAACCTTCTTAATATAATAATCTATCTTGATTGTTTGTTTCTAACTGAAACCTGGCTGGGTGCGGATGCGAATGCCTTTCTTGCTGAGGCCTCTCCACCTAATTTTAGCAGTGCCTTTTCAACCAGAAAGGGAAAAAAAGGGAGGTGGCACTGCCTCTATAAGCATAAATACTCTTGCCACCAAATTTTATTTGATCAATACACGAGTTTCGAGCACCACGCAATTATCTTTAATAACCCCCCGATTCTATGTGTCACTATCTAGACCGCCCAAAAGATGTCCCCTTTTTATTAATTAATTCTCAGACTTTCTATCTATTTTACATAGCTCCTTTTGTATAATAATTTTAACCTACACATAGACAACATGTTAGACCCCATTTCTGCCGAGTTTTTAAATGTTCTTAAAGGTCCTATATCATGCGAAATCGACTTTTTGGAGCTTTTAACCATGTTGTTATGCTATTTCCTTATCAAAAACGCCCCCAGAGTGGTTTTTGGATTCATTCACGCAGTTCTCAGTAATCCTCCTGAATCCTGCTCTCTGAGCAGCTGATCCGCCCTCTCCTGGAAAACGACTGACATGTTCAGTTGTGTCGTCACAGCGGAACGGAAGTGCTCGACGTCTGTAATCTAATGCCTGATTTTTCATTATTTCTGTGGTTAAAAAAAAAAAAAAAAAAAAAAAAAAAAAGGGAAGTGCCTGACGCGTCCGTGCTGCCCCTGCAGAGAAATCAAAGCGTCTGAGCAGATGTCGTGTTTGCACCGAAAGCTGTGAAGGAGCTCTTTCGAACCTACTCTGGAGTCTGGACACCTGTTCTTTTTTCTAACGATAATGTCACGGAGAAAAGCGCGTTTGGCTACGAGGACAGGACTTTATTCAACCTTCCTAAAGAAGGCAACCACTCGCCAGAAGTTGGATTTTCTCTCCGGGATTCAGCGACTAGCAGCCAAAATAGTGTTTGTCTGTGACCGTCACTGATGGATGTTTGGTGAACCTTGGCCAGAATCAAAGTGGATTAACTTTTATAACCAACATAATGAAATCATCAGAGCGGTGAGTCAATCAAAATGCGTGTTAGCGTGTGTGTTAGCCATTATATATATTTCTACTACTGCTAAAGTTGTATGAGCGGCGAGAGGGGGCGGAGTTAACTGAATCCAAGCGTTTTGTCTTCCGGGTTGGAAAAATACCTCCAGAAAATACTTATATTTATCACAAAAATTAGTGCTCCGTAGTGGTAAGGGTACAATATATCATATAAATGCCTATACTTTACTTTGGAATGGCTAAAATAGCATGATACAGGTCCTTTAATTATATGACACGTCACGCAGCCAACTCACGAGAAAGGCCACAGTCTGGACCTGGTCATCACGTATGGCCTGTCCACTACTGTGTCCTCTGTTATCGACCTGGCCGTCTCTGACCATTACTGTGTGTTTTTTAATGTTACCGGTTTTATCCAGCGAGAATCCTCGGCAAAAACTGTGAGGAAATGTAATTTCACCCCTGAAGTGGCTGCAAAATGTATTGATGCTTTGCAACTGCGATTTTATTATTGACAATTTTAACAGTAAACTACTTATCGCCCTCGATGCAGTTGCACCATTCAAACTTAAAAAGATTAATCCCAAACTCCTTGCCCCCTGGAGATATTCCGTGCTCAACAAAAGACTTACAACACAGCAATAAGAAATGCAAGAAATAAATTATTTTCCACAATAATCACCAACCACAAAGTAACCCAAAAGTTATATTCTCAACAATAGAAAATGTTTTAAACCCTGATTTTAACAGACCTCCTTTAAACCCCACAGACGCTCTAGTGCAGGGGTGTCAAACTCATTTTGGGTCGTGGGCCGAAATTCAACTGCCACGGCGGGTCGCGGGCCACATATAATGTAAACAGGAAAATAAAACATTTTTCCAATAAATGAATAATAATAACAACAGCTTACACTTTACAAGTTTCTCAAAGTGCTACATAGTATTCATTAGAGTGAATGGTCCTCTTTTCAAGTCTTATTTTTTTCTTGCAAAAGAGATGTCAACATTTATCAATTATATCAATCGATAAAATAATGTAAAAACATTCAACAAGGATCACTGTATACATAAAGGAAGAGGTCCATTTTTCTTGAAAAATCCGACACTCTGTGTCCACTTTTCTCTTTTTTGACAAAGACATTTCACTGAAGAGGGTGCCAGAGTCAACAGAAAAAGCAGGTAACGCGATAGAACTGACTCAAACACAGCGCCCCTAGCGGACAATATAAGAACTGCAAATTTTAAAGAAAATGAATCAGAATCAGAATAGGTTTTTATTGCCATTGTTATGAATAGGTTCACAACTAGGAATTTTACTCGGTGCGTTTGCGCACATGCACTAAACACACCAGGGCAGCAGTTACAAGGCGCCCCTTAAAAAAAAATATATATATATATATATTTTTTAATAATGCATATTTATCCCGTGGGCCGGACTGAACCCACTGGCGGGCCGGTTCCGGCCCGCGGGCCGTACGTTTGACACCCCTGCTCTAGTGAGTCGTAGACCACTTCAGGGGAAAGATAGACACTATCAGATGTAATATTTTATCTAACCAAAGTAACACGGTTTTAAATACATCTGGTTGTCTATTTGTTCCAGAGGAAACACTGCACAGTTTTGTCCAGGTTAATGCTGAGATGCTTGATAAAGTTTTCTCCTCAGTGAGGCCCACCACATGTCTTTTAGACCCGGTCCCAACCCCGTTTTGTAAAACATTCTATGGATCTTTTAGAGATGAGCTTTTAAACATGATGAATTGCTCTCTTCAGACGGGGGTCTTCCCTGCTGCCTTTAAGGGGGCGGTGGTGAGGCCCCTGATGAAGAAGAGCAATTTGGACCGTAATGATTTTAACAACTTTAGACCAGTATCCAACTTACCATTTTTAAGCAAAATCTTAGAAAAACGTGTCTTTATCCTTAATGATTTTATTACTGCACATAATGTCCTTGAGAAATTCCAGTCTGGCTTTAGGGTAAACCACAGCACCGAGACAGCCCTTTTAAAGATCTTAAATGATTTTAGATTAAATTATAATCTAAAAGGTCACAGTGTTGGTTCTACTGTATCTGAGCGCTGCTTTTGATACAGTCGACCATACTATTCTTTTAACTCGTTTAAAACACATCGGCCTCTCTGGTGCTGTCCACAAATGGTTTACATCCTACCTCACAGACAGGACATTCATGGTAAGTGTGGATACTTGCCCCTCTAAGGTCCATAACATTACATGTGGTGTGCCCCAGGGTTCGATTTTAGGCCCAGTGCTTTTTAACCTGTATATGCTCCCTCTTGGTGATGTCATCAGGAGACATTACGCTGATGATACACAGTTGTACATCTCCATGTCTCCTGAGGACACCAGGCCAATGGATGCACTTTTTAACTGCATTTAAGATATCAAATCCTGGATGGCAAAAAACTTTCTCCAGCTTAACCAGGACAAAACTGAAGTTTTAGTCATCGGTCCTAAGGCCCAGAGAGAGAAACTTTTACCCAAACTACAGTCATTGTCTTTTAATCCTTCCTCACAGGTGAAGTACCTGGGTGGGATTTTTGACTCTGAGCTGACTTTAATTACACACATTAAGAATATCACAAAGTTAGGTTTTTATCATCTAAAGAACATAGCCAGAGCCGCCCCTTTCTCTCTCGGGCCAACACGGAGACGCTAATGCATGCTTTTATCACCAGTCGTATCGACTACTGTAATGCCCTGCTTTCTGGTCTTCCCAAAAAGAGTATCTCAGGTTTACAACTTTTACAAAATTCAGCAGCTCGTGTCCTGACGAAGACCAGGAGGCGGGACCACATTACACCGGTTTTAGAGTCGCTGCATTGGCTCCCCGTGTGTTTCAGGATCGATTTAAAGGGCGTATTGTTTAATGTTGTAATCTGTAAAGCACTTTGTGATACCTTTCGGTATGAAAAGCGCTTTATAAATGAAGTTTGATTGATATCTATAAAATAGAAGTAGGTCGTTTAGTGCGCCATGTTCGTGAGAATTATTTAGTTTTTATGTATTTTCATGTCAAGTTTTTTTACTTTTACTTGAGTAATTGTTTGGGTCACTACTTGAACTTGAGTAAAATAATTTCAAAGTAACCTTAACCTTCCTTGACTAAATTTCTTAGCCACTCTACCCACCTCTGCGGCTTAGTTACTGTACCTTCCATGTGAATAAACCATTAGGTAGCACCAATTACTTATTTCCAAACTGCGCGTTTGGTCACTTTGCGTTGCTTGCCTCAAACAAGTGAGAACGGCCGCAGGTTGGGACTAAGTCTGCCTCATATCATTGTAAATGAGCCAAAACTGTAGAAATATTTGTGTGACAGTGGAATCACAGTCTAAAAGCATGTTAATTTATCATATTGGGTCATGCTGTAAGGCCTGTAGAGCCACATAACACTGCATTATGTAATAACACTGCATCATGTAATAACACTGCATCATGTAATAACACTGCATCATGTAATAACACTGCATTATGTAATAACACTGCATCATGTAATAACACTGCATTATGTAACAAAAGTTCCAAATGTAATACAATGTCCACTTATTTGTCTAGTAAAACAACATTTTGTAATAATGTGCCATATTTTGTAATACATTTCTAATGTTACAATAACTCATTATATGATGCGATAAAATGTACGTCACTTATAGAAGTTGGCCGATATATCTGCCGGCCGATATATCGGGCCGATAATTGGGCTGCTAAAACGCCGATATCTCTGGAACCGAAAGTGATTTGCATTGGAAAGGGCTCTGTCAGAGCTTTAATATGAGCTCTCCCTTCATAGGCCTCAGGAGAGCTAAGAAACATTACAGCAAAAATCGGTCCCAGGTTTATACAACTTGGATTGTATTTTATACATTTTTATGTTGCAGACATTGATTATAATTTCGGAACCAAAAAAATGTAGCTTAATTCACAAAATGTTGCTTAAATAAGTCAAAAAGGCTGAAAATATAAGGTCAATACTTTTCTTTAATTTTATATATATATATATATATATATATATATATATATATAAGTGTTCTGAGTAAGGTAAGTAAGTAATTTATTTGAGCACTTCCTTGAATGCTGTGATGGGACCAACAGGCATACAGTTGTACCTAAACGTTTTCTGTAACACCATACTGGTATTGTTTAATGATACCCAGCCTTACGTTGCATGGCGTTAGATGTGAAAGCTTATTGCTACTATTTATAACATATCATTACCATTACTGTCTGCAGAGGGTGCACATTGACATTATTTAAAATTCTAAGCCTGAGCTATGCACGGAAATGTCACCTTAAACAGCACAGATGCATGGGCCAGAACTATAGATCCTAATCCTATGGACAAACATGTTCGGACACTTTGGGGCAATCGGACACTGGCTGCAACTTATCTGATCAAACTGTCTCCTGGATTTGTTGAGGATCATGTTTTGACTGTAAGATACTTTGCGACATCTTTTTCCTCCTCTTAGTAAAAGGCAAAAGAGCTGCATGAGTGGGTTTTTATCACATGTTGTTTTTGGAATAAAGTATAAAACGCATACACAGCCTCTGACCCAGCGTCATCCATCTTCCGAAGGCATTTTGACAGCAATTTAAAAGAAACCCAATCTGCGGCCGCGGTCGGAAAAGTAAACTCACAGAGACAAGAAAACAAGGGCACTCTCATATTAACATGATTTGGGCTATATGGGTCAATGTCGAATATAATGGGATACATTACAAAAGCTGTCAAATGAATGAATGGAGCCAGAATAGTCTGTAGCAAGTTGTCCCCTTTTTCTTTTGTGTTTTTAAGGTTGTATTTTTAACTTTTTTATGGTTTAGTAAAATATATTTGGAAACTAAATGTTATTTACATTCCCCTTTTCATAGAAATCATAGAAATGCCTTTAGCTACCTGAGCCTGTTCTTACAAATGTGAACATGTTGTTAGCTGTCGAATCCCGTTCAAATTGAACATTCGATCCCCATACAGATGATCAGGGAAAACAGCTCAATACTAAACTGTGGTGAGGTATGTTTTGCTCTTTTCATGGCATTTCAATAATTTCTAGTATAGATAGTGAGATCAATCAAGACAGTATTTTAGAATTTTTTAACATTATATTTATTGTATTTGTGATTGAAAACAGTATATTTGTGTCAGGCTAAATTAGACCAAATGACAAAACACTTACTTGACATTGCACGATAACACACACATTAGAATGTAGTTCTTGTTGAAGTATAGGGCATAGAAATAAAAAGGAGAAGCGGCGTTCGATCCTAACGTATGCGGACAGTTAGCAAGTCGGCCAATCCGAGCAATGCTTCAGAGTCCGTTGCTCAATCAAAGGTATTTAATAAAGCTCGAGATTGGACATGAGGCCCGTTGACGTGGCAAACGTGGCGGCCATCTTGTGACTGGCCGACGAGGCTAACCCCTATAGCAACAAATGCAAAACCAGGTGCAACATTTTCATTGATTCAACAGAAGAATGTGAGATAGGCCTACACTCATCACGTGTGTGATTGATTTATTTCTTAGTAGTTAGTCTAACTCACTCAGGATGTATTTTCTTTGAAATGTCTTTTTAGTCGTGTTGTTCAGTCGTATTAGCATTGTTTTCTCTATTCATTCCCAGTGTTCAGTGGTTAGCATTCATTGTACCACTGTCCGATGTTCAATAAATATTGGTCATGTCGTGTTAAAGTAGAGCAATACTGTTTTAAAATAGGAAACAAATGTTGTATTTGATATAAACTGAACTAAATGATTTAAAAAGTGACAGGAAAATCCAAGAGCAAATGTAGCTAAAGTCTATGCCTCCTATAATAAAACTGGAATAACATTAGAAAAAAACTTCAAAAACAGGAATTTTCTTGCCAGATATTACATAAGGTCAGTCATGTTTATCAAAGAGTCATGAAATAACTAAAAATAGCTCAAAACAGTATCAAGGAAATAGGCTAAGTGGTGTTCCCATTTGATTACATTGCACTGGGTTAGAAGGGCCAGTCACAAGATGGCCGACAGAATTGCCATTCGTTCTAGTGTATGACTATGGCCATGTCCTATCTAGAGTTTTAGTAAAGATTTTGTGCTCTATGTATTTTTCCTTTAGCCGTTAGCATTAGCCATCAAACGTCGCAAATTATAAACGATCCAGATGTTTTCAGCTGTTATTAAGCCATCAACCACTTTTAGGTCAAAGCCTAATTAGAAATCATCAATGAATGTGCAGACCTTTGGCCGCTTTACATATGATACAAATTAGTGTCTGAAAGTGTCCTCTGAGCGAAATGCTAACTCAAATTGATGGCTTATTTGAGTTAGCTATAGTGAGACTACTTTGAGCAGGCAAACGGACTCTGAAGAGTCTCCTGGACTAGCTTGCTGCTTGCTAACGGTCCTAATATGTTAGGATCGAACGCTGCTTCTCCTTTTTATTTCATACCCTATAGTCTACTTCAACAAGATCAAAATTCTACTTTGTGTGTAAAAATTAGCAAGATGTAAAGTAGGCTAAGTATTTTGTCATTTGGCCTAATTTAGTCTAACAAAAATATACAGTTTTAAATCACAAACAGTGATTAGTATCATTAAGTTTACTACATAAAGCTCTGGATTTGACATGTGTTTTTGGACATGTAAGTTGCCAATGACTATTTCTCAAGTCAATATCTTGGAACGTCTTTTACTGACATTTTATCTGTTTCTCCTCATGTTTTTGTCCGTTTAGGTTTGTCTTTGTCAATCTCCCGGTTCATTTGTAAGTGCAGTTTCTTTGCCTCATTGATCAGAGGCGAGAGGTGGACTCCGTATCGATAAAGCGCTGACTTAAGTGATTGGCAGAATCAATGGATGACAACAAACGGGGAAAGTTACTCCCGCCGTCTGTGCACTTGAACGTTTCTGAAACAAAGCTATTGTCAGTACAACAATTATAGTAAAGTAAATCATCTCGCTATATTAGATGTAAAAATTAATAATAACAAGACTTTAAAAACAGCCAGTTAAAAAAACTGTATTTATTTTAGGAAATAACGTACGTTTGTGTGTTCTACGTTACACTTTTGAAAATATATGTTGCTAAAAAAAAGTTTGCTAATGAATATCTTAAAATCAATTTTGATAAACTGATTGGTTCCACAGCCATCTAGGTAATCGTTTGACTATTTACTAGGGCTGCAAAATTCTGGGAATTTTCAACGTTGGACATTTTCCAAAGGAATGTACGAATTTATGGGAATTAACAGGGAATTAACACAGCTGAAGGTTGCTAAACTGAAGCATAATCATTTGATTTCTTATACACTGAACTATCTATCACAGCAGAAATGAAAAGTCTCAAAGAAATCATCTTCGCTGTGTCTGACACCAGGGTTTGAAGAGGAAAGTGCTTTAGGTTGTGGCCAAAACAAAGAAGAGCTTTTGGAAATGGAATAGACTCAATCCTTGTTTGTGTCCATCTTGCTTATATACTACAAGTGTGTGCAATATTACAATACTATATTGTTTTAAAAGTCTATAATTTTAGTCCGCCCACTCCTCGTACAGTATTGGTCACAGTTGGTCATGATCTGAATTAGAGACAGGTGAATTTAACCGATCACTGTCTGATAAAACAAAATCGCGATACAAAACGTTTGTCCCACCACTTATTAGAAAGAGAGCAGAATGTAGGTTTAGGAAAGTTCTGTTATGTTTTGACTGGACGATAATTATGGTCCTCAAACTTGTTATACGGGTCGTGGTGTGACATCACTCAAATGCATGTTTGATGGTTCAAAAACATCATTAATGGGTGGCTAATAGTAATAGTTCACCAAATGTTTAGTAAACAAAAGTATTTTGTTCAAGCGTTATGACCGTTTTAAAAAATTCCCCAAATTTCCGAGGTAAAATTCCCATTGAAAGTTTCTGGAAGATTTCAGAAATATTATCTGGAATTTTCTTCCCCTTTGTAACCCTACTCTGGACACACAAATCAGGCAGAAGTGAACAATTGAAAGTAAATATGAGTAGGAGACATGAACAATAGCGGTATAGAGAGAGTGGAAGCAGAGGAGGACGTGTGGGACCTGAGACAGCCGTGGGACGGGGACAATAGGGCCTTCTATATCGATCAATATGATGGAGATGGATGGGTTTGGTTGTCTGGAGGTTGCCCAGCATGAGATCTAGTTCTGAAAAAAATCTGGGGCAAGGTTCTGCTAAAATGACGCTTCCCAAACATTGACATTTCTTGCAGCCCATGTGTGTGAGAACATTTGTTTGACTCGCAGATAATTCAGAATTACACGGAATTAAAACAAATCTGTCTCAATGTGTTCGCAACGGTGCAATCAAACCCTCTGCTCTCTCTCCCTCTCGCCCCGCAGTGGGAAGCAGATGGCCCGGGCCGTGAGAGCAGCCTGCCGCAGTTGGCCGTGCGACAGAGGGAACTTGTCCTCACGGCTCATCCGTTATCGGGCGGCGAGCCGATGAGGCAGGAGTGATGGAGCTGTGGCGGGACAGGTCGGAAAAGGAAAGTCCGCTGTGACAAGTGATCGGTGTAATGGAATTAGTTACACCCACAACTAAAACCTTTACGGACCATGTGCCACTTAAAGGGAACTTAAAACACACTGTGGGACGTCCCAGGTTAAACATTGGTACAAAATAATAAAATATGAGGACGGTTGCTTAGTAAATGAAAATACAAAACAATGTACTGTCTTTTTGATGGTCCTCAAAATAGCAGTCATAAGAGGAAAAAGTTGTGTGACTCAATAAATAAGTTAAAATTTTCTTGAAATACGTCAATTTGCACCTAATTTGAGTCCCTAATTTCAAGTAATCAGCAGGGCAAAGTTTTTACACTCAAATTACTAAAAAAGATAAATCTAATCACACTCAAAATTATAGGGGAAATTAAATACTTGATTTTAATTTGCTTGTCACTACAAAACCCAGAACCACCTAAAGCCAATGCAAAAATATAGAACTGTAAACTGTTTATGAACCAGAGGCGGCTCAATTAATCTAATTTTTCCTTATTTGACAACACCGACAGTTGTGTTTATTTACAAATCTGCCTAAACTATTAATCTGCTGTTATACCTAAGAAAAATGACCAACCAACATCAGATTCCTTTTTTTTTAACCCACATGTATCATTTTTGAGATCATGCCAAAAATTCACTTTGTGCTGTATTGGCGACACATAAACGGAGAGCAACTTCCCTCTCTCTTGGTACAGCTGCGTTTTTTGTGTGCCATTTTCTGTGAACTGCATTTGTGGTTTTTGTCCCACATTGTTTTACTGGATGCTTTTGTACGTCTTTGCCGCGTTTTTATGAAGTCCATAATGGCGCTGTAGAAAACAGCTTTTTAAAAGTAAACAAACAGCTAGCTTATGAGCTAAAGACATTTGAGACCTACACATTTCTTCTTCTGAGACACTGAAGAGGCACCAAGAGCAGCCAGGTTTCTTCCGGGTGCTCCGGTTTCCCCTCCCTCCAAAAACATGCTGGTCAGGTCGACCCACAGTGGCGGCGTGGCTCAGTCGCAGCGGCTCAGGACTAACACCTGAACACAAGTTCGTTCTACAATGACAAATAAACCCCTTACTTATTAAAAAATAAATAATAAATTCCATTCAAAGTGGCCAAAAAGATCGAATCTATAATCTTACATAAATGTGTTATTGTAAAAATATAATGGGTGGTTCAACTTAACTTACCCCACTCTCCCCTACATGGGCTTTCTTAATCGAAGAGTAAAAAACTTGCCCCATTGACTGATCTGTAGATTACTTTTGCACTGCAACCGTGATAATAATAACAATGGCCTCCACTTGAAATGTTACACTGTGCGGCTTTAGATACAAATTGTGACCACTCTTCCTGCCAAATGTGCTGCGAGTGAGAGAGGAGCATCTTAATCCTCGTGTTGTCAGATCCACTCACAGTCGGAGAAAAGGGGCCGTTATGTGAGTAATGCAGTGGGCAGCTGAGGGTCATTCATCACTGTCGGGGTCCAAAGAGGAGGCGGCCGGAGCTTGTCTCTGAGGAGAGCACAAACAAACGCCCGCTCTCCTGCGACCACACAGAAATGACAGTGACATAATCAAAGAGAGGAGGGAAAGTCTTCATCAAATATACAGCTTTGAAACTTGAATGACTTATGAACTTGCAAACGTAGTGTATTCAACTCCTCGAAACAAGTTTCACGGCTAAGTTACCGGATTCAGTAGCATTTTGTATTTAGAGAGTGACACCTAACTCTTCCCACGTCACGGTCCAAATCAGTGGGGGGAGTTTGAGCCCCTGCCCCTTTTTCCCCATGCTCCTGAAGTGCCCTTTTCCCTCCATACCTTTTATTTATTTGTATTATATTTTGTTTATCCACAGCTTTGCCATGTTCCTTACCATTGGTTTTGCCCCAATAAGCCTTATTAGCTTATATTAATAAATTAAATCCGAAATGAACATGCTGAACATGCTAGTTCATCGTGTTTTCAATATCCCGCCCACCAGTCCCGGTGTAGTGTCCTTTTGATTTTTGAGCCCCTGCCCCTCTGTATCGCTCTGCACGGTCATCCTAATTCTTCACATGGACGGGTTTATAGGCACATATAGAACCTTGCAGGGTCATTATTCAGGGTCACTTGGCAGAAATGCAAGAAAACTATCCTGCAAGTTCATGAAATTGATAGAAATGCTTTATAATGTTTTTGCTTACTGCTCACAACAGAAAAGTGTTACATTTTCTGTGACAGTAAGATCTGTAAGTTGCAGAAGTTTCATATTACCCTTAGAGATGTTGTTGAAAGCATTTTGGGAAGTGTTAAAGCGGCCCTGAGCTATTCGCAAGGAACTATTATTGTCAGGTGTCAGTAGTAAATCATGTTCTGCCGCCTCTCCTCACCAGGCTTACCGACATGGCCCACGCCACTCACGCCCCTCCAAATGCTGCCTTGTGTTCGAAGGGGAAAGGAAATCTCAATCTTGTGTGCAACACACATTTATCAGCAGAATAAAAAAAAATAAAAAATAAATGTAGTAAGCATTTATATGAGACTTATATGTATTTACTAAACAGTGACTTTCATGTGAGCTTGTGTTTTTGGCATTTAGAACAGTAGTTCCCACAGTGGGGGTTGGGACCCCTGGGGAGGGTCACAAGATGGTTTTGAGACAAAACATATTTATCAATACTATTTAAAATTTCTGACATTTAATTTGATGATTTATTTTGTTATTTAAATTGCATATTTTTGTGAAATTAAGCCAAATATCATAATGCAGAATCCAAACTAACATCGTCAAACCAGGTTTTAAATGTTTTGCACCTTTAATTATTATAAGTGCTAATTACATATTACAGAAAGGGGTCCCGAGTTGTTGGTTAACTGAATTTGGGGGTCGTGGCCTGAAAAGTTTAGAAACCTCTGGTTTGGAGCGTAATAGTTCCAGTGTTATTTCCCGCAACCCTTAGACGCCTCATACACTTCCCTATGGTGCTTTAGAAACAAGTTAAAATAAAATAAAATAAAAAGACCTGATGGTCCTCTGTAGATATTTGATTATACAACCAACGGACATTACATGAGGACTTTAGCTGCATCAGATCAGGTCAGTCAGATGTTTATAAGAAAAAAAAGGTCACATTTATATAGCAACTTACTACCTGCTTCAGGCACTCAAAGCACAGTGTGCACCTGCCCGATTTGAACCACCGACCCTCCGAACATAAGACGACCCGCTCTACTCTCTGTGCCACCGTCGCCCCCAGATGTTTCTCAGTCCTCTATCATTTGTAAACATCTGTCATGAGGCTAAACTCTGACTGTTAGCGCTGTTGCTTTTTCAAACATTTGCACTCACTTTGCAATCTCTGGACGTGTTTGTGACTACATGGTGTTAGGGCAGGTGAGGGGTGTGTCGTGGGTGCGCTGGGAGGCGGGGGAGCTTGTTTCTGCTGCTGCGGGACAGAGTTGGGTCGCTGTTTCGAAGGTGGCGCAATTCCCGGCAAATGGAATAGCTGAGGGTGGCTTTAACCTTTTCAGTATATTTAACAAGTTCACCCCCTGTGGCCACGCTCGGTAAAACAATAGACATGATCAGTACACACGGCCCGTCCCGCGTGCGTGATGCGTTGACGCTAATAAGGCGCAGTGACCACATGTGCTCGGTGGGAGGGACATTCACAGCCTGTCAGTGCGTCGTCAAGCCCACACCACCGCGGCGAGCAGCAGCAGCGGCCCCTCAGATACCAGTGGCATTTTCACAATAGACGAGACGCGGGGGCTTCAGAATCCGAGGCATGCTCTCACACACAGGGCTGTCACGGTGCTGTCCTCCTCCGGGCGGGACGGCCACAGGGGCAGCAGCTGGTCTGACCCCTCACTGTGACGCGGACAATCGGCTATGTGCAAACAGCATGTCCATTTCCCATCTGCAGACATAGATACAACACCAGGAGAAATACTGAGTAAAGTTATAGGTCAATGTTTGTTTTGGGATCAGAGGATTAACTTAGCACCTAGAGTCTTTGAGTAGTATTTTTGAGAACTTTTTACTTTTACTCCACTATTTGAAAGATGAATAATACTTTAGGTTTAGTGAGTGGCAATGCACGAATGTACTGTTAAAGCTACTGACCCACAACAACAAGGGAGAAGGTTTGGCCTCGTCGTGTTGCCGTACAGGTGGTGGATTCAGGCAAGAATTTTGTGTTTATGAAGTTATTCGCAATATTTCTCTCTGTATCCTTTTTAATTCTATTTATTTATTTGTTAATTTATTTATTTATCCTTGCCTTTTTATTGTTAAATGGCACTTATACTTATTTATTACCTATTTGTATTGTTTTTAAGTTTTTGTTGTTGTTTATGTTTCGTTTTTACATTTTTTTTACTGTTCACATTGTTCCTTGTTTGTGCTGAAATTTCCAAAAGTTGGATTGGATTTGTTTATTTCTTTCTACTCTTTGAATTGTGAAATGTGTGTGTGTTTGTGAACACAATACTACAAAATTTGGTTTGGAAATGTGGTGTGTAGAATAGATCAAATGTTTCTGTATGAACTTGCTCAACACAATTGGCCAGCATTTAGGTGAATATATGAGCATATGCATTTATTATGTTATGTTGAAACATTGTCCTGGGTAGCTCAGGACCTCACTTCAGCCCGGGAATTAAGGATTCAGACTGGCCCATATGTCTACGAAAACAAGACAAAAAGGCGACAAAACCACTTCAAAAATGTGACAAAAACGCAGCAACAACTTGACAAAAAAGTTACGATCACTTTTGATCATAACAAAATGGCTCGACAGCGCCCCCTCACGTTTTAGCTTCCAAATGAGGCGTTACACTGTCGCTCTCCTGTCGAGAAGCTTTTGGATTTGGGTAAAGCCGAACTGGGGACAATGCGCTCGGTCAAGGCGGGAGTTAAGAGGTTAAACACCCCTCAGAGTCAGATCGACGTCAAACATCTCCCTGCCACAATGAATGAAAAGTTCGATGCGAAAGTTCTGTCTGATTTTGATACATCAGTCATTATTTGATCATCTGGAAGCCTTCAGGCCTGGAAAAGCACAACTCTGAGTCTGTTAATTAATTATTTTATTCCGACGGCCCACCGCGAAACTCTCCCGATTACCCAGCACGCACAATGTATGACTGATGAATCTAAACAAGTAACAAGTTAAACAAGTTTTATGTGGAATTACTGAATAATACACTTTGATTTAATGCACTGTGATTATTTGGCAACCCGCTGTACAGTTACCCACAACCTCTTAATTAAAATGATGAATTACTTTCTTCCAACACATTAATTGACTAATAACATGTTATGTGAAATACTGCCTCATTTATGAAGGACCAGAGCGTTTGAGTCAGCCGCTTCTGGTGAACGTTGGCAGTTTTGCCAAGACCACACAGACAATCCCCACAATCCCACTGTATTTCATTATTGGCCTTTCACTCTCCACATTTATAATATATTCCACTGAAAACGGAGCTATTTCTTCTGTTGGTCACGCCATGGACAACTATCTCAACTTCCCGTCTGCAACAAATCAGATCTTCCCAAACTGTTGCGGCGCTCGATCTGAAGGCTTTTGCCTGGTCATATTTACCCTGTTCTGTGCCAGAGCCAGTTTAAAGTCTATAGACAACATAGGGGCTGTTTACACGACAATAGTCTCTAGAAAAACGCCACAATCGTCCTTCTTGATGTGCTTTTATATATACTGTGACAAGACAGTAGAAAACAGTTTAGACCTGTTTCAACTTCCTGAAAACCTTTGGATGTTGTGGCCTTTCGAGCAAAACCTGCTGTTAGCCTATCAGTGTTCAGATAGGGGCTGTGACGTGATTGTTCTCCGTTAACAACTAGCTGTTCAAAAGACTGGCTCTTTTTTAATATAAGATTTTAATAGCGATCGATAAAAAGCACTTTTTTTATTGTCTAAAATGATAATAGGACTGATATTTACGCTTTGAAAAACGTGTTTGTGAATCAAATCTGTTGGACAAAGAAGAAGAACTGTTGGACAAAGAAGAAGAACTGTTGGACAAATCATTTTTAGTGCATTAGCTTTGACTTTAGTGGAAAAAGCTTTGACTTGTGGCGCGTGCTCCATTGTTGGGCTGATTCTTGTGTTCGTTCAAGAGAGTTCTGGGTAAAATTGGCTGAAAAAAATATCTGGCACTTTTCACGATTGGTTGTTTTCAGGTGTGATGATGTCACACTTGCATGTGGGGGGGCAAGGAGCCAGTTGTTCCTACTAACTGCATTACACTTTCACAAGTCGTATCTAACAAGAAAAAATATGAATTACAGAAACTGACTGGGTCCATGATCTCTCTGTACAACACCAAAAATCTCCTCAAAAACAAAATAATTGTACACGCCCCCCCCCCCACCTTTATAGATATTATAGGCCTTTAGAACGCTGTGATGTCACCTGAAACCAAGCAATTGAGATCCGGTTCGAAACCTTCACTTTAAAGAGCCGTTCAAAAGAGTCGGTCGGTCATGAACCTCACATCATGAGTTAGTTTTTGTTCGGAATAGTTCACATGAGGCCTTCCACTGAGAGATGAAACTACCTCCTCCAGAGTTTTCAAGTGGAGCCGGGAGTCAGAGACCATGATGTGCGTTGTGGTGTAAAAGATAAGTGTGTCCAATGATGTTTTGTAGCGGTGTAAACAGCCTCTTTGTTCCAGGGTCGTCTGTCATGGTTCAGATCTGGACTGGAACAGAATGAAGTCTTGGCTAAGACCTTCCTTAGTAGTCCTAGGTCTTGGATTCATCTTGGCCCTGGACTAGTATAAACATGTATGGTTTACAGCTTGTATAATTAAATCAAATGAATCGAATTAAAACTTCATTGCCCCAGGTGGGGATTTTTTCTTGCACTGAGGGCATTGAAATGCAATGATTTTATCCAAGATCAGCCTCGATGTGAACCTGGTTGATTCTTGATTCTGTCCCTGGTTTGGTCCTGGTTTAGTTCTCAGCCAGTCGTACTTGATCTGGGTTAAGTTTTGTCCTGGTCTAGACTTTCTACTTTAGCCCTGGTTCAGTTCAAGTTCAGCCCAAGATTAGTTTTGGTTCAACCTTTGCGTTGTCCTATTTTGATCTTGGTTTGGTCTTGGTTTAGCTCTGGTTTAGAACTCGTTTAGTCCTTTAATAATCTGGCCTGGTATAGTCATTACGTGCAAAGTCAAGTATTTTATGAGGCGGTTTTATAACAGATTCTGATTTACTCTTCCATGGCTTTGAGGGACTTAACTATGACCATTCTGTTTGTGAAATCACCATAATTATGCTCATATAGCCCTGTGGGATCGTGGCTATAAAATGACGCAGCATTGTCCTGTCAACCCGGATATTTGTCGTAAAAAACGGGAGCAAAACGAACGTCTCAGTTAGCTGTGTTGTATTGTGGAATAAAAAATCCATTACTCGGTTTTCAGAGGGCTTATGCTGTGAGGTGTCAACTCAAGTGGGCTAATACTCTGAGATAATTATGTTTTATGAATTAATTCTCCATTTAAGTATCTATTAAGGCCCATTAGAGAAGGCATCAGCGCTCAAGTCGCCAGTGTTTGGTGTAATTGTTAAACACTATAAATGACACCATCTGCATTTCAATGGGGCCGTCCAAAAGGTTTAAGCCAGGTAAGACAGAGGCCAGCGCTTTCCCAAAATGATACAAGACAATTTGTATTTATAATAATGATATTGCAGTCTGAGCTGGGACCGTTTTTGGTTGAAAGGTGGAGAGAAAAGGAGAGACTAGGGCAAAAAGAAAACGGCTATAGATGTAATCAAAGGTGGCTCCTGGTCTGCAGTGATCAGTGTCGATTAACACGGATTCACCATATAAGAATAATAACAATCAAACAAAATAGGTTAGGGTACTTTATTGGAAAAATGGGGTAATGATAATAGTAACGACGATATAAGGCATTATGAATTGTTCATAAATTAATTTTTCAGCATGCAACGTACACGGGTGGCACGATTGCACAGCGGTTTGCGCTACTTCACAGCTCGAAGGTCCCGGGATCGATCCCGAGACGGGGCCTTTCTGTGGGGAGTTTGCATGTTCTCCCCGTGTCTCTTCGTTGGTTTCAGTACTCCGGTTTCTCTTACCACTAAAAACATGTACAATAGGCCAGGTTGAGAGAGAGTGGGTTTGAGAGTGTGCGACAACGGATGGACTCCCATGTGTTTTCATTAACCGTCCCGACCAAATAAACAAATGAATAAATACAAATAGCACAGCGTTCTTTACAGTAATGCATAAAGTGGGCCACAACATATTACACTTACAATATGAAATCAATTAAATACAAATATTAATTATAAAGTGAATTACAAAAGTGCTATATTTGTCACATTCACGGCAATGTAGCACATTCAATCTAGATTTGAACCGATTTTCGCTGCATAATACTGAAACGGCCTCACTGTGTTTAGTCCGGACTGTGGGCACCAGCAGGAGACCACTCCATGAGCTCCTCAAATGGTTCATATGACACTAACATGTCAGAAATGTACTCTGGCGCTGAGAGACATGAACAGACACACAAATAGGTTTGGGGCAATGATTAATAATTCACAGAATGGATCAAAACTGGCACTCACACCGGAGCGGGCGGCAATTGAAACGTGGCTCAGGTGTCAGCGTTTTCAAAGAGAAAGATTAGAGCCATGGAAAGTACACACCGTGTCTTCATCCTTGGCCAAGACCCACCTAATCCCACCATTCACCCACCTGGCGTTCAGTATCTTGGCCAAGGTTTGTGAGCGAGTGAGGAGTGGTTGTAGAGGCAGATACAACCAAAGTCATGTTTTTTTAGGAGAAAAAGGCTGTGGGCTGAGATCGGCTGACAGCGACAGACGTGAGACAGGAGGTAGGAAAAAGGAGGAAGCACACCCTTGCTGGTAAGTGGTCGCATGAAAGGATATTATTGTATATTCTTATATATTTTTTGGCCTTTTCCATACATACCCCCAAATGTAAAAACACCATAAACGTCACTTAAAATCATCGCGTGAATTTCCAGCAGCTGAAGTCAATTTGAGGCCTCTTTGTCTCCTTGTGCTCCCAGTTCCACCGCATTTCCCCATGATGCAAAGTGATAATTTTACTGCCTGGACACGTATGCGCTCCATTCAGGGGATGATGCGTATTAAACGCTCAGCGCCGGAGGTCCACGGGACTCGGGGATAGTGCGTTTTAAAATACCACGTCAGCGCCAGAGCCAAACCAGAAAGGCATGGGTGGCAGCGCTGAATCAACAGGCTCCGCGACCAAAAAGACGGATCGCCTGACTCTGATCCTCTCGCTCATACAAATCGTCTGCGTTTCCCCTTCTTCTCTTAAAGCTAGTGTTTCCGTGCTGCTTTTGGCCGCCCCCGGGTGCGCGCGTGTGGGTGGTCGCGGGGTGTGCTGACCGAAACGACACTTACGGCTCTCGACGGACTGGCCACACGAGTGCTGCTCGGTATATGCTCTCTGTCTGGCGTTGCCGATTTTAGCTCTCAGCTGAGTAAATGCACTTGAGCGATGATTCGAGGATGCGGCCACTTCCCCGTCGTGCTTTGCTCGGGTTTGGAGGTCAGCTGCTTTCCAATGGACTTATGAAATCTATAATGGTGCTGTTGGCAGTTTTGTGGTTCACTGCAGTCAAGGGAGTGCTCCCATTGTTTTGTCACTTTCGTGTTGTGGGTGAAATGTTAAATTGCATTGGCTTTAAACAGACATCTTTTTGCATACACTGCCCACACGTGTTGCCATCCAAGTGCAGCATAGCGAGATGCCAAGAAAAAGTGGGTTTCAATTCCACATAACAAAACCCAGCGTGGTCAGAAATATGACACCCTTTCTCAGCGGGGCCCCCTCAGTCCCTCTGCTGCCCACGTCAGCTCCGCCCCTGCTCCGTCTTTAGCTGCAGCCTTGCGCTGAGCAGTGAAGGGGAGAAACAGGCTCCATACAACCCTAAAGACTAAACTTTAGCCAAGATTCCTGACTTTTTGATAACAGATTAAGAGGATCAGATCAGAAGAAATATTGTGTGAAAAAGGCCAACATTGCGCCGTGACCCTGTGACGAGCTTCGCTATGTAATCGCTATGTTACTTTTCTCTTTATTGCGTCTTAAATGAATCTGTAAAACCGTGAATATAATGTGATAAAAAGTATAAAAGGTCACGCCTATCTTCGCTCTCCTTCTGGACTTTGTTCTTCCGGGTGGTCGGGCCGGCGTCCTCCTGTGTTTGGAGCAACATGCTAACAGGTAGAGCGAAGTTGAAGTGTTTTCATAATTAACTAAATAGGTTTGGCCCTAACCAAAGCCCTGCTTTATAGCGTCCGAGGGCGCACGACTATCCGGGGGGAGCGTCTCAGTTCAATGCACATTGTAAGCACTGTGTGTCGGGTGCAGAGGTCCCGAAGGTCCGGTGTTCGCAGCATTCCAGTCCCAATGCCGGGTGACACTGTGCCTCGGAGAGCGGTACGTTTGGTTTTCGCCGTAGCTTAAGATCGGCGGGTTGTAAGAATTATGTGTAACAACTATCTTTTTACTTTAGGTTCGGCTCCAAGCACTGGTGGGCCAGTGCAGGATTCTGCTGTCTTGTTTTCCGTTGTTTTGTTTACTTATGTCTAACGCACACTTGGTTTACTGTGATGTTACAAGCCCACTGTTGTGGCGTGTGGGTCTGCGGACTGAACATGTTGTGTATATAAGAATCATGACAAATCATGTGGACTTAAGTTTTAAACTCGAAACTATGAAAAGAAACTAGGAGCGACAAACTAGAAAACCCAAGAAAAAGAGAAACACTGTGGGAACAAATAAAACTAAAAGTATTTAAATGATGGAACCTGCCTCTCAATATTACTTACCTGTGTCCCTTTGGGGTTAACAGCTAAGGTTAAAACTGTTAATTACTGCTAGTAATTTTACCCCTCTACACAACCCTCGGTTACAATAAGGCTGATAGTTGTGGAATAAAAAGTGGGCCAAAGCTTGGGAAAACGTTCATGGATTAGTTTATGTCCGTAGAGGTCATGATTTCATGATAAAAGCTGTTGAGGTTCAGTAAACCTGCAGCTTCTTCCTTCAAAGCACGACTGTACTGCTGCCACTCTGTTCATAAAATAATTCCTCCAGTCTCTCGCTGAAGAGTGGACTTCTGTCCAATCTTCGTGCACTTTTCGTCTCGGTCCATTTGGTGTTGGTGACTGTTTTTTGTCACTTCCCAAGGTGGAATCTGGCCCACTTCAACCCCTGTTTTTTACTGCTGCATAAAGAATACAAAAATGTCACCTCGGGATCCAGTGGAGAACTCAATGGGCCTAAATTTCCCCAAAGAGCTCTGTCGATTCAAGCATTGAACATCAAAACATTTTATTAGGAAAAGACCCACAACCCACTGAACATGGCCCTTTAGCCTCCCACACTTGCTCCGCTGGCCCTCTCCACTCAGACACCTCCGGCTCAGACCCGCGCCTGTATATCAGTGTGACCAATTACAGGCCCTTATCTCACAGCGGGATAATGAGGTTACACACAGAGCAAATCCTATCATGTCCACATAACCAGATCTGAGGTCAGCCGCTACACGCACAAGCCGACGTCTTATCTGCCGCGGCACACATCTCGGCACTGACACTCGGGGAAATTACATCCAGACAGAGCGAGCCGCTGTGAATGACTTGGCCCTTCTCAAACCTGAACCAAAATGGTAAAAAAGGAACATGAGATAGAGGTGTGCCGCTCCTGCCTCACAAATAGAGAGAATAATAATGTCATTTTTTGTTGCACTTTTTGAAAACGGGCAACTTTTGAGCAAAAAAAATCATGTACAATTTCAGTTAAATGCACCATACTTTTTTATATTTGATAAATGACTGCAGTAAAAAAAAAAGTCAAGCAATGTCATTTCCCCCACAAGAAATTTAGATGTAATGCCAGTTGAAATCCAGTTTAATGCTTTTTTATTGACATTGAAGGCCTGTATTTTTCGGCACAATACATCAACACATTACAATAAAACTAAAATCATAAAAATCACGCACGTTTTCGCCGTGCCTGGCTTCCTTTGGGTGCTCTGGTTTCTCCAGTCACTAAAAACACGAACAATAGGGTCACCTCCGGGGCCAGGATGGATGAGAGTGTGTTTGTGAGTGAGTGATGGAAAGTACCCCAAACTCGAGTGATGTGTTTGCATGCACAAATCGACCAAATATAACTAAATTCAAGTTCAGTATCAGGCCAGGGCTGTTTGCTTGCTTCAATTGGTCCGTCCTAATGTACTTTTTTTTTAATTTGATTTTAGGAAAACACTGCCCTGTCTCTTTTGAATCCTCCAAAGTCTTTCATTAGGGGTAAAAGTGGGCAACGAATAGTAATGAAAGCCTTAATTCATTGGGGATTTTGTAGAAAGAAAGAAAGTAAAACTGAACTTTCTCCCATTTCTCCATCATTACTTTAATAAATGCTAAATTATGAGTTTTTTTCTTCTCCCTCGGCTAGGCCACTCCCCCTTATATGACATGTTACCATCTGTTTCTATAACAATGGGCGAGAAACGTGCTTTTCTATGGTCCTCATGGCGGGGAGCTGACATTGCTGTAATACCACCCTCTTATGGCCAGGGGCGACTCCAAAATACACTTGGTAGACAGGATTCTAATGGGACGAAAGACCTCCCTAGAACGGCTTGAAGGAACAGGCCACCATTTTTCCATACTGAGATATGTGCTTACCTGAGATTAGACGAGTTAATGCGTACCTGTCTGGTCTTTGTGTGTGCCCTCAGTCATGCAAAAAGAACAGACAGGTACGTATCAACTTGTCTAAGCTCCATACATATCTCACTATGGAAAAACGGTGGCCTGTTCCTTTAAAAGCCTGGCTCCAAAGAGTTTAATTTTTTTTTTTTTTTTTGCTATGACCCCCTCCTGGAACCACCACCTTAACGTGGTGGAGGGGTTTGAGAGCGCCCGAATGATCCTGGGAGCTCTGTTGTCGGGGGCTTCGTGCCCCTGGTAGGGTCTCCCATGGCAAACAGGTCCTAGGTGACGGGTCAGACAAAGAGCGGTTCAGAAGCCCCTTATGAGAGACCAACAGGCCCGGTTAGAACCATGAGGCTGTCCTTCCGTGGACCCACCACCTGCAGGAGGAGCCATAGGGGCTGGTGCAATGTGATTTGTGCAGCTCCAACAGCTGCCCCCACGACCCGGAAACAGACAAGTGGAACAAAATGGATGGATGAATTTGCTATGACCCGTGTGACGATGCTGGGCTGGGTGAAATATTTTTAACCACGCCGGTGGTTAGTGGAAAAGTGGAAGCGTTTTTAGTGCATTGACAGGCTCCAGAACCTGTCTATCAAGCTCTGGAGCTCTGTTGAGGCTCTGCCCGCCCCGCGAGCACAGGGCTCCCCGCCTTTTTTCCCCTTTTAAGGAACAGGCTGCGTAGGAGATTGAGCAGCCATGTAAGTTTCATAGACGACTCGGGACATTTATTAGGAATGGGGCTGAATAGGTAGCCATCGATCTCTAATTATTATAACTATGATCTATTGCCAAATGCCATGTGGACTTGGGACTGGTTTCTGCGCCTATTGCACGTCATTTCAACTTTTCTTCTTTTGCGGAGCAGCTTGTGCGACAGACGGGTTGATTTATGAGAGGCCTTCCCCAGAGCAGACAGGCTCAACTCCTGACTATATGTATTTTACCGAGCCCTCCTCCTCCTGCCTCTTTTCTCTCTTTATCAAAGTCTCCGTCTCGTGGCGTTTGGAGGTGATTGATTATAGCGGGAGCAGTTGTGGTGGTGTCGGGAGCGATTCTGAAGCTTTTGAAATATAATCTTAAAGAGAGTTAGCGGAGGGAGCGCCTCATCAAACGGACTGCGCGCGTGCTGGGAAGGTTTGGGAAAAGTCTTTTAAAGGTTAGGCACGGCAGATTATGAGGAAAGAAGAGAGGTTTGCAGAGACTTTTAATGAACAAGTTCAACCGACAAAAAGAAAGACTTGTGGAAATACAAGTTAAAGGGTATTTAATTCATCGTAGGCACCTTTCAATATGGTGTTTTTAGCACTTAGAAGATTGTAGATCGATGTGCTACAATGTTCTCTGTTCTTATTGTGTGTTTTATTGTATTGGGCTGCTGTAGTCCCTTATTTACTGGAGCCTTGAGCCTTAATCTTCTAGCTACTTGTTCTTCCAAAACTTTAGATCTGGAGATGGTTGCAGTCTCCAGTGCCACTGATAAATAGAGGTAAAATAACTTTATGACAATTATCGCTGGAGCATAACACACGTTTGCCAAGTCAAGGCATATTTATTTGAATTGCAGTTTGGACAGTGTAATCAAGCAGAACAGGAAACGTGTTGGATTGCATAAAAGCATTGAAGAGTCAATGAATCAATTAAACATGAGTCGTCATTATACATTGAAAAGAAATGTTAGAGCATGGATAGAATACTGTGAATTCCAACTCATTGCGCTTACTTAGAATAAACTGTAAACCCAATGCGCAGTTCTTACAAGTAATACCAGTTCGATTCCACAGTGTTCATTTCTTGTGATACAAGTTCTGATTCCTAGACATATTACAGGCAACTGGGAATTACTTGTACTGATCACTTTATTTACTTAAATACGGTCTTAACCTGTACTATTATTCTTAGCAATGGTTACTGGAATATTCCTGTTCCCTTTATGGATTACTTGTTATTCCCATTAATGAAGTTTTACAAATTTAGTACAAGATATCAATACATTGAATCCTCTTCCGAGTCCTTTCTTTGATTATCCGCTGCAAAAGTAGCATTTTCTGTGTCTGGCTGCTCATTAGGAGCATGTTTAGTGTTGCTGGCAGTATAATCCAAAACGCAGTGCACCTTCACACATTTTACCTCGGATTACTTCAACCCGACTCAAATTCAACATAAATAACCTTTATTTAAGCGATTTTAAAGGGACTAGATGCAAGTCGGTCATTTTATACTCACTACTGCCACCTCAGGTATTAGGTGTCACTGCAGTCTCTATATTAAGCTCGTGCGTGATGGCAATTCGGACCCGAATTAACACCTTTGTGTGTGACGGTGCAGGATTTTAGAGGCAGTTGTGGTGAACAGGTCTGGGCTCATTCTACACATTAGGGCATGGCTGGAACATGTAGGGGAATAAAAATACTTAATTTTAACATTTTTAAACTCTGTATAGTCCCTTTAAGTTATTTATCTAATTTAAGATGGTCATTTTCCCAGTGTGAAATTGAAACGGAGAGGCAGAGAGAGTGAGAGATTGTGCGCTAAAGCTATTGAAATGTGATCTGTGCGCAGCCTAACGGCCCATCCATCATCACGGCAGCACTGGTCTATAATGTGCGGCTGTATCTTCACAAACACCGATCCAACACAAAGGCAACCATTAGACAGAGGCCTATCAATACGCTCTATACTGAGAAACTACTTTCCCTCATTTCTCCAGGGAGCCCCAGGCCCAATTAGGAACAACCAAAGCACCACACGGATTGACGACAGTGAGCACAATGACTTACGGCTGTTTTTAGTCCAAACGCGGGCCTAATGTAACTCCAAAAGTGACAAGCGATGGGAAATCTTTGGTGTTAATGATGAATGTTAATAGGTTGCTTTGGTTGTGGATAGACGCCTGTGCTCAACATGTTGTGTGAGCTTGGCTAAGTCTGTTTACTCTCCAACCCCAATGACTGATCATAAAAGTATTTTGTTTGAGGGGTAATACTCTGGCCCAGATTATGTTGTTGAATTGATAAGCTCGTATTGAGCGGCTTTCACTCATTTCGACTGGTCGGACCAAGATTACTTAGCTTGTTTGATGACATGTCAGACTGGTTCTAAGGTGGTCTCACTTTAAATAAGAAAGTTAACCCATTGGCAAAAAAAAAAAAAAAAGCTCAATTTGAGACATTTAAACACAACACTTTTATCTTTATTTGACCTTTTAGTGACCCAGTGATTCCAACCATTGTGAAATGAGACGGATCTTTTTTTCAGTCAAGAACTCCCGCGAATGAACACAAGAATCAGCCGGGCAACACAAGTGAAGGCTAAATGCACTTCTGTTATGACCCAACTGAATCAAAACATATTTAAGAAGGACACTGGACACACGGGTAGAAAAATATAAGTATTTATTGAAGATGGTAGTATTTACTTCTTCGTTGCCGCAGGATCGGGAAACTGCTGCAACCATATCCCGTGCTGCCCGTGCCCAAAAAGAGGAAAAAAATCCCAAAACAAAGTATCAAAGAAAAATCCCAGGCGCGCCAGCCAAAATTAATAAAAGGACGGATTCGTGGCCCAACTGCTATGCAGCCGTAGAAACCACTACCCCGGCCAAACTAAGCCAAAAATTGCCACAACTAAACCCACAGCAAAATAAAGCCGAAAACGGGACAGCTGGTCACACCTGGGCAAAACGGAGGAAAAAACTAATGAAGGAACAAAAGGCTAACCGGCTAACATGACACGAGACAACCGGAGACGCGCCTAGACGGAAGCACGCACCGGGCGTCACAGGTAGGAGGAGAGCGAGGAGTGAGAGAGCGCGCGCCTCCAAACACGCCTATTTATAGCGAGGTGCGCTCCGCCACTAAACTACCAAAAAGGTACCAACATAAAAACATACAAGAAATATATTTAAAAAAGACCCAAAATAGAGGGGGGGGGGGAAGAGAGTACAAAAACATGTGCCCTTAGCACATCACAACTTCAAAAGGATTTGTCAGACAGTTGCGGCCTCTTTTTATTAGTTCTGGCGCAAGATTTTATTCACAAACACGTTTTTCAAAGCAGTCCCAGTGAGATTTTAGATGAATTAAATGAAAAAGTGTGCCTTTTGTTGTAAGTTATCTGGCTGGCATTGTTCAAATGTTAAAAAGAGCCAGTCTTTTGAACAGCTCTTTGAAATGAACGCATCCAAAAGACTCGGAAAAGAGAGTGATTGTGAGGATATTTTACAAGAAAGAAAATAGTAATTTAAATGACTAAACACTATAGCAAACACTATGCGTCTAGAACTTTTATAAAGTTTTGGATAAATATTGAATTTAAAATCATGTGTTTAACGTCCGTGAATGAACACATAGCTGCATTGGCTGATATCGTTCTTTCCAATGTGCCATATAGATCCGCGGGTTTTGGGCGGTTTGCCAAATAGTTTTGGGGTCGTTTGGCTGATACCTGACAACTTTATACGTGGAGAACAAGGAAAGTTCACAAAGAACTTGCGTCTTTGGCGTGGGTGTAATACAAGAAGAAGATCTTTATTTATATAGCGCCTTTTACAGACATGGTCACAAAGCGCTTTACATTAGAGCATTTTACATTCACTCTATACTCGGTGGTGGTAAACTACATTTGTAGCTTCAGTTTCCCCTGAGGGAGACTGACAGAAGCGCCGTCACAACTGCACCAACTCTGACCACCACCATACATTCACATCATTCATCCTGGCCTATTGTACATGTTTTTAGTGGTAGGGGAAACCGGAGTACCCGGAGGAAACCTACGCAGACATGGGGAGAACATGCAAACTCCCTACACAAACCTGTGCTTTAACGATACTTGGTTTACAATACCGATACCTGAACTAAACGTTTTTTTCCCGATGCCGATACTAAAAAAATTGTCATCTAGAACCAGAAAACAGAACAATAATGTTAATTTATTCCATAAAACAAAATCTCTTTCAAATTTGTATCATTTACTTCCACTGAAACCACCAAGTCACTTTCTTTAAAGCTCTCCCTGGACCAACAGGTGTCAACACTCGGTCTCTAAAGATATAATATTTTTTTCCGTACCTGCCACTTTTATTTTTTCTATATCAGTAGTATCCATCCATCCATTTTCTTCCACTTGTCCATTGCCAGGTCGTGGGGGCAGCCGTTGGAGCTGCCAAATCACATAGCATCAGCCCCTATGGCTCCTCCTGCAGGTGGTGGGTCCACGGAAGGACGGCCTCATGGTTCTAACCGGGCCTGTTGGTCTCTCATGAGGGGCTTCTGAACCGCTCTTTGTCTGACCCGTCACCTAGGACCTGTTTGCCATGGGAGACCCTACCAGGGGCACGAAGCCCCGAAAAACAGAGCTCCCAGGATCATTCGGGCGCTCAAACCCCTCCACCATGTTAGGGTGGAGGTTCCAGGAGGGGGATATCAGTAGTACCTAAGCTTTTTTTTAATTTTTTTCAGATACCATACTGGTATTGTTTAACTGTACCCAGCTCTAGGTGTTTATTTCGAAAAGAAAACTAACTTTAGCTCTATCTAATGCAGAGGCAAGACTGTATCCCAAACCAGGACAGTCCTGGTTTGGGATACAGTCTTGGTGCCCTCAGCCGTCGCGCCCCCCCTCCCCCCCTCTCGCCTCATCCATCTCTGGCCCGGCCCGTGCAGTGGCAGCTCCATTGATAGGGTAATCCAGGCCTGATTAATGGCCCAATAATCAGAGAGATCCTCAGATCCATCATGGCGCTGGTCAATACTCGGGGCAGCGCGATCATTAGCCCGCGCGAGTGCATCCTCCTCTGCTGCCTCTGCCCCGGCCCGGCTCCAAACAAAGGGATGAAAAAAGATACAGGAGATAGCAGCGGTGAAGGATGGAGCGGCTCGGACACTGGAGAGAACAAATGAACTCCAGGCTATTTATACAACAATATCTATAACATTCATCTGTTTGAGGTTCACACAAATGTGGAGCTATGTGTAATACTAATGGATGCTCTTGCAGATGGTTTATAGGAGCTTAAAATCTATAGCCTACTTAAGTTACATTTTCTAAAGATAAGATTATTTGAGTTTAATTTGAGTAACTAAAGCGATCTGCCAAGAAATAAGTCCTTTTGTACTTTCACACCGAAAATAGGGCTAAATATCGTGGTTTTGTAGAGCCCAATATAACAGGAGTTGCCTGCACCAAACATTAAAGCAATGAAACACAACAATAAACAAGACAATGTAAAGTTCAATGTCCAAATAAGCGTCGGCAGCAGGTGGTGACGATCCACGTGAGTGTCCCCTGTCCTTAGACTCTTCGACACAGCGAGGAAAAACCCAGTGGGGAACCACAGAAGGAGAGATCCACTCCCATGGACGGACAGGCTAAAGACACTCAGGGCTGATGGGAGTCCCTCAGTAGATGGGCCAAGACTGCGTTAAAACATCCCGTCCTTGTTGGAGCTTCAGTTCTTCTTGTCCAATCCCTGTAAGCGTGGGTTCCTCCGTTCTTCCCTGGACCCCGACACCAACGACCCACCATCTAAAACAGTCACTCCCGATCGATTCAACTGGACATTTTTACATAGTTGCCCCATGTTTCAAATCAAAGTTAGTGATTTTATGAAGCATTAGCTAGAAGAGCGGAGACAAATGTGAACGATCTACGTTTTTTTGTCACAAAAACTTAAGGATACAAGGAGTCATTAGCAACTCAGTTCAGATTTTAAAAGTTGGAAAATTCAACACAAATCAATGTACAGAAACAGCAATGTGACTGATTACTCTAGGTGTCCAAATGTATTCCAAAAGTTTGTATAACTGCACTTTGGAAAGGAAATCAAATAGCAAAAAAAAAAAGCAGCAAACAAATCCAAACAGCACAAGGAAGTACTTCAAATACCTTTTTTTACATGTTTCAACCACCAGGTCTCCTATAGGGCTTAAAAATCAATGTACATTTGAAACGGGACAAAAAAAACTTTCGACAGATGGCAACAAGAAGAAAATCCTCTTAGAGAAGACGAGGCATCAACAGCTACACAGGTACCTTCTTAAAGGGACTAGAAGCAAGTTGGTCTTTTTTATACTCACTACTGCCACCACAGGCCTTAAGCGTAACTGCAGTCTCTATGTTAAGCTCGTGCATGACTTCAATTCGGACCCAAAGTAACACCTTTTTGAGTGCAGGATTTTGGAGGCAGTTGTGGTGAACAGGTCTGGGCTCATTCTACACATTAGGACATGGCTGGAACATGTAGGGGGAGGAAAAGATATCATTTCAACATTTGTAAACTCCGTATATTCCCTTTAACTACATTTAAGATATTTTACAAGCGGTTATTTCGGTCTTCCTATTGTGACAACGCGCTCTGTGATTCCACTTAAAACCTTTCAATCAATCAATCAATCAATCAATCAATGGTTTTGTATAGCCCAATATCACAACAGGAGTTGCCTCATAGGGCTGTAACAAACATTAAGGCAATAAAACAGAACAGTAAATAAGACAATGTAAAGTTCCGGTGAATCAAATATCCAGGCAAACATAATGTCCAAATAAGCGTCAGCAGTGGGTGGCGACGAGCAGTGGGTGGCGACGAGCAGCTCGGGTGTCCCCTGTCCTTAGACTCTCCAGCCCGGCAAGGAAAAACTCAAAAACCCAGTGGGAGAAACGAGAAACCTTGAGGAGAACCACAGAAGGAGAGATCCACTCCCATGGACGGACAGGCTATAGAGACCCAGGGCCGAAGGAGTCCCTCAGTAGACGGGCCAAGATCACAGACCGTCCAGTCCTTGTTGTCAGTAGGCAGGGTTCCTCCGTTCAGCCGGGTCCCTCAGTTCAGCCGGGTCCCTCCGTTCAGCCGGGTCCCTCCGTTCGATCTAGACAGGCACTCCCAAGGGGGAGTGGGACAGGAGACACCATGTGAATAGTAATGAACAGACTACAGATGAAATAAATATTGTATCATAGTAAGACAAAGGTTGCAGTAAGAAGAAGAAGAGGATAGCGCTCAGTGTACCGTACTTCCCACAGCAGAGTTTCTCCTAAAGCAGCTTTACTTCAGGCTGTGGGTTAGAGCTTTACCTAACTGACCTGATCATAAGCTAATTCGAAGAGGTACGTTTTGAGCCTAGTCTTAAATGTAGGGACTGTGTCTGCTTCTTTAACGTGAGCTGGGAGTTTATTCCATAAAACCGGAGCTTGGTAGCTAAAGGCTCTTCCTCCTACAGTGATTTTGGAGACCCGAGGAATCACTAGTAGCCCTGAGTTTTGAGAGCGGAGTGCTCTGGTTGGCCGATATGGAACGATAACCTTTCGAGATTTGACCGGCTGTTAGCAAAGTTCTCGACGGTCCTGCTTTTGAACGGATACAAAAAGCAGGAGCGAACGGCTGGCCAGGCAAATGCACGTGTAGCACAGGTACAAGAAAAGAGTCCTAACAAATCGGTCTATATCTTTACCGGTCCTCCTGGCTCAGTGGCTTCACTTTGCCGTCTGATGAACCTTTTGCACAAGCTCGAAACACACACAACACACACACCGATTTTTCTCAACAATAGGGATGTGAGAGGCATTCAGGGAGCCAGAAACAAGTTGAGGCAAACGATTGCAGTCTATTTTGAACGTTCCTCCTCCTTTCAGGGTCTGAAAACAAGAGAACTTGAGTAGTGCAGCTTTAAAGGTGTGTTATTATTTTCATTACGCTCTCGCAGATGCAAAAAAGAGATTTATTATTGAACCGACACTTAAGTCCATACCACTGTGATGAATTTAGTGGAAGCCAATAGATTCTTTGTTGCATGAGACCAAATTAGTTTCACCCTGGAGTCCTGGCACATGTTCACTACACCTCTCCTCTTAAAAAAAAAGGTCCAAAACAGAAGCCTTTCGGAAGGTTTGTGCAACTATACTTTGAGGTTTCTACCATACAACTGCACACACAACTTATTACCCGACTGCTCTTTTCCCTCTTGTAAACAAACCACAGAAAGAGCTTGGAGGTAATGTTCCCTCTGAGCCTCAAAACAATTGCTGCATTTTCACATTTCAAGCCCGAACGATGCGGACACATGACAAATGGAGGAGTTGAAATCACTGGTGGAAGTCTGTTCGCTCTGGGCCTGGTCCTGTTTGTTTAATGGCAGAACTCGTGTCTGTGATGTAGCCGCCCGCTGCGTGTACTCATTTGTGTGTAATGAATGCTTATGAGGGCAAACAGATGGCGTGTTAACATGCTAAAGTACGAGCCGTGCCAGACAATATGGTGGTGCGCCGCTGTTTACAAGGCACACATTACTCCGCGGGACGGCGTGCAGGAACTGGCCATTCGGCGAGGAAACGTGTGCGGGAATGAGACTTACCCGCTGTAAATATTTTGGATTCGTCGCTTATATGAAACAAAAGTGATCATGTCGCATGATCATTGGATGGGTGTGATGGCTCGACGTAATTGCAGTGTGATGGGAATCGCTAGGAACAAGTGAGCGATCGGGCTGAGATCGTCTGCGGGTAATGTACAGAGAACTCGGACGGACAAGAATGCCGTGACCCGGGCGTTTTCAAAATCACAAACTTTATTCCTGACTCCGAGTGAGGTCTCCGTAGGTCGCGGCTCTTCCTCTCTCGCTGTTTTACCAATAATGATCGGCGATGTCCTCCTGCACAAATCAACACAGTGAGATACTGATGGGAAGTCACTGGCTATGTGCAGTTTAAAAAAAAACAACACCAATTTTAAAAGAACTAGAAAGTATTTATACTAAAGACAGGCTGATCATTTGAGCGGCTCATGCAAAATCTTGGAGCTATTTCAATATTTTGTGTTAGCCGTTAGCGTCAAGACATAAACACTTACTGTGATGAGCATGGGAGTTTCCTCCAGTGAATTCTTTGCTCCTGACGCGATGTCTTCGACAAAATAGCAATTTTGTCCGGCCCTCGATTCTCTTTCCATAATGTTTATCATCGACTTTTCCCAAAAATATCAGAGGCACCGTTAGCACCCCCAGACTGGGCTTACATGGCTCTACATATCATTTCATTCATAAGTGAGAGTGCAGTTTGCATGAAAAGGAGGATCTTATGACATCCGCCCCTTTTACAATTGCCATCAAGCGAGTTCCATTAGGGGGCATTTTGCCATGGGGTAAAGTTGGGGCAAGATTAAGTTCAAGTTATTGCTGGTGTGGCCCTCTGACTCAATTCAGGTTACCCAGACGGCTCCTTATAAACATGAATCGTCCAGTAACTCACTGACTGCCTGTGATCTTGAGCTAAACACACCGTTACGAACTCATAATGGAGCAGCGCCTCCTGAGGATCCACTCGGAGGTCACGGGGCGCTCGCTTGCATATAGCTTTTACACCAACTACTACCTCATAAAGTATTTGTCCATCTAAGTGTCACCAGACCTAGTTTAAGAACCAATCAGGAGTAAACAGACAAAAACAACTTCTGAAATAGACCTAAATTGAACAAAATTTGGTGCAAACCACGTCTAAACGAGATAAACACCTAATGTAAATTAGGTTTGAGAACCTCTGGACTTTACCAACACTGCCCATAAATGCCGCCCTTCAGCTGCTAATTCAAACAGCACATATTGACACATTGTTAGCCTTTGTGAGGTCATTACGCTGTTTTATTAGAGACCGGGCTTTGATCCCACAGAGCTGCAGACGCTCTCACACCTTTCCCCTGTAAAAAAAAAAAAAAAATCAAGAAAAAGGAAAAAGCCAGACGCACAACCTCACACCAAGGTATGAATGGGAAACAGTCACCGACCTTTGTGGGCTCCCTGTTGTGCCTCAAACGCCCCGCTCCACTTTTGGGAAACCAGTGCCTCGCCTTAGGCTGAGCTCACAACTGTCCGTCCCCGAAAGCGCGGTTTGTGTGGTGTGAGCGCCACCAAACTGTGCCCAGGTTCGTCGGGCCAGCCAGACTACTCGTTTTTTTCCTAATCTTCACAGAGATTTGTAGTCCAGGGCCCGGTGTAATCTCCGCGATTGACAGGTTGATTCATTGGTTTACTCAATTATAAAGAAAATAACAATAAAACTGATTCAGAAACTGCCCCATTTTCTGTCAAATCAACGGACAAACGCAGACCCTCTTTTAATTACATGTGACAGAATTTATCAAGTTTGTTATGAATGATATGGGACCGGAGATAATCACCCACATTGAGCGTGTTTTCATGCACTTGAGTTTCCCGGTTATTATTAGGAGTTTATAATATTACAGTTTTGCTTTTGGTTGTATAAATTATAAACATTTCCTGATTGTAAAAACCCGAAAATAGCAGTTTTCCGGTAATAAGAAACCTGGATTCTCTGGCTGGGATTCTCCTACAGTAACCGGGATATAACACCATGTACTGTATGCGCTATTTCCCGGTTATATGCAACTTCCCATTTCTCCGAAAAGGTCCAACTTGAGGCAAGAGGAGACTGAGTTTTTTTTTTATTTGAACCACAACTAAACGTAGTGAATATTTTAGAAGGAAAAAAGCATCGTAATGCAGATTTATGTCAAACTGTCGCCGATCGTTTAACCACTTAACTGCCGCCCTAGGGTTAGGGTTAAGGGTTGACAATGGGGCGACGGTGGCGCAGATGGTAGAGCGGGTCGTCTCATGATCGGAAGGTCAGGGGTTCGAATCCCGCCTCCTGAAGGTGCACACTGTCGTTGTGTCCTTGGGCAAGACACTTCACCCACCTTGCCTCCAGTGTCTGCGTACATTGGTGAATGAATGGGTGAGAGGTTCTTGCTGTAAAGCGCTTTGAGTGCCTAATGTAGGTGGAAAAGCGCTATATAAGTTGAGACCATTTACCATTTTACCATTTACAATGATTTACATCCAAGTCTCAAAGCGTATTGACTGGAGAGCTTACAGTCTATATGCCAGGGTGATACCTCATTTCAAATCCAAGACCTTCTAGTTTCTAAAAATATGTGTGAGATCTGTGTGAGTGAAACATAACTTATCATTATTAGTATTGTGCTCGAAGCCAGGATCCTTAGTTTGATCATGTAAACAGGGGATTTGAGACACAAGAAGAGCATGCACCACACAGAAAAGCTCAATCCGGTCCGGGACTCAAGCGCAGACGTTCCTGCTTTTCGAGTGTCTGGATATAATGGCCCGAGTGTTGGAGGTGCATGGCCAAAGGATGACATGGAGACAGTATGAGTGCTTCTTGCATGACATAAGAGATACAGTATGCAAAACCTATGTTAATTGGGAGTTGTTTTCATCCTGGTCCGCACTTGATAACACCCGACTCCTCGATTCGGATTGGCTGGTGGAGTATCTTCACCTCATTTGACCCGTCCCGTCCCCCACGCCCCACACACCATCGCCGCACCACACATCTCCCGAGAGCGCGCCAGTGACGGAGAGGGCCCCATAAAACTGTCTGTGCGCTTGAGCTCGAATTCCTTTATGTGACTTTGGTGCCAGCGACCCACCGGGGGACTTCTGTTTACAGTTATCCAAAACAGAAAACCAGAGCACCGCTTTACCGCATAGATGCCAAGAACCCAAAAAAAGAGAGAAAGAGAGAGAGAAAGTAAACGAAAGAACAGGCCTGCTTTCTGTCCGCGCACACATCGACAGAGGAGCTGACAAGTTTGCCGTACGGTACCAGCGAGCAATAGACCCATCTCACCCCGCGCAGCACTTTACGACGCGATCATCAAAGCGCCGTTAAATCAGAAGTGACTGCCAATAAAGGGAGGGAATTGGGGGGGCCGGGGATTACGATGTTTGCATGATAAGGGGCCGGGCATGTTATCGAAAGGGTGTCACAAGATTTATGTAGCATTTAGCCGTGAAGCAAGTCGTAAAGTGTAATTATAGGGGGGGGTGGACAGAGAGCAGAGCCACGGCCCGCCGGGCAGACTGGCAGGAAGGCGAGGAGACAAGTGATCAAGGCCTCTCCTGGAACGGTGTGAGTCTCCTCCCCTCTCTGCCACTTGCAAATCTACGCTGACTACGCCAGTCGTAAGTGTCAGACGGACTAGTCACGGTTTGGTCAGGTCCAACATGGGAACAAAGCTACAGGGCCAAATGTTTCAGGGAAGGGTAGCATTACGAAAGCGGTAGGGTTGCGGTAGTAGTGAACATTGTGATGTCTATGCCAGGCCAGTAGGTGGTGGTGTTACACCCATACCAAATAGATAAATTGAAGATGAGATATAACTTTATTGGCTTCACAAAGGAGAAATTCACTTGTTACATCAGCTCTCAAGAAACACTCAGGGGTGCAAATAGTCAGAAAAATGTGCAATCAAAGAAGGTGCAAGCAAGAAATAGTAATAGAAGTATCTTATATACAATGAATATAAAGTTGCAGTGACACATGGTTTTGCATAGACGTTATTGCACGTGACTTGCTTGAAAAAGAATAGTTCACTAGAAGCATCAGTAAGCAGAAAAGAAATGGCTTCTTTGCATAGACTAACTGTAGCCTCCTTCTTCCAGAAGACGTGAGGAAATGGCGGCTGGCTCCAGAAGTTCCCTGCTCTAATGGTCTTCCCAATTAAACCTTTTTGCTCCTCTTTATTCATAATTGAACTCATGGCTTGTCATTTTACCATCACGTGTTTGTCTGGACACTCGCAACATTGTCCTATAGGTTTCCTTTTGCTATTTTTTATTTTAGCATTTTATAATAGAGCTGCCTCCAAAACCCTGCTAAAATGTAGCATGAACGAGCTTCAGTTAGCCCCCGCTAAATGCTATGGGGCTATGAACTGATGCTAACATGACATGAACAAACTGCTGGCTTCTGATTGGCGACAGCCCTCTCTAAAACCGACATGTGCTACGAGATTTAATATTTCACGTCATCAAACCGCTGTTGAAACAGTTCATTTTGCAGATGATAGCATTTAGCCACTGTTAGCTCAACTTTAGCTGGTGTAGCTTGCTTTCATAGTTCATCTATTAGCTTCTTCTTGTCTCTAGTATTTGTCTTGGCACCTAATTTCATGAACTCCACCAAAAGGCTGTATTTGTCCACATTGTTCTCCTTGTGAGAAGTTTAATTTTCATTTATTTGTTTTGACGGGATCAAACCAGAGGTGGAAAACCTATGACCATTATACACGCAATAACAATAACAACAAAAACAAATCTGCATGATTTTCTATAATGTCAGGTCTAGGCCAATCAGGTAAGCACTACCTGTAAAACTGTACCTGACTAGCCTCTGTTATGTGTGTCGTATTCCTTTAATTTTGAAATTCTAAAAAAGTCCATGGGAAACCGAAAGGGAAATCAGTAAAAAACTCTATAAGCCATATCAAGTTGTCTCTTATATTCTTTGCCACAACCAAAACAGTCTCGGTCTAAATATGAAGTGTTTCTTTATAGCTAAGATTTAAATGAGAGATTTATGCCTGTGTTTACTACAGTCACTCAGATCTCTGCAGAAGGACAACCATGCGCTCCATAAATCACACCGGAGTGGCTTTTGAACTGGGCCTCATTTGCCTGGTGGCTTTAGCAGAAACAGACCTCCCTGAAGAGTTTGTGCAGAGAGCCTCATGAAACGAACCCATTTTAAGCTGGGATAGTGTGAGAAACTCTCCGTAATAGTGTTTCTCATAGTAAAACACAATCAGAAAGTTGTCAAATATCTTACACTACTAATATCAAATGGATTGTCTATTGATCAACTGCAAGAACATTGTGGCATATTACGAACAATTGAGTGATGGGTTTTGCTTTATCTGGTAAATGTTTTTTGTCTTTATGATGTCTTCCGTTCTGGTACCTGTCTGTCACCGCTGATCAACTTTTGTTGATTATTGTACAAAATATGTTTGATGGAAAATTCATTTGTATGTTAAAATCTCATTTCAAATGAAAACTACTAAAATAAAGCACCCCCCAATATAAAAATAATATCCGAGCAGAAAATCGATTTTTGATCAAAATCCACTTAGCACAAAAGCTACTTGACCTACAGAAAAAATAAAACACCTCACACAAAGTTTATTTTTGTAACCCAGTGTTATCATTATTTCATTACCCACTTCAGTCAGGTAATGTTAAGTATGAATCATTGTTTTACACCAACAAAAAGTGTCACATTTATGGTCAAAGCTTCGGAAAAAAAGATGATGGTTTAGTTCTAAAATATATGGTTTATAGCGAAAGGGAGAACTCCATATTCCAAATATGTATTTATTTATTATTTATTTGATTTGATTTAACCTTTTCATTTTAAAGGAGAAGTATTTGTCAAGAACATCCTGGCAAAATTACTGTCAAACATCCATTCACTGCAGTCTTTACAATATAAATGTACACTCGAAGTTATAATGAGAGTAATGGACAATGCATATACCCATTATCTGAACAAAGACCTCCACAAAACATTACTAAGAGATACTAAAAACCAAGCGGTACAGATCCCTTTAATTTAATTGAATGATCAAAGGATTTCCTGGTGATGGTGTGTCTCGTTTCAGAAACCTAAAAAAACATTTTTGATTCCGTCTTGAACGCCACGTCACCTTTTTCCGACTGAGATCAATAAATAAAGCCCGATTCTTCAAAGGATTTTCTAACTTTCATCCCTAGTTTGTTTTGGCTTCGGTCTTGTGAGTGGTGAGGGTCAGGTGGGGTCAGCGCAAGGCCATGGGGTTACTCTCAGGACACTGCCTCAACTCTCTCCCATAAATCAGCCCCCTACCCCCGTGGTCATCCTCTGAGCCGGTCCCGGGACGCACATGCTGGTTCCCTCTGCCTCCTGTCGTCAGTCAGTATCGCTCAGACGGCGGGTCGTGTGTGCGGAGTTCAGGGAGGGCAGGAGCTTTCGGGACAGAGAGTGTGGAGGAGAGGAGGACGTGTAGAGGTGGTTTGTCTGACGGGGATTTGGTGGAAGTATAAGTTGAACCATTAAAGGAGCTCTTGGGATTTGTGGCGGCATGGAACCACTGGCTCCAAAGATGATTTTTAAGAGATAATATTACACAAATCAGGGTTCAAATATATGTTGAGGTTCTATGAAATGATACTATGAATTCCTTTCAAATTTCCAAAAGGCCCCTAAACCCCATGATAGAACAGATATGATGAACAACACTGGGATTTGTATAAAGTTGGGCTGTACTTTACAGCCCAACTGTAAAGTACAGCCCAACTTTTCATATGGAAGGAAATCGGCCGACCTACACCTGGTCTATAGGGCTACAGCCAGAAATGCAAGATCTCCCCAGTCAAGCCTTTTGGACCTTCAGGAGCCATGGTCTGAAGAGTTAGTAATATACTGAGGAAGTTGCATTGACCACGGATTAGACAGCCTAACAGGGCCCAGTTCTCATCTGGCCCAGAGGTTCCCAAACTTCCACTTGAAATAGCACCTTATGAAATATTTGATCTTCCAAGATCAATGGGCAGTGGTTAGTGCTCGTGCTTCACAGCGAGAAGGTCCCAGGTTTGTGTGGAGTTTGCATGTTCTCCCCGTGTCTGCGTAGGTTTCCTCCAGGTACTCTGGTTTCCCCTACCACTAAAAACATGTACAATAGGCCAGGAGGAATGTATAGTGAGTGTGTGAGTGAGTGGTTGGTGGTGGTCAGAGGCGCTGATGGCACAGACGGGTTGCCTCGCTTCCGTCAGTTTACCCCAGGGCAGCTGTGGTTACAATAGTAGCTTACCACCACCGAGTATGAATAATGAATAATAACGATAGCGCTTTGAGAAAATTGGTAACACAGGCTCGTAAAGCGCAATACAGATGACCCTGCACCACCTGAAGAACTAAGCACAAGTAGAGCTATAGTGGTACACGCATCACAAGTTAACCTCTTAACCCCGCCTTAACTGAGTGTGTTTTCTCCAGCTCAGCTTTACGCAAATCTAAAAGGTTACAGCCTAGGCCTGTGAAACGCCTCATTTGAAAGCTAAGACTTACAAAACTAATCTAAATGGATCTTTTCCTCATGTTGTTGTCACACTTTTTTTCATCACATTTCCGTCACTTTTTTTAACAATGCAACCGTAATAAAGCCACGAAAAACGAGAAGAAAAAGAGCCGAAAACGTGGCAAACATTTGATAAAAATACAATGAAAACATGATGAAAACATTATGAAAACGTGACGAAAACTTGACAACAATAACAAGGTAAGGAGCTTAGGCCTTAGCTTTCAAATGAGGCGTCACACTTGCCTATAGGTTGTAAGCTCCAGTCCAGAAGCTTTTAGATTTGGGTAAAGCCGAACTGGATAAGGGGTTAAAAAAAGTTTAAATTGCCTTTGGACATACATTTTCCACAAACATGCTCCCAGTGTTAAGGTCACGGTGTTTATGAAAAGAAAAGACCCCCTACATAACGATGACCCTTAAAGTCCACAAGTGCTGCAGTGCATTTAAAGTGACCCAGAGAACGACAATAACACCATAAATATAGAGCCCTTTTGTCAATAGTGATGACAGACCAAAATAAAAATGTTAATGTGTCGCAAGTTTCCGCCTAAACTCAACACATTGAAGCTTTGAGTCATGTTGTGCTCGCCCCATCTCGCCCAAAACCACCCTGTCAGCTCGTGCGTCCTAATATGGCCTCTCTTCCTGGCGGCCTGCTGTCACCGTGCCGACGTGTGTTTGTCTGCACAGAGCGAGGTGTGAGAGTGGAGACGGCAGATGGCCCGCCACGTTTGGAGACGGATCTGGCTTTATACTGTGACCGTGAGGGTCTGTTTGGACTCCTCATCAGCCACTCCACGGGCTAATGCTAACGGCGCTAATGACAAGACAAACAGACGAGCCATTGTGCTGCTATGAGAGCGCTGACAGAGGAGCGACAGCAGACTGGAGAGGGGCAGAGTGAGCCGGCCAGGGTTCAATTGGAGTCTATTGGACCTTTTGCAAATAATGGACGTCCTAGACAAACTTTTGAATTAGTTTACAGAGTTAAACATTTCTTTTGTATACGGGATTGATAGTGTTCAGCTGTCCTTGTGTGAATGTGTGTTTGTTTATGTGTTACTGTGCAGAACAGGAACTTTGACAGTTTAATTTTTTCCCCACATAAAGCCAAAGCGGCGCCGCTGGAGGGCGTGTTGATGGAGTAAACCTAAAGTTAACGTTTGTTTTGTAGGAGGCGCTTTGTGCTTGGTTTTCTAAGGTAAATATTGGTTTGCTCAAAGCTGCACATGAACACAAGCACGGGTTTCTGTGAACAGGTCGTTCCTCATTTGAACTCTAAGAACCCCCACGGTTCAGCAACTCAGCTTTAACGACTAGAGGCCGCACCGGCGCTGATCGGGACTTAATCCGTGACAAGAGCTGGGATTGAAGAAGTGAGAGATAGATCATGTTCAAACTGGTTTAAACTGTAGGAACTGGCAACTATAAGAGTGGAGCTGATTCTGCTCGGACTTTTCCATGATAAACACATACTGGCTTTATTGTTCACATTAAAGCATTAGATGAACAGTGACTCGGCAGTTATTGGACGCCACGGTGGTGCCGCGGTGAGCGCCCGTCCTTCCTAGCAAGAAGGTCCTGGGTTCCATTCCCACCTCGATGGGGCTAGTGTTATGCCTGGTGTACACTGTGTTTTTGTGTGTTTCATAAGATTTTTAGTCATGTTACATCGCTAGTTTCAGGCCCCAGACTGTGTAGGGAAAGTCCTGTAAAAAGCGGAGTCGGACCCGCTCACGCCCGGCCTCTGTTGCTTGTGACCCATTGACTCTGGCGGTGGGGCGGTGTTGACGAGACGCTTGACAGAGATCCTATAGTTGCAGCGAGATCAGGCTCCCTCTGGGACTAGCGTTTCTGTCGCAGCTCGTCTTTGGTCGTACAACAGTTCTATTTTAAATCTTTGCATTTTAAATCTTTGCATTTTAAATCGTTGCCCAGATTTTAAATGCAACTGTACGACCTAAACTGTCGTACAGTTGTAGTTAGTTAGTTATTTATTTAAAAGGACAACGGACAGGTACATTAAAAAGACGGGTGCCCCAGATTTAGCACAATGCTAATTTCCATCTGCAGTCCTTATACAATCAAAAATGTAGGTCTCACTGTACGACCTACAACCTGCGATTTTGAGCCCCAACCTAAGTTTTCCCCCACTATGAGTTTAGTTTAGTTTATTTGTTTATATGAGCAGCAAACACTCTGCTCAAAAGGAGTGGGCCGAAGCAAGAGCTTATAAGCGCCCACCCCCAAAATCAATACAATTAAAATAATCATTTCACAAGAACATAGTGGAACAACAAAAGGAACAAAATAGAAACAAGGAAACAACAGCAAAACAAAATGGACCCTACACACCCGCAGCATCCGACCATACCCCAAAACGGAGCAATACGGATTACGAAACAACTAATTACGAAACCAGTCTGATAAAGCGACATACTTACAAACTATTTACAAACTATTTACAAAGAACTATAACTTACAAAACCCTGTTTGAAGTGTTCGTACAGACGGACAGAATCGCACACAGTGTACACCCGGGTTTGAACGGGATTTTATCATGACATGAGAATGGACAGACCGGTAATGCACACTCCGAAACCACACATGCTGAAATGAGATCCGGGAAAGCCAGGAGTGAAAGTGAGCGTCAGAGAAAGTTAGTAAAACTATTCCACTGTCACCAAAGCACAAGCAAAGAATCAGTTTATTTTCTTCCAGAATTGCGCAGCAGCAGCGAATCCTTCTGAAGTGAACACATGCGAGCCACCCAATCCGATTCAGATTCAGATTCATTTTATTGCCATTTGCAGTTTAAACAACCACATTGGAAAAAATGTTCGCAAAGAGCTCATAGTGCGATATGCCAAACACATAAAAAGAAACACAAAAAAAAAGACACAATGTAAAAACAGAACAAACAAACAATGCCACATTAAAAGCTTATGGGTAAAATACTGTACAATAAAAGTCCATAAATAGATAGAAGAGCGTTGTTTAAGGCGTGATCGGTCTGGTTCAGAGAGTGATAAAGATGAGTGAGACCCAGAAATACGTAACAGCATGTGGATGACAAAACATAGTACATATTGTAAATATTAAACTGTTTGCCTAATACCTTTAGTATAACATCAAATATCTCCGTCTACACCTCTCTGTCCTGGCTCAATATCCGCTCACGCACCAGCCTCCTCCGACAGTGACAGTGACAAGTCTAATGTGACCCGGTCCCTCTGCCGTGTGTCTGCGAGTTTTGACAGGAGCTGACAGCGTGATGGATGCTCCGAACGCGTCCAGGTCCGTGCAGTTATTACGGGAGACAGGGCCCAGGCACAGCGCTGTAATTCCCTCATGTTTAATTGGTGTTTTACAGTTCAGCGACAACCTGCAGCCAAATAACCTGTCAATCACAGAACCGAGTCATTGGACAACTATTATTTCACCGAGGCAAAGAAGACACGCAGGGTTTTCGTTTCGTTCTATACAAGTCTAATTATAAGAATGGGCGAAGGAAACCTATGCCGCAAAGTGGTCAAAGAAAAGGATATTACTTTTCTCACGGCCCCTGTACCTGATTTATGTCTACAACCAAATGGAAGCAGGAGTTTAAATTGTTAGTTGTCGTCCAAATTCCCCTTCATCTCAAACACATTTAAGGTACATATTAAATTGGGTTAGGGGGCAGTGGTTCAGACGGTAGAGCCGTATCAACAGAAAGTTGATGGTTTAAATCCACTCCTGCAGTTTGTATCTGCTCATAAGCAGGACCTTCTGGAACTTTACAAACTGCCAATTTCATCTTGAAACGTTTTTCACTGATCCAATCACAGACCACGCTGTCACGACAGGAACCGAATTAACCACGAGTAAAATATTTTCTTAAATGTACTAAACAGAAATGTACCGGCGTCTCTAAGAGGATTTTCTTCTTATTGCCGTTTATCGAGAGTGTTTTCTTCCCGTTCCAAATGTACATAGATTGAAACAGCCAATGTGCCATAGCTGTCAAGTGTCCCGGGAAACTACTGTATTTTACCCGTCTTTCCTGCCGTTTTAGTTTTATCCTGGAAATGTCCCCGTATTAATACAAAATAAATGATAAAATCACTCTCCTGCCTCTCCAAATGGAACTAGTCGCGAGGTTGCATAGCTGTGTCCCATTTTGGCCGTATTTTGACCCGGCTTGGAGCTTGGGTGGGCTGGTGGGACGGCTCGCAGCGGGCACCGGAAAATTTCCCGTATTTTCAAATCCAAAACTTGTGCATTGGTGTTGATTTCTCCACTGTTTAAAATCTGAGCAGATTTGCCAATGACTCCTTGTATCCTTAGGTTTTTGTGGCAAAAACAACATAGATCGATCACGTTTGTTTCTGCTCTTCGGCCGATGTAAAACCACTAACTTCCCTGTTTTCATAGTCCCTCTGGGGGTAATACAAGTGTTAATGGTGTCTCTTGCCAGAAAACCACAATTACAACTTGACTGCCACTGGGTTGGAGTCACCAATACACACTAATGGAATCACAAAGAAGAAGCTAACAGGCTAACGGGCAAAGCTAATCGTGGGCTAGCGCCTATAACAGTATATAAACAGTATTTACAGCCAGGTTTGAGTGGAAAAAAATGATCTCCATTGTGTAATTGGATGTACAATATCCCACTCCCCCTTTGTCTTTTCTGTCAGTGTGGTATTTACTCTCACGGACAAGTCGTACGTAAAAAAAACGCTAAATGCTACGACACCTGCAGTGGCGCTTATGGCCTCTAGGGGCACGAGTTACTTAGTACTGCTTTGACCCTTCATTCAAGCAGTGCCTCTGTTGAGCAGGAGCAATGTCACCTGGATCTTGGTCAGGAGTCCCTACGTGGAGGAATAGCTTATTGAACTATTCTTCACTCGATACCTACTCTATTTTTACTCTTACTGCACTGTTGTAACCCTGTTCATAAGATTTGCTGAGGAGAACATGATTAAACCTGTCAGTCAAACTTAATCATGAACCTGTCAGACTGACTGATGCAAGATGAAGAGATTGCTTTCTTCAAACAGATGAGATGAAGTACTTCTTTAAAAGCTCTTAAAGACAGTGACACGTCTGTTTCGAAATCCAAAAGCACACTCTAAATTTATACCTCAATTGTCTTGTCAGTTTTCTTTGCATAACAATGTTTTTTTTTCTCTCCACCCAAACATGATTCATGGCCATGTTCAACTGATGGCACAGTGGTTGAGTGACATGCACCTGGAGGCGGCGTCTTGCATGATGAGCTGGTGTCCAGTTACACTCTCATGGGGATTTCGATTTAACTACAACCTGATATATTGATTAATAAATAGTGCTCCCTGTATAGTATATATTCTTCTTCTACATGTTGTGGATTTAAAGGGAGTGAGTTACTCAGCTTTATTCTATGCTATCTGCTCATCTTTATACAATTTCTATCTCTGTTCACACTGACCTAGATACCGTAGCGGCTGGTGGTCTTTCAAACTGGGGAAGCTCATGATATTTTCTATTCACGGACCTGCATAGACATTGTACCCTACATTTTCACACACTGCCTTTTGTGCAAACACGATTCATTTAGACTGTTGACTCATAGTTAAAATAAAAATGTTAAATATATATATATATATATTTTTGTTTTGTTTTGTTTTGTTTGTTTATTTATTTAAAAGAGACCATGTACAATTATAACATAAATGTTGCCATTTGATGCATTGTACCAGAGTTAGCCTGAGGCTAATTTACATCTGCAGTCCCTGGCAGGGAACGGACAACCCATAACAGAAAACAAGACAAGATTCACAAGACAAACCACATACAACATGACAGATTCATAAAAAACCCTTCGCCCTCCCATACAACCAGACAAGACACATCAACAACACAAATACAGACAAACAAGTCAGTACCAGAAGGAGTGTAAAACCAATTAAATTCAACAATTGAATTAGGCCTAATCTTTATTGGGAAAGGTCAGCCGCAACAGAAAGTTAAAACACCCTTGAAAATGACTGTACGTATGAAGAATGGTTCAAACAGTGAGCTCTATGTTGGTCATAGAGAATAAGTTTGTTTATACAGACCTCCCCAGGGCACCTTTAAAGGAGATATAACTTTCAAAGCGAGCCATGAATAATGTATTTTTATTTACTTGTCCACTGTTCTTTTTGGTGCAGCTGCAGTTTTATAGGACTCAGCACTTTATCAAAGTAATGTGAAGTCGGGCTTCTTCACTGTACTCCGCTCTATAAACCCAGTGTGCTTATTACTGTGTGAGCTGAGGCACCTTTACAGTATAATACAGCAAAACAAATTAAAGTAACATTTAACTTTTTCTGTTTCAAAGTTTACTTTCCTTAATTGTATTTAACTGTAAGCTGACAATACTGAGATTCCAAATGATTGCTAATTTTACAGTGAATCACTGTTTTTCCCATTTTTACATAGATTTGCTCTAAATATTACAGGTTCACTTTGTTAATAGTTTATATCGTGAATTTTACATTATTAAACTGGCAACCTCATGCCAGTTTTTTTTCATGCCTGGCCTGCCAAACAACATGCCTTTTCATAGATATTTCAAAGACATAGTCTGGGAGCGAGTATGATCTCAACAATTTCTCAACGCTCGATACGTTGCAGTAACAAGCGGCAGAAAGCCGTGTTTTTTATGAGGAATGCTTCAAACGCTGTTTCTTGCTCCGGTTTTAGGGATTTCATATTTTCCAAATGATTTAAAACAGATGAAAGAGCGGAAGAAAACAGTGTATCGTCCGCCATGGAGGAGTGCGTGGTGGTGACAGGTGACGGCTTCCGTCTCTTGGTGCATGATTGGACCGATGTGGGTAAAATCGTAAAATGATTGAGGGGTGTCTGGCCAGGCAAGTTTTTAACTGTAAAAATACAGAATCCTTGTAATTAAAATGAATAGTCTCAGCTGTATTTTTAGTTTGTTACTGTTAATTTAACACACATTCTCTGTAAAATGTATGAAATTCTCAAAACAAAACCTTTAGTTTTATAAAACTGGTAAGTAGCTTCCAGTTTTATACCGTTAAATGTACAGATTTTTTAAAATGCTTGTTAATTTGTGTCAGTGTTGTAGCCTTTGTGAAACGCCATTGCTGCTAACTGAAAAAGTATTCGACTATTTGAAGATGGCAATCATCTGGACTAGTTTGTGTAAGCTCTCAGTTGTCCAGGAGTTGGCCCTGACCATAGACTGTAAATTAAGAACGGACTAATTGCGGCCTACTTCTTCCTGAAGCTCCGAGGACGTGGGGCCAGGCTCCGGATGTTCCTTGCTCTAATGCACTTGTCATTCTGACCTCCACGTGTTTGTCTGAACATGCTCTACATTGTCTTATTTCAGTATTTTAATGTTCACCCTACTTTGTGTAATGGAGCTGGCTCTAAACACCCAGCCAAACAGCTAGCATGAATGAGCCTCTATTAGCCTCTCCACGTCCATTCTTAAGTTACAGGCTATGGTCCTTAAAATAGATACCTAACAACCAAATACTGGGTCAGTGTAAACAGAATTATTTAAACTTAAAACAAATAATACAGGCTTTTGAACAAGTTGAGAGAGTACACTTTTAAAATAAAGATGGAAGGGACCAATACGTTTTTTCCCCCTTTTTCTACTTGGAAAAAGTGTCCTATGGGCGTAGGAGCTGACACAGACACAGACATTTGAACCGTTGTCGCTACATCCCAACTGTTTTCTCACAGCTTTGTAGCAGTTCAGCCTGGCTGGTACATCTGAGTTGGTCGGTGGGAGGCATCTGAGCTGAAGGAAATGAAAGGAGAGAGGACGGGACGGGGCGTGGTGTCACCAGAGCCATCAGTAACTGTCGCCACTGTGCTGCAAGCTTAATTAACTCTCTCCCTCTCTCTCGTTTGGGTGCCCCCCCCCCCCCCCTCGCTCGCTCTCTCTCTCCTTCCTTGAATGGGAACACATGATTATCCTGCACTCCAGTCGCACCCAATTACAGCCTGCAAATGGAACAACATTAATCAAATCTTTAGCGTGGCGGCAAACTCCCCAGCTATCAGATTGCACCGGGACGCAAAACTAATATGTCACTGTCAGCGGCGGCGGCGGTAGCGCAGGCATTTAGCAGCTATGGCGTGCAGGAAGGGAGAGGAGGGATGGGCCGGGGAAGAGAGATGGGGTATATCCATTAGCATTAGCATGACACGACACCAGAAAGCCTGTCCTCTATGCAAGCCCATTTATTATAACCCCCGCAGCCCGCCCTCCTCTGTGCACAACCAGAGTGGACTGTCTCCACAAGAGGGGCCCAAGATAAATTGTCGGGAGGCAAAGAGGGCAGAGCGAGGAAAGCGAACGAGGGAGACTGTAGCAGTACGGGGTGAAAGCAGACAAGGCAAATGGGACGGCACTTTGAGAATATATGGACAGAAAGATAAAGGTTTAAAAGATGTGTGATCATGTGCTGTCACTTCTCTGGAGAAACATCATGCAAATTCACTTTAGTCGTTGTTTCCTGCTTGAAAACACACATGCTGTTGTGTTTTTCTTTATTCATGCGGTTTAAAGTGCCCTTTTAACTTTGCTTGTTCTGAGTACAATGAAAATGATGTATGTGCATCAGTGACGGCAGTCCCATATCTTCATATATTTTAACTTTCACTCTGACGTCCAGAAATATGCATTAATTGCAGTGTAACACATTAATAGTTCACATTTCGTTGTGAGCTGCATTTGCTGCGTCTGTGTTCCACATTGCTTTGCAGGATGTTTTTGTGCATCTTTGCTGTGTTTTTGTGGTGTCAAGCATTTAGTTTTTTTTTGCTGCAGAGAGTCGTTGCTGCCCACAAAGGAAACAGCTTTTTAACCTCTTAACTCCCACCTGAACCGATCACATTTTCTCCAGTTTGGCTTTACCCAAATCTAAGAGCTTCTTGGGGAAAAAAAGTGCCAAAACAGCAACAAAAACGAGAAGAAAACGAGGATGTAAACGCAAAAAAACAAAGTGACAAAGAAAAGCCACCAAAAAGCATCAAATTGAGCTTGGTATAAACAATCAATCAATCAATCAATCAATAATTCAAAAATGTGAAAAAAATGCAACAAAAAAGTCACAAAAGCTGAAAAAAGCAACAAAAGTGCAAAAAAAGGTAAAAATAAAAAAGGAGAGAATGCATTCGGTTCAGGCGGGTGGTAAGCAGTTAAGAAGTAAACAATGCAATAATGCTACAAATACACAGATTTCTTGATGAGGCACCAAGAGCTCCACACACCTTCCGCACAGTGGAGGCGTCACAAGAGGAGGAGAATAGGAGCGGAGGGAGCTGCGCAGAAGGAAAGAGGAGGTGGAGGAGCTGACCAGTGTGGGACCAGTGTGTGCAGAGTCACAGCGGCAATGACAAATAAAAGAATTGCTTGGGGTATGCCCAGTAGCCCTTGACACTTTTTCTTAGGTGTAAAACACTTCATTTTCTTAAATCTGATTCTTAAAAATACAATTATTTCTGTTCTTGTGACTCAGTACGACTTTAAAATAAAGCAATTGATATAATATGGGGTCAATATCCTATAAGTAAACAGTGTACGTTTAAGTCTTTAGGATTTGTTTTTAACTGGTAGCTCTCGAACAACGCAATGCTCTTGAAGTAGCCCTCGGCTGAATTTTTTTTATATAACTTCTCTTCCTATGTCACTTCCTGTGCATGAGGATTGACAGTAAACATCGAATGGAAATGTCAAACCAGGCGAAACTTTTCTCCCCCCAAAAAATCTGAAATATAATTGGTGAGAATGTAGTGAAATGCACTTGACTTCACACCCTGTTTCTCCAAAGTCTGGCTGAACGTGTATTTCAGAGCGGTGTGTAATGCCCTGATTAGTCCGTGTGATTAAGCCGACTCTGAAACCTGCTAAACGCCCGTGTCGCCGCCGCGGCCTTTTTAAACTGCATAAATAAAACAAGGCTGCCCCGAAGCTTTGGGGTTTTCGGGGCGTGCACTCTGGCGGCATAATAAACGACGGGGTAATGATATTAAAAGCACGGCGTCGTTAAGATGCCAAGTGCAGAGCCCATAAATCGCGGCGTTGCGGGCTCCCACTGTTGTCCCCGCGCTCAGTAATTATGAAGCAGATTTATGGAGCGCATTACATCACTGCGAGATAGTTCATATATCGAGCAGCTTTATTGGACAGTCTGACAGGCGCCAAAAAATATTGTTGGGAGTTTCGGCGCCCCCTGGAAGCAAAGATCCCTCTCCCGACGCTCCATCTTCTGCGGTGTCAGAGCCGGCGTGATGGATCGAGAGGACCAGTGCGCTGTGAAAAAGTGAACTCAGAACGCTAACGTGATACATCTGAGAGGTTTTGACTGGTGTGCTTTCATTTAATCTTGTTTTTTTCTTAGTTCAGGCAAAAAACACTGCCTGAATATAAAGTCACCACAAAAACGATTCTGCAAAGTCAAAAGATCCAGTGTCCAGTGTGTTGATTTTTCCACCAAGATCTTGTATTGATGATGGGAGAGTGTGACCACCGTGCAAAGCCTTCTCCAGCACACTCCGAAGGTTCTCAATGGGGTTCTGTTGCGAACAATCAATCTCAGGCTCCCTGAACCACTCGTTCACAACGTGAGCTAGATTAATCCTGGTGTTGGAATAGGCCCGTGCCATCAGGGAAGAAGAAACCCATTGATGGAATAACCTGGTCATTCAGGATGTTCAGGTCGTCCGCTGATCTTATGAGCGCACATTTTGAATCACTTTGCTGCAGCAATACAACACATCAATAAAGCTATTTCTGCAATGGATACTCAATAAATGGATTTGGCTAAGGACCTAACCTTAAAGGTGCACTACGCAACTTTTTCTATATAAGTTATAAGTTTACTTTTTATATAAAAGTAAGTTGACATTAGTGACGTTTCAATGACCCAGCGGCTGTATGGGTGGTTAGCGTGGCTTCAGGATAAATTTTATTTCATGTTTTTCAATTGATCCTGGAGCATCCTACTGGCCACCGGGATGCTAAGTATAGGCGCTATGCTAACCACCCACGCATCTGCTGAGTCACTGACAGGTCAAATACATATTAACATCAACTTTATTTTGATATTAAAAAGTTGCATAGTGCACTTTGAAATCTCATAAAGGCCTAAATTGAAAATGTCCTGCACCTAACAACCGAACAAGTAAAAGTAAATATCATACAGGCATTGAATACAAAGTTTCTCCACATGTAAAAAGAACTCTATGAAATGTCATTATATTTAAGTTATTTCACGAAATGCACATGTTCCGTTTTTGCAGTGCAGTGCCTGTCTTCTTCTTGTTACCGCTCGGGGGATGACTTATGGCAGAATAGCTTCATCTCCCCCCCCCTCTCTCTCCTCAGCAGCAGCAGCAGTTGTGTGGCGTCTTGCTGTGGGGAGCACAAAGAGAACAGACACAGGGACAGGTGATGGACAGGACGGAGACGGCATGAAAGAGCGCTCGGGCACGGAGCCAAACCGGCAGAGAAAGGCCGACATGCCCCGGGACACGCAGCCTCTAAAGTTGGGTCACTGACTTAATTTGAGAATAAAATACGTATTAGTGAAGAGGGGAAAGGGTAATGACTGCACAGTGGAACAAGACGACATGCAAAAAATGCCATCTTTTAAGAGCCCGTCTCACCGGCCTGGAGACTAGTTGGAAACTCGAGTTGCAGCTGGTCACGGAGATGTTTCCGAAATGTACCCTGGAGATAAGGCGAGTCTCCAGGTCGTCTCGGTGAAAACAGGAGCAGGTTTGATTTCAGCTGAGACTTTTTCAAGTCTCCAACAGGTCTCGGGGACATTGGGGGAACGTCACAGAAACGTCTCACAGGTGGAGGACAACAAATAGTGCAACATTGCCACAGCTGCTTGAGCTCTTGGAGACTCAGCGGAGACTGCGCTGAAATGGAACCTGTTCGATTTCACGGAGATTACCTGGAGACTCGCCTCATCTCCAGGGGACATCTCGAAGACACCACCATGACCAGCGGCAACGTGAGTCTCCAACTAGTCTCTAGGTGAGATAGGCTCTTTGTACTGTATGCGAAGCGAGGCAACCCGTCTGTGCCATCTGACCACCACCAAACACTCACTCACTACATTCGCTAGGCTTCCTGGTGTTACCAAAAGTACCGACCGGCCCTTCCCTGCTTAGCTTCCAAGGTCCGACGGGATTGGGCAGAGCAAAGGCGGTATGGCCAATCCCTGTTATGGAGATGATGCGGAGACTGCTGCAACTCTCCTCTGGTGAGATACGTAGGCCCTTTGAGCTACAGATTTTACTGTCACACTCCATAACAGACCTGCTTTAGTTACCCAGAGTAACGGCATATTGGCGCCCAATTTAAGTTAAGTTATACTTTATTAATCTCCGTAGAGAAATTAAATTAAATTAAATCAACGTCCAATTACCCATCAATGTCGATGGGGCGACCTGTAGGAGCAGTGAGCTGCCAGCGTGGGCCGGCGCTCGGGGACCCATCTCCATGATGTGGAGCCAGGCTGGTGGTCAGAAACACCTGTCTGGAAGATTCAGAATTGTACTTAATCTTTCCTTTTTTTGTCATGGTACAAAACAACACAATTGTAACTCATACATTCCCCTTGAGTAATGGAGCTCAACGGTCCACCTCAGAACTCACTCCGGGACATAGACAAACTTTAGGTAAACTTTATTGAGAAAATAAGTAACTGCTGATAGAAAAATAATACAAAATATGGCAAAATACTGTAAAGAAAAAAACAAAACGAGTGCAGTCAATCGATTCAAATATTTAATTGTGATTAATCTCATGAATGTCATAGTTAACTCGCGATTAACTGCTGGTTCACTATGGCAACCCACTGGCAATAAAAAGAGAAAAAATATTTAGCAGGCTACGAATCCAAAACTGTCACGATTATTTTTACTTACAGTTTACAAAAACAGGTCTTTTATAACTTTGTGATATTATAAACAGAAGCACAGTGAATTTAATGGTAAAAGGTAAAGCTGCCTGTTGAGTTTGTCAGATGTGATTTCTCGAGATTCTTTAAATAAAACACACTCATTTGTTTTTATGACTAAACTCAGAGCACTTCCCTTTAATTTGGAGCCGCAAACCGAGAGGAATTTCCACTTCGCACAGTAATAAAGCCGTCACATCAGTGTTTCCCATTGGCCTTAAACACACCATTTACCAGAATCTCAGCTAATGACATACATGCAAATGATACGCTCCATATAACACCTCTTAAAAATTCAATGTCTCGTTTATTTGTGAGAGTAAAGCAGGCTAATGGCAAATTTACAGCATTTACAATTGGAAGAAGTGGGAAAATGCGACGAGACGTTACGCGCGACGGCTTCACACATTATTACACATTATTATTCATCGACATAAAAACGCAATTTTCCCAAACTTTGGGAACATTTCATGATTAGATGAACTGCGGCGCTAACTTGTTTACAATATGTTAAATAGCCCTGTGCTCCCTGAGTCCAAGGCCGTGGGAACCCAGGGTGCTGAGGGCGCTGCAGCACCCCCTGGTGGATAGTTTGTGAACTGCAGGCAATATTAATAAATAGGAAATATGCACAGAAAAGGCGTTTTTGGGATACATTTTGTCCCTCAGCACCCCCTAATAAAAAAATCGTCCTACGGCTCTGCTGAGTCAGTCCTTGTTGCTGCTTTTCCCACTTTTTCTACTCTAGACCCCAACGTTCCACATCAAAAGCCACTTTGTCCCATTTCAAACCCAATGAAAAGAGTCACAAATGTAGTGTTTATTCTCCAACGAGACACACGTACTGTTTGAATCAATAAAATGTGATAACTTAATAAAATATACACATTTAATGAAAAACTGCTAAAATATGTTTTGAACAAACTACTGATCTTCATTTTGGTTCAATGGGGTATTTATGGACCCTCATCAATCATAAACTTCTATTTTACACGCCTCAGTTAAAAAACAACAACACATGAATGAAATTTGGCAACAATTTTGCAGCCATATAGACAGATTAAAGTTATTTTACTGTAGATTAATATAGAGGTGGGGGAAAGCTTTGACCGTATGGCACATTGAGTTGCCTTGTGCACGAAATGCGCGGTATAAATAAAGTTGCCTTGCCTTGCCTTGGGTTGTGCTTTTTGTCTGTTGTAAAATATATACATCATTGTCGCTATAAAAGTTTAGTCCATGGTCACCTTGAGCAAATACAGGCACACTGTTTGGCTTAATCATTGCTATGCTTTTCCTTTTGCGTTCCCTGCACATCACTGTAAAACTTTACTCAGCATTTTTTTTATCCCTGAAACCAACATTTTCATGTAAAAACAGTGCCGCGGCTTCATCTCTGCGTCTGTGCACTATACCTCAATAAACTGTTCTCTTTAGCGGCTGATGAACCTTAAATGCCCCCCATAGGAAACTCTCTCCCAAAGCCAGACAACCTAATAGGCCTGGCTGCGTGTAATTTTAATAGCCGCCGTAATTAGCTTGCTTATTATAACCAATCCAGCCATAAATCATGCTAAAAGTTACATGCACATTTCCCGTCATTAAAAAGGCATGTTGTTCCAAGTGTCGGAGTCAGGAGGAAACCACAGGCGGCCTGAACAAACAGAGGCTAACATGTCGATTTTAACCGACGGTGACGTTTTTATAATCATTATTAATTTGTGTTTTTCAGGGCCGGCACGTTTGAATCAATGCGACACATAGATATATTTTTAATCACTGTCAGATGATCTAAGCCCGTAATAAGGGTTTGTAATTAGACGTGGAGGGAATAGCCATCAGTCTTGTCCGGGGCAGAGTATTATAATAAATAGTGTTGTGAATCAGCAGCTTATGTGGTTATGTGTGACAAATGAGCCCTATTTCTCAAATTAGACTAAAGCCATTAAAAGTGATGGATGTGGACGTTTTGCGAACAGGTATTATTAATGTGGAGCAGTGGGGGGAGAGGATATTTTATTTTTTATAGGACTTTTCCCATGACACAAGTCACCCAAAGCGCTTCACAGGGGACACACTTTTTACTGTAGCCACACTTGCCTTTGGGGTAAGGAAGAAGACGGAGAAGAAGGATGAGAAGAAGGAGAAGGGGAGAAGAAGGAGGAGAAGAAGAAGAGGAGATGGAGAGAAAGGAGGAAGAGAAAAAGGAGAAGAAGGCAGGGAAGAAAGAGGACAAGTAGGAGGAGAAGGAGAGGAAGAGGAAGGAGAGACAGGAGATGGGGAGAAGAAGAAAAAGAAGGAGGAGAAGAAGGAGAAACAGGAGAAGAAGGAGGAGAAGGAGAAACAGGAGAAGAAGGAGGAGAAGGAGAAACAGGAGAAGAAGGAGGAGAAGAAGGAGAAACAGGAGGAGAAGGAGAAGAAGGAGAAAGAGGAGAAGAAGAAGAAACAGGAGAAATAGGAGATGGAGAAGAAAAAGAAGACGAAAAAAGAGAGCCAGGAGAAAAAGGAGAAGAAGAGGAAAAAGGAGAAGATAAAGGTGAAGAAGAAGGAGACAGTGAAAAAGGAGAAGTAGGAGGAGAAGGAAGAGAAGAAGAAGGAAAAGGGGAGGGAGAAAACGAGGAAGGAGGAGAAGAAGCAGAAGGATGAGAAGGATATAGAGAAGGAGGGGGTGAAGGAGAAGAATCTTTATTTTTATATAGCATCTTTCACAGATAAAATCACAAACGTCATAACGAAACAAGTGAACCAAAAACAACTACACAAATTAAAATAAAAACAATCGTAAGCCATTGTCAAAAGCTCGCCTGAACAGCTGTGTCTTCAGCTGCTTTTGAGAAGAATCAACAGAGTTGGCCTCACACAGCGACAGTGGAAGGTCATTTGACAGTTTAGGAGCAACGGCTTCAAAGGACACGTCGTCTCTGGTTTTAAAGCGGGTCACTGGGACAGTGAGGGGTTCTGGCCCGAGGACCCAGGGGTGTGACCAGAGGAGTGGGGCACATCTGGACAGCCACATATTTGGGAGCCTGACCATGCAAGGCTCTAAAAGTCAAAACTAAGATTTTAAATTCAATTCCAAATCTGATGGGGAGCCAGTGCAGAGAGGATAAAATGGGAGTAATGTGTGACCATCTGCTAGATCCTTTTAAAAGCCTCGCTGGAGCGATTTGAACCATTTGAAGACGATTTTGTTTAAACAAGTAACAAGGGAGTTATAATAATCTTAAAGAGAGGAGATAAAAGGATGAATCACCAGTTCAAGATCAGAGTTGGATACACTTGGCCTTAACTTGGCAATGTTTGTCAAGTGATAAAAACAATTTTTGACCAAATGTCTATGACTGTGAAGAGACAAAGTTACCGATGCTCGACCAAGGTGGTTCACAATCAAGCAGGCGGACAGAAGCGTAGCTGCACACATCTGAGCCAACGACTTCCTGTTCACTCAAAAACAGCAACTCTACTGTGCCCTCCCGGCCTCCAGACACCTACAAGGGCAAAGTCCGCTCTTCAATGTGTGAGATTGTTTTTAATCACTGAGTCCAGATCTATTCATGGGGAGATTAACACTATAGGATGAGAAGCGGCGTTCGATCCTAACATATCAATCAATCAATCAAGGTTTATTTATATAGCACTTTACAACAACACCAGGAGGACCAAAGTGCTTCACAGAAAGATTTAAACAGTATAAAAACACAAAATGATTACAACCAAGACACAATTAAGTGTGCCCTAAGTATTAAAAGCAAATTTGAACAGATGAGTCTTTAATCTGGATTTAAACAGGGACAGGTCCGTGAGAACACGTAGGCTGAGGGGCAGGCTGTTCCACAGTTTAGGCGCTGCAACCCTAAAGGCACGATCGCCCCACTGTTTGTAGTAGGACCTGGGCACGTCCAGAACCATTTGCTTGGCAGACCGGAGAGCACTGCTGGGGCGATGTACGGTCAACAACTCAGTCAGATATAACGGAGCAAGACCATGAAGAGCTTTAAAAACAAGCATTAACATTTTAAAATCAATCCGAAAACGGACCGGGAGCCAGTGCAGGGAGGAGAGGACAGGAGTGATGTGGCTGTGTCTGGATGAACCAGTGAGAAGACGGGCTGCTGCATTCTGCACTAACTGTAACCGGTGGAGTGACGACTGTGGGAGGCCAGAGTAGAGAGCGTTGCAATAGTCCAACCGAGAACTGATGAACGCGTGCGTTGCCTTCTCGAGGTCTTGGCGTGAGAGAAAGGGCTTCACTTTGGTCAAAAGGCGCAACTGAAAAAAGCTGGCTTTGACAACAGCATTTATTTGTTGTTTAAAGTTCAGTTCTCGGTCAAAGACAACTCCCAGGTTCCTGACGGCATCACGGACTGGACCCATGACCCTGGACTGAATCTGAGGAACGTCCCCGGAGCCAAAAATAATAAATTCGGATTTTGTTTCATTGAGGTGAAGAAAATTCTGCGCGAGCCATTGTTTAATGTCCGAAAGGCAGTGATGGAGGGAGTCAAGAGCAGTGGCAGTGTTAGGGAGCACTGGTAAATAGACCTGGACATCGTCAGCATAAAGATGGAATGATAAATTATGTCTGGCAATGATGGACCCGAGTGGCAGCATGTAAAGTGAGAACAGGACCGGGCCAAGGATGGAACCCTGTGGCACCCCAGATGACAACGGGGTGGAGGAGGAGGAATAGTCATCGACCATCACAACAAAGCTCCGGTCAGTCAGGTAGGACCTAAACCACTGCAGGGCCGTGCCCTGAACACCAACATGCTCCGCCAGCCGGGAAAGGAGAACTGAGTGGTCCACGGTGTCAAACGCCGCAGTCAGGTCCAGCATCATCAAAAGCACTGGCTGCTTCGAATCCAAAGACAGCAGAATGTCGTTGTGCACTTTAAGAAGAGCTGACTCCGTGCTGTGACGCGATCTGAAGCCTGATTGAAATTTCTCAAAAATTGAATTATTTTCCAAAAAAGACTGCAACTGAATGAAGATTAGCTTCTCTAAAATCTTAGACAAAAATGGAAGGTGAGAGACGGGTCGAAAATTTGACAGAACAGCAGGATCTAGATTAGGTTTTTTTAACAGTGGCCTAACCACGGCATGCTTGAAGGCTGCAGGGACAGAACCAGTGCTTAGGCTGCTATTGAACAAAGTGAGAAGGTATGGGCCCACGGTGTCAAAAGCATGTTTGAGAACCTTAGATGGAACGATATCCAAAGGACAACTTGTGGGTCTCATCCCCTGGACCACCTCAGAGAGGAGAGTCAGTGTCACAGGCTCAAACTCTCTGAGAACAGCAGGGGGCAGTGGAGGGATATACAAGTCAACAGAGTGAGCATTACAGCCAATGCCCATCCTCACTGATGCCACTTTGTCCACAAAATGTTCCAGGAATCCATTACATGTAGACTCAGAAACATTCTTTAGCACACTGCCAGGTGGACTAATCACAGACTGTATTGTGTTAAAAAGCACCCTGGGGTTGCTAGAGCTGGAGGAGACAATATTTGATAGGTATTGGCATTTAGCCTCTCTGACTGCCTTTTGGTAGCTGGCAAGGCTCTCCCTCAGGATCTCCACAGACACCTGAAGCTTGTCCTTCTTGTACCTGCGCTCAGCCTGTCTGCATTGCTGCCTCAGAGCTCGGGTGGTTTCATTGAGCCACGGGTCTGGTTTGATTTTAGTAGATTTGCACCTAAATGGAGCAATACTGTCCAGAATGCTATACTAGGAAACCTTTCAGAGTCAGTTAGCCTGCTCAATGTATTTTTCCTATAGGCGTTAGCAATAGCCATCAAACATAAGTAGTAAGTAAGTGCTTTATTGTCATTGTACAACGAAATAGTGTTCAGGTGTTAGTCCTGAGCTGCTGCGGCTGAGCCGCGCTGCTACTGTGTGTTAACCTGACCCGCATGACCTTGGAGGTCGGGGAAACTGTAGCACTCGGAAGAAACCTGACTGGCTGCCCTCTGTCTCCTCTGATCCTCTGAAATGGTGCAGTGCCTCCTGGGTTTGTCCCTGTTTCAGAGCGTGGTGTCCTGCACTGGTCAGCTCCACCTCCTCCTCCCTCTTCCTCCCTCCGCTTCACAATGGTCTTTCACCATCCCTCGTTTGTCCTTTTTTGTTTCCTGTAGCTCCTCTTGTGACGCCTCCACTGTGCTGCAGCTGTGGGAGCTCTTGGTGCCTCTCAAATGTGTTGGTCTCAAATGGGTTTAGCTGATAAGCTAGTGTCACACGAGGTGAGGTTCTAAACCAGCTTGAAAGATGCCACTGTTAAATAATGATGCCGTGCGTTAAGAGTTTATGTAACTTTACTTAAAAAACATGTATAAAAATAGTCAATATGATATGTAAAAACAAAAACACAAAGCCAACGAATCCAGATTGCTGAAAGTTCAGTCCTCCTCAATACAATCCGGACGTAGGTGCGGTTGGGAGAGAGGAGGCAAGTTGGTATCCCGGGGGGAATGGGGGGGGGGGGGCGTTCCTTGCAGCTGAGCTCGAAGTCCCAGTCTCACTCGTGGGCAGGAGGCGTGGCTTCCCCTCGTAGACACCGCTTATCCTTCGTCAGCGTTGAGTCGAATCTGAGTGGTCCGTGGTCCGTAGCGCGCCCGCCCCTCCCGACGCGTCCTTCTCCACAGCGTTGTGTCTTGGACCGCCTCCGTCACCTCGTTACTTCCAGCGACCTGGGAAAAGATGCCGTTGAACAGCGAGGGTAGGAGGATCTCAGGAAACACAGGATCAGAATGACAGAGCGAGATACGACAGGCTGGGCACGTCCCTTTACTTAGCTCTCATTAGGCGTTGTATATAATCCGGCCCGCTCCTTCACGGCTGCTCCTCGGTCTCGTCTCCGCCGATCTCCCCACAGTCTCACCGGTAGCCCGCTGGTGCCGTCAGTCCTTCACTCTGGTACTCTCCTACTCCGCGTGTGCACCTGTTTCCTCTACCTGGCCGCCTTTCTCCTTCTTAAGCTCCAGTCTGGGTGGTTGCAACCAATCAGCTTCGGTCAGGGGGTGGATCACTTAATTAACTAATTGTCACATATTGTCCGGTCACCCCAACTCAAAACACTGCAAAAAGTCACTACAAACAATACACACAAGTGGGTTGAACGTGCAAATACAAGGAGTTAAGTGACGAAATAAGGGCCAGTGTCATTCCCCCCAACATTACTGTTGGTCGTCCCGACCAATATTTAGTCCCGATACCGAACTGGACCCCTACCAATGTTTGTACGTTGAGACCGACGTACACTAGTAGGGACGGGTGCTGGAGGCTCAGGTGCAGGTATGTTGACTCGCCCAGGGCTTCTCGGACATTCCATTTGTGGCTCGGGGCACGCGACCAGCCCGGGGAGCCACCAAGTGGGAGGGGGTGGGCACGGCTCTCCCTGTGGCACCTCAGGTTCTTGTGGAGCTGACTCGTGGTGGTACTGCAAAACATTTACTGGACACAGCCGAAGGTTATTACGGTGTATTGTGCGAGTTGGCGCGTCTTTACCTTCGGGGCGCACAATATACACAGGATGGTCCTGGCGTAGTGGAGCTACGACGACCAAGGGTTCCCGGATCCACCGTGGGGCCAATTTCCCTCCAGCCCTCCGACGGAAGTTACGGATCAGTACCCTCTCTCCTGGCAGTAGAGGCACGAGCTTGGCCCTCTTATTATAGCGGGCTCGATCTTGTTCCTGTCTAACTTTAGTCCTCTGCTTTGCCACTCTGTACGCCTGTTCTAGGGCCCTCTGGTGTATTTTAACCCACCCCTCTAGGCAGTGGGCCCCAAGTCCATCACCCAGTCCACCGGCAACCTAGCGTGTCTTCCAAAAACCACATAATACGGCGTCATGCCAGTGGTGCTGTGCACAGTGTTGTTGTAGGCCTGGACAAGTGCAGGGAGATAGTGGTGCCATTGGGTCTGCTGGGTCTCCTCCAGAGAGCCCAAAAGTCCCAATAGGGTCTGGTTGAACCTTTCACAGGCGCCGTTCCCTTGTGGGTGGTAAGCAGTGGTACGGCTCTTTTGGCAACCATACAGTTCACACAGCTGGTGGACCAAGGAGGACTCGAAAGCTGCCCCTCGGTCGGTAAGTATACGTTCTGGACATCCAAAGGTCTGTATCCATTGGGTATAAAGGGCCCGCGCTGTGGTGTCCGCTGACTGGTCTTTCGTAGGTACTGCAACAGCAAACTTTGAGAAGAGGTCAGTCATTACCAGAATATAGGGGTACCGGTCCTCCGGTCGCCCCAGTGACAGGTAGTCCAGCCCCACAATCTCAAATGGGTAGGAGGTGGTGATTGGTAGAAGAGCAGCCCTTCCATCCGGTCCAGATTTCTGAAATATACACTGTGGGCACAACTCTGTCCATTCCCTCACATCTTCTGTCATTCGAGGCCAGTAGCAGCGTAATTGTAGGGCCTTAAGTGTCCGGTCACCGCTAGGGTGGCCCATGCCTTGGTGATAGGTCCTCCATATGCCTTCTGTCTCATGCTCCGGGATAAGATGTTGGAAAATTTGCAGCCCAGAGTTCTGTTCCGTCGAGGCGCGTCCCAACACCCCATTCCTTAGGGAGATGTGATCCCATTCCTTCAGGAGCCTTTTTAAATACAAGGAGGCGTCACGTACCTCTGGGCAGGAAGCCTGCTGCTCTTTCCACTGACGAAGTTGTACCAGGTCTGGGTCCTTCGCTTGGCGGTCCGCCCAGGCATCGCCTTCATCCATGGCAACCGGCTCTGCCTGTGTCATCAGCACCTCTGCCGCTTGATCCGGTAACCTAGATAAGGCATCAGCATTACGGTTTTGTGCCCCGGGCCGGTATTTTATAGTATACCTGAAGTTAGCCAGTTGTGCAGCCCATCTTTGCTCCACCGCGCCCAGCCGAGCGGTTTCCAGGTGTACCAAGAAGTTATTATCTGTGAACACCGTGAACTCTGCTCCATACAGATAATCCTTGAACTTCTCTGTTACTGCCCACTTCAAAGCTAGCAGCTCCAATTTAAAAGAGCGGTAGTTTTGGTCATTACGCTCTGCCGGCTGTAGGCTGCGACTGGCGTATGCTATTACTCGCTCTTTATTCTCCTGCACTTGTGCCAGCACCGCCCCGAGGCCCTCAAAACTGGCATCTGTGTACAGCCGAAATGGCTGGGAGAAATCAGCATAAGCCAATATTGGGGCATTTAGGAGGGCGTCTTGTAACTGTTCAAATGCACCCTGGCACTCTGGCGTCCAGTGTATTAGTGCAGTCCTTTTGTCATGCGCAGTATTGCGTGTCAAAGCGTTCAAGGGGGTGGCGATCTTAGAGAACCCGGGAATGAAGCGTCGATAGTACCCTGCAAAGCCAAGAAATGACTTTACCTGCTTCACCGTTTGTGGTAAGGGCCAATCCTTCACGGCTGCCGTCTTATTTGGGTCAGTGGCAACCCCTTTCTCACTGATTACATGCCCTAGATAGGTCACTTCACGTTGAAACAGGCTGCACTTCTTTGGCTGCAACTTCAGCCCATGTTGATCAAGGCGTCTGAACACTTCTTCCAGGTGATGTAAATGGCTGTCGAAATCAGGGGAAAAAACAACAACATCATCCAAATATATCAGCAGTGAGTCATTTACCAGATTTCCAAGGCAGCATTGCATGAGCCTCTGGAAGGTGGCAGGGGCGTTGCACAGTCCAAAAGGCATGCGCTCGAACTCATACAGGCCGAAAGGGGTCGTGAAAGCAGTTTTCTCCCGGTCCCCAGGTTCCATCTCTACTTGCCAGTATCCACTGGCCAGGTCCAAAGTAGAGTACCATTTCGCAGCCTTTAGACTGGTCAGAGATTCCTCAATCCGCGGCAAGGGGTAGGCATCCTTGTGAGTCAGTGCGTTTAATCTGCGGTAGTCCACGCAGAACCGCCAGCTCCCGTCCTTCTTCCTTACAAGGACGATGGGAGCCGCCCAGGGGCTCGCGCTCTCCCGCACCACACCACTTTCCAGCATGTTCTTTAATAAGGTCTGAAGCTCAGCATACAAGCTTGGGGGAACCGGGCGGTACCTCTCGCGGCTAGGCGGTGCAGAGCCTGTTGGTATTTGGTGTTTTACCGCATCGGTACGACCAAAATCTTCCTCGTGCCTTGAAAAAACTCCTTCCCATTTGCGTAATAGGTCGGCCATTTTCTCCCGTTCCACCGGGTCAAGGCCATCCCCCTGAAGGGATAGAGCAGGATGAGGGTCCCTTTCATTTCCACGATCCACCTGGACGCGTCTTACTGCCACTTCAATGATGTCCGGCGCCACACTATCCAGGACCAGCTCCTGCTGCTCCTTCACGTCCGCTGTGTCCACTTCGGACACCTGGGCCACCGGCTGACGCTGTGGAACCTCGACTGGGTAGGGGTTTGGATTGCACACTCTGCACGGCACTTGTCCCTCACTGAGTGTAGCCAAGGTCCGCCCCACATACCAGTCGGAGTTACTGTGAGGGAGAGGCTCGAAAAAGACGTAGGAGTTATTTGATGGACTCCCACTCACCTGCAGCCACAGCACCATTTCCGAATGAGGGGGGATTGTTACAGTTGGTTGACGCATTAGCTTGGCGACCCCCTGGAAGGGCGGAGCAGGACCCCTCGTAGAAACCCGATGGCACTCCGCAAAAGCCTGCGCCCAGACTTTGCCCTCCGTAGATGGCAGTAGGGTCCTGAAGGCCGACAGTCCAGGATGGTTCCCCTGAGTGAGAGCAGACCAGACGGGCTTAATTACGTTCATCCCCAATATACCCTTATCTGGCCCCAAACAGTCATCATTAACGATAAGAACACCCTTTTCCAGTACTTGGATGTTTCCTACCATAAAATTGACCATGGCATAACCACTGTAGGGTATTGTTAGTCCATTAGCTGCACGAAGAGACAACCATGCCAAGTCATCTGTACTAGACACTCCTGTTCCCTTAAGATGTTTCTCAAATAAACTTTGGCTCATTAGCGTTACCTGAGACCCTGTGTCAAGCACAAATGGTACAGGGCAATGGTTGAGCTTTACAATAACGTCAAGACACTCACCAACCAGGGCAGCCCTTCTCTGTAGGGGGGGGTCAAGTGGTGACGTCGACTTTGACATGGCCTCCGGATCCAAGGATACCGCCCCCACTGCCTGGCCCTCAGCAGCAGGGGGAATCAAAAATCCTGAGTCTGAGACACTTTACGTGGACAGCGTCGTTGAACATGCCCAGCCCTGCCGCATTTGCAACAGATAGGCTGACCTTGTGAATCCCATTGGTAAATGGGGGCATTGACTGATCTAAATGGCCGGGCAGGAGGGGTGGGCGTGGCCTTGGGCTGAGATGGGCTGAACAGTTGAGTCTTCAGTTCTTCTACTAAATTAGTAGACAGGATCTTCATCTGCTCTTGGATCTCCTTCTTCATTTCTCCCATAAGTTCCTCTTTCAACTCCATGCGTAATTGGCCTTTTAATTGTTCCGGGTCTGGTGTGGTGGAATGTGGTGGTGTATATGTCCTTACCCGCTGGCTCAAAATGGTATCCCCTTCATCCTCTAGCTCCTGTTCCAAAGCACGCACTTCTTTGCAAGCACTGGTAAAAGTGAGATGGTCTTCGCGTCTCATCAGGCGGGTCAGTTCCTGTTTTACCGGACCCCTCCTCAGCCCCACCATCAATTGGTCCAGGAGCAAGTTGTCATCATCCTCTGCAGCCTCCTCATGTCCTTGCCACCTGTAAAACAGTTCTCTAAGCCGCAGGACAAATGCATTAACATTTTCATCTGCTCTCTGTTTACAATTATAAAAACGTGTCCTCAGTTGCACCTTAGTGGCTGGTTTGTCATACAGTCCTTTTAAAAAAGCTAAAATTTTCTTTCCAGTGTCCCGGCCAGCTGGGCTCACCAGTTGTAGCTCTCGTTTAGCATCCCCCTCCAGGGCTGTTAGCACAAAGTCCGCCTGTTGTTGAGGGTTTAGTCCTTGCGCCCGAAGCATAGCCTCCACCTGAGCCTTCCAGTCTTGAAATTTGGCAGGGTCCCCGCCGAATTTTGGGATAAAAGCTGCACCCATGAACCATGGCATTGTAAACTGGGCCATGATGGCGGAACTAGGGCCAGCATTAGAGCTAGGGTTAGTTTCGGGCATTATTTAACAGTGGAGCTGATCCTGCCAACAACGCCAAAATTATGTCACACGAGGTGAGGTTCTAAACCAGCTTGAAAGATGCCACTGTTAAATAATGATGCCGTGCGTTAAGAGTTTATGTAACTTTACTTAAAAAACATGTATAAAAATAGTCAATATGATATGTAAAAACAAAAACACAAAGCCAACGAATCCAGATTGCTGAAAGTTCAGTCCTCCTCAATACAATCCGGACGTAGGTGCGGTTGGGAGAGAGGAGGCAAGTTGGTATCCCGGGGGGAATGGGGGGGGGGGGGGCGTTCCTTGCAGCTGAGCTCGAAGTCCCAGTCTCACTCGTGGGCAGGAGGCGTGGCTTCCCCTCGTAGACACCGCTTATCCTTCGTCAGCGTTGAGTCGAATCTGAGTGGTCCGTGGTCCGTAGCGCGCCCGCCCCTCCCGACGCGTCCTTCTCCACAGCGTTGTGTCTTGGACCGCCTCCGTCACCTCGTTACTTCCAGCGACCTGGGAAAAGATGCCGTTGAACAGCGAGGGTAGGAGGATCTCAGGAAACACAGGATCAGAATGACAGAGCGAGATACGACAGGCTGGGCACGTCCCTTTACTTAGCTCTCATTAGGCGTTGTATATAATCCGGCCCGCTCCTTCACGGCTGCTCCTCGGTCTCGTCTCCGCCGATCTCCCCACAGTCTCACCGGTAGCCCGCTGGTGCCGTCAGTCCTTCACTCTGGTACTCTCCTACTCCGCGTGTGCACCTGTTTCCTCTACCTGGCCGCCTTTCTCCTTCTTAAGCTCCAGTCTGGGTGGTTGCAGGGGGTGGATCACTTAATTAACTAATTGTCACATATTGTCCGGTCACCCCAACTCAAAACACTGCAAAAAGTCACTACAAACAATACACACAAGTGGGTTGAACGTGCAAATACAAGGAGTTAAGTGACGAAATAAGGGCCAGTGTCACTAGCATTTTGTTTACCTTTAAAAAGCTGCTTTCTTCAGGTCCATTTTAGACTCTCAAAGTAAACAAATCCACCAAACCTCCACAAAAACACGGCAAAGACGTACAAACGTATCCATAAAAACAATGTGGAACAGATAAACCACAAATGCAGTTTGCAGAAAAAGGCAAAAAACTCATCTGCACAAGGAGAGAGCGAGGTCGCTTCCTGTTTTCACAAATTCCGAACGATACAGATGTTTTTGGCTTTGTCAACCCATCGATCACATTTAGGTCAAAGCCTAATTAACGGACAGACCTTTGGAGATTTTACTTTCGACTCAAATTAGCGTCTAACAGTGTCTTCTGTGCTAAATGCTAACTAGTTTTTGCTTCTTGTGAGGCCTGATACTCATCCAGTGGCCACTAAATATTGTCTTATAAGATGTTAATCATAAAGAAACCACAGAAATTATATAAATGCCATGAAAAGGACAAAACATGCATTAGTATAGCACCTGTTGTCTCAATTTGTATGGGGATGAAACGTTCAATTTAATTCAGGTCTGGGATTCGACAGGCTCAGAGCTCAAGGCATTTCTATGACTTTTCTGACTGTACATCAATCCAGTATCACACTATTGATTAATTTTATGAGCAAAAATTAAGAATAAATTGTACACTATTCACAAATATTCGAAAGTGAGCCTAACATGACCAAAATAAGACATGTTTGAAAGCAAAAAATATAGAGTTTTCAGTATGTACCGGTGATTAACTACATCACTTATTATACAATCTTTGCAGGAGAATGGTTCAGGTGACTTTCCCACGTCTCTTTTTGTCCCACCAGGTGCTAGCATCGCTGTGTGTCCTTCTAAGGGCACTCTCCAGCTGCACGGCGCGTTTACAGCACTCATAAGTGTGTGCTGCAGTTGGACGAGGTCCCTCGCCCCTCTCTCTTAGCCACATGATGAACGAGCACCACCGGGGTCTGCACGTGTCCCCGCCTCTCTGTGTCTCCTCGTACTCGACGTTTTGAATCCGGTTTGAAAAATGAGCTATCCAGCGCAGTTCGTTACCACGGCCTCCCGTCTGCCAAAGCTCCCCCATGCATATTCCCGCACGCTCTGGAGTCTAGCAGTGTCGCGCTTGTGTACAGCGAGTGGGTGTCCGTGTCACTGTGCAGCTAACTCACTTACGGAGACAGCCATCCAGTCAAATGCACACGGAGGAATAAGCTGTCTGCGTGCGGGGCTGTTGTCGTGGGGAGTTGAGTCAATAGTACAAAGCAATGTCAGCCAGGGATTTATAGATTTTGGGCTCAGATGCACCAGATCTTTACTGCTTGTAGAGCACCCCTAACAGTTACGTTGTGGAATATTTTTATCACATTTTATTAGTCATAGAATAATGTGTTTCTTTTTTTCCCCCATTCTGTGCCAACAGCCTTAGTGACGAGCAAAAAATTGGCATTGGCAAACTGGCATTTCTGTGTCAATTTCAGCTGAATTCAGTCGACTGGAGAACAGTTTTATCCACCACGCTATCAAGAAGCTGAACTCCCTCCCTTCCCTGCGCTCCCTGGGCTTACATGATGGCTGACCTCTCAACCCCACTCCATGTTTTTGATGAAGATATGATTAAACCTCGGATAAGTCTATTTTTTTTAATATAGCCAAAGCTTGCAGCCTATCTTTTAACGGGTGCGTATCTATGTTCCCTGGGACCTATGTTCCCCGGGTGCGATTTAATAAAAAAAAATTCCTAGGTGGTACATCAACCAATCGTAATTTTTTTGTAGGTGAGTTGGTACATCAACCAATCACCAGTCATGAAAGTGAAACGTCATACATATATCAATCAACTATACCCTGACCTTAAGGATAGTGGGCTGGTGCCTAATCTTAATACATCTATGTTCCCCCACTTCTACTGACGGGGGAACATAGGTACCGGGGAAGATACGTAGGGCTGACCCCCTTTTAACAATACCTATTCCTCCAGTAAAGCCATGTTTCCACGAGGTACGCATCTACCCAGCCATGTTTGGCCGCTGTACGTGACGCAATAAGTTTTTTCACGTGTAGCGTATTCATAGCAAAAGGACCGCAGTTGTTTCGTGCGGCGCTCCCTGGAACCGCATGCTGAAATAAACGTTACGGAAGGAGCAACGGAACGGCGATAAAAAGGTTTTGTGAGCCGCGATAAGAATAATGTAGACAAATGCTGTTGTTTGGTGGAGTTTATGGAGTTATTCAGAGGTGCCAAGGCAAATACTAGAGGAAAGAAGCAGATAAAAGAACTATGAAGGTAAGCTACATGCTAATGTTGTGCTAACACCAGCTAAGGTTGTGCTAACAGTGGCTCAAATGGTCACAACGTACATAGCGATTTTCTACCTTCATCTGGCCCAAAGCGCTTTACAGTAAGGAACCACTCACCCATTCACTCTCTCATTCATACACCAATGTACGCAGACACTGGAGGCAAGGTGGGTGAAGTGTCATGCCCAAGGACACGGCTGTGGGCATCAGCAGGAACAGGGATTCGAACTACCGACCTTCTGATCATGAGACGACCCGCAATGCCATCATCAGGAAAATTTAAACTTGCCTGGGTTGGTCTGTGGGGTGGGTAGGGCCTGCCAGGGGAAACAAACCATCGCTATTCCACTGCAAGCCACCATCACTCGCATCCGTTTCTAAACAAGAGATTTTGAACCACGTACACTGCACTGGGGCACAGAGATAGAAACACACGCCCTACTCCTCTCTCAAGGGCACGCTCTTTTAAAACCGAATCGGAAAACCGCCCTCAGATTGATTGGAGCGGGAGACGGCGCCGGGCAAATCCCCTAATGTGGCACGAAAAAGGCGTCTCTGCTCCAATGGCTCCGCGCAGACAGTGTAAATTATATTGTCAGGAGCAGTCATTTCGCTACTTGCCGCGCGGCTAACAAGTCTCACCCGCCCCGCGCTCTGATGACGGGCAGAGGGGGGGGGGACGGCTCCGGCAACACACGGGACAGGAAATTAATTAAAGTGGCAAGCGGGCGCTGCCTCCTCTGCGGTAAACAAATGCATTAACTAAGGGAGAGCAGGTAGCAGAGTACAGGACTTTGATTTATGCGCCCTCTCCGCTCCTCTGGGTCCCTCCCTCTCTCTCCGCGCTGAAGGTCGATGCGTCTGGGCCGTGACAGTACGAAGGAGTGGGCCAAGTTGGCCTTGGATAGTTGGGAGATGTGAAAGTACAGCCTTGCATTAAAAAGAAAAGATGGATGGTTAATACGCGGGTACAGGGAGGGGGGAGTCTTGCCAGATGAAACAAAAGCAGCATATACCAGTAGTAGGGGCATAAACAGCAACTTCAGCAAAAAAATTCTCTCTCAATTTAAGAAATGCACAGCACATCAACAATAAAAGCTTTAATATTAACCAGCTTTGCCATTTATCCATCATGTAGGATTTCAACTGGACAATGTCAACCCTTGTGCTATTGGCGTCATATTGTAAACAGCTTTTAATATAGTCATTACTTAAAAAAATTGTATCACTCAGGCATGCTGATGATGCCACAGTATATTATTCACTCCTCATGCTTAAACTTAACCGTTACTGATGCCAAAGTTGTCATGAACAACATAATATACACAATAATAATACACAATATAAGCAGCAAGGGTTGAATCACCAGCAGCGACTTGGTCTTAGTATTACCCATGAACAGTCTTTTAACAAAGAGTCTGTACATTTGTCTTCCTCATTCTCAACTAGTGGGTTATTGAACCATTTCAATGGGTTGCAAACTTTCCCCAGGCAACATTTGTTATAAAAATTATCTACTGGAAAATAAATTAAAAGACAATAGCCTGGACTATAGACTATAAAGGAACAGGCCACCGTTTTTCCATACTGAGATATGTTCTTACCTGAGCTTAGACGAGTCTTTGTGCGTGCCCGTGGAAGAGCGTGGTCACTTCTAACTTCTCCCCGTTTGGGGCCATAGGAATACATTGGGAGAGGCCAAATGCTAACAACATCTTTGGTTCAGTTTTCATAAGGATTTCACAGCTTTATGTGGCTTATTTGATTCTATTTTGGTTGTGGCTTGTCATGGTCATAGTGATAGTGCCGACGTCTTACAAGTTGAGAGCCCTGAAGCGTATCCCTGGACCTTTATCTTATTTTGTTGTTCATTTGGTTGAAATAATATTCAATTAGCATTCAGTACCAACTTCTCTTTGAATCTGAAATAATCAAAAGTACCCTCTCCTAAGTGCTTGTGTACTCCCAGGGGTCCAACACGCTGCTGATTTCCAAAAGAAAGGCTGCACGGTTTGAGAACCGCTGCTCTGTATCGCTTTGAACCACTCTGTTTCTCACTAGTAAACATAACACCGATGATTCCAGGTGGGCAGCCATCTTGAACACAACCCTCTTGAGTGTCCTCGCTGTTCATTCTCATGAGTTTGACAAAGTGTGATCCATCGTCGTCCAACACTTGAGAACTTCCCGGTGCCACAGACAAAGCCAAGGACGGGAGATTTAGACACCCCCCCCCCCCTGAGGTTTCCTGTCCTCTCCCTGTTTTTTCTCTCACCAAATCGCTCCTTCCTGCCTCTGCAGCTGCTTTCTGTCAGGTCCTCTCAGGGCTGTGTCAGACGCCAGCTGTTTTGTCTGTGCCAAATTCGATCCACGCAAGGCTTTTGTTGCCGTGGAAGAAATATAACGTGTAGCGCTTACCGCTGTCAGCCTGTTGTGCACGGATGGTAACGCAGAATCCAATACCCCTTTGTAAGGTTCCCAGGAAAATCGATTATGTGACTGTATGAAAGACGATGAATGTATACTGTATATCGGGAATGCACAGAAGGTAGATGTTAATGGAGGCCAGGGTTGTCACGAAAAGCAAGAAAAGACACGTTACTTTTCCCGCCTTATGGTTGTTGTAGGTCCTAAGAATCAATGTGATTTCCTTCCTTCTTGAAGAGTACGAACTAAACATGGAGAAGCCTACGATTACTACTAATAAACTTGCCTTGCCTATTGGAAAATCAATTTAACTGTTCAGCTGTTCAAGAGTTGAAATGTATTCAATGTTTTCAAGTAGAATGTATTAAAGATGTTTGGCATTTCATCCAAGAAGCTTCCTCTGTTGAATTTAAACAGTGTGTACCATTGGTTCGTAAATGCCCTATACCTGAATTCAATTACAAACAGTAGTAAATTAACAACAGTAAATTAAAAATGTTAGTTCCGGTCCAAACTCATTTCTAATTTTCCTACATTCCTACATGTTTGTAGCGTCATAGTTCTTCACAGGGACACGTTATACGTTTCACAACTCGCCGGGTCACTTTCATGGGAATGCAAGAAAACTAGCCTACAGATGCACTAAATTTATACATTTTTGAATAATAAGATGCACAGTATTATTTCAACAAATGTCTGTGTTCACAATTTACTAAAAGAGGACAAGTTCCACTACTAGAAAATATATTAGGTATGGACCTACATTTAAGTCGCTGAAAGTTTTGAATTGACTTATAAGAGAAGGAGGGGAGAGAGATTAGTTCTGTCCTTTTACCTTTTCGCTGTGTTTTCAATCATTTTGAATGAAAGCTGCTTGTTGTTAGCAGTAGCAGTAAGCTAAGTTAGCGGAGGAGGCTACGGGCTGCAGTTTGTCACACTTTCCCAAACTCCTCTGTCGAGTGGGATGCAAAGTAATGCACTGATTTTCCCAATGGTTTATAAAAAGACTGTCCTCCCAACATAAAAAAAAAAGATTAAAACGTATCCATGGAGCATTCATCCCCGGGCGAGCCATGATTGTTATAATCTGCAGGTCTGCTCATTTGCCACAGCAGATACAACCTGTTCTCCCGGTGAGCATTAATAACAGCAAATTAAGCATTAATAAATGGCAGTGCAATAGACACATGTTTTTAATCCTACACCAAGTCTATACACTACAACATATCGTGCGTTTAAGTGAAAGTATTAAAAGTATTCAGAATACAGTACTCTGATTGGCCAGAGTAATGGAAAACATTACAAAATACATTCTCAGGCAAGTATTCAGTGTTCTGTAATGGCATACATTTTTAAAGTATTCTCCCCAACACTGGATATAACTTTGGTTAGTATGTAAGTGATTCACTGTTGTTGGTCTTTCCCTGATTTAGGTGTGGTTTTACATAAAAATACTTTCTACTTCTTATCACAGTATGGGGGTCATTTATCAACCACTTACGTTTTACTCGCGTTCTCATTTACATATCCAATTTAGGGCCCTAATTCCCTAATATCGGATATTCCAAATGGTAAATAAGGTGCAACATGCCCAGGAATGGCCAAGCTTGTACTCACTATGTAGCACCTGTCTTAATAGATGATATCCTTTTGTTTTCATACTTCCTTTGGAGTCAACTGGATGTGGGTAATTTGAATTTGCCTCTTGTTCTTACACCCTTCAAGCTTCATTTACGCAGGCAAATTGAGAGAAATATTGAATTAGGCTAATCAGATAATGCAACATCATTAGTTATATGTAGAAGCATCGTAAAGCATTTGGTAAATAAAAGGCTGCTTCTTCTAATAAAGTGGAAAGCAGTCTTTAATATATTTCAGGCAGATGCTAAATAGAAACAAAATCTCCCGGAGACTTGGCTGCGTAAAGCACAGAGCGATATCCTGATGACAAGCCTCCGCAGCCTGTTGGAAATAATATACCTCTGATGACAGAGCAATAAAACGGCCTAATGCTTCTGCGAAATTTACTGAACACTGCAGCGCCGGCATTTATGGAACCATAAACAACCTCAGAAATATGGCAACGAGAAATTAGCAAAACAAACATTCTGTCATTTACAAACTTTTCTTGTCTTTGAGCAATGATGAGTTACATTTCACATTTACTTCTTGTAAATGGAGAATGCATGTATTCACCATACGTGTTGCTTGTACTTGAGTGATATGTTTACATGTTGGGTGGAGTAGCCAAAATACTGTATCCAGTGAAATAGTGTTACTTTAAAATGTATTTACTCAAGTTGACGTAAAAGGTAGTGACACAAACAATTACTCAAGTAAAAGTTAAAATACTGTACTAAAAGTAGTGAGTGTAAGTCTGAATTATGTTTTGGGTTTATGCAATTTATGTAATTGGACAGACACAACATAAACATGAACATTAGAAATAAATACACCATAAAAAGGATATTAACTAAATAATTGTTAAAATAAGTTACAGGAAAATGGTTATAGGTTTAAATGAAAATAAAGTAAATCACTTTCAAGTCAAAATAAGGCTTTTGTCACTCACATATTTACTATATTTAGCAGAATATAAGTTTGTTTTTTGTTTTTTTACTTTATTACGCAAGTTGAAGTTAAAGGTACTGTGAGATAAAACGACACCTAGAAGTTACTAAAGTAACTAACTTTAATATTTCAATTAAATCACGTTCCGCAGCTGTTTCCATAGCAACGTCAAACAATTGAGCTGGAACTAGCTTCAGGTAAAAAATCTTAAAAAGTGACTTAAAAAAAAGAAGCAAACGGGCCCAAATGAAGAGAGGAAGGACACCACGTCGTGCATTAAAACTGTATAACGCACGGCTCTTCGTTGTTTAATCCTTACTTACAGCATGCTTTCGTTGTGGCGTTGTTTCAATACGTTTATTCAATGCCAAAAGATCAAGGGTTGCATTAAAGTGATAGTCTGTAAGATTGCAAAGTGAGGTTAGAGAGAAAGTTGACTATCAAGTTCTTCCCCTACCCTCCCGATTAGACCAGAAAGTCCATCCATCCGTCCATCCATTTTCTTCCACTTGTCCGTTGCCGGGTCGTGGGGGCAGCTGTTGGAGCTGCCGAAATCACATTGCACCAGCCCCTATGGCTCCTCCTGCAGGTGGTGGGTCCACAGAAGGACGGCCTCATGGTTCTAACCGGGCCTGTTGGTCTCTCATAGGGGGCTTTTGAGACCAGAAAGTCACTCAAGAAAATAGTTTGTAATCAAAAAGTCAGGTGTAGGGCCCCTAGGTTAAGTCAAATCTCAGACATACACATAATTAAATTTGTAAAACATTTAAACTTACAGACCGTCACTTTAATCTTTCACCAAGATCTTGAATTGATGATGGGAGAGTGTGACCACTGCGCAAAGCCTTCTCCAGCACATCCCAAAGATTCTCAAAACTGCATCAATACATCACACAACAAACAGTCATTCAGTAATTCTATCTATTTTTATTCTTCATAACAGTCCTCTTTATGGAATACTCTTTTGTGTCCCTCGGCCCGTTTGAAGACCAGAGTCCTCTTTGGGTGCAGCAGGCGCCTCTGTGTGTCAAACATTTCCTCAGCGCGCCGCCTCAGAGCGTGTTTCCCAAACGCTGACAGGGAGAATGGATGGCCCCCATTACGTCTGGCTACAAACACATTCCAGCAGCATGAAGGGGCTGTAAATTATCCGGAGAGCCCGAACAGCCCGGGACACGCAGGCGAGCCAACGACGTCCCCTCCCGCCCCGCACTCCCGAGTCCCCCCCACCTCCTCCGCCCTGTCCCAGCTCCACCGCCTTTCAGACCTGGCCCTGTGCATGTAATGGGGTTGACCCGCACGGCAACTGGATTACACTGGCCTGAATTTCACTATGTCACAAGATACAAATGAAGAGTCACCAACATGTGACTAATGAAGGCAGGACATTTTAGATAAACAACCATCATATAACCTTAACCTAACATAAGCTTAACATAACCTTCATATTAACTAAATCCAGTGAGATCTTTCATTCAGCGTTTCTTTTGTTTTTCTCCTTGTGTGTGTATACTGGTACTGCTTCTGCTGACCATATCCCTCTTTATACACAGGAATATCCGTCTGGGCCCCACGCCCCCCGTTGGACTCTTGGTTCACCTGTTGTTCACGAACAACGCCGCTATTGCGACGCAGAAGTCCACTCCACAATAATCCACGAATGGCACATGGGGGGATTTTCCAATCGACGGTGAATTCCGTGATTTATAATCCAGTTTGAGGAACCACGAATAACACTGCACCAACACGTCTGTCCTTCGCTGATTCATAATCATTAGTCTTATATAATGTATTTCCGGATGCTCAAGGTCGCTTTATAATTTTGTGCATTATTCATTCAGCGAGGAACCAGTCTGTGCCATCGGCCCGTCCGACCAACATTCACACATTACCTCCACCCAGGTTTCCTAGTGTTGCCAAACGGTCTCCAAGTACCGACCAGGCCCTTCCCTGCTTAGCTTCGAGATCTGACGGGATCTGGCAGAGCAAAGGCGGTTTGACCCAACATTGGTTTCATGATGGGTTTATGAAACATGATTGGGCGCACAGTAGTGCAGAGGTTAGCGCGCCTGCTTCACAGCAAGACGGTCCCGGGTTTGATTCCCACCTGGACGTGGCCTTGGCATGTTCTCCCCGTGTTTGCGTAGGCTTCCAATTTCCCCTACCACTAAAAACATGTACAATAGCCCAGGATGAATGACATGTGCGCGTGAATGAATGATGGTGGTCAGAGGGACCGCAGATGTGTGCAGTCGCGACAGAGCTTCTGCCAGTCTCCCCCAGCGGAAACTGAGCCTACATTCATAGCTTACCACCACCGAGGGTGGAGTGAATAAAGCGCATGTAAAGCGCTTTGTGATCATGTCAGATTAAGTTCTTCTTCTTCTTTACTTCCCTTTCTGTTTGCTCGCGTTTGCTTCACCTCAGTCACAATTGCAAGTGCAATGGTGCCTGCCCTGGGCATAGAAGAATGAGCTGGTCGCCTGGGGTGCCATCTGTGGAAGAGCGCGGCAAAAAGTCCGATTTTTTGGTATATTTTCATGCCATTTACAGGCTTTCAAATGGGCACCAAATTGGCTACCCACCTTTGCCCCTCCCTCCAGCCACAACCAACCACTCACAGTTACAGCACCTGGTATTCAAACACGTTCTCCCGTCTGGTATAACCAGGCCCAAACTTCCGAGATTGAGAATTGGCAATAAAACATATAAATCCGTTTACGATTTATATGTTCGGCTGAACATCGTAACATCTCCCAATCTGTCTCATGCACCTCTTTGAGCCCCACATTAATCTGTCATCCTTCAATCTCACGTAATCAAAGAGATCACTGCGCGTTTTGGGACATCTCCAGTTTCGACACCCTTTTTATTTCCACACGCACCCTCGTGGCGCTGACCCTGTCGAGCTGCCATGACACTCGGAGGCACTACAGTAAAAGCGTCAACGCCGCGTCAGGTCAAATTCAGTTCACACGACACAAGAGCTGTACTGGCAGCCGAACAGACGTCCCATTAACGAGACTCCTCTGCCTCGTGGCGAACTTGCACACACCGCGTTAATCATTACATGCAAATGGTCAGATGTCAGGGCGCTTTGTTCCCATGAGGTCACAAGCTTGTTCTCCTCCGTCTCCTCCTCCAGGCGCTAAAGCAAAGAGCAAAGAGGAATCGAGCTTCACTCTTTTGGCAGTAAAGTTCCCAGCAGGTGAAGTCTCAATTTATACTTGGGTCCAGTATCACCCTTTTTACCATGTCATACTGTTGTTAAAATAAAGCATTTGGAAAAGAACGTAAATGTTACTTGTACTATTTTCGATTTGTTTGATGAAAAATGACACAGTGTTTCTTTAAAATACGCAAACGGGTCCCAAATAAGGCAGACCACGGTCGTCTTTAAATGGATTTGAATAGTAATCGGACAGCCTCGTGACTCCCGAGGTGTCCTCTCTTGTGAAAAAAAAAAAAGAAAAACCTTGAGCAACACCGCCCCGGGACATATCTGTGCGCCGTAACTCACCCTGCATCATCTCTTTACCTGACACCTCTTGCTTCATGTCGTTCTCATGTGGGACAGCCCTGAGAGGGGTGTGCTCGGATGAATGGGGTCAGGACGGGGCCGTGTCTTTGAGGCGGCAGCTGCTGTGTGTTGCAACACGTCCCGCAAGTTCATGCCGTCTCGTTTTATGGACCAGCCCTTTATTTTTAGGCCAACTGTAGCGGCGGCGTTGGTGTGTGGAAAAGTCAAATAAATACCATAACGTAATCTGTTGCGAGAGGAGAGTCAGCGCTTGACTTGTTTTGACACCTAATATTGGAAATGATGTTGAAAGGCAAAATCTAAATGTTTGGTTATTAGAGGAAGGCATAACATTTAGGCGGAAACAGTAACTTTGGCTTGCAGATTCCATCTTTCCTTTAACAAATAAATTCGCCTTTCCCACCACCGATCCTGATTAGGGCTGGTATAGAAAAAAAACAAGGTACCCAGCATTGAAGGAAGTGACTTGGTGGTTCAAATAAATGATCCAGATTTAAAAGAAATAGGGCCAGATGTTGTTCCTGGCGCAAGGACAGCTCTGCTCCAAACACGTCGTTAGACGGGCGTCATCTTTTAAATGGCGTGGTCTATTAGCCTTGTGGGACCAGAATGATTCCCTCTGTATTTTCGTATATACAGCGGGGGATCAGTCTGGACCCCCCGCTGGCTGTATCCACAAAATCAAAACGATCCCTTGGTCAGGTCAGGGAAAACGTCTAAATTAGTGAAAACTACTCAAACCAAGATAAATATTCTCAATTCAGGTCATTTAAACCCATGCTTAATAGCCACTTTTTGTAGCGCAATTTCTCCTGGTTCGTAAACACAGTTCACATATTATAGTGTAGGTATCGAAAAAGTATCTTTCAGGTTATTGGTATCAAAAACCCAGATCTAGGTGGATAAATAAATAGATTCTGTTACATTGATACAGCTGGACAGTTTTGTCTATACAGGTGGCTAGTGTTTCAGGGTTAACCATTTCCCTGCATGGCAAAGTTACAACTGCAAGCCTTAGTCCGTATTAATGATAAAGTAGCGACACAAGCCTGGCCGGAGTCCATGGCCACAAGTTTAAAGTCCTTAATTCCACCTCACGGTCAGCTGCGATGGTGCTGTTCCCGTATCTGACCTCGTTCGTCTGTCTGCGCCTGCATTAGACGGCGGTAAAGCCCTCTCCTCCACGTCTGAGCGCTTCACAGACAGACAGTGTGTGTGGGTCTGCAGTACCAGGTGGGCCGACCACAGCAGCAGATGGCAATCAAGGCAAAACCAACAAGCAGTACACGGGATTAGTCTGTGTGCACGTAATTAATGTGGTACAACACATCATAGTGTTAGTGAAAGTATTTTGAAGGGAACATGTTTATTCACAGCTTCAGGTTTCAAGGTGAATATCAAATTTGGTCACAACTTGCAAACTCCTCTGTCCAAGGGTTTTTTGTTTTTACCTTTATTTTAACTGCCTCTCTTATCTTTTTGCCAGCGTGAAAGGTCCACATTTATATGTCTGTATTACTCAAAGGCACTATACCCAATTTTTTAAATTTTTTGTTAAAATGTGAGTAAAAAGGTAAACCCTTTTTTTTTTTTTTCGCATATAACTATTTGTGTTGACCACACAGATCATCAACAAATGCAATGCAATACAATGCAAAACTTCATGTGTCAAGCTTATTTTTCCACAAAGTCGAAGTTTTACATACTTTTATATGGTAAAAAGAGTGTAAGCCCACAAAAAGAAAGTTGGGTATATTTCACTTCCTTATTGGACACCGACAGGAAGTGACATGGATAGAGACAAACTATTGTAAACTGTTTCTGTGCACTGCTATGGGACTATAAATGTCATTTCCTGTCAGTAGCTTAAAAACTTCAAACAGAAACTAACTTTTCTGCCCAACTTTTCTTCATTAAAATTACAGTTTCACTGAAATAAATGATTATTATTACTTTCAACAAATGTTATCCATCGAAATGAGTCATATTTTCAAAAGCTGTCATATGCACTTTAAAGTCACACTGCGTAAAATTATGCCCAAGAAAATAAAATTGAACTACAAGCATTTATTTTATGATATTTTCCATCATTGAAAAATACTTCATAATTTTACAAACAAACATGTGCTTTTGCTGTGAGTGTCCTAAGACATGACTGTATCTTTACCGGGAGTGGGTACGTCTCCATGGAGATGTGACTAAAGTCAGTAGAATTTGAGATTTAAACAGGTTAGGTCTTCATCCAAATCCATTCTTTGATTACCCACTGAAGTAATAGCATTTTCTGTGTCGAGCTGGTCATTGGGATCATGTTTTGTAATGATAGCAACAATAGTCCAAAATGTTACGCAGTGTGCCTTTAAGTTGAAAAGTTATAAAACATGGCATATCAAGGATAGTGTGCAAATATAATGTTACAAAGTCCAGAGTAATTTAAAGTGGAAATATTTATTTTTGAAATTTTAAGCATGTCACAGTGTTGTTGCTTAATATAAAACATACCTGGATTTGCGTTTTGGGGCAGTCACACATTTTTGAGTAATCTTTGAATCTTCACATTACAAACACAACTATCGAACGTGGGTTTACTTAAATTGAGAGCAGTAGTCCCTTTTTTATTCATTCAGACTTTATCCTGATCTGACCAAAGTTGAGGTATCCTGACAAGAACCAGGAAATACGATCACATTAGTCCAGTACTCCGGTCTCTGCACTGGCTTCCTGTCACTCAGAAAATAGAATTTAAAACAGCTCTGCTTGTGTACAAGTCGTTTCATGGTTTAGCACCAAAGTACATCTCTGACATGTTAGAGCCGTATGAACCATCTCGGGCCCCGAGAACTTCAGGGAGGGGTCTCCTGGAGGTTCCCAGAGTCAATAATAAACACGGTGAGGCTGCGTTTCAGTTTCATGCAGCTAAAATCTGGAACAGTCTTCATGAGGATGTGAGACAGGCCTCAACTCTGACAATGTTCAAATCCAGGCTGAAAACAGCTCTTTTTACCCGAGCATATGAAAACTGAAAGTATTTTATCTGCACTCTTGCCTTTTACTGTAATTGATACATTTTTATGTTGATGTTTTATTGATTGATTTGATCTGTTTTCTTGTAACTTTATGCAACTGTGAAGCACAGTTTGAATTGCCTTGTGTATGAATTGTGCTCTACAAATAAACTTGCCTTGCCGTGCCTTACTTGAAATAAGAAAGTAGAGTTACCAGTCTTTCTTACCCCATGTGGAATTTGCTGAAACCTATCAAAAACATCTCAGAAGTCGAATAATCTAGGTCAAATGCCCAACTAAATCTTAAACAACTCACATTAAAATGATTATGCCAAATTTCAGACATTTAAACGAATCTAGGTATACATGTGTTTGGTTTGTAAGCCACTATTTGATGTCCCCTTTAACTCCATGACAGTATGTTCGATTGGTTCACAGAATAGTTCTTGTTCCACCCTGCACGTCTCGTCTTTAGTGTGTTGAGGCTGCCAGGTCACACGTCTGAAAGATTTACTGCTCGATGGGTCATCCAGGGTTTGTCTTTACGACTGACAGGTCTTTGTGATATTTCTTCCGAACGGCATGTGCTAGTCTTGTACAAATAAGACACGCACGACTTTTAGACACAACTGTCACGTGCGGCTTGAATTATGGCGTGTCAAGTGTGTGTCATGTCAATGCCGTTCGTGAAGGCTGGATTGGACTGCAAAGTGAACTCTTTTGGTGAGATAGAAATGCAATTTTTCTGAAAATTGTGGCAGATTGATTTCTTATTAATGTTTTAAATTCAATATTCCCTACAAATGTTTGCACCTGCCTGAACAGGGACTAAAGGTGGAAACTGGCACTTAAGGTGAGACACTGCAGGTGAATATGGACATGTTTTTTAGATTTAGAGATATACATTTTTAACTTTTGCTGTAGAGATTACTGACCTAAATATGAGAAAACACATTGGTATATCCTTTTTCTTTTAAAATTGCCTATTTATCACTGAAAAAATCTGGAAAAATACAAATTTCTCCTTTGTTTTTGTTTTATCCAAAACTTTATTGAATAGATATGTTGGTAGATTTAGTCGTTTAGATTTGGTAAACTAAATGATTTTTGTCACCCTGCTTCGGCCCCTTTGAGGATCAACCACATCCATGCTGAAAATGCCTGCCCACTGGAGTAAGAAGTATAAAACACACAAAAAAGATGAAGTGCTCATATGGGAACTAATTCAAAGATGCGCAATATGAAAGTATTGCAAGTATTCGCGGTCAGGGTCACGTTATCAACTATAATCGCCTCCACTACTGTCAACATCTATAATCTATTTATTTTGTATTGATTGGTTTATTTGGGCTAATTTCCATCCGTCATCCCCCATGCGCACTCTCAAACACACTCTCATTCATCCATTGTACATGTTTGTATGAGTACCCAACAGTGCAAGGTCTATCTGATCTTTTTTATTTTTATTTGATTGATTTATCTTTTGTTCTTGCTTTTTAATGTTCTTTATTCATTGTATAATAAGATATTTCCATCCATCCATTTTATTTCGCTTTATTCGAGGCCGGGTTGTGGAGGCAGCAGTCTGAGCAGAGCAAGACTCCGAGATACTTGAACTTCTCCACTTGAGGCAAGAACTCTCCACTGACCTGGAGAGCTATTTTTACTCTGTTATTGGTTTATTGCACATTTACCTTATTCTTTTTGAGTGCATAGATACTGAAAGATCCCACTGAAAAAGCCTTTAAAATATTGTTAAGTACAAGACTGGAAAGAAACATTTACTTTTGGCCATTGAAACAGCCCCTATAGTTCTATGGAGAAACATTGAACCAGTGATCAAACATGTTATGAAGATTAGATATTAGATTAGGAGAACGTTTCTGGGGCAGATCTTGTTGTTCATAGCGCAGGCTGTAGAGCAGACGAGTGCGCAGACGGGTGGCGCTCCTTGCAATCTTCAGTGTCATACCTGGCACTGAAGAGGGGGGGGGGGGGGCTGTAAACGCTTAATAACATGCACATGCAAGATGAAAGAAATAAAACTGTCCCTCCGCGGGGAAAGAACGGCAGCAGCCTCGGCGTTGGACACCGTTAGAATGCGCAAAGTTACCGAATGTAAGGATTTAATGGATCGGAAACTGTCATATTGGCTGCGGAGTTGCAGAGTTATGCAGTAGTTGTAAGAAAAGCGTAGCTTATTGGAACGTTTGAGCTACAGCTGCAGGATTCTTGGAGCGGCTGAATTGGGAAAAGGTTTGCTATGCTTGTGAAATGCGCTTCTTTCTTTTGGACTGAGCTGTAGCCGACACGAGGAGCAACATGAGGCTTATTACAACGACCACCGCTGATGCTCTTCATTCATCAGGAGGTAAACACTGACAGATTAGGTTAGACGTGGTGTTGTGGCACTTGAGTGTGCGGTTTATTTATGGGAAGCTGTTGTTTCTACTGTACAAGTAAGCCAGCGCACGCTCAAGCAGACTGTTCAAGGTCATTTCGCTTTTGTTTTCAATTTGACATTGATTCTATGGAAGAATACAAGGCAGCGCGATGTAAAGAGGAACATAATGTGAAGGTTCCCACAGAAGAGCAGCGCCCCGAGTGCTACTTCTAATGAACCACGCCTCGGTCGGCCTCTTTCTCTTAAATAACGCCCTCTCCCTATGGCGCGGCCTTTAGAGCTAAACCTGCGCCACATGCAAGATCATGTTAAGAGACACAATGGGCCAGAAACCTGACAAAGTTGAGTTTTGCCTGCAGTGGGTCCCCTTACGTGAACAAACACATTTTAGTTTTCAAGTCACATTCTAAATACATCCAGGAGCATTTAATCATTCTCTTTGAGTGAAGGCAGGGGGACAAAAGGCTAAACTTTCAAAGGTTTGTAAGAACATAAGACCCCATAGACGTCGGAATGTTTTGGACACTGACGCATTTGGACACTTAACCCCTAAATAACTGCATTTTTTGTGAGTTTCAATGAGGCTGTGATAAACCGAGGAACACGAGTCAAAACAGCTCACACCAAGCTACGTTTTAGGAATCTCAACCCATGCAGACTCTGTTTTTAGTTCAGCAGTGCCGCCGTGGGGCTCTGGTCTGTTTCACTCTCAGGTAATTAAAGACTGGAGCTCTTCCATCAAACACAAGCGCACCACTGACCGAGCTAATATTGATGAAGAGGGAGACCGTAAAGAGGTCCAAGAGCAGCACAGCGGGAGAGCGCCTGCGTTAACTCCGGTGTGTGCACAACCACCAACAAGTTACAAACATGGATTATAGTGAGCGTTTCAAAACAAAAAAACTTGGGGAGTGGGGGGATAATCCAATGAAAGTGATCAGCATTTACTACAAAATCTAAAAGTCTTGAAATAGAAACATTGTTGAGTCCCAAAATGATGTAAAAGTAGTAGTTTAAAGCTTGTGTGCGAGGCTGCAGCTCACAGATCGTTCCTCATGGTCCAAAACTTGGACTCCGCGATAACCAGATGTGTAAAACACAAAAGCAAATAATCTCTGAAAGTGTAAAAGCTGTTGATGCTGACTGTTTTGTCAAATCCAGGCCAAAGCAGCGACACCAGTGCAAGTGAAAACGGCGTCTCCAGTCCACACTCCAGTCTAGGCCAAAGCAGCGTCTCCAATCGAGGTCAAAGACTCCATTCCAGACTCCAGTCCAGGCCAAGCAGCGAATTGATTCCAGTGACTCCAGTCCAGGTCAAAGCAGTGACTCCGGTCCAGGTCAAAGCCGTGACTCCGGTCCAGGTCAAAGCCGTGACTCCAGTCCAGGTCAAAGCTGTGACTCCAGTCCAGGTCAAAGCAGTGACTCCAGTCCAGGCCAAAGCAACGACTCCAGTCCAGTCTCCATAAAGTCTGAACAAAGATGGTTTATTTCAAAACTTTAAAGGAAATGATTATGATTTTAGGACTACTGGTTGTGATAAGGCTAATAGAAAATTACTGCAGAAAATTATTTGGGCTTTTGTAAAAAAAAATCCAATGGAGGACTTAGCCCCCTGCAGTATAGTTAAAAACATGGACATTATTCAGGGTGTCCCAAACATAGAGCATATTTCTATGAAAAAAAGTTTTGCAACTTTAAAATTTGCCCCAATGACACTAATGTGTGTATTTTCCCGACAGCACCTGTATTGGACCTGCTGACCTACATTTCCTCTTAAACACACACACACGCACACACACACACACACACGCACACACACACACACACACACACACACACACACACACACACTATGCTACGCTATATTGTAAATGTTGTATTGATTTTGGGGCTGGGCCCACTCCTTTTGAGCAGAATGTTTACTTCTCAAATAAACTAATAAACGAAACTAAAGTACACGGTGTATTCCCGGAAGCGCGTCTGGGTGCTGCTCTCCTCTTGGTGCTGCTGCAGCTGGAGACGAGCCAGGTCCCGTCAGTCAGTGTGGAGGGAGAGGCCAGGGCTTTTATTAAAGTGCGTCTGTGGTTCAGAGGTGCCCCGCGGGCAGCACACACATCAGCGCCTCTCTGACGTCTTCTTTCATCTTCACCTTTTCTCCTCTTGACAGACGCCATTTCTGTTGCCAGTCACATTTTTTCTCACTCTCTTTGACACGAGGCTGTCTCAGAGGCAGACTTAATCCTCCGCGCTGTGGGGCGAGTGCACGGCAGTTTGGAAACACGGGTGTAAGGTTTCATGTTACACTAAGGTAAAAATGAATACAATTCCACACTGATTCAGGCAGTGGATGATTATTTAATACTTTACACATTGCAGATCCAGCCACAAATAAAGCAAAAAGAGGAAAAAGTGTAAAAGTAAACAATCTAGCTCCTGGAACCTGAAAGCCCCTCCTAGTCTAAGAAAGCTCACCTCATTGATCCACGCGTGATGACTTTTGAAAAAATATCATTTATTTCACGTTACACATTTCAGGACCAGAAGGTCAATTATGCACATTACATTGAATGTGTAATGCATCAAGACTTACCATCACTTAAATTGTTTGCCATATAAAAAAATGACTCAAACTAACAGACAAAATGATAATTGGCTGCACGGTGGTACAGCGGTTACGCCTTCAATTAAAATGTAAAGATTTTAATTGACAATCTTTAAATGTCAATTAAAAGATTGACATTTTTTTTATCTGAAATAATGTCAAGTACCCCCAGATAAGTGCCTCTGTTTGGGAAATACTGGGTTAGAAAATGCTGTAATGAAGCCTAGGCGTTGATTCAACCTGGGAAACTAATTTCAGCATCACCCACCTCCAGCCAATGGTCGCTTCCGAGAGGGCCACACCTCCGCCTCAGCATCAGCGCCGCACCTTCGTAGCAGCCAATCATTGCCCTTGGTCCCGCTTTTAAGCCCCAGCAATCGCGTTTCGTTTGCTTCCCAGCTGTGCTGCAACCCACCTCCGCCCCGTCTCCACCTCTTCTGCCCACAGCTTCTCCCTGCTGCATCCTTCACGGGTCCTCCATACCAGGCTCCGGGGGAAGACATCCCTAACTCCAAGCTGTACTGACTTTCATACAGTACATCGATGTCTCCCGCCGGGTCTGATCGCCAAAACTAAAATACATGTCAATAACTCTTCCTAATCGCTGCTTTTGTCTGTTTGAGTCTATCCAGGTTGAAATGAACTAAAGTCTCCCTTTATTCCAGCTATTCTACCTGGTTCAACAGCACTCTACCCTCCGTCCCCATGCCCTCCTTCACATCAAACCCCTTCTTCTTCAGCAGACATGTTCACTGTCGGTGGCGGGTGATTGAGGAATGAGCATTTCCAGAGATTGTAATGTAAGAAAAGCACTTCCGGGTGAACAGGGGTTTCATTGTAAAAGCTGTAAAAAGTCAATTTTGCATAACAATCTCCTTTAACAAAGAGTTGTATTTTTCAGGCTGTGCTCCAATGGCGACCGCAAAAGTCCAAGTCCAAGTGCTTTCTCGATCCACTGAAGGGCCAGGCAAAAGTACGAGCAGGACAGGCTTATGAGTATGAGTTTTTGTGATGGCATTCAAAAGGACTTCCGCGTAAACCAGCTACTCCCAGAGCAGGAAGGTAAATGGATCAAGTTGGCTTCAATATTGAATCATGTCATGTCAAATGTTGATTTATTAGCCGAGTGTTTGATGAGTAAACACTTGCAGCTCAGCGCAGACATAGTTGCGGGCATCGCTGGCGCGGGAACGAAAACAGCTGCAACGAATATCGGCCACGTATCAACTTCACTATTCCACAGAATTCCTGCGACTGTGGGAGTGTTTTCTTAATAATTTGGTTGCGGTTTATCGCTTTAATTGATTTATTTGACTTAAGTAATTAAATGAAAGATTGATGACCTTATTATGTTTCTGTAACTTGTCAGAAGTTCCACATGCGGAAAAACATAGCGCTGGAAATGAAACGCAGGGATTGTACCCGTCATTATTAGGAGGTACACAACATGCTCGTGCAGGAATTTCCCATGTCATGGTAAAAGGGACAGCTGAGACTAATGCTATAAAAATGACTTTATAGACATTTTGCACTAAATTGTTCCGGTTTTCATAAAAGTGGCTTGAAGAGGAGCTAGATCACCACAGTAGAAGCAATGTCAATGCTATAGTAGCTGGAAATTATTCATTAAAATTAAAACAATGTGTTGTTCAAGGCCGTTTGTGAGGCAAATAGCATATGATTCAAATATTCACTCAAGTTATTTGAAAAATAATTTTACCCAAGTACAAGTAAAAAGTATGGTCCCAAATATTTACTCATGTAAGAGTAAAACAAGTACTTAGCCGACTGTGAGTACTGAGCAACTGAGCGTAAACGTTTGAATCATGTTTCCGTAGTGACATAAATTGTGACAAAGAAAACCTGAAATAATGTAATATTTTCAAAGAAAATAGCATAGAAAAAAAAATACTAACAAAACACAAAATGTAAAATGTGTCAAAATGAAGATTTGTCACTTAGTGGCACAAGTTCCTTTTTTTCACTCAAGTAAGAGTACAGATACTTAATAATAATTAATACATTTACTCCATAAAGAAGTAAAAACTACTTGCAAAAGCACAGTAACTTCAGAAGTACATGTACTTACACCTCTGACTCTGAATGTGCTATTGCAGGATTGCCAAACCTTTCAAACACAGGAGAGCAGGAATGCTTTATTTGCACTTGATATAATTATAACTTTTTGTAAACTTGGCTGCTTTGTTTCAAAATGTCAAACCAATCCTGTGTTGTCTGTTGAGGTCCTATTTTACTGTAATTGTCGTCACCTTTCTGTTTTGCATGATCTCACTGTGTCTGCGGCAGTTTCTCCCCATGTGCTACGGTTTCCCTACCATTAAAAACACATACAATATGTTTTCCTTTGGCTGCAGGACTGCCCTGGAAAAAGCGATTGTGAATTCTTAAAAGGACTTTCTGAATTTACAGGGTTTATACAGGCAGAAGCAAATCAAATTTAATGCCATTTTAATGCCCAAATACGACATTTTAATAAGGTTAAGGCACAAAAACAGTACAACGAAATTTGGCCTCTGCATTTGATTTACCTATTGTACATGTTTTTTGTGGTAGGGGAAACCGGAGTACCCAGAGGAAACCTGCGCAGACACGGGGAGAACATGCAAACTCCACACAGAAAGGCCCTGTCCAGGTGGGAATCGAACCCGGGACCTTCTAGCAGTGAAGCACGGGCGCTAAATGCCGCCGCCACGCAGAATACATCGACCCAGAAACAAATGGTGCATATTTAATTTCATCAAACAGAGGAAAGAGAATTGGTCATAACGGGAAACTTTTGGGAAAAGAAAATGGTAAATTTCAGCCAAAACTGAAACTGAATTACTTTAGTACAAATAGTTTGGTATTTGGTTATGAACTTAAACAGTAAAAACAATTTGAGCAATGTCACAGTTTTCCAAAAAATGTAGATTTTTGCCGGTTTGAATCCAATTTAATGCCCTGCGGATAAAATCTAAACTAAAATAGTCCAATCTCGGTGGAAAAAGAAAATCACTGTAAATGTATTCAGTCAAATTCTGCCGAACATGGCTGGCACTTGTGCTTCACAGCCGGGGTAGGCAACATCTGGCTCAGGGGCAAAACCTGGCCCTCTAAAGCCCAACGCACACCCAAACGCCTTGACACACTTTCTACGAGAGGAACGCACACCGAGGTGGCTGTGACGGAGGAAAACACAGGCTTTAGTTTTGAAATCCCACATGGGCGCACGTCAGAGGACGTGCCGCGGCGCGCTGTGTTCTGGTGTGCGTTGAGCTTAACAAGGAGCCTCTGGCCCACAAGATGATTCTGATAAATATGATCATGCACATCAGAGATCAAATAAGTGTGAAAGTGCTATTAAAAAAAATGTCCCCAAAGATTCCCGTGGGGCGCCTCCCGAACCCCCTCTGAAAACCTTGGGATTTGGAGAAAAAGTTTTACTTTTTTGGGCCACGATTGGGAGGTTTGGCCCCTAGTCTTTTTTACATAGAAGGAAATCCCCGCCACAAAGCGGACTTAGCCAACTCTGTGCTTATGTCTCAATCGCCAATGTTTCTTTTCTCGCAAACGAACTGCATCAGCAACACAAGCATGAATGAAGTAAACCAGCGCTCCGCTCCCTCCCGCTCGGCGATTCATTTTAATCACGTCCAAATGATTTATTTAAACGCCGGCGCAGGTGTCACCCGCTTTCCTCTCATTTTTCCAGAGTGTTTGTGTTCTTTGCCGGGTGATAAATCTATCTTCAGAGCAGCCCAATATGACTAATTATCTCAGAAATATCAAGACCAGATGTGGAGCTGAAGGGAGATGGGAACAGACAGCCAAAAAAAGCCCCGTTTCCACAACGGGACATAACTAACACAGAGGAGCGAGCGTTCGAAATGTGTTAGCGGTGTCAAGTACAGTTTGGGATTCATCTTCATAAGCTACTTATAAAACATTAGCTACAAAGTCATATTCATCATATTTTTTGGGGGAAAGACAAAAAAGTGCCCTCAGTGGACAGTAGTGGGAATGACCACGTTGTAAATCGGTGAAAACAAGCTTTCACTTTGAGCTAATGGCATGCTGGCAAATCGTTGGTGATGAATACACTTTGAGTGCATAACTGCTGGATGGATTATGGGCTTTAAATGTCCATGACAGTTTTCCTTTATGTTGCAACAAAATCCAGGAAACACAAATCAAAGCGCTTCAGCTGTAGAGTAGAGAAGGTTAACAGGGTCACTCAAAATACTAGCCCAGTTTTTGAAGAGGGAACAGGCTGAAGGTTGAGAATACTGTATGTCTCCTTGAAGTGCAATTTTATCAGATGGCCATTTTATTGGTGGTGCTCAACTGGAGTGGCATTGAGACCCACCATCGACCTCGAGCTGCGACATCTGGCCCACATAAGAATATAACAAACCATAAGATACTGTTCAATTTGAATACAAAGTAATGTCAAATGTTCTACTTTCCCTCAAGTTAATGTTGATTTAAGAATTGTATAAATTTATAAAATCTATAATTCAATCATAATTCAACAAACTCAGGTAGTGTTTTATTACCACTTGAGTAGATACAAACAAAAGTTGTCTAATCCTCACAGCCTACTGACCGACCTGTTGAGTTTGTACCCGATAATATGCTATGGACTAATTACTACTGAGTGGATGACTGACATATCTGTCGACCAATATGGCTGATATGTCGGGCTGATATATGGGTATTTTACAATATTGGCTATGTCTGGAACTGAAAGTGATAGCAATCGTTGTTTGCATTGGAAAGAACTCAGTCACAGCCCTCCCAACACTTCCGAAGTCTCAGGGAGCTGAGAAACATCGTGGTGAAAATTGTACACAAGTTTGTACACCCTCAGTTTAGATTTGATATATGTTCTGTGGCAGACTTTTACTTATAATTTCAGAATCCTAAGCGATAGGCTACAGTAGATACCGATGCCATACAAGGGGGAATCACACTCTCATGGGAATCACACTTCTTCCCACTTTATAGCCGTTTTCTAGCGGACTGTAAACATATGTGACCAGTCACTAGAATCAAAGACACAAGTCGGTCCTGGGGCATTTTGAGATTTTCACAGATTGTTAAAGTGTAGTCTCCAAGCTTTCCAACAATGTGTAGCACATGGAAATCTGATAATATTTGGAGACGTAGCGGCGATTTGAAGTTAACAATTCCAAAAAGGCCCAAGGGCTGAAAAACTCCTCTGAAGTTTTTGGCTTGACTTTGATGGTGTGTGATAAATATTATTTATCCCACACCAATAAAGTCAAACCAAAATTGGGTCCATTCCATATGGATGTTTTTGTTTTATTTTTTGCAGCAAATTGTTGCAAAAATTGTTGTTGTTCATTAGGAGCGAAAAACAACACTTGTTAGCTAACGTAGCATGAAGCTAATGTTGTTTTGGAATCTGCTGATTTTGTCTTTTGAACAAGCTCCCTCTGAAGTACCTTAAGTTCAACACATTTTACATTTTAGAAGCATCATGGTCAGGATTATAGGCAACACATTTTTTTTAAATCGGCCAAAATGATCTGCCGTGCATATCGGCCTTAGAAAATCCCATATCGGTCAACCTCTACTACTGAGCCTTTCTGTCCATTAATTGAAGCAGTGGCTCAATGATTCGCCCACTGATTGACAATTGACAGTTCGATGTCATGAGTTTTCTTTGGCCTCCATAATCTGTTCTCTCTGTTGTACTGAATGGGTGTGAGCTCATACGAATGTGTGACAATTGCAAATTATGCACGAGCTACTGCACAATCCGGTATGTTTACATGCTTGCGTCTCATAGGTTCATTACCATGTTCCAGGGAAATGCAGTTGCTATTTTGGTCGGAATAACGTAGGCTCATTCTCGATCAAGATTTAGAGATGGGCCCCCAGGACTCTTGCTGCACTTTTTGATGAACGAGCCGAACGGAGGAGATAAATCCCCCTATGGGACGATAAAAGTCTACGAGAACTCTTTGATTAATCTATATTTTTATGTTTTTTTTTTTTTTTTTTCCGAAAAGCTAAATACATTCAAAAGCTAAATATAAAAGCATAAAACAGCCTCTTGAACCGATCTGCCCGGGGGAAAAGTGTGCTAAAAGAGTTGAAGCGAGTGCACCTCCTGCATGTGTTTTCGCTCCAAACACGGGTCCGTTCGGTGCGAAGTTCCACAGCGCAGGTCATAAATCTAACCTGCTGATGGCCTGTTTTCCTCCTTTATTTCACTCAGCACCTCGCCCCCATTCATCCTTCAAGCCCCACCAGCTCCACTCCGGGGGTTGATCCGCCGCCCAGAAACTGTAACCAGACTTCACGAAACCCTTCTTAAACAACCCAGATATATTTCAACCCCGTTTTTGAAAAAAAAACAAAACAAAAAATAAAATAAATCTCAGACACAAAATGTACTTTTTTCGTGATTTATGTCATTCTTTATTTCCGCTTCACGTCAGGGTTTCTTGGATCGGGGCGACTTAAGTGGGAAGTGATTGGTGTTCCTCCATCTATTGGCTCAAACTGCGATAATGTTCCGCGCCAGAGCCATGTTAAGAAGGAAAAAAAAAAAAATGAAAGAAAGAAAGAGAAAAATCTGCCGTCCTTGTAGAAGAACGGGGTGGAAAAAAAAAAAAAAGAATAAAAAAATAGCGAAATCAAAAAGGGCCCTGCAGGAACGAGCGCTGCTGACACCTTGACAGTTTGCCATGAGTGACGTGTGATCTGTACAAATTTCAGAGCTAATAAATCTACCTGTCAGTGCGGGCGACTTGAAAGGTTCGGAGCCCCGCGGCACGGCTTAAACACAAGTCGTGTTGATGAAATTCTGTAGGCTGGAGAATTATGGCTGTCAGAAAACCGCCCACATCAAACTGCAAGTCCTTGGCTCGCCTCCTTCTCCCTCTCTCCCTTTCCCTTCGCCGGTCTCTCAACACTCCAGCCTCTCCCTTTCCAGACAGCTCACTCCCCGCTTCCTCCTTCTGCTCGAAAACCGCTTTTGGAAAAAAAAAAACGAAACGCAGGGCGAAACACATATAGAGGGGCCTTTCAAGGGGTTTGGAGAGGCCTTCGTTACATCATTCTGACACCCCGCAGACGGGGAACAGAGCGGGTACAGTAGCCAACATCCACATTCCAATAAGGGCACTATAAACATGCATTGTGTTATATATGGGAGCTGTCAAAACGCCGAGGTCAGGTGAGAGTGGAGGGAACTACACTATAGTGTTCCTGCACTCGAAAGTTGAACTCATTTGAAAAACTGGAGAGTTTTTTTGTGAAAAGTTCTACAACACAATATTAATCAAAATGACTGGTTTTAGATCCACTGCGTGATGTGTCGCCACTAGAGGCCACCAAAAACAACATCCTTCCCCTTTAAAGGCCCTGCACCTGATTTGTTTGGTAAAAAAGGGAATAAAAAGCAATGAAACGTCCCAATTCTACTATCCGGGAGCAAAGTGGACACCCCTGTTTGACGTCAATAAAAAATGAAAAAAATAAAACTCGTAATAATTGAGCATGTAAGTGCCACCCCACCTCAGGTATAGGGCTTCCACGTAGTGTGCTTGAACCCGGCACCACAATACGGCCCCCACAGATGCACACGCTAGAATACACATTACTGAGGGAACAACAGACGTTTTGTGAACAGCGTGGACAAATGCTGCCTTTTTGGTGCCTCTTTGGTTGTCGTTCAGAGGCAAATACTAGAGGAAAGAAGCAGCTAAAAGACAACTCAGAAAGTAAGCTTCATGCTAATGTTATGCTAACACCTGCTAAAGTTGTGCTAACAGCGGCTAAATGCCATCATTGGCAAAATCACCTTTTTCAACAGCGGCATGATGACATCAAATCCCGTATGACCTGCCTGTTTTAGTGAGGGCTGTCCTCTCTCCTCTGGACAATCGGTGGCCAGCAGTCTGTTCACGTCACGTAAGTGTCAACTCAGTGCGCTTTGTACCTGGTCAGCCTGGCTTGGTCTTTGCAAGGGCAGTGGGGACGCTCGCCCAACAGGGTAGACCAGGCACCGTGTCGGGTAGGGCCTGCCAGCAGAAACGTGGCAAAAGTTTCTCCTCTTTGTTACCCCAGTGAAAAATGTTTGTCTCTACCACTGACAGCGTGCTAACTAATCAATGGTGGCGTGATAAATGCAGTTTGAGAGCAGAACCGCTCAGACTGGGCTTGGTAATGGATTATTATGGGCTTTGAAATAACATTGGATACTTCTGAGCTCTAGTATTACACAAAATCCAGCAGAGAATAAATGGCACTAAAATAAATGAATGATGCTACTCAAGGGGGGTAATTTATTAAGGCAGGTGCTAAATAGCAGGTTTAAGGTAAAATATTACGGTATTGTGTTGCACTGTTATTTTTAATTGGGTTTTGCAATGTCACCATGGTAACCCAGTCACCCTTTCACCTTTTCACCTCTGGACTTCCTGATAGGTGGGAACTCCTGATTTCACAAGATGCCCGTTATGCGTGTGTGTCATTTAAATACCAAAAGCCCCATAAATCAAGCACTCCACCTCCTCCTACTTCCACATCCTCCGCATGTCTCACCCCCATTTTCGAAAGAGTTATACCTGTTTATCTTTGATCCGAGTGACTTCTTTCAACCCCAGCCGGCGCATCCTGCGAGCGATAAATCGTCTATGCGTGTTTGGATAGCGATTTTACTATAAATGTTTTGAGTTAGGCCGCTCTTCAAAGGCGTCTGCGCATGTTGAAAGTTCACGCACGACCCGGGGCAAAATAGCAACTCGTATTGATTTAAATTTCAGAAGGTGTCGCTTTTTTTGCAAATCAGGCTACGCCCCGTTAAGCCACCGTGATAATAAGATGGCGCATAATAAAGATCAAAATGTCATTTCACTTCATCGTGTAATAAAGCACATTTTTCATTCAACTCTATCAACACATTTCGCAATACAATTACACAGACACTATTCCAACCGGACACTCAGCCGACATTGCCGTGAAAAAGATTCCATACATTTGTTTATATTTATCACATTTATCATTAAGTCCATTTTTATATCACACAAATACATTCCCGGTCCGTACAAAATGCAGTTTCCAAATGAATACTACATTTATTCAGGGAAAGAAAAATCCAAACCTATCAGGCCCTGTGTGAAGAGGGATTAGTTAGTTAAAGGCACTATATCTGACTTTCTTCAAGTAATGAAAAAAAAAGTTTTTTCCGCCTTTAGGACATTGTAAACTTTAGGAATTGTTCTCGGTGCAGACGTGCAACATAAAACATGTAACACAGAATTTAGATACAAATAAGCTATAAAACTTTAAACTATAAGGCTATAGGGGCATGCATAAAGAATATCAAAATAAATAAGATAAAAAATAAAAAGTCAAATATGGAAAGACGACAACAATTGACATAGAACAACAGCGGGATTATATTTACGTAGGCGTATAAGGTGATAAAGTGATATAAAGGGATGAAGTGATAGCAGCGGATCTAAGTGTGGACACACCACACAGAGCAACAGGGCAGATTACATCCATGAGCCTGTAACTCAGCTACTGGGCCTGGTGCATCTAATAATAAAACATTTGTATCAGTTTCATGAACTTGCCGGTGAGTTGTCTAGCATTTCTGTTCAACAGACCCTGAAAAGTGACTCTGCGAGTTGTGAAATCCCTGTGAAGAATTGGGACGCAACAAAAATGCTAGGAAGTTAGGAGTTAGTTACAAAACTAACATTTTAATTGAGCGTTATGTTATTGAAAAATCAGGCATAGGTCCTTTAACCCACTATGCTAAAAGTCAAACATGGTGGTGGAATTTGGGGGCTGTTTTCCTGCTTCAGGAACTGGACAACTTGATGTCATTGATGGAATAATGAATTCTACTGTCTACTACAGTGGTTCCCAAACTGGTGGTTACGAGTCGCAAGATGATTTTGACATTTCTGACATTTAATTGTATGCATTTTTTATGCTAAACAGCACATTTTAGTGAACTGAATCCAAATATCAACATACAGTATCCAAACTAACATCACTAAACCAGATTTTAAATGTTTTGAACCTTTTATTATGAATGCATTTTACATTTTCCAGAGTATTGTTGTTGGTTGAGTGATTTCGGGGGTCGCTGCCTGAAAAGTTTGGGAACCACTGGTCTACCAGACAATTCCTGTCGGGAAAACGTCTAACAAATCAGTTCAAGCCCAAGCGCTCCTGGGCCAGGCAGCAGGACAAGGATCCCAAACATGCACACAAATCAACTTCTGAATGGCTCAAAAAGAACAAAATGAAAGATTTGGAGTGGCCAGGACCAGGTCAAAGTCCAGACTTAAATCCAATTGAGATGCTGTGGTCTGACCTTAAAAGGGCTGTCCAATGCACTAAAACTGTCCAGTATGGCAGAGGTAAACCAAATATGCAGAGAAGAGAGGGCTAAAATCACCAGTTATCGCAAATGCTTGAGTTCAATTATTGCTGCAAAGGCGGCACAACCAGTTATTAAGTTCAGGCGGCATTTAAGTGTGATAAATATAAACAAAATGTATGAAATGTTGAAGGGGGCATAATGGCACTGTCTGTATGTCTTCTGACTCCCATATTATTATCTGTTCTTCCCCTGATTGTATACATTACCTCAGTGTTTGTCCAAAAATATCGCATGAAGTTTGGCGACTGAGCGCAGGCCGAGTAAACCTGCCATGAATAATGTAATAACTTATGCAAAAAGAGAAAAATAATTACAAATGTGGCTTTTTTAGACAATTACCGGAGCTGTGATCTGTCATCGACAGCCGTGGAGGTTGTGAAGGTGCGCCAGGAGGTTTCTATTTAGAGTTTGTTCATTCCTTTGAGGGACAAAACTTTGCTCTGCAGTGAATTAATATGGACTCGCAGCGTGGGCTATGACTTAAAGAAAAGACTGTCATGAAGCTAAAGTTCACGTCCACACTTGTGGACATGTGTGATTCAGCCCTCACAGTGTCCACCCTCGTCTGACACGGGAGCGGCCTATTATTCTTTATTACTCATATGTTCGAACTCTGACGCGTCAGTGCAGCCAGAACAGAACCAGAGTCTATTGTCTCTCTAAAGCAGCCGTTCTCAAACTTTTCAGACCAAGTACAACCTCATCAAATATTTGACCTTCCAATATCACTATATCAAACCAGGATCTAACCAACACTAGACCAGCTCTAAGTAATAATGAAACATATATCCTTTATGATGCTTTATGATGCTTGACTAGCAAGCCGGAGATATCCAGGAAGTGACTACCACATCATGGCATAGACTTTTTTTTTTTACAGATTTTTTTCTTCTTAAAAATAGCTATTGAAACACTATATATTGAACATTTAAACCTGTTATCTGCCATCTTTAACTCTAGAGGAGGAGCTACACCGGAGTTACCCACACTGCAGAGCACGAGAGAGAAGGCTGCTATGCTGAAATGATCTCCAAGTACAATTACCGCACTGGAAGATTTGGACAACCTGTGCTGCCAACAGCGGTCAGGCTGTACAGTCAACAATATAATAAAATTTTATATTTTCTTGCTGATACTCAGTCTTTGACTTCAAGCATGAATCAAATAGATAAACTTGATCTTCCGGTTAGGTTTAGGGTTAGTTATTTTCTCCAACTATGCATATCCAAATTTCAAAGTCTATTAACTGGAGAGCTTACAGCCTATATGCCAGTGTGATACCTCATTTGAAAGCCAAGACCTTCTAGTTTCTAAACGTATGTGTAAGATCTGTGTGAGTGAAACACAACATTTGCCGCCCCTAACCCTAATCATAACCTTTATCTCCCTGACAAGGGGAGTTTCAGGTTAACCTGGGTCTATCCATTATTTATTTTATTTTTTTGCTGAAAATATAGCCAATTTTAATGCATATTAAACAAATAAAAAATAAAGAAACCCTGCAATACATTTCCCCTCGTATTTATATCAATAATGTACAGCAAAAGTGTCTAAATGAATTGTTTATCCCTAGTGTCTTGCCTTCATGGATACACCCACAGGGCCGTGTGTGCCCATATAATATATGGAAATATTATGGAAACAATTAACTGATTCACTGATTACTTGTACATAGCGTAGTAAGACAGTGTTTGTGCCAGGATAACCCAAAAATGTATAATGTAATGTTCAATTTCACGAATACTAGATGCTGCTAGTACCATTGTTATTATCACCCCTATTGGGGAATACCTGCAGCAGCTGGACTATTTATGTTGAAACTTTCAATATAAATCCTAAAGGATAAAGTTTATCCTTTCAATTTGAAAGGATAAACTACTTTGTTTTGTCATCTCTTGCATATTATCCTGAAATGCATGAAAGTAAATCAATTTTGAATATGGGGTAGGCACTTATAAGCTTTCTTGCTTCGGCCTACTCCTTTTGAGTTGTTATTGTTCTTTTTATTGTGTAATATTGTGATATGATGTAAATAATAATGTAAATGATTGCTTTAATACATCAAGGGCTGCTCCAGGGCTGTTGTAGCTTCTGGCGTTTCCTGGCCAGAGAGAGGGGCTCCTTTTCCCATTCTCAGAAAGTTGAACCCTTCCTTCTATTTCAATCTAACTAAAGTATTACCTTTTGGGTCCACACTTCAACCATTTCACCATCACTGTCCCTAAACTCTGCTGCCACATACTCTGCAATCTTTTACCCCTTTTCCCACCTTGTATCCTCAAACCGCCTTTCAAAACGCCATTCGCACTTTGATCCCGCCCTCTCCCTTACTCCCCTGCGTCAGATCACACGAGGCAGCCACTGCAGTCGTGTATCTTTGTTGATTAGCCCCATTTACACTACAGTCGTGTTTTTTTTTTTTTTTTTTTTGCAGAAGCCCGTCAGAGCAGCGCTTGTCAATCACCGCTGGCACTGCGGGAAGCCCGGCTTTGACTGACGGCTCGTGTGATCTGCGCCGCCTCCGAGACAATGGGCCCCACTGCACGGAATCAGCAGAATAAAGACTCTACCGCATTCACACTCAGCCAGAGGAGGGCAATCAACATGCGAACAGGCTGCAAAGGTCACCGCTTCTACGGCTGGTTAACACACACTACAGTTAGAATTGGATTACAAACAACAAATACATGTTTAACTTGATAATATGTATATATAAAGACGGCAAATGTGATGTAAGTTGTGTTTCACTCACACAGATCTTACACATATAGAAACTAGAAGGTCTTGGCTTTCAAATGAGGTATCACACTGACATAATAGGCTGTTAGCTCTCCAGTCAATTGGCTTTGAGATTTGCATAGTTGGAGAAAATAACTCTAACCTTAAGATGGCAGATAACAGATACAACGTTTGAACCTTATAATTTGTCACTGCCTTAATTTTGACTCAAATAGTGCGATATGTATAGCAACTCATTGCTAATAAAAGTTCAAAAGAGCCACAACAAAGTCACATGTGACTTTTGACTGAGTGGTTGCCTACCCCCGGCTTGTTCAAGGGTCTTTTTGGATACAGATAGCCAAGGGTACCGAAAATATATTATCATCCCGTAAAGAGCCACAATGAATTTTGTTAGTGTGAGCACTAAACCAGTACTGGACTAAGACTAAAATGGGTCTGAATGAGTGATGACTAGGGCTGGGTATCGTTCATTAATTTTTTTCTTGATACTGGTACTTGGTTTTGGATACCTGTACGATACTTTTTTTCAATACCTTTACAAATTTCCCCCCCAAATCGTTCCCAAAAAATGTTCACCAAGTGTTTTTTTTTTTTTTTTTAAATGTTGTCCTTTTTACCTTATTCCTCCCCAAATTCAAGTTTTGATGACCAACAGCATCATAGCGCGACACTAAAGACGTAATGTTTTTCTTCGGTTCCTGTTTTCGGTACGTTTATTTTTTTGATACCAGAAGTACCTAATTTTTTGTGTAGCCCTAACCCATAACCCTGTTAATGATTACAGATTAAACCATGGCTAAACTTACAACTGAAGTTAAATCCTTAGTTATCAAGTATACAGTCAGCCATTGTGGGTCTTACCGCTCAGCTCGGTCCGGCCTGTTTCTGTTCCTGGTTAAAGACTTTCTCTGGTCTATTGAAGACGGTAATTGGAAAGCCAAACATTTTCTAAGGTCACGATTGGAGTTGAAAGGGAACGGCTGACCTTATACAGTTAATTGACAAGCCAAGGCTCCGGTGCTGTCAATCACCCCGGAGTAGTTGAATCAACATGCAAATACCCCACAGCGCTTTAAAAGAGGAGAGAAAGTAAGGAGGCGCCTCCACCAATCGGGAGTCCGCGGATCAGGTCACTTAGCTCGGTGCCTGACTGAGATTTGACCTGCTTAAACCAACACACTCCACTCCTGCACTAAAGGCTCTACCTCGGTGACCCCCTTCTTGAACCCTGGATGACCCGATGCCCCTGATCCCGAGGTCAAGATACCCCACCTCTTCGCACTGCTCAATCTTAACCCCCCCCTGTCACACCTGGCTTTCATTTCTCACATTTCACTTTCTGTCAGCGCTGCGGGCCTTCTCTCCGAGCTCAGGCGCTATGGGAAACATTTACCTAACCGGGTCCCCCCCCCGAGATGGCCGCATCACGCAGATTTAAAGTGATCAAAATAAGGTGTCACTGCAATCACGTCAACAATTACTCCGCCGCTTTCAATTGCCGGTGACGGGAGGTGATGTGGAATGGATGTGACGTTCGGTAACGCTCGGCAGCCAGTTGCGTAGGGGCCTTACAATAGCTCTCAGTTCATGAGTCTCTCAGTGTCCATTTGCCTTTTACACTTAAACTGAACTTTGTTATTGATCTAGTCTTATGAGAGGTTTACAAAACAGGCAAACACATACCTGGAGGCTATGGATGAACTTTGGTAGGATCTTTTCTTTTTTCTTTTTACTTCTCCTTGAGTGATACTGTAGAGACATGCCTATGCCCCTTTCAAGTACACAGTCAATAAATCAAGTGACGAGTGCTTCATGTCGACATGTGAAGTTTCGTGTACCTCATTCTTCAGGCAGAGTCCTGACCCAAAATAAAGCCGCCACCTGGATTTAACTGACAGTTCTGATCCGGGGTTGCTGTAGTTGGTCGGGTCTAGGTTCGGCGACACTATATTTGGGAATAGAATATTTGTAGAATAGAATATATTTGTAGAGATCCAGCTTTTTTGCTTCCGATACTGATACCGATACTGGGGGTTTGAGTATCTGCCGATATCCGATATTTACCGATACTAAGAGACTTTCTTAAAAGTTGTTGCTGTGAGTAAAGAAGTTGGTCCTCTCTTCTACCAACAAGATGTTATCAATATCAATAAGCCATTGATTAATAAACTGATGGGAAAAAACATTAAACAAGAATAACTGGACCTCTCTTCTGTAAATGTATGACCGGCTATTTAAGTTACATTAATATGAACAACTCACATAAAGTGATCTAATCATCAGAACTTGTGCATAACTAATATGTTACATCAGTTATTCTTTTACATAATTTCAAAAACTAAAATACAAACACTTCAGTAGAGACCAATTTTATTTTATTTGGCTACTTAAGGTGATCCAATCTTAGCTTCTGTCCCAGCTTTGATGAGTTGACGTTAGCATTAGCATGCTGCTGCTAGCTTTAGCATGCTATTGCTAGCCGCGTCATTTTTCTTGGTTTTCAAAAATACATTTGTGGAAGTTAAAACTGACTCAGCAATTGGATTCTCCAGGTTCTTCCCTCTAAAATGACATACAGCATGTCCATATTGACTTGGTTCGGATATTTGTAGCCGATACCCGTTAACGCATTTTTCTGGTATCCGCTCCGATATAACTGTATCGGATCGGTGCATCCCTATATATTTATATGACAATTTCTTTGGAAACACTAAGATGTTCACATTGTTTTATATTTTGTTCCTCTTATGTCACTTCTAAAGAAGAAATGACTTAGTCACTTACTGTGTTATTCAAGTAGCATTTTTTTCTACTTCTGTAAAATTATTTAAAAGTAAAAACATTTTTGGCTACTCTTCCCACTTCTGTCTATTTATAATAGATACTACAACTGGTCATGCAAATTTAAGGAATGTCACCATTACTAAAGTTGACAGCTTTAATACTGAGCCTAAGGTCATTCGTATCCACAACAATCACACATTCATGACTGAAGTGGGAGAAGAGTTTAGTTTAGTTTATTTGTTTATTTGAGCAGTATACATTCTGCTCAAAAGGAGGGGGCTGAAGCAAAAAGCTTATGAGCGCCCCCAAGTGCAATAAACAAAAAAAGTACATTTCACACAATGGTACCGAAGGAACAAAACATCAAAGAGACCTCATCCAAAGATAATTTGAAACATTTCAAGCAGCTACATTAGCACAGACCAACTTACAAACTTACAAAAAAATATATGAACTGTTTATATAATTAATTGAAACAAAGTACAACTACAACAACGATCTCGTTTCATGTACGATGTCTAGCACAAAGCAAGTTAAAGAAATGTGATCCTTAATATATTTCTTTCAGATTTTTACCCGTGATTACCGAGAGTTACTTTTTTGTTATAAAAGTACATTAATAGATATTATACTCCGAGATCTTGATACTTCCCAGTTGTCATTACCATCCTCAGTATAATTTTAATTTGGGTTTAATTATCATCATCATCATTATTATTATCATTATCATTATTATTATTATATATTAATTTTATTGAGTTATATGTGAAGTATGATGTAGCCCTGCATAGTGTGGTGCATTAAAAAGCCAGAGTGTAGAGCGAGCCAGTTGAAGAGGGCAGTAGCTCCCCATCAACAAACCCCCACACAGCTGCCCTAACAGCCGATTTTGTAGATGATGTTCCTATGCTGAGTGGTGCATTTAAAGACGAGGTTTAGAGCCCGTTGGGAAGTTTTTACCTCAACAGATCCATAACCTGCCAACCCTAATTCTCCATTTGTAAATTTGAGCAATAGAATGACAACCGTTCCAAGCAGCAACACTCTTCCTTGATTACAGAGGAAAAAATACACATAATTGATCTACTTGTCCCCCTAGTGGCAACGCATTTCTTCTTGTCTGTATATTTCAAAAGTCTTTTGTTTGTATTTATATTTGAACAGGTTGATGTTTGGACATCGTTTCAATTCCATTTTCTGTTTATTCCACAATTGTACACCATTAACTGTTGGACTAAAACTTTTCAAAGTTGTGCTATGTTTCTGAAGCCTAAAGTTTAATTCATCACGTAATTCATAACGACCAGTACGTTCTTGGAACCTTCTTTGTATTTGGTTTGGTAACAATTTATACTTTGCTTTGAATAACATTTGTACAGTTTGGAACTCAACAATGTCACAAAACTTCATGATCCTTGAAAGTAAAAATAATGAGTTTGTGTGGTCCAAAAACCCAACTTTATGAATTACTCGAACAGCTCTTTTTTGCAACAATACTATTGGTTTAACTGTGTTTTTATAAGTACTACCCCAAACCACAGTGCAATAATATAAATAAGGCAAAATCAGAGAACAGTATAAGGTATGTAGAGCGTCGATGTTTAAAATGTGCTTTGCTTTTGCTATTACTGAAATGCTTCTAGAGATTTTCGTAGATATATATTTAATAATTATGAGATTTCCAAGTAATTCTGTCATCTATAATCACACCAAGGAATTTGATTTCATGCACTCGCTCGATAACAACACCCCCCGCTCCACAATCAAGGATGAGAGAAATATAATTTCAAACCATTCACATGGTTTGACAAATAAAAATCTTGAATTGAATCTCTATCTGAATTGCTTCCTGAGCATTGAAACTGCAGTTGCCAAATTTCATCATTTTGCTTTTACTCAGATTTAGAGATAATTTATTTTGTTTGAACCACTTGTTGACACTTTTGAGTTCCAAGTTAACAATCCGACACAGCTGCTGTAAGTCGTCTCCTGATGTAAAAATATTTGTATAATATTTGACGTTTTACAAATGTCGTTAATATACATATTAAACCATTTTGGGCCCAGAATGGAACCTTGAGGTAAACCACACACAATTTGTCGACAACTCGACTGATAATCACCGATTTTCACACATTGTTTTCTATTTTTTAAGTAACTGGTAACCCACTGTAGAGCTACCCCCCTAATTCCATAATGTTCTAATTTATTAATTAATATATCATAGTTTATTGTATCAAACGCTTTACTCAGGTCAATAAATAACCCTATTGCATATTTCTTGTTATCTACAGCGTTAGTTATTTCTTCAGTTATATCAAAGAGCGTCTGTGATGTTGAGTGATTGTTCCTAAAACCAAACTGATTGTCCGAGAGTAAATTACACCTTTCAATAAAGCTGTCAAGTCTAGAATTGAAAACCTTTTCTAAGATTTTAGAGAATTGCGTTAAAAGGGAAACAGGCCTGTAGTTTGTAAAGAGATGTTTATCTCCTGCCTTGAACAGAGGAATCACTTTTGCTACTTTCATACTATCAGGAAATTGTCCAGTTTGCAACGATAAGTTACAGATGTAAGTTAACGGCTTAGAGATACTTTCAATAACAGTTTTTAAAGTTTTCATGTCCATGTCATGGTAATCTGTCGAGGTTTTATTTGTACACCCTTTCACAATGTCCAGTATCTCCTTTTCCTCCACAGGTTTGAGGAACAAGGACATAGGATTTGTGTTTATCAGTTCACAATTATAGTTCTCAACTTTTGCCATTTTTGCAGAGTATGTCGTTCAAACACTACAGTAGAGCAGATTGTCGGTGGCAGGAACAGAAATACCGTTGGCCAATGAATGAACAGCCACTCGCGAGAGCTAGACTAGACGCTTTTTATCTGGATGCCGGATCTGACCATGACCAACTTTGATTGATTGGATTTATTTGAGTGATTTTTACAACATTATTACAGTGCAGAAAACAAACAAAGCAACCAAAAAACTCAAAAGGAGTACGCTGAAGCAAGAAAGCGTATGTGCCTACCCCCATATTGAAGATTAATTCACATTCCGGATACAGTGATACAACATCTCATGTTTACATACAATACAACACTTTACATTACAAATTCCTGAATTACTTATTTTTATTTACAATTTGTACTTTTTTCTTTTTCTTATTCCTCATTCCCGTTTACATAATAACAATCATTACTTATAAACACCAGTCACCATTCTTTTAATTGACTATTAATTTAGTTATAATAAGTATTACATAGTTAGTCAACACGACCCATTATTATCGTAATTCCCATTTCCACTGTAAAATATTGGTTGTGATTGTTTTATTATTTTTGTTGTTTGCCTTGTTTAGTGAGGTGCCTTAAGGAGCCAGGGTGTAATATGGCCAGTTGGTAGAGGGCGGTAGCCCCCCATCAGCAAGCCCTCACCCTGCTGCCCTAACTAGTTGTTATTGTGAGGCAGTTCTTAGACCTATACTGGGTGGTGCATTTAAAAGACCAGATTTATGAACCCGCTCTATTATGTTTAATAGTGACCAGTGGAAACAGGCTATTACAGCATTGTGGTTAGCCTTTGCTTATTCATTTCTCCCAGTTCCTATAACAACGTTAACTTAGGGGTTGGTGACATTGGTTCTATCAGCAATGTTGTGGTTAAACAAATTCACAGTAATACAAAATTACTTGTAATTAATACGAACAAGGTCACAGCATATTTAGCCTATTTCTCAAACACACTTCTCTTATACTGTTTTTTGAATTGTTGTAGACTAGCAGCGCTTTTTAACGGTTCCTCAAGATTATTCCACAGATTTACACCTCTCCGGGTGATACAATGACTTTTTCTTTCTATCAGTGTCGATTGATTGAGCGAACTTAACATTTTGCTTCCTAATGTCGAGATGAGTATTTCTAAAGCATTTATTTGTGAATACTTGTGCATATCTACCAGACCGTTCCAAAACACACAGACACACATAAAAAAAAATTCTAAGAGTTTTAGCTTTGATGTTACAGAAAAGAACACTAAAAACTGGGACCGAACTTTGACGCATTGGCTTAAAAGGGTGACCAGCACCACTGTCGTCTCTCACATAAATAAAGGTCATGAATATACAAACTGCAATTGACCCCGATGTGTGTGTCCCCCCCACGTAAGTTTGTGAATTCCCAGTGTGGCCTTTGACTAAAACAGTTTGCCCGGACCTGTTCTGGGTGATATCAAGATCTCGCTGACTGATTTCAGAGTGATGAAACACTGTGTCACAGCACAGAACCTTCACCTGTCAGTCCGCCCCTCCACACAGGCCACCGCGGGGTCAGCAGACCTCGCCTCTCGCCCCTGGGACATTGCTGCGAGTGCAGATAACCAGTGTTGGATCACAATAGACTTCGCTTCCATATGTTGCAGCCTTTGATCCGGCCTCACATGGGGTCTACCTCCTGAAATGTCCCGTGTGCGTGGCCTGGCCCTCGTCTGACCCCACTGACTGCTCCCCTCTCAATCACCCCTTGTCCCAAACACCTCTCTGGCCTCCTCTGGGATAGGCCGGTCCAAGAGGGGGCCGAACTATCTCCGAAAAGGCAGAAAGGCAGACCTCCTGTGCTGGGCTCATCCATACCAACAGCCCAACGCGGGGAGCCTGTGTCGGGATGGGCCGCAGCAGCTCTCGGGACGGTCATTTGTCACGGGGCAGATCAAAGCGCAGCAGCGGGAAGTGAAAGCCCGGTGACAGGGGCTGTGCATCTGTGAGGCGGCCCATCGCTCATGCTCCTTTGACAAGGACCACTCACAGATGGAGTGTGGAGAGAGGAGATACCTACGGGGAATTAGGCGCATGAAATGAGGCTTTTAATGTCCATCACACTGAATTATGAACTGTCAAGAGTAAACTCAAAGCATAACACACTGACTTTATTAAATACACGCTGAGTTGAGATTTAGTTGGGTATTTGACCAAGATTATTTCTCTTGTTTGACTCGTTTCAATACACGGTAGTACAGCGGTTAGAGCTCGTGCGTCACAGCTAACAGGTCCGGGGTTCGATTCCCACCTGGACGGGCCCTTTCTGTGTGGAGTTCGCATGTTCTCCCCATGTCTGCGTAAAAACCTGTACAATAGGTCAGGATGAATGAGAGTGTGTTTGAGGGGGACAACGGATGCAAATTAGCCAAAGACTACAATCCGGTGTGGCTTGTTTACATGCATGAGACCCATGTATGTTCATTAACATGCAATGTCCCAACCAAATAAATAAAATTTTCTTTATTTCTTTGTCAGTAGGGAACACTAGAAAAAGAATAATCATAAAATGACTTGAATTAAGGGATTAAACCTAAAGTTTGAGAAGGTTTGGTCTCGCTGTTGATAAGATAAAACCTCTTATTGCCAATGGAACAAGCTATTTTTTCTTAATTAAGATTATTTTGTATAATTTCAAGTGAAAAATAAATATGAAATGCCAAAAGTCAATTTGTCGGAGTCCAAGTGTTCTTCCACTGGCATTTTAGTTTAGATTAGTTCAAACCAACAAAAATTCAAAATAAAGTACCTTAATTGAAGAGATTTCATTGATCTTATTTAAGATGGTATTTTTTCCAGTGTATGAAAATTGCTCGTGTCCCACTGATAGTTTTACTTTCTTACTTCTAGCAAGATTACCTTAGAACCAATCTGAAATGTCTACAAACAAGCAAAGTAATGGCAAGGCACGTTTATTTGTAGAGCACAATTCATACACAAGGCAATTCAAAGTGCTTCACAGTTGCAGAAAACACAGATAAAATCAATCAATAAAACATCACCATAAAGTGAATCAATTACAGTTAAAGGCAAGAGTGCAGATAACATACTTTCAGTTTTCATCTGCTCGGGTTAAAAGAGCTGTTTTCAGCCTGGATTTCAACGTTGTCAGAGTTAAGGCCTGTCTCACATCCTCATGAAGACTGTTCCAGATTTTAGCTGCATGAAACTGAAACGCAGCCTCACCGTGTTTATTATTGACTCTGGGAACCACCAGGAGACCTCTCCCTGAAGTTCTCAGGGCCCGAGATGGTTCATACGGCTCCAACATGTCAGAGATGTACTTTGGTGCTAAACCATGAAACGACTTGTACACAAGCAGAGCTGTTTTAAATTATATTCTCTGAGTGACAGGAAGCCAGTGCAGAGACCGGAGCACTGGACTAATATGGTGGTATTTCCTGGTTCTTGTCAGGACTCGAGCAGCAGCGTTCTGGATGTTCTGCAGCTGTCTAACAGCTCGTTTAGAAAGGCCAGTGAGCAGCCGTTACAGTAGTCTAACCTGCTGGAGACAAATGCATGGATGAGTGTCTCCAAGTCTGGTTTTGACACTATTCCTCTGATCTTAGCAATGTTTTTCAGATGATAAAAAGCTGATGATGTTATTGCTTTAATGTAGCTGTTTAAGTTCAGGTCTGAGTCCATGATTACTCCTAGATTTCTAATCTGATTTTTTAGTATTAGAGAGAGAGACTCAAGGTGACTGATAACACTGTGTCTTTGTGTCTTTGGGCCAAAAACAATGATCTCAGTTTTGTCTGAGTTTAGTTGGAGAAAGTTGTAATCTTGGTCAGGTCATGAAAAACTTCTAAAATAGTGAAAACTATTCAAAACAAGATGAATATTCTCAAGTCAAGTCATTTAAATCCATGCTTGATATTCACTTTTGACAGCATGTCTATGAGGCTGAGACATATTATTTAAGGGTTGTTTTGACACTTTATGCATTTAGCGGTAATTCACATCCGCTGATTTCCATGCACTTGCACAGTTTCACTTTGGTTTTTCCTGCAACAAAACAAACGCAGCTGCACATGGTTCTTTTGGGACCCTTCTTTTGGCAACGTTACGCAATTGTCATGAAAATGCCCTTTGGATTATCGAACCTGCCGCTGACGTCATGTGCTTTGGGCTGGATTTAACACTGGGCTGTTCCTTCAGCCTTTACCGGTGCGCGGCACCGTTTGGTGCAAAAAAAGCTACGGCTCATGCAAACCTGACGCCGCTTTACCGCGGGTCCTAACATTTGTTCGATTAACCTAAAGAGAGCTTTTTTTAACCGCGGTAATTGTAAAACTGTTTAATCTAGACATCGCTAACTAGAAGAAAGAGTGTGGCTCCTCCTTATGCATCTGGAGGAGGGGGGACAAAGTTCCATGCTTCCTAAAAAAACAAATGAAAGCTTGATGTAACGGCTTTCAAAAGTGTCCAATAGTCTGAGCCGAAATGTCCAGACTTCCCCATCCACGCTTGAAGACACAGTCTGTAGTTTGTTTCTTGGTTAATTATGGGTCAGTCCCACTTAATTAACTTTGTCTCCAGCCCCAGATGAGTGGCCAGGAAGTAAGAGAAAGGTCAAATAAATAAACCTTGAAGACAATGTTGTTGTTCTCAATGGGCCTGAAGGGAGAACCGGTCACTAGGTTTAGAAAAACACCAGCCGCATTGATGACTCTGAAGTGGCGCAAAATCCTTTACAAATCAGCGGGTTATGAGCTTTGTCGGGCTTTTTCATTTAAATACACCTCACGAAAATAATCAAGTCATTTTCTTGTATTTCATCTTCAAGTCAATCCTTGACTTCTTGTCCACGCTACCCTCCTCTGCTCAGTTAAAATGGGAGTCTCCAAGTCGTTGGCGGGGCAGGTCTTGCAGGTCTCTGCATGGGAACTGTGACTCGTGTTAATTACAGTAATCAGCTGATGTAAACCCGAGATAATGACTTCTTTTGTTGCAGGAGACAGGCCCCAAACCACAAGTGTTAAGACGACGTTTGATTTATTACCAATGAGAACAGCAAGCACTTCTCCTGGGGATTATTAACTTTCAACTGGCATTTTATTCACAGGCGTCTTATACTTTGATGTCTTAGGCTGCGCAGTCAAGAAGTTACTAAACTGATTTTCACATCCAGATCTTGATCATCTATAACCACTTTTACAATACAAAAAAAAAAGGAATGCAGTGTTTGAGTTCCATTGTCTTGTATTTAATGGAGTCACACGTGTCCTACTTATAACTAGAGCGTGCCGTTCCACAGCTGCACAAATATAGCTGTAGCACGCAATAAAAGTCATAATGAGCTTATTATTATTACTCATACATCTACTGAGCACATTCTGTCCTCTTTCCCCTCCCGTCTTCTGGTACTTGGTCGAGGTTTTACGGATCGAGTATTTATTGTTCTAGGCCACTATAAATGTCAAATAATGGGTCTTATTGCCCAAAATAATGATCCCACAAATAATTCTGAAGTGTGGCTGATCATCACTTCATCCGTGGCTCTGGTGAGTAATTTTGGTCAGTCCAGGCTCTTCTAGCTCAGATCTAACAACAGCACACTACTCTTCTGGCACAACCTGTCTCCTCCTGTTCATGTGCTCCATTTCTTCTTCATTTGCGCAGAAGCCCGGCCTGAAGGAAAGCTGCAGAAATGAGAAACGTGGCTGTAATATATGATCATCTGCGTGCACCTTGCGGTTGCACGCGTATATAACCTGAATAAATGTGACTACGAAAATCAACCTTCTTTGGGGATATACTTGGGTTGTGTGGCTGATGGTAGCTCGCGACTGAAGTAATGGGCAATCAGTTCCAATCAGGCGAGAAGGGAAGGTTGAGCTTGATCGTTTACTTTTGAACTTTCTAGCGCTCATTCTTTTCTTTCTCTTTCTCTCATAGACTGTAAAAATAAGCATTAAGACTTAAAGTTGCCCACTTCTTCTTGAAACCATAAGGAAATGGCTCTGGAAGTTCCTGGCTCCTATGGACTTCCCATTGAAACTTTTTTGTTTCTCTTTAAGTCATTATTGAGCACAGGCTTGTCATTCTGGCCTCCGCGTGTTTGTCTTAACATGCACAACATCATCCTAATTTGATCTTTTCAGTATTTTTTATTTTTTCCCTATTCTAAATGGGTTAGCCAAATTGCTAGCATGAACAAGCTTTAGCTAGCCGAAGCTGAAGGCTGTGACGGAAGCCACCCACATTTGTATTGTTTTTTAGACTATTTACATTGTAGATTGTCACTGAAGGCATTAATTTATGAATGAATTCATATGGAATAATGTTTTATACAAAACAAGAATGCTTTGATTATAGACCCATCTCATTGACGTCACAAATGCAGTAAATGATGCGCTGGGTTAAATAACTTAGCAGAGGTACAGTGCCCCTCGAAAGTACTAATACGCCTTGAACTTTTGCACATTTTGTCATATTTTCAACCATAAACATAAAGATTTGAGTTTGAATTTTTTATTGAAAGTTCACACACAAGTAACAGACAACTGTGAAGTGAAAGCAAAATGATACATGATTCTGTTTTTTTTTTAAAATAGAAAAGTGAAAAGTGGGGCGTGCATAAGTATTCATACAGCATTTTTTGAGTGCATTAAATTGCCTTTATAACATTCCTAATGACTGCAGAAAGTTCACACCTTGCTCTAACCATTAAATAGAGGCCATGCGTAATCTACTCTCAGTATAATTACAGCTGTTCTGTGAGGGCGTCAGAACTATGCTGCCCTACAAAGGAAGGGCAGCATAGATGCCAGTGTAATTACACTCTGGGTGAAACTTTTTAGTTTTTTTGATGCCCTGTCAAAATGGTTTGATCTTTATCATTTAATTATTTTTTATGTTGTAGTTTTTTATGGTAGAATTATTATGGGTATAAAACACAAACTCTAAATTTACTCTAGTCCCTAAAAATGCACATACTGCACTTTTCCTTTGTAAGAGCCTACATTCCACATATGTCATACAAAGGAAATGTGCAGTAGGTGCATGCTTGTTGTGTCAAATGCTGTTTTTTTGCTTTCTGGTATTGTATTTATGTTAAAAAAGCAAAAGCTAAAAAGAATTAAAAAAGTCGATGTATTTCTGTAAGAGGTGTTAATCTGTGGAACGATTTGGAAGATCATTTAAAACAGTCTAAAACAGTCAAAGCTTTCAAAAAGTTGTATAAATCTTCTATCATTCAAAAATATATAAGTTAAGGATGAATAAAGAAAGAAACTAGTGAAAAGACTTTAATAGATCCATAATGAATGAATTTAAATGACATGATTTAGTTAAAATAAATTAACGTAAAACAAAATGTATAATTACATATATTGGAGTGTTGAAATTTATGTTAAATTCAATTCTAAATACATGCTTATTTCTCTTCGGTTTGACACTTGATATTGTTTACTATTAATGTTTTGTGTTTGTTTTCTCATGGAAGTCTGTCAATTGGGTTAGGCACAATAAGTTTTTACTTCAGCCTAAACCCTTTCGGTCGTGTTGTGCACGAATTATGGAGATGCTTGTTTTATGTTTAAAAGAATGAAAATGAAAATGACCAAATAAACTACTACTACTACTACAACTACTACTACTACTACTACTACTACTTCTACTAGTACTACTACTACTTAGTAAATTATCATCTGCGTCAGTATCAATAGTTCATGTAAAGCATTACTTTCTTATGGTAAGGGGAATCCATATACTGAAGTATGTATGTATATTAAGTATATTAATACCTAATTTTTATAAGAACCCAAACAATGTTGACTTGAATCAAAGTTATTCAACAAACAAACTAATCTAATTTGAACTTAAATGTTAAACTTTCTACAAAACTAATATATAAAAACTAGGGCCGGGACTTTAACGCGTTAATTTAGATTAATTAATTACACAAAAATAACGCGTTAATTTTTTTTGACGCATTTTAATCGCACATGTTTTTTCAACGCGGAACGTTTCTCACTGGATGAGTTTAGGCGGACCGATTATACTGGAGCACCAACTTGTAGCACAGTCAACATATAATTTTTGTTTAACATTATTTTTATTGTAAACGCAATCCGGTGTGTACTTTGTGTTGTTATTTACGTGCCCAGCTGAGGCAGGCGCGCTCATTGTATTTCTTCACGCATGTGTGCGCGCGCCCTCGCTCCAGTCACACAACACGTCCAACAAGTCCTCACACGGACTAAAGCCCGGGCTGGAAGCGGGGACACGACTCTGAAAGACTTGGAGTTTCTGGATACTGCTCAACAGGACCGGTGAGAGTTTTCCATTACGTTTGTTTACGGGTTGCGTAGCGCGCGCTTCAGCTGCGACCTCGCGCTAATAGTTTACGTGCCTTTAAACCAGCTGTTGCTAAATCAACAAAGTCTGTTATGGCCTCTGAAGCAACAATAAACAATATTTTGTTGCTTGAGCTCATGTATTCAGTCATTATTCAATGGTATACTAAAAATCCATATGAAAAAACGTACTTCTCACTGTTCTCAGGTCAAATATTTATATGCGATTAATTTCGATTAATTAATTACAAAGCCTGTAATTAATTAGATTAATTTTTTTAATCGAGTCCCGGCCCTAATAAAAACTAAATATATACAAATATTCAATGAACCATATCATGGTTTTACTTTGTGTAGACCTTTCCATGGATAGTTCCGTTATGTGGCCATTTTGACTATATTCTGGTCCTCTGACAGTGGCATAATCGCTTTTTTGAGTATTCGAAATACACCGCAGTGAAGGCTGATGAAGCCAAGACAGGTTTGCTGGAGAGGAGTCCTGGTTGCCACGGCAACCTTAGTGGAATGTGCAGTAACTGCGTTCCCCTTGGTTTTTGTGTCAATGTTGTAGTTACTGCAAATTAAATTATGGATTTTCTCTAAAACGGAATAGTTTTGAAACAAACCACTTTGGTACAAGATTGAACAGATGAGAAGAAGTTCAAATCTGCTCTTAACTAAATTTTGACAAACTATGCAGTTACTGCCTTTATCCTTTGTAGGGCAGTATGGTCAGAGTGTATTGGTCACTAAACAACATCATGAAGGCCAAGGAGCTCACCAGAGAGGTCAGGGATAAAGCTGTGGAGAAGTTTAAAGCAGCGTTAAGTTATACAAAGATTTCCCAAGATTTGAACATCTTACTGAGCACTGTTCAATCCATCATTCAGAAATGGAAAGAGTATAGCACCACTGTGAACTTACCAAGACACGGGCGTCCACCTAAACTAACAGACCGAACAAGGAGAGCACTGGTCAGAAATGCAACCAAGTGCCCCAAGATAACTCTGGAGGAGCTGCGACGTACTGCCGCTGAGCTGGGGGAATCTGTACATGGGACAACTATAAGTCCTATAACATCTTTATGTGTATGGTTGTAAACGTGACAAAATGTGCAAAAGTTCAAGGTTTATTAATTATTATCCAGAGGCACTGAAATGGCTCATAGAAATGCTTAAGCTGGTTTGTGTACCTCTTTGTAAGTCTAACACACAGGCACAGCCGTACCTCGGTTTTCACCGGTTAACTCCAACTGTGACACGTAGTTAAGTAACGGCAATTCGAAGAGATGAGGGGGGCTACCTTTACAGTTCGCCATGGTTGCACCCACGTGTGTAGCTTTAATTTTCACGCTTTCACATTAAATGTAAATTTTACATCACTCCAAAGGGTCTTCGGCCTCTAAAGAAAGGGGTAATCCCATCCAAATTCACCTGGAATAACTTTAATGTCTTAAATTGCCAGTCTGTATTTGAGAGAGCTAGCAAGAGACTGTGCGTCAACGATATCAGAGGAAGAACCCCTAATGTTCATGTTCCTGAAGGAAACGTGAATGTGAGATCACACACATTAAACTAACACCAAATAAACTAACCGGAAGTTGTTTAACCCGGCGCTTAGTTTACTTCCGCATTCGTGACCTCAACATGAGATGGGTCTGTTGCTTTGTACTTTTGACACTTTCTCAGTGAGCTTCACGATGTAGTCACCAGAAATGGTTTTCACTTCACAGACTATTGAAAACCACAAGCTCAAAAGTGCCAAGACTAAACGGTGGCAATTTTAAAGATATTAAAATATATAAAACCTGTTTTGAGTTATTTCACCCTGTTTTGTTACTTAATCAGATGTGTTGACACAATACGGTTGAACATAAAGAGAAGCTGATACATAAAACGTTTTTTCACCGGTACTGCAGTGTCAAATATCCACAGCTACACTTTTGCACTTCTCTGTATCATGATTTGGTTTGTTGCTCAAACGAGTTCTAGTTTTGACTCTTAACTGCTAAGGAGCTGCTCAAACGATCTGATTCGGTCATGAACGCCCCGTCACTGATTTGGGGTGACCCTTGGTTCATGGGCCACCCGTCTTTTACCCCCCCGCTCCAGCGCACACAGGACACATCCATTACAGGGCTCGGCGGTGCGGGTGTCAGCTCTGCCTAATGAATGGGACTGCCCCCGCGGGCCCTGGCCTCTCCGTGAACTCCGCAGGAATGCACAGACAAACAACAGGCACGCACACGCTACATGCTAACGCTAGCTCACACCTGCTCTAGGCAGTTAGACTCAAGTGCATGACTCCACGGTGTTGTACATGAGCAGCTGTACACTCGTCTGATTTATGGGTCTGCTCCAGCTGCCTGTTTGAACTCGGCATAGTTGCCTTTTAAAGTTGCATTCTTATGAAAACAGCCTGCATATCGGACAGCCTCTGCGCGACTCCCAATGGATCTGTGCAAAGTTATACGTTTTCTGTTTGCCGTTGGAGGCGATAAGAGTGATTCATGGCAGTTTAGATCATGTCTCCAAAAATGTACGCGTGTGTTTAAAGCAAAAGCAAACGCATATAAGTTACAAGACTTTGTGTAGATAGCATGTGTTGTATATTTATGACAAGGCATAAACATAATTTGATACAAGTTCAAATAATTGTGGATCTTTAACAACATAACTATGGATTACATCTTTTCTGTGGTCCATAACCTAATAGAAGGCAACACAAATGTGATCCAGTACAATAATGCGTGGGTTATACACAGTTGGACACTCAAATCTACTATCAGAGCCACTGTTGCCCCTTAGGTAGACAGGAAAAACGTCAAGGAGCTGCTCATGTTTCGAACTATGCGACCTAGGAGAAGTTCACTTCGGATAGTAGCCAAAATGATATACATGATTTAACCCTTAATCGAGCGCATTTTCCCCAGTTCGGCCGGCCTCACCCAAATCTAAATGTTTTTTGAGCTATAGACCAGTGTAACATCTCATTTGAAAGCTAAGACCAACATAACTGATCTAAATGGATCATTTGCCTGGCATTGTTGTCAATTTTCGCCACTTTTTCCATCGCTTTTTTGTCAGGTTTTTGTCACTTTTTTATTGTTTTTTTTGTGTGCTTTCATCCTCGTTTTTGACGCATAAATGTTTGCAGATTAGGATCAAATAAAATGCGCGCGTCGAAAATGTCGCCTTTGAAAGTAATGGAATACCTTTGTAGTTTTGTCCAGTAATTTCGCATTATTTTTGAAACAATGGTGCTTTAATGTTTCCATTGTAGATAACGGCTCTGGAGATGTCAACTGTACTGGGTTGACTCGACAAAGCCACTCCAGCTGAGAGACAAAACATCACGAACACTACAATGACCCACAGATAACGACCACTCCTTTGTCGACCAGAGGTTCTGATGTTTTGGTCTCTTTCTGGGTCCAAATAAAAAAAAGAAAAGAAAAATGAATGTGAAGCAGCTTTTTCAAGGCACACCGGTTCCTAAAGGACAATGGTCAAAACTCAGCTGTTATTTGACCAGACTTGAAAGTGCAAAGTCAGCAAAAGCTCCGCGGATCATTACTTCGCCTTAAACTGACCGGGCCAGAGGTTGATCTTTGGGAAACAATGGAAGGTCTCCTCTTGGGTGGACCCTGATTGTCTGTGTGCAGGACCTCCCTCACCTCCGCCAAGTGCCCTTTGACGACTCGCTCATAAATCACACGATCTGACGGACGAGAGAATCGCCAGTCACTCATTGTATTTTAATCGGAGGGCCGTCCATATGCTCTGTGGAGTAACATGCAAATACACGTAAATCATCCTCTACAAGTTCTAACTAAACCCAGATGAGTGTTTATGCTATTCACATAAAGGGACAACATGTAGTTTCTCCCACACTTCTGTAAAATCAAAACTATTCCACATTAGCTTGGGGGTGAATGTTAAGTAATGGAAAGTTATTGGCCAATTCCTCCATTTTGTTGATAAGAGGCAACAAAGTCCATAGAGCAGCATTAGCCAAAGCAATATTCATACAAAAGAAAAGAAAACAACATTGGAACAAGTCATCCTACTGTACAGCTTCAGAATACTTATTAGTGATGGACGGATCAATACCAAAATGTCAGTATTTCAGTCTCGAGAGTATGAATTCTCGCGCCTAAATGTCAATATATTATTTTGTTTCAAATTAGCATGTTTTAAAATGTATAGAATTGATGGATTTCTTGTTTGTTCCTGCTCATTTTAATCGTTCATATCTGTGTTTAGTTTGTTAGAACCAGAGGCCTGGAATAACTTTTTAAAGAAACTGTACTTATTAGAGTAGTTACATATATCATTCAGTACTTTATACTTCTACTTGAGTATTATGTAATGAAGTATCTTTACTCTTACTTGAGTAAAAGTGAATTTTAAAGTTAGTCATGTCGGCCTAAACTATATGTAGTTTGTGTTTCGTGCCCCTTATATTTTTTTACCATATTTTTATGCAATTTATTCAGATTTTCACATTAATACATGTTTTGTCACAAGTGAAAGATAAATCTGAATTTTATGCTCAAACAGTTACTCGTTATACTCACAAGTAACATTTTCTCCAAGTACGTTTTAACTGTAAGTTGGGTATTTATTTTGGTCCCTACTTTTTTACTTGTACTTGAGTAAATATTTTGGTGCCTCTACCCACCTCTGGTTACGTTTCCTTACTCCACTTGAGCAACATGAGAGATATGGCTTTGGAAATGTCCTAGTTTCAATGCACTTTATATAAAACACATTGGTAACGGATTCATATTGGAGATCCTAGCCCTCGCATACTTTTCCCTTAAACTGAACAGAGTATTTCAACATCTCCTTCGACTCCACATCACACCGACCCCATCTTGTTGACGTTGTTTACTTTGAACAGCTGGCCTCGTTCATAAAATATTCACAAAATCCCAGCAATAACTATGACATACCGAGACCCATTTGCTCAAGTAACTCGAAGTGGCAGCTCCGTTGACTTGTATAGAGCGGCGGCCCACCCCCTGCTGCCGGCCGCTCATTTGTCAATCAGCCAGACAAACAGAAGCAACCCGTCCCAAAGGTCACAGGGGCATGGGATCCTTCAACTCTGCTCCGAAAGCCAAACTCCTTTTTCTTTTCAGTCCACTCAAACAGAACTGTCAGAGCCCTTTCTCCCAGCAGCCCGAGTCCTGTCAGTGTTTAATCAGGGAATCTAAACAATTTCTTAGAGTTCAGACCAGTCGTTTTTCCGCTGCAGACTTGGCACCTCAGCTTCAAAGTGGCTAGTGCTGTCGCAATACTAACTTTTCAAACTCGATTTTGACAGTCAACACTCGATACAGATTTTGATACCAAATACCAGTTTGAAATTATCGCTTGGTACACTGTTGTAGCCCTATAGGGTGAACCCATGCCTCTTACCATCTTAGTTGTCGTCTAATTGTTAATGCTTTGTTATGTAATTTCATCAACATATGGTTTTATCCCATCTATCGGCTCAGCTTGTATCTGCATTAGACACAACCTTTAATATCTGAGGATTTATTTTATTTGGACAATCCTAGCTAGCCAAGGCCCAAATAAAAAAATACATAGCCCTACATTTCAACTCATTTTAAAATGAAGAGGCTTTATCAACACCGCAGGGAAAGCACAAGCGGCCCTCAGTCTGCAGTTCACCTCCACCTCAAAGCCAACAACCACCCGTTTGAGCACAGGGAGGTTTTAATTCTAGCTAAAGAAAAACATTGGATTGAAAGAAGCAAAACTCCTCGATGAACAGGAATGGAGGTCCCAGATTTCACCTTTCCTCTGTGTACAGTAGCCTTCTGCGCCCCAGGCCTGCAGGTTCTGTCATGCTAATGAGGCTGAAACTCAGCCCAGGACCGATCAATAGGCAGGTAATTGGCAGTGATGAGCTGTGATTAGGTTCGTTCAGACTGAAACTCAGGTGTGAGTCGTAAGGACTTAGAACTAGAAAGGTGTTTACACACAGGTGAGAGTAGTTGTTAACAGAGGGGAGGGACTTAGCCTAGTGAAAACTCCCAGGTGTCTACATCTAGTCTGCAGGCTGAGCTCAAAGCTGGGGTACCTGATTTTTTGGTGTTGTAGAATACATTTATTTTTGCCACCTCAGAGTATAAATGGAGTATATATTGTAAACGCAACACAGACCTTGTTTTCTTGTCTTCACCTAAAGTTTTATTGAGCAATGGATGATAGAAGTCTAATCTAAATTAGTGGAATTTATCTTGGGGTTGGCCGCCCCTGCTTCACTTTGTCACCACTCAATGCTGTATATGGGTGTGAAAAGTGCATATAATTCCATTCTTTGAGCAATTTGAATACACAGGAGGGACTGTGAGAGCTAGAAACAAGTTTGGGCCAAAACAAAAAATGGCACTGTTTGAACAGGAAAAATCAGGTACCTAAGCTTTAAGCCTTTTGGATGAGAGGCACAGAAGTACAGAAGATAACTCAAGCACCTTCATTGAAGTTTATTTTAAAATAGTTAGCAGTTTAACCCTGATTTTAGTACAAAATGTCAAAATGATAGATACAGACAGGCACACTAAACACATATTTATCACACACAGACAAAGTCAAGTCAAAATAGGGTCATTGTGAATGTTTTTTCACTGCAGATTGTCCAGTAGAAGTGAAAAACTGGCACTCAAAGCATATTAATCTAACGTTAGCGTCCTTGTTAGCATTCTTCTTTATTTGTGTACAGTATTTCTGGGCCATTGAACCACTTTGCTCCTCTTCATATCTCTGTATCTTTATGTATTAGAAAAATAAATTTGTTATTCAGCATTCAGCATCATTTGTCTAACATAGTGGTTGAGTAATGGGTGAAAGAGTATTGTTTCCCTCTTTGTTTTCCCTTTCAGCTTTTAACATGGCTTTGGGTAATTCAAGAGATGCTGTCTGTATTTCTGTCCTAATACACTAATTCTTCACAGTTTTGTAGGTTTAGGAAGAGGCCAGTAACAGAACACAGCATCGACGCCACAAAGCAGTCCCTCCTCTCTCTGTGTATGAATGGGCGCTTCTTCCTGCTCTGGACGTGTCCCGTATAAGCGTCTATGCCCCCTCCTCCCTGTATCTGTCTCCCAGAGCCCCGCCCCTCTCCAAACATCACGCCTGGACCCGCTGTGAGCCTGACCCGAGCCTTTGTACTGCAGCGGGACAGAGGCACGGAAAGGGCAGCACTGTCACCCCCGTGATTAAAGAGGCCATGTTTTCACTCACACCGCTTAGAGGGGAGTGAGAGATCTGTGAGGGGGGAGCGAGGAGGGGGGGCAGACAAAACATGGGTAAGAAGGGCACTAGAAGTCAAAGGAGTTCACGAAAAAAGTTTGTCAAAATCAAACCTAATATAACGCTTTTCACAGGGTTATTCTTTCAAACACATTTTTATCATTATCTTAGTACATGTTGTTGGTTAGAAAATGCTGTACTGATCGCAAAAAGCAAATTGGAGAAGCAATGTGTAAACAGAAGATTCAAAGATTACTCAAACATGAATAGATGACTCAAAACACTGGTAGATTTTCATGCCAGATGCTCTTCCTGTCACATCTATGTGTCTAATCCAGGAGCACAATATTAAATCTGACTAAACTAGCCTGTTGTTTGGAGGTAAATGCTCCACTGCACCACTTCAAATACAGCGTAATGTCTGCAATATCCATAGGCTTTAAGGGAACTTGTCATCGTGTCTCGTTAATGGAAGTAAAATGGAATCACATGTCTGAAATGCCGTATTGTACAGTCACTGAGCCCTCTGTGGCGCTGCTGTTTGTGATATGGGGCTTATGTAAATAAACAGCGTCGGATTGAAAGCCCCGCTCTGACGTTTGTTTGCCGATTCCGAGCCAAAGACCTCATCTGTGTTTGTTCAGCGGCGACATGTTTGGTACGAAGCTGTCAATAGAAATCAGCCACTTTAGAAGATCTGACAAATAACGAGCTCGCGTAAAGTGATGTATGAGGCCTGCAGCTACTTCACAGCCCTGGTTGTTCACACACGGAGATGTTACACTTATAACAAGAGGCAGGGACTCTGACTCTGGGACTTTGATTTGTAGTAGAGTAAATTAACTTTTGGATAGCTGTTTTTAGTGGTGACATTTGTAAAAAGTAAGGTTAAGGATTAGATATTTAAAAATCCATCAATCCCATTTTGTTCCACTTTATCCGGGGCCAGGTCACAGAGGCAGCAGTCTGAGCAGAGATGCTCAGACTTCCCGATCCACACACACCTCCTCCAGCTGTTCTAGGGGGACCCCGAGGCGACACCAGGCCAGCTCAGAGGCATAGTCTCCTGGGTCTTCTGCCGAGGGAGGCGACCAGGAGGCATATGGAACCGATGCCCAAGCCACCTCAGCTGGCTCCTTTCGGCGTGAAGGAGCAGCGACTCTACTCCGAGCTCCTCCCGGGTGACTGAGCTCCTCACCCTATCTCAAAAGGGTGCACCCAGCCACTCAACTCTTAGGGTAGGATTTCAAAATCCCTCTGAAAAAAACATTGTTAAGTCAAAGACTCAAAAGTTTGAACTCTGTTGGACTAATGACATGGAGATATTGTTGCACCATCCATCCATCCATCTTCTTCCCCTTTTCCGTTGCTGGGTCGTGGGGGCAGCCGTTGGAGCTGCCCAAATCACATTGCACCAGCCCCTATGTCTCCTCCTGCAGGTGGTGGGTTCACAGAAGGGACATTGTTGCACCAATGAGAGGAAAACGCATTTTGTTTATTTGTTTATTTGAGCAGTATACATTCTGCTCAAAAGGAGTGGGCGGAAGCAAGAAGCTTGTGAGCGCCTACCCCCAAATTCAGTGCAATAAAAAAAGTACATTTCACACAATGGTACAAAAGGAACAAAACATCAACAAGGAAACAAAAAGGAAACAACGGCAAAAACATGGATAATATGCATTATCTGATAATAGAATGACCAATTTTAAGATGTACATAAAGTAAGATTACATGACTAAAACTCATGTACTGTATACATTCCCTAAAAAGGAGTAATGCTAGTTATGAAACAACAATGATAAAGCTACATTGTGGTGTATTATGTTAGTGAGGCGTCTCTCGCCCAGCAGGTTTTGGAGTTTGGGGGCGTGTCTAGCCCTGACTGGTGTTCGTCCTGTTCTCCAGACATTTTGTTCTGTTGGCTAGAAAGCAATAAAGTTGACTCCGACGTGATCCAATGTGGCGAGAAAGACAAGGACACAAGCGAGCTGCAAGTGAGTCAACTTTATTGCTGTCTAGCCAACAGAACAAAATGTCCGGAGAACAGGACGAACACCAGTCAGGGCTAGACACGCCCCCAAACTCCAAAACCTGCTGGGCGAGAGACGCCTCACTAACATAATACACCACAACATAATGAAACCCTGATCAGTCCCACGCAGAATGCACACATACACACAACATACAAGCGTGTGTACCCTTTTATGAAATTACGTAATCTTAGCATTGTATTGTGATTTTCCTCATTGACAAAAGCGAATGTGTTACATTTCAAGCGGCTATATTAACACAAATCAAACTTACAAACCATTATTTGAAATGTTCATATAATTAACTGAAATGAAGCACAACTACAACAACGATCTCGTTTCATGTACGACCCTTAATATATTGTTACCAATGCCAAACATTACCGATAGTCACTTTTATGTTATGAAGGCACATTAATATACATATACACTGAGATCTTGCTACTTCCCTGTCGTCATTACCATCCTCAGTATATTTAGAGAAAATGGCCCTTGAAATTACAACATGTCATTGTGAAGATGAAGATGTTTTTGTTTGTTTGTTTCCAGGTGAAAGTTTATATGTTAAGAGACCAACTTGGCCCAAACCCTGATTATGTCATTGTGACAGAGGGTGAGAAGAAACCTAAGGGACATCAGGGATAAACGCAGAATATCATACATTACCGTCAATATTTAGAGAAAGACAAAAAAAAGTTTTCAAGCTGTTTAATTTTTCTTGAGTAACACATTTATGTCCCATAATCTTTGCTGACTCCAGCGATCACTGCAACTCCCTCAGATCTATGGCTTTCATGGAGAAACAACATGATTTGCGATGTATGTTGTTAGATTTTTTAGCTTTGAGAATGAAACCCTCTTGAGTTATGCTGGGAGCAGGGGGGGACATATTTCTAGAAGCTGCGCGGAAAGTAAGAAAAACTGCTGTAATATATTTAAACTGTGGAGGAAGAAAAAGAAAAAAAGCCTGGCAGGTTTTGACAAATTAGCCCGAACACTTTTGACTGTCAAGCCGTTAATTTATGAGTGAGCAAACTTCCCCAGTGTTTTCTTTGGCCCCGCTCACACACAGAGGGGCCCCCACTGCTCCTCGCGGTGACTGTTCGGCTATTTGTTTATTTCTTCCCCCTTCCCTGGCGCTTTCATGACCCTATTTGTTTTAATCCTCGCGAGTGTTGTAGAAGAAACCAATTCCTGTTCGCATTAATAAAAATAATATTTGGCGCTGCAAGGTCTAATGGTCAGAATGTCACTTCTGCGCGGCCATGCCTCTTCCCCCCCCTGACTCCCATATTTCAACAAGCCTCCCCTTTATATCCCCGGCTCGGACCTGCCAAGGACGGCCTCCCCATCGCGGTGTCGTCCTTATATGGAGGTCTAATAGGGTTTATCGAGCTTAAGGGACGGCACAGCTGTATTTTTTAGCTTATTAGCATCTTGATATGTGGCGCAGCTATAGCCAAAACCTCTGGAGCAGCACATAAACCCACATGTGATGTTAATGTTCACTCATTAAATCACTAAGATGAATGTGCCAGTGCCTCACATTATGGCAACGATGAATTCAGTTTGTTAAAAGGATAATGGAGTATTTCATATCCAGGGGCTGTATATTGTTCTGGATAAATGTGCACTAAAGAAGGACTTTCCCCGTGGGTGAATTTACAGCCCATTTTGGAGAAGACACGAGCCATGCTAGGGCTGTGTAAATGCTTTGAAACGGTGAAACACAACAAGTACTTGTCTATGAACCATGAAGTATGTAATGTCTCCTTTCAGCCATTTCTCCAGATGATACTAGAGTGGGTGAGGCATCCAAGGCTGCCATACTTCAGAACGGTCACTGCGTTTGGCACAACTTCAGCCATGGGCGAATAGAGTGGGGAAAATGACGATAACACATTTTTTTTTTACACCAAGTACCATTAAATAAAAATCAGGACAATAACAGGGGTCTAACAAGGCTGTAAAATAGACCTACTTTGAAGTAAAAAAAAAATAAAAATTAAAAAGAGAGTACACAGAGAACCACTAGAAGAAGCCCTACCACCAGTTGTACATTGACCACAGTTCAGGAGCTAGAGTGTTGGTAGCACTTTCGCCATTGTGGCCTATGAGACTGTGATGCAGATACTTTCCAGTCAGTCAGCCCCCAATGGCAGTTGTGACTACAAAAGACACCTGCCACCACAAAGTGTGCACGAATAATGCATTTTTGGGTATTTGTATACGTACAGTATATGTATACTATATGTGGTAACCTTTGGAGGTCTGTGTTGGGTGCGCTCTTGCCTGTCACCCCGGTGCGCTGGCTTGGTGGACTATATAAGCGCTCCCATTCTCGTTCGCTCCTCGTTGCCCCATACGCTCTTCCGGGTCTTCTGTGTTGGCCGCCTTGTCCTCCAGCTCCAGGTAGATTCCATTTTATGTCCAAATTCCTAAAATAACACTTTAACACGAACCGTTCACCAAGCCAGTGTTTTTCAACCTTTTTTGAGCCAAGGCACATTTTTTTCATTGAAAAAGTCACGAGGCACACCACCAGAAGAACATTAAAAAAAAAATTACTCTGTAGCCTATATTCACAATATAAAGTGTATCCATGCATCGCTAATTCTCTTGTTGGCTACCTGCAGCCACTTTCTGATATGGAAGAGTTTAATATGGTGACTCTGCCGATCAGCAGAGACTTGACAATGGCACATTATTTGCAGATCCTTATTGATTTGTTTTCCAAAAAATATTTTTTAGACCCACTATGTGAAACTGCATAATTTCCCAAGGCACACCAGACAGTATTTCACGGCACGCTAGTGTGCCCCGGCACGGTGGTTGAAAAACACTGCACTAAGCAGCCACTTTGTACTGCTTTAGTGCCGCTGTTGGCCGTGAGCTCCGCACCACCGCACGCTAGTGCTCGGCACCTTCACTGTGCGCATAAGCGTGACGCCTTCGTAAAGGTAACGAACACCTCGGCCCATTCACTCTTCTATGCCAATTTCACACAGTCCTAAGAGTCACTACTAACCAGGGTTTTGGTTGTAGCCACGCTGCGGGCCTGGCAGACTTCTGTGCACTCTGCTTCTCCACTTCAACCGATCCTGGTCCGTGCGCAGTCAAGCACTTTCAGCGGTATGTTTTTCCATAGTTATTTTTGTAGCTTCTCTGTTTTTCATCCAGGTTTAGTTTAGTTAGTAATCCAAATTCATTTTTTGTAGGTGTCCTCAGTGGTCTGCAGTGGCACTGGCACGTTGCCTCTGCTGGTTTTGTTTTGCCTCTGCTGTTTTAGTTTTGTTTTGTGCTCGTTTGCCCTCCGAGCCTGTGTGTCTCCAAGTCGGACACTTCCTTCTGCGGTCTCTCTGGGCCCGAGTGCCTGGAGGTCAGTGCCGCGGTCCAGGTCGCTCGTGCGCCCGACACGTGCCCTGGGATTTGTTTGCCAGGCAGGCAGTTGGTTTTAAATAAGAGAATTGTTCCCAGCGCTGTTTAACCAAAAAGGGATGTTAGAACTCAACAATTGTAAACAATGAAATGTGTTGAAATAAATGAAATGTTTTCTACAAGTGCAAAATAAAGGTTTTGTAAACTAAATGGAACCAGTGCCTTGGACTCTCAATATACTTACTTGCGTGCCTCTAAGCTGTAATACTTTATTTCCCCAGGAAGTCTGGGGTGGCGTTGTTGGAAAGTCTATACAAATTCTTGAGATTATAACTATAATTTATAGTATGTTAACCCCTCAGTTGCCACATATATATGAGTGCGTTTACAAGGGCTCGAAATTCCGGTTATGGCAGTTTTCGGGATATGGTGTTTATATGACACTGAGAAATCGGGAAACTCAAATTCCTTGTTTACATGATCAAATAAGGAAACCCGGCTTTTCGAATTTAAGCTCTGTCCGCGCAGGCGCATACATTACATTTTTGAGCACAAAAAGTTTGTAAGTTGGTCTGTACGAATGTAGCTGCTTGAAATGTTCTTTTTTTATTTATTGCACTTGGGGGTGGGGGCTCATAAGCTTTTTGCTTCAGCCCACTCCTTTTGAGCACAATGTGTATTGCTCAAATAAACAAATAAACTAAAACTAAACTAAACAATATGGTGAAAATATTAAAAGCATAAATGTGGGGCTTGTTCTTTTGAATGCCCACTTTAGGCTCAATGTTTTGCTCGTCCTCGACATCCTGAGCTACGGCAGTGACGGCAGATTGTGGATAATTCAGTACCTTTACCCGTCCTGGGTCTGTCTTTATCACCGACACAGACCAGGGAGCTCTGGGAGAAGGTTTGAAGCCTGGTGGTGTGAGAGAGTGGAGCTGATGGAGTTCACCGATAGTTAGTGGATGAAAAACTTTATCCGTCTCTGTTGTGGTCGACTCCTCTCTGCGTCCGGAGGAAAACCAGCCGCCTTGAAACGGTCGCCAACAGTTTCGCATAAATCCACATTACGACGCTTCTTTCCATCTTACATATTCACTACTTTTAGTTTTTTCATGGTTAAAATATAAAACTCCGTCTCCTCTTGACTCCAGAAACAGGAGCTCTTCGGACTCACCGCCCCCATGTTTGTTTACGATTAACTGCGCATGCGCAATAAATGGGAAGTTTCTTATAACCGGAAAATAGTGTTTACATGAAGTTATATCCCGGTTACTGATGGTAAATCCCAGCCAGAAAAATTGTGAAACTGTTATTTTAACCGGAATATTATAAACTCCTGATAATAACCGGGAAATTCGAGCCCTTGTAAACGCTATAAACGCTATAAACTCTATTACGTTTATGTTTTACGTTGATGAAAGGCAACAGATTCCCCTCGAACCACCGCCTTAACGTGGTGGAGGGGTTTGAGCGCCTGAATGATCCCTGTTGTCGGGGGCTTCGTGCCCCTGGTAGGGTCTCCCATGGCAAACAGGTCCTAGGTGACGGGTCAGACAAAGAGTGGTTCTGAAGCCCCTTATGTGAGACCAACAGGCCCGGTTAGAACCATGAGGCCGTCCTTCTGTGGACCCACCACCTGCAGGAGGAGCCATAGGGGCTGGTGCTATGTGATTTGGGAAGCTCCAACAGCTGCCCCCACGACCCGGCAACGGAGAAGTGGAAGAAAATGGATGGATAGAAAGGCAATAAAACAGAACGTGTGGAGGAATCCTAATTTAGGGTTGGGACAAAATAGAAAGGTCCCCAAAGATCATTCCAACTTGTGTATTCCTGATCTTGTTAGACCTTGGACAATAACTAAGGATGGGCCTGGCTTTTACCAGAATAGTAGACTGTGAGGAAATACCGCGTAACCTGGTCCGATAGTGGTTGTTGGGCAGATGTGTGCAGCCATTCTTAAGTCAGGCTACCCCAAAGGCTACCCTAACCACTGCCGTGTTTGGAGTGAATGAAAAATTGTCCCATATGAGGCCCTTTTCTGAGAAAGGCTCTGTACATAAAAAAAGAATCCCGTCCTGCCCTTCCAAATCCACACATTTGCCTCAAACTCTTTTAAGTGCTTTATTTGTACAGTGACTGAACCTCGCCCTCATATCTGTCATCTCGAGCGTGTCACTTGCCAGCTCTTGTCTATCGTCGCTGCTCCCGTAGCCCCCTCCGTCCGCCCCTTCTGTGCGTGTGTGGTCTGTGATTGTGAAACTTATAGTGCGTCTGATAGCGAGGAGACAGAGAGGCACACGAGCATGAAATCCACAGACCTCCTCTAAGTCCCTGTAATTTATGGCTCTCTCGGATACATGTGGAGCTCGGGCTAAACAAACGCCGCTTTGTCACCGACACAAGGCTTTGATCAGGGAGAGTCATGTTCGGTGCAACAGATCGGCTTTCACCCCCAAAAAAACAGGATCACTGTGGCACTGTAACGCAACAGGCTGAATGACAGAGAGAGGAGAAGCCAAACAATGTAAACGCTTACTAAAGCGTGCACTAAGTATTATCTGCAGACACTTCAAGAACCGGGCCTTTAGTGAATATTGTGTGTAGAGCTGAGGATATGTTTGAATTTTCCTTTCTCCTGTATCGGCACTCCTTACGTATGTGGTGTCAGTGCGATGTTTATTTCATAACCATTTGTTGGATTTCTGCGTAAGTTCTCAGTCGTACAGGAGTTGTCGAACATTTGTTGGATTGCAGTTTCCTCGAGTGGGACAATCAGTCTTCTCGACGTCACCGCTCCACTTTTGCCTTTGCAACTGTGATTTCAGTGATAACATATTTATCTGGGAGAAATTAGCGAAAGCACAGGCTGCTTGTGTCCGACATAATTTGTTTTGATCACTTGACTTGTGTGGAAGTCCGGCAAATGTACCTGTAGGAGGTTCTCTTGAAAGTGCAGCCTATGTATTTTGTTGGTGTGGCTTATATTCAGGTGCGCTCAATGGCATTACAGTAATCCCCTGTCTGTGTCTCTTAGCGACTGGTGCAGGCACAAAATGGCATCCGGATCCGACACAAGCCAATTATTGACCTAATGGACCTAATGGCAACTTGTTCCTGGTGTGTTGAATCTTATATTACAGTGGGCTCCGGGGCTATCTTTACATCCTTACTGTAATATTAAATGGATTTTTTTTTATAATGTTGAAGAAGATATCTGGAGATTTTGTCAAAGTTTTGTTTTTTATTACTCTTAAATCAGTGTAGTCAACACAAATGGTGCCTGAACAAAAAAACTATGGTGCAATGCAGAAGAAAGAAAAAAACAACAACAACCCTAACTTCTGGTTGTTTTGCTCTTTGCTCAACCTAAAAGTTTCTCCAGCATTGACTTGCTGCGTGCGTCCACACACCAGTGCTGAAAGTTCCTCTCTGGCACCTCGACGCGTTCTTTCAAGAGTCAAAGCTTTTCCTGCCCTCCCCGGTTTCCTGTGAACTCCTGACCCCCATCTCCCACCCCCTATTCACCCCCGTCTCTCCACAGGACGTCCCAGCGGCAGGCCCCAGTGGTGATTGACAGCCAGAGAGGGAATTACGGAGCAGCGGGAGGAAAGAGTAAGGAGGTGACGCGCTGAGGTCAGGAGGCAAAGAGTTCAACATCTGTAAAGACGCGCAGACAGGCATGACGCCGGGCAGGTGAAGTCACAATACGCCTGGAACAGACTGGACACTGACCACGACTAGTACGCCCAAATTGAATGTGTCCGTCTGTCAGAGCCAGATATAGGGACTTGGACAGAATCTAGCATAGACTGCCCAAGTTTATACGCGCACATACTGGACGCATTGTTCTTGACGTGTAGGAAATATTCAGAAATATAAAACAACGGGAAGCCGAAGGAGAACAAACAAGCAACAGACGGAAACTGAAAAAGTCAAACGGAAAAGTGACAAGTCAAAGGAGGTGACAATCCACAACAACAAATCTACGTCGCAGTTTTGGGGTCGACCCGTCATTCCGACACCCCTCCATTGCGACGTCCCGCCTATCCAACTCTTTTTGATACCCCCATTTGACACCCATGATTGTAAACTCCACTATCCTTAAGGTTAGGGATAAGGTAAGGTTAGGGTTAGTTTGGAAACTCCACTATCTGTACCCCCCGGTAACCATTAAATCCGGTTAAGGTCCGGTACGGCGTCTCACACTGCTCCGCGAGTTCCGGGTCCGGTTATCGAGGCCATCCGGCGGCAACGGAAAGAATCCGCAAGAAGTTGGAATGGCGGGGTGTAACCCACAGTTTTGTAATCCAGGTTTCGCATTACCTCAAATCTGCTTATACAAAATGGGTGCATTTAGTGCCTAATTAATGAGAAGAGTTCACTATAAATTAGGGTGTACCTTTTGATCAACCACAGAGCACAGACGATGACGCAAGAACCTTCATCGAGGATTTTTTTTCCATTAACGATCGAAAGAGCCGCACCACAGGCTTTAAAGAGTTGCATGTGGCTGTTGACATAGTGGTTGCAATAACCCCTGGTCTAGCCATTAAAGGGATATTTCAGGATTTTTTACATAGGGCCTCATTTCCTAGTTATCCTAGTTAAGTGTTGTTGATGTCTGGAGATATTTTTTTCTTAAATCCGTGCAGTTCTTATATTTGAAGAGTCTAGTGGCGCTAGGCTAGGGCAAGGCTAAAGCATTTCTATGGTATCAGTTAGCCTGCATTAAAAACAGTCTGACCCACTCCACAGTGTACCTGAGATAAATCACTTATAACGCCAGACTACCCATATACATGTCCGTGTTAATAGAATAATTGTAGAAATATAACTGACCTTGTATCACATGAATTATCGCATTTTGAGGGACTATTTTCTCACAGATCCCTCCGCCACTGCGTTAGCTTACAGGCACGAAGCTGATGCTGCTCAAATATAAGTTATTTTAAATGCAAAATGGTTATAATTATTCTATCGACACAGACATGTATATGGGTAGTCTGGCGTTATAAGTGATTTACCTCAGGTGCACTGTGGAGCGGGTCAGACTGTTTTCAATGCAGGCTAACTGTTACCGTAGAAATGCTTTAGCCTTGCCCTAGCCTAGCGCCTCTAGACTCTTCAAATATAAGAACTGCATGAATTTAAGAAAAAAATATCTCCAGACCTCAACAACACTCTGGATAACTAGGAAATGAGGCCCAATGTCAAACATCCTGAAGAGACATTTACCATAAACCAAATGAAAACCTTTAGCTGACACAATCAAACTCTTAGCCGCACCTACTCAATTTAAATCATAGGCCAACAACCTATTGGTATTTTCTATGCCTAATGCGTTGAGACGGGCATTAGGCAATCGCAATGCATGAGACTATGCCTGACTATAACAATGACATAAATAAATAGTGAAAAAGTAGGTAAACTCCTGCAGATATCTGGCACTGCCTTTTTCTCATTTACACATCCTCTACTGTAAAACGGGGCTACGACTCCCTGTGAGGCATCTGCCATTGAAAGCACGAGGGTTCGGGAGCTGTTTTGAAATGTGCAAGGTGGTAGATTTGCATTGCCCCGTCAGCGGCGCGTGTTGAGTGGCGGGGGTTGACACTAACGGCGGCTGACAGTAACGCCGGCTGACTGCGGCTCACCGGGGGCACAACTCCGAGGCCACTGTAACAGAGACACAGGCAGGTTCTGTTCTCCCGCTGAGCTCCAAACAAACTGCTGTTGACGTCGCTGTCACCAACGCTCATTTCCACCGCTCGCGAAGATTAAACTCAAGCGGCGGCGCGAGACAGAGGCATCGAGTGAAGAGAAAGGGGCTGACAGAGAGCATGTTCAGCGCGCCAGCTTTCTCCGGGCTGTTTTTCCGCATGAAACGCCATCTTTCAGCGCGCATTCCAAGAGGACGGATCAAAGATTTAAGCGCAGGGTTAGATTTAGAGGCGTTTGAAGGCGGGAAACGGCGGAAGATGAGGGTTCAAAAACAGGTGGGAACTTTGAGGTAGAGAGGTGCATTCAAGTCGCAAACCCCCGTGATAGATCTGATCACTTCTGCCGAGGCTCCTGACGGTTCTCTGTAGCGTCGTAACTTGATGCCGATTTGCCGAATGCTGTTGCACATAATAAGGCAGCGTTTTGTTTTTTTACTTTTCAAGTGGCACCAGGGTTGAAAACTGCACTACACCCGGTCTAATGTAAACCACAAAGGAGGACAAAACGTGAATCTTACTTTGAGTGACACCGAAAGCGTTTTGTGAGCCACCAGCATGTGTGAAGAAAAGTCTGTGTTTATTTTGTTCTCCGTCAAATATGTCCGAAAACAAAACCAGCTTGTTTGGGCTGGTTTTGTTGTTGTCATTCTTCCCCTCTTCCTTCCCTCCTTCCTTCTTCCCCTCCCTCCTTCCTTCCTTCTTTCCCTCCTTCCTTCCTTCACTCCCTCCTTCCTTCTTTCCCTCCTTCTTTCCTTCACTCCCTCCTTCCTTCTTTCCCTCCTTCCTTCCTTCCCTCCTTCCTTCTTTCCCTCCTTCCTTCCTTCACTCCTTCCTTCTTTCCATCCTTCTTTCACTCCCTCCTTCCTTCCTTCCCTCATTCTTCCCCTCTGTCCTTCCCTCCTTCCTTCTTTCCCTCCTTCCTTCCTTCCTTCACTCCTTCCCTCATTCTTCCCCTCTGTCCTTCCCTCCTTCCTTCTTTCCATCCTTCCTCCACTCCCTCCCTCCTTCCTTCCCTCCCTCATTCTTCCCCTCTGTCCTTCCCTCCTTCCTTCTTTCCCTCCTTCCTTCCTTCACTCCCTCCTTCCTTCTTTCCTTCCTTCCTATTGGAAAGTGGTGACAAGTCTCTGGCCACATCAGATCTTATATCACTGAGCGCGCATTGTCTTTTTCTGGTGTCGTCAAACTCTTTTCCCAAAACTTGAGCATATACAGTACTTTATATCTTGTTCCCCACCCGTTCTCTCCGCCCACCTGCACTCGGGGACATGTCGTCCTCAGACACACGTCCCGCCCACCGCAGTGCCACATGTGTCTGACAGAGTGAAGTTGTCAGGGAAGTGGAGAGGAAATGACAGGGGGCATATTTTCACAAATCTCCCCTGTTGGCATACTCCGCTCTGGCACTGGGCCTGTCAGCGGCCTGTCTGCTCGGTTTAACCGTCAGACACAGTCGCACAGCCAAACGCACATGGACACGCTTGTCCTTGGACAGGAGCGAACGCCCAGGGCTGAAGGCGCAGTCAACAATGGAGTTAGAGTGATTAAGAAATTTCATGAGGTTAGGTCTGCTTCTCGCTCAAACAGAAATGTCAAATGCCAAGCTATTATCCCTTTTACCAGCGCGGTAACATAAACCGGCGTGCTCGGGGCGCCGTGCGTCACTGTGACTTTGGGAAAGTGACTTTGACGAGGTGGCTGCGGGCCAGAGCGGAGCTGCACACGAACCCGTTCCTAGGGTTGCGGGCCCCTCTGACTGTGCGTCCCTACACTATCTCTCTCCAGCTGTGCACGCAACGCAAGACTCCAACACACACCGCTGTCTGACCGAGCACCCAAGGGCCCTCCACTCTTGTCACCCAGTGCACCTAATTATGTTGACGTAAGAGCAGAACACCGACGGAGAGGGCGCATGTACAGTATTTAAACAAAGCTCACAGCATGAAGCTCAGCTAAATAGAGGTTGGCTTTTCAAAGGGATAGTTCAGGATTGTTGACATTGGGCCTCATTTCCTAGTTATCCAGAGTGTTGTTGATGTCTGGAGCTATTTTTTTTCTTAAATTCATGCAGTTCTTATATTTGAAGAGCTTAGTGGCGCTAGGCTAGGGCAAGGCTAAAGCATTTCTATGGCATCAGTTAGCCTGCATTAAAAACAGTCTGACCCACTCCACAGATCACTCCGCCGCTGCGTTAGCTTACAGCCCCGAAGCTGATGCTCAAATATAAGTTATTTTAAATGCAAAATGGTTAAAATTATTCCATCGACACAGACATTTGTTAGTCTGGCGTTACAAGTGGTTTACCTCAGGTGCACTGTGGAGTGGGTCAGACTGTTTTTAATGCAGGCTAACTTAGGGTGACCAGATGTCCCAGTTTACCCGGGACAGTCCCAGTTTTTAGTCCTTGGTCCCACGTCTCAATATATTTCTCCAAAACCACTGATTTGTTCCAGTTTTACTCGTAATCGGTCCCAGTTGTCCCGGTTTTGGCCAATGTAGTCCCCGAAATAGCATAGCCTACACTTGACAATGAATGTCTTTGGCCCATGGGACTATCAATTACCAAGTGTAAAGCAATTCAAAATCTCAATTTAGGATACAGATTGGTGCATGTCATAAGTAGTAAACAGTTTTACTATTCATCATGGGTAAAGACAGTTTAGATTCGGAACCCCTGCGGCCTATTCCAGAATGTTGTCCAAGTTGTTTTGTTGGAAAATCTGGTCACCCATAGGCTAACTGATAACTGATACCACCTTTAGCCTAGCATTAGCCTAGCACCACTAGACTCTTCAACTATAAGAACTGCATGAATTTAAGAAAAGCAGTATCTCCAGACATCAACAACACTCTGTATAACTAAGAAATATGGCCCAATGTCAAAAATCCTGAAATATCCCTTTGAAAAGGGAAACCCAACTTCAAGTAGCTAGCCAAAGCAAATAGACATCTATAATGTTAATATGACACGTACGCTCTCCGTTATGAATGTTCTTCACATCAGAACTGCATTACCTGATCCCCCTGTGCTGAAGGAGAGTCAGGCCAAGCCCCTGCTGCCGGACGCAGAGGACACAGAGCCGGGACAAGGGCACATGTGTCCGCTGCGCTGCCTCTTGGAGCAGCAGTGTTTACATGATTTCTGCCCAGAGACATCGGTTATCCTGTCCCGAGGGAGCACAGTCCCGGGGGATCCACACAATTAGCTTGTGGCTATAGCTGTCACCACTTCTTCACACAAACATCGGACCGGGTTCTGCAGAAGTTCATGCCGATTGGTTAAGCCAGTCCCTCGGCGCAGTGAGGTCACCCTCTCTCCATTTCAAAGCCCGGGTCGCGGTGGAGCTGCAGTCATGTGTGATTTTCCAGTCCAGTGCTCTGTGATGAGCAGCTCTGGCCTGGCCCCGGGGCCCGCCTCAGAGCTGGAGCCTGTCCACCTTCTGCTCTGGTCGTGTCGTATCATTGAAATGAGCCTCATCATCGGCTGCCAACAGCGCTGCAGTCATCCCTCTCTGAGCCGCGTGGGGCTCGCCGGCTAAATTATGCTTACCCACACCATTATTAGACTCATTATAGAGCCATTTGAGTGGCTTTCAGCCTGTCACGGCCGCTCAACTATGTCTTCGGCTTGACTTGATTTCCTCTGACAGGCTTTTCTTAAACTAAAAGGCTGGGGAGGGGCGGGGGCCAGAGCACCAGAGGGGGATGAGGAATATGCTTCTTGAAAGAGTTGGGAGTTTGATGTGGAACATTTATTTGGTTTTATGAAAAGACACATATGTTAAGTTTTCGACGTTTCTCTCCATATCTTTTAATACTCTCTGGTTTTCATCTGGTAAACATAAAATGCTTCGGGGCAGGAGAGCTGGCAGCCTCAGCCCGTCTCGCCGGTTGTTGACACATTTTTAAACACAGTTGAGAAATGACTCTCATTTCTGGAGACCGGGGGCTTTTCGGTTTCGACGACTGCATCCCCCCCGGGGTTGTCCCTGTGGCCTGTGCCATCCATTCAGCGACCCTCCAGCCCCATCCTTCATCCTGTCATCATCACATCATCACGCCATCCCCAGCGGTGTGGGACGGCCTGTGTAGACTGAAGCAGAGAGTATACCCGCGTCTCCCCAGGTTTGATCTGAAGGCAGCCAAGTCCCCTCCGCCTCTGCTGCATTTCTGGAAACACGGCCACTGGCTCTGGCGTTCCCCCGCGCCCCTGCCAACAACAATAACTCCCTTTTGATTTCAGCTCAGTTTGATTATTTCATAATTCTTCACTGCTTTTTTTCGGAAGCCTTTTAAGTACTTAACAGGATTCCCGGCTGGATTAGTTCGAGTTTTGCTTTATTTTGCAACTGCTGCTTCCACTTTATCTGCCAACGAGTTACATTTCCAGAATAATATATAATGCGTTGGTTTTAAAGACATATAAATCGACTGTATTCATGCGTTCACACTTTTGTCTCACTCTGGGCGTTTGCGGACTCGGCCATATCACCATCAGAGACTTTTAAACTCCTACACTCAATCCCTTCCAAAACCCTGCCCACTCCGTTCATTATTTCTCCATCTGGCTTCCTCATTAGTTGCCCTACATTTCTTTAATTATTTCTTTTTACGTCCATCCGCTGTCGGGATCTGTCGCCGCGGGTGATATCATTGTCACGTCACGCCTCATTTGCATCAGTTTGATTGACGGGCCGGAGCGGGGCCAACACCAGCGCTGCGCTGATAATGCCCGGTCTAATCCATGGACCACTGTGTACTCTCTCCCACTCAGCTGCTATTCCTCTGTTCTTGGCACGAGGGAGTCTCTAAACCCAAAGGCCTTCTTCTCTCCTTCCTCTCTCCCTGACTCTTTCCATCCATCACTCTCCCCTTTTTCATCTATCTATCTATCTATCTTCTTTCTTCCATCCCTCCTTCCTTCTTTTCCCTTTCTTCCTTTCCCCTCCCTCCCTCCTTCCTTCCTTCCTTAAATCCCTTCCCTCCCTCCTTTCTCCTTCCTTCGCTCCCTCCTTCCCCGCTCCTTTCTTTTTTCCTTCTTTCTCTCCATCCTTCCTTCCCTCCTTCCTTTCTTCCTTCTCTCCCTCCTTCCTTTGCTCCCTCCCTCCCTCATTCTTCCCCCGTCCTTCCCTTCTTCCTTCTTTCCCTCCTTCCTTTGCTCCCTCCCTCCTACCTTCCTCCCCTCCCTCATTCTTTCTCCTCCTTCTTTCTTTCCCTCCTTCCTTTGCTCCCTCCCTCCTTTCTTCCTTCCTTCCCACATTCTTCCCCTCCTCCCTTCCTTCCTTCCCTCCTTCCTTCTTTCCCTCCTTCCTTCTTTCCCTCCTTCCTTCTTTCCCTCCTTCCTTCTTTCCCTCCTTCCTTCACTCCCTCTCTGCTTCCTTCCTTCCCTCCCCGCATTCTTCCCCTCCTTCCTTCCTTCCCTCCTTCCTTCTTTCCCTCCTTCCTTCACTCCCTCCCTCCTTCCTTCCTTCCCTCCCTCATTCTTCCCTTCCGTCCTTCCCTCCCCGCATTCTTCCCCTCCTTCCTTCCTTCCCTCCTTCCTTCCTTCCCTCCTTCCTTCTTTCCCTCCTTCCTTCACTACCTCCCTACTTCCTTCCTTCCCTCCCTCATTCTTCCCTTCCGTCCTTCCCTCCTTCCTTCTTTCCCTCCTTCCTTCCTTCCCTAATTCATCCCCTCTGTCCTTCCTTCTTTCCCTCCCGCCTTCCTTTACTCCCTCCTTCCTTCTTTCCCTCCTTTCTTCGCTCCCTTCTCCTTCCTTCCTTCTCTCCTTCATTCTTCACCTCTGTCCATCCTTGCTTCTTTCCCTCCCTCCTCCATCACTTCCCTCCTTCCCTCCTTAAATCACCCCATCCCACATTGTCCCTTTTCTCTGTTCCCCTCACCCATCTCCCTCTCTCTCTCCCTTTCACCCCCTACATGTGTTCGCAGTTGCCCTCCGGGGGGTTTATATGATTCAACTACGGCATCAGTTCAATTCGTCTCGAGCCCTGAAGAGCGAGTAGGAGACTTTTTTTTTCTTTCTTTTCCTCCTCATATTTTTCGTTTTTATTATTATTTTGCGGTGAGTGCATCCAGCGGGACTTGGACACAGCGGAGATGTGGGAGTTTGGAGAAAGTGCCACGCTGGCCCTAATCACATTAAGGCTGCCATATTACATGTCAAACTGTCACTTTCGATTTGAGCCGGAGCAGCGCGGTGGCAACGCTTTGCTTGTGGTCATGTTCTTGTTTTGATTAAGGGGGTGATGGAGGCTGCAGATTCAAAACGGCTGCAAGCATTGGGATAAAAAACAAAAATAATAAAAATATATATATATATGTGATGGTGTTTCAAATTTGTGGTCCATTCGAAGTTCAGCTGTTTTTGTTTTATTTGTATTCATATTCGTAGACTTTATAAGTAAAGGAAATTTGACCCACCCTTCAGCCAGTTCCTCTGGGCAACCTGCTGCAGGTTTTTAGTCTGTATGTATTGACTTGAGGGAGGATATGGAAGCACATGGAGGAAATCCTGCCTGACCCGGGGAGAACATGCAAACTCCACATGAAAGACCTTCTCTGGAGTTGGGAATTGAATCGGGGACCAGCCACACCGCCAGCCTCTGTGCGGCCATTAAAATACATCAATACTGTGACATATTAGTGTCAAGCAATAACAAACCTTCGGGAGCTCTCAAGCTCTCATTTTGTTTTACATTTTAGTGACCACACAACAAAATTCAGTCTCTTCAGCTACTGCACAATATATCTTTAAATGGGGGTGTTATACAAAATCGACTTTTTTGAGCTTTTAACCATGCTACAATGTGGTTCTCTCTTCAAAAAAAATACTGTTGTGTTTTGAGCTGCTTGCTCTTCTTTGAAGCTCGCGAGGTCCTGTGCATCCAGGAAATGGTTTAATCTCCTCTCAATCTCTTACATACATTAAAACCCCTCTGCAAGGAATAAAAACAGTCCTCATAGCCTCACCACAGCCACATACTTTTTTTACTCTCATGTTGTACTCATTTTAAACAGCTATACAGTGGAGGAGAGTAAGAGGGCTGGGTTGTCTTTGAATTCATCAATTCAAAGACAACCCAGTACAGATGATCCTTTTATGAAATCTTAAACTCTTCAAATAAACTGCTATACTTAATTTACGTCAAACTACAACAACAACAACTACTCCTGCTACTGTTGCTATTTTGGAACTTGTACGACAACATCTACAGCGTTTTAGGCCCAAACTGCAAAGAGTGATTTAGAAATAAGTAACATTTTCTGGAAATAGCCTCTAGGTATTTTTGCCCCTTGGTTTGAGTGGGTTAGCAAATATTATTATTAATATAAATAATAATAATAATAAAATCTGCCTTGGGACAAGTCATTTTCCACATAAATTGAGACTATAATATACCAAAGCGGGTCCACTATAGACAGAGGAGTCATTCTGCTGATTTTCATGTGCTAAACCAGCAGAATTACTCAAATGAAGAATGAATATTCTTAATTTGAGTCTTTTTAACTAATCAAGATCTCTTTTTATGCAGTACCAACAAGGCTACGTTGCTAAATAACAAAACAAAAAATCAAGTAACAATGGTAATGGTTTGGTAAATTTAGTCAAAAGCGTCAAATATTCCCCCCTGTGGTCATGTGTTTGCGATTAGCCTTGGGATTTTATTGGACGGTTATCTTGTGTGACAGCTCCATTGACCCCTTCACTTCGCTCACATGTCCCGTCTCATTCACGTCCCGCGCTTGAACTCGTCGTCCGATCTGTCAGAGCGCGTCGCCGTGGAGACCGTGTCGGACCGCGCGGGCCGAAGCGTCTCGGGGAGAGGAGAAGTCTGGCAGAAATCTGCTCTGTCGCTCACGAGCCGCGGTAAATTAGGCAGATCAGCATTGACAGGAGGTGGCAGGAGGAGAGGTTACGGGACGGGGACGTGGGGGCAAGCGTTCACTCAAAACCAATTGTCATCCAATTGAGTGGAATGGCTCGGAGAGATTGGTGGAAGCAGTGTGTTTTTTAGCACTATTGGCTGTGGCTGCTAAAGCTCTGGTCTTCATTTTCATCTTCAAGACGCTAATAACATTTCAACTTGTTCCCAGGAAAATTGCCATGTTTGAGGAACCTAAAATATTCTGCTACCATTGCAATCGTCTTGTCAAATTAGGCTGAAAATAAACATCTGTCGAGAGAGGACCAAAGTGGGTGGACAGACGACAGCATGACTCAACTGTTAAAACACTATGTAACTCTTTTTGGATACGTGGAAGCTATTCATTCATAAAAGTCACCGGTGCCTGCAGTCTGTCTAAGGCAGTGGGTCCCAACTGATGGGTCAGACTCCAAAGGTGCGTCATGGGACCATTTTCAGACCCATATTTTTACTTGGTTTGCTGATTGTCTTTTAGGTTGAAGGTGGGTCCTGAAGCTAAACCCTTTGAGGAACAACTATAAATCTTGTAAAGGCCCTTTCACACCAACGCGGTAATCGCTAGTCAGTCGTGGTCGGGCAGGTTTTGGCTGATGCCGGGGCTTGCGTGTTTGGACAGCACCGTCGGTCGTAGACAGCGTCTGTGGAGGTCGGTGAAATCAGTTTTGGCCAATTGCGTTTGTCAAATCTGCGGTTCTCGCCGCCGCACTAGGAGCGCTGAGATTGAGACTAGTGTTACCAGTTGCCCAAGGAATCAGCTGGATAATAGAAAGAGAGCTTTTCTACAGTGTTTTTGAGTTATTTAACTCTCACCTCTGACTCCCTCACACTAATGTTTTCATACTAATATACTACTATTTATCAACTAGCCGTAAAAATGTACAGACTTCTTTGTAACATAAACAGAAATAAAAAGAACAGGGGACTTTCTGAGAAAACGATTCAATCGCCAAAGACGACCACCATACAGTGAACGGGGACCGAGGAATTTTGTTTACAATTTACGACTAAATGTACAGCAATAGGACCTGGTCTGGATTTCAGTCGTTTCAGTGTAGATGTTGCTTTTAGCAGGTGAGACGGGGCAGAACTGATATGAGCTCTGGTTGACCAGAGGAGCGAGAAAAGCCCTCACTAAAAGGGTATGTCCTACGAGATTTAATATTTCAAAACATCATACTGCATCTGAAAAAGGTGATTTTTCCAATAATAGCATTTCGCCGCTGTTAGCACAACTTTAGCTGGTGTTAGCATAACATTAGCATGTAGCTTACCTTCATAGCATTATTTTAGTGGCATCTTTCTTCTAGTATTTGTCCTGCAACCTCTGAATAATTCCATAAACCCCACCAAAGGGCATTATTTGTCCACATTGTTCTCATCACGGCTCACACAACTTTTTATCGGCATTCTGTTGTTCCTTCAGTAATGTGTATACTAGCATGCATTAGCAGTGGAAATCTTAATGTGAAAAACCATACCATTTTGCGTAGCCTACTGTGACCGAACAGTGCTGGGTAGAAGCGTGCTATAGGAAAAGCTCTGAATGGGGTCTTAGTAATTTTGTCAGATTTACTTAAGATGTCCCTTGTTGAACACTGTCGTCGGCATACCATATCTTTCCATGATAGTGCTAATGGTTAGGCTTTCTACTTGTGGATAGTTGCAAAGTTGACTGAAACTATTTCTGTCTTAACAATACAAACTTTATTGTACAAAAATGGTTGCATTTACATAGATGTTTGTATTGTTTGGACTGAGTAATTGAAACAAACCTTATAGCTGTCCTAAAATACATCGATTTTATTGTTCCAGTCTTCCAAGTAATCAGTGTCTTTTCTGTCGTACCTCTTCATCAGCCCATCCCAATCACCTCTCCATCTGCACAAAAAAGGGGTTTTCCCTGTATCATAATCTTGGCTTACTATTAAGTTGTTAGTATTTTTGATGGAAAAGTCTCTGACATTGTTTTATAAACAGTAATGAATGGTTATTTGTGCAGCCAGTGACAGATTTACATTACCCAGTGATCGCTCCTGACATCAATCTGTCATTGTGATGACTAATGCTGTAGTTGGCCCTTTGGCACAGACTAAATATTTCCATTAATCATCAGAGCAGCTGCCGGTTCAAAGACGTGGATCTGAACTGGTCCAATTGTAGAAACTTTATGGGCAACTGTTATGTATGGGCCCGAAGGTGGGGGTTTGACCTCCGCTACTGGTGTATTACCGTTGCCATGTCTTTTAGCAACTCTCTTAACCCGCCTTGCCTTTGTGTCTTCAAACGCTAGTGTATCTATGCTAGTGTATCTATGCTAGTGTATCTATGCTAGTGTATCTATGCTAGTGTATCTATGTACATGGGTGAGTGGTTCCACTTTGAGTGTCCAGTGAAGGCAGAAAACCACTGACAGCAATACTGTCAGACTTATTTTTTACGACTAGAAATAACAATAATGACTTGCACTTGTGTTGTCTTTTTTGTTACTATTTGCCCTCCCCTTTTTACTTAGAGTTTATATTATTAGATACCCCTATTTCTATTATTTGTTTGCAAATTGACCTGCTCTTCTTGATTGCACATTTCCCTGACTGTTTGCGTCCCCTGATTGTTCTTGAGAGCTGATGAAACAAGTGAATTTCTCCATTGTGAGATTAATAAAGTAAGTAAGTGCTTTATTGTCACTGTACAACTGTACAACAAAATAGTGTTTAGGTGTTAGTCCTGAGCTGCTGCAGCTGAGCCGCGCTGCCACTGTGTGTCAACCTGACCTGCATGACCTTTGAGGTCGGGGAAACTGTAGCACTCGGAGGAAACCTGGCTGGCTGCCCTCTGTCTCCTCTGATACTCTTAAATGGTGCCACGCCTCCTGGGTTAGTCCCCGTTTCAGAGCATGGTGTCCTGCACTGGTCAGCTTCACCTCCTCCTTCCTCTTCCTCCCTGCGCTTTCACCATCTCTTGTTTGTCCTTTTTGTTTCCTGTACGCCTCGACTGTGCTGCAGCTGTGGGGGCTCTTGGTGCCTCTTCAGTGTCTCAGAAGAAGAAATGTGGAGGTCTGAAATGGGTTTAGCTGATAAGCTAGCATTTTGTTTACCTTTAAAAAGCTGCTTTCTTCAGGACCATTTTAGACTCTCAAAGTAAACAAATCCACCAAACCTCCACAAAAACACAGCAAAGACGTACAAACGTATCCAGAAAAACAATGTGGAACACATAAACCACAAGTGCAGTTCGCAGAAAAAGGCAAAAAACTCACCTGCACAAGGAGAGAGGGAGGTCGCCTCTATCGTCTAGTATTGTCTAGTTCTATCTTATCTTATGTTGCACTTTTACAAGTTTCTCATAGCGCTGCATTGACGTCATTATTCATTCAATCCACACTCGGTGGTTGTGGAATCACTGTAGCCACAGCTGCCCTGGGGGCGACTGATGTTAGTGAGGCTGACAACCTGCAACATCGGCCCCCCTCGCATGCTACATTCACAGGCAAGGTGAGTGATGCACGCCCAAAGACACAACAGTATCCTTTCACGTTCACATTGCAGTAGTGCCAGTGGCCACTAGTGCAATCCAATGGCCGCTGACTGCTCTGCTTTGTGACTACGACACTGGAGGCCGCCATTGCTCCACCTTTGCTGTAGTACCTCCATATGACCGCTATTCCCCCATTGGAATGCATTGGACTTTAGACACGTTAAAAACAACTTTAATGCCTGGTGCTTAATGGTTTAGAAGTGGCTAGAGCTAGATATTCCTCCTGTGATTACGCTGGGTTAAAAACAATATGGGGCACCGGGCTGGTTATCGTAGTATAAATTTTAGAAATCTTGCATAATTAATGAGGGCCTGACTTTGATTGACAGGCCGTTTACGTCGCTGCCTGGCCCATAAATCCGCCATGATTTCCCCCTCGAACGTGGTCATTGTGGTAAACGGGGAGGAGTGAGGAGGAGCTGTATATTCTTTTTAACAGTCTATGGTGCAATCTGACCGACTTCCAAAGATGGCTATAGAAATGCCTGTGTTGACATAATAATAATAATAATAATGCATCGGTTTTATATAGCGCTTTTTTGGACATTCAAAGACGCTTTACATTGCATTATTCATTCACTCCATACTTTGGTTGCGTCACTTCCATCATTCCACCCCAGGGCAGCTGTGGCTCCCATCCAAGTACCGACCAGGCCCTTCCCTGCTTAACTTCCAAGGTCTGACGGGATCGGGCAGAGCAAAGGCGGTACGGCATGAGAAGACGTGCTAATGGCGCCCTGTTTTAAGCGAACCTCACCTTCGTCCAGATACAATTATCATTGGGCATCTTATGTGTTTTGCATTTTGTTATTTAAATCAAGTCCCTCCCCTCAATGCAACAACAATCTGAACTTTTGAACTCGTTCCTAGCTGGATCCGCTGGTTTGTGGCGTGAGCAATCGCACACCCAGCGCTTCCTGTCAGTTTCACGCCGCTTCGACTCGCTTTGATCCTGTCACTTTGTTGTCAGGGCAGGACTGATTCTTTGAAGGAAGTCTACAGTGGTCTCTTCAGTTCCTCCCGTCACTTCTTTGGCGCACTTCTAACGTGAAGTGAATCGCACTAAATATAGAAAAAGACAGGTCGGGAAGAAAACTAAACTGCTCTTTTTTTGCCAGTGACATTTGTTTGAACCATCTTCAACAGATCCGATTTGGTCACGAACGCCACATCACCGACTATCAACGCCGGTATCTTCCAATGTGACTGTGGCCAAATCAGTGAAACGCACACTTTAGCAAAATCGCATACTGTAACCAAAGGCATCCATTTAACCGAAAGAGTTGTCACACTCCTGCTTTTTCATCTAAGTTGATTTATAGCTGCTCGTTTGCATCCTTGCTTCTCATACCACTAATGGGCCATAAATCTTGCGCAGATAATGTCTATAGAAGAACGGGGTGGCATAAATCAGCTTCAATAATAGCCTCCACCCCTTTTCCGACATATTCAAATTTCAAGGTCTTTATTACGACTTCTCGCTGCCGTCGTCTCTGAATGGAAAAGCCTTGTGTCGGGTTAACGGCGTGTCAAAAACCCTGTTTGTTTTGGCGTTCGCGCTCTACCAGCATATGGCAGGAGCGCTGGTTTCCTGTAGAAATGCCACAAAAGCGCATTGGAGTCAAATGAATGGTTACCAAACAGTAATTTGCCCTTATAAAAAAAAGAAAAGAAAAGCCCAGTGTTTCCTAAACCTCGCAGTTACGTGTCGTGTAAGGCTGAGTAATTACCCTCAACTATGTGAGATCTTTGCAGCAATAACGTTTGATGGAACAGAGGGCCCGCGGCGAAGGCACTGATCGCTTCGGAGCTGGGGGGCGTTTTTTCGGTGAGTTATGGGGAGTCTGTGTGGAAAAGTGAGGCCCGGAAAGCGGGTTGTCGGCAGCCCCTAATTTAAAAAGCGCCTGGTGTTTAGGATGGACCATAAACGTCAGGAAGAGGAATCCCCAGGCCATATGTCCGAGAAACAAACACTAATGTCACTGAGGGGAGATATTTTCTAGATGCAAAGACAAGCACCAACAGCCAGTTGAGGTCAATATGAATATTATTTTTGCTTGTTTGGGTTTGTTTACCTCCTTGACATATTTCAGCCACTTCCTGTGTCTCAGACGCGTCACATGAAGGTGTTGTGACATGTCTTCTATGACTGCTTACTGTTTGCCACACAGGAGATGCTTCCCCCTCCCCTATCTCTCGTCTTCTGCCCAAACAGATCATTACTCCCTTGTCCCAGTTTACAGATCTTGGGGCATGTTTCTTGATTTTGATGATTATCTGTTGTTGTTTTTGTAATTTAGAAATGGCCCTCAGTGTATTTACATATGACTGACCTGTAACACTGCCTGAGTAAAAGAAAACAGTTATAATATTTAGTTGGATTGCCTTTAGATTCAAATGCAGCACACATTTGCTGTGGCATTGTTTCAATAAACGTCTACAGTGTCTAAAGTGTTGCATCAAATTTTCACCAAGATCTTGTATTGATGATGAGAGAGTGTGATCACTGCGCAAAGCCTTCTCCAGCACATCCCAAAGATTCCGACTGGGGTTATAATCTGGACTCTGTATCGGCCAATCCATGTGTGATGGTGATGTCTCATGCTCCCTGAACCACTCTTTCATAATGTGAGCGTGATGAATCCATCCATCGATGGAATAACCTGGTCATTCAGCTGATCTCATTCTTTGAGCTCATAGTGTTGCTGAACTTAGACCTGAACAACTGCAGCAACTCTAGATCAGAACAATTAGTTAAATCCAAGTGGTGTCTTTTTTTGTTGTCAGTCAGTGTAGTTTAACCAGAATTCCCAATCATCGCAGGATTGAGTCCACTAAATTGACACAGCTGGACATTTTTCCCCTTAAACTAATTTTGTTTCTCACAAGTTTCTGCATTCAGCAAAAAATCTGGTTGTAGATTTGGGAGGAGCTATACTAGCAACCTGTAACGCTTTTACAAAAATGTACAAAATCACTGGTGTAAAATGGTTGTATATCACTTTGCAGATTCACAGCGTACTTTCTCTTTTCCAGCAAACCCATGAATAGGTCTGCCATCAGACTCATGAACAGTAAATAACCTGTGACCTGCCATTTTTACTCAATATTCACCTCACATCTGCTGCCTTTGGTACATTTGTTTTTATCCCATTTTACCTGCTTTCTTTTTTTGAATGTGCTATTGTTAATGCAGTTGCACAGGACAAAAATCCTAGTTTGCAAATGCACCTTCACTGACAATGGCGATATAACCAACTTTGATTATTTTAGCATTATTGAACAGAGGCCCTTCCAACCACGCTGACAAACACACGAATGGACATTTATGAATGTTTTGCTTGAAGGCTACAACATATGGAAAGGCACACAGACTTTGCTACGTTTTCTTGTTCCAATCTGACTTGTTTTCCCACAGTTTTGACTTGTCCATTACTGAGGCTGCAGGGAAATGTAGCCTCTATTCCACTTTTCGATATTAAACTCAGATAATGCCAGCTGAGTCTGACAGAACCCTGTTGACCTCGCCGCCTGCTGCTCCCTCTCTTTAACCCAGAGACTTGTCTGTCTTCATTCGCTCAGAAGACGGAGAAATGCACAAAGCAGAGAGCTCTCAGATGTAATTACAAGCTCTTCGGGAGGCATCTTGACTGAACCCATTTTTACAAGAATGTTGCTTGATGTTTTTTAAAAGCATAACTGACTCAAAGGCTGATGTGAGACTTGCATAACATTCAAATTTGCCGTGGGTTTTTGTGAGGCCATGTGTTTTCGGGGTTGCAACCCGGTTATGGAGGACACAAGTCATGCACTCAGGCTGAAGACAACAGTTGGAAAAATTGATTATTTGTCTACAGAAAGAGAGATAGAGAGGAGTGTTTTGTGTATTTTAAGGACACTTTTCTGGATTTTGAACTAGAATCTTGGTCAACGAGAGGTATTTGGACGTTTGTCTGCGTACATTGGGGTATAAATGAGAGTGTGAATGGGCGAGTGGTTCCTTGATGTATAAGTTGAGACCATGAGTAAATATTGATCTGCCTTCATTGTTTTGTAGGATTATTTTGAATATAAATCCTTATATGATAATAATATTTACTGGAGATCACATCACAATGGAACAGTGAAACAATAACCAATGTCCAAAGCTCTTGCTTCGGCCCACTCCTTTTGAGCGTTTGCTGCTCGAATAAACAAATAAACCAAATAAATGTAGTTAAATGTAGTTAATAACTCATACTAAGAACTAATTTGCTCCAAGAAATGTCATAATTAAATTGGATATAAATCCAAAAACAACATCGCACACTCACAACCACATACATTTTGGTTCAAAGAAGAAAAAAGAAAGATCTGATGAAGGCTAATGCCGAAACGTAATCACTATCATTAAAATTTGGACAGCGGCTTATGAGTGTGCAATGTTGTTTTTTGATTTATGAAGATTTCCCCCTACATCTGCACCTCGGAGACCACTTCTGGTGTGCGCTGCTTCTCGTTTCTCACATAATTAAATTGGAGCCACAATGAATAAAAAGACACAACAACCGTGTTACCAAGTCATTCCATCTGCAGAGGAATCCCTATCCAACAGGGACTGGACAAGAACTGTAGCTCCAACTAGGTTATTCCACGGTCTTGGCCCATCTGCAGAGAGACTCCCATCGGCCATGGGTCTATCTATAGCCTGTCTGTCCATGGGAGGGGATCTCTCCTTCTGTGGTTCTCAACAAGGGTTCTCTTTGCCCCCACTGGGTTTCTGAGTTTTCCCTTGTCGGGCATGTTTCCATCTGATGCTGCCGTTTATTTGAATATTGCCTCTGTCTGAACATTATGCTAGACACTACATTTGCTTGGACATTACATTGTTTTGTTTCATTGGTTTAACGTTTGGCGGAGCCCTGCTGTGATACTGGGCTTTACATAACAATGGATTGATTGATTAAAGCCAGTTTTTGCTCTTCGCATATGCTGTTGCTGTCACATTTGAGCAATGCTGCATAAAAAAAGAGACAGAAAAGGAAAAGGTCATGAACATCAAAGTAACATTGCATATGTGTGTTATACATTTCAAAGGCTGTTTTAAGTAACTTCAGTTAAAACGGGGAACACAGTAAAATCTCTAAATCCGAGCAGTGGAAACCGCAGTATTCTGGTTTGTCCATCCAATAAACGAAGAACCATAAATTTCCCAAACACTAAAACTACACTCCATGACAAACATTTGCTCTTGTTTCTGGAGAATAACAGGCTTTACCCTTTTTTTTTATGGCCGCGCTCCCAGCAGTCCTCGGTGCAGGCGGGGGCTTCATATTTTACAAGCGGGAACAAATTACCGGCCATAATAAGTATGCGCACATGTGTAGCTGGCGCGGCGGAGTTATTGGCACTGGCAGGCTACATTAATGTGTCACAGTTAAGCAGACCGCCTGTTGACAAGCCTCATTTGACCCTGTCGCTCCCCACACTCCCAGCTCTAATCACCTGCTCTTGCACCGCCGTTCACCCGCGCCGCAAACTTTAGTGGGAACCGAGTAATGCCAAGTGGATCAGGGTGTTCGCCAAGAAAAGAAGAAGAAGAACAGAAAAGAAGGAAGAGGGGAAGGTTTGATTATTGAGTTTCGGGTTGTTTCCCAAAGAACTGACGGTGGATGTGTGATGAGTTATGTCTCACATTTTGGACCTTCGTGTTAAATTAGAGTTTGCACGTTCAGCATTGTCTTTGGAGGAACAATGAAGTTCACTTTGACCTTGATCTCTCTGTGAACATGGTAATATCAGCGGGGGTGACGAGTAGAAGTATTTTAGGCTTTTATACAGTTTCTATTCAACACTATTTACACGGTTTGATTCTCACTGAAGACATTAAAATATGATTGAACACCTGGAATAATGTAGGAAACAAAAAAGGTGGTCTTGAAATAAAAGAAAAGCCAATACATAAAAAGTGCTTCAACATTTTTGACGGGTACTGTATCTGGGTTTGTAAATACAGGCCAGTACTTTACTCAAATCCAAAAAATCAGTTAGAATTTTAGTGCCAATTTGTCTTGGAAAAGACTGCAAGAAGCATGGCTGCCATACTGAATTGTGAATTGTCTTGGCCACTACACTGCACTATATTCCTGTCAAATTGCACTGGCCTACAGAGGGAATAGTGGTGTCGATTTATCTTTGTTTTTCACAGCTTTGTACCGCTTGGCATTCTAAGTCCTTGAAGTGAAGCATTTGTCACTCAGCACAACTTTGGTAAAGAGAAGAAAAGTATTTTATTTTTAGTTTAACACGTCCTGGGTTATTTCTAATTCATTCATTCTAAAACACTTGGTCGAAATATTGTGTGTAACAAAAATAATTTCCCCTTGGAGATCAAAGCTTAGAGAACCTACAGACGGCATTATGTGGAATTGCCCATACAGTGCCTTTGCGAAAGTACTAATACACCTTGAACTTTTGCACATTTTGTCATGTTTACAACCATAAACGTAAAGATTTGATTTTGAATTTTTTACTGAAAGTTCACACACAAGTAACAGACAACTCTGCAGTGAACGCAAAATGATACATGATTCTGTTCTTTTTCAAAAAATAGAAAACCGAAAAGTGGGCCATGCATAAGTATTCATACAGCATGACTTAATACTTTGTGGAACCTCCTTTTGCTGCAATAACAGCAGCAAGTCTTCTGGGGTATGACTCTACAAGGTTTGCACATCTAGAGACTGACATTTTAGCCCATTCCTCTTTACAAAACAACTCAAGCTCTGTCAAATTAGAAGGAGAGCGTTTGTGAACAGCAGTTTTCAGGTCTTTCTACAGATTTTCAGTAGGATTTAGGTCAGGACTTTGACTGGGCCATTCTAACACATTAATGTGTTTTTTTTAAACCATTCCATTGTAGATTTAGCTTTGTGTTTAGGGTCATTGTCCTGCTGGAAGGTGAATCTCCGCCGCAGCCTCAATTCTCTTGCTGACTCCAGCAGGTTTTCCTCCAAAATGTCTCTGTATTTGGCTCCATCCATCTTCTCAACTGTTCTTACAATCTTCCCAGTCCCCGCTGAGGAAAAACAGCCCCATAGCAGGATGCTCCCCCACCATATTTGACACTGGGGATGGTGCACTCAGGACGATGAGCAGTGTTAGCTTTGCTCCATACATAACGTTTTGCATTTGGGCCAAAAAGTTCAATTTTTGTCTCATCTGACCAAAGCACCTTCTTCCACATGGTAGCTGTGTCCTCCATATGACCTCTAGCAAACTTCAAACGGGATTTCTTATGGCCTCCTTCAATAATGGCTTTCTTCTTGCCACTCGTCCATGAAGGCCAGATTTGTGTAGAGTACGACTTATAGTTGTCTCATGTACAGATTCCCCCAGCTCAGTGGCAGTACGTCGCAGCTCCTCCAGAGTTATCTTGGGGCACTTGGTTGCATTTCTGACCAGTGCTCTCCTTGTTCGGTCTGTTAGTTTAGGTGGACGCCCGTGTCTTGGTAAGTTCGCAGTGGTGCTATACTCTTTCCATTTCTGAATGATGGATTGAACAGTGCTCCGTGAGATGTTCAAATCTTGGGAAATCTTTGTATAACTCTAAACTTCTCCACAGCGTTATCCCTGACCTCTCTGGTGAGCTCCTTGGCCTTCATGATGTTGTTTAGTGACCAATACACTCTGACCATAGCTCTGAGGCCCTCACAGAACAGCTGGAATAATACTGAGAGTAGATTATGCATAGGTGGCCTCTATTTAATGGTTAGGGCAAGGTGTGAACTTTCTGCAGTCATTAGGAATGTTATAAAGGGAATTTAATGCACTCCGAAAATGCTGTATGAATATGAGTTGTAAACATGACAAAATGTGCAAAAGTTCAAGGTGTATTAGTACTTTTGCAAGGCACTGTATGGTCATGAAGCAGTTGAGGGAGAAAATAAAGAGGAGAAAAATCTAAACTTTCTATAATTAATCCAAAGCTACTTTAGCAAATGCTGAATTATGAATAAAGTTTTCTGCCCAATAAAGACAAAGACAGCAAAGTAGTTCAACAGCCCATAATTACATAAATAACTTTATTTTAGCATAATGCTACATGCTAACGCTAGCTGTGACTGCCGTTTTGTTTCTGCAGTGAAAAAACATCCATGTGGGCTTGAGTTAGACTTGACTTTATTTGTGTGTGAAAAATAAGTTTATATTCCGCCAGAAAATGGCTAAAAAGAGTGAAAAATGGTGTTTCCCAAAACATACTTCCTTCCCCCTCGGCGAGGCCACGCCCTCCTGTACGACGCAATGCTGTCTGTAGCTATACCTAATTAGGCCCGAGCGGCCTGCCGTAGCAAGGGCCTATTGTAATCGCAACGCAGTGCGCGCAGCGCACTGAACCGAGGTGCGCAGAGCGCACGAAAACAGCGCGAAGCGCTGTCCCCATGTCAAACGTAAACTCACCGTGTAAAACAGTGACTGCCCACACCTCTGGTGTGGGCCCTTATACTTATAATTGCTGCAAAATGAATGGGGGTATATGGCCAACTGTCATACGGAGGTGGATGACGAGCGCGAAGCGCTCGTCATTCACCTCCGAGCCCCACGGGTGTGTGGGGGAAGTCGAAAGCTTTCCAAAAATGTATAATATGTTGTAGTCGCGAAAGCGACTATATTGTTTTTGCAGGAAATATTATTATTATTTTTTTAGGCCCGAGCGGCCTGCCGTAGCAAGGGCCTATTGTAATCGCAACGCAGTGCGCGCAGCGCACTGTACCGAGGTGCGCGGAGCGCACGAAAACAGCGCGAAGCGCTGTCCCCATGTCAACCGTAAACTCACCGTGTAAAACAGTGACTGCCCACACGTCTGGTGTGGGCCCTTATACTTATAATTGCATGAAAATGAATGGGGGAATATGGCCAACTGTCATACGGAGGTGGATGACGAGCGCGAAGCGCTCGTCATCCACCTCCGAGCCCCACGGGTGTGTAGGGGAAGTCAAAAGCTTTCCAAAAATGTATAATATGATGTTGTCGCGAAAGCGACTATATTGTTTTTGCAAGAAATATTATTATTCTTCTTTATTCTTTCTTCTTCTTCTTCTGCTCTTTGAGCAGGAATTTGACCCCCTGAACATAATCAAAAACTCACCAAACTTTGCCCAAAATTCAGATCCGGCGAAAAATTAATTAAAATATGTGTTTCGTTTTTGGGAAATAAAAAATGGCGCGACAGCGCCACCTACAAAAGTGAAAATACATTGCGCCTATGGGGAGGGGGCCAACATAAACTTTGTCGTAGAGCGACGAGATTCGGTACAGACATTCGTCATGTGACGACAACCAAAAAACATTATTGTGGCCACGCCCCCAAACAAACCGGAAGTCCGCCATTTTGACAGGAAGTCGGGAAAATGGTGAGTCAGCGTTTTCGCTGACGTCGCATTTTAACGAACTCCTCCTAGGGCGTTTCACCAAATGAGCCCAAAATCGCTCCACTTCATCTCGAGATGTGGGGCATCAAAAGTTATCCAAATTTTTTGGCTACGTTTTACGGTTTGTTTGCGGCGAAGCCGCAATCTTTATGAAGAATTTTTCGACTTACCGAAAACAACAAATTGCTCCCATTCGCACAAACTAACTCTGATTAAAAATCGGAAATATACATTTTATTGATCTTTCGCCCCCGGACACAACCAATGTGAAAAAGTGACATTTGGCGCGATAGCGCCCCCTCTAGGCTGAGAACAAAAAATGCATTATGGAAAAAAAATTAGTTTCTCGGAAATGGATACAATTCGGCACAAAAATAGCTGATGGCATCCCGATCCAAAAAGCCAATGAGACCCATACCGTATTTTGTACGGTGTTGCCATGGAGACGACCGAGGCTCCCCATGTTAATCCAATAGGACTGACACACAAATCTCACATTATACACAATTACAGCGCGTTAGCGCCCTCTGTGAGGAGCTTGTGGACAGGAGTGATTGAAGTACGGCCCGTCAGGGCCGTACGATGCTGCTTGTGAAATAAAAAAGATTTGGGGCGCGCTAGCGCCCTCTGCAGGTTGGAGCCATCATTCACATGGAGACACGAAAAATCTCGTTTTGATGTTTACTCACAAAGATTAATGGCTCATCAGGGCAATAAAATGTAGTGTGGCCACGTTGGCGCCCTCGGTAGGGTTATGGCGCGGCAATGGAGGCACTAAGGGAGGCCTCCATTACATGGTTGCTAGGCGACCAACAGGTGGTCGGCCATTTTGGGAAAAATCGAGTAATCAGCGCCGAAGGCGCCATTTCTCGCTTTTGCTCTTTTATAAACTCCACCGAGGGTGGCAGCGACATTATAACCACGTAGGGCGCGGCAGCGCCTCCCGGTTATTGCGGCGGCGTGCGGGAACCGGCGTCAACCGGCCAACGAACCCCCGCGAGGGCCTCTCGATGCCGCTTGCGGCTTTAATTTCTTCTTCTTCTGCTCTTTGAACAGGAATTTGACCCCCTGAACATAGTTGAAAACTCACCAAACTTTGCCCAAAATTCAGATCCGGCGAAAAATTAATTAAAATATGTGTTTCGTTTTGGGGAAATAAAAAATGGCGCGACAGCGCCACCTACAAAAGTGAAAATACATTGCGCCTATGGGGAGGGGGCCAACATAAACTTTGTCGTAGAGCGACGAGATTTGGTACAGACATTCGTCACGTGACGACAACCAAAAAACATTATTGTGGCCACGCCCCCTGACAAACCGGAAGTCCGCCATTTTGACAGGAAGTCCGGAAAATGCTGAGTCAGCGTTTTCGCTGACGTCGCATTTTAACGAACTCCTCCTAGAGCGTTTCACCAAATGAGCCCAAAATCGCTCCAGTTCATCTCAAGATGTGGGGCATCAAAAGTTATCCAAATTTTTTGGCTAAGTTTTACGGTTTGTGTGCGGCGAAGCCGCAATCTTTATGAAGAATTTTGCGACTTACCGAACACAACAAAATGCTCCCATTCGCACAAACGAACTCCGATTAAAAATCGGAAATATACATTTTATTGATCGTTCGCCCCCGGACACAACCAATGTGAAAAAGTGAAATTTGGTGCGATAGCGCCCCCTCCAGGCTGAATAGAAAAAATGCATTATGGGAAAAAAATTAGTTTCTCGGAAATTGATCAAATTCGGCACAATAATAGCTGATGGCATCCCGGTCAAAAAAGCCAATGAGACCCATACCATATTTTCTACGGTGTTGCCATGGAGACGACCGAGGCTCGCCATGTTATTCCAATGGGACTGACACACATATCACACATTATACACTATTACAGTGCGTTAGCGCCCCCTGTAAGGAGCTTGTGGACAGTAGTCATTGAAGTACGGCCCGTTAGGGCCGTCCGATGCTGCTTGTGAACTAAAAAAGATTTGGGGCGCGCTAGCGCCCTCTGCAGGTTGGAGCCATCATTCACATGGAGACGCTAAAAATCTCGTTTTGATGTTTACTCACAAAGATTAATGGCTCATCAGGGCAATAAAATGTAGTGTGGCCACGTTGGCGCCCTCGGTAGGGTTATGGCGCGGCAATGGAGGCACTGAGGGAGGCCTCCATTACATGGTTGCTAGGCGACCAACAGGTGGTCGGCCATTTTGGGTAATCAGCGCCGAAGGCGCCATTTCTCGCCTTTGCTCTTTTATAATCTCGACCTAGGGTGGCAGCGACATTATAACCACGTAGGGCGCGGCAGCGCCTCCCGGTTATTGCGGCGGCGTGCGGCAACCGGCGTCAACCGGCCAACGAGACCCGCGAGGGCCTCTCGATGCCGCTTGCGGCTTTAATTTTGTTCTTGTATTGGCCGGAATGTGATCTTTCCTTATTGTAAACTCAAGACATTTGTTGGAAAAACACTGTGCATCTAATTGTAAGGCATTTGTATCAATTTCATGAACTTGCAGGCTACTTTTCTAGCATTTCTGTGAAAGTGACCCTGTAGCGTGCCTATAACCCAAATACAAATATGTTAGGAAAGTTTGTGGCTTTTTCTTTGTTTGTTATCAAAAAATCAGGTATAGGGCCTTTAAGTCTGATTCTAAATCAAACTCATGAACGTTGTCTTAAAAATGGGTTCACAGCCGCGTTTCTTCACTCAAAGAAAACACTGAAATACATATTTTCGAGTCAATTTGCCCACGTAAGATCACATACTGAGCCTGCTTCTAAAATAATACAGTGCAAGTTCAATACAATGGTTTAGCATGCTGCCAAATCAATACAGCACAAAGCGAGTGATGAAAAGTTACGTTTTGGATCCCAATGTAAAGTTCAAGCAAAGAAACAAACTCAGCGAAAGACTTTGGTGACTAGCACAAACCCCGGGACGCATCTTGAAAAGCGCTCTGTGAACCGCTCTGGGGATGCGATGCGCTCCGCTTTTGTACCGGGAGATATCTCGTTTTTTTTTGTTTTTTTTACACTTGTCGAGCCTGCCCCAGGGCACGACACAAACTTCCTGTGTTTCTTCCTGGGATCAGCCGCATCTCCTCTCACTCGGGGCTTGTTCCCACTCGGCGGCGGAGGCTAAAGGAACCGCGGAGAACACAAGAAACGCACTGAAAGAGGAGCGAGACATCAAAGACCCCGGTGTTTTCCATAGCGCTCTGTAAACAGGCTTCTCAGATCTTGCCGGCGGGAGGTCCCAGAGCATTAGCAAGGGGCACGGGGTCTTACACACTGACCCCCAGCCCCCCCCCCCCCCTGCCCCCTCGAAAAAAGTCGAATCACAAAAATAAAGATAGTGAAGTCCTCCTCCCAGCGGCACTAGTCTCTCTCTTTCTCCTTTCTTTGGCTTCTTCATGTGTTTCAAAGGCGGCATCTCGACAAACTTCCCCTCGCTCCGCAGCCTTCAAAGACCGGTGTTGTTGTTAGGAAACCACTTTTGACTGCAGGGCCTTTGACCTGACTAAATTAGCAATGCTGCCTCTGAAGTGTCATTGTTGATCTCCCCCGTCATGTTATTAGTTGGGAGTTTCGTCGACCGAGATCTGTCTGAAACGACAAAGTAGCTGAATAGAAATCGACTTTTTAGCGCATTCTACCATGTTACAATGTTGTTTCTTAATCAAAAACACAGGCCGACCTGGAGTTGTGTTTCGAGTGATTCATGCACGTTTTGAGTCATCTTTATATCCCCCTATTCAGTGCTGTGATGGCTTTTATTGGATTTCTTCCTAGCCACTAATTTCACTGCATAACCGTTGCGGACCGAACACTGCCTGACCAATCTGGGGTTGCTACAGTGGATGAGGTCCAGGTTCCGCAGCCCTGTATTCCGAAAAGAAGGAAGAATCAGCTGACGACCTTAACATCCTGAATGACCAGGTTATTCCATCAATGGATTTCTTCTTCCCTGATGGTATACGAGCATATTCCAAGATGACAAAGCCAAGATTCAACGGGCTCAGGAGCATGAGACATAACTTTAAACACAGAGTGACTAACACAGAGTCCAGAACCTAACCCCATTGATGGTGGATCTTGGTGGAAAATTAATGTAAAAATATGGATCTGACACTTTAGACACCATTTTTTTTTACTAAAACATAATTAACACAATTTTATTTAAGAAGAAACATGTTTTTCTTTAGTTTGACCATTTTTGTGATTTTTATAGTGTCAGTTCCTTATTCACTTTATTCTGCCCCGCCCACTCTTTTTGCCATGGATCAGCCCTTCCATTGTATTGACACTTCCGGTAGAGCGCCAAGTCTGTTCATTAAGCGGCGGACGACGGAAAATGTTTGTTTGCACGTCAACACTGCACCGTTTCTGTGCACTTCCTAAAAACGACTTTGTATTCCTGTTGTAACTGATTTTCTCTGGCCTTCTCCAGCCCCGTGTAAACTAGTAGGAGTGCGGGGGCGGGCACAATTCATGGTGGAGCCCACGCGGACTTCCGGAATAAGGTGAATTGGACCCCGACAGGAAGTGACATCGATATGTTCAACCATGTTATGTCAATAGGAAATGAGTGAGTCAAACTGCTATGGAACTTTATTTACCTCTAACTATGTCACTTCCTGTCATTAGCTTAAAAACTACTGCCTCACTGAAATAAATGATAATATACTTACGACAGATGTTATCCATTGAAACTAAGTCACATTTTCAAAAGCATTAAAACCTGTCGTATGCACTTTAACAATGTCACAGCGAATGCGTCCTGTCATATTTTTTGGTCTGGCAGTGTGTGTCATCCGCCGGCTCACCCCTCCTCGAGAGGAAAAAACAAAATCCACCAGAACTTTGCGGCTACAAAGCGCCATAAAGGGTAAAATAACAGAGGTACATTTTTTGAAACGGAGGTAAAGCCAATAAAACAGAAGAAGTCATTATTAAGGCAACACAATGCAAGATACTGAACAAGAATGTGGTTGAAATTGAAATGTTGAGGTCAATACTGAAAGACAACAGGGTTTGCGAATGATGTGGCCAACTTCATGTGGCATTTACCTGTCTCCCTTTTTAGACTTATTAAATCATCATTAAAAATATGTCACGCCGGTTGTTTATCAAGCAAACTTTGTGATTGAAATGCTATGTTTACAAGGGCTCGAAATTCCCGGTTATTTGCAAAATTCCGGTTATGGAAGTTTTCGGGATATGGTGTTTATATGACACTGAGAAATCGGGAAACTCAAATTCCTTGTTTACATGATCAAATAAGGAAACCCGGCTTTTCAAATGTAAGCTCTGTCCGCGCAGGCGCTTACATTACATTTTTGAGCACAATACGGTGAAAATATTAAAAGCATAAATGTGGGGCTTGTTCTTTTGAATTTCCAACTTTGGGCTCAATGTTTTGCTCGTCCTCGACATCCTGAGCTACGGCAGTGACGGCAGATTGTGGATAATTCTGTACCTTTAACCGTGGACCAGGGAGCTCTGGGAGAAGGTTTGAAGCCTGGTGGTGTGAGAGAGTGGAGCTGATGGAGTTCACCGATAGTTAGTGGATGAAAATCTTAATCCGTCTCTGTTGTGGTCGACTCCTCTCTTAAAAACCAGCCGCCTTGAAATAGTCGCCGACAGTTTTGCATAAATCCACATTACGACGTTTCTTTCCATCTTAAATATTCACTACTTTTAGTTCTTTCAAGGAACACTGGTGTTGCAAGTATACAGTGTGCGAGATTTTTTCTCTTTCTAAGTTCTTTCATAGTTAAAATATAAAACTCCGTCTCCTCTTGACTCCAGAAACAGGAGCTCTTCGGACTCACCGCCGCCATCTTTGTTTACGATTAACTGCACATGCACAAGAAATGGTAAGTTTCTTAAAACCGGAAAATAGCGTTTACATGAAGTTATATCCCGGTTACTGACGGAAAATCCCAGCCAGAAAATCCGGGTTTCTCAAAATTACTGTTAACTGTTATTTTCGGGTTTTTATCATCAGGAAACGGCGTTTATATGATCAAAGACAAAACCGGACTATTAAAAACTCCCGATAATAACCGGGAATTTCGAGCCCTGGTAAACGCACTCAATATGTTAGTAGAGTGTGCCATCGTGTTGGTAAATTTAAAGCAAAGTATTTTTAAAGATGAAAGCTCAGATCAAATTCTGAACTTCAAATTATTAGAAAGCTGAGGTGTGGGGAAAAGGTATGCTTCGAAATAAGGACAATGTTCAATGTATCTTCTTAAACAAATGAGCAGTACGTTTGTGGCTGACGATGGGGATCAAAGGTCAGGCCAATGACTTTTTAATTCTCCCATCCCGACGACATATCCCAACGGGCGAAGCAGAATCCTTGAAAACAGAGTTGCTCAGGAGTCACCCGCAGACACGACAGCAGAACAAGGGTGCAAAAAGGACGGCACAAAGTTATTAGTCAGGAGACAGTTTCCTCTGAATGTGAGAAAGTAATTGTCAGGCCTCTCTTCTCCGCAGCCGGCTTTACGTGCTCTCCCCGCTCTCATCCTCCGCTGATCAAAGGCGGCTCGCACAGATAGATTTCCCCCTTCGCAGACAATGGCTCCTCTCAAGGTGCTGTCAGGTTCTCTTCTTTGCTTTAATTTCATCTCTTAAACTTTTTTTTAATCCCGCCCGTACCCCCTGCCTCCACCCCCCCCCCCCCCCCCCCAGCTCCTGGCTTTGTGCGGGGTTGACAGCTGTGACAGTTTGTTGCCAGGAGGGACGTGTGAGCAGAGGAGAGCTAGGTGCACTCGTACAAAGCATTGCCGCCCGGTGCTCCTCGCTCCGGTGTCAGTCAAAACACCGCCTCGCGCGCAGACACATATCCACGCGGTGACACGCCCGGCTGCCGCGCTAACAATGGAGCAACCAGCCGTCGCCGTCCAACATGACCGGCGTACTCCAACACAGCGCCGAGTGACGAGTCGGTGCTTGAAGACATCCTTGACAAGCTTGTTTAGGCCGACCTGGATACAATAACAGTGCTTTGCTTTCAACACTTTGTCGTACTCATTGTCTAATATACACAGGGCACGTCAGACTACATCATTTCGGCACTTTTGGTGTCCCCATTGGTGTGATTGGCGGGAGGATTATCAGAGAATCCGTTTGTATCAAAACAAACGTGGCGGCTTATGCAGAGTACAGAAGCCTGAGAAACAGCGTGGACTAATAAGCGGGAAAGAAGTCATGAAGTTTGCGATGAGTGATTTTAACCATTCGTTTATTTGGAAGGGACAGTGCATGTTAAAGAGCCATTTGCATCACTCGCACTCTCATTCACCCTGGCCTATTGTACATGTTTTTAGAGGTAGGGGAAACCAGAGTACCTCCTGCGCAGACACGGGGAGAACATGCAAACTCCTCACAGAAAGGCCCCGTCCAGGTGGGAATCGGATCCGGGACCTCTTAGCTGTGAAGCGAGCGCGCTAACCGCTGTGCCACCGCGCCGACATGAAAGCTTACAGAGTCTTGTGCATTTGAGTGACACATTGAGCCTGTTCCCAGACAACAGAAAGTGGGAGTGGCTGACTGTCCATTAGGGGTGTAACGGTAGGGCCCTCTTCTAAACCGTTTCGGTACAATTTTGGTCCATTAAGCCGTGCGAGTTTTTTATGGATAAATCTCCAGAAATTATAATCCATTTTTAAAGAGATATAAATGGGTCCGTGCACTCCAAGTAGTTGAACCAAACCGTAATGTCGTTTTACATTACATTACTGTCCATGGAGGTGTTACAATGATCTGGAGAAAGTGGTCAGGCTTGTTGTTGATTTGATTAGAAAGTTGGTTTATGGTACTGCAGTACAGCCCATAAATAATTCTCCTGATGGAGCCTAATGAGAAATGATGCTGCAACAGACTGCTTTTGTCTGGCTAACAGAACCAATGCAACGTAAAAAAAAAAAAAAAAGGTTTGATTTTGTGGCAAATACTAACTTTTTTCACAGTATGGACTTTTTCTCTCATCAAAATCCACAAAACTAGAGAGTATCGCAAAAGAAAAGGAATAGAATATATGCCATTGAGCACATTGAGACTGAAATAGCCATTTTGAGTGCCCCTATGCAGACAATAGAATATATCTTTGAGTATCCGTAGAGGTTTCTTGTCTTTAACTTCAAGCTATAAAAAGAGTGCAGAGGTTTGGGGAACAAAAACATTTTTTTTAAATTGGACTGACAAAACCACAACAACTAATATCTCGAAAAGCTTCTCTTAAAAAATGAAATAAAATAAAATAAACAAGTTTTCAATAACAAAGTTAAAAGAGATTGTATGAGATTACGACCAAAACAAAGACTCCAGACAATGTTATGAGTGTGTCTGTCAATATTGCGGGGGGAATAAGTAGCCCAAAGAATCTCCTGCATTGGTCAGACACGCATATCAGCCAAGGTGACACTTCTGCTGTCATAGTCAACAATGCAAGCGCCGCTACGTTTCCCCCCGTCGCCGCCGAGACATGACAGACACCTTGACCCAGCGTTTGTTGTCGGAGTATCCGGAGGTGGTGAGTGGGGCTGTGCTGTCTGCCCGTCCCGCGTCACACATAAGCCCAGACGAGAGGAGCGTAGACAGGGCAGGAGATGACAGACATCGGCCTGACAGGAGCTGACAACCCGCTGTCGCCCCGGGGAGACGAGCCGGCGAAACCGGAGAAGTTCCTCCCCGTGGCTATAACACCATCATCCCATCGCGGCAACGGCTAATCCTCCAAAAGTTCACACACATACGGAGACGTGCAGGTGACGCAAGGGCAAACGAGGAGGCAAAGGCAACTCTGCGGCGTTTAATTTTCTCAAAGTGAAAGACGTGAGATGGGCCTAATAGGAGACGGGTTGAGTTACATTTGAACATATAGGCCACTGTACATCTGTGGATGACAACAACAAAAAGATTCTGTACAAGGAATAAATTGACTTTTTTGAGCGTTATTTTCGCTTCACTCGCCTAGTTTTTAGTAACACTGTTCACTTTGATTGTTTCTTCTATTGTGGCGCTCTGATGTGCATTTCCTGAATTTTGTTGCATCATCGACGGAACTCTTTAAAGCCTATTATTCATCATCAGACCCAGACCCCAGCAGTCCTGTGCTCAAATAGTGTTCATGGCGGCGCCACGGAGTCTGGTTGGAGGAAATAGGTTGTTCTACATAACATCCCGATTGGCTATGGGAGTCTGTCCTGCCCACTTACAGCCCACTTAATGCCCTAGGCCTGGATCTGAGAGAGGGCTCTCATATGAAAAGTTACGCTATAGTCAGCGTTTAGAAACACAAGATCGGGCCCAGAATGTTACTGTCTCAATAAATCTGGTTCTGACTCGATCCGAAGCTGCATCTCTGTTAAAAGATGTGTGTCCAAAAGAATGTTTTAAAGCCACAATTATGTATAATATGTCACTATAAACACATTTAAACCATGAGTACGCAAACTTTTTGTTACCAAGGCCCCTCATATGCAGACAACAATCACTGTAATTTTCTTAACCTATAAAATCATAAAAAGTGCATGGCTAATAAACAGCCGAGAAATGTCCTGGCTTTGTTCGAGTTCAGTCCTGGTTTCTATTTTACTTCAGTCCTACAGCTATTCCATTCTAAATAACCACACATAAGACGAGGAGGTGACACTACAGGGCAAAAAAGATAGAGCCAAGGCAAGTCTGTATCATTTAATTTTCTCAAAGTGAAAGAGATGTGCTGGGCCTGGGGGGAGAGGGATTGAGTTTTGAAACAGTAATTGCACATTTCACCTAGTTTCCCTGGCCTCCTCACCTCCTGTCATTCTATCTTTATTAAGGAGCTACCGTGGGCCGCTCAGAGCATGCCCAGCCACCTCGTGTGCTCCTCTGCAGGCAGCTACAGGCAACACTGTGGCAAATGTCTGAGGCTTTGCAACAAGGCATCAACCAGCCTGTTTGTTACGAAGCCAGACTGATTGACAGTAACTAATTATTGAATAATGTGCTGTATTGTAAGGTGGGCAATATGACTGAAAAGTAAGATCAGTTAGGGTACGACATATTTCATTGTTTAACATTCATTGTCAATTAAACGGTAACTATCAAACATCCAGGATGGCGCATACAGTCCATGAACTTGATAGCAGCAGGACGAATGGCTGACTAGTTTCCGAAAGTAAAAATAAATGATTTTGTTCAGGGATCTCCACCGGAGTGTTTGAGATTGGACACAGCCACCAACCAGAACTCTAGTTGTCCTGGTGAACCAATGATTCTGACTTTGTTTGTATATTATCACGAATTACTGAGATTTCTGATTAAAACTACAGTTCATTCAAGTATCTTTGAGGCAAACAGAAAGAAACTCTCTGCCATTATGTAAAAGTAGCTCACATGGTTTAAAAATGAAAAATAAGAGTGAATAGTCATTTTCACTATAGGGTTCTGATGAGTAAGAGGTGGGAGCCCACATGCGATCTTGTGCCATATACGACTGTGGAAGCTCTGCAAACTCACACAAAAAGTCATAGAGAAAGTATTTGTGTTCTCTCTTTGATGGTTTCACTTAGTCCTTAGAGTGGAAGAAACAAACTAGTGTGGCTCACAGTGCACGGACTTTGTTTACCTTCACCATGTGTTCTTGGATGTAGTCTTTTTACAAACCTTGCAGCACGTAATATCAGACTGGTTCTCAGTATTGGCAGAAACAATTGCCTCTTTTTCACTGGCAACTCCTGCCCAGCCCAGCCCAGTGCCAGGTCTACGTGTGTAGTCGGGTGATTCCACTGGTCAGACGGCCAGGTACAGGTTTTGGAACCGAGCTCAGCCCTGATCCAAAGCGTGCTGATACTAACGTGACGTGAACAGACCTCTGATTTGCCAGGGAGAGGACAGCCCTTACTATATTTAATATTTTACAACACCGTACCGCTGTTGAAAAAGGTGATTTTGCCGGTAGCATTTAGCTGCTGTTAGCACAACTTTAGCTTGGGTTAGCATAAAATTGGCATGTAGCTTACCTTCATAGCCCGTATTTTAGCTGCTTATTTCCTCTAGTATTTGCCTAGAAACCTCTGAATAATTCCACAAACTCCACTAAAAGGCCACATTTGTCCACATATGTTCTCATCGCTGCTCACAAAAGCTTTCATTGCCTTTTCGGTTTCTTCTGTAATGGGTGTTCTAGCGTACGCATCCGGGGAGCGCCACCCACAACAACTGTGGTCCATTATTAAGTGGAAACCAATCATATTAAAATTATATGTCATCCTAAATCCTCCTTTAACTTACATTTCCATTCACAATAAAACCAATTCCCCTCATGATTTATTCAGGACGGTCCATGGCGAGGCGGTGACTGATATTGCGCAAACAGTATCACCAGATCCCAGTCAGCGAGCTCCGACACACGAGGAGCTGTCAGCGCTTCAGCAAATGTACCCAAATGAGTCTAGATCCCTTTTCATTGCACTATGCACCCCCCCCTCCCCATCCTCCGCTACCCCCTAAGAGTCCCTGCCAGTCCCTGTGAATAGGCTACCAGCTGGGCGCCATAAAACCCACCGGCGGCACACACTAACCTTGAGAGCGCCCGAGTGTCAAAGCCTGGAGGATGATTGGTCTGTCTTTGATGAGCGAAGGTGTCTCATCTCACACCTCGTCGTCAAACTTCAAGTGAAAAAGGAGAGAGGGGAAAAAAAACCTAAAGGGGGCCACTGAGCCGGGGATATTAGCCTGTCAGTGGGGTGACAAGCTTAGCACAATAGGGGAGGTATAACCAGGGAGAATGTATTGAAAGAGTCAAAGGGTCGACGAGCACAAGTCACATGCTATTAAGCTCACGCTGCTTCATTTTAAAGCAGTACAATGTAACTTTGGCTCTCTGTCTCTCTGTCCCTGAGAGGAACAAGAATCCAAAGCCTAATTTAACACCTGTAGCAACAGAGAGGGTATAGTTTTAATATAAAGAGCCAACAAAGGGATAATAACAAAAAGAAATAAATGTTTGTTGTAGCATTAGCTTTAGCATTGTCATGTTTTAAATCGGTACAACATAAATGTGGCTTTTAAATGTTCTATAATATTAAATCAAAAACAAAAGATAATAATGCTTCATTTTTATATAGCACATTTCTCATCGCTTTACATTGCATTATTCTTTTACTCCATTCTCTGGTGGTGTTAACAGAGGACCATGATTCAAACGGTTATGGGACAGGGCGCAATAGTGTGTTGCAGAACCATTTTCAGAGAGTTGCAAGTGGGGCTGCAGTAAAACACATATTTTTTACATTTTTAAACTCTATCTAGGACCTTTAAGGCTAATTTAAAGCTAATTCAACAAAAACTTGTCAGGTAATACAGTATTTTACCCCAATTTTATAAGATGGTAGCTTCATCAGGAGTACATTTTTCTCATCATGTAACATCATGAAGGATGTCAAGCTGTGAGACCTGATTGTCTGGAACTTGAATGCATAGGTTTCCTCCGGGTACTACTGTTTCCCCTACCTCCATAAACCTGCTGATCAGGTCACACAGTTGGGGCACACAGAGTCGTAGCCCAACATCTGATCTACGCACTATTGCTGAAGTTCTTCAGTCATTCATTCTTCATTTATTATATATTACAAATTCCATAATTATTAGCGAACCAGTTGAGAACCACTGATCTAACAGTCACTGTTCAGAATTACAATCATTTTTTGTTTCACAAAATAGGAATTTGCTTCGGTGAAATGGAGCAACATGGTGCTTTAGAGTCTAAATTATAATAATAGGGCCTGCAAACTGAGTCAGATAATACAAGATACAAAGTTAAACAAAATATATGAATTTGATCAAAGCTATGACAGTCAGGCCCACTCGCATCAAAATATATAAACAATCCATGTCCGTTCAAGAAGTTACTCAAGTACATGTTCGTGCCAAGAATGTGGAAGCCAATCCTGGCTAGTTTCAGACTTACAATTACACATTATAAATCAGCCGCTTCACCAGTGCAGCAAAAAGTACGTTCAAGTCTTTGCCCAACTCGCTCCGAAACGAAACCATTCCTCGCCACGTCCAATCGGTTGTTTACAGTTCCCCGTCTCTGTGTCGCTTTCAAAAACTCCAAACTTTGGCTTCTCCTCCAGCTCCCAAAGAATCCGAGATCAAGAGCTTTGTTATTTCGAGTTCCCCCTCGAACCCCGAAGGCAACGCGGGGTTACAAAAAGTCTCGGCGTTTCAAATCCGCCATGTGAAGTTGTTGGAGTAGTTGCGAGCGCATAGTATACGCTTTTCGCGCATGTATTTTGCCCGCATCAAAGTCAATATTTCGCTGCATGTTGGAAGTTGTTGTACCTTGTCATCTGCGGTGGAAAAACATCGCATTACAATGATTGACACATGCAATGGTGTGCTGGCTTGGTGATTGACGTCCCGCTCGCTCGATGTTTGGGACAAAATAAAGTGAGACGCTGCAGGAGAACGGAAACGTGTGAACTTAAAGGTAGAGATAAACAGGTCTGTCTGTGACATCAGTGTAAGAATATTTTTAATCGTTAAATGTTTGGTCAAGTATTTCAGACCCTTGTTTTATTGGTTGAATGCAAAATATTAACTGCGATACTGGAAATGGAGGTGCTCCTTTAGTATGAAACGGGAAAAACTACCGTAAAGGTCAAAACGTTTCCCTTTTAGCTTTGAAACATTTCATAAAGTTAGTTCCTTTGCCAAAAAAGAGGGCACTCAAGGGCAATTCAAAATCCTGACCAGCCCAGTCTCTCGCTACTTACTTTATTTCCCTTGACATAGACATAATTTCAAATTGTTGGGGGAATAAGAATAAAAAGTTGGTGAGCGTTAATGGCGTGTTCAGACTCTCGGGCGTCAAAAACGCGCCCAAAGCCCGTACTTAGATGCTTGTGCTTACTGAAGTCAGACGCTTGTCACAAATGTCACCTAGCGTCAAGACGCCCTGGCTGCGCCTCAGCTCAGAGTGCGTTTGTAGCCATCTTGGAAGCAGCGCTTGCCTGAAAACTACAGTTGTTTGGAGGCTAACTAGTCTCCCTCTCTGCTCCTGCCATGTCCTATGGATCTTTATATACCCCCTTGGTCTACGAAGGATCTCCCCAGTATTTAAGCTCATATCCAGCCCATACAGTTGAAGGGACATTGGTGGGTTAGGGTTAGGGCTATAGGCTAGGTTAGCCCGGTTAGCTTGTTGCGATCGCCTACAGCTCATTGTTGATAACAAAAAGTGTGCAATAAACCACAAATGTGTCAAGCAGCTCAGTGTGTGACCATCATAAAGGCTAGTCTGTGTAGTTATTAGTATATAATACTTGTTTTCATGGGGTCAATGAGAGTTGTCTGACCAGCATGTTTTTGGAGGTTGGGGAAACCGTAGCACCCGGAGGAAACCTGGCCGGCTGCCTTCAATGCTTCTCTGAAACGGTGCAGCGCCTCCTGGGTTTGTCCCTGGTTCCTGCACTAGTCAGCTCCTCCACCTCTCACTCCTTCTAATCTTCATCCTCCTCTTCCTCCCCTGGCTCTGACCACATTTTTCACCTGAGGGTCACCTGTGAAACTCCACCTTACAGTTGAGCTAGGACTCAGTGAATATGGTGAATATTAAAACAGAAGACATTATAAAAACAATAGACTTCTGCAAAATGTGTCCGAGTGGTTCAAAAATTGGATTTTGCACATCAAAATATGTCACAAAACTAACTTAGACACCAAATTGTTGAACATTTTCCAGTCCGTATTACAAATTTTGATGTACAGCTTTATGCATAGACTGAACACGTCTGAAAATGAAATGTTCCTCACAAATATAAAAAGGAGTGCGTCTGACTTGTGGAGACATTGGCATGACTGTCTTTTTAATTGTTTGGCTAGTCCTTTTATTTTATTTCTTAAATGACCACGAGTAAAGAATAAAGTGGAATTGAAATTGAATTAAAGAAACACTGTATGTTACAACGGTAGATTTGGGCAATTTCTTCTTCGGTTGAAAGCCACATGTTGAGAGAACAAACTGCCTCAAATTCTCCAAATTGAGACTATAGCGATTTGCCTGCAGTGCCTCGTTTTAGTCCAGAAAGAAAAAGCCTCGCTGCTCGACAGCCCCCTCCTCCATCACCATTCTGTCCATCATCTCTCCAAGTGTCACTCCTGGTATTTTTTCCCCCTCACCCGAAATCCTTTTTGACACCAAATCACCACGGGCCCGCCAAATGACAGATAATCCTTTGCAGTTTTATCACCAAAGCCTCTTCTTGGCATTTTATGGCGCAGCGTGTACAGTGCTGCGTTTCGCCGATACGATCTGCCAGTCTGTCAAGCCCTGACCCTGACAGATCCCAGAGAGAAGAAGAACAAGCTACATGTCTATCACGAGCATTTCATCATCAAAGAAGCTATTTACATACAGTGGTAAGATATTAAGACGTGGGGACTGCTTTAACTTCACCCATGTATGCATGAAATATACATGAAAAAGATATACATAGAACTGTAGGATTAGGGATAGAGAATACATTTAGCATACCCCAAGGACGGGGTTTGCAAATTAGCCTACGGCTAGACGTCTTATGTATATATCATCGGCCACTGAGTTGGCAATGTTTTCTTGTACTGTCCCTGTCAAATAAATAAATACATAAAATCATTTTCCATATACCTTGAAATTATTATTTTTTTACACACCACTAACTCAAGCCCAAATTTTTGCCCAATTCTGACACTAGAAAAAGGCGACCAAACATTACAAATCATTGTTAAAGAGCTAAACTGTTCCTACCTAGAAAACATGTAGGGGGATATATAATATAACTGTTATGTGATAACGGGAAACGTCTTCTACTGTTTTTTGTAATTAATGCTCCTCCTTGGTGTCGGAAGTAAAAACTCCATGCAAAATATTCACTTTTTGAAATAAATTAAAGGGTTTGAAAGAAGGATAGCAGCTAATCAGCTATGTGGTAACTCACTGACATTAAATTGTGAATAGAACATTTTATAAAGTGTCTCAACCAAAAAGTTATAAAAATAAACATTTCACCGCATTTCCAAGTATTTTGTATTTTCTTTCTTGTAAACTATCCGTACTTTGGTCAGTAGTTTGCACATACCTGATTAGCCTCCATTGTGCTTTTAAACTCCAGCTCCATTTCACAAACTGAGCCGCCAAAAAAAGCTAAACCACGCAAACAGCCCGATACCAATAAACGTAACAATAGGACAGTAAATTAGCGTCTCTGAGCTCTATTTATACTGACACAGCAATGTAAGAGGCCTCAACAAGCTAACACATCACACATGTAATATAATATACATGTGTGATTGATTTTTTATTTGACCAATATACTCATACTTCATAATAATGAAGGCAATAATCAAATTTGCTTCACTGAGCTCTATTTTGTATGCTGACAAACTGCAGTAAAAGGCAACAATAATGAGCATGAACTACAGGCCTATAGTCGACTTATAAAAGCTTAGCTTCGTTCGCTATATGTAAACAGTTTAGGGCCACTGTTTCAACAAAAAGAAACTAACGTTGTGAAAATTAAAAATGCAAAACTAACTTACTTTACTTGTTACTCTGGAAACCTAATCAGAGTTCTCTAACAGCCCCAGCGCTGATTATTATTATATACCTAACGTTCAGAAACATGAATTTACATTCCCTGTGAGCAGTTTTGACCCCACACTGTGCTACATGTCTATTCATATCAAAGCTTTTCTCATAAGCTTTTAATCTGTCAACCTCTGTCATGCATCTATCACGACGCGGGTAAATTTAATCATAAAACTATTTGTTAGCCCGCACCTGTTGTTCCCATTTGATCTCTGGGTGTCACAATAAGTGTTTAGTGCCTCGCTGAAAGATGCCAGAGTCCCGGCACAATAGACGCCGCTGTGAAATTGACTGACGCGACGCGCCTTTGAAGTCGCACCTATAATTTACCTTTGTGACTCAATTATGCCCATTAGAAACCAGGAACATGTTTTGTACATAATACCCAATCATAAGCGGCTGTGATTTATTGTTGTCACTCTGAGGAGCGGAGCGAGGCACGACATGTGGGTTTGGCAAAAAGCTTCAAAGGCGGCGGTGGCAACGATGACAGTCACGGGGCGGTGAGAAAATCCAACAAGGTGATTTACTCCGGAAAGCTGTGCCTACGTATAATGCCGTGGCCTGAGGGGCGATCCTTACCCCACCAACAGAAAGGAAGAGAGGCACAAAGCCGGTGCAGAGAGCGGGGTATTGTTTTGGATGCCCGACAACAGTGTGAAAGTCCTCGTGTTGTCTTTTATGTGGATCTCAATGTAACAGCCAGTGCTACACCTGCGCAGGGCGTAATGCGTGTCTCGCCTCAGGGTCAACGGTAAAAGAAAGCTCCCTCCTTTTATCTGTCTGAATCTACCGATATACGTTAGGCTTTTCACCTTTTCCAACTAACATTTCATAGGACACTGTTGATGGTGGGGAAGTAAAAGTACGAAACACAGTGTCTGCACATCTTTAGTACGTGCAGTGTGAGCCGCATTGTCAAGTTTGCCATTTTACAAATCTACCAAGCTCTTAAAACAGGTGAATTATGACTTTACTTTACAGGTCTTTGGTAAAAAAAATTCAAACGCTTGATCACTACCTTTCATTTTGTCGGTTTGGAAAACGCATCATTGATCGGAAATGGTTTTCCCGTTCTTGATTTCCTGTTCGACGTGTTTGAAACCATGTCTATCTCCTTTAAGAACCTCCTCCACTTGTTCTCCAAACCCCATCCCCTGCTGCCGCTCCTTCTCCGCGGATGCAGATTTTGTCAAACATCGATGCTAGTGGGGTTGTAGCGTTTTGTAGCGAGGCTTTAGTGGTGTTTTGTCTCTTATCCAACCTGACCAGGAACAAGTTATGGGACCGACTGCTGGCCAGAGGAACCACTGAAACAGGCAGGTCATACAGATTTAATGTTCCACAACATCACACCGCTGTTGAAAGCGGTGATTTTGCCGATGTTAGCTGCTGTTAGCTGGTGTTAGCATAATATTAGCATGTAGCTTGCCTTAGTTTTCCTTTTAGCTGCCTCTTTCCTGTAATATTTGCCTGGGCAACTCTGAATAATTCCAGAAACCGGGTTCGAACCGTCATTTCCGACACCCCTCCATTGCGACATCCCGACAATTCGAAACACCGTTATTCCGACACCCCTCCATTGCGACATCCCGCTATTCCGACACTTTTTGGTACCGCTATTCTGACAACTTTTGAGCGTAGCCTGTTCAGTTTGTAAACTCCACTATCCTTAAGGTTAGGGCTAAGGAATGTTTAGGGTTAGTTCTAGTAGGCCCACGTATTTTTAATGATCAAGATAAAAGTGTAACCACTACGACAAAGGGGGGAAAAAAGGTCGGAGAGCTGGGACGTTTGATAAAAAATAGAAACACCTCCACTCTGGGGGATTATTTGTCCACATTGTTCTCATTGCGGCTTACAAAATGTCACTTTTCTGTTATTCTTTCAGTCATGGGTATTCTAGCGTGCGTGTCCGTGGGAACACCGACCACAACTGCATTTGCAGTGGAAATGCTGTATGTGAAAAACCATACTGTGATCAAACAGTGCTGGATAATTCCAGTGATTGAAATTTCCAAATTGTGAAAGAACCGTATTATTGGCAAAAAATGATTACGGCGAGTTCTGCACATTGTTCTTGTTCTGCTGCTCCAGTGGCATAAATTAAGCTAGTGTAAAATCAGAACAAAAGGCTTTCAGAATTCAATACAAACAAATCCAAAGTGAAAAAAGCTGGTATGTATCGCACATTCCTATCAAGATTTCCATACAGAATGTATGCTTTTATAAATGGGCAAATAAGGAGAACATTTTGTGACTTGAAATAAACTGTAGAAATCCCTCTGTACATTTCTCCAGTCCCGCCTTGTCTATTTTCTTGGCTGTATCCAACCCACTGCGTCCATAAAAACCTGCGTTGGACTGTGGCCACAGACACATAATTTATTTAAAGTGAGGCCAAAGAGAATTATTGTTGTGTAAAATCCCAGAGCCTTTTAAAAGATCAAAGTTCACAGGCATAAATCATGCGCGCCTGCAAATCCAGCACAACAGGCCCTCCCCCTGCCTCTCTCTGGAGCCACTGAACGCTCACATGTGGCACGCTACAATAAGGACAGTGTGCTCAGGGCCACAATGGCACATAGATCAAACAGGAGCATAAACAAATGTGTCTTTATCTTTGTGCGGAGGAAACAGACTGTGAAGCTGCAGTTCAACACCTGTCTGCGGTGAGGGTACGAGTTTTATACTCAATTCATGGTCACGCACAGAGCTCAATATATCCCCTAGTTTGGGGGAATGCATAATAATTACTTGTCTGACAGTTGGAGCTTATTTTCATTAGTTGTGGCACAAAATGTTATTCTCAAAAAAAGTCAGTCCCATTGTCATTTTGGAAGCGATCAGGTCTTAGATAATATGGGTTTTCTGGCTGGTGTCATAAGGGAATTAATACAAAAAGGAGCCAGCCCTTAGAACAGCCTCTCGATCATGAGGAAACAGGAAGAAATAAATAAATTGTGAATAAAACATGGTTGTTAGCAGAGACGAAACTATTTGCTGTAAGTATTGTCAATACAGTTTCACATACAGTACAGCACAGATTATTTGGATAACTGACTGTACATGGGTAACAGATTAAAGAACGGTTTGTCTTGTGACCGGAGGAGTGTCGGCGGTTTGAATCCTGCAAGTGCACACTGTCTTTGTGCCCTTGGGCAAGACACTTCACCCAACATGTTTCCAGTGTCAAGATGTTGAGACGGTCAACTGTGTAGATTTTACACTGAATCTACAAATCACCCACAAGGACAAATTGCTACAGTGACTCCATGAAGGTAAAGCCCAAAGTTCCACAGATAATCCACAGATAAAACAAGTAGGTTTAAGTTATTGCCTTGTTTAACTATGTATTTTGTACATTTGCAAATCTATCCAACTTGCGTGTGCTAACGGAGCTACAGTGTGTGCCTCTCGACAGACCTGTGAGTGCAAACAAAGTTGGTCTCTCCTTCTGCTCGTTGTTTACTTCCCACTTGTGAGGTCAGAGTTCGCGCGGGGCCACGGGGGACATGACCGGTCAGGCCTCTTCAGCAGAGGGAGTGCGTCCTGTTGAACTTTTGACCTCTCGCTGTCGAACTGACTTTACAACATAAACACAAACACAAAACAGCTTACGGACAATGTTTTCAGATCGCCGAGGACATCTGCGGTCGCCTTTATTCGGAGCAACAAGGTGCACGACACTAAATCTGACCTCACAGCATTATCAAAATCATACAGTACATTGTTTCAATAGTGACATAAAACACCAACTCTACGTATCCACCTCAGTCTGGCAACATGACAGAAGAACTCTTCCTGGAATCGTAAGAAACAAACAGTATTTTTAAAAGTTACTGATGGCTAAACACAAAGTTGGGCTAAATATTTTCAGTAATTGTAAGTATATTCATGGCCTATTAGCATGGCAGTTGATAACAGTATAGGCTAAGAGCAGCATAATAATATATTTACAAGCATATTAATGACCTATTATACTTATATTGTACTTAACAAGCACCCCTTAATATAAAGCGTTCCCAAGTTAAAATAGCAACAGAAAAGTATCATAATTCAGCATTTGTTTTGTGGGGTTCGGTGGATTTTTTTTTTACTGCAAAGAGTCCACACTGGTCCTGAAAAAAGCAGCTTTTTAAAACTAAACAAAACGCTAGCTTATCAGCTAAACCCATTTGAGACCTACACATTTCTTCTTCTGAGACACTGAAGAGGCACCAAGAGCCCCCACAGCTGCAGCACAGTGAAGGCGTCACAAGAGGCGCTACAGGAAAAAACGAAAGGACAAATGAGGAGGTATCCAGGCGAGACTCACAGCTAAGCCACACACGCCTTCTGTCCCTACTAGTGTTCTGGCTAATGGAAATTCACTGGAGAATTAAACAGATTATCTGCTAAGATCTTCCCAGAAGATGGTGAAAGGCTGTTGTGGAGTGGAGGGAGCTGCGCAGGAGGGGGAGGAGGTTGGGGAGCTGACCAGTGCGGGACACCACGCTCTCAAACCGGGACAAACCCAGGAGGATCAGAGGCACTGGGGCAGCCGGCCAGGTCGGCCCGCAGTGGCAGCATAAATTCCACTAATTTAGATTAAACTTCTATCATCCATTGCTCAATAAACCTTTAGGTGAAGTCAATACAACAAGGTCTGAATTTTGCTGTGTTTACAACATACTCTGAGGTGGCAAAAAAATCAGGTACCCCAGCTTTAACTAAACAAAATAAACAAGGTTGGGGTCGGTTGTAACACAGCACTTTACATTAAGGACAATGTTGTTGTTAACCATTTTAAAACACATCTAATGCCTAATTTTAATCATTTATAGCCCAGAGTGCGGAAAAGAATAAAAAAAGAAAATATGGTTGTTTTCTTTAATACATCTTTGTATTTTTGTAGCTATTTCTTTTTTTTTTTGCTTAAGTTCTTGTTAAGCAATTCCATAGATGCCATCTGTTTCTATCCCGACTGATCATGTCAGTTAATGTTAACTGAGTCAATGTTTAGAAGTGAACAACGAACCACCAAATTAGCCACTGTGCTAACTCGGCCTCTCCTGCATTGGGATCAGTAAAAACACACAGCAGCCAGCGTGGTCTGTATTACTTTCACGAATGCTGCGTTTCCAAAGTAGATCTATGGTGGCAAAGGAAATGTACTAGACATACTAAATTACTACTTTAATAATGTTAGCCCTTAGCTTTAAATCAGATCTATTAACATTGACGCTTATATACGTTGTCAATGATCATCCACAGTACAAATATGGGCAATACTGATCTGTTGACAAACCATACAACGAACCAGTTATGGCATAGTTTCTTTCACAACCGAGAAGAGAAATGATGTAGGAGGATCTTTAGGGGGAATCAAAGACTAAATTCTTTAATTGTTTAGATGTTTCTGAATGATAGAGGTAGTGCAGCAAAAACAGCAAACCTGTTGATCCACTGCCCACCGGAGCTCACAGCTGATGGCGACCACGGTAAAGTCCTCTCAATGCTCTGTTTGACTTTTCCACTGCTCCTCAGCCTCCCACTCCACTCCATTTGTCCTCCATCATGTAAAATTACAGTACATTACTCTAACAAACCATAACCGTAAATCTCGCTCGGGGACGGCCTGATATATGGACACCCGCGGACACTTTAATTTCCCCCTGTCTGTCATTTAGCCCGCACTAAAAAGGGGACAGGCCGTTCTTTCAGGAGAAGAATTCCTCCCTGCCGGCTCAAAGAAATGTACGACCTTGGATTTGGTTTTAACCACGGCTCACACAAACACCGTAAATTTACAGCTGGGAACCGCTCGCTGAAAAAGGACTCGTACTTTGCCAAAAGCCATAAGTCCAGTCAGCAGTCTCCCCTCTCATCTGCTATTGTCCGGCTCCTCTGCACTCGCAGCTAAGGTAAGCTAATCACTTGAAATGTCAGGCCAGTGCTTTAACGGCAGTAAATTACTCTATTTAAAACAAGAATTTAACGTTAGCACTTATGTAACGTCGGGAGATGTATGGTTTGCTTTCAGGGAGCTACTTGAAGCTAAGAATTTTTATCTAAAAGCAGCTGTATGCTAGATTTACGCCACTCGTTTTAGCCTAACAGCTTGTAGCCTAATTTAAAGTGCATTTTAGACAAGCTACCAACATTTAGATGAATAAATGTCACATGTACTTTCACTTTGCTAATGTGTGATGTTGTAAAAGCACTGGATGTTTTTTCCTCTAATTTGCTCCCCTCACAATGGCCACCTTTAGTGACAGAACAAACACCAAACATTCTTGTCCAAATATAAGTGACTTTTAACCTTCCTCAGTGCGACCCCAAGCCCGGACAAACAGAGCCATGAGTCCGCCCCGGCCCTCGACAGCTGGATCTACTCACCCCGACTCTCTCACCGAGCTTTGAAACAGCAATCAGTGCTTTATACTGCAGGGAGGGCTCGTAAAAGTGTCACTGCGCGGAATATATGACGCCGTATTTCAAGCTCCCCTCCCTATTTTTAAACACTGAGTTATGGCTGCAGAAATGTGGACCCATTAAAGGTGATATGATGTATTTTCTGCCTTGTTCAGAAACTCATTCATCACTGAACACCAAAAGGAAAACTGCACTTACCCTCTCCGTTCTCTGGCCATCCTTCTGTCCCGCATCCCCCCCCCGCCCTCGCCCCGTCCTGTACGCTGTCTTAAGTAATTTACGACACGCCGGTAGTGCAACCTTCTGGCAGAAACTGCAAGAGCAGCTTGCTCTCTCTCCTGGATACTAAATAACCTTTTATAAAGGACCCAACTTGGCCAAGTCATCTGCTGCAGCACATTAGAGTCAGACACTGGAGCGGCTTGAGGGGAAAAGAATGAAACAGGGAAAAGATTTAAAACATACCTGACTTCATCTGCAACAAAGTGAACAGTGACGTGTGAGGGCCGTGGATTCAGGTTCTAAAACGTGAACAACATTCATTTAAGTGTCAAAATTATGGATGCATTTCCTTCTGCGTTGCCAGGATTTTGGAGCCTTTCCCAGCCAGTCCTCGGGGGGTAATGTGGGGTGTAAGGGCGCTTATTCACTCCAGGCAATTTAGATAAATGCAAAGCACTTGGCCACCATTGATTTTTTTTTTTGTGTGGAGTTGTTTACAGTAGGTTTTGTAGGGGCCGAATCCCATATTTCCTACCACTATATTGAAGTATGACAAAATGTGGAATACAGTTTCTATATGGATCATTATTTCTTTGCATTTCAGCCAACTGTGTTAACAATAATCATGTCCTTGATTTTACTTCTGCAAATAGTTGACTGTCCTCAAATTTTAAATCTTTAAGCTTTTATTTTCTTTAATAGGACATAAAGAGACAAGGTACTTCATCAGGGGGAATAACTGCTGTAATACATCAACTAAAGCTCTGGATTTGTTTTCTAAGGACAAAATAAAGTTCGTCTCCGTGGTTGTATTCTTTACGACTTTGCGGCGTCCCGTATATAAAATCTGCCGCATAAGTCACTGCCTTCCAACTGTATCTCCCCTGCAACTCGCACGGTATCAAATAGAGCCCGAATAAATCAAGACCGGCCATAATTATTACACCAGAAGAGAGCTGTAGAGCGGGCCGTGGCTGCTGTGTTTTGTTGTCGCGGTGCCCCGGTGTCTCGCGGCGCAGGATTAATCTCCCGCGCTGAGGCAGTAGCTAAGGTCAGCAAGGGAAATATTTCATAAGTGTCACTTTGGCCCGTAGCCCTCATGCTAGCTGGGCCCGGAATGAGAAAGCACGGGCGCATAACAAACGGCCGTATGTGGCTCTCGCAAAGGCTCACGCAGCTCCGCGGAGGAGGGGGGCGGCGCGTGATATATTGCCGTACTTCACTTTCATGTATTCATCTGAGCCGCTGAAATACTGCCCGGGACACGCGGGGTACTTTGTCACCGCAAGGACCCTGAGAATAAAATATTTTTCAGCCCCAAGTCTGGAATGCGTTTTTCCATTCTGGCCGGCTCTCAAAGTTAGTTTTTTTTTTTTTTTTTTTTCTGCGTACTTATAAGGGAGTTTTATGAAAGTAGTAAGTATCGCAATAAAACATCGAGCTCTACAACCCTCGCTAATGTGCTGCTTTTTGATTCATGTTAATGGCAGAGAAGTGTATGCTCAACATAAGTCAATCTGAGTTGGCTTAATGATGATGATGATGAGTATGCAGACAGTAGCAGGTCAACTCAGTAAACTCTAGTGCAGGTGGACATTGTATTTTTTGTGTGTGCACACCATCCTGTCTGGTTGGGTTTCCTGTTGGAATAATGACTTCCCCCATCCTCTTAAATCACGCACAAAGCTAATCCAAAGTTCTCCTCATGTCCCCGATTGGTCAACAGGCAGAGAATGCGAGGCTCAATGATCCTGATTCTGCATTCTGATCTATGATAAAAAAAGTAAGTAAGAAAGAAAACATTTGAGGTTATCCCAATTTCACTATAGATGTAACATAGAGGAATTGTGCATCTTTTCATGAACTAAACCCGTAAACGTATATATCTAAAGCCACAACGTGTAACATTCCAGTAAAAATAATACATTTGTTGTATTACATTGATTTGTATTGGTGAAAAATCCATTCTTTGATTAGCCCCTGCAAAAAATGAGACTTTTCCATGTTGAGCTGGTCATTAGGAGCATGTTTTGGTTTTCTGACAATAGCAGAATCCAAAATGGTACGCAGTGTGCCTTTAATGTGTACTGCTCTGTTATTAAAAGTAAAAACAAATACATATACTCTACCTGACAATGTATTTGTAACATGTAAAAAATTTACTTCATGTGCCATGTATAACAAAATAAAACTTAAAATCTTCAAAATACAACCATGTTTACAGTTGTCTTTCAGATGACACAGTAGTAAGTAAGTCAGTAAGTGCTTTATTTGTTATTGTACAATTATACAACGAAACTGCATTCAGGTGTTAGTCCTGAGCCGCTACAACTGAGCGCGCCGCCTTTGTGGGCTGACCTGACCAGGGTGTTTTTGGAGGTATAGGGGAAACCGGAGTACTGCCTTCAGTGACCCTCTGAAACGGTGCACCACCTCCTGGGTTTGTCCCTGTTTCAGAGCGTGGTGTCCTGCACTGGTCAGGTCCTCCACCTCCTCCTTCGTCTGCACAGCTCCCTCCGCTCCACAACAGTCTTTCATCATTATCTGTGAGGAGCGTAGCAGACGAATACACCCTATCTGGTAACACATCCGTCTGGTAACACATCTGTCTGATTCTCCAGTGAACTAATATTAGTGAACAGAACAGAAGACTTGTGTGTGGCTTAGCTGGATACCTCCTTGTTTGTCCTTTTTTGTTTACTGTTGTGCCTCAGGGCACACAAGTGTCATGAACCATGTTTCAACATTTGCCAGTTTGATAAAATGAAGTACCTTTTGGTGTAAAATATTCTAAAGGGTGTCCATGAGGATGAACTAAAACATGAGTCTGAACACTGAACACAGAGACAGCACTGTAAAGTGTCGACTGTGATGTGTTAAACCTCAGTCACACTCAGCAGTGTTTCAGAAAATCAATTATTTACAGAATTAATCTAACTCTTTCTCAGGTAGGACAGTATAGTCACGCAAATAGTTGTATTTTAGTGAAACAGATGAGGGGGAGCACTTCACAGGGACACAAAAAGTATAGCTTATTTTATTATTTATTTCCCTTTTTTCCAGATATGTCCTAGCCTGTCCAGCAAGAATACAGACCTATTTTTTACAAAGACATGGGGTGATCTCTTCGAAGTCCTGATGGGCCTCATTGACAAGCGTATTAACCAATCAGAGAAAAGCCAGATATGGCACAAGAGGCATGTGGCGTATTTTGTAAACAAGTTAATTGGTTAAATTGTTTTACGATGCATCGGCCTGGAGAGTGGAGACAAATGTGAACAATCTCTGCCGTTTTTGCCACAAAAACCTAAGGAGTCATTAACAACCTGGTTCAGATTTTAAATGTAGGAGAATTCACAACGACTGTTTCAATTAATGTATGTTTGGAACGGGACAACAATTCTTTCAACAAGAAGAAAATCTCCTAGAGAAGATGATATTATACTAGCAGTTAATTCGGCTCCTGTCTGTGATTGGATCGACATAAAACTTTTCGAGATTTGATTGGCTGTTAGCAAAGTTCCAGACGGTCCTGCTCTTGAAGATAAGTCCTATCTTTCTTTTATGAGACAGATCTGGTCTTAAAGAAATATTTCAGGATTTTTGACATATGGCCTCATTTCCTAGTTATCCAGAGTGTTGTTGATGTCTGGAGATATGTTTTTCTTAAATTCATGCAGTTCTTATATTTGAAGAGTTTAGTGGCGCTAGGCTAATGCTAGGCTAACGCGTTCCTATGATATCAGCAACCCTGCATTAAAAACAGTCTGACCCACTCCACAGTGCACCTGAGGTAAATCACTTATAACGCCAGACTAACAATATAAATGTCTGTCGATAGAATAATTATAACCATTTTTAAATTTAAAAATAACTTATATTAGAGCAGCATCAGCTTAGTGGTTGTAAGCTACGCAGCGGCTGAGTTGTCTGTGAGAAAATAGTCCCTCAAAATGCAGTAATTCATGTGATACAAGGTCATATTTCAAAAATTATTCAATTAACACAGACATGTATATCGGTAGTGTGGCGTTATAAGTGATTTGCCTCTTATAACAGTTTGACTGTTTTTAATGCAGGGTGGCTGATACCATAGAAATGCGTTGGAAATGGATTAGCCTAGCGCCACTAAGCTCTTCAAATATAAGAACTCCATGAATTTATGAAAAAAATATCTCCAGACCTCAACAACACTCTGGATAACTAGGAAATGAGGCTCTATGTCAAAAATTCTGAAATATCCCTTTAAGATGAGCAGTGGCACGAATAGCACTAATGTTGAAAACATTAGCTCCAGAAAGAACGGGTCATACGCTGAGGTCATATTTTTGTACAAAGGCAATAAAATCCTATTCTAACCTTATTCATTTTCATTGTGTACGGGTTAGCGAGTGTAGCATTTCCACAGTGCGGCATGTGGTTGGAATAATAAGCTTATACAATAACGTTAGTGCGCTGTCATTACCCAGTCAGTCATGTGCTAAGAGCAATAAAGTTCAAAGAGGTATATGAAACATTTGCAAAAAACATGGGTGACATTTCACACTGGCTCTGACAACAGCCATTAATCTTCCTCATGATCTGTGTTTTTGCTCACGTCCGCCAGCAGCCCGTCAGTCACACTCCGCCGCTTTGAGCTGTGTGACAGAGAGTTGGCCCGGATCTTCGCACACACAGGCCTATACGAACCTGAACCGCGACCCGCATAACAGGCAAAACTGAGCCCCTATGGAATGACTGAACAATAAGAGCTTTAAGTAATGTGAAACTGCACCAATGAACGTGGGTTTTACACTCCTGCGAGGTCAAGTAGAGGCCGCGCTATTGCACCGAGGAGAGATTTCGACACATTCAAGCCAATGCAACTCCCGTCAAAGTATATCGCTGCATCTTAAAGACCTAATAAACCTTTCTTAAGTACTGGCGGTAAAGATTCTTTCTGGAGCCAGGTTGAAAGGTTGTGAAATATGAAGTGGATTGGCTTGATTAAGTGCATTTTATGAGGAGTACTTTAGATTTTTACGTCATACCATTATAGCGCATTATAGGCTTGTTTTTGAACTGGATTGCAAGTAATAGTTGTCCAAACATATTTAATTTTAACAGTGACCTCTTCATGACCTTATTAGTCAGTGAATCTAACACTGTAGTATTTAAAAAAAGTGTAAAACACTGGTGACTCATTCGGTTTCATTCGTTTAACCTGGTTTTGTCCTGGTTTGATTACAGCTGCACAATACTTTATAGTGCATCACAATTTTATATTTTTATAATGTTATAATTTGAAATATGTCCATATACATGTGCCTCTAAAACGTAAGAATACAATCAAAGTGAAGAGGATTACTCAAAACTGCGGGAATGAGAAGAAATACTACTCCAGGTATCAGTTTGACAATGGAACTTTACAACAGGGTTTTTACGTGATATTTCTCCTTTAACTCTTTCGGTTTAAAAAAAATATGTGAAATGAAGCTTCAGCGCAAATTCAACCTGGAAGACCTACCTGCAGCCTTCATTATCCAATCATCCAATCACGGCCCCATCTCGAGCTGCACCTTCGAGTCAGCCAATCACCACAGCTGCTCATCCTGCTTCAGCCATTCATCACCCAGGATCCCCTTCTTAAGCTCCACGGTCAATCACTCGGTTATTTCCCAGCCGTGCTGCGACCCTCCTCCGCCTGGTCTCTCCTCAGCTCTGCTCGTCGTGTCGACTGGCCACCCCGGGTCTTTACCTAACACCACCAGTGTCCGGGCTCCGGGGGAAGATTCTGGCTAGCATCCATCATCGTCATGGATTCCGCCGGGGTCTGAGCCTCAAACATGAATGGATCATGTTTTGGGGCATCTTTTTTTTTTTTTTTTTAAGTTTGAAGTGCGCTGTTTTCTTTTGGACTGAGCTGTAGCCGACACAAGCAACAATGTAAAAAGGAAACATGAGGCTTATTACAACGACCACCGCTGATGCTCTTCATTCATCAGGAGGCAAACACTGACACACGATGGAAACGTCACCTTAAAACGCAGAGTGGACGTGGTGTTGTGGCACTTGAGTGCAGGGGCGTGCTGGGACCTAATTTTGGCCCGGGAATTTGGATTGGACCGGCCCGGAATTATAGCTCCGTAATGGTGCGCTGGTCTCAAGTACAAGAGGTCGCTGGATCAAATACCCCATTGACAATTTTCTAACTGTTTCTGTTTCCACATGGGCCGCTGCACACACAGTCTGAGCCTGATACACACCCACAATCAGCACAAGTTATAAAAACATATATTTGTCCACTTTTCAACCTTTCACTGCCTTTTTCTGTCTGTACTCGCGTGGACACTTGTCTCCGCTGGATTGGACTGCACCAAATGGAAATAAAGCGGAGGGGTGTTTAAGTGGAACACCCCTCCGCTTAGTTAGTTCAATATCAAATGGTATCTCCCTGCCACAAGAATGAAAAGTTTGATGGGAATATTTTTCAGATTTTCATTCATCAGTCATTATTTTGATAGATTTCCATGACAATTACACTTGTGTTACTTCATGTATATCTGGAACAGCAGCTCCTGCTCCTGCTGCAGCCCAGTTAAAGCCTTTAGGCCTGGAATAGCACAACTGTGAGTCTGTTATTTTTTCTATATTTTATTCAGATGGCCCGGCCCAGAAGCACCGGAACCGAGCGGCCCACCGGGAAACGTCCCGACTCTCCCTATGGCCAGCACGCCGCTGCTTGAGTGTGTGGTTTATTTATGGGAAACTGTTGTTGGTGTTAGGGGTGTGCGCGTTGCACCGGTATTATTACTTGTACTTACTGGTAAAAGGGCAAAGGCATACTATGCACATTTACTGTTTTAAAATGGCACTTAAAGATGAGAAGAAGCTGCACTGCCTATTGAGCATTTAGGCTGGTTTAGGTCCTGGTTTTAGCCACGTATCAAAGCATAGGTTTAAGAACCAAAACAAAACTGTAACTTTTACATCATAAAATACAATCACAAAATACAAACAATATAAGAGTTACCAGACAATCTAATTAGATTTTCACATACTACAAATCTGGATGTAAATGTTGGTCATGTTAACATTAATTCTAACTCATTTTAAATATAGCGATGTTAAGCTTTGCTGTTTCTCCAAAGGAAGACCACATGTATTTTGAACCATGTTTTACTCACATATACCTCTCTCTCTCTCTCTCTCTCTCTCTCTCTCTCTCTCTCCCTGTTGTGTTTTTGCCTACGCAGCATATTCCTCTCCGCTGCAGGTTGTGCTGTGACCCGGCGTTGGCAGGAGCACACACAAGATTAATGTTGAGGGCGGGACACTTCGGGAGCCATTTGTTTGATGCGTCAGGGCTGATTTACTCTCTCATGACTGGCTTTTTAAACGAGCGATGTCATCCGCGTCACATCAAAGTGCTGGCCGCCGACGGGACGGTCTCGCCACCGTGTCTGAGTGATTGACAGGCGACACTTAAGCCACGCCCACAAAAGTCGAGGTAGAGGAGTGCTTATTATGTCACAATAATAATTTATGTTCTTTACAATGAAATATATAACAGATAGATTGAGGTTTATGGGTTTAGACTTCTTAATGCTTTTTCAACATTAATTTGTGAGAAATACTGAATTTTACGATTCTTATTCGGGCGGGGCTTTAAAAATTGGGCGATGGTGGATCCTTACGCCGTAACAGCTGGAAACCACTGGTTTAACAGATAGATTTAAGATTCTATGTCTGTATAGACCTTTTTGGTAGAGTGCATATTGACCACAGACTGTGTTAAAGTGCCGTATGTAATTGTGCCCCCAGATGTGAGGTAAACATGTTGTGTTATGAGGTTATGTTGCCTGGAAAAATCCGGATTCACCGCTGTACTAGCGATAGAGTCTGGTCAGATTCGGCATAAACTGCATTTCCGGAGCGGATCATATGCAAGCAAACAGGAAGCGGAGTAAACCAGTCAGCGAGGGCCGTGTTGATGTTGCGGTGGCATCAGCGGTTCTGCATTAATATTCAAACGGGGTTATGAGTCCCAAAACTCACCGACTGTCGATGTGTTTTTTGTCATTTACTGCCGTTTGGAAAAATGCTCTCTCTCTGCCGTAGGTCATCCATAGACTGTTATTGAGGGGACTTGCAGAGTGACGCTGCGCCATGTGACCACAGATAATCAAATCTGATTGCACGAGCGTTTTCTGTTTTAGGTCCCAAACTGTGAAAGGAGCTGCCCTTGTACAGTAGACTTTCTTTCTTTCTTTCTTTCATCTTGCCCTAGGACACTTTGCGTTTAACTAGTGCGGATAGTTGACTTCTATTGTTAAAATTGCCTTTTTGTGCCACTGTACTTTTGTATTTTTACTATTGTATTTTAATTGTCACTTAAGTCAACCTTGTTATTTTTGAAAGGAATAGGCCACCGTTTTTTACATACTGAGATATGTTCTTACCTTAGCTTTGACGAGGAGTAATTCGGCATCCGTGCAGTGATATCTTCACTTTACTGCGCGGATGCCGAATTACTCCTGGTATTATTACGCCTTACAATATAGTTCCCCTTTTCATCCGCTTAGAAAATCCACATTGTTTAATTTTGTGTAATTATACTTTATAGTGTAACACTTCACGTAACCACATTTAAATAGGGAACACGTGGAAGAGTTCGGTAGCTTGTATCTTCAAGTCGTTTTGGAGCTATAGAGGAGAAGAGAGAGGCTAAATGCTAACGCCGTCTGTGCTGTGTTTACGTGACTGAAGGCACACGTAAAGACCAGACAGGTACAGATGAACTTGTCAAAGCTAAGGTGAGAACATATCTCAGTATGTAAAAACGGTGGCCTATTCCTTTAATATTGATTTATAAATAAACTGGATTGGATTACAAAGACATTTCACATGATGCAGAAGTGTTGTGTGGGTCGTCGGACTGCGCCTACAGTTGCTGCTGATCTGATTGTGAGCAAATCAATTGATTTCTGTGAGGTTTAAGATTACTAAAACAGTTTCAAACCACAATTGCCTTTGGGTCGTGACTTGCCATGAGGCTTTGAAGTTGTATTCTGAAGCTTCACTAGTTGCTAAGAGCTACTGAACTGAAGGTCTACGCTGCATGTTTACCTCTGCTGTTACCCCCACCATCATTTACTTTCCCTCTCTGATAACTTCATCACGTTTCTTATCCAAACCCAAATTTACAAAAGGCGTCATGTTGTCAAAGATGCTTTTGAACATGCTTGCGCAAAATCTGTTGCGTTTTATGACATAATGGCGGCGCTTACGTGACAAACTGACAGGCTAAGAACCGTTTTTTTTTTTCTCAGCCTCTGATTGGCCGATAAAGCCTTGAGTGCAGGAAGTAGCTTTGACTCTTAACAGGCGTGAGGAATGCGCCGCGGCGGATCTCTTTGCACAACCCGCTGTCTGGAGCTGCCATGCCTGTCACGGGAGAGGCTTATGAATACCTTTATTGTGCTTCTATCAAAATGGCCGCCCCCACCTTCTTCCCCTCTCCGCGTTGTCAGATAGATCACTGGGGGGAAAACAACTTTGATGTCATCTGAAATTTCACACAACAATGTCGGGACGATCTGATTTTGAGGCGGGCGATGTCTGGCAGAGCGGTTTGATACACTCCCCTCGTGCTCCTGATAACTTGTCCGCGGGGAGAGACAATGGGGCCCTTTGTGTCCGGGATGGAAAAAAAAGAGAGCCCGGGCTTGTCTCCGTGTGGGTAGTGTGGAGGATATGAGAGCGGCGGTTGTTGTACGAAATATTGACGTACAGTTGCGATTTAAAGCCTAACGAGTTGCATTTCACAACCTGAAAACATCCAAAATAGGCTTGTCCTTTACGGAAGAAACTCCCGACCAAAACTAGCTCAAGATTGTGGGTCCTGACAGGCTGCTCTATGGGGCACTGAAGAATGTGTCCACACATATGAGGATAATAAAGTAAAGTAATGCCCAGTGCGGACCCCTCCTCCTGGTCCATAAATCCTTTTTTAAGTGTTTTACGATGATTTACCATCCCATGTGTTTGTTATGGACAATATCTAACTGGTTATGGTTAGGGCCAGGTGTGGGAAAACGCTCTTTCCTGGGAGCCGAGTCTTTGGTATCCATTCATTTCAAAGAGCTGTTTAAAAGGCTGGCTCTTTTTAATATAAACTTTGAACAACGCCAGCCAGATGATCAATAAAAGGTAAACTTTTTTTAATCAAAATCATCTAAAATGACAATTGGATTACAAAGAAGTCCGCAACTGTGTAAAAAGCTTTCACTTGTGTGACCTGCTCCATTGTTGGGCTGAGTCTTGTGTTCTTTGGGGGAGTTTTCCGGCTCTTTTCACAACTGAGATCCGGTCCAAACCGTTCACCTTAAAGAGCTGTTCAAAAGACCCACGAACGACTCTTCACAAAGCGCTTAAGTTTAGAAACAGGGAAACAACTGAGGTTAAGGTTAAGAAATCTATTTGGATTAGGTTTATTTAGCGATATATAATGACATGACAGTTTGTCTAATGACTAATCATTTGTTCTTTACCTCAAACCATTAGCAAGTGCAAAAAATTAACAAAGATCAGCATCTATAAAAGAAAAGAAAAGCAAAGAGAGTTTGTAGCCAACCGCTAGCTTATGGCTATTGTTTACCGGTGGACGGATTTCAACCTTCTTTCATATCTTGGCAGTGGTTAAAAGCATTGAACACCTTGTACTTTTTAGAGTGTAGAGTTAGATCTATTTATTTATTTTTTCCCCCACTTTGACTGGCAAAAAGAAGCATCACACTAATTCTGCATACCCGTCTGTGGATGTCATGTCTTTCTCTCCAGGATGGCATAGAAAACGAAATAAAACTAGACCCCCAGAAGTCTTTGCATGAATTCTGCTGGTTAGACAAAAAAACTATCACCAATTGTTCTCTGTCAGCCCACACTGCCTTTGGTGACGTTTTGACACACAATTCTAGATGTTGGACACAACCTATGGATCCTTATGGTGTTGTACTGCGAATAATATCCAGGGACAATAGCAGCACTGTGGAGCAGTCGGAGACAAACGCGCCAATCTCGGAGGGGAGCCTATTATCCGCGGTGTGATTATGAGGCAGACAGGTGCAGGACAGGTAGGCAGAGAGGAGCCGTAACACTTTGACAACACAGACACAATCTCTTTTAAACCGGAGCGATAGGGCTGTCAGCCGCGGCTCTGCTCCTGACGCGCTCAAATACAGTGCAGACAGCAAGATGGATGTGCTCGATTTAAACACAGCTCTCGAGTCTGAAGAATGGCCCCGTGTTTGTTATTACAGGCCCGCATATTCACTTGCGAGCGCCGGCACACGCCGAACTACAAGAGGATTAGAGCTGTTCGTCAAAAGGCGCGGAGAGAGGCAGGCGCTAAGATAAACCGCGAGACATTAGGCAGAGGTGTCACGCTCAATAGGAACATTCGGAACAGGCTGGGGAGAGCAGTGCAATGTGCTTTTGGTTGCATCTCACTGCCATGTTTGGGAAAGAAACGCTAATATGGTTACACATTTGCAGAAAGTATTTGTCTTTTAAATTGAAAACGGCAAAAGTCCAGCAAAGGTCCTTCAAACCAACATCACGGCTCACGAACTGGCTTCACGGGTTTCTGACAGATGATTTATGAGCTTTACTCTGCCAGAGCTGATAACAAACTGTCATTACTTTACCGAGTGACCTGTTGATGACGATAACAGACATTATGACTGATTAGTGAGCGCCACCCTTCGTATGAATGAAAGTGGTGAGTGAGTGATTGGTCTTGTTCAAGGCTTACTACTAAACGCGAGCAAACAGGAAGGAAGAAAGACGGGCGTGTTGTTGAGGCGTCATTAGCAATACTGAAGGGGTCGACTGAGTGGTGTGTTGCTAGCAGCTGACTTGTTGCTTCTTCCCCTTCTCTCTCCTCATCTTTACGTTAACTCATATACTTCTTTCAGCATTTTCAGGCTCTCAGAACAAATTACAAACTTTATTCCAGTGTGAGTTAAACATTGGCCATGTCCCGAGAGAAAGAGAACATGCCGCCCAGACACCTCCGCTCACCCCCGTTCTGCTCAAAATATTGGTTTGTAGGATGACAAAGCTCAGGGAGGGACCACTGTTGTACATAACTGTGCCATTGGCCAATGGTGTCTGTCCTGTCCATGTCCAGTCCCTGTTCAACCCACTTACTGTGCCGGCATGAAGCTGCAGATTACACAAAGCGCATCTCATCAGCGTGAGCGTAATAGTCTAAAGCCTGTTTAGAAACAAAAGATCGGGCCTTTATAGTTTATATCAAAGTAATACTAAAACTAAAGTTCAGCCTTGAGCATCAACAGAATCCAAACATCCTGTTTGGATTGTATCCTGATACTAGAAGAAGAGTTTTGCTTACAGTACTATGTACAGTATCTTATGGTAAATCAATGTCTTCTAGACATGTGAGACATCTCTGAAGTGATCTTTGTCTCCACATTGTACTCCAGGCTGGACTGTTGCCTGCCAGGCTCTTTGTAAGTGTTTGGCTCTAAATGCCACGTCGGCTACACCCCATCAAACTGTCCTAATCCAGCTCTTTCCTCCGCTTTTATTACCGCTGGAGCTAAGCTAACATAAAACGTACAACAGACCCCCGCCTCGGGCCCCTGTATTCCCATTCCACACACCCCATAAGTCAGTCACAGATAATTAAATACAAGTTATTTACACTGCTGTTCCCTCCTCTGGCACTTTTATAATTTCTCGCACTGTCGTTTTTTTTCCTCTTTCTTTCTTTTTTTCAACAGTGCATGACTGCACACACACAAAGCCAGACCCCTCAACATTTGGCTGACGACGCTAAAGGCCCCAACGAAGGTAATAACTGGAAACTGTGTTGAATGAGCTATATCAATGTCAACGGCCCTCATTAAAGCATCATTTGAAACTCTCTTCAAGGCATCAGTCTCGCTTGCACATCTGAAGACTCTTCCAGAGACAAATGAGCACATGAGGGTTCTCCGGTTTCCAGGTTGCTAAGATTTTAGTGTCCAAATCAAAGTATTATATTTGTTTTGGAAGAGAGTGATTGGAAACATGAAAGTGGTCATGAATCACTGGCTTTTTGGGGTCCAGCTCAGTCTTTCTGTAAAAGCTGTTAGTCATGGCTGATTCTTTACAGCACAACTAGTCATATGGTCAGCAGCAATGTTTTTGAAGTGTTCTTATTTTAATTTAACCAAGAAGTAAACAATTTTTACTATTGACAGGTTTTCACAAGACTCATTTGGACCGGATTGTTTGAAGACCTCTGGAAAATGTATTATTGCACTCTTCCTGAGGGTATTGTTAAATGAAGGAAGGAGGAAGATTTGTGGATAAATGAAATGGTGTAGGTATTCATCTGAACTAGGTAAACCTAGTTCAGATGAATCCCTACACCATTTTGCTAGGATGTTCTTTGACAACTGAGAACTCACACAAAGAAGAATTGCGTTTGATCAGAGATTCAAAAGCTAAAAAACACTTCTGGAAAACCATGCACTCAGAACCCTCTGACTTTGAGGCGACAGAGCCACAAATCCGCGTGCTTGTTTTGACACTTTTCCAAATGATTTCCTTCCCATTAGATTTGAAACGGACTGAGGCCACCTTTTCCCGAAAAGACCCAGACCGGGACAGTTGTGGTCAGTTTATGGCCCACGTCACACTGAGGTCACGTTTATTTCTTACTGTATTGTTGGCTACCAGAGCTTAAAAACGATCAGTGAACAGCACTAAATGTATTTTATTCACATGGACATATAAAAGGCCTGAAAAGGTGAAGGAAAGGTCTGGTGTTATCTATTACTTAAGACATTTTGGCAAATGTCAGTACACAAAGTCAAAAGTTATTTTTTTTTCTTTTATTTCAAGACCATTTACATTGTAGATTCTCACTGAAGGCGTTCATTTATGAATTAAGTCATTAAGTGCTTTATTTGTCATTGAACAATTGTACAACGAAACTGCATTGAGGGGTTGGGTTCGGCCTGAGCCACTGTGGGCCAGCCTGACCAGCATGTTCTTGGAGGAAGAGGAAACCAGGGTATTGCCTTCAGTGATCCTCCCTGTTTCCCTTTTTCAGAGCGTGGTGTCCTGCACTGGTCATCTCCTCCATCCCTTCTTCCTCTTCCTCCTGCGCAGCTCCCTCCGCCCCACAACAGTCTACCACCATCTTCCAAAACCTGGATCCTTCATGGTTAGTACGAACTTACTGCAGTGAAAAATCCACTAAACCTCACGAGAATACAGCAAAGATGTACACAATTATCCAGTACAACAATGTGGAACACATAAAATGCAAATGCGGGAAATGTTTTAAACAAAAAAAAATCTGCCTTTTGCCTTGAATTACTGCTTTGCACACTTTTGACATTTTCTCAACGTGCTTCACGATGTAGTCACCAGAAATGTTCACAGACAATTTCAGATGACAACCTTATGAAGCTCATTGAGGAAATGCCAAGAATAAAGAGCGGCAATTTTGAAGAATTTGAATTATAAAACATATTTTGAGTTATTGAGTCGTTTTTTTTGTCTCCTACATAATCCCACGTGTTCATTCACAGTGTAATGTCTTCAGTGGGAATCAAACAATGTAAATAGTGTTGAAGAAAAAGCCGAAACATAACCTTTGAGTGGTACTATAGGCTTTACAGTGTGAATGAATGCAGCCCTACATATCTACACTGAGTATTATTATATTGTTTTATGTTAGTGTAATTTATATTTATTTAGTGAGTTAGTTTTGTATTTGTTGTTAACATTATCCTTCCTCACATTTATCTTTCGTCTATGTTTTGATTGCATGGACACTTTTCCGCTCTGCACTTTGTTGTGTGTTACTAAGAGGCCATTTCTCTGTTACTTATCTTTGCATAAGTCAAAATAAAGCCTTTGGCATCCTCTTCCTGCATCCCCTCCTTTGATACTTCATCACCACACACAGCAGCAGACATGTCAAATCTACCTCCATCACCGAGTGAAACCGCCCAAGGAGCTCGCGGGCCCTGTCCATGCTGAGCCGCCCCCTTTAACGGGAAAGGTTTGTCTCTTTAAACCCTCTCCTGACAGGAAACAGCCATCAGTCACCAACACGCCGAAACAGCTGTTCGGGGCCACTTCAAGGGCCCAGATGAAAGAGGCGCTCCCCGGGTCCCTTCATCCATTCTCTGGCTGCCTTTGTGCGCCTGCTCCCGGGGCCCGCCTCCCGCTTTGGTCTGCTTTTAGAGACATACCCCCTGTAGCTGCCTGCATGTATACAGCCCCTCCCACGCCGCACTATGCCACCACTCGGGACCATGACTTTGGGATGAGCGCGTGGACCAGCTTGAGTCAAGGGTTTCTTCATCAAACCCAAAGGGGGGGTTCCACATCAGAGCTATTTTTCCCCATTTACAACATATGCCAACACATTGTTTTACAGTTTGCTCCGCACATGCTAAACTGCTGTCCTGTGCTGACAAAACAGTATTATCTTGGGTTTTAACATGAACATGTGCAATAGACAATCTTTCAGCCTTAGATCAAACTGACATAAAATTGCTGGAAATATTGGGATTTGTCTTGATTTTGAGCAGATTGACTTATTGGCAATGGAACAAGCATGTTTTTCTTACCTTTGACTTTTTGTCTCATTTGAAGTGTTTTGTCTTATTCAAGATGGGGAAGCGAGTTTCCCCACAGTTGTCCAAGCTCAAACAACACATATTAGAAAATCAGCAAGGGATTGACCGTCTCTTTTTAGATATTTGCGGCAACTTTGACAGGAGTTTAGATCCTATTTGGGTTGGTGCCTAATCCTGCATTATGGGAACAATTACGTATAACTTCTGGCTTATTTGCACGCTGATGTCTTCAGTGTTGTACATTTAGCAGCTAAGTTTCCCCCCAGGTCTTTGGTCCTCAAACCTTTCATAAATTTTCAAGCGCCACCCGACCTAGATTAGGATCAAATCAGGACTAAACCGGGTCCAGAAATGATCTAGAATAGAACTAAATCAGACTCAATTAAGTATTAAGTAGTTGAGGGTGTTAAGCTATGGAATGGACTAAAAGATGAATTTAAACTGTGTACTTCTTTAATTGGATTTAGAAGAATGATTAAGCAGAAGAATACGAGTGATTACCTCAAGCTTGTATAAAATGGAGATATATCATTCATTATTCTGTCTGTAAGTCACCAAATAGTTGATTATTTTTATTTGATAGTGTATATCATTAATGTGATGAGCTGTTTTAGCATCAGTTATGTGGTTTGAACAAGGATAGGCATAAATAAGCATTGCTTCAGCCTATTCCTTTTTTGGTTGTATATTTTTGTTTTGTGTTGTTATTGTTACTGTTTGGAAATTAAAATGCATCAATCAACCACAATAAACCATTCATTCATTCATATGTGGCTTAGCTGTGAGTCTTGCCCGGATACCCCCTTGTTTGTCCCTTTTTTGCTTCCTGTAGCGCCTCTTGTGACGCCTCCACTCTGCTCCAGGTGTGGGGGGGCTCTTGGTGCCTCTTCTAAACTAGGAGCAAATCATGTTTAATCTTAAACCAGGTAAAAACACCTGATTAAAACGCGTTTCTAAGCATATGTGAAAGGATATGTAATTGCAGATGACCCACAGTACCACTTGAAGAAGCCAAATGGCATGTTCCACTTGAACATGCCACCGTTTTTTTGAACCAAGTCCAATTTTAGTCATTATTTTAGCACAGGGATGTCCAAATCGTTTTCACTGAGGGCTGCTGATCTGTGGTCAGTGCGGTGGAAACGTCAACTGAGTGTGTTTACAGTAGCAGAGTTTTAACCTGTGCCCCAACACCTTCATTTAAGCTTGGAACCTTAAAAAACAGCTCTTTCCCACAAGGAAAGGCTAGTCGTTGAGATACAATTGTGTAGAATTATGAAACTCGCCATCTCTCGCGATGTGTGCCAATTCAACAAGAAGCCAGAGGGCCACCAAAAATGGGTTTGAAGGCCACATTTTGCCCCGGGGCCGCACTTTGGGCACCACTGTTTTAGCATGACTGAATATTATGGTGTTTTTTGTAAACCAAGGCAAATCTATTTCATTTCAAGGAAGAAATGTCATAAATCTACTTGAATTAAGAGATTAAATCTAAAGTTTCAGCAGGTTTAGGTCTACTCTTGAAACCTCTTATTGCCAATGGAAGAAATATGTATAAAAGTAAAATATAATTTGTCTGAATTCAAGTGCAAGCTTTTATATCTTAGTTTGGTTTAAACCGACTCAAATTAAACACAAAGTACCTTCATTCAAGTCATTTATCTCATTTCAGACGGTAATTCTCTAGTGCATGGGCTAAATCCACTCTTTTACGAGCTGAAAATTAATTCTACGTCACAACGTAACGCTGTAGTTTTACACTTTAAACGGCCTCGTGCTTATTTTCCCACTTCATTTAGTCCACTTTAACAAACCCGTAAAAACCCCCTACTGTCCTTTTAACCAGCGCCCGTTGTAAAAAACTCAACTCCAGATCCGCTTCAGCCCTGACGCTGAGGAGCCAGTTGTTACTCGTCAGCTGTTTACACGTCTGGAGCGGAGGCGCGGACAGACACGGTTAAACAAATACGTCACCACTGTACACTACTTAGCTCCGGTGGCTTTTTGTGTGTGTGTGTGTGTGTGTGTGTGTGCAGCGCTGCATTGTGGGATATCTCGGGTCATTGAAGCGTGAGTGGCGGCATGTGGGCGTTGAGTGATCCATGGGCCTAATGGCGACAGCCCGAACAGAGGGAGCGCTGAGTGAGGCCGGACAAACTTCATTCTCTGGAAATGACAGGCCGCCATTACGAGCACGGAGCGCCCGGGAGGTGCAGGCGATAAGAGGGGGAGAAATGTCAAACAAGAGTAAAGGCAGCAATCAGAGGAGGTGTACAGGAGACAAAACACGGTGTTATGTACCAAATATGGTTGATTCAAAATGAGTAACAGTGATGTAAATATTACACAGTGAAGGCAAAACATACGGTTACAACTAATCAATCGGCAAATATATATCTATCTCTTTTCTTTGACAAGTTAGATTATTTCTATGTCCCTTTTGAGATCCATTCATCCATTTTCTTCTACTTGTCCGTTGCCGGGTCGTGGGGGCAGCTGTTGGAGCTGCACCAGCCCCTATGGCTCCTCCTGCAGGTGGTGGGTCCACAGAAGGACGGCCTCATGGTTCTAACCGGGCCTGTTGGTCTCTCATAAGGGGCTTCTGAACCGCTCTTTGTCTGACCCGTCACCTAGGACCTGTTTGCCATGGGAGACCCTACCAGGGGCACGAAGCCCCCGACAACTTGGCTCCTAGGATCATTCAGGCGCTCAAACCCCTCCACCACGTTAAGGTGGCGGTTCCAGGATGGGCCCTTTTATTTTTGTTTTGTTTTGGGGTGATATTATGCAATATTAAGCTTTTAACATGTTACAATGTTATTCTTCCGTCAAAAACACACTTGGAGTTGTGTTTCGAGCCGCTATAGCGCATATTTGAGTAATCTTTGTATCGTCATCGGTGGCCGTTCTTTGCAGAGCGGCGATGTCTCAGAGAAAGCTACACCTGAGGCCCTACGTATGCAAGAAATGCTTTGCTCGACTCTTGATCTCTCGCTAAGCTCACTCTTCTCATCGCGGAGCAAAAACCCAGCCACAGGGGCAAGCTGTATCTTTTTTTGGAGTCTTTATTGAAACAGCTATGCAGTGAAGTAGAGCAACAGGAAGGAGATGGGAGGGGCCTATGGGGATGTGTTTAAGAGTATGACCAAACAGTGATGCCAGTTATGAGTTACTCTAATCAGACTACTTTTCTCAGTAACGAGTAATCTAACGCAAACCAGTAATCAGATCAAAGTCACTGTCAGTTTCTATTTTTGTAATTTTCTTTTGTAAAACGATATATTTCTTTCTTCGTGACATAACGTATGCATGTCACATTTTCGGCATGAGGACAACTCACCACACAAACGTAAACAACCATGGAGAGATGGAGTTGCGCCACTATTGTGAATTTGTATCAGCAGTGTTGATGGTACTGTTAACATGCACTTCCAATAAAGTGCGTGTTGGTAAAAGCGGTTGACATTTGTGTGTTGAGGCGGTGGAGGTGATGTCGGCAGCTGATGATTGTAACAAATAAAGTAACTTGTAATCTAACTTAGTTACTTTTAAAACCAAGTAATCAGTAGTGTTACGTTTTAAAGGAGTAATCAGATATCAGTAATGAGATTGCTGTAGCAACACTGTTACCAAATACCTGCAAAAAGCATAATATCCTCCCCTTTACCCAGGAAAAAAATAATATGTATAAGTAAAGTGTATGAGAGGTCGGGACTTGTAGCCAAGAAAGCTGTTAAGATGTTGTTCCAGTGGCCAAATCACAAAATTTACTAATATTAAGGCAAATACAAATGTTTAAAGTGATAATCTGTAAGTTTAAATGGTTTACAAATGTAATAGATTGTGTATAATTGACCACCTGGTTCTGAAATTTTACGCATTGCAAGTAAAATTTAATATGTTTCCCTCCCTTTGCTAAGACGCTAATCAGATGGTAGTACAGAGGTTAGAGCTTGTGCTTCACAGCTAGAAGGTCTGGGTTCGATTCCCACCAGGGACGGGGCCTTTCTGTGTGGAGTTTGCATGTTCTCCCCGTGTCTGCGTAGGTTTCCTCCGGGTACTCCAGGTTTCCCCTACCACTAAAAACATGTACAACAGGCCAGGATGAATTTGAGAGTGTGCATGGGGGACGATGGATGGGAATTAGCCCAAGGCTACAATCTGGTGTGGCTTGTTTACATGCATGAGGCCCATGTATATTCATTAACATGCACTGTCCTAACCAAGTAAAATAAATAATCCCCGGGCTGTCACTTTGACCAATGAAACCTAATGAAATGTATCAAATATTGTAGACAAAGGTTCTTAAGTCATAAGAGCCTAAGATGGAAAACTCCACTTTTATCAACAATACAGTTGATCAATGTCATCTTAGCTTTATCTTACAGTGTGATTCGGTCCTGTTTAGATGAGAGATGGCATGCGATTTTATGAAGAAAGATTTAACCCCACTAATAAGTTATCTGTGACACTACTTTATGCCAGCAGCTGTTGAAAGATATTGCCTTATAGGTTGTCTACTGTCTACTGTCAGCCCGGGGATGTTATTACAGAGGGAGGAGGTCAGAATGCACTGGAAATCCCCATAAAGCAAAGTGTTTTTGTTTTATGGTCAATTTAATTAAGCGTGGGAATGGAGCAAGCGCGGCGGCACTACAGTGCAGTTACAGTTGATAGATTGTTAAGTGGGACACTTGTGGATTTTATTAATGTCAGATATAAGGACCACAATATCTACAGTGTTTATAGATAGATAGATAGATAGATAGATAGATAGATAGATAGATAGATAGATAGATAGATAGATAGATAGATTAGTATATTGTAAACTAAGACATTTGTGGGAAAACACTGAGCATCAGTCTACTGACGAAGCCTTTTGGATGAGAGGCGAAACGTTCGAGACTTCAACTACTGAGTGCAGAAGATGACTCAAGTACCTTCATTGAACTGAGCATCTAATTACAAAGCATTTGTATCAACGACCTACTACACGCCATCAATGTGCCACAGATTCCACTAATCCTGCACTAAAGTAGACCTGAAAACAACACGTGCACTTGTGGTGAATGACGCTAGCGTGAGTGAAGCTACAGTGGCACGTTTCTCGTAAAAGACATCACTGCCTCTGCTCCTCAAAAGTCTAGTAAAACAAAGGTTATTGATGTATTGGCTCCGTTGGCCTCCCACAGCTTTAACATAGCCAGATCCGCTGGTTCTATCCATGTTGACTTCCTCAAACAGCAGTGCACTGGGCCCTCGACTGCGTGACACATTCATGGGGATCACATACAGGTTGCATTTGAGAGTAATATGAACGCGATGGTGGAAGTGTTTGAGCGCCTGAAGGATCCTGGGAGCTCTGTTGTCGGGGACTTCTTGTCCCCAGTAGGGTCTCCTGGACAAAGAGCGGTTCAGAAGCTCCATATGAGGGACCAACCGGCTCGGTTAGAATCGTGAGGCATCCTCCCATGGGCCAGCCACCTGCAGGAGGAGCCATAGGGGGCTGGTGCTCCAACAGCTGCCCCCACGACCCGGCAACAGACAAGTGGAAGAAGATGGATGGACCTGCAGTCTGAACATAGCCTTACAGTCACATTCATCTTGCCTTTGTTTCAGCTCTTCTATGATCACATACTTCCTTATATTTAATTGTGGGTGTTAAGAATGGACCCCATTCACATAATAACAAGTTTACCACACTTTACTGGACGCTTGACTCTTCTTATTTGGGGAGAATTACCACCATATTGTTGTGCCATTGTACTAGTCTTGTAGCATCTTATTAACTCATAAAACTGTCTGACAGACATAGAAACTGAATCATGTGGATTGGTTTTGCACTGGACAAATCAAATTAGCTTCAGACACTGGCGTAGTTTGGTTTCTATAATGCAATAGAACCATTAACATACCAAACTGTCCATAGACAGTGGGTTATCATTGTGAATTTTGTGCATCTATTTCATTTTTTCACATAGTAGGGAGCAGCAAATGGTTAATCAAATAATGAGCTTTACTCCGGATGACCCCTCATTTATATTATTCCCTGCAACTATCCATGTACAAGACAATACCGACAGCAACGTTGCATTGTCACTCTATTGTGGGTGGATCCATTCTACAGGGCAATTTGAATCATGAAACTTGAAGTGACTTGTCAAAAATTTTACACTTTCATGGAAACTAATCCGTTGAAAGAACACAATGCCTTCCGGTGTTATTGCGGATTTGAATTTGATGAAGGATAAGTCATGTGTGTCTTTTGTGCTTAGGTGTAATGAAAGCGGTACTGGATAAACAGCTGGCAGACAGAACAGGAAGCAAAAGCACCTGTCAGTCAAAGTCAAAGCAGACAATGCCAGATAGTTCAGTGTTTAGATTTCACTTCTGCAACGGAATGTCTTCGTCAAGAACCCGGCGACGGGGCCCAGTAAACAAGAACTATAGCAACCAGGCGTAAATCAGTCCTAACTGCGCTGAAACAGCATTTTCATCCTGAACTTTGTTTTTCGGTAACACTTACACAGCACTGTGTTACATTTCGAGCGTCACTTTTCAATAACATTTCAATAAAAGTCAAATGGCATTTAGTTTATAGACTTTGGACTTTTTACTGTACACATTTTCAGGTAAACATATCTCTTATCATAATTACTTACTGTATCACAATACGTATCGGATCGGCCCCTGAGTATCCTGAATCATAATAGGACTGTTCCAAAAGTGTATCGTCCACTATTGCAAATCTTAAGAAATGAAATATATGCTGACTTTATTCTGCGTTTGCGGCATAAAAAAATATCGCATTTGGGCATTCAAAATGGCATTAAAAAGCATTTTGACTTGCTTCTGCCTGTACAACCCCTGCTTTAGCAATTGAACTCCTCCCTTTTTATCAATATTTGATTTGAACACGTTTACCGCATATCACAAGACACGGATGGACCCTGTTTATGAAATATTTTGAAACGGTCTTAGCATTTCCTTTCAACTTAATGTGGAAATAAGTCCTCCGGTGGGGGTTGCTTGTTAAAGGTATACTCCAGGCCTCATAAATGAGTAGCCCCTTGTTCCCTGAGCTGTACAGCAGGATGACTCAAATGCAGATGACACGTTTCCGTTTGCAGAGACAATTTAAGAACACTATTTATAATGTCTGTGTGCGGCCTTGACATACACAGCTTTCCCGTGACATATTGTGGTTGTTAGATGTATAGGCCTAACGCGGTCGATGTAATATTTCCATTTAACTTTATTACACGCTGCATGGTATGGGCCTATATTGCACATGCCATGAGTTATGATGCACTCGCTCTTTGATAAAAGGCTCTAAGGGGGTCACTGACACACATGCGCCCACATTCATTACCCGGAGTCTGAGAGAAGGGTGAGGTCTGCGCACGCCCCCTCGGCGTGATCCCGCCCAGGTGCTCTGCGATTGGTGCGCCGCGTGCCTTTGAAGTCCCACCCTCTCGCGCTCCGTATGTGTGAGCGCTGGGGCAAGTACGCAGTCGCTGCAGAGGGACAGAGCCGCGGACACGAGAGGACTGCGCAGCACTCAGCTCCGAGGGATATTCTTCAACCCGAGTGGCTTCTTCTTTCGTGTTTTCGCTCTACGCCTCTGGATAACGGATTATCAGGAGAGAAAAAAGAAAAAAGGATGGCTTTTTTGCATCTTTAGAGACACTTTGGGCACGAGTCGGAGGACACGCGTTCCCCTTTTGGATTATTTCTGTTGAGTTTTGTCGCCATGCATCGCCGCTCGTAGATGCGCTTCAATCTCCGTAGCGCCGAATCCAGATGAGAGATCTCCCCTGCGGATCTGAAGTAGCTGACGCGCTTTTACGCAGCCAGTCCCAGGAGCGCAGCGCAGAAACAGCGCGGACAGGACCGTGCCTCTCCGCCCCCGCCACTCCACTCTCGCCCTCGGACCCGTCCCGTCAGGCCAAAAGGCTCCCCATACGGATCGTAAAGATGTTGACGGCGCACAGCGGCCACTTGCTGCACCCGGAGTACCTCCAGCCCCTCACGTCCGCGCCCGTCAGTATAGAAGTGAGTATGAACGCATGTAATTATATATATTTTTAATGAGTAGGAATTTGCGGTGGTTTGGATTTGTATGATGATTAATGAGGGAGAAAAGTACGCGCCCTGGCCGTGCTAAAAATTTATGGGAGCATATGCGCCATTTTACGCACTGCGATTTCTTGGCAAGTTTGAAACAGCGTTACCTTTTTATTACGATTTACACTTAGCGCTGCCTTTTAGAGTCAACTTGTATAAATAGTAATTCGTTTTTTCATTTGTTATGTTTATTTTTCAAGAATTAATTTTTCTTTTCTTTCTATGGGTCTACTTTATTGTAGCGCGTTTGTTGTCGTTTTCAATATAGTTGTGCGGCATTGATTGAGACGTTGTTTGTTTTTGTGCTGATCTCGTAAACAGCCTGCTCACTCTCCGCTCTGTTTTGTTTCGCTCTCAGCTGGATGCCAAGAAGAGTCCTCTGGCTCTGCTGGCTCAGACCTGCTCTCAAATTGGCAAACCCGACCCTCCGTCGTCATCTAAGTTGTCCTCTCTGTCCTCGGGCAGTCTCGGGGACAAGGAGTCCTCCGGTCGATCCAAGAGCGGAGACCAGCACCAGTCTCTGGAGGACAAGTCCAGCTTCAAGCCTTACGCCAAATCCTCTGGCGAGTCTCGGAAGGACGTCATTGTGACAAAGAGCTCCTCTGATAAGTCCTTCAGGGTCCCAAACGGCAGCTCCAGCGGCGGCTCTGCTTCATGTCCGCCCTTCCCTCCTCACTCCCGCTCCCCCAGCTCTCACTCTCCCCCCCTGCATGCACAGAGACAGAGCCAGTCGCCCTCCATCCGCTCTCCCCCACGCCCCCAGAGCCAGCACTCAGACCGGACACCCCCCATCTCAGACCAGGCATCCACGGACTCTAGCCACACCAACAGCAGCGGGGCCAAGAAGGACTCAGACGCCTCTAAATCAGGACTGGACGGGGCGCAGTTGGCCAACTCTAGCCACGTTCGGGCCAGTGCTAACTCCAGTAACGCTAGCTCTGCCAGCAGCCCCCGCCCCGACAGCAAGTCCGAAACCCAGGCCCCTTCTCAGTCTGGAATGGGCTCCGGACACATCGCCCCTGTCTCTCCTTTCAAACCGGGACACTCTGTCTTTCCATTACCGCCAGTGTCCATGGGCTATCACGGCTCTGTTATAGGGGCCTATGCTGGTTACCCCTCTCAGTTTGTCCCAGGTTTGGACCATACCAAGTCTAGTTTGGGGCTGGGCCTACCGGGAAAGCACCCCAGCTCCAGCCCGCTCACCGGCGCCTCCCCTCCCTCCCTGATGCAGGGTTTGTGCCGGGACCCGTACTGCCTCACCTACCCCAACGGCGCTCATTTAGGCGGCAGCAACTGCTCGTCTTGCGTCCATGACCCGTCCTCCATGAAGACTGGCTTCCCCCTGGTTTACCCCTCGCACCATTTGCACTCGCTCCACTCCGGCGCCCTGTCTTCCAGCAGCACCCCGGGGACCCTCTCCCACCCGCTCTACACGTACGGCTTCATGCTGCCCAACGACCCGCTGCCCCACGCCTGCAACTGGGTGTCCGTGGGCGGGCCTTGCGACAAGCGCTTTGCCACGTCGGAGGAGCTGCTCGCCCACCTGCGCACCCACACGTCCCTGCCCGGGATGGTGGACAGTAAACTGCTCTCGGCCTACCCCTCATCCGTGTCGTCTTCGGCGTCCTGCCACCTCCACCTGCCCCCTCCCAACAGCCCCGGCGCGCTCCCCAGCTCCTTCTCCCTGCGAGGCTCCCCGGGACTCGGCTTGGCCCGCTACCACCCGTACGGCAAGTCCCACCTGCAGGCCCCAGGACTCCACATGTCCTCCATCCCCTCCTCTTCCCATTACTACTCCCCCTACGCAATTTACTCGCAGAGACTGGGCTCCGCCTCCGCTTTGGGATACCAGTGATGTCCCGATAAGACTACCGGGGTCACGCTCCGGACAGGGGGGGAGGTCGGCCTTGTCAGGAGGCGAAGGCGAGAGACTTGGGAAAAATTAGAACTTGAAAATGACACACCGTGGCTTTAACACAACAAGTCTTCATTTACGTTTACCGTCTCCCAGAACTGAAAAATCTGTATTTATTTTTCTTTTCTTAAGCGCTTGGTATTCACCTCTTGAGGGATTTCTTTGTCAATTCCGGAGTACAGTTTGATTAGTAAATGACCATTATGCTTACCATAAAATGAAACCCCCTTGCTCCATGATGGATGTGGCTGTGAGGTTTAACGCAATAGAAATCCGTGGCTATTCCGCATTGCTCATCATTTTGTCACCCTGCTAAGGCTAACTCTGGAGAGATGCATGTCAACCACGATGCCATTGTTTTTATTTGTATATATGCAAAGATGTAATATTTTTCCAAGCTCATCTTTTTTGGGTTCGGGTTCAACAAAACAAAATGGTACAAAGACACAAAAAAGTATGTTATAAATGAAATTAATGATGGCTGTGCTATCTGATAAGAACAAATATTATTTTATTAAATAAACGTTACAATTTACAATGCAGTTCCCTGTTTCTATCTTCATTGTTTTCTCCATAGGTTTGTTATTACTCGAATGCACAGGTTCGGCTGCGAGGACGAAGTGTTTTTTGAGTCATTCATTTTGATGAAGCTTAAAGCCAGAGGCGGGTAGTTACTCAAGTATATGTACTTATAGGTGCATTATGCAACTTTTTAATGAGAAAAAAAAGTTGATATTTGTGGGTATTTCACCCTGTAGTGACTCAGTGGCTGTATGTGGTCTGCATGGCGCCTTTACTTTCCATCATGGTGGTCTCTACAACGCTTCAGGATCAATCGTTTTGTAGGTTTTCTGGGGAGAGGCTCTGTCAGCAGTGAAGACCTTTTAAACAATTGATCCTGGAGCGTCCTAGAAACCACCGTGTACAGTCGCTGCGATACTATAGGGTCAGATATGCACAAATATCAACTTTTAAAGGCCTTACACCTCTTTTTGTTGTTGTTGTTTTTATTACAAACAATGGAAGTGGAAGCCATAAAATTAAAACGTTAGCTGTGATCGAAACTCATTCCTAACTTTCCTTACACATTTGTAGCATCCCAATTCTTCACAGGGACAAGTTTATCAGCATATTTCACAACTTGCAGGGTCACGTTTCAGGGTCACCTTCACAGAAATGCTCGAAAACTCGCCTGCAAGTTCATTTAATTAATTTAATATATTAAGGAGAAAGCAAATTTCATTACTAGAAAAAAAAAATCAGGTATACGCTGCAAAAAATAACTAGATTAGTATAAATGTCTCAATTTGAGCATAATTAAAATTTGAGTTGTTTTGACTAGTTAAGGTTTAGTTGGGCATTTGACCTAGATTATTACACTTGTTCAGAGATGTTTCTGACTCGTTTCAATACATTTCGTCTTTATTTCAGGTAAATTATTTGCCAATTGGATAAAAACAAGGGCTCTTGTCCCCATGGCAGTCTTACTTTCAGGTGAGATAACCTTAGAGCTGGTCTGAAATGTCATCAAATAAGCAAATCAATCTTGGTCCGATCAGGAAAAACATCTACATGCCAGAAACATCTCCTAGTTTAGGAGTCTGGACGAGCCTGGAGGAAAGAAAAAAATTCATGATCAAAAGTCGAGATGGTTACATGGTTTCATATCATCCAGTCTTAGTCTTTTTATGGTATTTACTTTGAGTATATTACCATTTTCTCATTAACTCATGTTTTCTTGATATACTTGGGTCAAATGATTTTAAAGTGAAGTTGCTCTTACCTGAGTAAATGTTTTCTACTCTAACCACGTCTGGTCAAAGCGAGGAAAAATCTTAGATCTGTTTTAGGTCTTTTAAATGAGTCGTTACTCTGGCCTATAGGCTGTAAGCTCCTGTCAAGAAGCTTTTAGATTTGGGTAAAGGTGAACTTGACAAAATGTGCTCGGTTAAGGCAGAGGTTAAGAGGTTATCATAGATGAGATGAAAACATCTTTTTGTCAAAAGAACAAGCTATTTTTTTTTCTAATTCATATGTTGTTTCATTGAAGTGAAAAATAAATATTTCTAAATGTAAAAGTGCATTTTTCTGATTCCCTGACAAATATATCCCTGTTCCATTGGCATGAGCGTCCTTTATCGTATCTTATTACTTCAAACCGACTGAAATTGAACTTACAACGCCTTCATTCAAACTATTTTAAGTCATTTATCTAATTTAAGTCATTTTAGTAAGTAAAACTGAGCATCTCCATGGGGACGAGCTGGTGATGTCCCGCTCCCAGTGAAGCTACAAGTCGAATCTGAGAAACAACTTTATAGGTCCACAGCATTGTATTTCAGCAATGAGTGAAATGTTGCAGAGTGTGGCTTTAAGAACAGTATTGACTTCCACAGCAATTGTTTTAGATTGGAGTTTAGACACAAAAGAAGACATTCACCCCGGGGACTTGATGTTACACAGACAATCACAGTGTACTGCGCTGCTTTAGATCTTAATTCAGAGAAACAAGGGTGTGCACAATGCAATTTACGGTTGTATCCTCATTGATTTCTTTCCAGAGCTCATATTAATTAACGTTTCTAGCTGAAGAAGATGAATGTGTGCAGCGGCGCAGTTACCCAGGCCCATCCATCATCATGACTCTGTATATGGGGCGCTGCGCTATATTTCACAGCTCATAGCGGCTGACAGAGCCGTCCCTCCGGAGGTTAGCCCGGGTCACGTTAGCCTATTAGCTCGCCTCTCAGGACCACGATAGTTTCCTCTGCTTCCATTATATATATATATATATAAAATTAAAATAAACCAGGGTTAATCCAAGACTAAAATGGGACTGAAATCAGGGCGTAAACAGGACTACGCCCAGGCTAAATAAGGCGCTACACCAGACTGCATACACAAAACCTTGAATTAAAGCAGTACTAAGTAACTTGTTTACCTTAATAAATCCTTTCTGTAGTACCTCTGGGGGTAATACAAGTGTTAATGGGAAATTAGAAATTATTGGTCATCTCCCCCTTGTCTCTGGCCATAAAACCACATTTGCAACTTGACTGCCACCAGGCCGGAGCAACCAATACACACTAATGGCACCACAAAGAAGAAGCTAACAGGCTAATGGGCAAAGCTAACTGTGGGCTAGCACCACGTTAAACAGTATTTACAGCCAAGTTTGAGTGGGAAAAAAATCATTTCTATTGTGTAATTGGATGTACAATATCCCTCTGTCCCTTCTCCTTTTCTGTCAGCGTAGTATTTACTCCCACGGACAATTAATAAGTTGCTACGACACCTGCAGTTGCGCTTAGTACTTAGTACTGCTTTAAGAAAAAAAATCTTATTTCACTGGAAGAAGAATCATTTAAAGGCACACTGCGTAACATTTTGGACTATCGGTACTGTCGCCATCAGTAGAAAACATGCTCCCAATGACCAGCTCAACACAGAAAATGCTACGTCTGCAGTGGGTAATCAAAGAAAGGATTTGGATGAGAACCTAACCTATTTAAATCTCAAATTCTACTTTAGTCAACATCTCCAATGGAGACGAGCTGGAGACGTACCCACTCCCGGTAAAGGTACAGTCATGTCTAAGGAACAGCAAAGGCTTGGTCTAGTCTCAGAAAAGTAAAAGACCTCGCCAATCTTTTCCTAATTCAGATTATTTCAAGCGAAAAAGACATATTTTTAAATGTAAACGCTAAGCTCTGTACTCACTGTAAATATGTATTTGTTACCTGGTGCCTATAAAAACAAAAACAAAAAAAATTACAAAATAACCTGTAAAAGCAAATTTGTCTGATTTCAAATGAGATGCATGCTTGTTCCATTAGCTTTAATATCTTCAACAAAAAAAAATCTTTATTCCAGCAATTTTAAGTCATTTATCTCATTCAAAGTGGGCGTGTCGTGCACATGGAGCTTGACTGAAAATCTTTATTTTGGGGGCGCCTCAGCTTTGATATTTTACGTTTTATCATTTGAAAATATGTCTCTGTAAGAATTAAACAGTAACAATAAAATGAAAATCTTGGCTGGGGCTCCTCCTGCTGGCAGCTATAGGAATATTTTTCTTCTTAAAAAATAACATTAACCTCTTAACCCCCACCTGAACCGAGCACATTTTCTCCAGTTTGTCATTACTCAAATCTAAAAGCTTCTTGAAAAAAATATAGCGACAAAGAACGAGACAACAACGTGGATGGAAGCGCAACAAAAAAGACATTAAAAAAATAAAAATGGAAAAAGTGGCAAAAATATGACACGGCAACAGCGCCACCAAGAAAAGAAAGCCACGAAAGAGCGACAAAAAGGTGTCTAAAATACGATGAAAAAAAATACGACAAAAACGTTATAGGTCTTAGCTTTTCAAATGAGGCGTCACACTGGCCTATAGGCTGTGAACTCCAGTCGAGACGCTTTTAGATTTGGGTAAAGCCGAACTGGAGAAAATGTTTCCTTTTCCCCCCCGTACCTGATTTTGCACCTTTATCATTATGACAGACGGCTGGTATTAGTATTAGTTGTCCTGCAAACTCATTTCTAAAAAGTGAAAACTGGGTACAGGGCCTTTAGGTGAATGTCTTTCACTGACATTTTTTTATTTTACTTGACAAGTCTAATTAAATTATGCATTTTTGTGACTTTTTTCTCATTTTATTTTTTTGTTGCATTTTCAAGAAGCTTGTAGAGGTGGGGGTTTAGATGTTTTTTCTTTCTTATTGTAAAAGTGAATTTCTCTCATGTGAGATGGGTAATTTCCCCCATTTTATCCCAGGCTAAACCAATAATAAATTCAGGATTAATCTGGGACCAAGCAAGTGCGAAACCAGGACTAAAACGGGGCTAAATAAGGAGTAAACCTGGACCAAACTGGCTCTCACTCCCTCTCGCTCTCTCGCTTTTGTTGTTGCCACTGCACCTTTTTTAATTGCTGATGGTTGTTTGCAGGCCTCGGAAACAGCCTCCTCAGCAGAGCGGTCACTGGGACTCCAGTAATGACCTACGGGAGGGAGGGAGGAGCCGGGCTGGGATCGGCTCTCGCTCCGACGGATTGGCCCACGACACAAAGGCCAGCGCTGACAATGGGAGGCGGCTAATAGAGAAATATTCATCAAAGTCCTGACACCTCCCCGAGGAGTTTGGCTGCCTATGTCACGGAGACCACAAACACACGGGACAGTACGGAGGGGGGGCGGTTTAACACGCGCTGCAATGGGTTTAGCATACAGGACAGTCTGCAGTAAAAGTGGGGACATGGAGGGACATTACAAATGTAAAACTTCGATTACATAAAGATCAGAACTTTGCTATTTTGGCCCAAAATCACATATACAGATAGAAGTAGGTCACAAAATATTCTAATCCGGAAAGTCAGGAATCAATATTGTACATTTTATGTAAACGATTTTTTTGCACCAACTCTATGCATTTATGAAACACACGATTAAGCAGTAATGGAGTCACATTTGGATATTTGACAAACAATTGTGTAAAATAGACCAAATAAATGCAGAAAATGTCATCTAAGCATAGATGAGTTTGCTTTGGACCATACTTTATGTACTTTTATGAATTTGTGGCCTAAAAATATATAAATGTAGGTTTAATGCGTATAAACAACTGCAATGCTTTTTATTGACATTTAAGGCCTTTTTTTGGTATAATTCCTTTACCTCCAGTGGATAATTTGTCATTCTCTATGTAAGTCTATAAAGTGGGACATTATCTAAATATGTACATTATATTTTTAATTTGTTTGGGAAAGTGCATTTTAATGAACAGACATGGATACATGCATGTAAACACACCACGCTCGATTGTAGCCCAAGGCTAATATCCATCCATCGTCCTCCATGCACACTCTCAAACACACTCTCATTCATCCTGGCCTATTGTACATGTTTTTAGTGGTAGGGGAAACCGGAGTACGGACACAGCGACAAACTCCACACAGAAAGGCCCCGTCCGGGTGGAAATTGAACCTGGGACCTGCTAGCTGGGAAGCATGAGCGCTACCAGGCACGGTATCAAAAATGAAACAGTATTGGTAGTTTTTACTTCCGTTCAATGCTTGAATCGACAGAACTGTACGAAACTTGACATTGTATCATACAGCAGGGTCAAACTGCCAATTCGTTCATAAATTCAAATCAATATTTGAAATTGGGTTTGCGGTTTTTAATAGAGAATAGGAGGGTCACAAAGCAAACCCAGGTTAGAACCACCACTTTCCTGTAAGCAACTAAAGCAATAATTTATGATGATCAAAACCTAAAAACTCCATGGAAGAGTTTGCTCCAAATGCATTAACCCAGTGTTTCTCAACTGGTGTGTCGGGACCCAAAAGTGGGTCGCGGACATCTTTTCATTGGATCGTGAGCCTTTCCCAGAAACCAAGTCGGATAAAAGCCACTTAAACATTCACAAATCGAATGAAAAAGCAATGTTACTTTACCAACCGAGCAATTAGACTGACGGCATCTAGCCAACCTTTTCAATCAATCACTCAATCACGCCTTTTCCCACCCACTTTAATTTAATGTCCCGTCTACTGGCCTGACACTGTGTAGGAGTCTCTAAGTGAAAGGGTTTAGGCTCCGTGGCGACTATTGACCCCAGTCCCCCTCCTTCTCTCCCTGAACGAAGACTAAACTTTGCCGACACTAAACCAGGATCGAAATTGGCCCAAAATGGGACTAAATCAAATAAAAGGACTAAACCGAGCCTAAAAACGGGACATTTCTTCCCCTCGCTCTCCGCTCCCCTCTCCTCTCGTGGTCCATTAGTGCGGCAGACAGGGGGAAGGCTAGCACAGGTGTCACTTGACAGCACCATTAACAAAATGGATGACCCTCCCCGAAACCCCCTCCTCGAGCCGCAAGGTTACCCTGACCCGATCACCTCTCAGGACACCACTTTGGGGGACGCTACATGGATTTTTCTTGTGTGGAAAAAACAGGGGCGAGAGCGGACAGCCTTGCCTTCCCTCCCCGCGTGCTACTTTTGAAGGCATTTTTAAAGCAAAACTAAATGGGTCAAGGATATTTTGGGTGTTGTGCTGCTGCGGCTACAGTGTACTTATGTATTTAGCGCGAGATATTTGTCAAAGTCTGAGGGCAGGAGATTCGGTGGAGCACGTTGCCCCCTAAAGTTGTCCGGGAGAAGTACAAGTGATTGCATTGCCTGACAGGTGTACACTAGACCAACGGTTCCCAACATTTGTGGTACCCCCTAAATCATTCACTTAAACTCCGATCACCCCGTATCTCGAGGATCTTGCTGATATTTTCACAAAGTGGTCCACTAAACTCATTTTTTCAGTATTTAATGGAGCGTTAAATAATAAGCTTTGTTTGAAAAGTAGGCTACTTCATCATCGTATAAACATGAAACAAATAAGGCTGGGTATCGTTTTTGATACTGGCACTTTAACGATACGTGGTTTTCGATACCGATACTAAAATATTTGTCATGTGTTTCTGTAGAATCACAAAACATAACGTCCAGAAGATATCCAAATTTGCAATATCTTCAATGTTGAGAAATGGGAAATAATTTTGGGGGGAAAATTGGGAGAAATTGTGGCAAAAATAAGGAAAAAATAGGGAAAATAATAAATAAAAAAATTATAATACAAATCGGGAGACGGGGAGAACATGCAAACTCCACACAGAAAGGCCCCGTCCAGGTGGGAATCGAACACCGGACCTCCTAGCTGTGAAGCACGAGCTCTAGCCGCTGTACTACCGTAACGCCCATGCATTTATCTGAGCAAGACTCATAATGATGTCCAAGAGACGTCAATGTGAAAAGGGCCTGTGTTGCCATGTGAATTTAAAAACACACATCTCAATCAAAGAATCGAAGTATCGAAGGAAGCAATATGTTTGTAGAGGCGGGCCTGTCACTACAAGAGTGCAAAAGGATGCATTGCGACCTCATTTTGAAATGTTTGCACCCCAAGTTTTAGGGGCATCACGATGTATTTTAATGACGAGAATCTGTAGTTGCAGCCTTTTGAAACTCTGATCAGCCCTCAGTCAGTTTGTTCTGGAGCCGGCGCTGTTTAGGTGACTTGCTAAACAATATTGGGCTACATTTGAGCTAAAATTAAGCGAGTGACAAATGTTTCGTTCAAATTTCCAGGGATGTGGCACCTCCAGAGCACTATACAAAAAATGAATATCAAGCATGGGCTTAAATGACTTCCATTGACTTTGCATTTCTGAGGTTCATGACATGGTACAGGTAAGTCCTGACTGTATTCTGTCTGCAGCTTTTGGTTTGTTAATTAACATTTTGCAAAACGTTACTTGGTTTATCACGATCAGAAGAAGCTAACAGGCAAAGCTAACTTTGGGCTAGCACCACTTTAACGGTATTTACAGCCAAGTTTGAGCGGGGAAAAAAAGATATCTCCATTGTATAAATGGGTTGTGGCACAATATACAATATCCCTCTCTCCCTTTGTCTTTTCTCAGCGTAGAATTTACTCTCGCGGACAATTAGTTCGTAAAAAAAAAAAAACACAACATGCCACGACAGCTGCAGCGCCGCTTGTAGCCTCTAGGGGCAAAGGTTCTGACAACAAATGACTTACATTTTGTTGTCACTCATTTAGATGTTTCTCCTGATCGGACGAAGGTTACTTTGGTTTTCCGATGACATTTCAGACTTGCTCTAATGTAATCTCAAATAAAGACCATTGAACAAGTGAAAAAATCTAGGGAAAACGCCCGATTAAACCTAAAACAACCCAAATTTAAAGGAATATGGTCAAATCGAGACATTTAAACTAATCTAGTTATTTATATTTATGTTTGTTTTGTTGTTTGAAGGTAAAAACTTTGAACTTTTTGAAACAGGCCTAAGTGTCTCTTTGAAACTGCTCCAGTGCTTGATCTGTAAATCAAGAGCCATTTTGGAATGTGTTTTAGATTGTGGAAACAGCCCACATTTTCTGTCACATTTGTATAATATTTATTGGATATTTGCAAGATGATTCCCAAAAATCGATACATAGCAGAACAGACTTCACACTACTCTTCTTATAAACATTAAGCCTCAAAGCTAAACCCTTATTGTCCGAGTCCAGCCCTCGCAGCACCAGCAGCTCTGTGGTTGTTGTTTAACCCAGAGAAAGGGCTGGCTCCCGGGCGGCTCATGATTCACGGCCGAGGTCACGCAGAGGGGAGCGCTCTCCATCTTCTCAGGGAGGTGGAATTAATGCCTCCGCTGCCAGTTAACACTCGTTCATCAAATGCCTCACTATTCTCCCTATCCCAGCACTCATCAATCTGCCCCATCCATCTTAGATACCCCCCCTCTCCGCCCCCCCCCCCCTCGTCTCCCTCCCAGCTGAGTCAACACCCACGCACTTCATTTATGCGGCCAGTTCTCCAGCATTCAGCCCGTGCGCGTCCATTGTCCACCGGCTGACACATGCAAAATGGAGAGTTGGAGAGAGTCTACAGTTTGAGCGTTACGACTATTGGATGGATGAACGTGTCAGGTCAAAACGCCATATGTCAAAATTCCCATGAATAAAAATAAATCCAAATAAAAAGTCTGTAATGTTGACGTGGTTAAGAATGTAACTGGACTAGTGGTTCCCAGCCTTGTGTGTCTTTCATTAGCCGTGCAATAAACCTTGACGATGCTGACTATAATCAATAAAGATACTCCAGATTTTTGGGCAGCACAGTGGAGGCGTCACAAGAGGCGCTACGGGAAACAAGAAAGGGACAAACGAGGAGAAGATGGCAAAAGACTGAGCAGGAGGAAGAGGAAGGAGGAGGTGGAGGAACTGACCAGTGCAGGACACCACGCTCTGAAACAGGAACAAGGAGGCGCTGCACTGTTTCAGAGGTGCACTGAAGGCAGTACGCCTCTAAAAAGGTGCGGGTCAAGTTGGCCCACAGTGCTGGCGCGCGCAGTCGCAGCGACTATCTCAATACCTGAATCTAATTTCATTGTACAATGACAAATAAAGCCCATACTTACTTAAAATTAGGCTAAGATTAGGCAAATAAATAAATAAACATGGGACTCATGTGTAGGGCTAGGTGCCGTAAAAAAAAAATTCAACACCGGTACCTGAACGATACTTAGTTCGATACCATTATTAAAATATTTGTCATCTACAACCAGAAAACAGAACAATAATGTTTGATGCAGTTGGTCCAAAACTTGAAAGACCAAAACAGTTGGTCCAAAACTTGAAAGATATGCAAATTTACAATACTGGGTTCATCCCTAACGTGTGAAAAATCTGGAATAGTTTTGGACCAACTGCATCAAAACTGTATTAGTTTTTTTATTTTTTGAGTACCTGTTTTCTTTCTTTTTTTATACCATACTGGTATCGGAACATGCAAACTCCACACAGAAAGGTACCGTCAGGGGATTGAACCTGGGACTTTCTTGCTGTCAAGCCCAGGTGCTAACCACTAAGCCATTCTCTTAGTGGCACAGCGGTTAGCGCTCGTGCTTCACAGCTAGAAGGTCCGGGTTCGATTCCCACCTGAACGGGGCCTTTCTGTGTGAGGTTTGCATGTTCTCCCCGTGTCTGCGTAGGTTTCCTCCGGGTACTCCGGTTTCCCCTACCACTAAAAACATGTTCAATAGGCCCAGGGACTGCAGGTGGAAATTAGCACAAGTGCTATAACCTGGTACAATGCATCTCTCCTTTCTGAGGCTAATGTATATTGTACACTGTCCCTGTTCAAATAAATCAATAAATACAATTTTTAGTTGTAGGGGAAATCGGAGTACCCGGAGGAAACCTACGCAGACACGGGGATAACATGCAAATTCCACGCAGAAAGGCCCCGTCCCTGGTGGGAATCGAACCCGGGACCTTCTAGCTGTGAAGCAGAAGCGCTAACCGCTGCCATTTAGTAATGTCATTGAATGGGTTCTGTCGCTAGGGAAAAATATATTTTCTAACACATTTTTATTTCATGCCATTTTGAATCTGGTTTAATGCTTTTGGAATCTAACTGAATGACTTTTAAGGCCTTCATTTTGGCACAATTCATTTATTGACTTTTAATGTTCTATGTGGAGTTTGCATGTTCTCCCCGTGTCTGCGTAGGTTTCCTCCGGGTACTCCGGTTTCCCCTACCACTAAAAACATGTACAATAGGCCCAGGGACTGCAGGTGGAAATTAGCACAAGTGCTATAACCTGGTACAATGCATCTCTCCTTTCTGAGGCTAATGTATATTGTACACTGTCCCTGTTCAAATAAATAAACTAAACTAAACTCAAACATGTACCTTTTTACTACAAAAAAATAACAGTTTAATTTACTTTATCAATGTAATGAGAAGCGCTATCTCATTTTTTAAGCAGTCCACTGTCCACAAACACAAAACACAGATGACAATAAACATTTAGTTCAGCACATAAGCAAAAAACACAAATCTGGACACAAGACAAACTTAGTTTGCCCCAAATCCTTCCAAAAATAAGAAAGCAAGATTTTTTTGTAAACAGAAATACAGCCATCATGAAACAAGAAAGGAACTTTGAGACATGTAACAAAATGTTACATGTCTATAATCCTGTAAAAACAAATACTTGGCCGCTCCAGCACTTGATTAGTTGCTGTTAGCGTTAGCATAATTGTTACTATCCGAAAAATATAATAGTGGAGGTTAAAACTAACTCACCGATTGAATTCTCCAGATTCTGCACTTCAAAATGACATGCAGCCTGTCCATATTGACGGAGGTTTAGTGAAACTTGTGTTTAACAAACTTGAAGTTAACCAATTTCGATTGCGATGTTTCTCACCTCCCCTGAGGTCTAGGGACTTGTGGGAGGACTCGTTTTAAAGCCCTGACTTTGCTCTTACCAATGCAAACCAAGGTCTCGGTCCCGGAAATATCGCGCTAGATCCGCTGATAGCCGATACTGTAAATCTGTGTGTATTTACATACTCGGTAAGCACCGCGGACAGGGTTTAAGCCATTCCGTGGGGAAAAAACTGTCCACGTTTTTTTGCCTTGCTGTTTTCAATGTAAAATTGGCTATTTCTATCTTATTTTTTATCAAAATCACTTTTTCAAATGAAAAAATCTCAAATCCAAGGCTCTTCGAGCTGCTTTTTCAATAAGAGAGCCCCTTAAATTAATGTAATTTTCTCATCATCGCCGGAGCACATGGACTCTGTTTACTGGTAAACAATATTGAAAATTCCTGCCGGGTTTGGCTGCCCAGACCTGGCAACCCTGACCGCGGACGAAGAGGAGGCACAGCCGCACAAGTTTGTGTTGTTGACACATGCTTTAGCAAACAAATGCCACTCAAAAAAGGCAGTTTTATACATACGCCTATTGTCGATCAGTTTTCAGGTTGAAAAAGTCTTGTTTTGTCAGAGACATAGCGCACAACATGGGGGCGTGTGCGGCTTCAAGACTAGGCAACGCATCCCATGTGGCTCTCAGAGGCCACCGCTACTTAAGCTGGAACATGGATTTACCACGAGTTTGCTGAGCAGAAGGCACGCAAAGGTTACTTCAGACGGGTGAATGAAAGAGCGTTTTTTTATCGCTGGTGGCCGCTGTGCCATCCATTGCTTTTTGATGAGGCTATTGTGCTGGTGTAAGCTAACGTGTAAGCTAACGTGCAAATGAACTATTTACACAAAATCAAGATCTCTACAAATTTATACTACTCCATAAATGTAGTCAACGCATCCCTAGCTTTCAGCCACTTCTTATTTGGAAGAGATCCGCTTCATATTTTCGGTTTTATGGCCAGGTACAGTTACTGGGTTTGTGCAGTGAAGCGTAAACAATACGACCACGCACAGCGATACGTCACGATGTCGGCCTTTTCCTCTCGTGTATGAGAGTGTATGTACATTACTAAAGTAGTACAGGAGTCTTTTCTAAAGTTAAAACTTCAGTTATGTCCGGAGTCTGTAACTCTCTCTCAGCGTGAGGCTGGAGCTGACACAAGGAGGGACTACACAGCAAATGTTCCAGTGTTAATGTGACACTGTTTGGTGTCTATATGAGTCCAACCTTCTCAGTGTTAATGTGAGTATTGACTCTCTTCAGAGTTAGACTGAAGGATAGAGAATCTGACACCATGAGGTACAGTAACATGACATTACATAGAATGTGTTCATTATTTCCAATAATAAGGCTGAGGCCTCATTGGACTTCAGTCTGTCCTAGACTGAAGTCTGAAGGTAAAGAAGCAGGAAAATGTGTCATTCAACGAATGTTTATGACTTCAGCTGGAAGAACAAATTAAAAACTGAAAACCAAGCAATCATTAATGACAGTTAGATTAAAGGAAAGAATATATATAATTATTATTATTTTTTTTTTTTTTAAGCTCTCGAACTGTATCTGATGTAGGGTCATGTGTGTCCCTGTTCCTCTGAGTCAGGGTGGACCACACCAGATGTGGACAGGACTGTGGTTTCCACAGTTTTAATTTGGAGAAAATAAAATAACCCTCGAGTGCAGTCTGCTGTAATCTAGACCTTTTTTCGTCTTTATTTGGACACTATGTTGTTGTTGGACAATATACAGTAGGTGGCGGTATGCGCTTTTGCTTGGCCTGCACTGAACTTTAAAAGAAGAAGAAAAACAGCTGTTAGTGATGTCACTTCTTCTTCCCCTGGGTAAGGACGGTTGAATTGGGCAAATGCTGCTGAAGCTCTAGTTCACTAACTGCATAGAGATCTAACAGTTGACCCCATGAGAGGTTAAGGATTAGTTGCTAGTGTTAGTACTTAGAGGCTACAATTTAATGGTTTCGGATGCAGCCATGGTCCACCCCGACTCAGAGGAACAGGGACACACATGACCCTACATCAGATACAGGTTGAGAGCAGTTTTATTCTTTCCTTTAATCTAACTGTTATTAATGATTGCTTGATTTTCAGCAACCTTTGCACATTTTGTCATGTTTACAACCATAAACATAAAGATTATATTGTGAATTTGTTACTGAAAGTTCACACACAAGTACTGTGAAGTGAAAGCAAAACGATACACGAATCTGTTATTTTTAAAAAAATAGAAAAAAGAAAAGTGGGGCATGCACAAGTATTCATACAGCATGAATTAATATTTTGTGGAACCCCCTTTTGCTGCAATAACACCAGCAAGTCTTTTGGGGTTTGACTACAAGGTTTGCACATCTAGATAGTGACCAATACACTCCGACCATAGCTCTGAGTCCCTCACAGAACAGTAGACAGAGAGTAGATTACGTACAGGTGGCCACAATTTGAACGTTAGGGCAAGGTGTGAACTTTCTGCAGTCATTAGGAATGTTATAAAGGCAATTTAATGCACTCAGAAAAAAATACTGTATGAATACTTGTGCACGCCCCACTTTTCTATATTTTGAAAAATAACAGAATCATGTATCATTTTGCTTTCACTTCACAGTTGTCTGTTACTTGTGTGTGAACTTTCAGTAAAAACATCTAAATAAAATATTTATGTTTATGTTTGTAAACATGACAAAATGTGCAAAAGTTCAAGGTGTATTAGTACTTTCGAGAGGCACTGTAGTTACCAATTTAGTTTTTGTATCTCTTATATTTAATTTCATTTTTAGATGATCTATTTCTTAAGAATTGTCTGTACAGTTGATTACACTATGTCCATTATCTACATCACTATAGCCAAACCTACACATAACAACAACATACACATAACATGACATGACAGGAGCTTTACGGGGGTATGGATGTAAATGAGCCCTATTGTTATTCTTAACAGCAGAGAGAGGTGAGAACTGCCCAATTCTTTGGAGAGCTTTTTCAGCCCTTTGGCCTTTTTGGAATTGTTAACTTCAAATTGCGGCTACATCTCCAACTATTGTCAGACTTCCATGTGTTACACATTCTTGGAAAGCTTGGAGACTACACTTTAACAATCTGTGAAAATCTCAAAATGCCCCAGAACCGACTTGTGTCCCTGGTTCTAGTGACTGGTCACATATTTGCAATGATCAGATCACTTTGTGAGTTGTTTGTATTAATTCAGCCTAAAAGCCTGTCATGTATCCAAGGATAATTAGTGTAGAAAAGTCCAGTGATCCTTATTTAATGTTTTTGCATTGGTTTGGTATTAATTGATCCATCCATCCATCCATTTTCTTCCACTTGTCTGTTGCCGGGTCGTGGGGGCAGCTGTTGGAGTTGACCAAATCACATTGCACCAGCCCCTATGGCTCCTCCTGCAGGTGGTGGGTCCACGGAAGGACGGCCTCATGGTTCTAACCGGGCCTGTTGGTCTTAAAGTGAGTTCGCCTTATAATATAATCAATATGTGGTTTAAAGTTCAGGATCAAGCCAAGGTCCAAAATATTTAATTTAGTCAACTTTATGGTTTTTGGAGACATTTTTAAACCTTAACCATAACAAAAAAAGTTGAGTAAGCCAATAAAATTAATATGTAATAATAAAGCACAGCTCTCAGGTTACCATGGGAACGTCTGGTTCATGTCATACTCATTAAAGTAGAGTTAAATTCAGCTACTTTTGGCATTTAAACTGTGCAGCTGCCACATTATTAAAGTGATAGTCTGGATGTGGTCAGAAAAAAAGAGAAAGAGGGACTCCTTTTGAAAAAAACGGCTCAAGCTCCCTCCCCCTCCCTTCCACATTGGTCTTGGGAGCCACGCCTGTTTTCCCGTGCACGTGCGAGGTTCAATGGGCAATGAAGCGGCGAGGAGAGACATTACGGTGACAGTGTCAACAATTGAGTTATCCAAGGTAACAATGCTTTTTTAATGTTAAAATCGTTGTTTTTTTGACGGGGATAACACGTTTATGCAGCTAACTTTGTACTGAAATTTCCAATAAACTGGCATATCAAGTAGACATGTAGCTTTGACATCGTTTGCATGGTTTATAGCATGCGACATTGTTTACTTCTTTGATATGCTAACAGCTAGCGTACGATTTACTGTCCTGTCGTCTTTTTTGTGTTTTAGACCACTTCAGATTTAGGCCATAATGCATTTGTTTTTTCTAATTATTTTATTTTTTGTCTTCTTCAAAGCTCTGTAATGGGAGGATCTTCTGATGATGGATAAAATCCCACCTGCAGCATCAAGCAGACAATCTCCAAAACTCCAGAGAACTGCATATAAGTGCAGACACATTTTCTGATCCTAATGGGCACTACATTGGATTTATACCAATATACCATTTGTATATATTTATACCATTGATTGTACATTAAATTTCATTTGAAGTCGCTTTGCTTTGTTTTTATGAGAATAAAGAATAAAATATAATAAAGTCTTCTAATTTCAAAGCACAATTAACACATTGCCTAAAAAAAAAAACCTTTTGCACAAAAATAGCATCTCGTAACATAAACATTTGGTTACAGATAGAAACAAACAATGGTCAACTAGTTTTCAACAACAACTTTATTTACAAAAATAAAACATTCTTCATATTATTTCTGTGGCAATTGTTGACCAGTGGGGTCCTTTTTTGCTGTTCAACCGTGCAGCAACAATTATTGTCTGGAGCTCTGGAATATATGAATAGTCCTTCTCAACCTTCACTGTATAAATCCTGCAGCACCTGGATTTTTTATTGAATTTGAAATAGAGACAAAAATAATGCCAAAAAAGCAAGTCATATAAAAGCAATGAAGATGCATAGTTTACAGAATGCGTACATACTGTATACAATTATACACCCATCAGCATTCCTTGTTACAGGTCTGTCTACATGGTGAGGGCTGCAATGGGCGGATCATAACTGAATCTTTTGCTGGCATACATAGGATGACTGTGCAATGCCTCCAGGCGTCCAGTTGATCTACAAAAAAGTTAGCACAATTTGAAGCTTCTATATCTATCTATCTATCTATAAACTCAATGAGACTATTGTGCGCCGTTGAACCTTTCACTGTCCACTCTTTCTACCGTTCATTTTCCAGTGTTTTGCGTTCATGGAGCAGAACCAGAAATGATTACAAATGTCTTAGTTCACTGTAGTTGTGAAACATCACTTTTGCTGGCCAGCCTACACAGAAAAGAGACACAAATCAAATACATGTACAGTATAATGCACAATAAGCATCTTTTACAAAGCTCACAATTTTACGTACTGCATGTTACTTTTTGCCCAAGTTCTTAGTCCCATGCCACATATCGTGTGCGCCACACCACTGTCTTTGTATATCCCGTTTCCTGTGTGAGCAAATGAATGAATATAAAAAATATAATTTCTTTAGATGTGTCCAATTATACATTTCATATCATAAATACAATGACACTTACTGAAAAGAGCAGAAATCTGTGAGTGGGCATCAGTAAACACTTATGTAATGTTGACCTCTCCCTGTGTCCTGCTCACTTATGTGCTGAAGGTCATTCAGTTTTCCTTCTCAGAGAAGCTCCTGTCCTGTGAACACAGTGTAAAAATTAGTATTATGTACAAAGTTTTACATGTTCTGTTGCTTGTGTATGTATGCATGTATTTATGTAGAACAGGACCTAATTGGTTTAAACTTGTTTTGGAAACACAAGCACAAATCCTCACAGTGTGGTTGTACTCCTCAGGAATACCAAGTGATGGTAAACTAAACCAAAAACAGCAACATTATTTTCATTTAATTGGCAATGACCAGTGTAACAACTATACAGATACCAAACATGTTTTACTAGCATCAGTAAGGCTTACCTATTTTTAGTAAGTAATTCACGCCATTTCGTTAAGACTATTCTCTTCAATCCACTACAGTTCACACATCTATACTTTGTTTCTGTGGTGATTTTTGGGGGTATGGGGCTTTGAATTGCAATGTACATTTTAGTCTGCCCTTTACTGTGGTGTTGAGTGCTAATCTAATTTACAAAAAAACGTTCTTACCTCTCAGATAACTCCCCGTGGATACTCGATAGTCCTGGCTCAGCAATATGAGCAGGATTTTTTTATTTATTTTGGGGATATGTTGGAGTAGATGTTGGAGCTCCTGATCCGGTTTGGTAACTGGAAACATAGTTACATACATTTACACAAAATGTAACGACGACATTGTGCAATTCTAATAACATTCTTACAGAGTAAGCTATATTTTAACCATGTTTCCTTCAAAAACATATGTAGCCCGCTGGCCCTCAATTATTTATCGCACAATAAACAGATGCTAGCACTGCATTTAGATTTTGGAATTACATATATTGCATGTCTGCATGTCTCCAAATCTCAATGCTACATTTGATGTAATGCCAGTACGCACAGAAATATACATAGTCAAGACCCGTGCATGTAAAGTTGTGAAAAACATGACCAGTGTCATTGTTTACAGTAGGCTAACCTTATAGCTTTATAACGCGAAGCGAAAACAGTTCATAGTTAGCTAGCGTATTAGCGCTTAGAATTTTCAAAAAGCCTAATTATGACGGACGCACTAAATTCAACCAATTGTCGCCATGAATACTTCATAGTGTCATGCATTTACCTGTCCATAAGAAACTCTGCCAACTCTTCATCCGTTCTGCAGTTGAGCTCAACGGAGCTCTGTCCATCTGTTGAACGACTCTCCGATATAAATTCCACATCTATCTTGCATTGGTTTTTCTGCTACTTTAGAAGATGGACTTTTGAACTGTTTACATTTGTTATGAGAAGTAGCAGGCAGTCGTAGCTTCTGTCGTGAGCTGGTTGTTGTTGTTGTTGTTGTTCCACAGCGGCGCTCGGGCGTAATGGCGGATCCAGGTATGAGAAACTCTCTGCGCGTGCTCAGTTATCGGGCGCGAGCCTAAAGCGCACGATGTGTCAATCATCGTCTTGCTCGCATTTTATTGGTTTAGGCCAATGGCAAGGGGACTCTTGAGTAGTTGCTGAGATCACGGAAAAAACAAAAATATAATAATATATATTTTTACTCACTTTATATCAAAATGTAAGGCCAGGAGGTCAATCTTTTACATTACAATTTGTAATACATTTAGACTTCCAGACTATCACTTTAAGCTGAATCTGTAAAACTATCCCCAGTTACTCATGTTGTCATGTTATGTGAATGCAGCATCACAATATTATGATTATTAAAATTAAATCTTTGGTGATACTGCAATGGTACCGGGCCTTTGTCTGGGAATTGGATAAGACACCGAACCTCCATCGCAACAAGACGGTACAGAGTAAAAATAAAAATAAAACAAGCTGGCTTACGTGGCAGCTCTTGATAAAACAGGGAGCATCTACAACACAAGAAAATCATATATAAAAACAAATGTTGACAACATTTTTATTATGCTCTCCACTTTAATCAGGATATACATCGTAAAATGAGTTTGGATGGTCGCTATTTTTTCATCAAAAGTGTGAGAATCCAAACCTCCCCATGGTGGTGGCCTGAACTCCAAACTCTGCACTGCATATTCTACAATAGTGACGGGCGACAGTGGCTCAGATGGTCGACCTTTTGTCCTGTGATCGAGAGGTTGATGGTTTGAACCCTGGCTCCTGATTGTGGTATGTCCTCGGACAAGACACTTCATTCCCCTTGATGAATGCAGTGAATGAGTTGTTATTGGTGCTGGATGGAAGGACTAATGGCACAGATCGGCGGCTTTTCTTGCATCAGTCTACCCCAGGGCAGCTGTCGCTACAAAAGTACCAACCGTCACTGGGTATGGAGGGAATGAATACAGTGAAGCGCTTTGGGAAACTTGTCACCACAAGCTTGTGAAGCATATTACAAGCGTAAGCCATTATTATTATTGTATGTATTAGACCTAACAGGGGAATCAACAATGTTTTCAGATGTATTTATTTTATACTTCAATCAATCAATCATATACAATCAATCAATCAAACTTTCTTTATTAAACGCTTTTCATACTGAAAAGTATCACAAAGTGCTTTGCAGATTACAGCATTTAAAACGCCTTCATCTGGTGTTTGGCCTCTGTCATCAGCAATCATATTTAGATGCCAAAATATATTTTTCCAGCCTGTGTAAGTTCTCCGTCGTACAGGAGTTGTCCATCTTCAATGAAGGTACTTGAGTCATGTTCTGTACTCAGTAGTTGAAGTCTTTGAACATTTCGCCTCTCATCCAAAAGGCTTCGTCAGTGACAAAAGTCCCGCTCAGCCCGCAGCTGAAGATATACACCAACGGAGGGAGGAGTTGGGGTTGGCCTGGTTCCTCCCCTCTAATCACCTCAAAGCCACCAACCACTCCTTTGAGGACGGGAGGTCAAAATTTTAGATAAAGAAGAACGTTTGTTTGAAAGAGGAGTTAAAGAAGCTATTTTTGTCAAGGAAGAAAATCCCTCCATGAACCGTAATGATGGGCTCAGATTTAATCTTCCGTCTCTTTATTCCAATCTCCTTCGGGAAAACCGACAGCTAACAAAAGAACAATGTGCAGGTAATTAGCAGTGATCAGCCATGAATAGGACAGATAATGGGCAGTGATCATCTATGAATAGGACAGGACTGACCGATACTGAGGTGAGCAGATCGTTAGAGACGCTCTACTTCAAAGGTGTTTACCCACAGGTGAGAGTAGCCGTTAAAGAAAACAGCCGTTTTCCTGTGTTGTCGCTGTACACAATAAAATAGTACCGCTACGACGGCGGTTACTTTTTCCCTATTTAACATTACCTTTAATTGACAACACCGCGTATTCAAACTGGAGGAGGAGTTGAGAGTCGTCAAAAACTACTCTACATAAACTAATAATTAAATACCAGGAATTGATGACACATCAAGGAGTTAAACAAGTTAAACGTTTATTTCTCTAACATGTCATCTCAATACAGAATTCTGTTTTTCCTATCCATCGTGAGTCTGCCTTCAGCCGTTCCCATGGTCAGACTGACTCTTCCTGGGGAAGCACAGCACTCCACATTCCATTGTCCACAAGATTTCCCATTGGCTCCCCAAAGCTGTCCATTCAGTTCCGTCGTAATTTGACCCCTTCTGTCCAAATGGCCAGTGGACCGGGTGGGGGTTGCTGTGTCTTGAAACAAAAGATTCTGAGGAACCCACACCTTTCTGCACTGAATGACAACTTTTGGTTAGTTTGCTAAATAGCCAAAGGAACAAAACATCGTATAAAAATATTATCTCTTCAGACCCCCTTTTTGACCTCCCAAAGGAGGACAACAAAACCATAATATTTTCAAGTTCACAAAAGTACAGCCTGTATCAAAAATCACAGTACAATTTCACATATTATAACACCAAAAAAACATGTTCACTGTATGTAGGGCATACTCAACCAGCCGCTGAGTGGTTTCAAAATCATCTCTCTCTTCCCATGTGTAACTTCCGCTTACTAATCTTTCCAGGCGGAACTCAGCTGGTTTTTATTCCGTGTCAATGGTACATGTCAACTTTTATGTCCCCCTGGGACCGTCTCTGATTGACACAAAAATAAACATTCCTGCACACAAAACACAGCAAGCGCAACAACACCGAACAGTGTTGTTTAGATATTATCTCCACCACAATATTCTCCATCACAGCCTTGTCGGGGGTCGTTCCATTCATATCTCAAAGCCTGCCGTACTCTTTCCAAGTACAGGCTGGGACCACCCCCTTCTGGCGTTTCCCTTGTCCCGAGCTCCGTGTCCCCCTGGGACGCATCACCCATCGTATAGATGCCCCCAGTGGAACCCAGAGCCCTGGAGACCATGCTGCGAATGAGAGGCACAACACAACAAAACAAAATACAACAAAACAAGAGTATTACACCTATAAGAATACCCACCTTTTGAAGGATATGGATCCAGGAACCGGAATTTAACCAATTTAGCCAGGTCCACTGAGGACCCTGGTCTTCTTGAGACGCGAGGAAGTCTTTGAGTTCCTTTACTTTATTTTTAATGGCTGTCCAATTGCCAGTTTCGTCGGGGAATATATGTACAGCAGTGGTCAAGGCCAACTGCTGCGCACATACCACCCTGTTCAGCGTACATGGCGTCTAACGCCACTCTACTTTGCATAACCACAACAGCCACTGCCTTAAGTTCTGGACTCCGTTCCATTTGGTCCAAGATGTCGCCTATTACCTCAGTTAGGTCCTCCAGGATCCACCATACCTCATTTAGACGCTGCATGGAGGACGCCACACCGATCATAGGGATCAGCGTGGCGATAAATCCTTTCCCATCTCCGAACAGGGGCTTACGGCCGCCGTCATCAGAGAAAGGTACGTATGATTGACCGAGGGTACGGTTTCCCACCTGCAGGGTTGAGTTGGTAATCATGGCCGTGTGCTTAGCTAATTTTACCCATTTATTCTCTCCTGGTGTATGACCCCCCATATTGAAAGACCGTCGCTTCCTAGATCCATCTCCCTCTGTGGAAACAGACATGTTAGATACATCATAAATCACAGGTTTCAAAACAGCGTATTTTGTTCCTTCTTTGTTTTCCCATGTTTTTATCATTTTTTCTGTACAATGGGTGATCCAGTCTAGGGTGTGTTGGTCCGACACTGCTTCTCTCATTTTCAACAACATTGTACCTGCATTGTTGCAGTAGATGACCAGATTTTCTCCAGGTGTTTTACCTACTTCTTTGCATACCTTGTAGAGGGCCAATTTCAATTCTTTGATAGGGTGTCCTCTGACCCGTCCCTCACAACTATGTGGATCGTCTATTTTTATTACTGTTGGTATGATGAGCAAGCAAAGAGCAAGTGTCAGGCCCCACACCCCGTATGGACACCTTAAAAAGGTCCTGGTTTTAAAACCCAGGCCTTAAGTCCATATTTGTTAGTCTTTTTTATGTCTTTGTGACCGTGTGGGTCGGGGTTGGTGTCCCCCACCCCCTTCAGTGGGGCTGTTAGACCCACTACCATATTCGTCAGGATGTGTCAACCGTCCGGGATGCGTATGAGTCCAGTGTAAGCCGGTTTTCTCAGAACAGGGCTTCAAGTGTGACCAGTGGTACCAGTTGTCACGCCCCTCTACCTTAACTGCGGTGGCAGTCCTTTGAGTCACTTCAAAAGGTCCTAAGTATCTGGGAGCGTCCAACAGGTCCTGGTGTTTTTAATGTAGACCCTCGATGGTAAGTCCGCTCAGGCAAGGTCGCTGAGTTAGACTTAGGCGGGCACCCGGGCATGGCCATTTTTATGCTCTTCCGCTGATAACAAGTTCGCAGCCGCCACGTCCACCAGTCCATGAAGGGTTATTAACTGGGTGTAAAAAGTGGAGCCGGACGCCCCGCTCTGTACATATGGAGGAGGGGCCGATGGGGCCAAAGCGGGAGCTCCTCCGCTCGGGAGGGGCTCTCGAATTCCTCCCCGTATTGATTCTGTCAGGTCGTTGTCTCGGTTCATGCTCCCTCCGCGTCCGCTATATTTTCTACATCACTATGCTTTGGTCAACTTTGATTATTGTAAGGCGCTTTAGAAATAAAACTTGATTGATTAATTTGGGTCAAAAACTCACAATTACGACCACTCACAAGCACCCACCGAGACAAGGAACCAACAGAGATCTGTAACAGAAACACAAAAGAACAGACGAAAATTACAAAAACAAAAATTCTCATCAGGGCCGCTCACCGTTAGAACGACCATGCCAGCTAATCTTGCAAATTATGGCTGGACTCAAAAACCTATTTAACTTAATCTATCTGTTGGAATGCTAGGGTCAATTTTATCTGGAAAATTCAGAAATTCAGGTTTCATTAATCTACAGAGAAAAACTCTCTTTTAGCTTCTGTTTCCCACATTTACCACAGATTCTGTGTGCACTTCAGAATCACAGCAAACGTAAAAAACAGAGTATTATAAATTGATTTACCTATCTGAAACTGAAATCTTAGTTGGCCATAACATTTGTCAATTCGTCACTTTATGTTTTCGTTTGTCTTGTCATTTAGATATATGTGTATCAGTTCCTTCTCATGTCAAAATAAACCAAATTATAATAATTTCCCCACATAAGTAACACCCCCTCTTGGACTGAGGACACTCAGTCCAAAAAAGAGTCACGTAACATGCATAAACAAGTGAGACCTCAATCCTTGTACAGGAAACACAACAAACCAACTCAAATTGCACTGGAGGTAAATACCTCCGGCACCTACATAACACAAAGAAAACAATAGCAAAATAACAAATGTCAGGTGCAGGCCAGGGAGGTTGAAAGTGGGAAGAATTGGGTCGACAGGGCGAGTGAGAGGTGGACACCACTCGTCAGGTTCGCGACCCGGACAGCATGTGAGGTCCAGGGAGTGTCCCCAAAAGAGATCACACCAGCACTGGTGCAGTCCAATCGCGGCAGAGGACCGTCAGACAGGCTTGGGAAGGAGCTCTCAGCGGCTCCCAAAGTGAGAATAACAGTCACCTCCAACCTGAGTACACAAACTAATGAGTGTAGATGGTGTCAATAGGGATCATAACATACAATCTTAAGATCAGTGTCCACTGGATTCCCGTGGAATCAAAGAGGAGGCTGAACTCAGGCAACAGAATGGCCTGTTTCAAGTTCATAAGAGTTTCCTCTCGATCTGCTCACGGATTGACGCCAGGAGCAGAGCAAGAGAAAGGATCGAAACCCAATTCACTTCAGCTTTTTTTTTTTCTCAGTTCTATCACATGTCAATGCCCTCTAAGGCATCAAATTCAAATTTTGTATCAAAACATTCAGACAAATGCATTTAGTTGTAACTGAAAGATTATCGATTCAATTTAGTAAATAAACCAGCATCAGTAGGTCCTAAAGACCATCTTTATCTGGTGCATTAAGATATTTTCAGTCAGTTCATAAACACGTAATTCTCTATCATGGTGTCGTGGAATGATGTCCCAAAACGGACACAAGTCTAGCATTAATGTCTATAGAGTAGGCATACATGGATGGAGAGTACAGGACATTTTAGAAACTTCAATTTCTTACCAATCTTTTGTTTCACTCACGCTTTGGTCATGGAACAAATTCTTTAGCCTATTGTCCAGGAGAGAGAGCAAACGAGTTATAAACACATCATATTACTGTTCTATAGGGTGTAAACAGTTCGCAGTCACACCTCGTTTGCCTAATTAATTTTGTTATTTTAAAAGGACCATTCATGTCCACTAAGGTTAGTCTTAAAAGCTTTTCTATATCATATTAAAGTACAGTGATCAATGGGTGGGTGGCTTTGGCAAAGTGAATGTTTGATCCAAGGTCAAACGTCAGTTGTACAGTCCTTCAGCTCATCCCAGTAGATATATCTGCATTCAGCAACCACTGTCAGACAGCAAGGTGTTTGTCCAATCAGGGAAAAGTCACTGTTAGTCCATTCAGAGAGCACAAAACTGTTGCTCTCACTGTCATCAGCATATCACATCCGAGGAGAGAAACAGGAGTCTGAGTTGGCGTGTCAGATTCAGTCCTGTGAGCTGACTAGGCACTGGCTTGGTGAAAGGTTTTGGGTGGTCTTCCTGTATCCACCCAGTAGATGGTGTCCGTTAATGATCACAGTCTCATAGTTCACAGATGAGTGTCGTTCACCTTTATCCACCAGCACGTCAAGAGTCTGTCCGTTCACCTTCACAGGTAACAGAGTTCTGCCGTCCCATGCCACTGAACCCAGCAGCTGCCAATGATCAGAGTAGCATGGTTCCCATCAGCGTTGTTGTAAACGCCTCGATCTCCTCGAACGTTGTTGGTCATCTCGTCTGAAACAATCCTTGGCCACAATTACCAACACCACACCCACAGGTCACTGCACATTCAAGTAAACTCATTATTACTCTTTTTTCATTATTACTTTCATTACTCGCTCCTTTAAGCTGCACCTTTAAAAGTTGCACTCATTTCTTTCAGTTCAATTTTGCTCTCGCTTCTGGTCAAGGGCATTCTCAAAATGGGACGATTTTTATTATTTTTAATGATTTTTAAGCACTGTAAAGCACTTTGTGTTACATTTTGTATGAAAAGCGCTCTATAAATAAAGTTTGATTTGATTTGATTTGATGTATTCATTAATTTATTTGGTTGTCTTTAACAATAATTTGAATTTTGCATAATTGCTCCTTCATAACTTTTGGTAATGCGTCCAAAATGGCGCATAAAGATCAACTTAAACTCTAAATCAATAGTGGTTTGTACTTTCAATCAATGTATTAAAACTCACGACAGGTCTTCCCTGCTTCAGTTTTCATACCACGGCGCCACCGTGTGGAGAGAGGTTCTATTTTTTTTAGCAACATCTCTCAGAGCCCTAAATGCTCCGTCAATCACAGGCTTAAAAAAATAGCATTTTTCTCACACTGATTTTGGATACTCGTTCTTCAAATGTATGCTGTGGAGACATAACTCTACCACCAGCAGAAATGTTCCTCTTTAAAAACAAAACAAAATAATAACTTTTAAAACAATAACCTTTAAAACAAGAAATTAGGTCAAAAAATGTTCTTTTTTCTACTTTTTTGTTTTGCAATGAGGGGCGGAGCAATTTCTCCACTTACCCTCCTACACGGATGTCTGGGCACAAAGGAAAATGGCCACTTTCCCAATGCGCCCATCACTTCCCGTTTAATCAGTCCTTTGCTGCGTCTACACAAATGCAGACACAGCAAATGCACTTTTAGTTTCACTCCGGACACACTCAGTCACTCTACAATAAAGAGAACATTACACAAAGAGACAACAAGACACAATAATTTCCACAAACAAAACAACAGTTAACAAAAAACCAAACAGACTAACAAGAACAACCAAAACAATTTAGTATTCTCCCCCTCCGATCAACAAAATCAGATAAGTGTATAAAAATAAAAACACGCGTTAAATAGTATAATGTGCCTAAAGTCCGATGCCTTTCAATGAAAACCTAGAGGCCATACGGTTGCACTACAGCGATGGCGGCCAGAAACTCCGGTATTACAAAATAACAGCCAAATAACAGTACGACATGGAAAAAACTAAATGCTAAAGCTAATCCTTTGTTCTCAGAGCTAACTTAGCAACCTCGCACACCAACAGCAAACAGATCATATCGAAAACAAACCATGCACCACACTTCAATAAAATCCTACACTACTACACAGAACAGCCTTCAGTGTCCACACACCGAGCTGGGTTTAACACATGTGTGGGTTTAGTACACGTTTATCAACAATATGCTGTATGCTAACGCACTAAGCTAACCATGCTGTATGCTAGCGCACTAAGCTAACGAAGCTAACGAAAGCTAACAAAGGCTAATATAAAATATAGAATTTAAGAAACCCCGTTTCTCAGGCCTTCAACCTATTTATAGAATCACCGTTCTAAGGGCCTTCAACCCGTCTTTTAGACAGACCCCAAATCCGTCTACGATTATTTCAACGTTTTATTTCAGACCGTGCGTCCACGGTCTTGGGCGATTCTGCCTACGTGCATTTCAGCTTTTACAGGGGTAAAACCCAACGCGCAGCCCGTTAATTACTCGTAATTTCAGTTTATCCCACTTATTTTGTCTTCTGTGGTATCTAAGATATCAAATTATAACGTTTCTTTCCTTAATTCCACCATCAATTCACAGATTACACCACACAACAGACAACTCCGTTAAAAAGTAATCTAAAATTTGGAAAAATATGCCAACTAGACGTACTTTGAGACTCACACAATAGTAGAGGTCAAAAGCAGTCTTACCTTAAGCTAGAATGACGTCCATGAAATTGTTGTTGTATGATGTGGAAGAAAGAACCTGGTATTTCTAACGCAAAATGGGTTTTTTTTTCTCGAAGACCGAACCTCGTCGCGTCTCCGTTTGACGGCTCTTCAGCACCCCCTGCAGTTCTCCCGGGGTCACCACATAAAGAAAACAGCCGTTTTCCTGTGTTGTCGCTGTACACAATAAAATAGTACCGCTACGACGGCGGTTACTTTTTCCCTATTTAACATTACCTTTAATTGACAACACCGCGTATTCAAACTGGAGGAGGAGTTGAGAGTCGTCAAAAACTACTCTACATAAACTAATAATTAAATACCAGGAATTGATGACACATCAAGGAGTTAAACAAGTTAAACGTTTATTTCTCTAACATGTCATCTCAATACAGAATTCTGTTTTTCCTATCCATCGTGAGTCTGCCTTCAGCCGTTCCCATGGTCAGACTGACTCTTCCTGGGGAAGCACAGCACTCCACATTCCATTGTCCACAAGATTTCCCATTGGCTCCCCAAAGCTGTCCATTCAGTTCCGTCGTAATTTGACCCCTTCTGTCCAAATGGCCAGTGGACCGGGTGGGGGTTGCTGTGTCTTGAAACAAAAGATTCTGAGGAACCCACACCTTTCTGCACTGAATGACAACTTTTGGTTAGTTTGCTAAATAGCCAAAGGAACAAAACATCGTATAAAAATATTATCTCTTCACCGTGATTAGAGAGGAGGAGCCGGGCCAACTCTTACTCCTCCGTTGGTCTATATCTTCAGCTGCGGGCTGAGTGGGACTTTTGTCGCTGACAAAGCCTTTTGGATGAGAGGCGAAACGTTCGAAGACTTCAACTACTGAGTACAGAAGATAAAGGAAGTACCGTCATTGAAGATATGTGTCCAGCGTTTTAACATTTGATAACGCAACTTATTATACGGCTCTTCACAATGCAAGTGGAACGCTCCATTGACTTGAATGTGATTTACCAACGTTATACTGGTCATTATTTTCTGATAGAGGACCTCTAAAAACATTGCCAAGCAACGCGCAAACCTTCAGGGCGAAACAAGAGTTCGCCCTATCGGTACTTATTTTCCCGATAATGACCAGCGTTCTATACATTATCCCTTACATAACGACACTTATTTGGCTTCTGTTGCCATGCTATGACATCATCTGCATAATCTCTATACCAGGGGAAGGCAATTTCAATTCCGGAGGCCAAATCCCCCTCTCCCCCCTCTTAATGTAAATATTCATATTATCACTAATGTAAATATTCATATTTTTTCTAATTTATAAAGTTAGAGTTAGTTTCTACTATTTGAAGCAGTAGTTCTCCTGAGACTGTCTTCCATATCCAAGTAAAATTGGTGATATCATTAATTGAATTAAAAATCTAATCGAGAATCAAATCGGGCCCTTGTGAAGAGACTCGAATTGAATCGGTTTGGGAAATCCCAATCAATACCCAGCCCTATGAGACCTCATTTGGTCATATATGATGTACAGCACTGGCATGTGTGGAAATTGGTGCTTTACTTTGGGCTACAGGCTACAACTGGGAGGGCCCTTGGTATTTTGACGACAAAGAAAATCGCCCCTCAACAATGCAAACAAACTCTATACCAGTGGAACGTTTACCATACAGCGACAAGCCACGGCCCAAATAACAATATAATTTAATGTAAAATACTGGATTTTCTCAATACGCGTTAAAAATGCCTTAAAAAGCTAAGATAATAATACACAATCAATACCAGTCAGTTTAATAGACTGGAGTGTTTGATTTCAGTAGATAAACACTGAAAGAAATGGAATTGCGACCAACTGAAAACGATTCTGAATACGCTACTTAATGTATTACATACTACCACTTGCATCAAGTGGAAACATCACATTTCCGTTAAATAAAATAAACACTGGCTGGATACTGGAATGCATGGTCTACACTGGTGGTCAGTACACAATGCCATCGCTGTGCCAGAGCCGTGTTCCTTCAGCGCACGTCGCCCTCTCAGCGGTGGGCGGAGCCTGTTTGGGTGTGAGGTTGATGGAGAGGCCTAATATTCCCCCGTGAGTGCGTCAGTGGCACTGTGAGGTCCCGGCAGCCGCTGACACCTCCGTGATTAATGACGACAGGCTGTGGACTGCTCCTCAATTAGAGCTCTGCCCCGGACCACTCCACTCACCGCAGTCAGACAAGGAGAGCTCTATTCTGCACGGGGCGTTTTCCAGCAGATTAGCAGTGATGATATGCAGGCTGCCACAGAGGGGATCAAATGGATGCATGAATCACGGCGTTTAAGAGTGTAATAAATGAAAAAGATGGTAGATTTCATGTGCTGACCATGTTGCACTGTGGAGGAATACCAGGTGTTCTACAAAAGCAAAACATACGCTAAGATAAATAAAAAGAAATGCATAAAAAGTAAGAAATATATTGGAATTGGAATATTAAAATTGTCAATTTAATAATTAGATAGCCTGCAATTGATTTTGACACTATAATTTCAAAGTGTTTTGGAACTTTGTGTAGTTGCTGCATAATTATTGTAATATACAAACTATTTCAGAGGAAGGCAATGTCAGGGGGCCAAATCCGGCCCTCCAGCACAGGATGATTTTGAGACATACCATTATAAAAATCAATTTCAAATGTCTTAGCAAAACACCAAATTACATCATAAGTGACGTACAACACTAGCATTTGTTGAAAGTTACTTCGGGCTACAATTGGGGTTTGGCCCTTGGTCTTTTGGTGACGAAGAAAACTCGGCCCTTCACCAAGCAAACTTGCCTACCTCTGATTTATATCATTGTAACATTGTGTAAAAAAAAAAACTACGAACCTAAAACCTATCCCTGTGGTACTCTCACAAGAAGCGATAATATTCAGCGTAATAAAATAAAATGTATGGTTAGCTTTTAAGCGTCACTCTCCAGTAGATGTAATGAGGAACAGGTCACTCAATCAATCAATCAAACAATCAATGGTTTTGTCTAGCCCAATATCACAACAGGAGTTGCCTCACAGGACTTCACTAAACATTAAGGCAATAAAATGGAACAGTAAATAAGGCAATGTAAAGTTCAGGCAAATTAAGTAAATAAGCGTCGGCGGCAGGTGGTGACGAGCCGTGAGGGTGTCCCCTGTCCTTAGACTCTCCAGCACGGCGAGGACACGATATAGAGACCCATGGCCAAATTAGGCGGGGATCCTTCGTTCGAGGCCAAGTTCCTCTGTTCGATCTAGACAGGAACTCCCCCAAGGGGGAGTGGCACAGGAGACACCATGTAAATAGTAATGAACAGACTTCAGACAAAAAGATGGCCATGCTGCAATAGTTGATGAGCTGGACAACTATGAGTAACATGATGCTAACAGGTAGATGCTTCATAGTAAAGAATGAACAAATACCAACCTTTTGGTAAATTATACAATTGTATAATATTTTGGTCCGTAAGAAGATTTGTTTTTTGATCTGGACCAGATAGCTGGACCTTGATAGGCGGGGTCATTCTGTGTATGGTTTGCATGTTCTTCCCTTGTTTGGGTGGGTTTTCTTTGAGCACTCTGGTCCCCAAAAATGCACAATAGGCTAAAATGACAAAAACAAATATCTTGCACAAATAAATGTTATATCAAGTAGAATAATATATTTTCCCCATAAATTAAGGTTGAATAAACATTAAATAAGCCTGTAAAGCTGAATTTGTTACCAAAACAACAGATTCAGCTGTTTTTACACTTTTATGGAAGATAAATATTGAAAGAAATGTACCCTGGAAGAAGCTTGTGACCCACTGAAATGGTTCCGCGACATACTGTACTTTTGGGTCCCAACCCACCAGTTGAGAAAAACTGCTGGAAAGCACTGATTGAAGGATGGGTCAAAGAGGTCACTTTTCCCTATATGGACAACAAAAGACTGCAAATACAAATGCATTGGCTTAAAGTTCGAAGTAAAGTGAACAGTCTAAGAAGTGAATTTTATCACATTGCTGACTTGTTTTATTGCGATGAAGCAACTAATTCACGGCTCAGCTATTAAGTTTCTCATGCCTCAGCAGCCGGTGAACTCCCGTCCAAGTTGTTTGAGGTTTGTGGGATTCCAGATAGGTCCTACACAAACAGGCCTATCCTTCTCCAAAGTCTTGCCTCTTTATGTCTTCAGGGCTAAACATTGGCCTTGTCTCCATGACGACCTCCTCACAGTTTGACAGGGGACACAGAGCAGAGCCGTCACCACAGAGTTACACGGAGCAGATGGTCAGAAACATCGCTCATCGGGTCCTGTAGCTGCGGACCGGCCTAATTTACATGCGGGTCCACAATGAACCAGTGATGGAGGGCTGTTTACGTACCTGTCTACACCATGCAACAACACTCAACACTCAAACGCTGTCATGTCAAAACAATGACAGGAACCTTAAGGGTTAGGGTAAGTCACATGCAATTGCTCCTAGTGGCTTATAAAAGGTACTGCAATGAAGGCTATACCAGGGTTGCCTCAAGCTGGCCAAGAATACATTTGCCTCAGGTTTAAACCCTATATGGACATGACTGGTATTTTGGTAGTAAGAGAGCGAACTTTTTTGTTCGTTGAAAGCTGGTTTTAGCCGTTGGATCTGGCAACGGAAATAGGGTGACCACCACCTGTCAATAGTTGTAAAAGTCTTGTGGCGGTGACCTTCAGAAATTAAAACTTAGGTTATGAAGACCAGCACCTAAAGGCCATATACCAATAATTTTTATTACAATCAATAAAATAGGAAGCCACTAAAAATGTATAAGCCAGCACATTTCACAACATGCATGGTCGCTTTTCAGGGTCACTTTTACAGAAATGCTAGAAAACTAGCCTGAAAGTTGATGAAATTGATACAAATGCTTTCAAATTAGATGCAGTGTTTTCACACAAATCTGAATCTGAGTTTACAATACTAAAGGAGAACAAAACAAATTGTGCACCACAACTAGAAAAAAAAATCAGCACTCGCAGGGATAGCAGTAAGTCACATTACAGAGAAAGACACATTATCCACACTCATTGCATAAAATGTATATAATAGTATACACTTTTATATACATTTTATATACATTTCATTGCATAAAATGTATATAATAGTATACACTTTAAATACATTTTATGCAATGAGTGTGGATAATGTGTCATTCTCTGTGAGACAGGGGGACGGGGAGACAAAGATCTAAATGGCTTTGAACTACAACACAAAGAAGGGCAGGTGGTCACACTAAACCCAAAGTGGGGGTCTCAATCGGCTTACTGTTTGGATACTTGACTCAAGAACCAAACAAAGACTGTAAGCAATAAAATCAACATTAAAATCATCAGTATGCTGTGCATTCAGGAGAGAAGCAGTTTAAATTCGTTTTGTTTTGTTATTATCAATGACTTATACACATTTTCCTTTCAACTCCGATTACAAACTATCAAATCACGTATATTGAGCTAATCTTGCCACAACTTTATTTTTTTTGGCCTATAGGCAAAAAGAAGTGCACACAGAGATTAATTCATGACTTTATCTTTTTCATTTGAAACGCTGTCCTGTGAAGACACAAAGCAGACACGGCATTTTGGAAGAGTGTTTGACCACAGCGGAGGAGGAATTAGAGTCATTGGTTTGGTTTGTCGTTTCTGGCCAAGTCACGTTCAGCTGCAAAAACTCGTGACCCGCTCCACACAAACACACACACGCACACAAGCTCCCAAAGGTCCGCCAATGAAATCCAGATGGACATAGAAGGTTACTGCTCTCTCCTAGTTTACCTCATTTTCACAAAAACACTCAAAAAGCATTTCATAATTTGGATCTTGATTTATTCACTTGGGGGAACGCTATAGCCCATCAGCGCTGTCAGGGTGAGGAAATTGAACCATCAATCTCCAAGTTCTTGGACAATAATTATTCTGTTTTATTGCGGTATATTTTTATGGGGAAACACTGCAGGCTCAAGTCTTTGTTTTCTTTCAATTTTCATTTTCTGGGCCAGTTTGCTCTCGTAACATTTAAACGTTCACTTAGAAACAAATAATGGGCTGGGAAATAAGGCCATTATGCAGTTTTTTTTCTCACATTTTGACAATGACACCTGCTCTGAAAATAGCACCCACAGACACCCAATGTTCCTGTCTTAAACTAGATTTTGAATGTTTTCTTACTGGGTTGTTTCTTCTTCTTCTTTTTTTTTTTTTTAAATCCAGCCTGATTTATTGATCAAGTCTATCAGCCTATCTCACGGGAGATGTTGAGATAGGCCGTGACTGATTGGCCTATGTCACCAGCCTGGAGACTAGTTGGAGACTACAGTCGACGCTAGTCACGGAGATGTCTCCGAGACATCCCCTGGAGATAAGGCGAGTCTCCAGGTAGTCTCGGTGATTTCCGCATGGTCCCAGAGAGGTCTCAACGATCTCAAGCAGCTGTGTCAACGTTGCAAACAGAGGAGATCTCAAATAGTGATATGGAGTCTCTTTGAGATCTCCTTGGTATCCAAGTACAACTGCCTGAGACTGCATCGATCTCTCGGAGACCATGTGGAAAGCACATTGAGACTTTTTTCAAGCCTCCATGAAGTCGCCGCTGAAATCGAACCTGTTTGTTTTCACCAAGACTACCTGGAGACTCTCCTATCTCTAGGGGACGTCTCGGAGACATCTCCGTGACCAGCATCAACTCGAGTCTCCAACTAGTCTCCAGGCCAGTGTTTATATGCAAGATACCAACTTCATCTTGAGCATTCCTGTTGTAGCACCAGGCGGAAGATTGAGCCCCATCTTAAGCAAACCTATACATTCATACCTGGATTTATCAATTTAGATTTGTTCATCAAAAGTATAGATCATTTTGGCCTTATTTTGAGGTTAAATAACATGTTTTCATCATATTTATATCAGTGATCTACACCAAACGTTTCACATTGATACCACTTAATGTATTTTTGTCCTCCTATTTGCCTGCTGTATCTCACCTTAAATGAGAAACCGTGACTGCTTTTGGCCTTGCTTCTTCACTTTAGCCCATTTTTCCTGTTCCCATTACAGTCTGTTTATATTTATTCTTAACGCCTGATATTTGATTTAATTTCACGCCCAATATTTTTACCTTTTTACATAACCACTCCTCCCCTAGGCGAGTGAATACCTCGGTCGGCGCGCACATTGTGGTTTGTCAGCGCAGGATGCAGAAAGTTTGCATTTCACACCGACTTATATGAGAGGGGACAGTGACCAAATGTTGCTCAAAACGACCCCCTGAGATCAGCCAACTGGACTCCCTTTAAAAGCGATACGTTGCACTGCATTAGCGAGGTAAAAAGCGTCCCTGTCTGCAGGCCAAACATCCTGCTGTCAGGTTATGGTAAATTGATGGATGCGTATTGACTTTAGCGCGCAGCTCGTCACATTCCTGCCGCCCGTTTTTGCAGAGAGCGGGGGCTGCTGTATCTCAGACGTCCAACTCGTGTAAATGCGTTGCGGGTTTGTTGTACATATTGATTAATGACACCGCGGTCTGTCAGCTCAATTCAACTGCGAAATAGTGCTTTTGATTTCAGATTTTGGCCACAGTCTGCCTCTGGATTGAAGTATGGAGAGGTGCCCAAGAGCTGCTTCTGCTTCTGTCGTCAGTCCAAGCGTCCAACGGTTTCATTTGCACTTTTTAGACTTACGAAGAAACAGTTGAACCTATAATAGCTGTGTAAAAATTTCTCCTATACGCACGTTGAAGGTTATTGTTTACTTTGGTCGAACCTACGCATGCACATTATGCTAGAGGGCAAAAAGACGCGCGTCCAATGGTCCAAAGTCAACAAAACCTAGCTAATATTCGTACTGTCATGTTTGAAAACTGTCACCTGGGACAAATAATCTGACAAAATGAAGCCAAAAGATTTATCAAATTTTGAACCTCTTTGTGCAGAGGACCGTGAGAGGTACAGCGCTAAGCTAACTGTTGCTAACTATATGCTACCCGACCCGTTTCAAATACCTGACAATCTGTGGATAGACAGTCCAGCCAAATGGCCTCCCGTTCATTATGGAGACATTTACAACTATTTGATTAACACACCAGGTCTTTACACGGCAGAAACAATGAAGGCATACAAGTCACTTGATGGCTATACCTTTTTTGTGTCTGGACATGTGGGGAAGATAATGTACCACAGTAATGAAACAATGAAGACTGTGTGTTTACTGAATTGCCCTAAAGATTTTTGATAAAAAGCCATTTAACCATCATCACTGAAACATCTTGACAAAATACAATTTCTTGATTTTAGAACTTTTTCATTTCTATGTTTGTTGTTTTAGATCCAGAAGGGCTTGGCTCCTGGCTGTTTACAATCAGGAGTTCTTTAAGATCCACTCGAGCAGCTTCTCCACATGATTGCATTGTACCTTTTCGTCATTCCTCTTTTGGTCAATCAGCTTTTGCAGTGAAGGCTGCTAAACTGTGGAACAAACTACCTGACAATATAAAGATATGCACGACCATCAAGGGCTTTAAAACGGAACTCAAAAAACATCTAAAAAGTAGCCAGCATTGCACACACTAGCCATGCCAGCCCTCTTTGGTTTTACACCCCCTCTGGTAGTGACTTGTTTGTCTGTATTTGTGTTGTTGATGTGTCTTGTCTGGTTGTATGGGAGGGCGAAGGGGTTTTTATGAATCTGTAATGTTGTATGTGGTTTGTCTTTCTTGATCAACCCCTTGTCTTGTGAATCTCGTCTTGTCTTCTGTTATGGGTTGTCCGTTCCCTGCCAGGGACTGCAGATGTAAATTAGCCTCAGGCTAACTCTGGTACAATGCATCAAATGACAACATTTATGTTATAATTGTACATGGTCCCTTTTAAATAAAAAAAATAAAAAGCAAAAGTACAGTTACTTCAAAAAGCTAGTTAAAGGGACTAGATGCAAGTTGGTCATGTTATGCTCAGTACTGCCAACACAGGTCTTACGCGTAACTGCAGTCTCTGTATTAAGCTCGTACATGACGGCAATTCGGACCCGAAGTAACACCTTTTTGAGTGCAGGATTTTAGAGGCAGTTGTGGTGACTAGGTCTGGGCTCATTCTACACATTTGGACATTGCTGGAGCAAGTAGGGGGAGGAAAATACATACTTTTAACATGTTTAAACTCTGTAGTCCCTTTAACATGTACTTGAGTAAATATAACTGATATATACTACCCACCTCTGCTTTTCACTGAAATAAAACTAAACTTTAATGCTAAACCTTTTTTAAGCTTTTAACAGGGTTCATATTTAAAAGTGTCTTTTCAAGCCTCAAGGCTCTAGTCCATGTCAAGTCCTGAGTCTAGATGCTGCTCAAGTCCAAGTCTAACTTGAATCCAAGTTAGAACTCTCAACCTCTGCTGTCAACATTCATTTTAAATAAAAGAAGGAATATTGTGCTTTTTGCATTTTTTGGGTAGTAATCTCAAACACGTCCTGATCATTATCTTACTGGTTAGAAAATGCTATATTTATCTAAAACAACAAAATCTCACTTCCTGGTTTGCCTAGATCTCTGCTCAAAAGCTGTAAAAAGTCAATTTAGCATATTAGCCCTTGTTTAATTTTGGCTTTATTTATGTATTTGTTTGCTTTGCCAGAAAAGGCTAGTCGTCCCAGAGGGTCTAAACATGTTCATGATTTGGGGCAATGACATTCATTACAACTCGTATGCCTCTAAAGCTTTAACAAATGATTATGGATGCTTTGTAAATGTTTTATTTGATAAAGATTTAGTTTTGTTTGTTTTGACTGGACCTATTTTTAATGCCAGGGTTAGGGTTAGGGTTAGGAAGTGTCGCGACGCTAACTCCGGCTCACATTAAATCCGGTTACGGTCCGGTACGGTGTCCACAATCTTAGAAAGTCATTAAAACCAATGTTGCACACTCACACTGCTCCGCGAAGTCCAGGTCCGGTTACCGAGGCCATCCGGCGACCTTCTGGCGGCAACGGAAAGAATCCGCAAGAAGTCTATTTTTGCCGGAGACCGGAGCCCCAACGGATCAAACAGGAAGTCAGGTCTTGTGAGAAAGGAAGATCCGGTGTATTTCAAAATAAAATCTGTCCGCTTACTACTTATTTGGTCTCGTTTACAACCTGTACACACGTGTAACGTCGGAAATGTAAACATTTCTCCAATTACCAGTGACACAGGGGCATTAGTGTTTTGCAAAGCATCCACTTCACTGGGGAGAGTCGTTGTACTGGCAAATACGGCTTTTGTTTACAAAAAATACCTATATATATGGGGCTACTTATGACGTGAACTCGCACCAAGAGGGAAATGTCTGAAGTTTTGGTTTTGACATTAGTTTTTGAGAAGAACATGGCTTTTGTTTTGCCCACATTATATATCAGACGAGACTGCTCCAGCCATGCGGACACAGAATCCATAGCTTTGGACAGTTGTTCAGCTGCCAGGTGACTGTTTTTAGCATGAGAATACAAAATTGTATCATCAGCGTACAGTTGTAATTGCACACCTTGACAGCATTGTGGAAGGTCGTTAATATAGAGGCTGAAGTGCAAGGGGCCAAACACAGACCCCTGAGGCACACCCATTGTGCATTCCAAGTAGCTTGAGCAGGCGTCCTTCACCTTAACACACTGCATCCTATCAGCCAAATATGAAGTCACCCATGCCAGTGTTTTACCAGAAAATTCAAAATGAGAAAGTTTAGACACAAGAATAATATGGCCAACTAAATCAAAAGCTTTCTTTGAGTTAATCAAAAAACGAGTGATTAGCACTTGGTGGTCTGTAAAGTCCAATAATTAAAAAAATGAATTTGTGGGGACAGGATTAGTTTCACAGCAACATGTGCTAGATTGTTTACATATTTAAAGAATACACGCTCACATCTAATCCCCTGCTTTACATAGAGCAACACCCACCGCCCCCTCTACCGTCAGGTCTATCTTGCCTGATACACTGATATTCAGGAGTGGTGAAGACGTGCTCCGGGGTTGATGGTTGTAGCCAGGTTTCCAAGATGCATAAAAAAATCTAAATTGGAATTTGATAATAAATGCTTCAACTGGTCAGCTTTAGACACAAGGCTTCTAATGTTCAGATGGCCGCCAAAAAGTCCTTTCGGTTTCAACTTATGATCCCAAACTACTCGCGCGTGGGTTACAGTCTGAAATAGGTGAAGAGACTTTTGCTTCATGACAGCGGTAGCTGAGTTCCGACAGATTGGGCCACGGGTAATTCCACGTATATCCAAGTATGTGACTGTATGTAGTCACAGCTAGGCGTATCTCGGGCTACTTCGTTGTTTAGGCGCATTGAGTTGCCTTGTGTACGAAATGCGCGGTATAAATAAAGTTGCCTTGCCTTGCCTTTAGTAGGATGTTCGGCGGAAGACCAGTGTCACTCACCTCCACGGAAGATGCATTCACAATATCCACCGTATGTGATGGCAACAGCGATGCGTCCTGAGTGGCTGGCCCCGGATTTAAATGGATGTCCCCGGATAAAAGCAACAAGAGTAGTGGGTTTTGCTTACACAATTCTTCATAATGATTTTTATTTGATTTTATGGTCTTTTCTTGTTCACATTATTTGTTTTGTTGCTCATAATTTAGGCCGCTACTGGACCATAAATAAGAGTTCATATACTTTAGCTTTAAGCATTATTTTAAACACAAATAATGATGAACAGGACTTAAGTTCACCCTCTAAACAGTTCATTCACACCTTGAAACGTCTGTGCAGACGTAAAGATAAATGATCTTCTAAGTTGTGTGTTCTTTATTTCAAACCATGGCCTCGAATTATGCAAAGCCTGTGAAGTTTATAGCACAAAGAACAGTTTTCCAGTTCTCTTTGCCTCCATTGGCTTCGTATTGTCCCTTGAGAGCGCATTGTCGTGCCGTATACGGACTGATGCCGTTAAATGTCCATGTCACTTGTCCGTTGTTCGTTCGTCAGCGCCGGAGCTGTGGACCGCTGACTGACCGCTAAGTGCCACAATCTCAGAGGTCAGTGAATGCATCGGCCATCACTCAGCCCTGTGCTATTCTCACACACAAGTGCCACAACTGTTCAAACATATAATTTATCCACATGTCGAGACAATGTGGACACCTGCTGCTTGTGCACACATGCGGCCCTGTGGGTAGAAAGTGCAGTTTATTCCTATAACAGAGCTTTAACGCGAAGTACACTGATCGCTGATGTTTTAAAGGTTGATTTATTTGTTTACAGACAAGATACAAGCCATTACATTCGGAAAACTGCAACGAAGAAACTATCGACTAGGTATGGGACGATAACCGGTTTCAAGGTATACCGTGGTATTAAAATGCTACGGTATCACTACCGTGAGGATTCCCTGTCTGACGGTATTAAAAATGCATGTTTAATATGCTATTCTCCGTGCAAACCCCCGTTCTCCCCTTCTGCTCCGCTGCTCCTCACCTGACCCGCGGTGCAGTCCCTCTCTCTCTCGGCCGTCAGCCTGTTGAACACGACACGTAGCAGCAGAGTAAAAAGTCACTGTCCTCCGTGAACATGAACGCTGCCGCTGAGATGACACTTTGTTTGGATCTGTTGCGTTAAAAGTGCGACTGAGAAGCTGCTGTTTAGCGCTTTAGCTTTGCGGTTTGGATTGTTCATCATCCAGTCCATCGTTTATCAGACGCGCTTTAGACCACACTTATTTTTGAATTTTATTCAGTTTTTTATTCAGTTTTATTTTTGAGAAGACGCTCAGCCTTCCTTTGCCAAATGCTCACCAAAGACGCACTGATTTTCATTTAGCTACAAACTCCGCTCGTTGTCACACGCCGCCAAGGCTACTACTACTATCTACTACGTGATGTAAACAAACCTACGCACTACTCTACTAAAGTCTCCCTCAGTCACCTTGAGTCTCTCTTTCTAAAACCAAAAAATCTGCTTAGAAATCTAGGAGTAGTCATGGACTCAGACCTGAACTTAAACAGCCACATTAAAGCAATAACATCATCAGCTTTTTACCATCTGAAAAACATTGCTAAGATCAGAGGAATAGTGTCAAAACCAGACTTGGAGAGACTCATCCATGCATTTGTCTCCAGCAGGTTAGACGACTGTAACGGCTGCTCACTGGCCTTTCTGAACGAGCTGTTAGAGCTGCAGTACACCCAGAACGCTGCTGCTCGAGTCCTGACAAGAACCAGGAAATATGACCATATTAGTCCAGTGCTCCGGTCTCTGCACTGGCTTCCTGTCACTCAGAGAATAGAATTTAAAACAGCTCTGCTTGTGTACAAGTCTTTTCATGGTTTAGCACCAAAGTCCATCTCTGACATGTTAGAGCCATATGAACCATCTCGGGCCCTGAGAACTTCAGGGAGGGGTCTCCTGGTGGTTTCCAGAGTCAATAATAAACACGGTGAAGCTGCGTTTCAGTTTCATGCAGCTAAACTCTGGAACAGTCTTCATGAGGATGTGGGACAGGCCTCAACTCTGACCATGTTCAAATCCAGGCTGAAAACAGCTCTTTTTACCCGAGCAGATGAAAACTGAAAGTATGTTATCTGCACTCTTGCCTTTTACTGTAATTGATTAATTTTTATGTTGATGTTTTAATGATTGATTTGATCTGTTTTCTTGTAATTTTATGCAACTGTGAAGCACTTTGAATTGCCTTGTGTATGAATTGTGCTCTACAAATAAACTTGCCGTGCCTTGCCTTGCCTTGCCTTGCCTAAACGATAATCTGATGCATCGCATAGGCAGATAACATGATTATTCTTTAACCTCTAGTCGTCACGGCAGGATAAGGGTTAGACATGGGTGGGAACCTTTACCTGATGCAGTTTGCTAGTTTGTTGACCGCTTGATGCGACACTTTTTGTAGCCTATACTATTAAGATTATTTTTTTATATGAAGTTGAATGCACAGACTACTTTAGTAAGAAATCAAGCAGCAAATTATAATGGCAAGGCTGCCTTTGGAGGTTTTTGGTCAGACATCGAACAAACAGTTATTAGAGCATCAGCGAACCTGCTCCGCCTGTGAGTAATGTGATTAAGGTAAAACTATAAATTTGTTTAAAGTGTTATTTTGGATAATAAGTCATAATAGTACACATTATTGATCCTTAGCAGCATGTAAAGAAATAACCAATTACAAATGTACCATAAACAAACCCTGTTTGTGAAATGCAAACCCTGTTTTTACTTTTTAAATATAAAACTTTTTTTTTTTTGTCACGGTAATCATACCGTCCCATCCCTACTATCGACCTGATGTGTCAGTCATTTTAGTTTATTTTCTAGAATAAACTATAAGCTAACTCCGAATTCTCCCAGTTTCAAGCCTTGGGAGTCGTAGATATCCAGTGTTATTGGGATTACTCCATAAAAGTAATCCAACTACTGATTACTCCCTCTTTGATTACTTTATTTCAAAAGTTATCTGATTACAGCTTTAGTTTATAAAAAAAGTCAAGCCAGGCTGTTCACGTCTTGTTTCCCACAGAACTGACAATATGCTTGGCCTTTGACGAGATAGACTCAAAATAATGTCTGTCAAAATGTCACAAAATCAGAATCAGAGGTGACCTTTACAGAAATACATTGCGCTGATTTCGACTCTTATGCCACTTGGTAATGACTATTACCAAGTGCCCTGTATTCACTGTATGTATCAGTATTATTGTATATAAAGTAGAATTAGTGTGGGTCTGTTTTTCACCACAAATTAATTGGTTATTAATACAATCCCATGTTTGTTCGTAGGACACTTTAGTTTGGTCATATACTAAGGCCATGCTTTAGTCCGAGTTTTGTCTACTCAAGTTCCCTTTTAGACCTAGACGAGTCCAACATTGGTCTTGGTGTAATCTGATTTTGAAAGCTACATTTTGTGAGATAGTACTTTGAGTGAAACGTTTGGAGATCGCCTTTGGTGACCTATAGGCTGCTTTCACCTGTATCCTCCCCAATGTAATGTTATGTATAACTTAGTGATGCAGCTGTCAGACAAAGAGCAGTTGAGGTTTCTACAGGTGGCAGCAAGTCAAATATATATATATATATATATATATATATATATATATATATATTTGTATGCCATTTTTATGGCTAAATACTATATTCTTAATGCAACAAACGCCATCTTGGACGCCATCTTGAAAAATTTTACTTTCCAGTGGTCAGATTTTGGTAGACTTTTAGTACGTTATTAAGCACACCTGATACTACAGAAAACTGTTGAAAAACCTTTTGTTGCAAATTTTTTGGAGTTAAGTGTTTTTTTTGTCATATATGCAGCCGCCTATAGTTGCAAACTCAGACATTTGTTGGAAAAACACTGTCAATCTAATTACATTTGTATCAATTTCATGAACTGTGACAATGACCCTGAGAAGTGACCCTGCAAGTTGTGAAATGCGCTATTAAACTCGTCCCTGGGAAGAATTGGGATATTACACATATGTTAGAAAAGTTATGAATGAGTTTGGACCACAACTAACATTATGAATTAAGTGGCTTCCTTTCCTTATTTTTTCATTGTTTGTAATGAAGGCCCCTGCAGAAACCCTGAGCAATGGACAAATCAAACCGTGCCACTCGTAATCGTGACCGTTAATCATAAAAAGCTGGACATTAGTTGATTTGAAGTTTACAAAATACGCTCAAATCACCATTTCCATCACTGCTACTTTTCAGCGCCCGTCACATCGTTTACTTTCCTTAGCTTCAGCAGCGCCACGGCTAAAAGCAATGGACTGACCGATGTTAATTTACCTTGTCAAAACTACATGACTAATCTCCCCACTCTATCAGCTTTCGGGGGCGCGCCGGCTTCACACGTCCGTCCACTTTCTCCCCTACGAGCAGAAGTTGTGTTGATTTCAAAGTCAAACCAACTTTTTTTTTTCTTTTTTTTCTATATCCCGTTCCACGTTTTTACAGGAGTTCACGGGGGTCATTTAGTGCCAGATGTGCGTCGGCCCTGGAAACGTTAACACGGAGAGACATGCCGCTCGCTGCTGTAGCGTGTGTTTGAGCGAGCGGCGGGTCCGCGACAGCGAGTGTGCGCTCCTTCACTACAGCTTGTATTAGCGCGGCCTGCGGTTTGTTGAGTGAAGGTGAACAGAAAAAAAAACGCTTTTTTTCCACAGAGCGGCCAGATAATTTTTACTTTTGAGCAGGACCCATTTAGACGTTGAGCGAGCCTTCCTTCACAGCTGCAGACCCTCCAAAAGTTAAATAAGGTTGTTGTAATCGCAATTAGGCCAATAGAATATGTATACAATTTGGGTGAGTCAGATGAAATAACATGGGAGAGTTGACACACATTTACTACACAGATTCAAGGGAATGTACAAAGTGGACTAACCCACAATTAACTCTTTGCCTGCCAGGATTTCTGCTCATGTTCAACAATCTTTGCTGTCCCACAGAAAATGTTGTACTCTGATAAACATGCACCACAACAAAGATATAAGGACGTTTTCACAAATGTTGGAGCGCCTTATAGACGGATTTTAATGCTGACAAACAGAGCCGTGGGAAGAACTTTTAATTAAGGGGTGCTGAGGGATAAAGATTTTTCTGTGCATATTTCCTATTTAATAATATTGCCTGCAATTTGCAAACTATCCATCAGGGGGTGCTGCAGCGCCCTCAGCACCCTGGGTTCCCACGGCCTTGCTGACAAACATTACACACGTGACTGATGCATACTCGGTGCAGAAACCTGGTGCTTCCAATATCACGTATGAGTGATTATTATTAGATATCAGTTGTTTACTGGGTTACCCTCGAATAATGGCAATGAATGAACCGCTGTCAAGGCTCGAAAAGTACGTAGAAAGCTGTCACTTGAGAAAACGATTCATCGAAAATCGATTTAAAATCGATTTAATATGCGTAAAATGTGAATCGATGTAAAAAATAAAAGAATCGATTTTAAAGCCACCCTCAGCTACTCCATTTTGCGTGACCGAAATAGACCGGAACATAGCTCGTTGTTTCTGACAACGTTAACTTTTTCTCAAGACAAGCTCCACACCTTCCCCCCTCACCCCCCAGCGGCTACGAGATTAGCGTTAGCGGCTAACGCAGAGTTTAGCATTTTGACAGAAGTTTACCAAAGATCGTAAACTGACAAACATCTGACCAACCTGCTCTGATTCTGCTGAAATCCTCGTCAAATGTCCGTTTGTCAAACAATCCAATACCTACAAGAGCTGTCATGTCTTTTTCCTCCTTATGTTTACAAAGGCTGCACCGGAGGCAGTGAGGCGTTCAAGTGTGGAAAAAACAGCATCAATAAAAAATAAAGGTTTGGTAAAATAAATATAATCTCGAAATGTTTGCTTTGCTACATAGTTTACTTATGCTGAAAACATGTACATTTACAAGCACTCTGTCAAAAATGATTATAGTTCATTTTCATGTCTTGTAATTTTTTGTAATGTAAAGTTCTCTTACTGAGACAGTTGCAACTTGTTACAAGGACAAACATTTAGATGTTAAAACAAAAGAAAGGAGTCATTCTTTTCTAAAAAAAAATAAAAAAGGTTTAAAAAAAATCGGGAAAAATCGGAATCGAGAACTTCAAATCGGAAATCGAATCGAATCGGGGCTTGAGTGAATCGTTACATCCCTAGTGAACATTTAAGGTCTATTATTAGGCCAACGTTGGCTATGGAGATGCATTTCTTAATTACCGCAATTATGTTAGTTTCAAGGGTTGCAGTCATGTAGGACCTGCACCAGTTACAAGATAATCTAAATGTAAAGACCAACGCATCCATGTGCCATAACACCAGTGCTTAATTTGTAAATTTGTATTTTCAGGAACACTTTTCGTCTGATGTTATGTATTCGGGGAACAGGCCAAAACATTTGCCGGAACACTCTCATTAAACACCATTATATCCAATCAACTCTTAGCCGGATCCTCCTAAATATTTCCCGGATCCTTTACCCTGAAAAACTGAGAATTGGGGGAATGCGTTCCCCCAAACGGGGGATCAAATTAAGCACTGCATAACACACACTGCATCACGGCACTTCAAAGGCTTTTCTCAAACCGTGGAGCGCTTTCAACATGTGATTTATCCATTTATCATGAATGAAATAAGACACGTAGGTCATTGATTCAAGAGAGAAGGAAAATGTGGCTCATGTATTGCGTGTTAATAGTGTGTTGGCGACAGAGAGAGTTTCCCTACTCAGACTGAAGAAGGATCCTGACGATAGTTTCGGTTTATAAGCTCCTCCTCTCGTCCCTCCCAACAACGTTTACTGTCAGGTGTCAGACCCGACTGTGTCACTGCAGAAGTGCAAAAAGACAGGCGTTTTCCTCGCCGCGTCTGGAGTAAGCGGATCTGAATCGTGGCGCGGGTGCATTCTTGATCGCGACTTCGGACCATTTGTCAATCGTTTGACGCACTCTTGCCTTTTACTGTAATTGATTATTTTTACTGCCGGCAATGCGAACCAAGCTCCTGATATCCTGATAACCTCAGGATATCATCTCTGCTATTTGCAGACGATGTTGTTCTGTTGGCTTCATCAAATCAGGACCTTCAGCGCGCACTGGGACGGTTTGCAGCCGAGTGTGAAGCGGCCGGGATGAGGATCAGCACCTCCAAATCTGAGGCCATGGTTCTCCACCGGAAAAAGGTGGTTTCCCCGCTTCAGGTCGGTGGGGAGTCCTTGCCCCAAGTGGAGGAGTTCAAGTATCTCGGGGTCATGTTCACGAGTGAGGGACGGATGGAGCGTGAGATCGATAGACGGATCGGTGCGGCGTCAGCAGTGATGCGGTCGCTGTATCGGACTGTTGTGGTGAAGAGGGAGCCGAGTCAGGGGGCAAAGCTCTCGATTTACCGATCGATCTACGTTCCCACCCTCACCTATGGTCATGAGATTTGGGTAATGACCGAAAGGACAAGATCGCGAATACAAGCGGCCGAAATGAGTTTCCTCCGCAGGGTGGCTGGGCGCACCCTCCGAGATCGGGTGAGGAGCTCAGTTACCCGGGAGGAGCTCGGACTCGAGCCGCTACTCCTCCACGTCGAAAGGAGCCAGCTGAGGTGGCTAGAGCATCTGTTCCGGATGCCTCCTGGTCGCCTCCCTCGGGAGGTGCTCCAGGCATGTCCTATTGGGAGGAGGCCTCGTGGAAGGCCCAGGACACGCTGGTGGGACTATGTCTCCGAGCTGGCCTGGTGTCGTCTCGGGGTCCCCCCAGAACAGCTGGAGGAGGTGTGCGTGGATCGGGAAGTCTGGGCATCTCTGCTGAGACTGCTGCCCCCGCGACCCGGCCCCGGATAAAGCAGAAGAAAATGGATGGATGGATGGATGATTATTTTTATGTTGATGTTTTATTGATTGATTTTATCGGTTTTCTTGTAATTTTATGCAACTGTGAAAGCACTTTGAATTGCCTTGTGTAGGAATTGTGCTCTACAAATAAACTTGCCGTGCCTTGCCTAGTATGCCGTTAGCTGCAAGTTAAAGCTCATTTTCACAGTTTTTACCTCTCAAAATCTTGACCAGGCCATTCTTTCACACACTTTTTTTTTAACTTAGACATTAATTCAAACTCTAAAAAAAACGTGAAATATCAATGAGGTATTTAAATAATATTTATACGCCTCAGTTTGATGCATGATTTTCCTTTAAGTCTAGCAATGGAACAAAACAGCCTAAACAAATTACATGTAAAGTGGGGTGTTGCAATTTGCACATTCCCCAGAAGTTGTGCTGCAGCTGACAGCGCTCGGGGCTAAAAAGAAAGAAAGAGAGGGGGAAAAAAAAGTCTGAGGGTTAGTGCGGTGTGGCGGGCGAGGCGGGCGGAGGGCGGGGCGGGAAGCGGGGCCTGATTATCCAAATACAGTCATTAAAGGGGAAATGTGTTTTCAGAGCTGTCAGGATGATTAATGTCCAAGAGCAGATCCTCACAAATGCTCTTGTTTAGTCTAACGGGCAGACACGATCCTGCCCATTGATTTATGACAGCCGCTCTGTGTGGGAGCGAGCAGAGGTTACACGGGGCGAGCGAGCATGCCATTCAATGCGTGTGCTTCGGGGAGAGAGAGAGAGAGAGGCACTGGCTTTCTGTGACAAGAACAAGGCTTGTAGAGAAACCAGGCGAAAAGAGGGGAGCATATTTCCTCATTAGCTTTCTCTGTCGGCTCACACTTCAACAACACGGGCTGGAGAAAGTATTTCAACACCAATGCGGTCGCGTTGACTTCATTTGGAACGTGCACATGACTCCCCTGCAGTTTGTTATGATAAAAAAAAAAAACTTCCAAAATCCAGCTGCCACCATTTTTGTTTGAGTGTGTATTGTAATCCTGTTCAAGTTTCAGTCATATGGTAAGATTGATTACCTTAAATGTTATGTCATCTTTCTTTTTCCGTCTATGTATGTTGATTGATCTGCTAAAGTTGCTACTTAAAAATGCTAAAATAATAGTATTAGGTTGAAAAACGTGGCGTAATGCTTCACTTTCTTGAGTGGTCACTGTCACAGTTCCCGGAGACTCTAATTCTTGACAAACAGTGTTGGGGGAAACATATTACGACAGTAAATATATTACTTCTTTCAGTAAGAGTGCATTTAAATATATGGAAAATGTCAAACTACCCCAAAATAAAATGCAGCACCAAATCAGGTTGAAACTTGGTGTACAAGATATTAAGATCTGCTGTTGTGTGTAGTTAATGTCGTCAAAACAAAACACAAGAGAGTGGTGAAAACAAAGGAAAAGGAAATCTTTGACTACACTTTTGCTCGGTGGCCTTGTAATTATTTTCAGTTTATATTTTGTCAAAAGTAACTCAAAGTAGTGTAACTCAGCTACATTTTTGAAACAGTAACTACTAATACAGAATATATTACAATTTTAAAGTAACTTCCCCAACACTGTTGACAATAGACGTTTCATAAATATTTTTTCAGAGCTGGCATGACGGGTGTTTGGAAACTGAAAGAGGTGATACCCCGCCAAGGCATTACAGCTCATTGCAGACACTCATTAAGGTAAGGTTTGTTCGATTGTCTCAGGAGGGACATTTTGTCCCCTTTGAATAACTCAGTTATTCCCATGTCCCATCCTGTACATCAAAGTGTTGTAGATCCTTTCCTTTTTCTGTTCCTTTCTTTCTCAGTTCAAAATAATTAAAATATCAATAAGATCATAACTGTCATCACTGTTAGTCTGGTTTAGTTGTGTTAATGTCTTATGTCTAACATTGTTTGTTTTATATTGAATGTCTTACATCGTTTGTCTCTTCCCTTTTGTATTTTCTTGTAAAAAAAAGAAAATATTTCATGAAAAAACACCATCCCATTTCCATTTCCATTTTCTTCTACGAGTGGGCAAAGCTTTAAACCTAAATCTCTCTCTACTACTCAGAACGCAGATAGAGGGAGGATTTGTTCTCTGGCATTCTCATTAAACACCATTTTATCCTCTCAAATCTTTGCCGAATCCTCCAAAATAGTTCCCGGAGTCCAACATAGCACAGGTTTTCAAAGTCGTCATTTGGACTGAGGTTGACAGCTTTGAAAATCTTTGCTACGATGGAAAACATAAAGACTGGGAGCTATGAACACTCTTCTCTTTTGCACATGTTGCTCAATCAAACTTCAACACCGCCACTGAACTCGAACGATGGATTTGGCTGATTTATTCTAAAACTCCGTAATCTTCTGGACAATCCTTCTTTCTTCAAAATTACACAAAAGGAATGTCTCCGAAATGAACACAGCACTCCCATGACTTACGAATAGTTTTCAATGACCAAATCAAGGCCTAGACCTACAACAAGTTTCTAAATAGTCCAAGTGTTTCCCCTTTGGCTTCCCCCCTCTGCTCCAACAAATCAATCATAGAGACCGCAGAGTTTTTTTGGCCGAAGCGGTGCACTTTTTCAAACCTATCTTGGCTCCGTGTGATCAGGCGTCAACAACGAGATCGACTCCAGCTCCGAAATCTATCAAACAGCTGTCCGGACGCACTTCAACTTTCATCAGTCATTTTATGGTTTCCCCGGTCATAATAACGGAAAAAAAGAATAGGCCACATTCTCTCTCATTGCTCAACACTGGAACGGACAGCGATATATATCACGCGTTCCGCTCATAAATAAGATTAGCTAACAACCTCTACTTTGGGGCCAAGCAAACAGGCAGTTACAATTCAATAAAACGCTTAATGTTTTGCGGCGTGTTTATGAGATTACGAAGTCTTAAATTGTGAATCGCTGGCAACGTTTTTGAAAGGACGGCCTGTACTCGCGATTTGCTTTGGACGCGACACCTCAAGATGGATGAAGGCGTTTAGTAATGCTTTCAGACGTAACCCATAAAGGTTCAGGTTTACAAATGAGCTGTTGCGCACGGACCGAGGATGTTGAAATTGATGGTATGGCTTCGAGAGAGTGTTATTAGTAAGATGAGTAAGTGCGCTTGAGCGAGTTGGATGTTTTTTTTGTTTTTTTTTACACAGGTGTGGAGGATTACAAGTTCCTTTTGTTATTGCGCATTTATATTCAGTCAGCATAACTTACAGAGTTTAAAATAATACGTAGGGGTCATTTAGGATGTTGTAATTGAAGTTATTACGAACAGAGGTAGTCGAGTAAACATATTTACTAAAGTAGTTAATGATATGGAATGGATGATAGATGATAGCCAGAATATTCCCCCGGGGCCCGGACACTGGTGGTGGTAGGAAGAGACCCGGGGTGGTCCGTTGACACGACAAGCAGAGCCGAGGAGAAGCCAGGCGGAGGAGGGACGGAGCACAGCTGGGAAGCGGTCGAGTGCTTGACCGGGGAGCTTAAGAAGGGAATCCTGTACGATGAACGGCTGAAGCAGGATGAGCAGCCGCGATGATTGGCTGACTCGAAGGTGCGGCTCGAGATGGGGCGGTGATTGGATGATTGGGTAATGAAGGCAGGTCTTGCAGGTTGAATTTGCGCTGAAGCTTCAACAAAAAAAGCGTCAAATAAGTAAAATAAAAAACGTGACTGAAATGCAACAAGAAAGCGTCAAGAATGCATCAAAAAAAGGCTTAAACCGAGCACATTTTCTCCAGTTCAGCCTTGTTTGTTTTAGTCACATTTTTGTCACGTTTGTGTCGCTCTTTTGTTGCTTTTTTGTTGTGTTTGTGTCGCTCTTTTGTTGTTTCTTTGTGAACTTTGTTTTGCTTTTTCACCATCACCATTGGGTAATAATAAACTGGGGAAAATGTGCTCAGTTCAGGTGGGGGTTAAGAGGTCAAAGATTTACTCAAAACTTATGCTGCGTTTACACATAAGCACGATGCGTTACGAATGGCATTTTTCCGTCATTCGTGACGTTCGTGACGTGACTTAACGCATCTCAATGGGATTCTTAACAGAACGCATCAGCTCGTGACGTTCGTGACGTTCGTGGAGAAAGTTTTTGTCTGTCAAAAAATCTTCCACGAATGTCACGAATCACCCTCTGTTCGTGGAGTTCGCAACGGAGCGTGTCCTTTCGTGAGGAGTAGTGGCGCTTCGTAATTCAGCGTGAGAGCATTCGCAGAGCATTCGTGGAGCATTCGTAGAGCATTCGTGGAGCAGAATCACTGTTTTTACGCTCAAAATTGACAGAAACCCACGCTACGCCCAAAGTAAATGTTCGTACCTGCAGTAGCTACGCCAAGGAAAAGTGTCACAAAGTCGGCCAATCCGCGGTCCAAGTCACGGACAGCACCTGAAGAAACACTTTCAGCCCGAGCCACTGCCGCTCCTCGGGGTGTTGAAAGTGTTTCTTCCTCCTGCGGTCGTACCTGATGTTCGGGAGTTGGAGCCAGACGAGCCCAATGACTCAGGGGAAAGCACGGCCTCTGCTCCGCCTCCAACCCGGTGGAAGAAGATCACTCCACATTCGCCCAATTCTTGACAGATTTCGGACAGAACGCGAATATTCCTAGTGACCCGTAACAGCCCGTGGCAGCAGCGCGGGACACCACGCAGCAGCGCGCAACACCACGCAGCAGCGCGGGACGCATATTCGTGACCGTGCGTAATAATTCGTGCCATTAATCGTAACGCGTAGTAACAGGTCGCAACAGTTAGTGGCGGCGCGTGAAACCTCGACCCCGAATCATCAAATTCGTGATCCTTGGTGGCATTCGTAACGCATCGTGCTTATGTGTAAACGCAGCATTACTTACAACGGCTGCTTCTGAAGCCCATGCCCTGGTGTCCTGCACGATGGGGGTTTGTAACGTATCGGTAGTGAACATAGCTTAGATCTTTAACCGAGCACATTTTCTCCAGTTCAACATTACCCAAATATAAAATTGTTGCTGCGTTTTTGTCACTTTTTTATAATCTTTTTGTTGCTTTTCCATCAATTTTCTGTCGCCGGTTTTGCTGCGTTTTGGTTACGCGTCTGTTGCTTTTTCATCACTATTTTGTCACTGATTTTGCTGCAGTTTTGTCGCATTTTTTTTCTTTTTCATCACTTTTAGTCTTGCATATGACTAGTTGAAAATGAAAAGGGTAAAATTAACATTCAGATTAGACAGATTAGAGGCACTGGTGATTAGACAAAGTTTTATTTCTTTGACTTTGAGGGATGCATCAACTTCGTCAAGGACCGTGACTGAGACAACGGCCAATGCTGATCAGGATTTTGTCTGGAGCTCCCTCTGCTGGCAGCAGTGGGTATATATAATAAAATAAAATATTCAGATCAAAGTAAAACAGGGTCACTCAAAGTGTTAATGTTTTAGTAATTCATTTGTCAATGTCATTCACTTTGTGCATTTGTTGATGGTACTTCTGGATGACAGAGAGCTTACACAAATGTACACCTTTGCAATCATTCTAAACCTATTGGGAAGTAGCGTCAGTCCCATCTGAGCTTTAAAAGTCCATCTCAACAGCTTCAAACAAACTTCATGAATATATTGCCACCCCCATGACCCTCCTCTGACGGGACGTCCCCTGGAGGAGCCAGCGTCACGCGTGCTGCTCTGCACTGTGAGTGTGTCCAGATGGATGGCTAGCAGCTGTTAGCCCTTTAGCCTCCTCCCTCAGCGCCACCATTAGCCGTATCTGCCGTGACTTCCTGAATCTTCCAGTGTCTGCAAGTTTTCTCACACTCCCGAAAACACTGAGCAGGCCTGCAAATATTTACCGCCGGCCGCTCACAGTGTCAGTCAAAAAGGCAAAGAGCACTTGTCGGAGGACATTTAAAAGGTTTTAATTGTACAAGTTAGACAGTCAATGTTTGTACTGATCTCCTTGGCATTTGTAGTTTTGTTTCAATAAACCTAGAACAAAGCTTACATTGATTATTTAATATGGATACATCTGATCTGTATTATAGGCTTAAAATATGATGCAATATGAAACCCAGTATCACAGTATGATAATCAGAACAACCAAGAGCAGGTGCAGATTCTTCAGGAGGGCGTTTTAATGAAGATAAATTGTGCAGCAGCAATGACATTTGTAAAGGTTTGCTGTCGACTGGGAAACACAGGTATTTTCACAAGTGCCATCTGCTATTCACAACATAATATCCAGTAAGTCAAATTAAACATGGAAACTCCGACATTTAGGATGATGGATGCAACTGGACATTTACTGATTTTAGAAGGACCAACATTTCTGGATAGACCTAGTAACTATTTTCACCAAGTACATTCCAACTCTTACTTGAGAGTATAATGACTACTTTGACTATCTTTTTGTTTTGTGTTTAATTAGGAACAATAAAAGCTGGAGCAACTGAATTATAACGTTAGTAACTTTCCTTACGCGTTTGCCACACAATTCTTACCAACGTTTTACATTACACTAAAGGAGGATAAAATAAATGTTTCATTTCGAGAAATACAATCTGGTATAGTGCCTTTAACAAATTTATTTTCACTACTAGAAAATATATAAAATAAATAAATTATTTTAGAGTAATGTTACTCTTAATTTAGTAAATATTTTTGAACACTCCTGTGTGTATATGTCACACTATACTGTAGCTATTTGTTCTTTGTGTTTACTAAATTGACCAAGCTGGAAGAATTCACTCTAAAGGTGATTTTATATGGTTTTATAATTGTCTTGTTTTTTGTGGTTCGTTTTTATGAATTGTGCCTAATTGCAAGCCAACTCTCAACCGCAAACCAATTCTACCTGTATAGGTTTGAATAAAGTTACATTTAACTTTGAATTTGACAGTAAAGTCTTGCTATTACACTACAGATTTTTTTTTTAATCTTCATAGCTTAAGCGCTTGGATTCTTCTCTGTCACTATATTATTTCAACTTGACCCGAAAACCAAGGCAATTGTAAATCCGTCATAGCCTACACTGCGGCGGTGGCTCAGGACAAGCCATATATGCAGACGGCATCTTTCGAATTGTCATGTTCAAAGCAGCCACAGGGGGAAAACAAATAAGAGAATAAACTGAAGTTTCTCCCATTTCTCCGCCATTACTTTGACAAATGCTGAATTATAAATTCATTTTGTACAACATAAAAAGATACAGTGACATGGAGCTGAGCAAAGTGGTTTTAACAGCCCATAAATACTTAAAAATCGGACAATGCTAACCAGGAAGCTACGTTAGCTTCGTGCTAGATATAGATACAGGCGGCAACTCTGGAATCGCCTATATTCAGTATGGTCATGTTTGAAGCAGTTGAGGGGTAAAACGAAGCGGAAAACGAATCTAAACTTTCTATATTTACTCAAAAACTGCTTTAAAGGGACTAGACGGAGTTTAAAAATGTTAAACGTATGAATTTTCCACCCCCTACTTGCTCCAGCAATGTCCTAATGTGTAGAAAGAGCCCAGACCTATTCACCACAACTGCCTCTAAAATCCTGCACTGTCACTCAGAAAGTTGTCAATTCGAGTCCGATTTGCCGTCATGCACGAGCTTAATATAGAAACTGCAGTTACGCGTAAGACCTGAGGTGGCAGTAGCGAGTATATCAACTTCCATCTAGTCCCTTTAACAAATGTTGAATTGTCAATATAGTTTTCTACTCAATAAAGATACAAAGACATGGAGAGGAGCAAAGTAGTTCAACAGCCCATAATTACAAAAATAACAGTTAGCATCATGCTACATGCTAACGCTGGCTACGACTGCCATTTGTTTCGCTTCTACTGAGCAGTCTGTTGAGAAAAAACATCCATATGAACCCGATTTAGAATTGACTTTATTTGTGTGTGATATATGAGTTTATATAGAAAATGGGCAAAAAGTGGGAAAAGTTGTGGTTCACTGTGAGAAGTTGTCTTCCCCCTCGGCTAGGCCACACCCCCTTTACCTTGTATTTCTGGACAATTCCCTTACTACACCATTTCATCGTGAAGGTGCTGTTGACTTTGATTGAAAATGCCTTGATCCCATTTTTATGAAACCTGCAATTCGGACTCTGTTTGCCGTCATACATCTCACTCCACATGTTAAACGCAGAACCTCGGAAAACCCCATTTCCTTGCAGTGTTGTTATTTTTGACACTAGGCCTTCGAATGATGCCTTACTGAACCAAAACACGTAACAGGAGGAGCGTGGGGTTCGTGTGATCTCATTTGGTCCGAATGCGTACACACACACACACACACACACACACATACGCGCGCGCTGGTCGGTTAGTTCTGTCCGTGCGAGTTACTCTGCGGGATAAAGCTATTGCAGACGCAGCAGCGGCAGTAGTAGTTCTTTCATTGTGCTGGGCCTCGGCTGCTGCATGTTCAAGTGTCAGACTGTGATGATTAATGACCCGGGGCGCGCTCCCTTCAACTTCCTTCCTCCACCTTCTCCTTCTCTCTCTCTCTGTCTCTGTCTTTTCTGTCACACACTTCAGCAGACGTCACGGTAATGGACGCGGGCACACGGCACAGTCTGACAGGCCGCGGTGCGATGGAGGTGAATGGAGTCGACTACATATGCAAATTTAAGGCTTGGGGGTTCAACAATCAAAGGTGCGGTAAATTACATGGGACACTGGCAACTTTAAAAGACGCGCGCGCATACACATGGGGTGTTTTGGGGGTGTTCTCAGGTGTGACTATTTAAAGACCTTGTTGAAAATATGAAAGAGTTGCATAGGGAGTTGCTGTGGGGCTAAAATGGTAGATTAGAAGAGAGTGATGGTTCGAATCTCGGTGGAGCAGGCCAAGTTAACCCCTGTCTCTGATATAGTTTGGCCCAGACAGTAGCACACCCTGTTGTATTAGATAGGACCAGACTATAACCCTCCATGTCAGTAAAGAGGGAATCATGGCACAGCCATTAGCACTCATGTTTCACAGCTACACTGTAAAATGTAAAATTGTTTCAACTAAAAAAACTAAGTCCAAGGGCTGCCAGTGTTTCTAGTTGCCTGAAATGAAAAATGTCAGTTACAAATTAAATCAGTTGTGTCAACCTGAGAATACAATTCAACTAAAGAGGTGAATCTGAAATTTCAAATCGATTACATTGTAAATTGGTTATTGGTTACACATACAATTTGTTGGCAGCCCTTGGACTTAGTTTTTTGAGTTGAAACCATTTTACATTTTACAGTGTAGGGTCGGGTTTAATCCCCGGACGTGGTCTTTCTGTGGAGTGTGCATGCTCTCCCTGAGTCTGTGTAGATTTCCTTTGGTACGCTACTCTAGTTTCCCCTACCGGTGAAAACATGTACAATAGGTGTGTTCCAGAGTGCGAGTTGGGGACGAGGGATGGAAATTAGCCCATGGCTGCAATCCGGCGTGTCAGAGATCAATAATATTCACCTACTAGCTACTCCCAAATCCCAAACTGTAAGTAATTATTGTGTATTTCATATCACGGGGGCCAGGTGGGGTTAAATTGGGCTACACTAGATTATAATTTAGTTCTAGGCCCCGTTAACAGGCCCCCCCTTGCGTCCTTGTCCTTGGGCAATACACTTCACCTATACCTTTGATTGTGTGATTGGGGTATGATGTGAGTGTTTTGTGGTGGAGAGGAGAGGCTGATGGCGCAGACTGGCAAATAAAGACCTTAACCCTTAACCCTCAGTCTACTCCACGGCATGTGCTTGTGAGGTTTGACACTGTACTCTTAAATGACAACACAGAAACATTTCCGCTGGTCTGTAATCCCAGGCAAACTTTCCAGCAGAAAAACTTTGAAAAGGCCTTTATTTTGTAGAAGTGTTGGCAAACTAATGGCAGACACGACACAAATAGGATTTTTCTGACAACATATGAATATTTAAAGAAACTGTACACATCTTTTGTTACTTTCTAACTTAATCATTTGAGTAAGATTCATACAACTCCAGGAATCAAACAGGATGATCACCGTGCTTTATTAACTGTATATGGCAGATATGGATTTGCGGCTTTGAAAGAGCATTTTATTTTCCAAATGCAGCCACTGTTTTGTCAGGAGGGGTCAAGAAAGTGCCTTGTTCTCCGTAGTTTGATTGTTTAGTTTGTTGCCTTTGTAAAAGCTTTGACTGCATGTAGACATTTGTCAAGAAAGGTTTGTCCAGATCCCACCATACAGCACAAAAAAAAAAAAACTTTGAGAAGAGAGGGAGAGAGATTGAGGAGAAAGGAGAGATAAATAATGCAAAAATAAGCAGTGAGTTGTAGTGAAAGAGTGAGAAAGAGGGTAATGAAGAGGGAAAGAGAGAGAAAATTTGAATACTCTCTAAAAATGCAGTGTTTTTTTTACGCAAGCTGTTGGGTGTTACATTCTGCCTATATGAATTATATTTAACTACTCCATTACACGCAACACATGCTTAAATGCTCATAATGACCACAGTGCTCTTTTAGAAATTCTCTCTTTCTTTCTTTTTTCTAAAGGTTCTAACATTTAGAACAAACCACAACATTAGCAACTGTCAATTATTTATTCAGCAGTTAAAACACCCATGAAAGTTCCCCCAAAATCGTCCATTATGTACTTGCTCCATCTTGTTGAAGTGACAGAAGAGCGTTATAGTCCTCTTTCAGAGTGACCGGGCTGGGGACACTTTCGGCGAATTTCAGGAGAGTCCACTGTGAAGATAAAGTAATGTCACATTGACCGCTGATGAACAGTATCTGGTAACCATGGCTTCACCAGGAAAGCCCATGTTTCCACAATAAGACTCAAAAGTGCACCCAGTTTGGTCAGTTTGGTTCTGAAGTGTGCAACTAAAAAATATTCCCTTGGTTGCACTGGTGCACCTGCCCTTTAAGTGAGTAAGTACAGTAAGTGCTTTATTCATCATTGATATCAACGAAATTGGCCCACAGAGTCGCAGCGGCTCAGGACTAACCCAACGACTGATCTCTACAATCTCGTCGTAGAACCGTATGATGACAATAAAGTTCTTCAATTTGTTGATGTCATGTATGGTCAACCAAAAATAGTCATTATGCAACGCGAAGGGGTTCACCTTTGTCGTCACATTTGGACATCTTGGACTGTAAAAAAATACACATTTTCTCACATTCTCACTAAAAATAAAACACTCCTGCAACGCAAAAGTAAAATGATCGTTGTGAAACACGTATCGTTATGTAAAATGTAGTTTATAGTTTAAGATTCACTGAAAGAGTACACACTTACTGTAAGTGTAGGATTTTAGTGGAGCTTTCATGACAACGAGCGAATTGCTAAATATGTGGGAAACGTTCAGACGTCCCTGAAGCGACTTCCCGGTGCGCCTAAACGAAAATACTGCAGGTGCACCGGTGCAACCGACCAAAATGTCCGCCTGGATCCCTGCCGTACTTACGAGAGCTTGTACTAACTGTGACCCAAAAGCCATAACCCAGTAGTCGGGCATAGTGAAAATAGCCAAGCGTTTTTTTTCAGTGTGCAAGAGTAAAGCCGTGAGTCGGGGGTGAGAGGCAGAGAGGGAGCCGGCGAGTGTAGGCCCTGCATGTGTGCGAGTTCCCAGCCTGTCAGAGCTGTCAGGGGGTGATTTATGGCGCCCAGACCGGGAGCAAGTCTTCGCTGCCAGAGCACTATTGTTACAACTGACAGCTAATGAGGCCGGACGGGCTTTCAAGCACTGCACTTAACACAGGCTCCGTCTTCACCAGTCACCAGCGAGGGCCCACACTCTCTCTCTCTCCCTTTTCTCCCCCTCTCTCTCACCCTTTAACATTGCTCTCTCTCTCTTTTACTTTATTACTCCCTATTCCTGTCTTACTCTTTCTCATTTCTCGCTCCTTCCTCTGTTCCCCTTTCTTTCTCCTCCTTTGCCTTTCTCTCTCTCTCTCTCTCTCTCTCCTTCATTTATCTCTTCAGGGTGGCTGCAGTGTGGCGGCCTGCACCTCCAGATCCACGCGCAGAGCGGGGGCAGTCGGGAGGGAGATTTATGGCCGATGCCGTGTTCTCCGTGCGCGCGATTAACTACAGACAGACACCGTGGAAAACAAGGCCCGTGAACATACGACCTCGTAATAACGCAATTAATCAGGCAAATTCCGCTCGATTACGACTAATTACGACTCGCGCGAACCCGGAGACTCCAGAGTTCACTGACGAAAGTGTGAAGCCAAGTGATACAAACTGGAGTCATATTTGTGTTTGCTTATTTATGGACTTGGACACCAGCGCCCAGAGAGGAGGCAGGTGGCTGAAGTTGGAACGTCTAATGAAACGGCACAGGACCTGAAGCCAAATGAGTGTCAATAGTGAAATGTGGCATTTGTTTGAGGGTTCTGTTTGGAACGGGGGTCTTGAGTGATGAGGGATTAATGATCCAAGATGAAATATTAGGGGGTTATCAACTTTCATTCTGTTAAATCATCTTTTACGCGTCGTTTATAGTGCTCAGTGAAGGCGGGGGTTAAGAGGTTAAAATGGTTTTGTTTTCTATCAATCGTATAGAACAGACTTTGAAATAGAGATGACTTTGTTCAACACACAATTGAAAATGGTGCTTCTTTCCCTTTTTGGGTTTGTGTATCCAGTAGGGCTGGGACGATACATTTTGTCACGATCCGATACGTAGCACGATACTCAGGGGCCGATCCGAATTGCGATACAGTAAGTAATTACGATATGTATTATGTTTACCTTCAAATGTCTAAGAAGAAAACAGACACGTGTCCAAGGTTTATAAATCAAATGATTTCACCTCTTACCCCCGCCTGGACCGAGTGCATTTTCTCCAGTGCAGCTTTACCCAAATCTCAAAGCTTCAACCTATAGGCCAGTGCAACGCGTCATTTGAAAGCTAAGACCTACAAAAGTGGTCATAACTTTTTTGTCACATCCTCGCCGTGTTTTTGTCACATTTTTGTTTTTTTGTTTGGTATTTTTTTGTTTGTCTTTTTTTTTTTGCTGTGTTATTATGTTTTTATTGTTTTTTTGTCATGTTTTTGTCGCGTTTTCAAGCTCGTTTTTGTTGCTATTTTGATACTTTTTTTACACCATTTTTGCAGGACATAGCTTTTAAATGACGCGTTGCACTGGCCTATAGGTTGAAGCTTTTAGATTTGGGTAACGCCGAACTGGAGAAAATATGTTCAGTTCAGGTGGGGGTAAAGCGAATATTCAAATTATTGCGATACTTGATATACTTGGTATTGAAGCACAAAGTATTTCGATTCGATCCATATCCGATATTTCGGTATTTTGTCCCAGCCCTATTATCCAGTAAAGCTTTGTGGCTATAGGTCTTTGATTAACAAATACAAAGAATTTGATGTAATCAATTTTGAAAGGAAGTTCAAAACAGCATTTATTCTGTTTGTTTCGGCTTGACACAACAAAACACTCGCCTAGTTCTTGTGACTTTCCTGCAGTGCGCCCTTTAATCAAACTTTTTAGTCTCTATCTGTATCTTTGATCAGTGACAATGTTGTGAGAACAATTCAGAGATAGTGGTGCATTTGTGTCTCCGAATACTTTTGCCCAAACTCCTGCTAAAAGGTTTAGGATTAAATGTGATCATGTGATTGTTCACTGAAAAAAAAGCCATTTTATCTTGGATTAATTGCTTAAAAAGTGCTTGAATTACGACAATTTGTGCTGCTCTTGAGTAGGTTTGGACTGTCTTGAAATAAGATTACCAATGTGACGACCATTAATCTGCTTAAAATGAGGGAAATGAACATGTGCACTTAAAATAAGACAAAAACACTCGAAATGAGACAAAAAGGTCGAAGGTAAGAAAAAGAAACAGGCATGTTCCATTGTCGAAATCGGCTCCAAATCAACACAAATCGCAATATTTTAAGCACTTTTAAGTCGTTTTTTTTAACAATATTTTTTTTTTTCAGTGTACCTTAGAAATCCACGAGGAACGAGCACACAATGTTCCAGTTGTTATTATGAAATGTACCTCTATTTCCAGAATACTTTGCCATTTTAATGAAAGAATCCTAGGTCATATGCGTGTGTTTATCAAACCTGCAATAGAGGAAAGTGTGCGAGGCCTATTTGCCGGAACAGCTACGCTAAATGATATGAAATGAACCCCACAGCCTTGTATTTTGCCATATAAATTACATTTTAACTTGCACACCCATGGCCCTCTGGCTTGGACCTCTCTGTAATCTCTACCAGGGTCTTTGGCTGGTCCCCCCCCCCCCTCTCCCCCCCCCTCCCATCGGGCCCTTGGTTCCTTGTCAGTCGTGATTAATGGCGCTCGGGCCCCGGCGCGGCTTACACTGCCAGTTCCAGCCATGTTCCCTTGATACTTAATGAACTCTGACAAACTTCTTTTCCCTCGCTGTTGTTAAGGCCCACACCCTCCTCCCTCACTCTCTCCCTCTCTCTCTGTGTGTCTCTCCATGGTCTTAAAATGCCCCACACAGAAGAAACAACAGGCACGGCGACACCTAGGGGTTTCCGACCTGGTCCCTCTGTTAATGTCCCAGGAGGCCCTATACGACTAAAAATAAGGTGCCAAAGTCATTTTAGTGTAAGGTCCTTATTGCGGGGCTGCTAGTTCCAATGGCTGGGTCCTGAAGTGAGGTTAACTAATGTGGACTCTTCTCGATAATGAGACGATCAGGTGCTTTGGGGTTGCAGTGAAACGCTCCTTTGTGATGCCATTGTGAGTTAGTGACACTTGAATGAGTTGTATAAACATCATAGACGCGCTCGAATGAAATGTCACGTTGGATAGGCTACAGTAGAATCGCAGCAAAAGGCAGACCTACTTTTATCTGGGCCCCTGGGTAAAAAGTGTACGGCCAAACGCCCAAACGTTGCACGGTCTTTGTCGCCATCTGCTGTTACGATTTGGGAAGCGCGCTGGTAGCAAAAAATATCACCGTCTGCAATGAGAATGACGTGGTATAAAGCAATATGTCATTTATACGGCGGTTCTTTTACTGTCTTTTAAATGTCTTAATGTTCCTCTTTTTATCTTTCATTTCTGCTTTCATTCCTGTGACCTGTGACCTCCGGCAGGCGTCTTCAGTCATGTCCAAAGTTTAAAAGCCTAATGCTAAGCTGGCAAAGAACAGGTTAAATCTAATGGGCCGCTCCAGAGCACCCTCAAAATGGCTCGCCCATACTGGCCCCTATTGTTCATGGTCAAAAGACATTTGTGTAGCTTAAACTACACAGTAAAAAATATAAATACATAATTGTTAAAGTATTTTCTGTATACAATATTTGCCACTTCTGTTTCTTTTGTATGTCACACAGCTTTTCATTTGGAGTGCCTAAATGCTGAGATTTGGATGGATATTGATTTTGAGTTGGGGTTTTAAGTTCAGGTGAGTCAGGTGAACAAAGTCCTTTTAGTTTGTCCAAATTCATGTTTCCAGTTCCCCCAGTTAAGTTGAAACTTGTCACTCTTTTCTTTCAAAACAGTACTTTGTATTTTTTTAAGGTACAGCCTCTCTCTGCTGCATTTTTCTTTTATTTCCTTTGACTTCTCGTTATCTTATATGGAAGCATCCTTTACCTCCTTTATGCTTGGTTTTTACACAATTTGCTTTGTCTACCTTTTCAACACTTCACTGTGACTGTACACCTCCAGGACTCGGAGGCGTGTAGGCCGGATCACAGCTGACCCATAATCACTTTTTATTGCATATCCGAGAGTCATGAACTGTGTTTTTGTGTGTGTGATTTTTGTTTTGTTTTTATTTTTTTGAGAACTGTGTACCTTTACTACAATACATATCAAGTACAAGACTCCTGAGTGAAATGTAAACAGTAGGTGGTGCTAACAGAGGCTAACAGGTAGCCTCTGAACTCACTGGGGCTATGGAAAAAGTAGCAACTGGTTAGAGGAGTCATGCCTAACTCTAAACAGCAAGAAAACTGCAACTGTAACAAAAGTAAAAAGTGTACTTTTCCAAATGTATGTGTTAATGGGGAATTCATTCAAAATGTGACTGAATTAAAATATCTGGGTGTCACGTTAGATCCCACACTCACTTAAAACATTTTTAGTTTGAGAAAATTGTGTTTCATCCAGGTTTTGATGTCACTTTGATGTCACTTGGTGAGGTTGGAGTGGATATTGGAGTTTATGGATGTAGTGGAGATGTAGACCTGTATGGTGTTAGCGTTGTAGGGAAAGCGGACGTTGGATGATGTTGCCAAGGAGGATGTTGAGGATGAAGAGAAGAGGACTAAGCACCGAACCTTGGGGAACACCCTGAGATAGGAAGGCTATGGAGGAGAAGCAGCGGTTGATGTGGATGAACTGTTGCCAGTTTGTGAGGTAAGAGTGAAGCCAGGACAGAGCAAAGCCAGTGATGTTGAGGTTGGACTTGAGTTGAGACAGGAGGAATGAGTGGCTGATGGTGTTGAATGCTGCAGTGAGGTCCAGGAGGATGAGGATGCTGAGATGGACGGAGTCAGAGGAGAGCAGGAGATCATTTATGACTTTTAGCAGAGCTGTTTTGGTGCTGTGTTTTGGAAAGAAACCGGACTGGAATGGTTAGAACAGACTATTGGAGTTGAGATGGGTTTGAAGTTGAGCAGCAATGATACACTCTAGAATTTTGGACAGAAAAGGTAGATTGCATATGGGATCGAGACTAGGTTTTTTGAGTATTGGGGTGATGGCAGCCAGCTTGAGAGACTGTGGTGGAACAGATCCTGAGGTAAGTGAGGCATTTATGATTTTTTGTGTTCAGAGGAGAAATTATGGTGAGGCAGGTTTTGATGAGAGGAGTGGGAATCCAGGGAGCAGGTGAGAGTTTTAATGCCTGTTAGAAGTTTAGAGGAGATTAACGTAAAGTAAAAGAGCTTCTGATCGGAGTTGGGAGCTGTGTAAGCAGAGGAAAGATTGAAGCACTGTAAATGGTGTCAATTTTGGACTGGAAGAAAGATTGAAAACTATTGCATTTGGAGGTGGTAAAGGATGAGAAGGTGTTGTCGTTTGGCTTCAGAAGAGAGTTTATTGTTGAGAAAACAGATTTGATACTAGTAGGCACTTAAACAGGTCGTTCCAAAACTGTAATGCCGTTCTTATTTCACTGTGGTTCTAAGTTTATAATAATAATAATGGATCAGTTTTATATAGTGCTTTTTTGGACACTCAAAGACACTTTACATTGCACTATTCATTCACTCCATACTTGGTGATGGTAAGCTACTATTGTAGCTACAGCTGCCCTGGGGTAGACTGATGGAAGCAAGGCAACCAGTCTACCATCGGCCCCTCCGACCACCACCAACCACTCACTCACTACATTCGCAAGGCTTCCTGGTGTTACTAAACAGTCTCCCATCCAAGTACCGACCAGGCCCCCCCCTGCTTATAGCTTCCAAAGTCTGATTGGGCATAGCAAAGGCGGTATTATTTCTAGAACTATTTCTATCTATTGCGTCAACTTTATGACGGACTCGAGATCAAAAGAGCTAGAGGGACATACTATAACAAACAACACCATTTATTTATAGTACATATTTTTTGTTTTGTTTTTCCCTTATCATTAGTTTTTGTATGGAGGACCAAAAATGACTAGTATAAATAAATAAATACAGGAATATATAAATAAATACATTCATTTTGGACAATAAAAATTAAATATTTACATTGATATGTTAAATATGACTCTGAAATCAAATACATATACCTTTATTTAGGTTATTTATCAATATCTACATTTCTTCCTTTATTTATTTATCCATTTATTGTATGTATTTATTTATGTATTTCTACATTTCTTCATTTATTTATTTATGTATTTCTGTGTTCCTGTATGCTAATTAGGCGGGCGGTGCTGAACTCAATCTAGAGCAGGATTGTTTAGGATTGCGTGAACTCTGGTCTCGATCATTACTGCCTCACATTACGATACTCTGTTAGCTAGCTAGAGATCCTCTGTGCACTTGTGTGGTATGATGGCAGTTTCGAATGTAAGAGTTTTAGGAGCCATTGCTCATCAATTAAGAGCATTAGCAAATGATGTTAATGATGTTGAGCATAATGCACCTGAGGACTATCTCCTCTTTCGGCTGGAAAGACTATTAGATGTTTTAGTTCATCACAGTCCGCCAGCGATGTACCGCTCCCGCTTGAAGTCATCGCTAAAACTGAACAGTTAGCAACAACTATCTTGGAGTAATTTTGATAGCTTCTGTCTGGTTCCCCTGGCTGACCTACAGCCCACCAATCCTGCTCTTGATTGAGTTCAGCACCGCCCGCCTAATTAGCATACGGCAACACAGAAATACATAAATGAAGAAATGTAGAAATACATAAATAAATAAATGAAGAAATGTAGCGACACAGAAATACATAAATAAATAAATGAATAAATGTAGAAATACATAAATAAATACATGCAATAAATGGATAAATAAATAAAGGAAGAAATGTAGATATTGATAAATAACCTAAATAAAGGTATATTTATTTGATTTCAGAGTCATATTTAACATATCAATGTAAATATTTAATGTTTATTGTCCAAAATGAATGTATTTATTTATATATTCCTGTATTTATTTATTTATACTAGTCATTTTTGGTCCTCCATATTTTTGTGCAAATGAAACACATTGGATTGGAGCGTGTCGTCTTGATCCCGTCCGCTAGAGGGCGCCCGACACCCAGCGGCGGAGATCCAGCGCTCGCTGAAGAAGAGGGAGCAGATGACAGCCGACGAAGAAGCAGCGTTGGAGGCTGCAGGTGTTTGTTCTACTGAGTCGGGTCCGTGTGAGATCCGCCGCGAAAACAGGTAAAAACACCAAAACCTGCCAACCGAACTGCGGAGACAGCACATACAGACTATTCAACAAGATCACAAAAGCTTTGATTGGTTTCCCCACGTTGAAACAAGTGAAAACAAAGTGATTCTGCGGCTGATCAGTTGTTGCTGCAAAGGTTATATTCCCCCCGTTTATCGGAGTTTGTAATACTTTGGCTGTAATCATAACCAGTTTCAAACAGGAACCAGGTTATTTACTCACTCTAAGATTATAACAATTGGCGGCAAGTCGTTATTACATCGTTTTACCGATATAATTTCTAAGGTGCAATCGGTGTTAGCTTCAATGCTGTCACACGATTCCCATTTAAATGCAGCGGGATTTACGAATGACAGTGGGCTAATTCATGCTACGCTTTATTGTTGAAATGCTGTCACTACACAGATAATTGTGCGTATTTATATATTGTATTCGGCATATATTTAAAGTTGATAAAATACGTAGAAACTGTGTATTTCACTTAAGCGTTTGGTTGCGTAAAAGTAGACGGAGGCTACCTACTTTAATAAGCTAATATTACCTGGGCTGGATCCAGTCAATTGTTTAGTATAATATAAGTGTAATTTCTTCTGAAACATTCCAATTTTGTCAGCACGTATCAAAACTGACAGTTCTTAAAACCCTTTTTTTGTGAGTTCATATCTAGTCACAAGTTTATGGGATGAAAATGAATTGGCTTCTCAACAAAGCAGGGTGACTGTGATTTTGCACTTTAGCCTAAATCCTCTTTACATGAGACACGGTCATTGGCTCCCGAGTGGCCAAGTTGCTAAGCCCTGAGCAGATAAGAGAAAGCATTGTGTTGTTGCAAGCTGTTTGCTCAAGGAGTGCTAGCCCTGTGTGAAAAGTTGCTCACCGGTTTGTCCCTGCACACCTTACACAATAATAAAGCTGTTCTCATGGCGTGTCTCAGGGGACTGAGAGTCCAAGGGGCAAACGCTTCTGCCTTCAAAACTGTCAGTGATTTATATAGAACAAGTTACAATGATGGGGAATTGTAACTTTAAATACATAAGTAATATTAGTGATTTTTTTTTGTTTTTTGTTTGTTTTTTGGATTTTATTGTGATATTTTGGTCTAAGCATATTGACTGTACTGTTGCTGTTATTGGAAGAGAATTTACCTCTTAACCCCCACCTAAACCAAGCACATTTTCTCCAGTTTGGTAATATCCAAATCTAAAACCTTCTTGAAAAAAAAAATAAGTCAAAATAGCAATGAAAATGCAAAAAAGTGACAAAAAGCCTCAAAGAAAAAGAAGAAAAAAAATCTGTTCTGCACAAAGCCATTTTTAGGCCTCGCAGAGAAACAGTTTAGCGTGGACTTGTTGGTGCAAATGAAGATTGGACATTTTACACAGATCAATCTACTAAACATCAGATCTTAGCGGCAAACATTTTCCCTCGTCCTCTGCTTGGTGAACGGACTTTGCACTCTACCGGAAGTGTTAATACAATGGAAGTGCCGATCCGTAGCAAAAAGAGGTAAACGTTACAAAGTTGTTGCTTTTTTGTAACTTTTTTGTCACATTCTTGTCACGACTTTGTTGCTTTTTTGTGGAGAAAATGTGCTCTGTTCAAGTTAAGAGGTTCCACATAGTGTAATGTTTATCATAACTAGGGCTGGGTTTAATTAATCAAAATTCCTTTGAATGGGCCGATATCGATTCAAAAACACTTGAATCCATTCTAAGGTAGTGTATGTCACCTGCAATAACTTTGTAACTAAATGAGATGGGTCCGTTCTTCATTTTGAGTGCTCGCTCGTCCCTGTATCCCCCCGGGGGGCAAAGTTACAGCGTGGCAAAAAACTAGTAAAAAATCTTCCTAAGATTTTGTGGTTCATTTCCATAAATCTTGCCAGACTTCAGTGTGAGGTCTTGGGTCTATGGTGGCAGCTTACCAACTTAGAGTTAGTTTCTACTATTTGCAGCATTAGTTCTTCTGAGGAAGATAAGACGGTCTTTATTGATCTCATAATGGAGAAATTCACTTGTTACATCGGCTCAAATATCCAAGTAAAATTGGTACTGTGTGATATCCTTAAGTGAATCGTGAATCGAATCAGGCCCTCGTGAAGATAATGGAAAAAAATCAATACCCAGCCCTCATCATAACTCGTACTCTTTTGGCAGTCAATAAGTGTATCCATATGAGACGATGCTGACACTAACTAGTAATTTGTGTCTAGTTTGGTTGTTTGTTTTGTACAGCACATTATACTCACCCCCTCCTACATTTGTCCATAATATCACTCACTGATGTCGTTCCCCTTCTTCCACAGAATGGCCCAGTGGGGAGCCGTACTCTCCATTCTCGCAGCCCTGGGAGGAGCAGCACTCATAGCCTCTGTGCATAAAATCGACGAAGGCCACACAGGAGTTTATTACAGGTGAAACAAACAATATCTGCTTCATGTCTGCGCAGCACCTGGAAATTCCTTTGTGTTCTGGCGAAATGCATTAATTAGATGCAGAACACTGTTGCGTATATTTTTATAGCTCTAATAAATTTCCGAACAGACATGAAGCAGAGCCTTCAGGGAGTGACTGACTGAGAGGAAAATGGGCTTTCGCAAACTCATGGAGCATTGTAAAACAAACCAATGAGGTGCCTTAACGCAGAAAAACCAGAGAGGAGAACAATTTGCTGTGTTTTTGATATGAAGTCGAGGCCATTGAGTCGATACAGCCGGACGATTGCTTGATTTTGAATTCCCTTTTCAGTAGGGATGGGCACCGTTAAATGCAGACTGGTTGCCTTGCTTCCGTCAGTCTACCCCAGGGCAGCTGTGGCTACAATAGTAGCTTACCACCACAGAATGAATAATGCAATGTAAAGCGTCTTTGAGTGTCCAAAAAAGCGCTATATAAAACCGATGCATTATTATTATTGCAAAATATTACAAAAACGTTAGAGAGCTACTTGTGATTCAAAGACACTTGAGAAAAATCCGATTTATGTGGAGTTCACCCAGGAGAGTCGGTATCCAAGTTGAAAAAAATGACTTGAGTTTTAACCACATTGTCCTAACTGTTTACAGAATATGTTAAGAACAATAAGAACATTTATTTAAAATGTGGGCCAGCAAGCTTTTGGAGAGCTACCTAGAAAGGGCTGGAGAGCTACTGGTTTGAGATCCCTGGTCTAGACTGTGTTAATGTGGTAAATGAGCTAGAAAATGATGATTTTTAATAGAATACCTTCACAGGTGCACAGAGGTGCATCACCCCAGTGTCTAATGCTACATTGTGTTAGCTAAACGTGTGAAAAGGCTAATTGATGACGGTCACAGTTTATTCTTGTTCTGAGAAATGAAGGAAATTGTCTGGGCGACCCCTAAACCTTTGAGCGGTAGTGTACTGTAATATACTGTACTAATAATAAAGGTTTCCGAAGGAGATTAAAAACATTGACACTGAATGAATTTTGTGAAAATGAAGGCCTTAAATGTCATTCAAATGGATGACATTGTTTTCAAACTGGCAGTGAATTTGGAAAATAATGACATTGCTCAACTATTTTTTGCGTCCAAATTACTTTTTAATATAAAAAAATCCCCCTCATTCCGAGTCTGTTTAATGGAATGTTTGGAAATCTTAAGAAATAAAACATTCACAGATTGCGTTTGTGGTATTCGAAGTTGTACTTGCTGCCACGTCTATAAATGCTCCTGAACCACTCCTTCACAATATGAGCCCGATGAATCCTGGCATTGTCATCTTGGAATATTCCCCGAGTCATCAGGGAAGAAGAAATCCATTGATGGAATAACCTAATCTCATTCTTTGGGCACATAGTGTTGCTGAACATAGACCTGACCAACTGCAGTGACCCCAGATCATAACTGTTTGTTAAATCCAAGTGCAGTGTATCTTACTTAAACTAAAAGCGTATTGTGAAATTGATTCCTGGCTCACACAGTCACGTTTCACCCCCTTCCCCCCACGGCTTTACTGTCCTGTCACTAAAGTCTGTCTGCCAAAAATGATGAACTCACCAATGCTCTTGAGCCATAACCATTTAAAGGTGTAAGAAGCGCACATCTGTTTTTTTTTCCGAGTTTATCACAATGAAATAGTGTCCTGCATTATGTTAACATGGATATCCCAAACCACAGCAAACACCATTATATTCAGACTAGGGATGTCAAGATTAACCGGTTTTACGATTACCGCAATTATAAAAGGATGCGGTAGGTTATCCGTAAGAAATTCAGAAGCCACGGTTTACCGCAGAAATGTTTCACGCTGACGCACGAACGGCCATAAACAGCGCGTAAACTCACCGGTAGTTGAGCGAGGCAGAAGGACGCTCTCCTCCAGTGTTGTATCCACCCAAAAACGATTGAAGTCAGCAGAGTGGGACCTCTTTAGGATCCAAAAGATGACCAAGGCGTTGTTGTTTTCGACGGACATCCGTTATGCAAACCCTGTCGTCAGAAAGTTGCAGCAAAATGCGCAGATATCGGCTACGTCGAATGTAAACAACATCTTGGAGTTAATCCTTCGCTGTGAATGTCCAGGTCAAGGTAACGAACTGCATACTTCCCAAAAAAGCTGTCCAAATGTTCGGAAATAGCCGCCACAACTGGCTCAGGATGTAAACAAAAGGCTAACGCGCTCCGCTCTGCTTCAGCGACAGAAAGGAAAGTGAAACCGCGCACATGTGGAGATGAGCTGTTCAAAAGAGTCTCCTTAGTCACTTTGTAAACATGTTTCATTCTCTGTTCATCAAAATAATTAAGCAACAGCTCAACTTTTGAGAGCATAAAACCTAGCCTAGCTTGTGGCCTAATAATATATAGTAAAATAATTATATTATAATCATGGTCATTATAAAGAAGTAAAGTTGACATTGTTTTGTATTATTCAATGTAGGCCTATTTATTTTAATGCAAAACAATCTTAAAGCATTTTTCATTTTTAGAAACAGTGACTGTTTGTATTAAAAAGCTTTTTAAAGACAAAAACAAAAAAATATCAGTTCTTTCCTTTCATTCGGGGAATAATCGTGAATAATCGTAACATCTGTGCAGAGTATGGGCTGGAAACCCCAAGGTCAAAGTGGGAAACACCTCCAAAGGTGGTAGAGAATGACCGAGCCAAGATCCTGTGGGACTTCCAGATACAGACAGACAGAATGATAATGGCGAACCAACCGGACATTGTGGTGGTGTAGAGGAAAGCCGTGGTGGTTGACATAGCAATACCAAGCGACTTCAACATCAGGAAAAAAGAACATGAGAGCCAGGGGCGCAGAGAAGAGCTAGAGAAGGCCTGGAGGGTGGAGGCATCAGTGGTGCCCGTGGTCATTGAGGGAGAGATATGTCTTTTACTGCATCAGTTTTAAAAGGTTAGATATACACAAGATTTAGCTAAAAAAATTACCTATTGTGTTTTCCATGGGTTTGTCATGTTAAATGTTTTTACATTTTTTTTTCCTCATTGTGATTGAGCAATGTGCCATAATTGTCACTTTGCGACCATACTTTACATAAGGGCCATGAGCAAGGCCCAGTTGTTGGAATAAGTCTCCCTCTTCCTGTGCCACTTATGTTTTACCAACTTTTCTTAAAATTTAACTTGGTGCAAAGCTATGATTAGGCCTGTCACGATATCAAGTTTGACATATTGAGGCAGGAAAATATTGCGGTAAATGATATTATTGACCGTAAAGATACCGTAAAGCATAAATCTTTGTCCTAAGAGTGCATAATCATACCCTAAAATACCACACAAGCTGCAATAAACATGAGGTATAATGTAACTCAAATTTGCTTCAGTTAAAAATCAAGTTTTACAAAGGAGGGAAATGCTAATAAATGTACAGACAATAAATATCGAGCCCAAAAATGTAGCGTTTATCTGTTTGTTTATCGAACAATAAGTCAATATTTATCGTAAGTATCGTGACAGCCCTAGCTATGATTAATACTTAACACTTGCATTATCCCATCCAGCATATATACTGTACATATATAGACGAACATCAAAACGATATGTACTGAGTTAAATCCATTTAAAAACCTGAATTTTGCACTAGAGATTATGAACATAGGACAGTTTGGTTAGATCCTTGTTGTGCACTGAAGCGGACAAACTCAGGATGAAATTCTATATCCCAGTGTTGTCCATTCCGCTGAGTAATTTCCTGTGCGTCTGCTCTCACAGAGGGGGGGCGCTCCTAACCACCACCAGCGGCCCGGGCTTCCACCTGATGCTCCCGTTCATCACCACATACAAGTCTGTGCAAGTGAGTGTCTAACACCGTCACCCCTGTGTGTTTGAGTGCCAGGAATACAGCCTGTCCCGCTGCTAATGGCCCGTGCGCTTTTCCCTTTGTGCAGACCACGATACAGACGGATGAGGTGAAGAATGTGCCGTGTGGGACCAGGTGAGATCTGCTCCTTGACATCGAGACTGTATATTAAGTGTTGCGTAACAGATGTGTTGGGTCAATGTGTGCTTTTATAACCCAACATTCATCCGAATAGAACAAAAAGCACTGTTCCTGTTATCTAGTGATTTATGTTTCGCTGATTATCATCATGAAGGCAGCTGTTTACAAATACTTCCAGATCTAATCCACAAAAACCTGCGTGAGTTTACATTTGCGATAAACGCTGATTATTTCGATCTGTGGTTACTAGGCTTTTTCCATAGAAGTCCCCTGCTTAGGCTAGAGACGGGCCAAACCCCACATTCCAACACCACAGCGTCACAAGTGCATTAAACCAAAAAGACCGTGTGGGCCTTTCTCTGTGCAGTTTGCATGTTTCTTTCCCTGTGCGCCGGTTTCCCCCATCAACCAAAAACATGCACAATAGGTTAAACCTCCAGCCAGGTGTTTCTGACCATTAGCCTTGCTCTACACTTGGAGGTGGGTCCCCGGGGACTGCTGCCCCTTGCTGCCCCCTGCTCCTTATGGGTTGTCCCAAATGCATCGAAAGATGGGTCTAATGCAGAGGACGCTTTTCTGTGACTTTCACGCTAATATTTTTTGCTTTAGTGACGCCTCAAACATCTGAATGAATTCGAGTGTGGTTCTTGAACTCGTCTGACTCTTTTTTCCCCCCCATGTTTGCTGTGATGAAAGGCGCCGCCCCGAGCCCGTGTTAGCATGCTTCTCTGGGCTAGTTTAGGTCGAATACGTCTGTCTACTTCCTTGATCCTGCTGGTCAATCTCGTCATTATCTCCTCCAACACTTGGTCTGAGACCCACCTCTAACCAAAGCCTGTTCAGCCACATCTGATCCTTCTGATCAGATTGTCTGAGATAAAAAAAGAAGAAAAAAGAAGTAGCCGCGGTTTCTAATTCTTACCTGTGATCGGCGTCCAAAGAGCGCTGTTGCCACATGCTGACTCAATAAAATCATGTCTACTAGTAAGATCTTTACGATATTTACATGGAGGGTGCATTTTGCTTTACTGCACCTGTTCCCAATGTTCTGTTCTTTGGCAGTCACCATTACTAAGCGAAAAGACGTCTTTAGACGTCATTGGCAGTCAATGATTTAAGCGTGGAAAATGTATTTGTCAAGGAGTTTAAAAACTGGGTCAAATTGCAGGGCACAACTTAACTGTAGTTGATGAAACATCAAAATAGAAATCACTCAAAGGAGCCTGTGATATGTCGACATCATACCCACTGCACAACACGACTCCCCCCTCTCTCTCTTTTTCACTCTCAGCAGTGTTTCCCCTACCATTATTTTTGCAGGGCGGGCCGCCCCCCCCGGGAGCTGCCCAGAGCGAGTAAGTTTAAGTAGAGCATTAGATGACAATAAAACTAACATTAATTCCTTTTGGCACTTTGTAAATAAGAACATCCAACCCAAGCTAAATGTAACAGTTGAGTTTAGCCTAAACTGTTTAGGTCAGAATCAGAATAGGTTTATTGCCATGGTTTGAGAACAGGGTTTACAAACTAGGAATTTGTCTCGGTGCAAACATGCGACATAAAACATATAACACAGAATTAAGATAAAAAAATAAGCTAAGAACGTTAAACTATAAGGCTATAAGGGCATGCATAAAACATATTAAATAAATAAGATAAAATAAAGTGACGTGTTGGTAAGACGACAACAATTTGACAATGAACAACAGTGGGTGTTTGTTTACAGATGTGTAGGCATATATAACGTGATATTAAGCGTTATGAGGGGATGAGTGATATCAGCGGGTCTAAGTGTGGACACACCACACAGTGCAACAGAGCAGAAACATCCATGACTCTGTAACTAAGCTACAGAGACTTGTTTTTGTTCATGAGTCTGATGGGGGAGGGGAAAAAACTGTTCAAGTGACGGGAGGTGTGGGTCTGGATAGACCGTAGCCTGTGTCTTTCCTGAATTCCACGAGGTGAAGCGGTTCGCATCCGTTTCACATGAAGTCAATGAAGTTAGCTCTGTTGGATTTTGTAGAAAGTCCTGAACTTAGCCATAAATGCTGATTTTGGCTCTTCTTGTTTTCAAGCAGAACACAGACCTATTATATGTGTCCTATTGGATTATAAACTGTGGAACGTACGGATAAATATTAAACATGAATATGAGGAAAATCCAAACACCCATGGGAAAATTTAATATTGGTAGCCTACATTAGGCTAATCTAACATTTATTTATGTATTTATTTATTTATTTGAACAGGGACAGTGTACAATATACATTAGCCTCAGAAAGGAGAGATGCATTGTACCAGGTTATAGCACTTGTGCTAATTTCCACCTGCAGTCCCTGTGCCTATTGTACATGTTTTTAGTGGTAGGGGAAACCGGAGTATCCGGAGGAAACCTACGCAGACGCGGGGAGAACATGCAAACTCCACACAGAAAGACCCGTCCAGGTGGGAATCGAACCCGGACCTTCTAGCTGTGAAGCACGAGCACTAGCCGCTGTGCTACCGTGCCGAGTATATTCTCAAACTTTCAAAAACTTAGTATTGTTAACTACATCATCAAAATGCTTTACAGTGACTGAAACTGAAATAATTATGTATCATAGAAATTTAAGCAATAAATTGTGACAAATAATATTTACTAAAAACACTTTATTTTACCCGGCAGCGTGCACGGACCGCGCGTGTGCACATGAACCCATACCCCCCCCCCCTGCCAAACCAGTGAACCCAGGGGAAACGCTGCTCAGGATTTAAGAATTATTATCATGTATAGTTTTAGCACTGTACCTCACACTTTCTAATGATTATCGAACAAAAACATTGATTTAATATCCCAACTTCAACAATATAGATCTCTTTTTTAATCTCAAATCTTGCTGTACCAATGTAAATGAAGCGTTGAGGGATTTACCGATGTTGGCACAGACTTTGTGAAATAGCTGCCTAAAATGCGCGGAGCCTGCTTTGTCTTCTGTAAATGTTTCGCTAAAAATATTCGTCTTCTTTTCGTTCCAGCGGTGGAGTGATGATTTACTTTGATCGCATTGAAGTGGTCAACTACCTCGTCCCTTCAGCAGGTAATATTTCTCCGGCCATGTCTAAAAAAACATTTTAAAAGCACACATATCCGCTGCTGTTTTTTATCTTTGGGATTATTTGACTCTGAGCAACAGTAACGGCTCATAAATTTAACTGGACAGGGAGAAATCTGGAAGCACTGCCTTTCCCCAAGTGCACATCCACCGAAAATGTATTGTTCCACACCTGATCTTGGTTATCATAGCAGTATTACTTTGATGATCAAAATAGAATTATAATATGCTTTAGAGCTGACACAGCATCTTTATTGGAGTAATATTTGACCGTAATATACTGTATCTGTACTTCCACTTCAGTAATGACATCTACACCGGTTGCACCACTTTGTTTAAAGGAGGGGTATTTTACAAAATCTACATTTCAGACGTTTTACAAAGGAAGCTGCGCTATTTTGAGTAATCTTTGGACCTTCCCCAGAGGCTGAAAAGCTCCTTCCGAGGTCCTACTTATCCAGGAAATGCTTTCTTCACCCTTCGATCTCTTGCTTAGCTTCATCCTTTCACCGTGAAGTGATTGACGGGGAGAATGGGGCAGGTAATGGGAGGGGCTTATGGTGGGATCGTTTGAAAATCAGGAAGTGAAACTACTGGATATTCTGTTCCAGCTGTTTTAGATCAAAACACTTTGTTTTCTAACCAACAAAGTGTTAGATAGTGATCGAAGACATTAAGGGAGAAACAAATGATTTTTATTATAAGTTGAAATTATTATTTGGGTCCCTGGATGTCATGATATGTTGAGGTTTAGTATTTTTAGTATTAGTAGGAGCTCTCACTGCTTGTGACACTGAATTATTAATAAAAGTATACACGGATATTTTCCCATACAACAGTATTTTATGAAGCCTGAAATATGCATGTACATGTGAATGCTCTATATTTCCCCCCCTCTGTCTCTTCACAGTATTTGACATTGTGAAAAACTTCACGGCCGACTACGACAAAGCGCTGATCTTCAACAAAGTGCACCATGAGCTGAACCAGTTCTGCAGCGTGCACTCTCTGCAGGAGGTCTACATCGGACTGTTCGGTGAGTACAGGCCACAGCTCAAAGAATATTTAGGTTTTTATGATTAACAGGGATTGTCAATCAAAAAAAAAAAAAAAAGACTTGCATAACATACTGAATGAAGGTGAATTAAGCAATGTTGTAAAAATGAGTACTTTTCTTTCCCTCTTGTAAACTCTCTTACTCACTCGCACGCCAAACCCACTGTACCATAAACAGCAGGCATTGGGAAGCTTCAAAACAGACCGAATTTACGGCTTGTCCCGTTTGTTTTATAGAAACCACTTTGCCCTCAACAGCTGCTTTGCATATGCACGAACCTGCAGTGAATCAAGCCGATTGTTTTACGACCACCCGCGGCCCGCAGATTATGTCCTACTTTGTGACAAGATTGTAAATAGTTGTTGTTTTCTTCACCTAAACAACTTGACGTTTCCAAGAAAATGATTTGAAAGTTTTTGTCTTGATGTTACAACATTCTGGATTTAATTGATAACAGGGATGGGATGATGCGGGTGTCACTGGTCGATGCAGTGAAGATGAAAACATAAGTTGCTTTTGGATTTCGGTAATATCTAGATACATCGTGGCTGCAAGATAAATGCAAGATCTGATGTTTTTGCAATTTTGTCATACATGCGGGGTCATCGCAGTGTATTATCAGCCAGTGGTTATCCGTAATGTGCTTGGTTTGCTTACAAAGCTGGTAAAAGATCAGAGCCACGTCCACACAAAAAAACATGTTTAAAAATCCCTCTCTCCCTTTGTCTTTTCTGTCAGCGTAGTATTTTACTCTCACGCACAATTAATGAGTAAAAAAGACACAACGTGCAGTGACGCTTAGGGGCATAAGTTACTTAGTTCTGCTTTAAACTGGACATGTCATGCAAAATCGACTTTCTAGGTTTAGCTGTTTCTTCTTCTACGGTGTCAGCACCTCATTCTGTACTTAACCGCCTTTGCGATGCCCAATCCCGTCAGACCTTGCAAGCTAAGCAGGGAAGGGCCTGGTCGGTACTTGGATGGGAGACCGTTTGGTAACACCAGGAAGCCTAGTGAATGCAGTGAGCGAGTGAGTGGTTGGTGGTGGTCGGGGGGGGCCAATGGCGCAGACTGGCTGCCTTGCTTCCGTCAGTCTACCCAGGGCAGCTGTGGCTACAATTGTAGCTTACCACCACAGAGTATGGAGTGAATAAATAATGCAACTGTAAAGCGTCTTTGAGTGTCCAGAAAAGTGCTATATAAAACTAATGCATTATTGTTATTAATGATTACAATGTTCAAACCCAAAAACTGTCAAACCCCAGCCAATAATCTTACATGATTTATTTCGAGCTGTCCTGTGCTCGAAGTGTGTTTATTACGCGCGTACGTCCAACCTGGAAGTTATTTTTAAGAAAATTGTTCCTATAGCTGCCAGCAGGAGGAGCCCCAGATCATTGTTATTCTTACAGAGACATGTTTTCAAATGATAAAACGTAAAGCATTATAGCTGAGGCTCCCAAAATAATGTTTTTAAGTCTGTTTTAAGCTCCATGTGCGCAGCGTGAGATATATTCACTTTAAATTAGTTACATTTTGATTTCTTGGAAAACTATGACATTGCTCAACAATTTTCACTGTACAAGGTAATCGAAAATACCAAAAGTTATGGTCTACAACATGTTCAGTTGCAGTTTTGGTTGAAATTGTTGAATATAAATGGTCAAATATAGTATTTGAGCTTTAAAATTGCATTAAAAAGCCTTACATTTGACTTGCTTCTGCCTGTATAAACCCTGTACTTGGTGTTGGGCTGGCGAAGGGCCTGGTTCTCCTCATAACCAGGTGCTTGTATTTTTTAAAGAGGCTTGTTGTCTTTGAACAGAGCGGAGCACTTCCTCTGAGTCACAACACTATAATGAGAACTTACAACTCCTCACAACTGATCTAAAGACTGTCCTTCCTTCTGCAATGCATGATTAGTGTCAAGAAAAACTGCACTTTAGAAACCACTGGAATAATGTAATGGTTATGCCCCCCCCCCTCCAATTACTTTCTATGTATCATTTTGGGTTTGTGGATTGCAGTAATCGTTACTTCGAAGTACATTTATGACTATATTTTAGTTTTCTCCAATTTGTGTTCAGTAACTGTGTGAGCTTTTTCTATTGTTGTTCTATGCATTTGCACCATTCAGTGTGTTATTAATTATTGAGTATTGTGAAATTTGAGAACCTCTACCAGCACAGGAGTCCAAGATTTTATGGATTTATAATTGCAAACACCTGAATTTGGTGACACAATAACATTTCCCGTGGATGTATGTATTTAATAACCGCGCAGCTCCTCTTTACTGGAGTTAATGGATTGGCTGAAACAAACTCTGGGGCCCATTAAATCTTTTGGCCAAGCAGTCGTCCTGTGCGGGCTCACACAATCCACTATAATGTAATTGCCACTTCACAAAGCCAGTTTCTCCCAATCTAATTAGATTTTTAAAAAAAAGGTTATTCCAGGGCAAATTGTTATATACAATCCAACAAGACCCAACTAGCTGAACACTTAAGCCTCAGAGAAGCATTGTAGTTATTTATTTGAAATTGTCATGTTGTAAATGTGATTAGATAACACAATGTTGTTTCTCCCCCGTCACACCGACTCCTTTTAGATCAATACTAGGAGACCTCTGAAGTGCTTATCTGTAGCCAAGTAAACAACTGCCAAAAGTTCAGAAAGAAAGGGATTTTATATTCTCCCAGTGAGGCCCTCTTTAGGGGTCTGGTTTCTGAGGAAGGGCTGGCTTGACGCCTGAAACGTTACGACTTGGTGCAAGAAAATAAACTGTGGGAGCAAACTTGAGCTGTACGGAACTTTTTTCTTCTCTTTGCTTGCTAAGCCAGAATACGCAACATCTTCGACTTGTAACATGTGGTTTTGATTTATTGGATTGGGTAAATTGTGAAATTCCCTGATTTCATTTTTTGCTCCTTCTTTTCAGATCAAATCGACGAGAACCTGAAGTTGACTCTACAGACGGATCTAACCTCCATGGCCCCTGGACTCATCATACAGGTACAGCGTAACGGGAATGCAAAGTTAAAGCCACAATGCGGAACATTTCACCAATTATCAGATAAAAAAATATAAGCACATCCACGGTTTTACATACGTCAAATCACGCATTCTAGTTTACACAGTGTCTGTATGTCTTTAACCTCTTCAGCCCGATCGGCACCCATCGGGGGTCCGCACCCCCCTGCTTCAGCTTGTCCGGACCGTAGCTGACAGATACAACTACTGACAATCACATGTTTCACATCCTCGTGTTCGGACAACTCTCAGCTACAACATTATCCACTCCAATTTCAGTTCAACAGACTCGGGTTTAAACAACAAACCACAATCTGACAAATCGTCATAAAGCACATTTCAAATCAAACTTTTGCTTTGGCGTCACAAGCGCCCTCCAAACAATCATTAGCCCTGCACTCAGCACACCGTTAGAAAGCCCTCCCCGCGCTGAACAGAACGCTATGAGGCTGACGTCTCTAGCTCTAAAACTCGCCGACCAAGCCGCAGACAAATGCCAGAAAACACAGCAGTAAAACATCAGCGTGGAAGTAAAATTTGACTTACTTTTGCTGTTTTTTCATCACAAGTCATTTCCGTAGGAATAAAAGTCCGTTTGTTCTTGTATTCAACCTCATAGCGAGGCTCTGACACCGATCTGGCAGCAACCTGTTCCTTCCTCCTTCTGTAAGAGGCTCTTTGTGATAGGCTACACCCGTGCGTCATGTCACGTACCTCTGTGTATCTCCTCCTGTGATTGGCCACAGGTGCTGTCCGTCAATAAGTTTTCAATGGCTTTTGATAGCCGAGGATGTGTTCTTTCCAAAATGGTATGACATGCCCTGATTGGCCAAAGTACCGCGGAGGCGTGGACGTGCGTATAGTTGGGGCAGAAGGAGGCCCATCGGTGCGCAAACCCTTTACGCACGGCAGGTAGAGCGGTACTCGGAATTTTGACGAAAGTAAAGATGGCAAAACAGCGTTATACACGTGAGGAGGTGGTAGAGCTTCTTGCTAGGGAACCGGGTGCCAAAGTTTATCTCGATGACTCTACAGACAGCGAGTTTGCGTCAGATAGCGACACGGATGGTGCCCCTGCGCATGATGGCGATTCTCATCACGAGAGGTAAATATAAAATACATAAATATATATATATATATATATATATAAACATTTTTAAATTGTTTCCCCTTCTTTTTCATTATTACATAGTAATAAAAAGTAATAACATATTAGTATAGATAGACAGATATTTTTATTCAAAAAAAATTGTAATTCTAAAAAATATTTATTTTGATTACATCATTATTATTATTGCATTATAGGGTTCTAAGAAGGGGCTCCTGTTATTGTATTTTCTGTAGTGCTTAGCATCAGTCATGATATATTTATTGTCATACATGTATAAATGTTGTATCGTCTACACATCTGAACTGTATGTTTTTGTTCAACAGTGTTAGGGAGTTGCATGAAGAGCCACTATCTCCACAACCCGGTCCATCTGGCATGCCCCCGTCTACTGGGAAGCGAAGGTTGGTTACTATTTTGCATTGTTGTCTAACAAAAACAATGATTCTATTTTTCTATTGAGACATACTATGAGTTTTTTATGCATATATTTTTGTTGCAGGGAGCAGGAGGATAGCAGTGAGGAAGACACTGAACATGTGCACTTACCTCCCATGAGGTAGGAGTCTAAACTGAATTTCTGTTTCAACCAAAACATTATTTGCATATTTGACATGGCTTTTTTATTCATTTATCTCTTTATTTTGTCGTAGCCTTATGGAGAAGGAAGGAAGCCCTTCCCTCAAAGGCTTAGAGAGGCCAAGGCGTGAAGTAGCCAAGAAGCCCAGGTACTTCACAAGTGGAGAGGAAGATGAGGAGGAGGAAGGAGAGGATTATCACCCACCTTTACAAGAGTCTTCAGGAAAGGCGTCAAAAAGGCCAAGGCTTTCAACCTCCAGAAAACAGAGGTGAGAACAGTCGTTACAGCATCAAGGTGAATGATACACCTGAGCGATCCAGAAGAGGATGAAGAAAACGACCGCAAAAGAGACACAGCAGATTATGACAGACTATTCAAAATCAAACCTATGTACACAGAACTTGTAACATCCTGCAAGGCATTTTTCCAACCAAACCAAAACATCTGCATAGATGAACGCATGGTGGCATCTAAGGCCCGCATTTCAATGAAGCAGTATCACCGGGACAAGCCCACAAAGTGGGGGTACAAGTTGTATGTGCTGGCAGACTCTGAGAGCGGTTACACATGGAACTTTTTTGTGTATTCAGGAAAGAGCGCAACCGCAGCGGAACATGGACTAACTTATAGTTCAGTAATGGACCTAATGCCCTTTGGTCTCCTTGGAAGAGGCTATAAGCTGTATGTGGACAATTTTTACACGAGTCCAGTGTTATTTACAGATTTGTTAGAAAAAAATACAGGGGCATGTGGAACAATTAGGAAAAACCGCACTGGGTTTCCAACTACAACACAAAATGACCTCCCCAAAACTGCTCCAAGAGGAGACATGCGGTGGCTGCGCAAGGACAGCCTCTTGTTCTTGAAGTGGATGGACAAGCGAGAGGTGACGATGTGCTCCTCTGTTCACAAAGCATTCAGTGGCAACACCGTGAAACGTAAGGTAAAGGACCATGGTAATTGGAGAACCATGCAAGTGCCATGTCCTGATGCTATACTGGAATATAACAAATACATGGGTGGAGTGGACTTATCGGATGCACTAATAGGGTACTACAGTGTTCTCCATAAGACCATGAAATGGTACAAGACATTTTTTTATCATTTTGTAGACATTGCGGTGGTAAACAGCCATATCCTCCACAAAGAACTGGTAAAACTAAAAAAGGACGGGACCAAACCACTTTTACAAAAGGATTTTAGAGAAACACTGATGAAAGAAATGCTATCGTTTGCAAAAACCTCTGAATCACAGGGCCCACAGCCTCCACCCAGCCCACAGCCTCCACCCAGCCCACAGCCACGAAACACTTGCATGCCCATGTATTATGGGGAGACGGCCCATGGCATGCGGAAGTACTGCCAGAAGTGCCATGATGCCGGACTGAAAAGAGTCAAAACACCAGTTTATTGCCGAAAATGTCAAGTGGCACTGTGTTGCTCGGCTAAAAAGAACTGTTTTGTGGAATGGCATGATGGCAAGTAGATTTCTTTTTTTTCAAAGACTGTTCTTGCTGTTATTTAGAGGGAGTGATTTTTATCTTATTTATTTTGTTCTTGTTTGTTTGCTTCTTTATGCAACAATGTAAAATTTGACCCCTTTTGTACATGGTACTGTAAACAAATTTGGGGGGGAAAAGTTTTTATTTGAAATGTTCCATATTTTACTATTGTTTTCTAATAAAGTGTGTGATATAATGAATGCAAATCTTTTGTGTATTTTCAGTCAGAGAATTCAGTTTTATGACCCAATATGTCCATACAACTCAATTTTTCATTTACAGTACAATATTCCACAGTTACAAAATTGTGCCAAAATTGTGCCAAATGGCACAATTTTGGCACAGTTGGATTCTGCCTGGACTTTTTTTCCAATTCCATGTACCACTCTGCAGTGGTTTGTTTATTTGGCACATTTTTTGGTGGACTGGTCCAAAATATCAGGAACTGTCAATTTGTGTTCTCATTTGCTACACCACAGACAGGGAAAAAGCTTTTTTGAGGGAAAATATGTGGGTTTTTTTCAGGCGGAAGTTAGAATTATCTGTTTCAACCTCATTTTATTGTCAACCAATACAATTTATTATCTTTATTTCACTTTCACAGCAATCCCCAAGGTCCACCAGGTAATTTGGTACCAAGTTTTGCCATATATCTGGCTAAATACTAGTAGTATCTTAGTAAATGTAGATTATAGCTTTTTCGGGAAAAAGGCCAGTGGGGTTAAGAGGTTAATCCATCATGTAATAATGTAGCCTTTTATTCACATTTAAGTCAGTGAAACAAGATTATTTAAAATGCAATATAGGTGCTTATATCCATTTCCTAGATTTTAACTTCATTTTTTAGGCAATGCTTAGTGTGTTTATGCGTTAACCTGCTGGTCTGTACTCATCTTCTGCTGGTCTGTTGTCCTCTGTTCTCCTCTCTCCTTATCTCTGTACTCCTCCGATCATCATCATCCTCATATCCAATGTCTGAAGCAGACGTGCTCTCAGTTCCTGGAGAGCGAGTCCGTGTGACAGAGAATAAAAATAAAAAGAGCCCGTGTGATGGGTCTCGACGGCCAGTCGAGGTGGAGAGACTCGTCTTCAGCTCGTTCATTTCGTGTAGACCTCCAGATTAAGTTTATTTCATTCCTATTGTTATGGCAGACGTACATAAAACGGGCCGTGGACATAACGTACTCTGTGTAAATGAGGCATGATTTATACTTTATCTTGGAGCAAGACATGAGGAGGAGATGTTGCTGGTTTGGCCAAAAAAGCAAGAATTTAATTGATACTACTGGAGAAACAGAGTTGAGACGGCCGAGCTGCAGAATTGCTTTTTTTAGACAGGAAGACAGGAATGAGTCTATCAGAGGGACGGCTCATGGTAACTGCGGGAAACCAGGTCGTTCTTGTCCGGGAAAAAGCATTTTTTGACCCTTTCATTCATCGGGAAAACCCTGACTCAAAAACCCAGAACTTGACTCAGTGGATCTCGTGGCTTCTTTGAAATATGTTCACTTTTAGGAAATGTTTGGCCCATAGGATTTAGTAGACGGGACAGGTGAAGGTGAAAGAGGATTGAGGACAGTGGTCCGCGATTTATGTCGCAACCTTGAAGGACTTTTTACCCCCCCATTCAGAGCCTCAGCCTGAGAGCTTGAGATTCAAAAAAAGCAGGAGAAAGGGGCGTTCTTGGAGGACTAAGGAGCGTGCGGGGAGGGTGAGGGGTTGGGGGGCAAAGCTATGGGTCTGTGATTGACAGGCCTGAGTCACCTGACCTGACCTGGATGCATCCACCACGCTGTGCTGCTCCTCGTAAACAAAGTCCACATGGAGTTCAGACAGCGAGCTATCTTGTTTAGCACATATTCCACTGGGACAACTCTACAGCTCTCTCTACACACGAGAGAAGCATTGCAGCACACAGCAACCATGTCCCTTGGACTGCTTTGAGGGCGCTGTGTTAATTTATTAGGGTGATTCCTCTGTAATTTACAATGCTAGTGGCTTAGCATTGAGCTAATGTGGTGCTATGGCTAGCATCGCAGCAGAGGGACCGAACTTACCCGAGCGGCCCAGACAAAGCTGACTGACTTTCAGAATTTACCGATCTACTTTAGATGTAGACTTGTTGCTGTAGTCTACGTAAGCATGGGGGAGTTAGCTCATGTATTACAATTTATTTTTTTTACAGTAAAGTGCACAAAACATGTCACATAAAATATTGTCTTCAAAATAAATATTATAGTGCGCGAACACTGCTGTCCTTCTGAAATAGGGTTTGTCCTTGTCATTGAAGAGAACATAAAATGATCATGTTTACCTAAAGGTTTGGGTCGGTAACACTGTGGATACACAGTTGTGGTCAAAATAATAGCATTGTGTTTAAAAATGTTAGTTAAGCACAACATCTTCATCATAGATTTATTTCGATGCATTGGCATTGCCCATAGTTTTCTAAATCAAAACATGAAGAGAAATGTATAATTTCTTCAAGTACTTTGTAGAACATTTAAAAAAAATGAACATTGGGCTGTTAAAAAAAAATAGCAGTGTCTGCATTTGTCTTTACAGTGGACAAACTGTCTGCAGCCCTTGGACCCAAAAAGAGCAATCTTACTTTCATCAGTCCACAAAATGTTGCTCCATTTCCCTTTCGGCCAGAGGATGTGTTCTTTTGAAAATTGTATCCTCTTCAGAACATGTCTTTTTTGCAACGGGGGGGCTTCTTGCAAGCAGATTATCTTCACACAGGCGTCTTCTAACTGTCACAGTCCTCACAGGTAACTTCAGACTGTCTTTGATCATCCTGGAGCTGATCAGTGGCTGAGCCTTTGGAGTTCTGGCTATTGTCCGATCCATTCGTATGGTAGTCCTCCATTTTTCTTCTGCGTCTCTGTATTTTTCAATTTTAACGCGTTGGAGATCATTTTTGCAGTTTTAACCCCTCCAATCAACCTTTTAACAAAAGAACACAGTACTTCTGAACAATGTCTTGAACGACTCATTTTTCTTCAGGATTTCAAAGTGAAATGCCTGTATAACATGTGCTAACTTCCTAAAATAAGGGCCACGTGATTCAAACCTGTTTTTCCACAGAATGATTAACCTCACCAATTGAACTCCCCACTGCTATTATTTTGAACACACCACTTTCAATTGAATATTCAACTACACAGATGTAAGAGCATGCATACCATGAATGCTGAGTCTGTCTGTGTTTCTAAGAATCTACTGCACCTTCTGGTAAATTGTTGTCCATGTAGTTCTAAGATTTATACCAAAAACTGTGAATAATCTGGTTAGTCATGTTGGACTGCTATTATTTTGAACACTACTGGACACTCATTTACATAGTTTACATGGTTTATCAGCAAAAAAAAGTGGATTTGAGGGTAAGTTTTCCTTTAAGCACTATACTCCACTGTCAATGTCAATTTTATTTATAAAGCACATTTAAAAACAACCTCAGTTGACCAAAGTGCTGTACAAGTACAGTAGCAATATGTACAATATACACAATAAAACTTAAGCACAGGTAATATAAAAGGCACAAACTGTATCTGGTCTACGTAGAACCGAAGGCCAAAGCAAAAAGGTGAGTTTTTAATTTGGATTTAAACTCCTCTACAGACTGAGCCGAGCGTACATGTAGGGGAAGGCTGTTCCAAAGTTTAGGGGCCGCCACTGAGAAGGCTCGGTCACCTCTGGACACACGCTTTGATTTAGGAACAGACAAAAGGAGCTGGTCCGCAGACCTCAGAGCTCTGGAAGGACAGTAGAGCTGCAGCAGCTCTGACAAATACTTAGGTGCCAGCGAATTAAGGCATTTAAAAACAATCAGCAGTATTTTAAATTTTATTCGAAAAGGAACTGGGAGCCAATGTAAAGAGGACAGAATGGGAGTAATGTGCTCCCATTTTCTTGTGCCAGTCAGCAAACGGGCTGCAGCATTTTGGACTCCCTTCAGGCGCTGGAGAGACTTCAGTTCCAGCCCTGTGTAAAGGGAGTTACTGTGTTTTTGAGCTTTTGACCATGTTATAATATTACATCCTCATGGCGGCACCGTGTTGCAGCGGTCAGACTCGTGTCTCAATGAGCATTAGGTATTGGCGTAGTATCGCTGGGAAATTTTAGTTTGGTTGCTCTTGTGACATGGCAACATTAAAACTCCATCTTTGCTCCACATCTCATGGTTCATTCAGGAGGGACATTGCTGGCGAATTAGTCTAAATAAATGGTTATTTTCCTATAGCGCTTTTCTACCTGCATTAGGTACTCAAAGCGCTTTACATCAAGTAACCACACGTCCATTCACACTTTCATTCATACACCAATGTACGCAGACACTGGAGGCAAGGTGGGGGAAGTGTCTTGCCCAAGCACACAAGGACAATGTGCACAAGTAGGGTTCGAACCGCACTGACGCTCTGCTCACAAGTTTACAGTTTACCACACATATTTTATTAAGAAGGTACTTTCTGTTTTACTGTAGTTTACTGTAGTTAAATTATACTTAAGTTATATCATCATCTCAAAACTGGTGAGCGCTGCAGTTATTCTCTAGGATAAAGGTCTCTCTTATAAATCCTTTTTGTCACCACCAAAGGGATCATTAAAAAAACTGAGCTCATTTCTGGGAATTCACTGATCTTTTCCAAAAGTAAAACCCACTGAAAGCACTGGATGTTATTATTATCCAAAAGGCCCTAAATCAAAATGTTATTGGTTGTTTCAGCTAAACTTTGAAAAAACGTCCTCTGTAGAACCTGCCACATCAACGTGACCAGCCTGGTGGATCAGTCTCGGGTTCGTTAGGCTGGCCACAACCAGGAAATTCATAGGTCTTTGTTTGAACCTATGACGGCAACAGCTGGACACCGAAATGTGTCAGAGCTACATCACACCTTTATTATTTTTCTTTCTGTTTACAGGCGGTCCGTGTCACCAAGCCAAACATCCCAGAAAGCATTCGTCGGAACTATGAGCTGATGTGAGTTTCTTCTACTTGATCTCGACAGCTGAATGTTGTATCCCTAAGTGTGTCTAAACTTTCTGACGAGTGATTCGATTAAAACAAGAAGACCCACACAGAGGCACTTACTCCTTTCTTCAAACAGAAAAATGATAGTTCTAGAGAAACAGAGTTGAGACGGCAGAGCTGCAGGTTTGTTTGTTCATGATGAAGACGGGAATGAGTCCATCAGATGGACAGCTCATGGTAAATGTGCGGGAAATCGGGTCACACTAATCTTTCTTGTCCGGGAAATTTCCCCTAAGCATTTTTTAACCCATTCATCATCAGTGTGATACGGGAATCATTTTTTACTATTTTCTCGCAGATCACTCCTCCACTGCGTTAACTTACAGCCACGAAGCTGATGCGGCTCAAATATGAGTTATTTTAAATGCAAAATGGTTCAAATTACTCTATCGACACAGACATTTATATCGTTAGTCTGGCGTTTACCTCGGGTGCACTGTGGAGTGAGTCAGACTGTTTTTAATGCAGGCTAGCTGTTACCGTAGAAATGCTTTAGCCTTGCCCTAGCCTAGCGCCACTACACTCTTCAAATACAAGAACTGCATGAATTTAAGAAAAAAAATATCTCCAGACATCAACAACACTCTGGATAACTAAGAAAAATGAGGCCCTATGTCAAAAATCTTTAAGCGAAAATTCTTTGGAATATTTTTAGTGTTCATCGTTTAGACAGATTGAAAACTGCACGGGGCTCTCTCTCTAAAAGCGCGTGGTTTCTCTTTGGCTTTTGCGCCACAACTGAACAGCGTGGTGCTTGGAGGTAAGCGCATGCGGATCGAACGGTGCGTAGTTCAGCGATGCGAACTGCTAAATATTGTCGTTCACCCACTGTTTCTTAAACATTACGTTACAATTGAGAAAATGGAAATAATAAGCTCCAATTTACATTTGTATTAGTGAAATATGAGCCTTGATATTGAGGAGCTCATGACGCTCTGCATTGGTCGTTTTCCTCTGAGACTTTTAGGCACAAGTTTATACATTTCTGTTCCATGACTCTGTTCTGATCATATTTAGTTTAGATCCATTTATCCTGCAATCTCACATTTCTCCAAACATAAACAATATGCAGCCTATATATAGGGTATATACAGGGTGCGATTTGTCAAAAAAACAGAAGTGTGGATAGTTACTCAGTCACTTTATTGCATAAAAAGCTCATACATTTCCTGCTGTTGAACTTGAAACCCAGTGTTGTAAGATGTGTTCTAACTGTCTAGTAGAAGCTCAGTGTGTGGAGCTGAGGGTGAAGTTGATGCCGCCGTGTGCAGGGCGTCCGGCCTGTGTAATGATCAGGCCCGGCCCTAACCAATTTGGTGCCCTAGGCAAGATTTTAAGTGACGCCCCCATCGCAGTACAGTACTTGCACTGCTAGTGTACATATACTCACAAGAAACTTAATAGCTTTGTTTTAGACATTTATTTAAATAAAACAATTGCACATTCAAAAAACTTATTATAATAATAATTAAAGAAACAAAAAAAAATTAACATATGAAATACAATATAGATTACATAAAGTATTACATTTAAATACTCCCGAAATGAAAAGTGTAAACAAGTGACATTAACTTAAATACAATAGAAATACGGCACTGTGCAAAATAAGACATTAGTATCTTATCTATCTTACAATTACAAAAACAATTGCACATTCAAAATACTTATTATAATATAATATCTTATCTTATCTATCTTACCTATATATCTTATATATCTCGTCTATTAGTATCTTTAGGCACAAAAATACTACAAGGATGTGAATTAAAAAAAATGAAAAGATCTTAAAAAGAGCTCTATTGGTGTTTTTGGTCCTGCCTTAAATTACACTAAACTACAGAAACTACACCACCCCCTCCTTAATCTCACATGACTTGCTACCAGTGTTGGGAACGTTACTTTAAAAAAAGTAATTAGTTATAGTTACTCACTAGTTGTTCCAAAAAGTAACTGAGTTAGTAACTGAACTACTCTATAATGAAAGTAACTCGTTATCAGGGAAAGTAACAATTTGTGTTACAAAAACTTGCTTTATATCAACATTTTCAAAAGTCATTTGAAATGAGTAGAACAGACAGGTGTTTGTACTATCATGTACAAGATGTTCATGTTCTGAATGAACTGACAGGGGGGTAGAGCAGAGGTGGGAGCCTCTGTGACTGAATGGTATTGACCAGTATTTGCGTCGCTGTTTTATTAATGTAGGAATACGGCCGTATTCAAAGAGAATGGGGAGGAACAGGAGTAAAAGAAACAGGTACTAACGCAGCCAACGATCAGGGCAGACTTTACGCACAGGCATTGTGGGGGGGGGGATCAACGATCATCAACTCGATTGTCCCCCGCGGCCGCTCCGCGCTGTGGGGAGGACGAGCCGCGGGTCGGGGGCACACGTAGTTTTTGGAGCAGAGAGCACGAGCTCTGCACACACAGGCAGCGCGAGTACTCCGTGAAAAAATAACGTCGTTACCTAATGCCGTTCTTTTAAACGGCGTTATTCCAAACACTGCTTTCTTGAGGCAAAGTCATCTACAACATCATCATATTCCTGTGCATTGTCAATGTAAGTGCGCGCACATGTGCGGGTGATGAGTGTGCGTGGCGGCAGGTGCCTTAGAGCGGTGGGAATCAGCAGCAATACGCACCCGCTTTTCAGAGCGCGTGAGGAGGCCGGAAGAGTAAAAACACAGTTTTGCGAAAAATGTGTTCAATTTGGAACATCATAACCACTCCTACTACATCATATCTGACACAAGTGAAACGGAGACTCTGTCTGGAAAGAGGGAATCTTCATGTCAAGCAGCAGCAGCGGTTTGAAATGCCTTTCCCGAGCCCAGGCATTCGGATCAGAGGAATCATATGGAAACACGTGCGCGATCAAAATAAAGGACGCACTGGATTACAAACATGTTTTTAAGTGGATTTTATCATGACGTGATCGCTGGACAGACAGGTAGGTACTACACACTCCAAACCCACACGTATTGAAATAATATCCAGGGAGAGAGGAAAGCGGCTCGCCACTTTCCTCTCTCCCTTTCTATTTGCCTGAAGTGTCAGAGAAATGTAGGCTCGTGAAACTATATATACTGTCACCAAAGAAGCAACAGCACGAGTGGTTAGGTATGTAGACACCATAATGATATCATTTAAATATTGTGCGGGTAGCAGCTACCCGCCGACCCGTCCATATCACTACCCACCTGCATACCCGCGGGTAAAATTCCAGGACGTAAAATCCGCCCGTTTCAGCAACTCTTGCGGGTACCCATCCGATACCCGTGGGTACCCGACCCAGTGCAGGACTCTGCCGTATTGTAAGAGTTTGTAAGACAAAGTCAAAGACATGTAAATACTATTTTTTAAACCATTCGTTGCAGTGTCAATGAAATACAATAAAAGCAGAAAGTTCATTACGTGGCTCTGGCGCCCCCTGGATGTACTGCGCCCTTAGCATTTGCCTATACTGCCTATGCCACGGGCCGGCCCTGGTAATGATCCAGCCTATAGCCGACTCCGAGGCAGAAAAATAATATATATGAGACGCAGAGGCCTATGTTATGTTCCTCTGTATAGTTTTGGATTATATTCAGCGAGGAGAAGCGAGGGAGAGAGGAGGTGAGAGACTTCAAATGGCCTGTGCATAGACGACGGAAGCAGGGGGGACCCCTCCAGAGCGAGTGTTGCTCAGGGAGTTGGGCCGTTTTGGAAAACTCTTGATGATCAAACTTTAAGTAACCAATGTAGTGTGACCAGGGCGACCGGTGTCTTTCTTTTTTCAGGGACAGAGCTGGAAATGTTACAGCATGCACATGTATGAGCGCGGCTGGCATTTCTCAGAACCGTGCGTAAAGGTTCCTCATCCACGAAAGCCACGAAAACAACTTTATATCACCAAACGTTCACGAGAACCACCTTTTCAAGCTACATTTCAACAGCGAACAGAGTTTAGCAGCACTTACTGAGTCTGGAGACGGACTGTTCAGCTTCACCTCACCGCTAGTGGCTCGCCTCTCTCCGCTTTCTCCGCTCGCCTCTCTCCGCTTTCTCCGCTCGCCTCCCTCCACTTTCTCCGCTATCTCCTCCGCCAAGTTGAATGCTTCGTAGCAGTAGGAGCCTTGCACTGCGGTGTTGTGACATTGTTGACACCGCTGACCAAACTGGGACACGCACATGTTTTCGCACGCTCACAAACACGGCTTTGCGGATTTGGGGTCAGTTTTTGAAGCTGGAGGAGAAATGAAGCGGTAGAGAGGACAGACTTGCTGTGTTATGCTGCGTTTACACATAAGCACGATGCGTTACGAATGGCATTTTTCCGTCATTCGTGACGTTCGTGACGTGACTTAACGCATCTCAATGGGATTCTTAACAGAACGCATCAGCTCGTGACATTCGTGACGTTCGTGGAGAAAGTTTTTGTCTGTCAAAAAATCTTCCACGAATGTCACGAATCACCCTCTGTTCGTGGAGTTCGCAACGGAGCGTGTCCTTTCGTGAGGAGTAGTGGCGCTTCGTAATTCAGCGTGAGAGCATTCGTAGCAGAATCACTGTTTTCACGCTCAAAATTGACAGAAACACACGCTACGCCCAAAGTAAATGTTCGTACCTGCAGTAGCTACGCCAAGGAAAAGTGTCACAAAGTCGGCCAATCCGCGCTCCAAGCCGCGGAGCGGCTTTCAGCAGGTGCTGAAAGTGTTCCTCCGACCTTTCTTCCTCCTGGGTCGTACCTGATGTTCGGGAGTTGGAGCCAGACGAGCCCAATGACTCAGGGGAGAGCACGGCCTCTGCTCCGCCTCCAACCCGGTGGAAGAAGATCACTCCACATTCGCCCAATTCTTGATTTCGGACAGAACGCGAATATTCCTAGTGACCCGTAACAGCCCGTGGCAGCGCGCAACACCACGTGGCAGCGCGCAACACCACGCAGCAGCGCGGGACACCACGCAGCAGCGCGCAACACCACGCAGCAGCGCGGGACACCACGCAGCAGCGCGCAACAACACGCAGCAGCGCGGGACGCATATTCGTGACCGTGCGTAATAATTCGTACCATTAATCGTAACGCGTAGTAACAGGTCGCAACAGTTAGTGGCGGCGCGTGAAACCTCTGCCCCGAATCATCCAAGTCCACTCACATTCGTGATCCTTGGCCACGAATGTGCATTTGTGGCATTCGTAACGCATCGTGCTTATGTGTAAACGCAGCATTATCAAACATCCGCTGTTTGTCAGAATCGTGTAGTGTGTTCGCTCTTACGATTCTCAGTCGTTAAGTGTGAACCCCCAGACGTTCAATAATCGCACTAGATCCAGTTGTGTAGTGTGGACCCCCCATTCTATATAAAATCGTTTAAGACTAGAAAAATCGTGTAGTGTGTGCACACCTTTATAGGCTACACTTAAAAAGTCCACTCTCACAATATAGTTCCCCGGGCCTGTGCCATCCCGGGAGCGCGTCAGTTTTCAGGCATTCATAACAAAAAACACGTTCTGCAAAAATCCTGGTGCAGGTGACGTTTAATACAATATTACAGCAGAAGTAGGGATAGGGATAAAAGAAACAGAGACAGGGACAAGAAAACCAGAAAGGGGGAAAATTCCCCCCATCCCCCCCAGCAAATCGCACCCTGGGTATATACCATTTCTTTAAAAAATGCTTATAATGAGAGATTAATTCATGACAGATACAAATAGCTCATGATGGATTTTTTACAACCCTAAAATGAAGGGTAGAAATTATCCTTAACTAAACCAGTGCCATAATCGGAGCCTAAATAAATAAAGTAGAGCGAAAGTGGGAAAAGGATGACAGTGAAGCCTCTGGGGAAAAGGGATGCCAGTAAAAAGATTAATGTTTGTAGAGAAACAAGACAAGATTGGTCTGTTGAAGAGGTTTACTACAAGTCAAGTCCCTAAATGGAAACAAAAGCACCCATAGAAAAATTAATTTTTAAGGTTAGAGTTGAATGGTTTTTTACTGTCCCCTTTCCCCCCTTTTGCTCTTGCAACACACAGTTGTCTCCTGGGCATTTCCACACACTCCTCCTCTGCTTACTTATCCACAGCAAATCTGGAGCTTATTATTTCAAATGGTGGAGCTGGGCCAAGTTACATAATGAAAAAGGGGTTCAATTCAGGTAATGCTTGCAAGTTCATTCATGCTACTATCTTACCCTTTAGGCTATGGGTAAAAAAAAGGCCTTACAATAGACTGTCAGCAGCTCTAATTCATTTACTGTGGACAATTTAGACTCACAAGACTTATAAAAGGGGAAATTGTGTCTTATTAAAGAAAAGCCATCCCAGGAATCCACATGTAAAGGTTGCGATATACGCAATAGAACAAGGTGATAACGGGCTGCCAAATGTTGATAAGAGTTATAGGCCTTTCTCGTAAAAGCTATCAATAACTAAACAACTTGCCGGTAGTTACCAAAAAAAAAAAACATTGATATATTTATACATTGTCTTCTATTGGATTGATACTGGTAAATGATTTGGTAATTACATTTCTAGTAAAACGTTTAAATGCAAACGTTTGTCAGAACTAGGGCTGGGTATTGCCAACAACTTCACCATATGATACGTATCACGATTCATGCATATTGCGATAGAGTGCCCATTAATACAAGATATGCCAAATTTTAAGAAAAAAGTAACTTATAGTTGCACAAAATGGAGGTTTTTATTCTTTTATTCTGAATAAGGTCAGAGTGCAGTTCAAGCAGTTCAAGCTTTTTATTGCAGTAGTGGGAGTGCATGTTGTGATACGTTCTGAATTAAAATTATGGACAGACAAAAACATATTTGCGTTTCACGATACAGTTGATTTGAAAAAAAAAAAAATAGAAAAATAAAACACTCCTCCATAAATATTTAAACAATATTTTGTCACATAAATAAAGTGGTCTAACAGTCAAATGCGCTGTGGGAAAGGAAAATAAGAATGCACTGATGGTTGGTTTTGAATTATACAACTTTCCTTTAAAAACCTTAAATTTACAATGTTTCCCAATCTGGTGTCCGGGGACCCCTGGGTGGATTTGAGCAATAGCAGTTGGTATCATAGTCAAAGGTTCCTAAGACATCGTTTGTATTTGGTAGTTTAGATGTTGGACATTGCGCCTCTCATCCAAGTGCGCTAGTGCTGCTGACACTCAAACGGCCAAGTACAGATGACTGCTTAGGAGCCTTTGCCTGTCATGGAAAGTGACTGAGAGCTTGCACTGTAGCAGCGGGATGGAATTATTAAAAAAATTATAATAATAAATGGCAAGTAAGAGGAGGCTCAAGAGGTGAGATTAAGGTTTGCAGAATAACGCTGTTTACAATTGCAGAAAAAGCTGTTGTAGTATAATAAGTATGTTCTGCTCTCGATTTACATGTTTTAATATTTTTATTAATCGGTTTTAAACTGATTCCTTGCGACGGTGGCGCAGATGGTGGAGCGGGTCGTCACATGACCGGAAGGTCGGGAGTTCGAATCCCGCCTCCTGAAGGTGTACGCTGTCGTTGTGTCCTTGGGCAAGACACTTCACCCACCTTGCCTCCAGTGTCTGCGTACATTGGTGTATGAATGGGTGAGAGGTTCCTTACTGTAAAGCGCTTTGAGTGCCTAATGAAGGTGGAAAAGCGCTATATAAGTTGAGACCATTTACCATTTACCATTGTTTTCATATGGGTTTATTGTGATCTCTGATAACAGCGCGAACAATAGAGCTGCTTGTGTAACCTGGAAACTCCCCGCAGTAAAAAACTCGTCCTTCCTCACATTGTCAGACTTGTGTTGGACAGACTCAAGAATTACTTTGTACTGAATTAGTCACTGTTTGTCTAACGCCTCCCCCTTGAAGGCAGCAGGATATGCTCCGCACTGTCCACACAGCACGAGTGGTAGGGTTGGGCCATATCGTATCGCATATCGTTATCATGATATAATGTTTTGATATCGTTGTAATTTTTTATATCGTTGTGGACACAATATAATTTATGTTACGCTCCATCAGAGCAGCATAAACGGTGACTGTAGAACACGGGGACACGTGCTGAAAAAGTACAAATGAAATGAAGGATGTAAACTGCTTGAGTAGATCATATTTGGAAGACAATTATGCCGTAAAAAAAAAAAAGAATAAAATATCACTGAATGAATCTTCACAATAGGCGTAAGGCGTGGATTTTGAAGTAATTCGTCCATTGTCCATTATATCGTCAAATATATCGTTATCGTGATATTTATTTTTTCATATCATGATATAGATTTTAGGCCATATCGTCCAGTCCTAACGAGTGGGAATATTCTGATTCTGAATGCCCCACTCATCTGGTAAAACGTGGAGGACAGAGCCAAACTCTGCTCATTTAACAGCAACATGGAAAATGTCAAATCACACTGTGGGGCAGCTGGCCAATGTGGTCAAGGAAGCGGAATCGGGGGAAAAATCCCATTAAAGAAAACATTATTTCAAAGATTCACTGTGGTGATGTGGGAAAATCAAAATATATGTATACACAAAAAAACTCAAAAGGCTCAACAGATTTAAAAAAACTAAAATTAACTCACATGTACCCAGCTACACTGAAGGTTCTCTAGACTTTTACACACTCCCCCCAGCAGGTAGACCTTCCCCCAGGTGAGTACATGTCTCTAACAGCCAGGTAAGGATCAGGTTTTAGACTTAGGTAGGTATTTAAACCTTACATTTTTACAGGCTACTTTAAACCCCCAAAAAATGACTTAAAAACAGTTAACACAAAATACCAAACAAAATACAAAAATACGCCATAAACTAGAAAATCTCCTAACCAGTTACCCCCTGCTCATGGGCTTGTACAGAGCCAAGGTTTCAAATATGGCTGCCAGAGAGGACACGCCTTAGGGTTTTTGATTTCAATGGAAATTAACTTGACTAAATAAATGTTTGGAAATAAAACACATTTAATCTGTGCATGTGTGATAATTTAATGTTAACAAAACAAACACGAAACAAAACAAACCTGGAACAGTAATGCTTAGCTGTTTAGTTAGATATTGCAAAAACACAAAACAAAGAGTACATGCTCACTGAGTAAAAAGACAAAATAAAATAATGGGACAAAGTAGCCTGAACCTACTTTGTCACACACACAGATCGGTCGGGTTCTCATACCAAGAGCCAAAACAAAATTTCTTCAACAAACGGTAATGAAAACCAGCAACTTAAATTGATTCAAAACAAGGATCTGTGCTCAAGAAACAAATGCTTCTGGGAGCGTTGTACTTGGTCAGCGGGCAGACGAATGGAAACAATATAATATGAAATGTTATTGATTATATTAATTATGATGTATATCTAGAAACAAATTATTTGCATATGAATTTTTAATCGGGACTATATTCCGGAAACATAATAATGAATGAAACTAATTAATTGTAATTGCTAAAAAAGCAAAAACACACACATGCGCGCACACACACACACACACACACATCCTCGTAGCTCTGTCTTAGTGGGGACACTCATAAACATAACGCATTACCCAGCCCCTAACCCCAGTTCTAACCAGGAGTGTGACAATATATACATTTTTTGAAATATCGCGATATTTTGCGGGACAATACGATACCGATATTTTTTATTCCGATATCGATACTTCATGCATATTAATGAGCAACGTCATGCATATTAATGAGGCAACAGTGCTTACTGTGAAATAGAAGCCAATAATGATCAAGAATTCAGTCAGGACTACAGGGGGCAGCACTACAGTTTTAAGCACTTAGACCAAAAACTGTTACACAAATAAATTACTTATAATGATTATAATTATAAAGAAGATTAATTTAGGGTTGATTTATTCCTCTTTTAAATAGGACTGTGATTTCTTGTTTTATTTAAAGGGCCTATACGGAGTTTAAAAATGTTAAAATAATGTGATTTTCTCCCCCAACATGTTCCAGCCATGTCCTAATGTGTAGAATGAGCCCAGACCTGTTCACCACAACTGCCACTAAAAGCCTGCACTGTCACTCAGAAAGGTTTAATTCGGGTCCGAATTGCCATCATGCACGAGCTTAATATAGAAGCTGCAGTTACACATTAGACCTGACCGATGTTTAGACCCATTTTCAGTGTGTAATTCAGGGATTATTTATAAAAGTGGTACAAAGCACATGAAAAGAAATGTAAATGATGAATAATATGTAGTATGTTAAAATAAAGGTTAAAAGTAGCATTTTTATCGTGATGTATCATAGGTTATTTAGGTGCAATATATCGATTATCACAGTATCGGCGTATTGTGAGATAATCGTTATCGTAAGCCATGTATCGCGTATCGATTCCCTAGTTCTAACCCTAACCTTAAAACCCCATCTTGATCCTCAAATAGCCCTCTGACAAAGTGAGGACCACCCAAAATGTCATCACTTCCTAAAAATGTCCTGAGTCTGTTGGTCTAAAACCCATTGATGTCCTCGCACTTACAAGAACACACACGCACTCACAACTGTAAAGATCCAGGATTCCTGATCCAGGATGTCACTGAAATACAGGATACAGTATTGTATTGAATTGCCTCATCTCTAAAGCATTTGGTGCTTTCGCTTTCCAAATGACTCGTCCTGTTTAAGATTCAGATTCACAAAACGACCATTTTAGTCAGAAACTGTCAACATTTTACCCAAACAGAAATCGCTTTGTTGTGACAAACTAAAGGGTGTTTCATGTCCCCGCGCTCTGTGGTGCCGTTGTCCTCTGCAGATGTGGCTTTGCAGAGAAAAGGCAGTTGACTTTTGAGGTCACGGATTGTGTTTCAACATCAACCATTTGATGGATTTCCTACATGCAGAGTGCGTTTTTATTTAGTTTTTCTCTTTTGATAAGGCGCTAAATACACCAAAGCACCAACGGATTGAACTCATTTCTCGTTTTAGTTCAGTTTTAATCCAAGGGCGCATTTGAGCGTAAAGGAAATATAGTACAGACACTGACAGTGAGTCAGAAACAGCGTCACATGTATTGTGTATTTTGATCATTTTTATGTTATGTGTAATGATTACATTTAATGCAGCGGCTCTTAACCTGTGACTCAATCTCCACCAGGGACTTTCTACATTTCTACACAAGCTTCATGGTTCACAGTAGATTACTGTCCTTGCAAAATAACCCGTATGTATAAAGTAATAAACATAGAGACATTTTCTGTTTGGGCACTAAATTAGAGGTCAGCCAATGTGGGTTTTTCTAAGGCCGAAGCCGAAATGCACCACCAACATTTTAATTTTTTTAAATGTCTATAATCCTGTGTATGAAGCTTTTAAACTGTAAAATGTCTCCGTGTTGAACTGTGAAATGATGTACCTGATCAACACTTTTTGTAAACAGTTTGGTGAAAAGAGGAAAGTAGTTGGCAAAAAACACATTTCTTTCTTTCATCTTCAATTAAAGCACCTGTTTTTTTATTTTGTAAAAGTTCACGAAAGTTTCATAAAGTTTATGAAAGTTGCTTTATCAAAGTTCTTCTTGTTTTGTAGATTCGCTCTTTCAGATTTATTTCACTCTAGGAAATCCATCAAATTATTTACAAATTCCGTCACAATCCTTGCTTACAGATTCCCGTTGTCTATAGTTAATAGTAATTAAAGTAATTAAAATTGTTTTTGTTTCAGGGAGAGTGAAAAAACCAAGCTGCTGATTTCTCAACAAACGCAGAAAGTCGTGGAGAAGGAGGCGGAGACGGAGCGGCTCAAGGCTCTGATCGGTAAAAGATAAATGTTCTGAAAAAACTGGCGGGTCAAAGATCATTAAAAGTGTTCACATGCCACAATAATTCTATATTTTGTTCCCTCCCCAGAGGCGGAGAAAGTGGCGCAGGTGTCAGAGATCAAGTTCGGGCAGAAAGTGATGGAAAAGGAAACGGAAAGAAAGATCTCTGAAATTGAAGGTGTGATAATTTATGGAATCTTTGACTTGATTGCACCCTCGTCCGTCATTATAAACATGCTGGGGCCGGTCGCTGCTATATAACGTTAGCACTGAGCCGCTCCTCTTGTCACTCATCGGAGATACAGCTGCCATAAAACTGCGGTTCAAGAACTTATTTGTTGCAATTATTGGTTTGAGTGAATACGTTACATAATCGTTCTGTGGCGAAGGCAATTGGCGGCGAATGGAGAAATACGTAGATTATCAGGCTTATTTGATTGCCACACATGTTTTGAGATAAAGTACTTTTTTTTGGCATGCCTTTTTGAGGTAGCCTGGTAAACCACGAAGGAGGAAGACACGCACATCCCAAAAAACTTAAAAAGCGTGCCGGACCGAGTGAATATACAAACAAAAAACAGAGAAGATCCGCACAGCTTTCTTAGCTCCCAAGTAGCGAGTTATTAATAATAGCACCTAAGTGGTAACGTTTCGGGCTTGGCCCTTCATCAGACCGTCTGATGAAGGGCCAAGCCCGAATACCACTTAGATGCTATTATTAATAAATCGCTACTTGGGAGCTAAGAAAGCTGCGTGGATCTTCTCTGTTTTTTTAGCCTGGTAAACCACACCTGCTTTTATTCTGCACGAAAGGTGGGTCTGGACATACAGTACACGGTAAACAAATGACTGATTGGCGGCTGAGGCCGAACCAGTCACGACAGTCACAGAGAATTGACATGGTTGCGTCACTCGCTGCTCACTCAATGAATATTGACATGTGAAGTAGTTAATAGCCAACACTAATCATGGATGAAGTAGTCGAGGATTTTGCCTCCGCGTTCTCATGAGTTTATATTCAGTTAATCTGAATTGGACTACAGCCGTCGTCACGATTAAAAGTCAGACGTTTCCAAGCATCTCACTGTCAGTAGTGTTTCTTGAACTATTAATTGATTTGTGTAAAACATCGCTAATCCTTATTGGGAAAATAGCGAGAGAGGAAGAACAGTGGCGTCCGGAGATCACACTCGGAGTTCTTCCGATTTGTCTCTGACTGCACTCTTGTCTTAGCTAACAATAACATGCTTCCTTTTGAATGATCACTCTTGTCACATGGAGCAACTGTGGAGTTGGAAAATTATGTAATCTGTGCATATTACAGACTCCTTGACAGCAATGAAACAAGACCATTTCTTGTAAATGCTGTAATGACCCTTTTTTATTTAGTTTTTTTAAAGTGAGTGTTTTGGTTCTGCGGGTTTGGCTTTTAGAGACTTGCACTATTTGCAAACGTGTAAAGATAATATTACTGTGGTCAGAGGTTGGAGTTTACTTTGAGCTGTTTCGATGTGTGCCGTTCCAGCTACAAAACCGTTTTAATAGTCTGGTCTTATTTCATTCTCTGTTATGCCATTAGCTGTTAGTGCTATAGAAAGAGTTTGTATCATTTATTCTGGTGTTTTCGATTGATTTCACTCTCTTACCCAAAGTCAGAGTAGCTAGCAGTTGTCTATTCTTTGGAGTTTGGTTATTTCTCCCGTTAGCCTTGAACTGGAGCCGGCATCCCCCGCTCATCTCATTGTCCACCAGCTCCCTCTGCATTAAGTATGCTCCTCATTTGTTCATCTAAAGGTATTGAAGACCTTACAATGTCATAGAAACTACCTCTGGACTAGGGCCTGACCTATCGGCCGATATTGTAAAAAAAAAAAAAAAGCTCGATATTTCCGGAACTGAGAATGATAGCGACTTTCCGCTCAGTCAGAGCTTTAAAATACTTTTGCTCATGATTTTGGAACCATAAGAGATAGACACTTACCCTTTTTTTTGCTTTGGAATCTGCTGATTTTTGACGAGCTCCCCTCTGAAGTACCAACTGAATGTGAACGTCCTGAATAAATCAACCCTAAGCCCCTCATACGGTGCCCCCTGCTGTCACATTTCAACACTGACACGTTTAGAAGTATCATACACAGGATTATAGACGATGCATTTCGGTATCGGCCTAATAAATGTATTTGAGAGATTCAAAAAAATACATCAAATTAAATTACTTAAAATATCGGCTAACTCCCTTCATGACGGTATCGGCGAACGAGAGGAGGCGGGAGCAGAGGGGAAGAGCAAGGATAAGATGGAGGAGCTGACCAGTGCAGGACACCACGCTCCAAAACGGCAACAAACCCAGGAGGCGGGGCACCGTTTCAGAGGAGCAATGAAGGCAGTACTCTGGTTTGCCCTACCTCCAAAAACAAAGTTGGCCCACAATGGCGGCGTGGCTCAGTCGCAGCGGCTCAGGATTAAACCAACTTCTGAATTTTGTTGTATAATTGTATTATGGATAATCTTGAAATATCCCACAATAAACTTGGAATACAATGAAACACAACTTAATTTTGGTAAAAGATAAAGTATTACGTTTGGAAAAAATGCAAATAAATGAACAGGCCATAAATATTGAGCCCTAAATGGGATTATTTATCTGTCATTTATTGAACGATAAAGTTGATTGAGTGTTTATCATGACAGCCACTTTATAACAGCCTCTATTAAAACCGTGTGCATTGTTTGTAAAGATTGTTGCAGATTGTGGTCGGTGGTATATTGAAAGCAGATACATCTGTTCAGGGTTTCTTCTTCTTCTTGTCTCCTGAGAACAGTTGATCTTAAAAGTTCGATTCGAGCTCCTGTCGTCAATAATAATGGCGTCTGTTTGTCATTTACAGACGGTGCTTTCCTGGCGCGGCAGAAAGCCAAGGCAGACGCAGAGTTTTACACAGCGCTTAGAGCAGCCGAGGCCAACAAGGTAAAAGGTTTAAACATGCGTCACTGATTCCAATATCTCATTCAAAGGATGTGAAAACAGTGTAACCTGTTTGGTTTAATGCTCTGACTAGCTTCCATATCTAATACATTGCTGGCAGCACATCAAAATGATCTTTATTTTTCATATTAAGAGATGTTTGAGCTCAATTCACATTTCAATATGAGCGTCACGATGGTAGTTACCATGCCTTCCAGCAACATGGTCCCGGGTTCGATTCCCATTCTGGGACTTTTCCGCGTCTGCGTAGGTTTCCTCCGGGTGCTCCGGCTCTAGCTCTAAAAAATATGTGCAACATACAATTCCCTTCTGGGCAAGAGCTACCAGGTGGGACTTTCCTGGAATTAATAAAATGAGCGGAATAGATTTAATGCAGATTCAGAAAACGTTTTTGAACCAAAAGGGCAATTCATTTGTTGCAAACTCAGAACATTTGACAAAACATTAAAGGCTCAAAATAAACACACTCACTTCAGAATTCAACAGTTCTCTGTCAGAAGGGATTCAAAAAGTTGGAGAACTGATAAGTTTTCCGAGAAGGTACAAACGACGTCCAGAAGGCATGAGCAAGTTTAGCAACGCTGGCCAAACACAAGTCTGTAGTGGCTTGAGCTGAGATTGAACAAACAACTATGAGACCATTTTGTGAACATTGCTTCAGCTCCGGCATCTTTTCTACTGTGTTTAAGTGAGTCTGTAAGTTTGCAAAGTGAGGAGAGATCAATATGAAACGAAACAATCAAATGTGTCCCCTCTTTAACCAGAAAGCCCTTCTTAGTTTGCAAAATGAGGAGAGCAGGAAGACGATTTTAAAAAGTAAATGATCAATGATTCCTGAAATACGGAAATGTGCCCCTAATTTGAACAACTAACTGCAAGAAATCTGTCGACGAGGCCGTTTTTTGTTTTTGTTCACTCAATCTTTTTTTGTAATTTAATGGACAGATGATTTTACATTTATTAAAGAAATGACCAAAGACCTCTCCACTTACAATTGAAAATGCCATTAGGGTTATAGTCACTACGGGTGGGCCATATCATTATACCGATATCATTTTTTTATTTTGTTCTCATTTTTTATATTGTTGTGGACACTAAATAATTTGCGCAGTTGTGCACTCCAGCTTCGACTAAAGTCAGGACCAGGCACGGACGGAGATTGTAGCTAATGTTACACTCGGCTCCACTCAGAGCAGCTTAAACACTGACTGTGTAAGGACACAGGAGCAGGGGCTTAAAAGTGAAATGAAAAATAGCATGGCGCTAAAAAAAGGAATAAATCAGTTTGGTTTGAAATAATATTCCCAATAGGCGTAAGGCTGAGATTTTGAAGTATTTTGTCCGTTGTCCATTATATCGTCAAATATGGCATTATTGTGACATTTCTTTCTTACAATATAAAATCTATGGCCTAATGGTCATCCAGGTTACACATTATTTGTCTTTGCTTCATATTTCCTTTGTGTTCTCTTCCAGCTCAAGTTGACCCCGGAGTATCTGCAGCTGATGAAGTACAAAGCCATCGCGGCCAACAGCAAAATCTACTTCGGGAACGAGATCCCGCACATGTTCGTGGACTCGGGGTCGGCCGAGAGCTCCGTCAAAGCCTCCGCCGCCATGGACATACTGGGAGAGCAGATGATGGACAGGGATTAAAGGGGTCACTGGACTTTTATGGACCACCCAGGGAGATCTACTGGTCTTAACCACCGGACTTACTTACCGGGTTGGTCCTCACGGGTGAATTACAACGCACTGATGGCCAAGACTTTTTCTCAGAGGACTTATAATCACTGTTACCCTCCACTTGACCAAAGGATTATTTTTAGAGGTAGCATTGCTGGGTAATTGCTGGACAGTCTTTTATTCTGTGTGATGTAATGGGAATGGGGCAAACTAAATGTATGTGTCAGTACATTATGTCAATCTTTACCATTGGAGGAAAGATATTAGTCGAGACACAGCAGGTGAAAACATTTTTTTTCACATGTTTTAATGTCACCTCACTCATGTTTATTTTATGGCTTTGTCGACTTGTGCTTAGGAGTTTGTAGGAACATCGCTGTGCTTCCTATGTTTAGGAAGATACCATTTGTTTTCTCAAAATTAGTTTTTCATTATGCTGTTGCAACAAAACCTTCACATTAGTCACACCTACAGACGCCAAACCTTTCACTCTTGTGCTTAAAGTCACTATACCTGATGTTCTTTTTTTTTTCTTTTACTGGAATTAAATTTGTTTTGTCCTCCATTAGTCCAGCTATCCACTATCTTCCACTTTATCCGGGGCTGGGTCACAGAGCAGAGTCTGAGCAGAGATGCCCAGACTTCCTGATCCACACACCCTCCAGCTGTTCTGGGGGGACCTCGAGGCGACACCAGGCCAGCTCAGAGACACAGTCCTGCCAGCGTGTCCTGGGTCTTCCGCGAGGCCTCCTCCCAATAGGACAATTCCTGGAACACCACCTCGATGCGAAGGAGCAGCGACTCTACTCTGAGCTCCTCCTGGCTAACTGAGCTTCCCGCCCTGAGCAGGAAACTCATTTCGATTCACCTGCCGTGTCTCGCCTTCACAGAAAACGTACAATTCTGAACTGAAATGTGGGTTACACCTGATGCACAGACGCTGCATAAATACAATTATGGTAAAACAAAATATAATTCATGACAATCGGTTCTAAAAAACAGGGAGTGCATAAAACAGTTGTGATGTAAAAGAATGTTTGTTTTATTTGGGTAAATGCCATAAACCATAAAAAAGATTGAAAACGCCTCTGGGGGAAAGTGAGTCGAGGACAGATCGGGTTGAAAGCACTTGCACCGTGTATGGTCTTTTGAGTTATGTTTTCACTGTTTTTCTAAATGCTATTTAAAGCATCAGGAACTTTGAAGACTGCTGTGGAAAAACATTTAGCTTATTATACTTTTTAAAACCTGTTTGTTGGGCCACCACTGTAGTAAACTGCTTATAAGATGCACAATGTAGAAATATAATAAGAAAAGGTTCAAAGATTTGATTTGATTTCCATATCTTCAATAAGGAAACTGACACTTGGCATCTCCCCAGTAGTAATAATGGTATAATGATGGGCTGTTTCCTTTGTAGTGTGTATTTAAATGTGTTTGTTTTTACTCCACGTCTTTCTTTGACAGGAGAGTGGAACGTGAGGAAAAGTTAAAATATTGTTGTCGCTGCACATTATGAAAATACTACTTGTTTTTCGAAATATTTTATGACTATACTATGACTATATGATGCCAAGTCAAGCATATTCTTATTGCACTAAATGGATCAAGTCATTGAAAACACTGATTCAAAGAGAAAGATGGAGGGAAAGAAGGAAATGAAGAGAGAAACTGAGTGAGAAAGGGAAAGGGAAAGGAAAGGGAGAAAAATAAAAGATGAAAACAAAGAAGGAAAGGGAGAAAACAAAGGAAGAAAGAAAAGGAAAGCGAGAAAGGCTGGAGAGAAGGAAAGAAGAGAAAGATAGTAAAGGATAGAAGCAATTTTTTTTCAAGTTTCTTTTTATCTGTTTCTGCAATATGGAATCCTGGGGAATGATTATGGGACGTTCACATAGATTATCTGAATTGACAGAATATTGAACCTAGGCTTAGAAACATGGACACAAACCAAGTGTACGGACATAATATAACACAAAAATAATCCGAAACATCGCATTTTCATTCAGGGCTCCACTTGTAGAATTGCGACTTTGCAAAGCCGCACCTTTAGATTCACGTGTGTCCAACTTCTGTGCAAAATACCGTATTGCGCTGCCCTTTTATTTTCCGTGGTTTGTATGGGGGGAAAATATTGAAGTGTGACCAATCGTGCAGGGAATTTGGCTGGAGGGGGTTTCCTGTTGTAGCTGTTGGTTCAATTCCCACAGTGAACTGACTTTCTCTTTCGTGGTCTTTCTAACTTGATTGCAGTTGCTTTTCTATTCCAGCACCTGTTTAATGTTTTGTTTTGTTTTTTTAATGATGAGGGGGTGTTGTACATTCATGAAGATGCTGTTTACTTTAGCAAAAGTTGCTTGATCAATAAAAAAAAAGAGACTGTTTTGTATCATCTCGGTGCATCTCCTGTTTCAGAAATCATAGGAGCGTCGTAAGAGTTGCGCCACTGCTCATATCTTTGCTTGTGTTTTAATTTGTGGCTAATACAGCGCACATGATTGTTATGATTGTATTATTATTTATTATGACTTGTCGAGGGCATGTGTCCAGGAAAGTTGTGTAACGTTTAACAGGCTGCAGTCTGGGTAAATATTTCTTATCACGGTTGGCCCCACAGGGCTTGGCTTTGTGTTTTGAAAAGTTAATTCACATTTTGCATGAATGGGTCCTGACTGGTCGTAGTTGCCTCTAAATCTTTCATTCAGCGGCAGTCGTCGTGTTGGTCGGCGTTGTCAAAGGTTGCGCAAGTTTCAAGTAGGAGCAGGTTTTCGAGTCGCTGCCTGTGTAAATTTACCATCACTTCTTTCTGAACTCTCTCATTCCGTCACTGCAAGTGCAAGAACATTCCCAGAACAAGCGCAATGATCTAAGAAGTTGCAACCAAACCTGGTTCAAGATGTGGAGAAGATTTACTTGATCATTCCTCCTCCTGACCGGTGTTGTGGAGAATAATTTGAAACTGTATCTGGTTACAGAATGCTGAATACTTTTGGATAAACGCAAATAAGCAACAGGAGCACAGCAGATCTTGTTGTATTATCTTGTACAGTATTAGTATCAGGGTCCCAAATCTGAAAAGTAAATGAGATGATTCTGCTGCTGATCCTACTTGTTTTGCACATGAGCAAACGCTTGGTAAATGACCCCCTATTTAGACCATGAGGTACTTTCAATGAACTTACACTGTAGAAATTGTTGAGCAATCCAAAATTTAGATTTAATGCCAGTTTGAATGTAATGCTTTTTATTTGATTTCAGGCCTTGATTTCAGCACAATAGGTAGCGTTCACGATTTAGAATTCCATTTCAGTTGGAGGGCAGGTGTCAATACAACTCTATGGGAGAGAAACAGTTTCTGAAAGAAATTTCCAAAAAGAAAATGTCCAAATGTTTTCTCTGATCATCATGTGATAGTGATTGGATTCACAAACCTGACATGTGAATTTTATGGCTGAAAGTCCTTTCTACTGGCCAACATCAAGCACATGTTTTTGAATATTGTCTCCACTTTTGGACGCCTTTGTGAAGAAATAATTAGACCATAGTTCATATCTGCTGAAAGATATGACTTTGAACTTTGTGTCAGTTTTTGTTTCATATGAATTGGCCCAGTAATTACAGATATATTAGCAATGATTTAAGACTATAAATCTGCATTTTGAGCGTTGCTATGGTTACGGCCGTGGAATTTTCAGTTGCCCTCCACCTCAATGTTAAACTATAGGCTCTTTAGAACGCTGTGATGTCACGTGAACGCTACCTATTCATTCTATGACATTTAATGGCCCTGCTATATCACATGTAGGCCTATACGTCTCCGTTCATTACTTTTGTTGACTGAAATATCAAAATAATGCGCACCACATTTTGTGTTTATGGATTGTCTGTTTCTTTCAAAATTGGAACATGGTCGTATTAAATTCAATGTAAAAAACGTTACTACTATTTTACTTTATTTTTTTCACCAATACTTTTGAATAATAATTTGTTCACAGCTCGGTTACATGAGTAATATTAATATTTGAGCTCTATTTATTCCAAATCAGCTGCTGTCACAGGTGTCACTGATTGAGAGGAGGAGCCAGCTGTGGCTGCCACGCGCGCGCCGCTAGCTTAGTTCAGTGCATGGATGTACAGTATTAGGTTCAGCGCTAGCTCCTGAGTAACGTGGTCGGTGGGAATGTAAATGTGGTTATTAAAGTGTTAGCTTACGCCATAGTTTCGTCCAGTCTGTATTTTGAAAAAAATAAAAAGATGGAGGACGAGCCGCTGCCTTAGGCCATGTTGTAAACAAAAGTGGAACCTAGAAATCAGCTGCACAGTTTCGACAAGAGCTTTCAAGTGTTTTCAAATCCTCTGAGTTACGAAACAGAGACACATTTAAACAGTAAGTACTTGGACATATTTAAAGTGTATGCACTTTACATTAATTTCGTTCTCTGTCAAAATTGGTGATAACAAATTTCCTTATTTAGTGCTGACACTCATTAGTCTTCTGTTGCGATGCTGTGACATAATCTGCATACCCTTTACAAAACAGGCCTGTGGTAGTGTACGCCGAACAATCATTGTTTAACTACAAAAGTTAAATCATTTGTATTTCTGACTTTGTTTATACTCAAGTTTACATGAGCAGTGTAAAAGCAATGTCCTGTAAGGGTTTTGTTCTGTTTTCACAGACATGGCGTCTTTCAGCTGTGTGCTGTCTGAAGACCAGCTCCTCTGCTCCATCTGCCTGGAGGCCTTCACTGATCCCGTCTCCACGTCCTGTGGACACACCTTCTGCAAAACCTGCATCAACCACCACTGGGACCACAGCGAACAGTATCGGTGTCCTGTCTGTATGGAGGACTTCAGCACCAGGCCACAGTTAAAAACCAACACCTGTCTCTCTGAGATGGTCTGCCAGTTCAGAGGTCGTCAGGAGGAACCAGACCCCAAGGATCATGCTGATCCAGCTGAACCAGAACATGTTCCCTGTGACGTGTGCTGTCAACCCAGGCTTAGGGCACTGAAGTCCTGCCTGGTCTGTCTAGCCTCTTACTGTCCCACTCATCTAAAGCCCCACTTGAGCACCCCTCGCCTCCAACGGCACCAGCTTATCCGCCCCGTGAAAAATCCAGAGGAGCGCATCTGCTGTGAACATAACAGGCCTCTAGAGCTGCTCTGTCAAAAAGAGAAGGCAATCATCTGCCTCCAGTGCACATACTCAAAACACAAAGAACATTCTGCCGTTCCTCTAAGAGAAGAGAGTGAGAGAAAACAGCAGGAGCTGAAGACACGGATCAAACAAAGGCAACAGAAGATCCAGGAGATCCAGGACTCAGTGAGGATTAATAACAAGAACGCCGATCAAGAGATAGCTGAAGGTGTTAAAGTCTTCACAGCTTTGATGGAGAGAGTTCAAAAGAGTCTGGAGCAGTTCAAAAAGCAAGTCACGGGAAATCAGAAGAAGGTGGATGACAGAGCAGCTCAGCTGATCAAGAATCTAGAGCAGGAGATTTTTGTTCTGCAGCAGAGAGGAGCTGAGATGGAGCAGCTCTCTGAGGACCACTTCAGCTTCATTCAGACCTTCTCATTGGTGAAACCTGCTCCAGAGTTGAAGGACTGGACTGAAGTGAAGGTATCTCCTGTGTCGTACGATGGTCTGGGGGCCCAAGCTGTGTCTGAGCTGGAGAAGATACTTCTTCCAGAGATTAAGAAGGTTGCTAAGGAAGAACTGAGGAGGGTGCAGCAGTTTGAGGTCAATGTGACTCTGGATCCTGACACAGCTCATCCAAGTCTTGCTCTATCGGGTCACAACAAAGAGGTTCATCAGGACAATGTTAGGAAGAATCTTTCAGATCTTCCACAGAGATTTTCCGAAACATTCTGTGTTTTAGGAAAACAAAGGTTCTCCTCGGGGAGGTCCTACTTCCAGGTTCAGGTCAAGGGAAAGACTGAGTGGTTTATAGGAATTGCCAAAGAGTCTGTGGAGAGAAAGGGACCTGTCAGTCTGAAACCACTGAATGGATGCCAGATCATTACATTGAAGAATGATCAGTACTGGACTTTTGCTTGTCCTTCGGTCCCTCTGTCCCTGAAGTCTCGTCCTGACACTGTGGGGGTCTTTGTAGATTATGACGGGGGCGTCGTCTCTTTCTATAATGTAGACACTGCAGAGCTGTTCTTCTCATTCACTCATTGCTCTTTCTCCAAGAATGTCCTTCCATTTTTTGCACCTGGACGTTGTAATAAAGACAAGAATCCAGTTCCTCTGATTATTACATCTCACAGAAAGAAAAGGAAATGTACCTTTCACCGTGAACCTCTGTGAAGAAGTATCTTGAATAACTTAATGGATAATGGGGATTTTGTTGCCACACTGTTTTGAATTCCCCGTTAGTCTGACTTTAAACCATGGCAAAATGTTGAGTAACTACCTAGTTGTCACAGGAGTATATTTTTGGCAGTTTTTTTTCTTAGTGTTTCTGGTTAATGTAACTCCAAGGACATTATTATTTGTTGTCAACAAATGTGGCTGGTTTTGCCGATACCAGCTGTTTTAAGGCATATGTTTTTCATCTTTATTTATTTACTTTTGTTGATTATTTGAATTTTACTCAGGTACCGTGTTAGAGGAAACAAAAGCTTGTGAAATATATAGCTAATGGCATTGATTGTAAGTGGTTTGCCTTTCTCAAAGATGGGAATACGTGGAGCGTTAAACATATTGTAATGTGTTCATGATCACCTCTTTATGTCTTTGGGGCATCTACTAATAAGTTCACAATAGTGTTTATCTCTTCATTGTTTACTTTAGGCCCTTGGAGATAAGAAAGTATAATGTTAGTCGTTTTTGTTTTGTCTTGTATTGTTAAAAAATAAACATTCAGAACCAGTTTGGTTTCTTGCTTTATTTGGTTATGTTATTGTGGCAATGCGAGGGTTAACTTAGCAGTTTAAACATAATATTGTTGCCAAACAACGCCAGCTGGAGACGGCCAGCACCAAATAATAAAGCACGTAGGTTCGTTGTTGAATAAATGGGTCACAGAGGCCAGGCACTGTATAGAAAAGTTTTACATTTATTTTCACATTCTTTAGTTAAGACCAGGTTTGTCCGAAGTCCATTTCACCGTTCTTTAGTGGAGTTATTCGTTTTAGTCCGTACTTTCAGTTACATGTTACCACAGGTTACTCGTAAGGACGTTGCGCTCCACGAATCCAGTGACCGAAAAGGCAAACCAAAAGGTGGCAAAAAGGCAGGCGGCAGAGACGACCACTGCTTGGCCAGAGGCTACAAATGGAAAAGGCACGCGTCACTACCACAAGTACAAACTACTAGGATATGTTACTAAATTGACCACGACAACTGGACTGGAGAGTGACGAGGAGCTACAACCACAACACACGAGACTGGGCGTAAAAGGAAGTCAGAGGTCAAATAATAAACGGAAGTGCTATTTATCAGGTGACGGCCGGCGCGCACAGCCAACCACCATCAAAACGACAAGTGGCCCGCCTGCAGGCACACTGCTACATTATGTTCTACAACAATAAGAACCGACTTGTGTCCCTGGTTCCTGTGACTGGTCACATTATGATTGTACCCAGAGGTGGTGAGTAGGGTTATTAAAAATGAGTACAGGAGAACTATTAAATGTAAACAATTTTGCTCAAGTAAATGGTAAAAAATCAAAGTGACCCAATTAACTTCATGCTAAACTTCCTAGGAATTTGAGCAAATAGTTTTTTGTTTTTTTTTGTAAAAAGAAAAATAATCAGTTTTTTAGCATTTAAAAAAATATAAAAATATGTGCTGTTCTGTACAGTATCTTTAAGCAGCAAATCACTTTAACAGGTACAATTTACTGGAGGTACTCCAGTGAAAATAATTGAGGTCATGTATTTACTTCCTATACCCCCTCTGTCCTTAAGTCTAAAGCAGAGGTGGGCAAAGTAAGGCTCGGGTTAAGATCTGGACTCTGTGGTGGCCAATCCATGTGTGAAATTGAAGTCTCCGGCTCCTGAACTTTTCTGAAAGGACTCCTGTCAGCGCCGCATATGATTCACCTCCACACGTCACAATGTACGTAATATGACCACAAATTTCACATTATTCCTCAGAACATGAGTATGTATTTAGGGGACATGACAACTCACCCTTTACCCAACTTTAACCATTCCGTGTTCCTGTAATAATATGAGACATTCCATGAGGCTTAGTCAACATCAGCAGGGCCACACTTGGAGGAGTGTGGGGTCGATGCAACTCAATTGTTTTCTTCCTTTTGGAAAGAAACAATGTCCAAACAGAAAATCCAACAAATGTTGAACCTGGTCGTTATTTAGACGTGATTGGCAGAGGCAAATGGTACACCATTACTTAATTGTGTTTTGGTGATATAATAAAATATCTGTACTCCACTTTGAGTAAATCTTTAAGCTTCATGTGACACATAAAATAGATTGTGTTTCATGTGCTTTATTATTCAGAAGAAAAAGAAAAAGAAATGACTACTCCACACGCCTCTGGTCCTGGAATTCTCAAACCTGCCACGTTCGCCTTATCATTTTGAATATTGTCTCCACTTATGGACACCGTTCTGAGACCGTCACATGACCTAAATTCATACAGTTTTTGTTCCATGTGGACAGGTCATTACAGAGATAATATACTATATTACCATAGTTACCACTGTAGAGTTCACCGACTCAAACTTTGAGAGTCGCAGATGAGCCAGCCCAATACATGTATTATACACTATTATTCGCTTAGATAATAACCTCATATACTTAAACAGACACGGGATGGTGCAAAGAGTTACAGCAAACATCAACAAATAATCTATTTGAAACCTTTATACTACATATCGCCTCATGTAAAAAAAATAATTCTTAATACTATACGTACAGAAAAAGGACAGGTTGACTCAAATTATTTTTCTTTCAATTCACTTTCATGACCTTCTTCCCCCAGCCCTGATGTTGTGTAATGTAATGAATGATAAAATATGACAAGCGTTCATAAAGTACACTCTCACCGTCACACATTTGTACAGAGTGAAATTGTTGCCGCCTGAACATGTTGGTAAAGCCTCGGGACACGTCTTTCTGCCTCAATGAATTAACACCAGTTTCCTGAACGCCTCATCCCCAGTTTTCAATTACACTATAAATGGGTCTGTAGGGAGTAACTTTATTATTTACTGAAACAAAAGCACAGATCTGGGTCTCAGGTGAGGTTCATTTATCGGCCAGTCAAAAGAGTGGCGGATCAAAGGGTTGGCTTTTAAGGCTTTGCGCCAAAAAATTGTTTTCAAATGAAAGAACGGAATTTTTCGGAAGACACTGTAGAATTACGTGACTAAAACACATGAAAAGAACAAGCAGAGAATTGATGTTATGTTACTGGATTTAATGAACCGTTCTGATATGTTGCTGCTGCAGTTGGTCAGGTCTAACACAATGTGCCCAAAGATTAAGATCAGCTGATGACCTGGACATCCTGATTGACCGGGTTATTCCATCAGTGGATTTCTTCTTCCCTGATGGCATGGGAATATTTCAAGATGGCAATGCCAGGATTCATCGGGCTCACATTGTGAAAGAGTTGTTCAGGGAGCGTGGGACATAATTTTCACACGTGGATCGGCCACACAGTCCAGATCTTAACCCCATTGAGAATCTCTGGGATGTGCTGGAGAAGGCTTTGCACAGTGGTCACATTCTCCCATCATCTATACAAGATCTTGGAAAAGCTAAACCTATAGGAAACCGACGCAGACACAGAGACAACATGCAAACGCCACACAGAAAGGCCCCGCCCAGGTGGGAATCGAACCCGGGATCTTCTAGCTGTGAAGCACAAGCGCTCATGGTTTTTGAGCTGACCACAGTTTTTGAAAAATAATGGGAAACAGAGAGAGCAGGGAAGGGTGAGAGTTCAGCTTCCTGACAATCCTTCATCAGGCAGATGAAGATCATGTGGGACTGAAACGTTGTAATTCAACACATGTCTAAGAAAGAGTGAGACAGTGTGCGGTGGACCTTAGTCTGTCCCTGTTCAAATAAATAAAAATAAATAAGTAGAACAGTCCCCTCAGAGGTACAGGGGCCTTGCGAAAGTATTCGGCCCCCTTGAACTTTTTGACCTTTTGCCACATTTCAGGCTTCAAACATAAAAATATAAAACTGTAATTTTTTGTGAAGAACCAACAACAAGTGGGACACAATCATGAAGTGAAACGAAATTGATTGGATATTTCAAACATTAACAAATAAAAAACTGAAAAATTGGGCGTGCAAAATTATTCAGCCCCTTTACTTTCAGTGCAGCAAACTCTCTCCAGAAGTTCAGTGAGGATCTCTGAATGATCCAATGTTGACCTAAATGACTAATGATGATAAATATGTGTGTAAACAAGTCTCCGTATAAATGCACCTGCTCTGTGATAGTCTCAGAGGTCAGTTTAAAGCACAGAGAGCATCATGAAGAACAAGGAACACACCAGGCAGGTCCGAGATACTGTTGTGGAGAAGTTTAAAGCCGGATTTGGATACAAAAGGTTTTCCCAAGCTTTAAACATCCCAAGGAGCACTGTGCAAGTGATAATATTGAAATGGAAGGAGTATCAGACCACTGCAAATCTACAAAGACCCGGCCGTCCCTCTAAACTTTCAGCTCATACAAGGAGAAAACTGATCAGAGATGCTGCCAAGAGGCCCATGATCACTCTGGATGAACTGCAGAAATGTACAGCTGAGGTGGGAGACTCTGTCCATAGGACAACAATCAGTCGTATACTGCACAACTCTGGCCTTTATGGAAGAGTGGCAAGAAGAAAGCCATTTCTTAAAGATATCCATAAAAAGTGTTGTTTAAAGTTTGCCACAAGCCACCTGGGAGACACACCAAACATGTGGAAGAAGGTGCTCTGCTCAGATGAAACCAAAATCGAACTTTTTGGCAACAATGCAAAACGTTATGTTTGGCGTAAAAGCAACACAGCTCATCACCCTGAACACACCATCCCCACTGTCAAACATGGTGGTGGCAGCATCATGGTTTGGGCCTGCTTTTCTTCAGCAGGGACAGGGAAGATGGTTAAAATGGATGGGAAGATGGATGGAGCCAAATACAGGACCATTCTGGAAGAAAACCTGATGGAGTCTGCAAAAGACCTGAGACTGGGACGGAGATTTGTCTTCCAACAAGACAATGATCCAAAACATAAAGCAAAATCTAAAATAGAGTGGTTCACAAATAAACATATCCAGGTGTTAGAATGGCCAAGTCAAAGTCCAGACCTGAATCCAATCGAGAATCTGTGGAAAGAACTGAAAACTGCTGTTCACAAACGCTGTCCATCCAACTTCACTGAGCTCGAGCTGTTTTGCAAGGAGGAATGGGCAAATATTTCAGTCTCTCAATGTGCAAAACTGATAGAGACAAACCCCAAGCGACTTACAGCAGTAATCGCAGCAAAAGGTGGCGCTACAAAGTATTAACTTAAGGGGGCTGAATCATTTTGCACGCCCAATTTTTCAGTTGTTTATTTGTTAAAATTTTTTGAAATATCCAATACATTTCGTTTCACTTCGTGATTGTGTCCCACTTGTTGTTGGTTCTTCACAAAAAATTACAGTTTTATATCTTTATGTTTGAAGCCTGAAATGTGGCAGAAGGTCAAGGTTCCGCCGCACGGAACCCATTAGACCACACAAATTCTTCAATGCATGACTGAATGTCAGTACATGTTGTCTACAGTCCCAATGAGTACAATAAAAATAAATTACTAATGCCGCTATTTCGCGTATTTCAGTTGGTTGGAATGAATATAGAGTTTAACAAAATAAATGATGTCAAAAACCATCCGGAAAAATAATATGACTTTTAAATAAAAAAAATCTTCCCAACGCAAATCGTTGGTTTTCCTCAAAATTAACGAACAATATTGATAGAGACCACTCAGGACTCCACTCCTGCCACACATAATCCGCAGGGACCATTCATTCAGCCCAAAGATCATTTGAGGGACCGAAAGACCATCTCAGGGACCACCAGGGACCACTCGGACCAGTGCACAGCGCCCCTAGAGGTCATGGTCCGTAATGGTCCGGACCGGTCTTTAATATTCGCGGACCAGACCACACTTTTGGCCACAGCCCCCTCTCGTGAACAGGTCTGGGCTCATTCTACACATTAGGACATTGCTGGAACATGTAGGGGGAGGAAAATACATAATAATAATAAAAAATTACTCCGTATAGTCCTTTTAAATCTAACATTCTAGGAAAATGACATTGTTCCATTATTTTTACAGAATAAGTTTGTAAAAAAAACATGCTATTTGATTTCATTGCCAGCTTCAGACAACGCCACAAAGCCATGCGCCACCGACGTTTACAGCAGTAATTGTGCGCAATTATAGAGCACACGCTGCCGTGGGAAAATAAGGCACTTGTTGGTCAGGTTTTTGAATGCAGCTCACCTTTTGTGCTCTCCTTTGGCGAGGCACAGCTTCGAATGTATCACAGGTTTTGTGTTTGGCGCTGCACAGAAAAGCTGAACAAATGACAAAAATATTAAAAACTGCATAGACAGATCTACAGTGGTGGGCTGTAAAAGACTCAGTCCCATGGATATCAAAGTAACAATTTTTGTCTTTGAACAAATTAGGGCAGATTTTAAAGACAGAAACTGAAAGTTAAAAAGAGAGTGTGAGAACAATGCAATAATACTTGCATTGTTTAACTTTTGGCGCCTGCAGCACTATTTATACGTGGACGTTTTCCAAATGATGAAACCGCTTTGGAATGGACGATAATAAGCTCATCAGCAGAGAGCTCATATATTTACTTAAGAAATAGTAAAAAAGTACTAAATGCTACTTGAGTACTGTGAGTAGTGAGCAACTGTTTGAGCGTTAAAGTCTGATTTACGATTCAGCAGTGATATAAATGATGAGAAACAAAACATGAGATGATGTAAAAATCCTTCTGCGGAATAAAGTGCATGAAACACAAACTACATCCATTTTACGTGTCACACGAAGCTTTGGCAGATTTACTGACAGTGGAACAAGTAACTCTCGTTTTACTCAAGTAAGAGATGAGGTGGGTAAGTAAAATGAATGTCACTTTAAAATAATTTTACTCTAATAAATACTCAAGTAAGAGTTATTAAAAAAGTAAAAAGTACTTGGAGAAAAATACCAAATTTAGTGCAATATAATGTGCTTTGTAACAATGTGTAATAACTGATGGAATAGTATTTGTAGTTTGGAGGTACACAATGTAAGACCCTATAACTTAAAAAACATTACTCAAGTAGTCCATGTACTTGAGCTGAGTACTACTCGCCTCTGCTCTAGCTGCCATCAGTGTAATGCGAGTCTCATCTTATTGGATGTGCCTGAGGCGCTGTTAGTTTCCATTCTTCAGAATCAGAAACCCCCTCGGTTCCCGTCAGGCCGGGGATGTGAGACAGGAGGCGGAAGTCAATATTAGGAGATATGGGGCGGAACATATTCCTTAAATGACTTTTACAGCTCCACGCGTGCCCCTCCCAGCTTATATAGAGAGGAAAGCGCATTGCACATGAGGGAGTTCAGACTCAGAGTACAGTAGGAGCAGTGAGGAACATTTTTGAAGCCCTTTAAAGATTTATCCCGTTTATTCCCTGTGTTGAAGATGCTCTGAAGCAGCGATGAACGGCTCTTTCTACGATTACTGTTTACTTCAGGGACTGTGGGACTTTGTGAGAGCGGGTCAGGAGGAGTTCCTGCTGTCCCCTTACCTGCCCGCGTCCTGCGCCTTTCTCACGCACGTGCTCATGTGCGTGCCTTTCTTTTTTCTGGACGTGCTGTCATGCGTCAGCTCCCGGATCCGCTCGTGGAGGATCGCGCGGGACTCGGTCCCTGTGCCGAGCGCGCGCATGTGGTTGGACTGTTTGGGAAGGATCGCGCTCAGATATCTGAGCGTGGTGCTTCCGGTCACCGCGCTCCTGCAGTGCGTCCTGAGGAGCCCCGTGCTGCCGCAGCGCGCTCCGTCCCTCTACGGACTCTGCGTGCAGGTGCTGGCCAGCTTTCTGCTCTTTGACGCGCTCTTCTTCGTCTGGCACTTCTCCATGCACAGGTAAGCGCTCTCTCTTTAGTGACTTTTGCTATGTTTGTTTTGTGTCATTTATCGAGTTATTTGCCCCCTTGCCCCACCAATTTAGATGATGTCCGACTTTGTCAATGTTTCCAAGTGAACTTAACTACACAGACAAGAGATTGTAATAAATACATTAGCACTCATTGCAAAACTGTAACCATATTGTGCGCCCCATGGGTCTGATAATGTTGTGAATAGCAAATTCCTCTATCCTAGTCTGTGTCTAATCGAAATGTCCATCTCCCCCTTGCCCGGTTCCTCCTTGTCCCATCACACAAGTTGTCCCACTAGTGATGATACCAAGAGGAGGTCAGAGACGGGTTCAACCTCTGTCCAGGTCAATCAGGAAGTGTCTCTCACTGCGCTAACCTCGTAATGTAGAAGGGCAGCTGTTCCCAGGGGAGTTTTTGGTTTGGCTTTAGACGTCTGTGCTGTCGAAGAAGGACATGCCTTTGTGACAGCACTCATGTTTCCATAATAATTGTAGACAGTAATGGTGAATTATGTAAATCACTCGCTGTCAGACTGTGTTTGTCAATCTGAAATAAGAGTAAAAGCTTTTTATAATAGGAGTGTGCTCCTATTATAAGCTACTTCTCCCTCAAGGTCAAGACCGGAACATGTTTTCACTTAAGACTTTTCCAAAGCTTACTCAACGTGGCATCGGCCCAGATCAGCAGCCATGCTTCTATCTGTCTGAGTGTTTATGAAATTATAAAGCAACTTTGAGCATCTCGGTTGTTAATAGCAAGTTATTCATTTCTAGAATCTCCTGTAACACTTTATTTTACACTACCCTTGACATTGTACCTGCCTAATCTAGTACAATGTAATGGGCTTGTAACAACGTGTAATGCCTTGTACCCATGCGTTACATATGCAATGGAATAATATGTATAGGTAGAGGTACCTAATATAATAAGACCTTAAGCCTTAACCGTAATGATCTGATGCCTTATCACATTATGCACCTCCAAAGTACTAATACACATTATTCCATTTTGTATGTAGTGCATAGGTACAAGTAAATGGTCACATTTATACAGCGCCTTTCTACCTGCTTCAGGCACTCAAAGCACTTTACATCAAGCAACCAGTCACCCATTCCCACGCTCATTCACACACCAATGTACACAGACACTGGAGGCAAGGTGGGTGCAGTGTCTTGCCCAAGGACGCAATGACAGTGTGCACTTGCAAGATTCCAACTCCCAACCCTCCGGTCACAAGACGACCCGCTCTCGACCATCGGCACTACTGTCGCCGCAAAGCAGATTACAATGTACACAATTTTGTAAAGTACAAGGTGGTGTAAACCGATTCTCAAAATACTCAAAGTAGTCAACACATTTGTGATCAAAACAAAATTGCAATTTGAATAATTATAAATTGCAAATTAGAGATTGAAATTACATCGTTTCGCAAGCATTTATTTCTAAGAGTCTAATTAATTACACTGCCCCACACACAAAAAAGGACACTAATATTTAGTTGGACGCCTTCAGCTTTGATCTCAGCACACATTCGCGGTGGCACTGTTTCGAAGAGCTTCTGCAATGACGAAAGGTCCAGTGTTGCACTCATTTGTCACCATGACCTTGTGTTGATGATGGGAGAGAGTGACAACTACGCAAAGCCTTTCTCCGACACATCCCAAAGACCTGGACCCCCACACAACAGGATTTAACCAGCAGAAGACAGGGTTTCCAGTAATTACCGCATCCCTGTAGGGCTGATCTTCGGAATAGTTAACCTCTTGACCCAGCGTGTCTGTGGCCTGTTTTGGACTTTGCGCTGACATGTATCATGGCACCTCACCTTTTGAGAGATATGCCGGGAATTTAGGCACGCTACGCTGACGAAAACAAAGCGCTTCCTCTTCGCGCTCCTCTTCTTTACATTATTAAGCACTCGCAAGACAAATGGCTAACTAGTTATTTCTCCCACTGTGAGTTAAACACTGTCCATCTCGACTAGATATCGACGCTCCCGCTCTGGCGCTAGGGCTGAAAGATATATCGATATCGAGATATGAACATTCAAAATATCAATATCGCAAAAGAAAAATATATCGTTATCGTATTTATATCGAGATATGAAGCTTAAAAATATTAAAATCGAAAAAGCCAGATATAAACAATATAGATTTCCATCAATAAAACTGCACTCTTCTGTATTATGACTTTATTTTTCTGAAAAATACTTAGTTTTCACCTAACACATAGTTATATCGCATCGTATCCATATCGAGATATCTGGCATGAATATCGAGATATTACATTTTATCCATATCGTTCAGCCCTACCTGGCGCCCCTCGTCTGCGCAAAAGTCCAGGCAACAGTCCGCGTTTAGAGACACAGCATCGGGCCCTGAATCTCAGCGGACGTTTCTTTGTTTAAAAAGTCCTGAATTTGGTCAACGTAATGTGACTTATTCATCCATTGTTTATCTGCACGTTTGTTTCGCACAGAATCTCACACTCATTAATCATCAGGACAGTCCATGTTTGCAGAAGAATAAGACGTTTCGTGACAGGAGGCAGGTCTTCTTCAGAAATGGTGGATCTGCCCTTGATAGACTTTGAATGTCGTCTGAGAGGCTTATTTAGATCATAGCCCACAACCGTCTTGTATTACAGGCAAATCGGTAATGTGCCGCATGCTTTGAGGCAGGTTTGACAAACAGTTTGGAAATGTGATCAATCCCCAGTTATGTATTCTCTTCGTAAATATTGAAAATATTGGATTAGAGCGGCGCAGATGACTGCAATATAATCTAAATATGTTGCAAATCTAATCGTTATGCATTACTTGTCTGTTTGATATTAAGTTTGAGATAGATAAAAGACCTGGGTATCGCTTTAGATGAAGGTGTGCTCATTAACTATTAATAAGCATTGGTAATCATTTTAGGATTAGGTTAAGGGTTGGCTATAAATAAGCATATTATTAATGGCCTATTAGTATGTTAACAGATACAAGTATGATAAGCAGTGTGGTAATACTTTACAAGCATATTATTCATGCTTTTTAATACCTTATTAAGACTTAATGAGCACATCTTAGTATAAAGCGTTACCAAGACAGGTCTATATCTTTGGATGTTGATAACTACCAGGAGCATAGATGATTATCAGTAGTTTTCACTACTTCCATAACAGCTGCATCTCCTCCTTGTAAATCCCAGCCCAGGGTCATTTTCCATTGCCACATCTTCCCTAAACAGTCTCGTATGTCTTGATTCATTACAGATTCCCACGGCTCTATCGGACTGTGCACCAGCAGCACCACAAGAACCAGGCCCAGCTCGCCCTGGCCGCGCAGGACGCCAGCGGCCTGGAGCTCCTGTCCCTCCTCGTCCTGGCCCTGGTCAGCGCGCGGGCCGTGGGGTGCCACCCGCTCAGCGAGGCTCTCTTCCACCTGCTCAACAGCTGGTTGGCCGTGGAGGATCACTGCGGCTACGACCTCCCGTGGGGCCTGCACAGACTGCTGCCCAGTTTGGGGCTGGGGGGCGCGCCCTTCCACCAGCAGCACCACACGAAGCACAGCGGGAACTACGCCCCCTACTTCACGCACTGGGACCGGCTTTTCGGGACGTACAGATGCTGAGCAGAGAGATGGATGGACTATGATTTCTGAGACTCATTCTTTTTTATGAATAATAATAATAATAATATTTATGCATCGGTTTTATATAGCGCTTTTCTGGACACTCACAGACGCTTTACATTGCTCAAAATGATGTCTATAACAGGAAAAAGACATTTTAAAACTATGGACAGTTCAGTTCAGTTCATGCTTTTGTCAGTTTTGCCATTTATGAAGCACATACAGAGAATTACATTTTTGCATTAGTCTCAACTCCCAAAGAGGAGAGAATTTGTGTTTCACTCACATTGATCAATCTCAATTTCCGATTGTCATATTGAAAACAAACACATACAAAGCTGATTCATGAACACAGGCATGATAGACCTTTTAAATAAACCTCGGCTCAATCACAAAATAAAGACATTCCACTCCAATGTCATCTAACCCACAACAATCGTACATTGTCTGAATTGTCTGCGAACTTGGAAATGATACATTCCCGTGACGATTATTGAGATTGATCAAAGTTGAGATTGCTCTTTTGCTAATGAAAGTTGATAGTTGAAAAAAGCATTAAAGGGACAAGACTCCAAAACGTCTGCACTGTGAACTCTGTATTTGAGCCATTCTCCAGCGTCGCTGCCGGAACACTGTCCAGCTCTTAAGGACTCTCCTGCTGATCCAAACTGAGCCTGGTTTTTGGTCAGGAGATCCGACAAGCCAACTTTAGTACCAGACACTAAAGGAGGACCTCAAACTCCACACAAAGTCTTGGCAGCTCGTGGGAATCCAACCCACAGCCACATTTTTCGAGAACTTCATGCACTTTTGCACCTTGTAACTGAATGAGACGTGCACTCTGTCGAATGTATGTGTATTGGATGTCTGCAGAGATGTTTCATGGGGCAAGTTCGGACAATGTTCTGAACAATGGGGGCATTATTAACCATAACCATAAGTTGGAATGTGTTTTAGGTTCACCTTTGGTGTGCGTCAGAACTGTAATTACGCACAAACTAATGGGGATAGGTCACAACCCGGCCACTTTCGCCTGTAAACAAGCGCTACTAAAGAACCAATGAAGGAGTTTTATTCACGAATCGAGATATGTGGGGAGTGAATTATGTAAGATGTTTTGAATGTGAATATTGAAGATATGGATTCTTGTTCAGATGTTGCATTTTTAATAAAGTCAGCAACAAATATATTTCTGTACTTCTGCTTTTTTCTTTTAGTGCTTCATGTCGGCGAATGCAATTAAAATACACCATTACAGCAAGAAAATGGGCATCGTATACGACTAAGCCACAGACAAAGACAAATGTCATCTATTCTTAATGTTACTCCTTTAGCTGAGACTCACGATATATCTAAATAAATAACTGAATTGGTGTACTGATATGGTGAATACCCTAGAATTAAATAGTGCAAGTTAAAGTCTTTGATATTAAAAAAAAAAAAAAAATGGTACAAGACGCTGTAGGCAAAAAAAAATAATATGTTGACATTTTGGGCCAGCTCGGTCTCTTACCTGGAAACAAAAAAATACCGTATCTTCACAATGACATGTTTAATTATTGTACTGATTCTATGTTTCTCAAATTGCATTTTTCTCACATTGTGGCGACAATATCTCCACGTTAGTAGCACCCACACTTTACATTTTCCACTCTTGGACCAAAATATACTTTGAAGGTTTTGTTTCCTAGCCTGATTTATTGAGTTTTGAATTTCAGAAAACAAGTCGAAATTTAAATGTATCCGATTTTTTACAATATATAGCTTATCTTAAAACTAAATAAGAATTCCCACAGAAAAAGTCTTTGTAACTAATATGTGTCAAAATACAGCCATAAATTTAAACATGCCTCAATCCATTTTTCAAGATTTTGTTGATAAAATAGCAATTTTGGGCATTGCATTCCTTAATCTTTATACAAACTTGCAATACACTTTTTTTCAATATTGATGTCAATAATCTACATCAAACATTTCAAATTGATATCTCTAGATTTAAAAAGGTTTCCCTATTCACTTGCCTTAATGTGAAAAAAAAAACTTTTAGTCAATTGTTTTCAGAGTTTCTGGTAGGTTTTCACTGCTGGCGGACCCTCTCATCAGAAAACCTACCAAACAATTGATCCCAGAGCATAGCAGAGGCTACCACGGTGGAAAGTAAACCACCCTGCTAACCACCCATCGGGTCACTGTAAAGGTCAATTACGTACAAATATCAAGTTTGTTTTTCGCATAAAAAGTTTCATGATGCAGCTTTAAGCTGTCAAAAGGTACAGTAGGTCCAGGGGTGACCAGGATCTCAACTAAGTGTGTCTTGAATCATGAGACTAGCATCAACAAATCATGTTTCTTGTGCAGATAATTATCAGACACTTAAGCTGAATGCCCTCCTAGACAGTCTCTATTTCTCCTGTTTGGATAAATATAGCAGGATAATGGTTCTTGTCACTGATAAGAGTTGACGCTTGTGGATATTTTAGGTCATTGTTATGAAAATCCCTCCATCACCTGTAGATGACCTAGAAATAATCTCCCTTTTGCCCCTCTGCGTTCAACAAACTAGCACTTTATCACAACATCGCAGCTTCCAGATCGTCGAGTTGACTTCTGTATTGCCTTACAGAAGAGACGTTTATGTATACTTTACCGCAATGGAAAATGTCTACAGTCATAATCTAGGGTGACTTTCGCAACAGCCGACTTTCAACAATGGCCTTCAGTAATAATGTGAACCAGATTGATCCCCGTGAAGTTCTCTTCTGTGCTGTAAGATTTATTGGATTTTCTGCTGTGCAGCTACAGGGGAAACAAACGAGTGTTGGAGCAGATGCTTCACATCATAATGTGTGGGATCATTTGTGGACGTGTAAATACTTCAGTGCAATTGTTTTTTAATCATGTTTGCAAAAAAATAAATAAATATCTTTTGGTTATTTATGGTGGTGTATGAGGTTGTTACTGAGAATTAAGTGTTTCCAAGTTTTAGGTCATTGTCTGAGGCGTATCCAGACTTTTTATTTCTTTTTTACAGGGTGGCTCAGTGGGGGAGCCAAGTGTGGCATCAATCTACGCTTATTTAGTGCATTTTCCCCATATTTCTTCGAAGTTTGATGAGATATTTAATAGACAGTGCAGAGTGGGGTGGCATAGGGAGGTTGATCAGATTTTAGTGCCACCCATTGGCCACCCCTTAGAAACGCCCCTGGGAATTGTTTCAAAAATAAGGGGGGCTACTTTATTTGGGGGTGCAAAACATCTATAATGGGGGACAACATTTCAGAGAGTGTAGCGGGGTCATTGATAACTCAGATTTTCAAATTAAATTATTTGTAGTGCTGCCTCCATTAGTTGATTGTGTGTTTAATGCCGTTTATCCATTGTTATCTGAGAATAATTCAATTTGGACGACTGGCTTTAGTGTTTTTGTTGAATAAAATAACATAAAACTACATGGTTAAAATCCAGAGATATTTTTGGAAAATAAATCTCCATCATACATCTGAACTTCCAGTGACACCGTTTGAAAAAGCCGTGTGTCGTTTAAATTCACTGCCAAAGGGAACAGGTTTGTGCTTTGCCCATGTGGAGAAGCTCAGTGCTTAATTTGATCCCCGGTTTTTCAGGGTAAAAGATCCAGGAAATATTTAGGAGGATCCGGCAAAGATTTGATCTGTTATAATGGTGTTTAATGAGAGTGTTCCGGCAAATGTTTTGGCCTGTTCCCCGAATCCATAACATCCATAACAGCTTTTTAACCCGTCTCCTCCACGGCCAGCTGTGCTGCAACCCACCTCCGCCTCGTCACCACCTCTGCGAGTCGTGGACTGTCACTCATCCTTCTCCAAACTCCCACTCCCCCACCGGGCTCCTGGAGAAGACATCCCTCCCGCTCATCTAACCTGCTCATGCATATTAACACGGTGGCGCAGTGGTTAGCGCTCGTGCTTCCCAGCTAGAAGGTCCTAGGTTTGATCCCTGGCCAAACGGAGCCTTTCTGTGTGGAGTTTGCATGTTCCCCCTGTGTCTGCGTAGGTTTTCCTCTCCCGACCAAACAAAGAAATTAAAATGACATCAATTCATAACACCTATGTCTTCCGCTGCGGTCTGCGTGCCACAACTACATTCATGCAAGCCAACAAAGCTTTCAAATTGCTGATTTTGTTTCTGTCTCTCCAGGTTGAAATATCAATACAAATTTTCAATACAATTTTACGAAAGTGAAATTTGACGTTAACGTTTTAGATCTAGTCGACTAAATTGACTTTACAGCTAAAAATAGACTCAACTTCTGGTAAAAAATAAATAAATAAATAGAAAAAACATCTGAAGAGGGACAGTACAAGTGTGTTCAGTTTCTTTTGCCATTGGGAGTATAAGATACAAACAATACCGGATTTCAACTGGAAGGTATGGTACCAATCACACTGAAGCAGCTCATAATAAATGACCACACATCACCTCATTTATCAACACAGCTTTAGATCTTAGCACATGGACAAGAGCTGACTGAAATACTTTCACACCGCAGCGAAAGGTTTGAGAGACCACGGCAGCAGAATGGCCCTCATATCGAGAACTACTCCTTTCACCAGCTTCTAATCCTTATGAGACATATTGTTCCTTCCCTTGATGATACTTAAATAGTAAATGTCTCAGTTACATTGCAATATAATTCTGGCAAATTATTGTAGAGAAACCAAAGACACAATTCTAAGCCTCATTTGTGTCTCATTCCCTCACAGTCAATCTTGAAAGTTGTGCCCCGTTTATGTGACCTTTTCTTGTGTGGGAGAAGGCATTTTGAAGGCAGACTCCGGGGGGCTTGTTGCCTGCCAGAGTCATGTTTCTCTGTTTCACTGCGGCCACAATGTTATTTATTTCCTCGCGTCTCTCCCAAGTCTCCGTGGCTCTCGGGGGATTTTTGGTGTAGAAGAAATCAAAAGCACATGTCGGGACTGTTTCTGCAGAAGTGGGTACAGTTATCGTTCGCCCTAAATTCATGTCTAGTTTTCACGGGCTCTTGGCCCACTCATGTTCTACCAAAACCCAGTATCAACACAAACGCAACTTTATTCCACTAAATTCCTGCAGGATTAAGTGGGAATCGAAGCTGGATCTGTGCTGGCGCTCAGTCAGGTTTTATAAAAGGAGTTGCTCAATCTCATTTCCTCAGCGGCTGTCTCACACGCACAGTTCTTCACTGAATTGTGTATAACAACTGATGACACAGTGGAGGATTAAGCCGTCATGACCTCCGATCGTTTTCTCACAGCCCCAAAGCAATACCTCGATCCAAAAACAGAATTAATGTTGATTAAAAAAAACAAGGATTGCACGCAGAGCTCAGATGTTGAACAGCCGTCTTATTCAAAGCAGAAACTGTCAATAATATACACTGAAGAATAACAATTTAAAATATATGAATTGGCTTTAATAAAGATATTAAATCTAAAGTGGATACCGGAGGAAAAGAGACAAGTGGTTTCAAGCTCCAAAGATCTCTATTCATTTTTTGCCTTCTAGTTCTTTTGGGAAACTCTGTGGAAAATAACTCTCTAAAAATGGCCATCAGACTCCCGAACCTCAAATGTGCTTTTCATTAAACCATCACTTGGTTCCATAACATTTCGCAAGAAAGTCTGTTTTAATTTATGGCACAAACTTGCTCCCAATGACTAGGTGGACTCAGAAAATGCTCTTTTGTCTGTGGGTAATCACCAAATGGATTTGGATAAGGATTTAGTGTTTAAACCTCCTTATTTGGCTGCCTTTAGGGAACATCTCCATGGAGACGAGCTGGAGACGTCCTGCTGCCAGTAAAGTTACACTCAAGTCAGCAAACGCACACATTTGTTTGGTCATTTTTGGGTTGTTTTTTTCTAACAATAAAAACATCTGTAATAAAATATAAATGCTTGTATTTCATTCTATTTGTTGGGAAAATGTGACACGGTGTGAAGAATAGGAGCAGTTACATGTCAAAGGTCATTCCAGTTGAACAGATAAAAACAAAAGCCAAAATACTGTATATTATTCAATCCGTGACATGTGCGTTTTAAATGTATTTAAATGTATTTATTTATTTCTGCGCCTGTGCTGAATTTAGATGCCGATAAGCTGGTATTCATAATTAATTAATTAATTAATTAATTCAATATCCTGCTTCTCTAAAAAAAAAAAACATCTTAATGTAACTTGTTCTAAATTCCTGTCTGCGGGAATGAGAGAGATTTTGACTGTGCTCCACTTGTTATTGATGTTGTGTGCCCTCTAGAGGACACAATGATGAGCTGCAGGATTACAAAGACCATAATGTGTGCAGCCCAAGCGTGCAGTCTTGTTGACGGTGGGTAACAATGTGAACCTCAGCGTGCTTGTTTTTGTTGTTCAGATTATTCCAGGTAATGCATCCTGCCTATTTTATTGCACTTATAGCAAGCCATCAAATTAGCAATATCATTATTTAAGTAGCATGCTGTGAAGATAGCGCCCAAATATGATGACTGACATTTTATTCCCTTATTGTCATCATCATGAGAAAAGCGAAGGTGCTTTAGCCTTCAAAACAAAGGGAAGCAGATTGTTTTATGATAATTGCATGTATTTAGTTTAAAATAATGAAGGTAAGGACTGTAGGATGCACTCTTAGTGGTTTAAAAGCAGAGGGGGTTACATTTACTCAAGTACACATACTTACAAGTATCTTTTTGAGGTAATAGGTAGCGTTCACGTGACATCACAACACTCTAAAGAGCCTATAGTTTAACATTGAGGTGGAGGGCAACTGAAAATTCCACGGCCGTAACCATGGTAACTCTCAAAATGCAGATTTATAGTCTTAAATCATTGCTAATATCTCTGTAATTCCTGAGGCCAATTCACATGAAACAAAAGCTGACACAAAGTTCAAAGTCATATCTTCCAGCAGATATGAACATATGTCTAGTTATTTCTTCACAAAGGCGTCCAAAAGTGGAGACAATATTCAAAAACATGTGCTTGATGTTGGCCAGTAGAAAGGACTTTCAGCCATAAAATTCACATGTCAGGTTTGTGAATCCAATGACTATCACATGATGATCAGAGAAAACATTTGGACATTTTCTTTTTGGAAATTTCTTTCAAAAACTGTTTCTCTCCCATAGAGTTGTATTGACACCTGCCCTCCAACTGAAATGGAATTCTAAATCGTGAACGCCACCTATTGTACTTTTGCAAATAGTTTTTTTTCATACAATACTTTTCACTTCTACTTGAGTAATATTAAAATGAAGTATCTGTATTCTTACTTGAGTGAAAAAAAAATAGTAACTCGTGCCACTATGAGTACATTTTTAAGGAAACTCTTTTTTTTGATCAGGGCCGGCCCAGGCCAATTTGGCGCCTTAGGCAAGATTGAACTTGTGTTGAACCTCCAGCAGATGGCGCCCTAAGCGGCCGCCTGGGACCAGCCCTGATTTTGATGATTAAAATAGATGCGACGGTGGCGCAGATGGTAGAGCGGGTCGTCTCATGATCGGAAGGTCGGGGGTTCGAATCCCGCCTCCTGAAGGTGCACATTGTCGTTGTGTCCTTGGGCAAGACACTTCACCCTCCTTGCCTCCAGTGTCTGCGTACCCTGGTGTATGAGTGAGTGGCAGGTGGTGGGCTGATGGCGCAGACTGGCTGCCCCAGGGCAGCTGTGGCTGCAACAGCAGCTCACCACCAAGTATGGAGTGAATGAATAATGACGACAGTGTAGCGCTTTGAGAAACTTGGTAATACAGGCTTGTAAAGCGCAATATAAGTGTAAGGCATTATTATTATTATCATTTTGTGTTTTGTCACTGAATTTTTCATAATGATTTCTTGATAATGTTAAAATATTAACATGTTCACATTATTTCACGTACTTGAGTAAAATCATTATAAAGTAACGTTTTCTCTTACTTGAGTAAATATTTTGGCTACTCCACCCACCTCTGTTTAAGTTAACTACAAGTGAACTCGGGTCACCCTAAGCTACATGAGTACACATGTTTCACTGTGTCCCATTCTTCATTTAAAAGTTAAGAACCTCCAGAGTTCAGTCTCTGAGCTCTAAGCCTGCATCTTTTACATCATATACATTGTTTTGTTTCTCTGTTTGTTTTCCTGTAAAACCATTATTTCATTTGAACATTGGGGCTCACAAAAAGGTCATGTTTATGAAATATTCACACACAAAAAACGTTTAATGGCAGTGTTATTTTTCTCTCTCTTAATGTGTTCCTTGAAAGACACAAGGCCAGTTTTCATAGAGTTGCAGGAGCAGGGAGAGATGAGCTCTGGGTGGAAGTCATGCCTTGAGATGGAGCGATAAACCGTCCCAGAGGGGGAGTAATCAGCCTCTATTACTGCCCCACGTCAACGGCGGGACGACTCAGGAGGGCACCCACCAAAACACACGTTCACAGGGCATCCCATGAGCGGCCTGCGTCACTATATGGCACGTTCTGTACAGGGTACTGGATACATGTTTTCTGCCATGCTGTTTACTGTTTGAACATATACAGTGAGGAAAATAAGTATTTGAACACTCTGCTATTTTGCAAGTTCTCCCACTTAGAAATCATGGAGGGGTCTGAAATTGTCATCGTAGGTGCATGTCCACTGTGAGAGACATAATCTAAAAAAAATACTCAAATAACTATTTATTTGTATGATACAGCTGACTGATCTAGAGAAGATCTGTGTGGAGGAGTGGGCCAAAACCCCTCCTGTAGTGTGTGCAAACCTGGTGAAAAACTACAGGAAACGTTTGACCTCTGTAATTGCAAACAAAGGCTACTGTACCAAATATTAACATTGATTTTCTCAGGTGTTCAAATACTTATTTGCAGCTCATACAAATAAATAGTTACAAAATCATACATTGTGATTTCTGGATTTTTTTTTTTTTAGATTATGTCTCTCACAGTGGACATGCACCTACGATGACAATTTCAGACCCCTCCATGATTTCTAAGTGGGAGAACTTGCAAAATAGCAGGGCGTTCAAATACTTATTTTCCTCACTGTAGAGCAGAGTGACCAAAAAGGAAGTTTGTTATCAGTTGGCTCAATAGACTTCCCATTTCATCATATTTTCAGAAATTTTTACAGAGAACAGACCACCACAACAGCATAAATATCCACTTAGTGGGCTTTAAATAGCTGATCTGCTGGTTCTGAGGTTCTTGCTCCCAGATTTTAGTCAATTTTTAGACACTACTTTCTCTCCCTGGACATGGGAGTCTAATGTATCACATTCTCTAATGGACTGATAAAACCATTTCACTTGCGACTCTGATAACGATCAATTGGAACCAACGGAAACAACTGAATGTAAAAAAATGTTTTCTCTAAAACCAAATGAAGATAATCAAACTGATGGATTGTCTTTCTTAGCCCGATTTCCTGCTAATTGGTCTGATTGTAATGGTGCATCTCTTGAGTCTTACAATATGATGGGCCTGGCTCATGAACTCCACAATGACGTGTCTGTAGGATATTGAGCATTTTTAAATGAATCACAGACGCTGTGCTGGATCTGTCATTGTTTTATTTGCACATTACAGTTTCATCAGAACAGCACTGGCATCTGCACGCTGTCAGCGCGGACACACCATCCATTTTGTTCATTAGCGCGCTTCGCACTCCGTTTTCCATCATTCTTTGTTTGCGTGACATTCATGAACTGTGACCTGTGACTGATACTGTCAGACAAAATGAGCTGAACTTCAACAACGCACTGTGTCAAGATCTTAACTACTACTTCCTAAAACAACAGACACTTATAATGCAGTGCCCACAGAAGCATTTAGTGATTGCTGTGCCGCAGAAAATTCTCTCCCCAACATACCTTCTTGTTGCTGAATAAGCATTGTCATAATAAAATATCTTTCACATAAAAATAAAGACATTGTAAAAATCAATAAATTAATGCAATAAATAGTTGTTAACTTGACACAAGCAGCAGAGGTATCAAATGCACAGGACTTTACCCTCCACATTGTTGACTTCAAGAAACGGTCCATAAAGTGTTTCCTTGATAAAAGTGATGGATGACCAACCAGAGGCTGGAGGTATGTTTGGGGCATAGACTGGGTCACTGGGTTGAGTTCAAGAATGTGGGTGACCCCTGGCCCCCTGTCCTGCCCAAACCAATACTGTTCAATGGTGCCACATGTTTCTGTTGCACCTCATATCACTGGGCTCAGGCTGGAGCAGAGGCATGTGAAGTGGAAACACGGGGGCAGATAACCCTGGCCCATGCAACAGGAGGACAGTCCAGGCTGCAGGCCGCCTCGGGCCCATGAAGTGCTGATGATTGTTTGGCCATAGATAAGTGCAGAGGAAGGCCCTGTCAGGGGGAGTGTGGGGGGGGCGCTCCGGTTCCCACCAGTCTGCGCTCGCTGCTTCAGCCACTCACGCGGCCTTTGGGAAATGTGGAGCGGTGCCACGCTCACTGAGGACACACCTCACTATCACTCGTCAACAACAACGCCATTCTCAGTGCTTTTCCACTGGCCTCACTTTGGTGCGTTTAAAGCTTTTTTTTTGAGTACTTTCTTTGTTTTTCTGTAAAGTCCAGAGAGTCCCCCGTTTGATGGTTTCAGCTTATAGTCGGCTTTCACATTTCTGAGCTCATAAGTCCGTAAAAGCCTGCACTATCTGCATCCACACTCAGCCACCACCATGCCGTCGTACTTGTACTTGTAGGTGACCACTCCAGTATCGTCCAAGTATAAGAGTGAGATGGGGTCAAGCTTGGTAGGAACACAACATGCCGGAGATGCCTTCTGCGGACTGTTGATGTTTACCAAGGTTTGGACGATGGCATGTTTAGTGGGTGTTACGTGCTTTGTCAGTGGGAAAGAGCACACACCGGTGCACTCGTAGGCGTCGTAACCGGCGGGAGCCAGGATCCAACTGTCCCAACCAATGTCCTTAAACTCCACATACAAAGACTGTTTCTTGCAGTGGTTCCCTTTGGCATTTCGACGGATCCGAGAAGCCGTGTCGTAGATAAAGTTGGACCTCATTTGGATCAAGTCCTCCTCGTCTGGCTCTGCCTCGTCCTCATACAGATCTTTGCTTTTCTCCAGATCGTTCCAGATTTCATTTTGAGGCACCATGTAGGACGTTTCGTGCTCGATCATCTCGTTCAACTCGCGCTTGTCCTCTCTGTGATCGCTGCTTTGGTCGTCCGAAAAAACAATCAGCAGCGGCTTGTGCTTCTCCTCCGGACTCGTGTCGATCTTCATGTCCTGCGAAATCGAATTGTCACTTTTGTTCACCCGATTGTGGACCTTTTCTTTGCTCTCGACACTCGCGATTTGCACCTCGAGTTGGTGCGTCGTGCCATGCTCGGATTTCCTCCAGTGCTGGACAGCATCCGTGAGGTCAAACGCCTCCCAGCCGTTATCAGTGCCGAAAACTTGCCGGGACGCCAACTCCGTGAGGTGAATTTGCTCAGTGTCCCGCCTCACTCTCTCCTCTCCATCTCCGTACTCCCCCTCTGTTGTGTTGGTTGCTTCTTCAGTAGTTTCTAGTTCGTAAATGGTCACCTTTCGGTCGACCCCAGCGTAGAGGTGCCTGTCAGTCTGCACCAGGGTGTAGAGGCGCAGTTCGGCGGCTGTGATCCTCTCATGATGCGGGACAGAGACATTGAAGAGCAGTTTATGGCGACGGGCGCCTCCAGCGTCTATAACACTTGGGGACGGATCTGGAACGGGTACAAGAGAACTTTGTATTAATATTGTTAAGTCACGGAAATAGACCTTTGGGGATATACTGAGGGTTCATGTCTTATTGAAGACGGATTCTTGAATCACAAAAGTAAATAAAGTCAGGCGTACAGAAGGAACTGAGAAAGTCTTGTAAATGAAAGACAAAATATCTTCAAGTGTATGACTTAGTCCAGATGTCCACAGCAGAACTCTACGTCTGGAACAAATCTCTTATTTTACAAATAATATATAACTACTTATGGAAGCATTTCTTATGGTTAATCCCTACCAAAGTAATATTTCTGACTGCATGGTTAGACTTGAGTCTGAAATCTACAGCCTATAGTTTCCTATAGCCAGTCCTCATTGAGACATTGTGTACAGTAAGTTCTGGTTTTGTACCTGTTTAGTTCTTGGTTGAACTGGTTGAATCCTCACATTCAATAAACATACATTTGATTAGTTGTGGCTATATACAGATAGAACAAACTGGCTTTTTAGATTCAAAGCGTTGCAGAGCCTTGACCCAAGTCAATAAAAATATCAGTATTTTTAATCTTGAATCATTTTTGTCCAATCTAAAAACATAAAGAAAGTCCAGCTCAAGACCTGCATAAGAAAAACATCTCAATCACTGCTTTAAGAAATAAACCATTAACTAGATTTGTTTTTTTCCTACTTTGCTTTACAATAGAAATTAAGAATGCAAAACAAAATATTTGCATTGAATGGTGAAAAAGTCTTCAAAATGAAGTCCATAACAGGAAAGTTGTATGACTGAAACATATCTGTTGAGTCATGCCGATTATAATATTGGATCATATCACATACAGAAAAGCTTTCAGCCTTACCCTCATTCTTGAAGCTGCGGATGATGTTTGCAGAGGGTAAGGCGTTGCGATCATTTGCAAATCGATTGTACAGCTCCATCATGTACTCTGGGGGCTCCTCTCTGGTGCTCGCTGCAGACAGCTGAGGCCCAGAGCCGCTCAGGTTAAACGTCCTCAGAAACTGCTCCTTGAGGCTCTCCAGTATCTGCAAGTTTACCGTTCCGTCCTCCTCCAGCTTGGACACCTCCACCACCCCTCCATGACCGTCGGCCAAGCCGGGGTCGGTCCGATGCCTCTGGTGAGTGCTCAGGATGGGGCTGCAGTCTGAGCAAAGAGGCCCCCGGAGCAGAGCAGTGACAAACAGCAACAGCACAGGCTTAGAGCTGCAGAGGGTTCCCGGTTCAGAGAGCCAAGTTCTCGCCATGAGAGAAGTCTTTACACTGGAGATGACACCCTGTGGGCTGTAGCAACAATATGAAAAATCTATCCACTCAGATTAGCCTGTTGTGTCTCGAGTCCTCAGTAGATCAGGCGCATTGCAGTATTTATCCTCGTGCACACCTTTTGAAGTGCGTGTGCGGGCGTTGGTTTTGGTGACAGGGTGGGCTCACTCTGGTGCAGTCTGGGCCACACATGTCTGATGTGCCTTGGTCAGTTCTCTGTGAGTTTTGCCTGGTCCCAGCGAGTCCTCTGGCCTTATCTGTGAGGATAGGCTGCATAGCTCCACACATGAGCGTGTGGCCTTATCTCACCACTTCCTTAATGAGGATCTTATAAACACCAGCCTCAGCCTCCTTCTTCTGGACGCACTGTTTGGGTTTGGGTGGGTGCTCCACAGTTGATTTTCTTCATCTGTTTGTTTGTGTTGTAAATGATGGGCTCTGAGAGCTCCTGTTTTGGGCTGATTGATTCGCTGCAACTCACTTTGTGCATTCAATGTGAAAAGATATCAATGAAACCTGTGATTTCAAGAGTTGGCAAATATAGTTTAGTATCAAAGATCAACACTGTGTCTTTGTTATAAAGTCCCAAACAAAATTTTTAGCCAGAAGTTCCATCATTGTATTTGTCTTAGAGAACAAGCAAAGAATCATTATTTATCGCAATGGAATTGAACTTTCCTCAGGCTTAAAAAGGATCTGATATATTTAACTTCATTTTTCACAGTTGGGATATTAAGGGCCATTTCATGGCTGATTGCCTGATTCGCTAACCCACTACTTTGAGCAAATCTGTTGCACTCATTTGGGGAAATATTGGTGTTTATTTTTTATCTCTGGGCAAGGGTCAAGATGGTGCTGCCACAGCGGTTAGCGCTAGTGCTTCACAACAGAAGGTCCTGTGTTCGATCCCAGGACGGGGCCTTTTTGAGTTTCTCCACCACTAAAAACATGTACAATAAGTGAATCCTCCAGCCAGGTGATGGTGACCATCAGCCTGGCTGCACATCTGGAGATGGGTCCCTCACTGCTCACTGCCCCAGTGGCATTGAAGGATGGGTCAAATGCAGAGGACAAATTTCCCTTAAGGGACAGTAAAGTACAGCTTACCTTACCAAGATGTGTTTCTGTTTTTACTTTTAGGTATGAAAGCTACAATAGGTTTATTGTTTTGTTTTAAATTTCCGTTCAACTGCTGCTTGCAGCCCTCTACAATGTGCTCGATGTGAGGATCCGGCCTCCTGTCTTTACCCTGTTATGCCACACTCTTGTCTTGTTTGCACACACTGACACTTGTCGCCAGACCTTAATAATCACAGTATTAGTCACCTGATCTCTCACTCTACTTTACCGTCTACTGTCCCTCATTCCTGGGCTGTTTACTGTGACCCTCCGATACACTCTGCTTACGGTGCGTCACTGTGGAGGCCAGGAACCTGCTTTTCCTGGCTGCTCCATTCATCTGCCACTCTGACACTTGACAGACGTGGCCTTATCTGCCGCTCGGCTGCAAAAACACATTAGCACATCTTCCTGACAGGCAAGAGCAGCTTTGATAAAGACACTGTCGTTTGGTACACAATCACTGTCCCCTCATATGGTCCTTATTACCGACTACAGAGACTGCCGAAGTCAAACATTAGAAGGCCATGGTGACTATTTATGGAGTGAAATTTTGACCATAAAACATGTTGTACTGTTTTAATCCAGATGTTTTGACTGTAACCTTTTCCCATAAATTGCAGTACGGTTCAACACTCAAAACCAGAAAATGGCTAACTCAGCACATTATATCATGTTCACACAAACTTAGGTAATGAAAACCTTTTGTAAGTGATTTTACATATCGAAAGTTACAAGAAAATTCTTTCCAGACGTTGAAGTGTTGTTATAAACGTACACATTGGCCAAGCTACGTGCTTTGTAAACTAAAATGTGTCCAACTAGGACAATGTGGTGGTGCCATTTAATGGTAGAGGTTTCTTCACAGACAAATTAGAAAATATATAAGGTATAAAATACGCTATACGTGATTTTATTTCTCTCTAGTAGTGGAATAGAATTTGTTTTGTCATTCAGTGGGCTGGGAAGGGGGACATTTTTTAAACCAAACCCTTGTGCATTGTTTATCTAATCATAAAACATTTTTATTTAAACTAGTCAGTTTTAGCAGTTTTTGTTTACATCATAGAGATGGTATAGGTAATATGGGTTGCATTCTAAAGAGCCTAGTTTAAAATTGAGGTGGATGAGCTGAAAATTCCATGGTGGTAACTATGGTAACTGCCAAAATGCAGATTTCTAGTCTTTGTTTATTGCCCAATTTCTCTGTAATTCCTGGGCCAATTCACACGAAACAAAAACTGTCACAAAGTTCAAAATCATGTCATCCAGCACTTATGGACTATGGTATAATTATTTCCTCATAAAGGTGTCCAAAGGTGGTGACTATATTCAAAAACACACACGCGTGATTTTGGCCAGTAGAAAGGACTTTCAGCCATAAGAATTATAATTTCTGTCATACCTGTCATAATATGACAGGTATGACATAATATGTCATACCTGTCATAATATGACAGGTTCGTGAATCCGATCACTACCAAATAATGATCAGGGAAAACACATTTTCTTTTTGGAAAATTCTTTCAAAAACAGACACCTGATCTCCAGCTGAAACAGAATTCTGGAACATGAACTCCTCTTTGAAAGTTGTTAAACGTTCCTAAAAATAATGAAATCTGGTATATGACAGGAACCTTAAAAAGTGTTAATCTACATAGTTTTCTCTTTCCTTCTATTTTGTCTAATTATTTTTTGAAGAGGGATTGTACTTAGGGTGAGGACATCTCTGACCTGCTCCTCCTGACTCAAGATGACTGCTGTCACTGAAGATACACTGTGTCACGTAATTATAAATGAACAATAAAACGTACTTATTAAATATATAATTTATTTAGCAATCAAACCACATCCAGAAAAGCATCACACGATTCACATAATATTTCGCCACTGTCCACAATCATTCATTCAGTTCACAGAAAGGTCTTTACACTCAGGTAAGACTTCAAATCCATACATTCATTTGGATATTTCCCCAACAAAGTCCACACCTTCAAACAGTTTTTCTAGTAGTGCACTGCAGGGTTTTTGATGGCATCACAACAGTAACATGCGAAGAAGCAAACAAGCCTACTATTAATATATTGACTTTGTGTGTAGATAAACTACATTTTAAACTAATTGACCTAGTTACTAGTATAAACGATAAGGTTTACTTAAGAGAAGACTTAAATATAATCTAAGTGTCCAAGAATCACATGCATTTCAGAACATGTTTGTAGAGCTCCAAACTATACAGTAGGGTAAGCAGGCTTTTGTTTACGAAGCCTATTCTACTGCCTAAATAATTGCATTTTACTCATTGCAATCATTCAATTGTTTGGGTCACAGCTTTTTCAAGCCTTAAAATTATGGTGGAGGTTTGATGGAGAGAAACTTTTGAATGTCCTTTTGCAGCTACTTGTTCCTCTTCTGGGCCTCGTCTCGGCTGCTCTCTGCATTTTTCAGACAGATCTCCAGAGCGGACACACGGCGGCGCTCTACCTCCAGCTCAGACCTCAGCTCAGCCACAGTTGCCTTGAGCTCCATGTTCTCCTTCTGCAGACTGGAACAACATACAGAGGTCAGTGAAGACTTGGATCTGCCATATATAAGCACTACTAAAGTCTGAGAAGTCTGGTCAGATGCCGTGTCACTTTGCGATTAAGCAAAGAGAGTCCAACTGAACAGAATTATATTTTTTGGGGAGCAAAAACAAAAGTGGCCCCAGTACGGTACCCTGTGGAACACCACAAGGTAGGTCAGAAGGCTTTAGTTCATAGACATTTATTTTGTGATTGGCTGACAGACACACAAAAACTTCTGCCAACCAGAAATGAACAGAACCACAAAACCACTCCAGGACAGGACCCGTCATCCCAAACAGATCTTATGGCCTATTGATCAAGATTATGTGATTATGTGACCGAGTCAAAGGCTGACTGCAGGTAATAAAATGGCTTGACAGCTCTAGGGGCATCAGATTATTTGTATAAATTATGCTTATATTAAAGTTGAAATTTCAAATTTCGTTGAAAACTTCACTGACACAGGAGGGTTGACATTAGTGACATTTTCCATGGAAAGAACTGGGACTTTTGGACCTAATGTACAGGGTGTTCATTTCCAATAAAGAAGTGAAATTATAAACATGGGAAAATTAGACCAGGTTTTCAGTGATATCTTAAATATAACTGCGATAACTACGAGGAGGAACAACCAGCCTAATTTGTCATATGCGCTTTAAGCTTAAGAGAGCCACGTTAACACAATATGCAAATGTGCGTAGGTCCAATATTTAAAATTTGCTTAAATGTTTTATTATGTAAAGCTGCCTAAAGTTTGTCTTGTTGTTAAAGACCAAATTAATCTAGTAAGGCTGCACAATATATCGCAAAAAATATCGTACCGCGATATTAGGTGATGTAATATCTGTATCGCAAGAAGCCATAATATATCGCCACGTCACTAAAGTCTTCATTGGACTGAGATCGACCCATTTTTTTTTTGCAAACTCAGCAGCCAAACTCATATCGCAAGTTACTTCAATATCGTGCAGCCCTAGGATCTTGTGTGATCAAACTAATTTGAAATTGTTGCACAATAAGATACACAATAAAATTGACAATGTTATTTTTGAAAAAGCAGGTCAGGAGTAAAGTAAAGTTATTACCACATGATTACGTGACAGAGTCTGAACTCACCTGTCAAACGTCTGTGGCCCCTTAATCTGTGCTTCACATTTGCTGTTGTCCTGAATAGTGGCACACGGTTTCTCCAAACTATTTTGATGCACGTGACTTTGCACAGTCTTTTGGTCTATCTGAGCCTTTGCTTTTCCATCTTCTGCAGCCACATTATGGTCACTGCCTCTTCTGTTCTTAGACTTTATTTCCTCCTCTTTACTGCTCAGGGTGGACGACCCAAAGAACGACGAGTTTTTAAAATCTAAAATTTTAAATATATCTTCTGAAAATGTCCCGCTTTTGTCATCGATGCTCTCCTGTATGCGGCTCCAGCGGTTGAGGGCCTCGGCTTTGGCTGCAATCCCCGTCAGAGGGCAGTTAAAGGTGGGCAGGGTTTGGGTGCGTTTGCGAGGGGTTTCAAGGCACTCCTGGCGTTGGGGTGGCAGCGGGTCTTGTTTCGTGTTGGATCGAAGTGGCCCGGGACTGTCTAGATCCTCTTCTTCCTCCGGGGACTCCAAAAGCGAGGTGTCACAAAGCTGAGCACAAGAAAGGAACGGTTAAAGACCATTTAATTTTTTTTTTAAATACTACTACTACTAAAAATGAGTAATTTAACAATTGTAATTAAATTGCTATAATTTAATTTACTGAGAGATTACAGGTCTTTCTGAACATGTCCAAGCTCTGGCCCAGAAGCCAAAGTCAGTCCTCAAACCAGTTTTTGTTGGCCCTCCAGACTTGGACTGTTTACAGGACATTTAAAAACTCATGTCATCATGGATAAATGTGAGTTGGCAGAGGGAATAATTTTGAAGGATTTATCGACTTCTGAAACTTGATGACCTTATGCTGAGCCAAAGTTACGGCTTTACATTTCATATGTTTTTGATTATGTGGCCCTTGATAAAAAAATTAATTGGACAGCTCTGACGCAAACATTCAGCATAAGTCTAATAATACATTCGCTTTATACATACATTTTCCATGTGCTCAACATCTCTAGGCACAATTTTGTGCCTGACTGATTCACTCTCAGTGCTTCTTGCTGGTAAGCTGCATCCATATTTAATACAGATCAGTAAGGAGGAGGCAAAGAAGTTAAAATAGGCAATACTTAAGGACATTGTTAAAAAAAAGGTAAACTTTATCGTACTCGTGCATGTTTTTGTTTAAATTGTATATGTGTGTATTTAAGACACTATTCAATTTTAAAATCACTATGATGTAAGCCAACTTTTGTTTACATATGGACTTGTGTGTGTTATTGTACATGTATTATTGTATGTTTGTGTTGTTTTATGTTTGCTGCAGTAATAACTAATGGGGATCGGTAATAAAGATAAAGCTACTTCTGTGGCAAAAGCTGCACCGGGGCAAACTAATGGACGTGTGGCTGCCAGTCTGCACTGCAAACCCCTCCAATTATTGTCAATCACTCACAGACTGTCCCGAAAATGATCCTAGTCCCGGATCAGCAGAAGTAACTGCCTGATTAAAGACCCCACACTCACCAAACGCCTCTATTAACACTGGTTATTATTAGGTAAATGCACCCTGGTCTGCAAACCTGCCCGCTAGGCGCAGTAATTTCAGCAGATAATACAGACAGTTTGTTCTGAGTGTGACTGACACCGGGATCATAATGAGCGACGAGAGCTGCAGTAAAGAGACAAGAAAGAACCCCAAACGCCAGTGTCGGAACTTGTACGTTTCTTTCTCTCACTGATGAAACAGCCGCTCGACCTCTTTTTTTCACTGTGGTACTTTACTCACTCATCCTGCGCTAAATTGTATTGGTGATCAATAAAAACGCATCACTTGAAACCTTGCTATGTGTACAGTAGAAGCGTGTGCTGGTCTATTGAAATGACATACTGTGTTGAAAGGGTTTGGTAAAATATTGCAAAAATATCATTATCACAATATTCAACAGCCCTACCACCTGCCTTCGGCTTTATTATTATTATTATTATTTTGTGGGAAAGTACTCTAGGACTTACAGCTACTGCCAGCTTGTATCTTTGTTCATGCTTCGTTTTGGAATGAAGCGCGTGACATAAGATTTGTACCTCGGTGGACTCCCAGCCCACAAAGTTCCTTGGAGCGTTCTTCTGGCTGTCGGACTTGTTGGGCGGCGGGGACGGGAGCTCGTCTTTGGAGGCAGGAAACAGCGCCGCGTGTTGCCGAATCATCACCGTCATCAACTTCTGGATCTGAGGAGTCGCTGCAAAGACGAGCCGAGGCGGGTATCGCGGTAATGTTAAATCCATTGTATTTTCTCATTCTTTCCCCCGGACACTCGCGCGCACCTTTCATGACAGTGATGGGGTCTTCGATCTGCGGCTTCAGCAGGTTAATTCCCATCACCGTGGCCAGGTTCTCGACATTCATCTTGTTGACTTTAGAGTGCAGCTGGACCTCGAACAGAAACCTACACATGCACAAACACGCAGGAAAGCACATTGGGTAAAGTGGGCTGCATAATAATAAGCATCGCACTGAAATCGCAGTTTTAATTCATCGCTAAAGTTGTTGTTTTTCCAGTAATATAATGTCAACAAAATATCTAGTTTATTTGTTAATATTTCAGTCTTCTCTCAAATGTGAATGTTAGACGTGTAAAATTTGCACTGAATTAATGATCCTAAAACCTACAGTATAGGCCCTTGTCAGTATTGAGGATAAAGATCTTTCACATAATTTATTTTGCATGTATCCCTGGAAAATGTTTGAACCTGTTGAATTTTTGCACTTGACCAGAATTTCAGCGGGATTAAAACTCTTATCCAGAGTTAAACCAGCTTTACCCAAGTAATCCAAGCATTAAAACTAGTTTGGATATGACTAATCATGTAATCGGCGTAGATTAAGGTTAAATCCAGGTTTAGCACAAGATTAAACAGGCCAAGACTGGACAAATGCCAGATCTAAAAGGTTCCCAACTCCAGAACTAACTAAGGACAGTGGTGCTCGACTAGGGCACTGCTTAATATATCGTATCGGCAACATATCGTGAGATAGTACGTGACAATACGCAAATATGTTTGTCTAACTACAGTCTTTTTTCAGAACGTATTGCAACATGCACTGGAACTACTCCAATAAAAGGCTTAGTTTGCACGTGGGGTTTTAGGGCCCTCAGATTGGGATTACAGTGCCCAAGGTTAGGAACCACTGGTAAGAACAAGTGCCCAATAGTGATACTAACTGGAGTGAAGTTTTATTCAACTTGGGCGACAGTGGCTCAGTGGTTACAACATTCATGGGTGTATTCTAAGGTCAGTGTAGGCTCTCAGTCACAAAGGCGTCATCCATGTTCAATGAAGGTTCTTGAGTCATCGTCTGCACTCTGTAGTTGAAGTGTAGAATGTCGCGCCTCTCATCCAAAAGGTCAGTGACTTGAATTGTGGTTTTGACTTGTGCACGCTGCTGTTGTGTCCTTGGGCAAGACACTTAATCCAACTTGCCTGTTAGTCTAGTGGGAAAATCTGAAAAAACGGCCTAGACATCACTTGTGGATCCCAAATGTTTTTATGGTAATATAAGATGCTGGGAACATAATATGAATATGCCACTCGTGCATCACCTTTGATTGTTTTTTTATTGAAGAAGCATTTTCGAGCTATGTACTATCTGTACTAATAAAGTGAAATATCTTAGATATAAAACAAGAACTTCTCATGTAAGTGTAGTTTGAACTTATATCACAAGAAATCTTGGCTTTATAGGTTTACAAATAAACGAAATAAGCGAGTTTGTTCCATGGAGGAAACAAGACGCCCGCAGTAACTGAACCGGCTGATATTCAGTATATTGTAATATCTTCAAAATTATAGCAGATTTTCTTAAATAGTTCCCACTGTATATAGACTCAATCTAATGCAGTATACAACATGTGGTCGGTTCATCGGTTCAAAATGGCTAATTTTCAGCTATGTAGCGCAGGGGTAGGCAACTTATCTATAAATATGTAGCTTACTGCCATCGGGTGAACTGGCTTATGTACTCACCGGCAGACATAACTCAGAAGGTTGTAGTTCACTCGGGGGAGGAGGGCAATTTGTCTCTCCAACTTATCCCATCCCTGAAAGACACATCGCAGACTTAGAGAAACTAAGGCATGACGTCATAGGAGAAAACTCATAAAATAATCTGAAGAGTGAATGTGCAATACCTAGACAAGTCTGTACAGGCTAAGAGTGTTGACATTTACAAACCGTTTGGCCGGGGGAGTCCAGGACGGTGGTACAGTCCAGAAAGTCCTGGTACTGCGTCCAGGGGATCACAGGCTGCGGCAGCTCACGGAGGTACAACTTGAGCAGAGACGCCACCGTGTGGACATCAGTGTCACTGCAGAAAGAAGAGTACCACTGTATTTGTAGGTTTCCATGACGGTAGTAGTATTTGACTAAGGGGTAAGCAAGTTTCCTCAGTGGAGGGCAGACTTTCTTCATCGTCAAAAGACCAAGGGCCGAGCTCCCCGATCGTAGGCCGAAGTAAAGCACCACTTTCAACAAATGCCAGTGTTGGACATGATATATTGCTTAAATTTTGCAAATAATTTTTAAAGGAATTGAAGGAATTTTTCTTTATTTCTTTTTTGTACTTTGACCTCTTAACCCCCGCCTTAACCGAGCACAATTTCTTTCTAAAAGCTTCATGGCAAAAGCGATAAAAATGAGGATGAAAACGCAACAAAAATGTGACAAAAGAGCCATGACAAAGCAACAAAGGCCACAAGTGAGCGAAAAAAAGGGACAAAAACGCATGACAAAAACATGACAACCAACGAGAAAAAACTATGAAAAAGCGACAAAAGGGAGGTGAAAATACCTCAGTTTTGTCGCTTTAGCTTTCAAATGAGGCGTTACACTGTTTCTCCCCAGTCGAGAAGCTTTTAGATTTGGGTTAAGCCAAACTTTACAAAATGTGCTGGTTTAAGGCGGGGGATAAGAGGTTAACAGGCATTTGATCTCAGATTTGTGTAAAGTTACTTCTCAAAATTACTTCTTATCTTGAGAGCCAGAGGTTCTATGCTGGAAGGCCAGATGTGGCCTAATGTCGCCTACCGCTGGAGTAGGGAGTCCAACAGTGGCTGAATGGGTGGCCCGAAGTGTGGTCAGGTGACCACATGTGGCCCCTTTTAACTCACGGTTTAATACACTCCAAAAAGCAAACTAGAAATAAGCAAAATTGTCTTGATATAAGTTGTTTTGTCCTCGATTAAGTAACTAATCTGTTCCAAGTTTTCTTCACTTAAATGAAGAAAAAAAAAACATCTAATCATCATTTGAGTGAAGATTTTTTTATATATATAATTTTGAGAGCAATATATATATTTTCTTAATTTAAAGGGGCCCTTTACCTGATTTGTTTTTATTTTTTTAATATATAAACAATAAAAGAGGAAGCCACTAATGTTAGTTGCACCCAAACTCTTTCCTCAGTAGACACTGAAGCGTTCATCCGCAGATTAAAAAGTCAGCGGTTCGATTTGGTGTGTGGTCACAACAGTCGCTTACCACCATCGAGTGCAGAGATGAATCAATGCATTAAGTATAATGTAACTGTGATCATGTGGAGAAGCGCTTGCATCATTATTATTATTATTATTACAAGCTTCAACTATAGGCAAAATAAATTGTGTTAACTCATTTTACCCATTCCTTGATTGACCTCGTTTTGTTCTTTCTTATGTAATAATTTTGTCTTTCCCACATCTGTCTGTGTTACACAACAGAGAGGCCGTTATTTCAGAACAATGTCTGGCTTGTTCTCGCACAAACAAAAGCAACTTGTGTTTTTGTGGTTTGGAAGACGTTCAGATCCACTTTTGTCAATTTTACATATGCCAAAATTAATTTAGAAGCATGTGTTTTGTGTCCCTAGACATAATCTTTTCTCAGAGTCTTCTCAGTCTTTCTAGAGTTGAGTAATTGAGGTCTGTCTGATGCCAAAGCAGGATGTGGTGGCTCTTTCGCGCTTATCTGAAGGCACAAACGTATCAGACCATGCGTTTATGCGCTGTGTGTTATGTAGATGTTCCAATCGGACATACAATTAGGCTACAATTGAACAAAACTAACTAAATGGACACAAAAACAGTGGGAGAAGAAAAAGCGAAAACACAATTTCCCTCGTGGATCAATAATGCAAAATCTAAGTCTAATAAAAGGAACAAACTGCTCAAAATGTAAAAAGATTTTCCCTTCATTGAGTAATTAAACAAAATGTTGTGATAATGTGCCGCATAAAAAAGACCCCTGACTTGTAGAGCACAAATTCCTGAAGGGTATGTTAGGGAAATAACCAGTGTGCTCATTCCAGCCACTAGGGGGCAACTTCAATTTAAAAAAAAGAAAGAATTTCACACGTGTCCAGTAGAGGGCACTGACATAATAAGAGATCAGGGTAACACATTATAGCCATGTGGTAAATGGTCAGTCTGCCCCAGGGCGGCTGTGGCTACAATAGAAGCTTACCGCTACAGAGTGTGGAGTGAATAAATAATGACTACAGTGTACTTTGAGAAGCTTGTGCCACAGGCTTGTAAAGCGCAATAGAAGTTTAAGCCGTTATTATTTATTACATTTCTGTCGGGCTTTTGACCAAATCAGCACTATTTTAAAATCACAGCTCATTATTATTCATTTATTGAAAAAAGTAATTCTCAATAGTATTTTCCTGCTTACATTATTTGCTGCCCGCGACCCACCGAGGAAGCTGAATTTCGGCCCACAACCCAAATTAGTTCAACACCCCTGGTTTCACTGACATGAAGAAGGATACGACATAACTTCTGCAATTTGTTGCACTTTTGTGATGTGTCATTACAGTCAAATTGAGAGTTGAACTTGTTTGAAATGCTCCAGACTGGTCCGGCCCTCCTGGCGAGGTCGAAAACCCAATGTGGCCCTTGCATCAAAAAGTTTGCCCATACCCGATCTAAACAGATAGCATAAGTGACAATGTGCACCATCCGTGCGTCTGATTAAAGATTAGGAAAACAGTTTGGGCGTGTTTGTAATCTGTAATAGGTTTGTATTTTACAAAACATAATTAGGCTTAATGTTTGCCAGTGTTTATAGGGTTTTGAACTATGGTTTAAGCGCATGTGCAATTGCTTTAGTTCGCAGGACCTATTGGAAATTATGGCCTAATGGTAGTTCTAAAAGACTAGGCTAAATGACAAGCATGTATTAAAAATAAATAAATAATGCAGTTCCCCCGTAATTAGACGTGGGGGAACATAGGCACGCACCCGAAAAGAGACCATTCACTTGTTTCACTCAAAAGCAGCCATTTTTAAGAAAGTCGCTTGGTAGATATCGGCAGCAAAAAAGCTGAATGCATCTCTAAAGAAGTATTTACTTGCTTTAATACTGTGAAGTCATCAGAAAGTGTTACCACACATTTCACATTAAACAATAATAAGCGATAGCAAAATTAGAAAATGCGCTAGGATACGTTACATAGATCAGGTGTAGTTCCCAATGTTTCTCCCTCTCTGGCCCTATTTATGCTTTTTCAAAAGTAATAAAACAATTTTTTTCCGTGACCTGACCATTCCTACATAATAATTCAATCCACCCTCTTTTATGAGCCCAAAACATGCACAATAGCTCCATCCTTCAGCGTGCACCATGGACTTATCTCGAGATCTGTGTACGTTTCCTGGGCGCGGTGCGAAAGTATTTATCGAAAACTTGTTCAGTCGATCTCCTTCTCAACGACGACCTCACCTGCTGATGTCATGAAGTGGTGTTCTTCTGTGTTTTAAAGTCCAGACACCCCATTCTGATTATTTCAAAACTTTAAAAGAACTCATTGTCTTCCCACAATGAAAGCTCAGAGGACTCAATTATCTGTTTTTTTGTATATCTAGTTTAGGTTTTGAATAAGCAAAAACATTTGTAAGCATTCTATTTTCGCCATGTTTTTTTGGGTTCAAAGCTCAATAAATCAGGCTAGGAATTAGATATTAGAAAATCACTCAAAAAAAAAAAAAAAACACTTCAAAATATTGTTCAGCCCAAGACTGGAAGGTTTGGAGTCTGTAGGAGCTACTAAGTGGAGATATTGTTGCAAAACGAAAATCTAATTTTGATATAACCGGCTGTATTTTGCGGCAGGTTTCTCCCAGAAAGGAAATGACCATATTTGGATCATATAGCGTAATCTCGGGCACCCTTCACAGGACACGTGGATATAAAATATGTCAATATGTGTGCATGAATGCGTGAGGGAAGCCGGCTTTTGCAGCGCGATGTCAGAGGGACTTCCTGGATATTTCAAGCTCGTTAACAACAAAAAGTCATACAATAAGAAGCGTAAAGTTTAATCTGTTTTATATTCTGACATTGAAAAATACATGGACTTGGAGGAAATAAAAGTCTTCGAGGCACTCTTACAGATATAGACTAATCGTCCTTTATGGAGCAAGGGACGCCCACGCGTTTCAACCTGGCACGGTCTTCATCAGGGCAAGGGCACCCTGCTCAATAAAGGACTTTTATTCTATATCTCTCAGAGTGCCTCGGACACTTTTATTTCCCCCCAAGTCCATGTTTGCAAAGGGTTTTGTCCTCAAAGAGCATCTGAACATTTTTCTACAACTCTGGACCCACTGATGCACTCATCTTTAACCTTGATTGATAAATACATGTGAACCTTAATGTGAACCAATCTGGCAGATCCCTGCACCGTACTGTACCTGGGGAATGAGGGCCTCTCCCCGGCGTCGAAAGCGTCTCTGAACTGCCTGACAGCGTTGTCCTGCCCCGGGAGCCGGAAGATGCCCTCCTCATTCAGGCCCTGCTCCTTAATGAACTCCACGCACTTCTGCACCAGGATCGGCACCATCTGAAGACCGAAGCGCTGCTCCGAGGCCAACGTGTCCGCCAGGCTCTTACCAAACACTGTGGGGAATAACACCAGGATCATGACAAGTGAAACTAACTAATAGTTAGTTTCTAATAATAATGCCTGCAAGTATAATCCAGGGTTGCACAGGAAGAGGGTGAGTTCCATTCATTAGAGTGTGCAGGTTCCATCGAAATAGAAATGGAACCTCAAAGACAAATGCCACTCAACTGAGGAAAACGACTGGGGAACTCGGGTCAAAATGAGGTTCCTGACTTTTACACCTGACTGCGGAAATCAGCTGATTTGTTAATTTATTGTCTAATGTGAGCTTTTTAGTTAAACTCTGCATCTTAAGTTTCTTGAGCTTACAGTCAGCTGCAGTAGTCCTCGGAGTAACAAAATTGCATGAGAAATTCCCGACATTAATGCTAGCAAAAATAAATGTACGTAATATTTGCTAAGTTTAGCTTTTGAGATGCTAATGCCAAATTGAAATGGTTAGCTCAGTCAAACGCTAATCAGTGATAAAAGACAGTTTTAATTTGGTGTCATTAAGATCCTCACTTTCCAACATAAAAAGCACATGAACACAAAAAAACTGGGAACAGTGGCGTCACGTCTCGGGAAAACAAGCTCCCCAGTTCACGTGAATGTATGTATTCTACTTATATGACATGAACGCATAAATGGCCACTCAAGGTTCTTCTTTTTCTGCTATGTTATGACATCATCACAGGCATAAGCTCTATCCTCTCGGTCCCACATTAGCATATTACCTCCACTAGTGGGCACTCCGATGACCCTGCGCAGAGAGCGGACCCACTCGTCCATGTCGCTCTGGGAGCTGGCCATAAACACGTGTGAACATCGCTCTCGGTCTCCTTTGGCACCTGATTAACAGAACAGCGAATGATTGGTAATATATGAAGCGCATATGCATCACATTACTTTACTACTTTACGTTTAATCATTTAAAAGGCACACTGCATAACATTTTGGATTATACTGTTGACAGCAAAGCAAAACATGCTCCCAATGAACAGCTAGAAAATGCTGTTTTTGCTGTGGGTAATCAAAGTGTGGATTTGGATGAGGACCTAACCTATTTAAATCTCATATTTGGCTGCTTATTGTTAACATCTCCATTTATTTTTAGGTATGGTGGTTCAACAATAAAAATATCTGTAATAAATTTAATTTTATTCTATTTGTTGGGTGAAATGTTATACATGGTGTGGCTTTAAATGAATGTGCCGTGTTAACGTATTACTAAAGCAATGAGTTACAGCAACTGAGAATTATAACATATTACTTAAACAAAATACAGTAATATAGTAGTTATTACAATTTAAAGTAACAGTGCGTAACATTTTACCCAATAAATAGAGTAAAGTGAAGCATTTATTTTTATTACACACATTTTTATTGTCGAAATATATGTTTAAAATATGATCATGTGTCGGCTGTGAGCGGCTCATCTCTCCTAAGACGTGGCTTGTCTCCATGCAGATGCAGACACAGTCAAATATGAGATTTAAATAGGTCAAATCGATTCTTTGCAACCCCGTGAACTGCTACCTTAACGTGGTGGGGTTGTTTGAGCGCCCGAATGATCCTAGGAGCTTTGTTGTCTGGGGCTTTATGCCCCTGGCGGGGTCTCCCATGGCAAACAGGTTCGAAGACTTCTATGGACAGTATCAGATCAAGGACCGTTACGTCGCCCGGTATGGCGCAACCGGGCCCCCACCCTGGAGCCAGGCCTGGGGTTGGGGCTCAAATGCGAGCGCCTGGTGGTCGGGCCTCTGCCCACGGGGCCCGGCCGGGCACAGCCTGAAAGGACGACGTGGGCCCGCCCTCCTGTGGACCCACCACCCGCAGAGGGAGCCGTAGGGGTCGGGTGCAGAGTGGACTGGGTGGCAGTCGAAGGCAGGTGCCTCGACGACCTGGTCCGCGTGAGCAACTTCTGGCGTTCGGGACATGGAACGTCACCTCGCTGGGGGGGAAGGAGCCTGAGCTTGTGTGGGAGGTTGAGAGGTACCGGCTAGATATAGTCGGGCTCACCTCGACGCACAGCCTGGGTTCCGGATCCCAATTCCTGGAGAGAGGCTCGACGCTCCATTTTTCTGGAGTTGCCCGCGGGGTGGGTTTGCTCATAGCCCCCCAGCTCAGCCGTCACGTGTTGGAGTTCACCCCGGTGAACAAGAGGGTCGCGTCCCTACGCCTTCGGGTCGGGGACAGGTCTCTCACCGTTGTCTCGGTATACGGGCCCAAGATTGGTGCAGAGTACCCGGCCTTCTTGGAGTCCCTGGGAGGGGTACTAGAGGGTGCTCCGGCTGGGGACTCCGTTGTTCTACTGGGGGACTTCAACGCCCACGTGGGTAACGACAGTGAGACCTGGGTGGGGGTGATGGGGAAGAACGGCCTCCCCGATCGGAACCCAAGTGGTGTTCTGTTATTGGACTTCTGTGCTAGTTACGGTTTGTCCATAACGAACACCATGTTCGAGCACAAGGGTGTCCATAAGTGCACGTGGCACCAGGACACCCTAGGCAGGAGGTCGATGATCGACTTTGTAGTTGTGTTATCTGATCTCCGGCCGTGTGTCTCGGACACTCGGGTGAAGAGAGGGGCTGAGCTGTCAACCGATCACCACCTGGTAGTGAGCTGGATCCGCTGGCAGGGGAAGAAGCCGGTCAGACCTGGCAGGCCCAAACGTGTTGTGAGGGTCTGTTGGGAACGTCTGGTGGATCCCTCTGTCAGTAGGTTGTTGAAGCCCACCTCCGGAAGAGCTTCACCCAGATTCCGAGGGAGGTTGGGGACATGGAGTCCGAGTGGACCATGTTCTCCTCCTCCATTGTCGATGCGGCTGCTCGTAGTAGTAAGGGATGCCGTCAAGCTGAAGAAGGAGTCCTATCTGGCCTTGTTGGCTTGTGGGACTCCGGAGGCAGCTGAGAGGTACCGGCAGGCCAAGCGTGCTGCGGCTCGTGCGGTCGCAGAGGCAAAAACTCGGGTCTGGGAGGAGGTTGGAGAAGCCATGGAGGAGGACTATCGGTCGGCCTCGAAGAGATTCTGGCAAATCATATGGATGAGATTGGATGAGATTAGTCCTGAGTACCTTAAGTCTCTGGATGTTGTAGGGCTGTCTTGGTTGACACGTCTCTGCAACATCGCGTAGCGGTCGGGGACAGTGCCCCGGGATTGGCAGACCAGGGTGGTGGTCTCTCTCTTTAAGAAGGGGGATCGGAGAGTGTGCTCCAATCACACTCCTCAGCCTCCCCGATAAGGTACTCCAGGGTGCTGGAGAGGAAGATCAGGTCGATAGTCGAACCTCGGATCCAGGAGGAACAATGCGGTTTTCGTCCTGGTCGTGGAACACTGGACCAGCTCTATACCCTTCATCGGGTGCTCGAGGGTTTGTGGGAGTTCGCCCAACCAGTCCACATGTGTTTTGTGGATCTGGAGAAAGCGTTCGACCGTGTTCCTCGTGGTGCCCTGTGCGGGGTGCTCCGGGGGTATGGGGTCCGGGGCCCTCTGCTATGGGCTGTCCGTTCCCTGTATGACCGCATCAGGAGCTTAGTTCGCATTGCCGGCAGTAAGTCAGACCTGTTCCCGGTGCGTGTTGGTCTCGCAGTGTGCCTTTAAGTAACTCAACTTATAAGTGCATTTAAATGGTTTGCATGGATGTACAAACAAAAATGCCAAACTCCCCCGAAATAAAATGCAGCATATCAAATCAAGTTGGACCCTGGTGAATAAGATGTGCAGTTGTGTGTAGCCAACGTTGTCAAAACAAAACGCGAGACAAAGGGGAAAGTGTCGGAAAGGGAAATCTTTGACTGCACTTTTGCTTTGTGGCATTATTACTATTTGTTTCTATTGTTTCTATTTGGCCGAAAAGTAACTTGCATTGCTACGCCAACGATACCCAACTCTACTTCTCCACCAAATCCATCACCCTGGTTATCCTCTCCACCATCACTGATTGCCTCTCCGACATCAAAACCTGGATGGACAATAACTTTCTCAAACTCAACAGCAATAAAACAGAACTCCTCACCACCGGCCCCAAATCTCTCCTCCCCTCTGTCCAGAACTTTACCCTCCTCATCGACGGTCACAATGTCACCCTCTCCCCATCTGTACGCAACCTTGGCATCATAATGGACTCTACCCTCTCATACCAAACACACATCACTAAAACATCCTTCTTCCACCTCCGCAACATTGCCCGCCTCTCCCTTACCCAGTCAACAGCTGAAATCCTCATCCACGCATTCAACACTTCCAGACTTGACTACTGCAATAGCCCCTCTACGGACTTCCCACCACTCACCTCCAAAAACTGCAATACATCCAGAACTCTGCTGCCCGCCTCCTCACCCACACCCGGTCCAGAGAACACATCACCCCCCGTCCTCCACATTTTACAGTTTAGAAGCCTCATATAGGATTATAGACAATAAATTTGAAAAAATTGGCCAAAAATATCGTTCCAAAATATCGGTCGTGCATATCGGCATCGGCCAATTACAAAAACCCATATCGGTCGGCCTCTAATTGATCATGAAATGAATGAAGACTTTACAAGATACGACACATTCAAGTCAAAATAATTCTTACGTGGAACGATCTCGAACAGATATTTCCCAGCATCGTCCGTGTTTGGAGGCAGCTCGTTGACTTTACTGAAGCGCAGCTGGATCACGCCCTGGAACGACACAAGGCAAGAGTCAAGTTACTGTGTGGCGCTACATTATGGCAAAGTCAAGTGTGTAAGTTTTGTATCGTGACTACACTTTACTAGAGACTAAAGTACGGCTGTCACGTCATTCAGTTTCTTGTAGTGGGTGTTAACTTTGAGGAGCATTTTGACCCCAATGCATGCAGCAGACTCGTGCACAGGAAGTTCGAAAGACAAGGCATGTTGTGGTGGTTTTGATTATATCAGATTCAACATGACAACCTTAAAAACACTCTAATGAAACTACAGCTTTTATTGGTGTCTTCATTCATGTTCGAGGTTTATATTATCATTTAGTCAGTGGTGTAAATATGCCAGATTATACCAAAAAAGGAGAAGAAGTAATGTTTAGTTTACTTTACAAACTTTCAAAGGGGGAAGGAAGAAGTTAGTAATAACTTATGAGGCCCTAACCCCCCTTTCAGTTTACTTACACAACTTTAAACTACTGCTTACGGCAAAATCATTATCAAATGTGTATTTAACCATGAGATCTACGCGGCAGTTCCAATTTATGAAATTGCCTTGGTAGCAAATTAAATCAACAAATGGCTCCTCTTAGCAGTCCCAAAACAGTAAAGTAACTTGGTTCATAACATTCTTGTGTGTGCACTTGCATAAGATTGAAGGTGCACATGCTGTACATCACATAATATAACGGATTCATTACGTATTTCTCATAATCGTATCAAAATACAAAAGAAAACAATTAATAGTTCAGGAATAAATGATTAATTTACAAGAGTTCTGCATACTTTACCAGTATTTGCTTTCAACTACAGTTGAATTAATTTTTAAATCCCCTTTTAATGCGTTCCAGAGGTCAACTCCACTTCGTCTAATAGACATACTTTTTTGTGTTGTGCGGGAATATTTTTTCTTAAAATGTATTATCCTTCTTAGGTTGCAACCCCCATCTCGGTCTGAATTTTTATTTTTTTTTTAATGTTTGCAGAGAGTAAACCTGGTTTTGAACATAACTAGGGCAGTTTTTAATTGCACCAATTCTGTGAATTTGAGAATCTGCGACTGTACAAATAATGGGTTGGTGTGCTCCCTATATCCAACTTTCAGAATAATTCTTAAGGCCTTCTTTTGTAATTTAAATAAAACATCTGTATAGCTTTTATACGTGTTCCCCCTCATTTCCACGGAGTAGGTCAGGTAAGGTAATATAAGAGAACTGTACATAATATGTAATGATTGCTCATCAAAGAAATGTCTCACTCTGCCCATTAAAGACACGTTTTCAACCATTTTGGCTCTAATCTTAGCGATATGGGTTTTCCAGCTCAACTTGAGATCAAGAGTTACTCCCAGAAAGGTATGTTCATAGACTCTTTCCATGATATTATTATCAATTTTGAGTTGGATCTCCGCTTCTATGCATCGATTTGTGAACACCATAAATGTTGTTTGTTTAGCTTAGACAATTCTTCTGTGACTTCAATCACAAGTTGTTGTTGTTGTGTCGTCGGCAAACAGGATAAACCTAAATATCTCTGAGGCCCTACACACATCATTTTTATACAATAAAAACAGTTTGGGGCCCAGGATTGATCCCTGAGGTACTCCACAATTTATAGTTTCACATGATTTGTGTTGGCCCATTTGTGTTTCCTGTTGGTTAGGTATGAATCTAACCAATTTAGGGCAAGTCCCCCGATTCCATTTTTTTTGCTTTTTGTAATAGAATACCATGATCCATGGTGTCAAAAGCTTTTTTTAGATCTCTTAATTTTCCTATTGAATAGTTGTTGTTGTTTGTCGTTAGTTATCTCCTCTGTTAGTTCAAGTAGATCTGCTTTTCCTGAAACCATATTGATTTTCATTTAATATTTTTCTATATAATCTTCCAGGCTATTGTTAAATCATTTTTCTAAAAATTTCGAAAATTGAGTTAGGATTGAAATTGGTCTATAATTAGACAATTGGGATTTATCTACTTTTGTAAATAGGTACTACTTTTGTAAATAGGTACTACTTTTGCGGTTTTCATGTGATCGGGGAATATACCCGTAGAAAATGATAAGTTTTATCAAATGTAAATACTGTCTGTAAATATTATGAACTGTATTGTTTTATGCTTTTTGTAGTGTTTTGTAATTGTATGTCTTGGGGACTGCAGATGGAAATTAGCTCCAAGAGCTAAAGTTTGGTACAAAGCATCTTTTCATATGCTGATTAATGCTCCTGTACATGTCCCTGTCAAATAAATAAATACAATGAAATGAAAATAAATTATATATATGTGATAAAGGCTTAGCTATCGCATTTATCACTTTTTTTAAGGCTGAAACGACGCGTCGACGTAGTCGACGTCATCGATTACGTAAATACGTCGACGCAGTTTTTGTGGGTCGACGCGTCGCTTGTTTACATCATGGCGGCGCGCGATGCTGGCGATGCGAGCGAGGGGAAAAAGGCACGCCAAAAGTGTGGGAGTATTTCCAGAAACGGCCAAATAATGGCCTACCACAGCAGCACAAAGGCTATGAACGAACATTTAAAACGAAAACACCCGACAGCGTTCATGCCATCGCCATCAACCAGTCAATCGGCCGCGTGAGTATTTTTCATTACACAAAAACATTAATGTATTATTTGTATCTGCGTTGTAAATTCATAAACTAAAGCACAGTTTCGCTCTGAGAGGAGTCAAAAACGCGCGTGTCTAACGCTACATAACGTTACGTTAGTTGTGTAACTAACTAAACTCCCTTTGTACAACATTAACAGTTATGTACAAACGAACAATTAACTTTAATCATACAATCATTTTTTATTTTGCGCATTTTAAAGCAAATAAGCAATACTTTTACTTTTATTCAAATGTTTACAGTGAGTGTTCCAGAATATTTTGATTTGCACATTTTATAGGCTACTGAGTTGCACATTGAGCCATAATTTTATTTGGTTAAATAAAAGCCATGCCATTTGAAAATACTGGCCTACGTCAATTTTTTCCCCTTCATTTTAAATGAAAAAATAATCGGTAAAAGGAAAAATAATCTATAGATTAATCGAAAAAATAATCTATAGATTAATCGATTAATCGAAAAAATAATCTATAGATTAATCGATAGAAAAATAATCGTTAGCTGCAGCCTTAACTTTTTTAATAACCGAGATATTTAGATCGTCACAGTTGTTTTTTTGTTTTTACACTTACCAACTATATCTATAATTTCTTTAGGATTAGTAGCTGAGAGGAAAAAGAAGTTTACATTTTCAGACTCTTATCACTGCTTGTCTCCATCTGTGGTGGTACTATTGATGCTGCCAACTGAGGTCCCACATTTACAAAATATTCATTACATTTATGTACAGTTTCCTCAATCTCCTGAGGACATTTTGTGCGCCTTGTAAAATGGTCAAGAACAGACCCATTGACCTTTTTTCCTTTGGATGACACGGTTTATAATCCTCCAGAGACCCTTAATGTTATTGTTGTTCTTGTGAAGTAAGGATCTGTAGTGCATTTTTTTTAGAGATTCTTATAATTTGTGTCAATTTATTTTTTATATGTTTTATACTTGCATTCTGCTTCCTCTGTGCGCTTCTTTAAGAATATTCTATAGTGAAGATTTTTCTTTTTACAAGCATTTAGTATTCCCTTTGTCTTCCATGATGCACTTTTAGCCTTTTTCTGGGTATACTTTATAACGGGACAATGTAGATCATAACTCGTTTTAAATGTTTCTATGAACATATTGTAAGCTGCATTTACATTGGTTGCTTCTAGAATAGATTCCCAATCTTGGTCAAGTAGATTTTGTTGAAATACATTCAAGGATTCTTCAGAATGTAATCTAGAATATATCAGGCTATTTTGTTTTACATAATTTATATATTTTTTTTCATTCAGATTGAATGTTGATCTGTTGTCCCTAATATGACACCGATGCAAGCTCATTACTCCTGCGCCAACATTATCACTGGGCGCTGGATTTTAAATTTGCCCTCATTCAGTATATTGTAAACTTAGCTAATAAATAGCTTACAAAGTCATCCCTGTTCAGAATTGGGATGTTAAGAATGCGTTAAGAAAGGAAATTAGCTTAGACCACAACTGACATTTGAATTTACCCGCTCCCTTTTTCATTGTTTGTAATTATAATTTAAAAAATGAATTGTGCCAAAAAAAGTCAAAATAAACTATGTGGCTGAGGCTTGTAAAAGGTCACCGTTACGCCAAATATGCCATTTCCCTGTGGCTGCAGCTGCAGGAGCCTCCAGCTCCAGGCTGTGTGCACCGCACTCGCTCACTTCACCTGGACAGAGGAACAGCAGCCCGCATCCACCGGCTATAAGCTCATCTACTCGCTAACCCTTCTCCAACAGACGCACCACTGAGAGCGATGAACCGCATGAGACATGGCACTGACGCTGAGGTTAAAGTTACACCACTGTATATTACCATATGAACTTTTACTGCGGCTCAGATTCATAAAGTAGCTGGTGGCAGCGCGCTAATGCATCCGACATAGTTTCTGCTGATCAGAGATGTTAACATTGTCTACAAAAACTGAACCAAGGTTTACACTCTTCTTTGGACTTGCAACTCAAATACGCCAAACCATTTGTAAGCTTTTAGTAGCCAACTGTAGCCAGACTAAACCTGATACCATTATATTTTATATGGTCTAGGGTGGCATATCCAAGCTATAGTCCTATAAATAGTCAATACAAATTTAAAATCTATATTTAAAAATCAAAAATGTAATAATATTTTTTATCCTTTTATTATTATTTTTCAAATAGAAGACTATAGACAGAATATAGTCTGATGTACAGAACCGGATTTGGAATTTCACATAATGGAAAAATCCTTTACCATCTCTGTCCACTGATGAAACTGAAGCAATTAGTAGAACTACAGTTCTAAAACAAAATGAAAGCCTACTAAGTTTAGCGTTATCAATATATTTGTCAATCAAATGCACGACAAAAAAGTGGATCGTTTGAGTTCATTAATCATAGAATCTACATGTTCTGTGAACTGTCACCTTATTCACTATATACTGCATGTGTTTGCATATCTGAGTAATGCAGTAAAAACCTTTGAGCGATGTCAGAATATTCCAATACATTGATTTAATGCCAGTTTTTTAATTACATTTAAGACCTTGATTTTGGCACAATTCATTTAATGACCTGCATGTATGACTTTATGCTCCAAGACTCAAAAGTATAGCAGAAAGTGCTTTTACCTGCACCGTGCTCTCCTTGTCATCTTTATGGTACGTCAAGGTGCTTCCCCTCAGCACAAAGTATCTCTGCTGCCAGTTCTTGACCAGGGACCGTTGCTGTTTCTTGAGCCATCCCGCCCTGAGCGGCCTCTCCATGGATCTGGGGGACTGAGGTGACCCCCCGCCCGGCGCACTGTCCCCAGGGACCACACTCCTGGAGCGGGCTACGAAAACACAAAACAAGGCATCTAAAGGCAATCTGAGAGACAGAGAGAGAAAGGTGCACTAGACGAAACGAGCCACGCAACGCCAATGCTGCAGCCGGCTTCCTGTTTCAGGCATTAATAGATAAAGTGCAAGCTGATGGTGCGATAGTGAACACGCAATGCAGTGTGAGTGGAAACAAGACATTTTAAAGTGCCATGTAATGTCTTACAGCTGGCCACAATATTTCCATAAGTGAGAAGTAAATGCAAAAAAAGTTCATGTAACTTAAGTCTAATATAGTCTGCAACTAACAATTATTTTGCAAATGAATAAATCTGTCTGTTTTGTTATTAATTATGTACAAATCAGATGATGATGGGGAGAATTCTTTTTTTTTTTTAAACATATGGCACTAAAATAACACTTCCTGAGAACCTTCTGATAGAGCACTGGATCTCAAACTATGCTACTCGGGCTTATTCAGATGGTATGAACAATCAGATACAAGTTTTAATAAACAGATTATTTTATTTACACTTAAGCAGGTGTCTATCTGGTCTGGACATGGTTTACAATACACACTGGTTTAGACATAATTTAGACCAATATAGGTCTATTTTAGACCTTTAAGACCTGGTTTAGTCCCAATTTGAACATGAAAATGGTATGTTTTCAAACTTTTTTCTCACATGAAGCTAAAGTGGGGCTGCTTGAGGACGTGTTGAGCGATTACATTTAAAGTGAATGTTTGTAGGAGGGTCTTAGTGCTTTAAAAAAAAGTCACTGGCAACTGGACTTGATTTGCTCAAAGCTGCACATGAACACAAGCACAAGTTTCTGTGAACAGGGCATTTTCTCATTTGAAAGCTAAGAACCTGCAGAGTTCAGCCCTTGAGCTTTAGGAGCTTTAAAGCAGTACTAAGTAACTCATGCCCCTAGAGGCCATAAGCGCCACTGCAGGTGTCGTAGCATTTTGCGTTTTTTACCCATTAATTGTCCGTGAGAGTAAATACTACGTTGACAGAAAAGACAAAGGGAGAGAGGGATATTGTACATCCAATTACACAATAGAGATCTTTTTTTTTCACTCAAACTTGGCTGTAAATACTGTTTAAGTGGCGCTAGCCCACAGTTAGCTTTGCCCGTTAGCCTGTTAGCTTCTTCTTCGTGATTCCATTAGTGTGTATTGGTGACTCCAACCCGGCCAGAGACACCAGGGGGAGATAAAAGACCCCCCAATCATCCCGTTAACACTTGTATTACCCCCAGAGGGACTACGAAAAGGATGTATTAAGGTAAACAAGTTACTTAGTACTGCTTTAAGAGATTGCACTGGCACTGACTGTGACTTTGATTGGATTGAAGCATGAGAGACGGTCCTTTTTATGTTTCCAAACATGTTTTAGCCGCAGCCTCAGTCTTTGTCTGATTGGCTACCTGTCCTGAGACACAGACAAATTACATTTATGAAATTTACAAAGTACAAGACTACATAAGCTGATTTTTGTTTTGCTTTTGTAAGGTTTTTGTGAACCAGAAAACAATTAATCATTTACTAAAATAGTTGTCAACCGTTTCAATAATCCATTAGTTGTTCTAGCTCTAGTCAAATATCTAATGACCTGGTGCTGGGAGTGGAAAAACAACAACACTGAGAACCGCTGTGGGAGAGTATGCATAAACATTGCCAATTGCATTGCTAACCAGTCCTGATCCAGGCCAGGTCTCACAGACTGATAAACACGTTTTACAAAGTATAGAGCAGGAGCGTTTCCCTAGGTCAGAGATGTGACAACAAACCATGTGCAGACAGAGATACCAGAGAGCGGGTCGTCTCACGATCGGAAAGTCTGGGGTTTCTGAATCCCGCTTCCTGAAGATGCACACCGTCGTTGTGTCCTTGGGCAAGACACTTCACCCACCTTGCCTCCAGTGTCTGCGTACACTGGTGGATGAATGAGAGTGTGAATGGGGGAGTGGTTCCTGGCTGTAAAGCGCTTTGGGCCAAATGTAGGTGGAAAAAAGGTGTTAATTCGGGTCCTAAGTGCCGTCATGCACGAGCTTAATATAGAAGCTGCAGTTACGCGCAAGACCTGCAGTGGCAGTAGTGAGCATAAAATGACCAACTTGCATTTAGTCCCTTTAAGGCTTATATTTAAAGTATGAAGTGGAAACTCAAGTGCTTTTCTGTGAATATGTGGAAATATCATCTTGGTTACTCACTCTTCAGGGTTAAACTCAACGCAAGTCGCACAGTTACACAACTTTTTTGACGCACAGGAAGCTAACAGGATAAAAAAAAAAAAAAAAAAAAGATTAGAGAGAAGGTGCTTTAAATGTGGTGGATCCGATAATAAATCTAATGAAAGGGAAGAACATCCAATATGCAGGAGCTGTTACGAAATCTTGAGTCTATCGCAGAGTAGGACCCAGGAGAGAGTGGTATGTGGCCCAGAGAGGGACACTTTCTTTGGGGCGTCCTGAGCGATGGCTCTGCTCTGATACGTCCCGCCACCTCTGTTCTCCGTAAATTCACTGTAACTTCTGAAGCAACCAGAAGAAAACAGGCCACGCCGCAGTAAACAGGAAGCGGCTGTATCTTCGCTTTGAAAGACCTCCCACTCGGCGTTTGAAAAGGTCCACTGCCGGGCTAATTTTACACTTCTCTCTCTTGGTTAGTGGGAAGTTCCAAGCGCTTTTGGGGAAGGAGGAGGCCACACACATAGAAGGGTGTGAAGGCAAGACGTGAAGAGGATCTAAACTGTTTAAAAAGGGTGATAAGGCACAAACTGGATCAATGATTGGCATCTAAACCGCAGCGGCTTTACGCAAAGCACAAGACGCAATGGAAAATCTGAGCTCGACTTTCTCACACTCACTGCATTTGATCTAGATCTAAGATCTAAGAAAGTGTTTTAGTTGTACTTTTGAGCCATTTGCTGCAAAAAGATGTGACTATTTCAAATATATGGTCAGTGAAATAAAGCATACTTAAACAGAATGAAAAATACTGTCCTTCTAGTTTTCCTACTGGGGCAATATAGTCTACGATATACAACGTTTCTTTGTTCAACATGAAAGTAAGCCCGAGTTTTACTTTTAATTCAATGATGAAATTGGAAATCATCTGGGGTGAAATACAGTAATTTACATAATATTTAGCAGATTCAAGAATGTGCCGTTCTATGAGTTGGTATTAGTGCTGGGTACAGTTAAACGATCCCAGTGTAGTATCTGGAAAAAAGTTTAGGTACTACTGGTATAAAAAAAAAGAAAGCATGGAAATCTTATATCTTTGGAAACGGAAAATGCTGTTGGTCCAGGGACAGCATTAAAGGAAGAGACTCGGTTGTTTCAGCTCAGATAAATGATTGTTTTTATTTTTAATGTATTTACTTTTTTCACACACAAAAAAATCATCTGTTTATGTCAATTTTTTTCTTTATTTTCCCCAATTTCTTCTTATTTTGTTTACATGCCCATTCTAGACGACAAATATTTTAGTACGTCAAAACAAGTATCATTCAGGTATCGGTATCGAAAACCGAGTATCGAAAAAAATAAAAATAAATCAATGGCACCTGGTTATCATAGAACCATAGTCCATAATACCAACCTTTGAATTTTTTTTTTTTTTTTTTTGAGTCATGGCTCGTCATCGTAATGTGATGGTGGGTGGGAAGAGAGGAAGCTCACAGGGAGAACAAGGAAACTCCACCAGAGGGCCCACAGCCTAGAAATCAAACCCGGGACCAACCAAACTGCCACAGCAGTGATTCTACATTAACCAAGTCGACAGTGGTGGGTAGAGTAGCAAAAATATTTACTCACGTAACGTTACTTTGAAATCATTTACTCAAGTACAAGTAAAAAGTAGTGACCCAATAAATACTCAAATAAAAGTAAAAAGTACTTGGAGAACATGTTGAGTACTGTGAGTAACTGTTTGAGCATAAAGAGTTTTGATTTATGCATCAGTTGGGACAAAAAGTGAGAAACAAAAAAAGGGGCACAAAAGGTCCACGGTGAAGCTTTTGCAACCTTAAAATGTACTCACAGAGACACTTTACTCAAGTAAGTGTAAAGATTTTTCATTACAATATTACTCAAGTAAAGAGTACTGAATGATAGAACTACTCTAGTACACTTTCTTCAAAAGAAGTGGTAGTCGACTTAATGGCCTGACTATAATGCAATGTTAAAGTTCAATGAATGAGGAACAATTGCCATACAAAGCCACATGCCAGCACCTATTTAACCCAATGAATGACCACAACGCACTCATTTTACTGAGGCACGCGCTAAACATAATTCTTTAGGCTTTGGTTAGTGTCTATAAAGCACCCAACCACTGAAACCTATGCACACGTCGAGATTCATAGGCCTGACCATGTGGCTTATATGCTTATAAAAGGAAGGCAGGCAACATTTCCTTTCAGGCGGTGATGCAGTGTGTGGAGGGTTTACCTATCCGTGAGGACGTCTCCTTGAAAGTGCTGAAGTCCCAGTTCCGAGGTAGTTTGAGAGACATCGTGTGTGCCGTTAACTCATAGCACGGGTCAGACCTGCGCAAAGTTCACGGCCTCGCGCCGCACGGACGTTCACACAGCGACCCCGCAAGTCAACGCAAATGACACTTCCTTCTTCCTGTGCGCGACGGTTCCTTTTCGTCTCCTCTTTTTCTTATTATATTCTTATTTTCCCCCCTCTCAGATCGCGCGTGCCGTGCTGCATCTGCGTCCGCGCGTGCTTGGAAACGCATCCATTATCTCCCGAAAATCAGGTCGATTCCTTTGCGCGTCAGAGTTTAAAATGGGCACAGACACTCGCACGTTCACTTGTGCTTGAAAGGAAAAAAAAAAAAACCACAGCAGCTTCTCAAAAGGAAGTCACCTCTTGCACAGGTTGGCTCAGTCGGTTGGTTCACAGACGCAGGAAACTGAACTTTACATCGGGCCTGCGCGAAAACAAAGTGTGTGCAAACTAAGTGGCGGCTACTATACAAAGGCATGACTCTTTAGCATCGAAACAAAGTGAGAGAGAAAAATAGAGAAGTAAGCACAAAAAAAGAGGAAAGAAGTCAGACAGCCAAACCCATGATCTTTTTATTATTATTTATTTATAGTTTATTTCAAACCATAGCGAATATAAGCACATTGTAGCATTAAATGGTACCTTTTTTTAATTTTTCCTCTGGACAAACACAAACCATTGCACGGTTTAATAAAGATAAAATACAGAAATAGTAAAATTTTATAGAAGCAAATCTAAGCACTTGAGTTTCTATGCACTGTGTGGGATGGGCACAACTCCCATACATTCCTAACGAGTTCCGAAGTGGCACAAAAACGGCACATAATAAAAACATAGTATCAGTCTTTTTTTTTTTTTAACGGGGAATGTATCAGTTTATTGTCTGTGTAAAACCACCTGGGCCACAGCACCCTCTAGCGGTCAGTACCATATTCCATCATGTCTACCCTTATAAAAATGGCAAAGCCAATATAGTAAAGAAAGAGCTCACACAGGGGCATATCTGCAAAAGGTTTCTCAAGTTTTAGGAGAAAAAAAAAACAATTGTCCTGTCGGCTTGTTTGGATAACACACAACATTTCTATTATTGACTTCCATGGACTGTAGCTCTATGGTTACCACCTATTTGTGTACGATGACCGCAATAGCAGGTTGGGTCGAAATAGATGGTCATATGTGACAAAATGAGGAACCAAACGCAAACAGGAAGTAACTCGACTACTGTAAAAAAAAAAAAAAATGCAATTTGTCCCACACAAAGGTTAAACAAATGGCACTGAGCCTATTATATATTTAGAAATATATCTTAAAGTACACTGCAATGATTTGAACATATCAGCTGCCTTATAAATTTCAAGTTTAGCACTATTTGGGAATAAACTACATGGGGGCAATAACTTTATTCAATGGAGTGGTTTACATGTCAATTTTTGGTTTGGGAACTCCTGCTCTAAACCAGTGGTTCTCAACTGGGACTGTGGTCAGGACCCACAGAATCCGAGGATGGCAAGCCGCGACCCAAAGAAGAATATCATTTCTCATATATTATGTCAAATACTGTATTCCCCCCACAAATTAACGTTGAATAAGCTCTGAATAAACCTGAAATTATAAAGCTGAAATTATGACCAAAACCATAGTATATATGTATATATTTTTAGAGATTTAGATGGTTCTATACTTTTATAGAATATAAATATTGAAAGAAATGTCCCCTGAAAATGGTTCCTGACCCACGAGTTAAGAACCACTGCTCTAAACATGCTGGATCTTTAGATTCGGAATCACAGCTCTGTCCTCAGCCAATTTGAAACACCTTCTGTCCAAGTCATCTTTAAGAGGGTTCAAAATAGTTATTGCCATTGTCCAGAAGGTAATCTTAAAGTGTGTCTTACGCCAGTGGTTCTCAAACTTTTCACTCCAAGTAACACCTCATAAGTAATTTGGCTTTCCAATAGTTATATCCAGGACAGAACCAAAACACAAAATCAGGATGAAATCAGGTAAAAAGCTTGAGAACCACTGACTGAAACTTGGCTGTGGCTGTTCCCTGGTGAAAAGCATCACACCCGGCCTTGAAACATTGCAGTAAACACTCATCCAGAAGAGCAGCCATGGTGTAAAATGGTACTATGATACATACACATTGGCAGTAAAGAGCTTCATGACCAAAAACAACGAAACCAACTTTAAAAAAATACTGTGGGGTAAATTAAAAAAAACGTCTCTACAGTCCGCAGACGCCACCCCTCGTATAACTGTGCAGACTTCCTGAATGACGACAACAGAACAGGAAATACTGTAATACTGTGTTATATGACTACAACAAAGTACATTATACAAGTCCCTAACTAAAAATACACCGAGGCTCTGTATAAATGTACAATATCTACTGTTCAAAAACTGTTAAACGCAGTAGTGCAGGGCAGAAGGAGCACATAAGGACCTCCCTTTGGGCCCTGCCCCACTGTGTAAGAACCACTAACCATGTGCCACTGTCAGACTGGGATTTAGGACTACACTAGACTATTTTCCCCACTTTTTAAAATGGTAAATGGACATGTTGTTTCACCTCTGGTCCCTGACCCACAGTTTGGGAACCCCTGATGTAAAACTAACTTGCACCTGCTCCTGACAGTGTTTTCTGTCTTACCACTGAGAATAAGCCTGACAGTAATTTGCTTTACACAAGGCATATTCAGAGAACCGGAGTTACTAAAAGTAACTGCACTCACGAGAACCATTGAACATCTCGAAACACGCACTTCATTACTTTGTCATTTTGGTCAAAAAGTTTCCGCTAAATGCAATGTAATTACAACACACTAAAACGCTTGTAGAGCCAAGTCCTGGACCCAACCACAGCAGAAAGTCTTGTATCTTTCCAAAGACTTGTGGCTTTTAAACTCCTGCATCATGTAGTAACTTACACCAAATACAAGGTAGTTTACTATGTCCGTGTACTATGTCTGTGTACTATGTCCAGGTCTCTGTGCTATTCCACTGCAGGGAGCTCGTATGGGTCGATGTTTGGATGTGCACAAGCTTCTCCAAATACCGCTGTTTTGCGCTTGGTATGAGCTTCCTGTAAGGTCCCTTTTCTTTCACCTTATCTCTTTGCTTTGCTTTACTTTCTTCCTTTTCTTTGTCGTATTCGTAGATCCGGCTCGGTCTCGCCAAAAACGTAAATGCGCAAAATTTAAGGTGCTCTGGAATATGAGGAATGCGTGAAATTCTGGGTGTGTGCCCCTAATCAGCACAGGCTCAGACCCCCCCCCAAATCGGCACGTGACGCCTGATTCTCAATAGTTCACAGTGCACTTTAATATTACTAAAGGTTTTAAAAATAGGGTTAGGAGCAGGTTTTGTATATGATAAATCAAAGTGTGGACGTTTCGTCTTCAGGGAACATTAGACGTTAATTAAACTCTTATGAATAATCTTTGTAATCTTTTTAAGCACTGCGGCACAAACCTTGATCTTAAGCCTGTGACTGTTTTCCTTCTTTGCACTGTTGAAGTGACGCTGCTCCATCTAATTTGCCAATTGCGACGATCAAACATGCAATTTCAATTAAACTGTGTTGCACAGCCAAACCAACTCACTGCCTTGTATTTTCTTTGTAATTGCGATTGTTGAACGAGGGCGACTGGCAAAAAGGTTGAGAACCACTATGCTATTGCGGAGACCGTTACACCTGACATTGCTCAAGTTTTTCCAGCTCCTGTCTGCTGCTCCAAACTGTTGTGACTGTGTAACAACATGGATCATCTACTGCAGTGATTCTCAACTGGTGGGTCAGGGGGCAATTGCCAAACCCCATTCTAAGAGAATTTGAATCTGAATAACTAAATAGTTGAGCTTTATTGTCCTGATACTGACTATAGTTAATGTTACGTTTATCAAAGAAGCAAAGAGCTCCTAAGGTTTTCTATATTGCTGTATTAAAAGTAGGGTCTGAAATCTATTGAATATTACACCCCAAAGAAAACACATCAAATCTTTCAATCAGAACCATCAAATCCAATGTTCTTCACGGGCTAGAGCTGTGTTTTAGATTAGGGGAAAGCTGCAGAACCGGAGGCGAAGCAGCTCCACTGTGATGGCTCTGCTGGAAAAGCGGATCTGGACCGATCAGTTTTTAAGAAGGTTGATGTACTTTTAACGCACGTGAGGAGTTGGCGACTGAGAAGATTTTTTTGAACTGATTTGGAAAGTGCTTCTGTTGGTTGATAAAGATAACATACCTTTAAACGGCATACAAATTGCTTGGAAACTTTAACAAAAGACCTTACCCTAACCCTAATCCCAACGACCCTAACATAAAACTAATCCCAACGACATTAACCTAAAACTAATTCGAACGACCCTAACCTAACCCTAAAAATATAATTGTAAAACATAAAATGTTAATACTGCTGTGGATGCACTCGTACCAGCAGAGGGCGCATCATCATGGTGAATCCGCTTTCCCGTCGTGGATCTGCTTCACCTCCGGCCTGCAGCTTTCTATTATTGTTTTTTTTTCAATGGCATATTTTGTGAGGGCATCTCCAAAACTACAGCTTTTGTGGGGTGAAGAATGCCATGGTTGTCGTCATAGAAATGAACACAATGCGTCTCAGTACAAATCAGGCTGCATGTCATATTAGTATAAAGTGTATGCGCGTCCATCATTTTGATTCTGAACAGAACTGTGTCAAAACATACATTTTCCAACTCAGCGCCGACACATATCTTGCTTTTGTGTAACCCCCCCCCCCCCCGTATAATACGACCAGATATCGATTAATAATAACAGATGGCCATCAATGTAATACTTGGTCTGTGTATTAAATGTCAAAATGAAACAGTGGACAAATATGTACAGACAAGAAGAGGACTCAAATCAGTGGATCCCAGCCTTTTTCCTGACGTAACATAAAATAAATCCAAACGGTATTGTCTTTATCCAAAGAAATAATCCGCAACTGGAGTATGTTTTGCGAATTCACTCCTTTTCCAATCATATGTCTTCACTATTTTGTTTGTACAAATATATCATTTTTAGAGCTCGACTCTCTGAACAAAGCTCTGGAGTGAAGGAGTTTAAAATCCTCCAGGTTGGGAACCACTGATTTATGTGAATCGATGAATCTGTTCGTGATCAATACACACAGCTGGACGACTGAGCTCAAAGCTTAAACTCAAATGGATTTAGAAATGTAACAATATACTGCAGCAGGAACCATGGCAATAACTCTTTTGGTCAAAGCAGTTAATATTTTCTCAGTAACAATTGCAAAATAAAAAAATAAATAAAAAAAAAGACACTTGGGAAAGGACATCACAGTAATTTGAACTAAATGTTGATAACCAATCGTAGAGGAAAGTTTATAAGCCTTCATCTGCACTGGGGCTGATTTAGTGTTGGACGTTTTGCCTCTCGCTTCATCAGCAACTAATAATCGTTTATTAGAAGGCTGAAGATACCGATTTAATAAGTTCCTCTAATCTTTATTTTAGGAAAGTTTGCTTGGGACGATTTCACAAAAGGGCGTCTCCGAGTTGTTCGAGTTATTTTGGGGGTCCCAGCCTGAAAAGTTTGGGAAACCCTTCTTTACTGTATAGTAACAACTGTTTACACCTACTGTACCTGCTCATTACATACTGTAGATGTCTGTAAATTAGTATTGTTATAATAACATGTATAATAAAAATTGTTTTATTTGATTCAACTGAAGTAGACCGCTCCCGTTTAGCTTCTCATAAATCCAACCTGCTGCTAAAAGATCACTTGTGCCCATGAACTATTTTGAAGTGAGACGTCTTGGTAACACTTACATTTATTAAGGCTAAATAAGATGTAGTTATTATAAAGTGTTACTGACGTCTTCAACACTAAAACAATCAAGTACAGATGAATTACTTTTGTCTACGAGAAAACTCCTGTTTGTACACAAACGCTGTTAACCCAACGATAAACGGCTTAAATGCTTATGATTTCAATTATTTTGTCACGAGGTTATGTAAATGTTTAATGTAGAGGATTTTACAGTGACTACCTGTGATTGTCATTTGTCTGTCTGGCAGTGACGTATTCTGTGTTGAAATTATATTATACGGGTATCGGGAAATAAATAAAGTAACATTTCACATTTGGACATTGGCATAAAGTAGGGACAGTTTCCAACTTGGTACAAAAACATGACGACCCACAACATTTGTCGTAACGAGTGGCTTCCATCAGACTGAAATGTGTAACTAAGCTGGACTACAACATTAAGAAGTAATTTGTCCGTCCGCAAAACGGCAACAGAAGCAAACACGCAAAAAGAGAAAAAACATCATGGAAACATTGACGTACAAGACACAGAAGACATTTAAGATATAATTATAGCCAATATAAAACCATCTATGTATAAATATAAACAATCACATCTTTGTAACGTAAAAGGTAACGTTTGGCGGCACACAGCTGGGTAACAGCAGGTCGGCAGCGCAGTGCTTGGAAAACAAAAAACGAAGCAAATAAACGATACAAAAGAACACACGCCATTATTACACTGCAACAAAAGAGGTAAAAATACTTGGAGTTTTGACGATAGATTTACTCACTTCATGAGCCTCGATTATTTTATAACTTTAAAAGGGTATTTTATCTAGTTCCTTCTACAAAAATCCATTTCTTTAGTCCTGGCCACAGAGGAGAACCCGTTATGCATGTTTTTAGTGGTAAGGGAAACTTAACATGGGAAGAACATGCAAACCACTCATCCACAGATCAATAATTTCCCATCAGAAAGAAATGAAAAAGTTTAAAAACAGGGTGGAAGCTTGACTCAACTCATGACTAGAAGACATGCCATTTTAATAAAAATATTTATAAGCACTTAAAGCATTATTGCCTTATTCTCGTGAGTTCCTCCGTGCCTTTAAAATACTAAGTGTATGAGGAAAATTAATGCACATTTACTTCCAAAAAAAGAGGTGGGGGTTAATTGTTGGGCTAGTGCCAACGTCCACAGCAGCTTATAAATACTCTGCTAAAACATCATTATTGTTGGGAAAGACTTACCTTTGCAGATTACATATATTTCTTACTGAAACTAAGTTAACAATCAAAGTAATGAGACCAAATAGAGTGAGAAGTGAGTAAATCCATTCAAAACTACTTATTTCAACTGATATAACTATTTTTTTTTTCTGCAGTGTAGGTGAATACCAAGAGACCGGGTGTGCCTTGTGTTCAGTGTTTTCAAAAATAAAATAAAATAAAATTAAATTAAAAAACGCCAACTTTTAAATGGAAATGTGTCAAAGTACAGTCAAAATCATACAAACGAACAATACTGGTGGAAGAGTTCACATAATACAAATGAAATGGTACGACACCACTGGCTGTGTAGCTTCCGCCGCCTCGGTTCACGTGGGCACCCCCCTGTGGTTGTGGACTGGAGGGGCAGGGCAGTGTGGCAGAGGAGAGAGGTTCTTATGTGTGGGTTATTTTTTTCTTTTATGCGATGATCTCCTCCAGCGCTGGCAGTAGACCCTTCTCGATCAGATGGACTTTGAGAGCGTTAAAGATGTGCAGCTGCTGATCCGCGCGGAGGGCCATGAGCTGCTGGATCACTTTGGCCGGATTGGGGCCCCTGGACAAAGGCAGGAGGTTTAATATTCTGGGCGAACAAGGATAAAATACACCAAGAATAAATTGCTAGATAGATAATAGGCAAAATAAACCATTTCAGGAATTTGACAGAAACAGCCCATTGGTAATTTCATAATCTGTTGTTTTACCGTTAACAAAAATGAAACTACTAGTGCTAAATTATCACTGTATTTCCACCTATTACAATGAAGTTTCTCTGTAAACTGATGATGATGCTCGAACATGAGCAACAAAGTTGGGAAACTGTGGCGACATACGTAGCTTACTACTCCCGAGTGTGGCATGCATGAAGAACAAATTCCCTACACTGCGTAGGGAAAGCGCTATACAAATAAGCTTCCATTCTGTAACTTGCTTTTTAATATTTCATAACAATATTTTGCCTCCGCTTTAGTTTTTACAAACAATCAGTTGTGCACAAATCATTGAAATTATTTAGATTAGCCCTAAAATAACTCGCCACTGTAATAGATGATTAATAAATGAGATTATGAAATTACCAATGGGCTGTTAATTTCTGTCAAATTTCTGAAATGGTTTATTTTGCCTAAACTCTCTAAATTTGTGCAAACTTTGCCATACATGCTGCACACGGTTTTATCAACTAGCCAGAAAAAAAATGTACACATTTCTTTGTAACAAACAGAAATAAAAAGGCACTGGGACTGTTATAATATTCTAATAATACATCTTTGATCTGTAATCATTTGCGAGAGATCATTTTAGCAAAACAACCTAATACAAATAAAGTTGGGTTTAAATTATGGTTAAACAAGCTGTACCTGATGAAGCTGGCGATGTAAACATTGACAAAGGTGGCCATGAGATACTGGCAGTCGAAGCGGTCCATGATGCCTCCGTGTCCTGGGATAGTGTTGGCAAAGTCCTGATGCACAGGAGGAGGACGTGACAAAGGAGTTTAACAAAGTAGAGCTATGGACTGTACGTTTGAATAAATGCAGAGAGATGGACTATGGAGCTGCACCTTGATTTTGAAGGCCCTCTTGAAGCCGCTGGCAAAGAAGCCGCCGAAAGGTCCCACGATGGAGGCGAAGGACGAGAGGGCGATGCTGTGAATCTGGAACGGGTAGAGCTTCACTGTGCTCTGTGGAGATGTGACAGAGTTAAATAAAGGGATATGATTTTAAATCTCTTTACATCTCTTTCGTGGAGATTTGAACAATACTTACCCATCCGGTGAGGGACTGCAGGACGGAGGGCAGAGCGTAGTCCTGTAACTGGAACAGCTCGGAGGGCTCACAGTCGACCTGGAAACTGTTCAGGTCGTTGTTGAACTCCACGGGACACACAAAGTAACGGTACCCCGCCATCACATAGGCCAGCTGCCAAGAACAGAGAAATTATTATTCATCATCCTTAGTTTTATGCCGCTAAAAACCAGGAACCGTCTTCCAGAAGATGATGTCCGACAGGCCTCAACTCTGACAATGTTCAAATCCAGACAAGAAACAGTTCTATTAAGCAGCTCTCGTTTTTTATTTAATTCAGTAATGACTGTTCATATTTCATTGATGGTTTGTCTTTAAAGTATAATCCAATGCAACATGTAACGTTGTGCATGAATTGTGCGTTACAAATAAACTGCCTTACCAAAGCACAGAACACAATGGTGGCGAACAATCCTCCGATAAAACCTTCCCACGTCTTTTTAGGAGAGAGCTGCAGGAAACAGAAATAAAAATAGTTTTACATGAATGGGTCTTTTTAAAGATCATCCGTACAACATCATCAATACTTATAAACCGACCTTGATGAGCGGAGTGCGACCGAAGAAGAAGCCAAACATGTAGGCCATAATGTCGTTGCAGATCACGCTGGAGATCGGGACAATAAACCTTTGTAAAGAAAATAGCGTTTAATAGGTTATTATTTTATCATGTAGTTAGTGATTTTAATCATGTTTTTGTGGGCGTACCAGATCATGCCCTCAAACAGGTTATGGATGATGAGGTGAGACTGAGTGACCACAATCAGCAGAGTCACGTGGGTCCAGCCAAACTGCGGACACAAGAAAAAGATTTAAAACAACACTCGAGACATTCACATCCTCTGTTCTTCAATGCTGTGGCGCAAAGTTACCATGTAGAACTGCAGGCGGTAGTGCTTCTTCACCAGACTGAGCACGAACATACAGAAGCCTGCCGAGACACAACACGTGGATATTCATTATATTATTTTTTACTTGCAACTTCTAGGATCAATCATTTTCTAAACAAACTCAAAGAAAATGTGGAAGTTAGTGACTCAACATCAATCTGTGATGGGATACTAGAGAAATGGCACCAAATGTCATTATGATTCCACTCATATCAACACATTTCTCTACATTTCTCCCTGGTCAGTCATTCCAATAGAGCCCTTGTTTTTGTATGCACCAATAGCTCTAGCGGCCCTCAGTCAACTGTCCACCTCCTCAAAGCCTCCTACCACGAAGTCAGAAGGATCTAGAGGCCCCACTTTCAAGGTCTGTAGTCTACTGAAAGTCAAGATCAAGCAAGCTTTGGCCCTTCTGCTCCATCTGTCCTCTGTGTACAACAGCCTCCTGCGCCCCAGGCCTGGAGGGCTCTGTCATGCTAATGAGGCTGAAACTCAGCCTCATTATCTAGTCCGTGATCTGAGCTGGAAACTTTAGTGTTGCTGACAAAGCCTTTCTGATGAGAGACGAAACGTCCTACATTTCAACTACAGAGTACATAAGGCGACTTAAGAACCTTCATCGACTGAGAGCCTACAGAGACGTGCACTAATATAGTTATAGTTTGGACCAGTCACCTTTTGAGAATTTGACAAATCAGAATAATACCAAGTCAATAGACTAAGCTTTGTTCATCTGTTGTTACTCGCCTGATAACAGGTGGTTATTGTCTACCCTTCTGAACCCTCTCAAGAGACGAATCAGGTTTCACTTCTGCACCTTGCCTCAACTTTCCTTACCTTATTTTGAAGAACTTCTGTCTGTCATACATATTATGAAGTAATGGGGGAAGGATCACTGTATTAGTTGTCATACTGTAAACTTTGTGTTAACTTTTACCTTGACTTGAGTGATATTAAAAAGACAGAATCCTTGATTGATTTCTGAATTTCATCCTTAATACAAACTGCTCTGACGCAAAGTATTACCGGTAGTAAAAAAGTAAGACAAACAGAAAAACTCAGTGGCTTTACATCAGCGTAGACTGGCAAAGAGAGCAGACTGTAAAAACTTCAGTTGTCACCACATCCTGTTTGGCACCAGCTCGAAGCACGAGAAGCCAGACTGAACACCACCAAGGCAACAGGAAACGACACCTCATCTTATGTTTAAATATGGACACGACATTGTTGTCCTGACTTCCAGATGAGACAAAGCTATATATATTAGTATTAGCTGAATCTATTTGAGCAGCTGGATTAGGGCTCCTTTTATGGATTAACGATCAACATTGTTGTTCTGTTTTTTGGTTCTAGATAAGTATTCAAGTATAGGTGTTGGAAAAAATAGAGGTAGATTGATATGGGGTATTCTAAGGCCCATGCCGACATGCACCGCTGATATTTTTGGCTAATTTTTCCAAACGTCTTGTCTATAATCCTGTAAAATGTGTCAGTGTTGAACTGTGACAGCAGGGAGCACTTTATTAGAGGCATTTGGCTGATTTATTCAGGACATTCATGTTTAATAGATACTTCAGAGGGAGCTTGTTTGAAAGATCAGCAGATTCCAAAACGGTAAGACTATCTACTATGGTTCTGAAATTATAAGCAAAAGTCTGACATAAAATAGAATATAATCAGAGTTGTACAAACTTGGGACCTATTTTTATTGCGATGTTTCTCAGTTTTCCTGAGCCCTAGGAAGCACTAACTGAGCTCTTTCCGATGCAAAAACCCGGAAATCTATCACTTTTGTTTCTGAAGATATCGGCCTGTTATCATTATGGCATTAAGTCGGCCAATAGATGATACTGTAAAATATCCATCATACCCATTGGTCGACCTCTGGAAAAAAGTATCGTTCAGGTATTGGTATCAAAAAACAAGTATTGTTAAAGTACTGGTATAAAACACAATTAACCATACCCAGCCCTAAAAACTACATTTTATTAAATCACAATTTGATATTTTTCCAAACGGGGGCAGCCTTAATATTGAGTTTGACCTAAGATGGTACACCATCAGCTTCCCTTTTTGTCTATAAATAGCTGCAATAACCTCTGGAATTTCCCCATCCTCCCTGACCATTCAAGGCATTAAACGCTATGAGTCGAGACGTCTTTATGAATCTCACATAAAGTAGGTCACTGCTTCTCAAACTGAGGTGCATGTCCCAGTGGAGACACTGCACAGGCTTGTTCTGTATAGCACACATTTAGTTCAGGTCTTGATGTTAATTATTTCCAGGATTTCTCAGTCTGGTTCTTGGTTTTTGTCCTAATTAAGCATTGGCTATAACTTTAATTATGGTGCATTTAACAAACAAAAGTTGAAAAAAAAAAGGGGGGAAATAAATTTAAAAAGAGGAAAAAGAATGAGACATTTTGTGAAAAAAATGGGAGAAAAGTAAAAAAAAAAATGTGGGGGAAAAAACTGGACAACTGTGGAAAAAAAAAAAAGAAAAAAAAAAATAATAATTTGAAAGACCAAGTACCTGTAATCGTGCCCAGCTCTACAAATGCTCTTGAACAATTAGGAATCAACGGGGTAGGCTTCATTCATTTTAGTTTGATCTGAGGTAATTTTTTCACAGTGAGTGATAGTGATTGTGTTTATTGAATTTCTCCCCACACTGTGAAGCTCTTAGCTCGCAACACCCCCACACAATAAAGTGCGCAATCAACTAAACGCAGTGATGAATTAGACTCTTTGTCTGCTACGGTTGCGATGAGTCATTCATTTCCCACAAACCCAACATAACCAGGGGCTTTAAACACAGGACAGCACATCATGGACTCTCTGTCATGACAGTACATTCTATTGAGTTATACCATAATTTCGTTTGATCCAATCACTCTTGTATTAATTGCAACATGTCACTCAAATGCAGAATGCGCTCGAATGTCACTTTATTATTCAGAGCAAATTTCATAACATCTCTCTTATTCAGGGTTTATACAAGCAGCAGCAAGACAAATTGAAATGCGTAGAGTATTATACTAGGGCCCAACCAATATGGATTTTCGGGGTCGATACCAATACGAAAGCGTTGGCATGGCCAATATATAGGTCCCCTGATGGGCTTTAAAAAAAAATATTTTATTCATTTTTGGCCAAATGCATAATCTATAACCCCGTGTATGATGCTTATTAACGTATCAGTTTTGAACTATGAAAGCAGGGGGAGCTGCATGAGGGGCATTGGGCTGATTTATTCAGGACATTCATGTTTAGTTGGTACTTAAGGGGAACTTGTCAGAAATCAGCAGACAGTTTTCTTTTTACCCGTGAGGTAGAGGGCGAAGGATATGAATCGGTGGTATTTGCTGAGGATCCGCAGCGGCTCCTCTCGTTGGACCAACGTAAAGAAGTAGTCAGTCACCGTCTCGCCGTAGAAGAAGTAGTTCACACACAACAAGAAGTACCTAAAGGGCAGAGGGCACAGGCACGTTTTTAATATTGTGCAACAAAAACATGTTCACTAAGCTTGCTGGAAAATCCGGCAGACATTGTCGTACAATATATTTTGTGGTGGGAAATGTTTGAGAACCACTGAACTAAAAAGAGAAAATATTGTAAACCATTTAGGCCTTTTCGTTTATATTTATTCTGATTTTCCAATTTCAGTCTCGATTTAGGATTTTTGCCAGGTTTTCCAGCTGAAATAGAAGCTACACTAACTGAAGCTACGGCTAAAAACAAATCAATTATTCGCAGATTAGGTCAAGTCTAGAGTCTAGATCTAGTAAAATGTAGAACAAACCTCAGGGAGTCTGCAACAAAGTAAAACATGAAGAGTGTAAGACTCTCATTTGATGTTACACCAATGATAAAAACAAACAAAAGCTCTTAAATTGAAGGTTTGAAAAGGCGCGTGGTGGCCGTACCAGCTGAGCGTCCTGAACCAGGGCAGGTGGTACGAGTGGTACACGCTGTAGCCGATGGTGATGATCTCTTGGAAGCACTTGATCTGGACAATGAGGACCTGAGGCACAGAAGACCAGAGTCACCTCTAGTTTCTTCACAGTCAACAGTAGAAGCAAGAAAATGTAATTGTTGTGTCCAAACTCACTCCTAACTTTCCTAACACATTTCACACATCCCAGGTCAAGTTTATAAGTACTATTCCCAACTTAAAAGATTTCACAATAACGGCTTCATAAATAAAACGTACAATATACTGAAAACAGGACAAAACTAAGTATATACAAAAAATATTAAAATAAATATGGTATAGAGCCTTTAAGTTGCTCAATTAAAAGAGGTCTAGGTCAATTTATTTTTATTTTACGTTTTAGAAATGTAAGAGAAACTGCTAAATTGTAAAATCCAAGTGTAAAACATGGGTACATTCAAAAGTTTGGAAACGCTTTTTCTTTTATTCCAAGACAATTTACATTGTAGATTCTCACTGAAGGCGTTCATTTATGAATGAATGAATTATGTTTTCTCAATGAGCTTCACGATGTCGTCACCAGAAATGCTTTTCACTTCACAGGACTAGAGATGTTCATAATTAATCAGTTACTCGACCGATTCAGGACGATATTTGGTGATTTTACAATATCGGCAATCGGCCGATCTAGCCCCGATAAAAGCCGATATCTCCGGGACCAAACGTGATAGACTTCTAGTTGTTTACAAATTACACAGTGGAGATAATTTTTTTTCACTCACACTTGGCTGTAAATACTGTTTAAGTGGAGCTAGCCCACAGTTAGCTTTGCCCGTTAGCCTGTTAGCTCCTTCATGGGGATTCCATTAGTGTGTATTGCACCTCCGACCTGGTGGCAGCGAAGTTGCAATTGTGGTTTTCTGGCCAGAGACACCAGGGGGAGATGAAAGACCCCCCCAATCATCCCATTAACACTTGTATTACCCCCAGAGAGACTACGAAAAGGATTTATTAAGGTAAACAAGTTACTTAGTATCGCTTTAAAACGAGTCCTTTCACAACTTCCTAGGCCTCAGGGAAACAGAGAAACATTGCAATGGGAATTGGTTAGCTAGAAGTTTGTTTAGCACAAGTTTCACTAAACCTCAGTCAATATGGACATGCTGCATGTCATTTGAAGCACAGAACCTGGAGAAAACAATCGCAATTTTATCTTTGATCACCGCGCAAAATGCCGCAGCTACCAACAATAAGCTAATGCTAACGGCGGCATGCTAATAGAAGCTAATCAATACATACAGTTCAGGGCTATAATATCTTTAGGAAAGATCAAAATAGGTGGAGTTGCTATATACATCCAGAATCATATACCAGTAAAATTGTCACTGCGTGACAGTGTGGAGGCTCTCTGGTGCACCTTACACATATTAAACCAGTGCTGGTAGGATGCTGCTACTGTATATTGCTGGTTTCAGTGACCATCATATGGTGGCTAAAAATAGAAAACAAAAGTGCCAAAAGGTAAACCCAGTGTTTTCTATAAAAGATCTTATACAAACTTTTGTCAGAGAACATACTGTAATGATATTGAAAACATATGTTGGTCTGATGTGTATAAGGAAGATCAACCACTAATGCACTACAAGCTTTTGAAAATCTATTATACCCAATAATCAACAAACATGCCCCAATAATAAAGTGTAGTGTGAGATGTTTGCCATATCTTCAATACAAGTATAAATAAAAGCATTTTACCCATTTCATGGAAAATTGCTAAAAAGATCCCAATTCCGAAAAATGCCACACAAAGTTTGAGTGGGTCAAACTGCAGACCAATTAATTAGCTTGCTATCAATACTAAGTAAAAGTCTTGAACATTTTTTACTGAACAAGCGAAACAATTCTTTACGGATAATAAAGTGCATATCGTGTAGGCCACTCGACCGCAACTGCCCTGACACAGATGGTAGATGACTGCTATCACTTCATTGAGAACAGTAATTTAGTTGGAGCCGTTTTATTAGATTTTAGTTCAGCCTTTGATTTATTAGATCATGAGTTGCTACTAGAAAAATTAAAGTATTACAGATTTTCATTGCATGCTATTGGGTGGTTTTTCCAGCCGTTTAGGGCCCTTACTTTTTTCTATCTTCACTAACGTCCTGCCACTGGTGTTGGATCATGCTAAAGCTGTGATGTTTGCAGATGACACCACAATATACCTGCTTCATCAGCTGATGTTCTGTCAAACTCCTTTGACAACGATCTAAAGTCTGTTGCAAGGTGGGCTCATGTTAACAAACTAGTGTTGAATACATCCAAAACAAAAAGCATTATACTAGGATCTAGTTGGAAATGAAAGGAAAAAACACAATTAGAACTATCAATCGATGGGACAGTGATCACTCAAGTAGAAGAAACAAAGCTTCTCGGAGTCATTATAGACTGCAGACTTAAGTGGTCCAAACATATTGATCGTACTGTTGCTGTTATGGGAAGAGAATTAACGGTTATCAGAAGATGTTCAAATTATTTAAGCCAAAATCTTCTTTCACTAGTGATCAAGACTATTGTTCTGTCCAATTTACATTACTGCTCAATGGTGTGGTCCAGTGCTCAAAATATACAAATATTCAAAGTATGCACCAAACTTTGGGCTGGACATTGATGAAGAATAGACTACATTTTGCCCTTCTTTGCTTCTTTCAAAAGATTGTGTTAAAACTCCCTAAAGTTTTATATGATGTACTTGTATTCAGTTGTTCCATACATAAGTTTAACACAAAATGGTAATTTTACTCTTCCATCATGTAACACTTAGACTGGACAGAAGGCTGTTATGTTCAGAGGAATTAAATCCTGGAACTCTCTGCCTAAAGACATTTCTAACATTGCAGACGTAAACATTTAAAAAATCCATCCATCCATTTTCTCCCACTTGTCCATTGCCGGGTCGTGGGGGCAGCTGTTGGAGCTGCCCAAGTCACATTGCACCAGTCCCCTATGGCTCCTCCTGCAGGTGGTGGGTCCACGGGAGGACGGCCTCATGGTTCATTTAAAAAATGTAAAATGTAATTGTGAATTTATGTTTTTTATAATGTGATCCGAGATCATTGTATGAAAATGTGATTTTATAATCTGGACCCAGGAAGACTAGTCATTGTCAAGGCAATGGCTAATGGGGATCTTAATAAACAAACAAACAGTACTTTTCACTGGTACTGTATGTATGGCTCTATGTTACCTATTACAAGGCCAGTACACATTTACAAAACTGCATAATGTGATGGTAGTTTTCATCAAGTCTTTTACCTGATTTACAGAAACTATCTTGCAGATAAAAGATATTATGGCCAAAAATAATACCCCTGAGAATTTTAATTAGCAGCACGTTACATTCTTAGTTCTTTTAAATGAAGCTTGTAGAAAGAGAGTAATTTTGTTTGTCACCAGAGAGCCAAACTGTTCACTAAATTCAACTTGACTTCATGGTGTTTTTGTTATTAAGACGTGACGACATTAAACACTTTATCAAAGAAGGTTCATCCATGATTACAGCTCCACGGCATAAATCAATTATAACGTGGTTGACCCGCCCATTTTAACTGTTGACACATGACACATTCCCCGGAGCCAAATGCACCGACTGTCTCCGTTTGCCTCTGTAGTGTTTACAGCAGCACACAGTGGCTGATACTCACGATCATCATGAGCACGATGGGGCCCAGGTAAATGATGAGGAAGAAGAAGGAGATCATGGCGAGTGTCAGGATCCCTCTCACCCACCAGTTCTTCCACCTGAGGCGATCAAACAACAAACACAAAGTCAATACAGTGATATAAGCAGTATTCGGCGGAACAGGAAGATTTACTACTGGCCTCGACCCGTGTCAGTGTTAATTATGGGTTTGTACAAATATAGCGTATACCCACTGCCGTCTCCATTTCCCCACCAGAGGTTACAATAACCAAAAAATCTCTGCTGTTTACGGAATATTTTTAGCTTTGAAGGAAAATTGAAAATCAAACCGTAATGAAAGTCCAAACGCAGCCCATCTCTCGGGGCTCTCTCTAAAGCTTTGCATATCACACAGCACACAAACAGCTTTTTAGCGCCGCGAACGATTTCACATTGGAGCTGACAGTGCATGGATTTAGATAAATACTAAACGTGAAGGACCGAGAGAGGGGAGAGTGACGAGGCATGATGTGTGGAGGTAAGAGCAGACAGACCAGAGCAATAGTAAAATATGAGTCTTAATAATGACAAGCGGATAATGCTCTGAAGGAGTTGTCCTATGAAATTTTTACTCACGAGTTTGAACACATTTTTGTTGTTTAGTTTCACTCCATTTATCTAATCGAAGCCAAGATCACTATCATTCAAATACTTAGATATTTTTGTAGGGCCAACATAAAATGTTACAGGCTGTAACACTGTGGAGTTTGACTTGCTGTGGGACTGTTTAGGAGCATGACTGAACTATGGTAGCTCTGCGTGGACAAAACACAAATAATTTTTCCCACAAGGGGGCAGTTCAGAGGAATAATTCATGACACATTTTTTCAAGCCCGTCCATCAGAATGACAGAGTAATTATCCCAAGCCAAACCACCGTTTCCCCACTGAAGTCTGCAAACACATTATGATGGGAAATGTCAACATGCACCTGAAGGTTCATGTTTTTGAGTTAGTATCTGTGTGTAAACTCTATGGCAGTATCTTGCTCTTTGTCATGTGACAACAAGATGAGATTTAGATTTGCTGTGTTTGCGCTGGAAAGTAATCAACCAGTTTAGACTTTGTCACCTGAACTAATCAGAGGACATCATTGTAGTGATCGATCGCACAGATCAGGCAGAACTTTTCAGGCTGTGTCTGAGAAGCTTACTATATTAACTACTCAAATAGACTTTGGCTCTTGTTATATGTTAGGTCTTGTCTGCATAACTTTATTTGCAATTGATATTTTACAATTGTCCAAACGCTTTACTCAATGGTGATAATGCATTTCAATCTAACGGGAATAAACCGGGTATCAAACGGGTAAACCAGACCTTAAACACGAAATCTACGCAGTAGTCTAATACTAGTCGAAACAGAGGCATCCAGATGGAAGGATAAGCATGAAATACAGAACCTGGATGAGAGACCGGACAGGGCCTTGTTGAGGACCTCAGGGGTGTCATCAGCAGGAACGGGCACCTCTGGGACCCCCGTATCTGGCTTGGACTCGGTGTCAGATACGCCATCCTTCTCTGCCTTCAGCTCACTGTCCGACCCCTGTGGACATCAACACATAGACTTGGAACAGGAACAGTGATTCGTGTATGTATGTCGTGGTACGCCGGACAGGAATGGAAATATAATGGCTGCAATGTACGTTACAACGACACTGGCTTTACATAAAAACACCAGCAAAACATCAACATGGAATGACATAAAAACACCAGCAAAACAAAAGCAAATCGAGCAGCACTAGGCATTGACCGTAGGTCTGCACGATATTGAAGAAACTTGCGTTATGACTGTGCAATATTGCGATAATGATATTATTGCGATATTTTGCTCAACCCCTGGAACACAGCATGCCATTCGATATAACTAGTTTTTCAGCTAATTGTGACAGAAGAAAACACCACATATGGACCAAAACAAGATTAAAACAGAAGTAAATTGGGAAATGTTTACCTAAAACTAAACCTTTACACATTTAAAAAGTTCAATGCATTGTTTGTTTGCAAAAAAATGTGTCGATCTCAATCAGATGGAAGACTTTAGTGATGTTCCGATATATTGTGGCTTCTTGCGATACGGATATGTTGATCAGCTGCAAAACAGTATTTGAGTTTAATGGTTATTTTCAATAAAATGCTTTTTTTTGCGTCTCAGTGCCATTTCTCCTTGTTGCATATTGAAGTTCTACTTGGAGCCTTGCTAAGAACAAACCACGCAAAATGTGATTTTGTTTTGTCATTTTTCCAGCGGTCTTAAACTCGGAAGTGTACATTTATCCCACAGATTTTCATTTTTTCTTGCAGATGATAATGACCTTGAAACTTAAAGTTTTTGTGATCGTCTTTGCATCCACTCGAATACATCCTTAAGTAATTGCGATTAAACCTGCAGCCCTTAAATCTGAGGATCCTCAGCAGTAGCCTGTGCGTGGGCGACTAAACCCTGCCAAAAATCATCCCAGCCCATACTGTCGCCTTCTCCAAACCATCTGTTCGCTCCTGACCCCGAATCACAGAGAAAAAGTCTCCCTCGCCATGGCAACTGCAATAATCAAAGCAGGGTGTCATCAAACACTGGCGCCTTGTTAATGAAAGCGCCGCTCTCTCTTCACCTCGCGCTGCCCGCCTCAGTGCCCGCTCTCAGACCAGTGACCAGATTAGGACAAATGAGACCTCACCTAAAGTTCACACTCGACACAGACACAAGGTCCAACACAGGGCGGGACAATATATCACCAAAATACTAGGTGATGCACTATCCATGCCACAAGAAGCCACAACACAAAATCGATGTGGTCATAGTTCCATTTTAGTCATGGGTTGTTCAGATTTTTTTTTAAACCTTTGACACAATTTGATAAAAAAATAAATTGCTTAAACGTTTTGTATAAACTGAGCAAAAAAATAAAATAAAAAACACAGCTAAAATTCAATTCTGTCATCACATTTAGTACTTCAGACCACAGTGACCACACCTAATCTAAATTCACTGCTCGACCAGAAAAATAAATAAAAAACTAACCTGAATTTACCCAACTGTTAGGCATAGGTACCATTATATGTTTTCTGATACTGGTACTTTAAAAGGCGCATTATGTAACCTTTAATGTGTAAATAAATATATATATATATTATATTTCTGCATAATTGACATGGTTGTGACCCAATGGCTGCAGGGGTGGTTATCATGGCACCTTTACTTTCTATCGCAGAGGCCTCTACAATGCTCAAGGATCAATTGTTTGGTAGGTTTTCTAGTGGGAGGGTCTGTCAGAAGAGAAACCCTACCAGAAACACTAAACAATTGATCCTGGATCCTCATAGAGGTCACTGTGATGGAAAATATAGGTGAAATAAATGCCGCTGGGTCAAATGCGCAAAAATATAAAACTTTTTTTTCCATATAGAAAGGTGCACAATACACCTCTGATGATACTAGATCCAAGTCTCTAGAGACTTTTTTCAGCTTTTGCTACTTTTTCAATACCAGTTGTACCTAAACTTTTTTCCTACAGCCTCCCATAATGGTATTGTTTAACAGTATTCAGCCCTAGGTTCTGATCCGGGGAAGCTGCAGTTGGTCAGGTCTAGGTTCAGCCACACTATGAGCCCGAAGAGTGAGATCAGCTGAATGACCTGAACATCCTGCATGACCAGGTTATTCCATCATGGATTTCTTCTTCCCTGAAGGCACATATTCCAAGGTGACAATGCCAGGATTAATAATAGGGGTCATCTTATGAAAGAGTGGCTCAGAAAGCACGAGACGTCATTTGAAACATGAGTCAAAGATCTTGACCCGGATGAGAATCTTTGGAATGTGTTGGAGAAGGCTTTGCACAGTGGTCACACTCGCCCATCATTAATATGGATCAAAAAATCTTGCTGAAAAATTAACGGAACACTGGATCTTTTGACACCGCAGAAGAAACCAGGCCATGGTGAATGTGTGCTGTAATCAAAGCCTGACCCCGTTTTTTGTGAGTATTTGATCAAATATTTTCCAGTTTGTGGCCAAGGGTGAGGACGATCAGTACTGGTGGTTAGTCCCAAGCCTGTGTCAATCGATAATTAATATGGCATTATTACATAGCAGCCTTGCCAATGAATGTAAGCTTACACTGAAATCCAAACCATGGTGATAATGAAATAAAATATGTTTGCTCTTTGAGAACAGTTGAGGAAGGGCCTGTTTACAGTGAAGCTCGAGTTTGAATGAACGTCTTTAATTTTCATCTGTGAAATATTGAAAATTGTAGCGCAACGTTGCTGAGATGGATGGACACTAAGCTATTGTTTGAGGTACACAGATTGAATGTAATGAGAACATGCTCAATGTCAACAAAAAAAGCTTTCAGTGCACATGTATAACACTTTATCTATTTGTATACAAAAAAAGTGCAGTATGCTCCAGACAGCTGTCAGACCTAGCGCCCTCCCCTCTCTCGCTCCCTCTCTGCTGCTGGTTTCTAAGGAGACCACAGTCGTCATTCAGGATGAGGTTAAAAATAGGCCCTTTCCATAAAAAACAGCCCTGGCTCCGGTGCTTGTCTCTGAGCCAGCGGCAACGCAATATTCTAAATACAACAAGCAACCAATTAGCAGTCAGGCGCTATCTTTAGTTCAAGACTCAGTCAAGCCACAAAAGAAATTTAGAGGGAATGGAGCCTAACAAACTGTATAGCAGTGATATTGCAACCTAGAACCTTTGCATTGATGTGATCCAGTTACTGAAGTCGACATATTTTTATGCATGGATATGCCCATTTTCCTGGACATTTAACTGGGGGCGTGACGGAACAAATCATTAACACAATAAGTCCTACCGCAAATAACAAAACTAATGAAATTCTTGATTCACACACAGTCTAATAGATTACTACATTGGTTCCCAGAGTTTTTGTGCCCATGGAACACCTACCTAGCCTTTATAACACTTGTTATCACTGAACAACGCTCAGAGCTGTTCCTTTGGCAGTGAATTTAAATGACATGAGGCTCTTTCAAACCGTCAGTGGAAGTTTGGATGATTTTAGTCTCTTTTCATTTTTATTTAGTCACATTTTAGTCTACGAAAATATATGGAGATTTTAGTCACAGTTTTAGTCTCAGAAACAACTTTGAATTTAGTTTTAGTCCAAATATTAATATTAATAATAATAATAATAATGCATTAGTTTTATATAGCGCTTTTCTGGACACTCAAAGACGCTTTACATTGCATTATTCATTCACTCCATACTTGGTGATGGTAAGCTACAATTGTAGCCACAGCCGCCCTGGGGTAGACTGACGGAAGTGAGGCAACCAGTCTGCACCATCGGCCCCTCCGACCACCACCAATCACTCACTCACTACATTCGCTAGGCTTCCTGGTGTTAGCAAACGGTCTCCCATCCAAGTACCGACCAGGCCCTTCCCTGCTTAGCTTCCAAGGTCTGACGGGATTGGGCAAAGCAAAGGCGGTATGGCCACAATAGCTATTAGCAAAATATTACTTTAACTAAAATTATGACTAAATATTTTAGTCGACAAAATTAACACTGGCCTAAAACAGGAAACAGAGTTACATGTGATGACCAACTGAACCAAGACCAGTACATCTCAAACATGACTAACGGCTGCTCAGCCACTGCTCCTCACAGCTGAGCGGCCAGAGCGCGGCTGACCAAGCACCTGTTCTGTCCAGACCTTGCGTTTCATGAAAAATCTTGCACTTATCCACATATTAAACCTCTCTCTTTTACCCATTAACTTTGCTAACTTTATATATTTAGTAAAGTTAGAGCCCAGATAGCGAGGTTTAGAGTGTTGACCGGCTGAACACGAGTGCTAGCCTATATTTTCATGGAGAATGAGCAGCGGCCAGCGGGTCAGATGTAATTGTTTGGCCAGCAGACTATTGAGTAGGCCTGGCATACAAAGTAGTGATATAGTATTTGTTTGTTTTTTCTGTAATAATAAATGTACGCATGGTTGTCACAAAATCCCACGGCACACCCGCACTTGCCGTGCCACACCCTTTGGGAACCACTGGATTAATGGATGTGACAGCTTGCACCAAATCATTCTCCCAGACTAATAATAATTGCTGCATGACCTTAAAATTACCTTCTGGCTTTTAACATATGAATTTCAGAAACATTTAAAAACTCCCATGGTTATTCCACAACACCCCGGCATTATTATAGGGAAATCAAGACCTTTCAACAGGTCAAACAAAGGGAGGGTCCTGCACCGGTTACAAGATGAAGCAATTGGGTCGGATTTCTGTACGGCAGTGCTTCTCGAATATTGTTTGCAGCGCCCCCCTTAGGAAGAACATTATTGGTCTGTCCGGGCGCGCGCCTCTATCGCAGCGCTCTTTTTGGGCCTTTCTACAGTGTTGACCCGATGTGTACGGTGACTAAAAAGCAGCCGTTTGCCGAGAACGTTTTGCATTGCGTCTCCCACTGTCCGGGAGAACGAGTGGAACGAGACGAATGGGCAGGAGCTGAAGTATTGATCCTGCCATTTAATGACCATACGCGAGTATTTCACCAAATCAACACCGATTTAAAGCACACGAGTAGCAGCGCAGCACTGTGGGATCTCTCAACAGTTATATGTGGACGATTAATGTGCATTATTTCCTCTAAATTACCGGGGAACTCCTCGACTTTGAGGTGCAGGCTGCAGCAGCACCGACGCCGGTGCACACACGTATACGCTTTCACAAAGCGGGATGATTGTTGGCGATATTCAGCACGTTTTCAGTAAAAAAAACTCAAGCCCTTGTCAGCCTGGGGTGTAAAGTCTAGAAGGGACGCCTTCATTTATTTGGCTTCATGCTGTCTACACTGCCCACGTTTTTAGACACAGTAACACACGGTTACACGCACCCCCTGGCGCCCACACAGTTTGAGAACCACTGCTGTACGGTAACCCCATGGATGCTGAGGATGACCACCTTTTCTTGCCCTGATCCTGTTAATGAAAGCTAAAGGATGTTTGTTTGCACCACCTTGCACAGTTCGGGCGACGATCTAAACCAGCTCCTAGAAATGGTGGCGAGAGAGTCACATAAGCTCAAAGTCTGGTTTGATATTGATGAATTGTCTTTAAATATAAAGAAAACAAAATGTATGATCTTCTGGAACTGAAAAATTGACAGTCAAGTAAACCTAATGCTCAACAATATGCCATTAGATCGAGTTTAAGAGAACACATTTCTTGGAGTTATAATTGATCACGATCTAAATTGGAAGTCGCAGATCAATAATATCAGATGAAATTATCAAAAGTAATAGTGATAATATATCAATCCAGATATATTTTAAACAGAGAGCTTAGTTTGTGTGTATATATATATATATATATATATATATATATATATATATATATATATATATATATATCATTAATCATGCCTTAACTATAACTTATTGTATAGAAGTTTGGGGAAATACCTATAAACCAACCACCAACAAAATCTTTGCTCTGCAAAAAAAGGTTCTCAACTTACAACCAACCAACCCATTCCCTATTCATAACCCTGCAAATATTTAAATTCTATGATTTAGTAGACTTGTATACAATAAGAATGATGTTCAAAGTGAAAAATAAACTTGTGTCACAAACACTACAAAATTTGTTCACAATCAGACAGAGCCGGTAGGAGCTCAGAGAAGTAGAGATATTGGTAAAGAAAACATTTTAAACAAACACCAAGATTTTGTGTTTCTGTTAAAGGGGTCGATCTCTAACGGAACAGAGGATCTCAAATGACGTCCCTCTCTCTTCCACCTAAAGAGAATGTATAAAAGTATTACACCTGTAAAATACATTAACTCTGTTTACTAGTTTGTTTAAGACTGTATCAACCTACTTAAAGAATCCTTTTGATTGTTTGTAGTAATATTAGAAAGTTAACAAAAAAACATGTGCTGTAAGTTGTTAAAAAGGGGTAGGCAATATAAGCATTAGCTTCAGCCTATACCTTTTCGGTCAGTTTGTATGTTATGAAAAAGTATACTCAACTGAATGGAAATAATGTGTGCATAATTCTGACCGAATAAACCGAAACTCCTGTGTCATAGGGTTTTGATGGACAATTGTCGGCTTTTCTCCCCCAACTATCTTTCAGCTCGTCCTTTCGTCCTACATAAATCCCACTTCCCCGCGGGCATCAGCATCCGTCATCATCGCACCCCCTTCCTGGGCTCAGACTAATTGCTGTAACGTAATGTAATAACACTAAGAGGGTCATCATTATGGTGGAGCCAAACAAGCATTTATTTGTGCTAACACGAAGCTAAACCCGAATTACGCTTGAGACCATATTGTAACATGATCAGATGAATAATTATTTAATTTCTTTACATGACGACGTGTTTACAGTGCGACAGACCAGCGCTGTAGTCCAAACTCGCCCGTGGAAAGAAACAATTGACAGTGTATTGGCCTAATACAAAAATACATTGACCGTTTATAATATTTGGTAGCATCTCCCAATACCTCAAGAGCTTAACTTGATTTCGGCTTCGTTTTCGAAACACATAAGGAGTTCGTTCGAGGGAGATTTTTGTAAATATTAACGTGTCGTCTCTTGTTTTCAATCGGAAACACACCCAGGAAGCCCTAATCACATCGACCAATCAACGCCTAAACGCTTGGAGTCTGGCGGATCATTTGTAACGATCCCTCAAACATTGCATGATTATGCAACCACGTAAAATGGCAACTGCAAATAAATACACCGATAGATTACAACAATGATGCCTTGTTGTACAACTACGATTCTGACGCGGATAACACCACTTTAGGTTGGACGAGCCCTTCACTAGCCTGTTAGCATTAGCCTCGGTGGACTGTACCTTGTCCTCGGACGCCTGCTGCTCCAGGGTCGGCTCTTCGTCTTTGGCTCCTCGGTGCCTGAGCTCCGTCATCTCCGCTAAACGACGACGACGACAACAGCGAAGCGCCTGTGACTCCAAGACAGGCACTTGACTTGTGGCAGTGGGATCACCTTTCCTGCTAGCCCGTGCCGTGCTCTTTTTAGGCTATATTTTGCGCTGTGCTAAACAGCGCAAACACTGCATCAAGCCGTCGGTGCTCATGTGACATGCAATATCCGGTTTTCAAAGTAAAACATGTTTACAATCCACATTTGACATCCGAGTGGAGCAGATCTAAATGTATCACTAAATCAGGGTTTTCAGGGAAAATGTGTCACCCAAAACTGCATGTTCTCCCGGTGTCTGCGTAGGTTTCCTCCGGTTTCCCCGACCACTAAAAACATGTAAAATAGGTGAATCATCTATCCAGGTGTTTATGACCATTGGCCGCTCACTGCGCCTACAGGTTGCCCAGCGGCATTGAGGCTGGGTCAAATGCAGAGAACGGATTTCACGGATATTAATCAGTATAAACTTACGCAATTCCTTTTTATTAATTAATGCATTTATTATTCATGCATTTAATTTCTTTTTTACAAAATAAAAATGGTTGTCATCTACTTATGGCATACTTAAACTCACACCGTGTAATATTTTCCTAATTAACAGAATAAAATACAAGCATCGAGTTAATTTACAAACTTGCAGTGAGTGGCTCACCTGACTTGTTACATTGCCAAATATTACATTTAAATAAGTTAGGTCCTAATCCAAGTTCATACTACTTCACAACTGCAAATTATTTCACATAGCCCAACTCTGAATTACACATTTCTTATGGTTGTTTGCCTGACAAACTCCAGACTCCAGTGTATCAAAAAATACAGAGGTTTACCATTCCGGAATTGCCAGTCGCAGCCTTAGACTGTAAAATTAAGAATGGATTTATGACTGGCCGACATTAGCAGCCAATGATGAGCGGAGCTTCAACCATGACGTCACCTCAACAATACAACGCTAGTTAAAACTAATCCAAACTAGTACCTGTTGGCCAATGTATTTTTGATTCTTAAAAAATAAATAAAAAGGCGCACGAATCTGACCAGAGTCCAGGGAGTCGATATGCAAACAAAGCCTTTCCCATCCTGGAGAGAGAAAAAAAACTGACCTGGTAAACGGCGCCTCTTCAGGAGAGCCAGCGAACTACACCAAATGTACCTTTTTCATGTAGGCTTAATACAGGACTGTCCAGCTTACTGCCTATTGTCTGTGTGAGAAAGTATGCTTACAGAAAAGACTTTCTCGTTAACCCAAAAAATTAACTAAAGTACAGGACCATGCACCAAGACCATCATCATCAATAGCTAATTTTAGTGAGGTACCCTATAGTTAAATCACACCCGTTTTTTTTTTTAGTATTTATTAGTTTATTTTGTCAAACACACCACACCATATGTAGGTATATACAATGAATAACTTAATCATTTGTGTCCTGGCTGGGATGGTTGACATACAGTGGTTCTAGTAATTCACAAAAATGTCCATGAATCATTGCTAGACAACCATGGTGGTTCTTGAGGTCAAAAAGTCTGATCAATTACGACAACCTTATCACACATTTTCTTGTGGTTTCCCTTTCTTTCTACAGATTTATATTATTCAAAGCAGTGAGTCATGGAAGTAAGCAGACTCAATTTCTTTAAGAGCACAGATACAGTGAGCAAGAAAACATAGAACCCAAACGTATTAAAGTATCCACTAATCTAAGTTTACATTTAAAAACAAACAAACAAAACTATTGGATTAAATGTGTGCTGTCGTTTTAAAAACAGGCCTACAGGTGAATATGCTGCCAAGTTTCTAACATAATTTTGTAACTGGTCAGTTTTTATACTTTCCAAAGAAGATTTTTTACAAAAAGTAAATGTTTTAACCCAAGCTCAAAAATGGCACTATACCAGAATGTTTTTTCTCATAGTGGAGCAATTTTAGCTTCAGCCTCCTTTAGTATATCGTACACGCAGACATTTGTGGGGAAAAGACTGTCCATATGGTAATTACAAAGCATTTGTATACATTTCATGAACTCTCCGGCAAGTTTCTTGCATTTCTGTGATGACCCTGAAAAGGTAAGTTGTGAAATGCACTGATGACACTTGTCCCTGTGAAGAATCGGGATATTACAAATATGTTGGAAAAGTTAGCAAAGTTCAGACCACAACTCTAATTTAGTTAGTAGCTTACCCATTCATGGTTTGTATTAAAAAACAAACAAAAAAACCTCAGGTAAAGGCCTTCATGTGTAGTGTAAAAATGTAAAATAGCGTAAAAACAACCAGGGAAGCTTGTTGAGTCAATTAATTTTAATAGCAGTGATATATCATACAGAGTAAAATAAATTTAAACGAGGAAAAAATAAATAAAAAAAGGTGGACTGACCAGCCAAGGCACTGATCCAATAATATAAAATTATATAAAACAGTTTTTGCCATTTACCTTAAAGGGATAAACTCCTGTCAGTGTTTCTCCACCAGCACAAGATAAATTGTCTTTAGTGTGTATGCAAACGTTACACAAAAGAAAAAAATGAAAACAAATAAAAAGAAGTTTCTCTAATATATGATATACAGTATAACATTGGCAGCTACAAGGGCAAACGTCCATGATCATTTCGGTGACACTTGGTTCAAGAATCACCTCGACAGGGTCCACACACAGCGCGTAAAAAATAAAACTATTTACACACACAACAATTAATAAAACAGAAATTGCCACGTAGACGTTATTGCAAGTTTGTAAGAGATCATCCATTGTGCTCAAACCATGTGAAAATCTAACCGAAGTGAACGTTTTATGAGAGATTAGCGAGATTTGCATTAGCAGTGACAAGACAAACGAACACGGACATTTAAACATTATACAAATTGCACTGCGGCCCTGCCCGGTGACATGAACTTGGTTTTAAGAGCCAGGCGGGGAAAACGGTTCCAATAGGAAAGAACACATTTGTCACAAAAAGGGAAGCAGAGTTTTTGTCCCAATATAGCGTTATCAGAAAAAGAAACGGAAGCACGGAATTCACTGCAGCTGTAATAGTCTTGTGGGGGGGACAAGACAGTGGACACTTTCGATCCCCGATGCAAAGCTATGAATGGTTTATGGCTTGTAATTATTGCGTTCAAAGCGAACCGAGGCTTGTACCAAATATGGAAACTATGGACGCTCATTGCTCACTGCACAATAGTCCCATACATTAACCCGATTATTGTATTGGATGGAATATTCAGTGATGAACATTAGCATAAAAACAACCCATTTTGTGTTTACTGCTGCATGATTCCCCATACCACATTTGGTCTGGATTGGGTCGTAGGCGTGTCCGTTTTGTAGAGTTACTATTGTTCTTTGCTTTCCGATTCTACGCTTTGGGGCGCCTCCTTGTCGCTCGCCTCCTCCGCCGTTTTGAGCTGAGAATTCCCGACTTCTTCATCCTCTGCCGCGTCACTAGTGGGGGACTGGAATCCGCTATCGTCGTGCGGGGGCAAGTCCGCGGTGCCCTCTTTGCCCAAATTACTGCCGTCCTGGGTCAGGATTTCGGGGGCGCTGTCCTCCGGAGGGTGTGGAGGCAGGAGCTCCTCCGAGGACTCCTCCAGGTTTGACGAAGCGGCTTGATCGTCCTCCTCTTCATTTTTGGGGGTAGAGCAGCCCACGCTTGCTACCACGGCGTCTTCCGTTTTCAGTGGGGCATCCTCGGCCGTTTTAGGGGCGTCTTTGGCGTTCTCTGATGGGACGTCTTGGGACGGTTTCACCTCCTCCACGATTTCAGAGCTCAGTGGGACCTCTTTGGCCGGCTCCACGTTGGATTGGGCAATTTCAGAAGCTTTTTCCAGCACTGGAGCATCTTCCGTTGCCTCTTTCGGACTTGGAACATCGCTTTCTGTTTTTGTATCCCCATCTGACTTTTCCACAACTTTGTCGTTTGCTGGGACGACGACATCAGATTTCTCCTCTAGTTCTGGCTCCATTTGTACACCTGAAAAATCTTGTTTTACGGGGAGTTCTTCTTCATCCAATATCTCCTCCTGCTTTTGCTCCTTTGGTGCATCAGAAGCCTCCACCTTCGCTTGGACGTCATCTTTATCCAATTGCACCTCCTGCTTTTGCTCTGTTGGTACGTCTGCAGAGTTTTCTTTTGCCTTTGCCAATTCAATCTCCCCCTCTTCCTCCTCTGGGATATCCTCTACTCCCGGCACCTCCAAACAGGAATCGGAATTGACAGAACTCCCTTCCACTTGGATCATGGACACCACTTGCATCCTGCGTTTCCTCGGGGAATCTCCCTCATCCTTTCCTCCGGCTGGCGCCCCCGTGTCCTCGTCTTTAGGCTCTCCTCCGTACTCCCCGGCCCAGTCGATGGAGGGGTTTTCTCCCAGCAGGTGCAGGCTGGGGTCGCTGTTGCTCAGGACGATGCTGTCCCGGTAAAGGTTGTGTCTCCTCTGCACGGCCGCCTCCTTCACGGCTAAAAGCAAACAGAAAGATGGAACATTTTCAGGCAATCGAATGAAAAAGTTCATATTAGTGCATATTTGACCCTTCAGTGACCCAGCGACTTTACTTTCCATCCCAGTGGCTAATGTGATGCTTCAGGATCAATGTATATGTTACCATGGAGACGGTTCAATCAGCAGTAAAAACAAACAATTGATCCTGGGGTGTCCTATAGGCCATTGGGATCGCAAGTAAAAGCGCTATGCTTACCACCCAAGCCTCCGCTGTGACACTGACGGATCAAATATATTAATGTCATTTTTTTTTTTACATTAAAAGTTGCATAGTGCACCTTTAAAAGAGACTATACGGAGCTTAAAAATAAGCCCAGACCGATTCACCACAACTGCCTCTAAAATCCTGCACCGTCACTCAAAAAGGTTAATTCGGGTCCGAAGTGCCGTCATGCACAAGCATAATATAGAAAATGCAGTTACATGCAAGACCTGAGGTGGCAGTAGTGAGTATAAAAATGACCAACTTGCATCTAGACCGTTTAAGTCATTTTAATTTTAAATCTTCATTTGTGTTTTGGAGAGACAGATCATTGATTATGAAAAAAAGTGAGGCATTACAAAGCATTTCCCTGATCGTTTTAATCTTTTCTTTATCATTAATGTGCAATATGAAGTACGGCAATGTACATTTGTAAATTTTAGGAAAGTAACTGTATTCTCAATACGCTCACATGAAAGTAACTGTGCCGGAATACACTTACTCAAAAGGAGTATTCTAAATACTGAATACAAGAATTCAGTTACCACCAAACACTGAAGGCCCGATAGCTACTCACTACACTACTTCACTAACTATCTAGTTACTCATCTAAAAGTCATTTGGGTAAAACCATTCTTAACCCAAAACAATATAACCCTAGTCCGTACACACATTATATATTGATTAATCATATTTTATCAATAGAGTAAGTTGCAATAAATATATGTGATGGAGGAATGTTTTAGGTGTTCGAGATGCGTCCATTTTACACACACTGTTCAGCTTATTAATAGCAACAGTGAGTCTTATTTTATTAAGTCTCTTTTCTGAACGCACCCATCATGATGTCCTTCATGACCGAGTGCAGCACCACTTCCTCAAAGATGTTTTCCACCAGGATGAAGCGAGAGAAGTCTTCAAAGATCTGCTCCTGGAATTGGGGCAGCTCCTAGAACAACACTATTCAGTCAGACAAACGCACACAGACTCTATAAAAAAATTAAAAAGAACGTTATGAATAAAGCAAAACTTACAGACGCGCAGGAAGGCGTGAGCTGCTTCAGCATGTAGGGGATGAAGATCTGGAGCAGAGCCTCGCGGAAGAATCGCTTCCTCACTGTGCTGCTGTCGTAGTCGAATTTCTACAACGCAAAACGACACAAATCACCAACTTCTGGATTTAAGATTACATTTATATAGTGAGGTGTTAGTTACTCTTTTTGATTTGCAGTTTAAGTGTTGTATTGCGCCATACAAATAAAATGGATAAATCAATCAGCAGTTAAGTGCCCCAAATGTATTACCAAGAACAAACAAGTGCATTTATTCCAGAAACCCCAGAGTAGAACAGTTAATCATTTGCTTGTGTTGCTTATTTTAGATGAACTGCCAACCCAAAACCACATAAAATCTCGTGTACTAAAAACATCTGCATTAATGCTATGGCCACATGTGTAGACGTGATGCCTGGTTCCAGAGTGGGACTTGCCTTGATGACGCGGTCCTGGCAGCGCTGGATGGTTTTGCAGAGTTCTTCTGTTCCCTGAGACTCCAGGGTCTGGTGTAAGATCTTCTCAAACGTATAAACGGCATCGTCCATTTGCTGCAGAGGCGCAAGAGAAAAAGATGGTAAGTTTTATTGTGGTTTTTGCGTGCTAAGAATAGTAAGGAAAGGTAGCATGTTAACATTTGCTCATATATTATTTTGGAGGAACAAGAAGTCATTATGAATATGTCTCTACTACATAAAACATTTCTTAGAACATGGCTTTTACTTCTCTTTACTAAATCTAACAATCAACCTAGTCCTAAATGGCCACAAGAGGGCAGTGTTTTTTTACTTCCAGTAAAGCTCACTTTTAATTTTTTCTTTTCTTCCTTTACTACCCAGCTCAATGCCTGTGTGCAATTTGAAGGAATTTCCTGGATCGTGGAGGGTATCGGCTTCAGTATTACACAATAGTGGGGTGGAAAAAAGACCTAGAGTTGAAGTGAAAAGCTAAATCTGTGGGAACTTGTTTAGTCAAAATCCTCCACGAAACGTCTTCAAGATACAAACTGACATTAGGTGCTATTGTATTTGAATAGCACCTATTCAAAATACAAAAAGAATTGGATAAAATAACAGCGTAGTTATTGTTTTTGGTGCGTGGGAACAAATTGTGCGACAAAGGAGGAAAAGATTTCAATGCAACTCTTTGACCAAAACTTCCCGAGCACTTTGGATCTTCTGCTTTAGTTTGAAAAAAACTGAACTTAAACTCTGCCTGACCTTTAGTTAGTCTTTATAATGGACCCCTGCATACCCATATATTACACCCCCACAGTGAAGTGCACAACCCCCTTCCTCTCCCTCGGCCCCGCTCCGTCAGGGGCTGCGTTTCTGAATTGCTGAACTTGCTGCTGCTTTGGATGTTTTCCCTGGGAGTCACTTTTTTTGTGCAAGTCCAGGCACATCTCACATTTAATGCAATTATTCCACTGGTCTTCCCCGTTCGTCTCTCCCAAAAGGAATGGCTGTAATCTAAAAGTCTTGCTTCTTTTTTGAGATAATTCACTGATTCAATTCCCTACACAAAGCTGTTTTTTAACCGAGTGGTACCACACAATAGAGTGGCGAAGTCATGCCCTTTGCAAACCCCGGGGACCATGTGCAAAGGAAAGAAGCTTGTTTTTGGAAAAGTTGTTGTTGCTGCCAACCTCCGAGACCTGAATTATAACTTGTCCAAGCACAACTCGTTTTTGGACAAAGTCATAGCTTTTAATTAAAAGGTGATCAAAAATGCTGTTGACATGTCATTTCCACACAATAGCTTTTAATCTTCCTAAAACAAGCATGTCTTTAAACGCAAGGGCACTGTGGGATATTCAGCTTGAGTCATACAGTACTTTTTTAGTAAAGAGTGAAATTAATTCAAAGTAACGTTACTCTTACTTGAGTAAATATTTTGGCTACTCTACAACAACGACGACGACATCAGTTGTACAATGAACAGAGGTGGGTCGTCATAGTAACACAGCTCAGGGGCTACAGCAAGGGCGTAGGCGGAACTTTGTTGTTTGTTGTTGAAATAAGAAAATAATACCTGTAGACTTGCCAAATTTCACTAGAAACTTGCAATGGCTGAAGCCATTGCGATTGACTGCGGAACAGATCTAATGTGGAATTTAGCTGAAAAATCCTTGAAATCCTTGAAAAGGCTTTGAAACTGTTAAAATACTTGATCGATATTTGAAACTCCTGAAGTCCTTGAAACTGTTGAAACCTTGAAACTGTTGAAGTCCTTGAAACTGTTGAAATACTTGAAACTGTTGAAGTCCTTGAAACTGTTAAATCCTTGAAACTGTTGAAGTCCTTGAAACTGTTAAAATCCTTGAAACTGTTGAAGTCCTTGAAACTGTTGCATTATACTGGTTTACATGTAAAAATCCCTATTAAGTTGCATTATACTGGTTTACATGTAAAAAACCCTATTAAGTTGCATTATACTGGTTTACATGTAAAAAACCCTATTAAGTTGCATTATACTGGTTTACATGTAAAAAACCCTATTAAGTTGCATTATACTGGTTTACATGTAAAAACCCCTATTAAGTTGCATTATACTGGTTTACATGTAAAAAACCCTATTAAGTTGCATTATACTGGTTTACATGTAAAGAACCCTATTAAGTTGCATTATACTGGTTTACATGTAAAAACCCCTATTAAGTTGCATTATACTGGTTTACATGTAAAAAACCCTATTAAGTTGCATTATACTGGTTTACATGTAAAAATCCCTATTAGGTTGCATTATACTGGTTTATACTGGTTTACATGTAAAAAACCCTATTAGGTTGCATTATACTGGTTTATACTGGTTTACATGTAAAAATCCCTATTAAGTTGCATTATACTGGTTTACATGTAAAAAACCCTATTAGGTTGCATTATACTGGTTTATACTGGTTTACATGTAAAAAACCCTATTAGGTTCCATTATACTGGTTTATACTGGTTTACATGGAAAAAACCCTATTAGGTTCCATTATACTGGTTTATACTGGTTTACATGTAAAACACCCTATTAGGTTCCATTATACTGGTTTACATGTAAAAACCCCTATTAGGTTGCATTATACTGGTTTATACTGGTTTACATGGAAAAAACCCTATTAGGTTCCATTATACTGGTTTATACTGGTTTACATGTAAAAAACCCTATTAGGTTCCATTATACTGGTTTACATGTAAAAAACCCTATTAGGTTGCATTATACTGGTTTATACTGGTTTACATGGAAAAAAAACCTATTAGGTTCCATTATACTGGTTTATACTGGTTTACATGGAAAAAACCCTATTAGGTTCCATTATACTGGTTTATACTGGTTTACATGGAAAAAACCCTATTAGGTTCCATTATACTGGTTTATACTGGTTTACATGTAAAAAACCCTATTAGGTTCCATTATACTGGTTTATACTGGTTTACATGGAAAAAACCCTATTAGGTTCCATTATACTGGTTTATACTGGTTTACATGTAAAAAACCCTATTAGGTTCCATCATACTGGTTTACATGTAAAAACCCCTATTAGGTTGCATTATACTGGTTTATACTGGTTTACATGGAAAAAACCCTATTAGGTTCCATTATACTGGTTTATACTGGTTTACATGGAAAAAACCCTATTAGGTTCCATTATACTGGTTTATACTGGTTTACATGTAAAAAACCCTATTAGGTTCCATCATACTGGTTTACATGTAAAAACCCCTATTAGGTTGCATTATACTGGTTTATACTGGTTTACATGGAAAAAACCCTATTAGGTTCCATTATACTGGTTTATACTGGTTTACATGGAAAAAACCCTATTAGGTTCCATTATACTGGTTTATACTGGTTTACATGGAAAAAAACCTATTACGTTCCATTATACTGGTTTATACTGGTTTACATGGAAAAAACCCTATTAGGTTGCATTATTGCACTGAAGTCCTTGAAACTCCTGGAAACCTTGAAACTCCTGGAAAACTTGAAACTGTTGAAACTGCTGAAGGTCAATCTCCATGGCTCACGCCATGGAGATTGACTGTCCTTAAAACTGCTGAAGTCCATGAAACTCCTGAAAACCTTGAAACTGTTGAATCCTTGAAACTGCTGAAGTCCTTGAAACTGCTGAAGTCCTTGAAACTGCTGAAGTCCTTGAAACCGCTGAAGTCCTTGAAACTGTTGAGTCCTTGAAACTGTTGAAGTCCTTGAAACTGCTGAAGTCCTTGAAACTGCTGAAGTCCTTGAAACTGTTGAAGTCCTTGAATCTGCAGAAGTCCTTGAAACCGCTGAAGACCTTGAAACCGCTGAAGTCCTTGAAACCGCTTAAGTCCTTGAAACCGCTGATGTCCTTGAATCTGCAGAAGTCCTTGAAACCGCTGAAGTCCTTGAAACCGCTGAAGTCCTTGAAACCGCTGAAGTCCTTGAAACTGTTGAAACCTTGAAACTGTTGAAGTCCTTGAATCTGCAGAAGTCCTTGAAACCGCAGAAGTCCTTGAAACCGCTGAAGTCCTTGAACCTGCTGAAGTCCTTGAAACCGCTGAAGTCCTTGAAACTGTTGAAACCTTGAAACTGTTGAAGTCCTTGAAACTGTTGAATCCTTGAAACTGTTGAAATGTATGAAAGACCTTTAGTCCTATTAAATTGCATGGGCCTATTAAAATGCATGGAAGAATTCTCAATGCAAATTAATGGCAGAATTCCCAAGCCCGTAGAAAAAAACTGGAAAACCGCAGAACTCAAATTTTTTCTGAAAACTCACAAGTTGTGGAAGCTGAACATGTACAAACTGCAGAAATTGCAGAAAATGTTGAAAAAATCGCTGAAAACCATGAATTTGCGGAAGCCCCATTATAAGTCAATGGGAAAAATCGGTTGAATATCGGCCGATTGCGGAAAAACCGGAAATCGCTGAATTCCCAAAAGTAATAGCAGGATTCCTGCAAACATGCGGAACGTTTGATGTATAACTTGTGGAAATCGCTGAAACTGTGAAAGCTGTGAAAGCTGCAGAAAATCAGGAAAAAAATACTATAATAATAAAGAACGTGTAAACCAATTATTGACTGCGGAAAGTTCCGCAGTCAATCAATTAGGCCGACTTAAAAATTAGTCGGCGGGAATTAATTATGGCTTTTGTAATTAATTGCATTTTAGCATTATGTTTAGAGGTACATTTTTGAAGCTTCTTTGTATTCTACATTTTCACTTATGTTATGGATGTGAGGCCTGTGACACAATAACATTTATTTTGGAGAATGATTTTTTACAGTAAGTTTATGTCGGCTTAACTGTGTAAATAAACAAGTTTGACAGTTAACGTGTTTTTGGCTTTACGCCGCGCTCGTCCCTAAGCAACGTCTCGCAGGAAAAAATAAACTGATAAAGTGTCTGTGCCGTTTGAGTAAAGTGTGATTCATTTCGATTAATATTTCCAATCACACTAATTCTGATTAATGAATTACATAATGTTTAATAACAAAAAGTCCCAGCCCTATTAAAAAAAAATAATTTTAATTTACACATTTTTACACAAGTCAGTCTCTCCTCAAGTCAGTCTCTCCTCAAGTCAGTCTCTCCTCAAGTCAGTCTCTCCTCAAGTCAGTCTCTCCTCCCCCTCACTGTTGTGAACGCGCCACTCCCCTCTCGCACTTGACTTTCAAACCAAGTAATGGAAAGAGCATAACAACTACTTTCTGACTGTTTTTACAAAAGACATCAGACCTATTTGAACTACAGATGCGATGCGAACGTGTGAATATCTCTGCGAATATTTGACCATTCGCCACGAAACAAAAGGTTCTGCGATGCCGTCCTCTCTCTGAGCTTAAAGTACCTACACCGGTGTAAATGTAAAGTTGTCGTGAAAGATCGCACAATGAGAAGATCTTCCATGTGCTCTCGCAAACCTGACCGGACGGCGAGGGCAACGGGACTTAAAAACATCCACGCATCATCGAATTACTCGAAAAGGCTGGGAACAGTAACAGTCTGCAAATGCAAGGAAAAGAAAAGGTATGAAATATTGTTGAGGACATTCCCTGTTGGGCCAAAGTTGTTAGGGACATGTCCACACCAGTCCTTAAGTTACGCCATAGTCCCCCAAAAATAATGATTAAATTTTAAATGAATGAGTTTTACTGGAAAAAAAAAATATATATAAAATCGGGGTAGTGTAGTCATAACACCAACTGTAGCGCATCTCTCACCTCTCTCATGAGGATCTGCGCCCTCTGCACAAACACCGAGGGGCTGGACACGTCGAAGCGCTGCTGCAGACCCTCCAAACTCAGAGCCTCCACTTTCTCGTAGCAGCTCTGCATCTTCACCGGGTGGAACGCCAGCATCGAGATCTTCTCCATGTGCTACAGGGAGAACCGTAGAGGTTATTGTGTTCGAAGCTGGGGTTTGTACTGAAAATGGGGACGCACCATAAGAGATAAATACATGAAGTGACAAATGAATAGAACATTGCACACTAGGAATTGGATAAACTGGACAGAAGAATATAGGTTGACAAGGATATTCTGTAAATGGCAACCACAGTACAATTGTCACCATAAGCTATAGAAATTTTTCCCCTCATACACTTTTCTATTATAGAGTCAAAGGCCGTCGATATAATTCAGGTAAAAACGATCAGACCAATCATCTCCCCAATAACAGAGGATTACAAAGAAAACAAAGATCCCATTTGTTGATCAATAGTTATTGTCTGGACACTTCTTTGGCTCTCACCTGGGCCACGGTTTCCTTGGTGCCGTTGTTGAGGGTGTTCTTGCTCATGTCGACCAGCTCTCTGAAGAACACGTCCCGGACTTCAGCGAAGCCTCGGCTCGTGGGCTCCATCAGCGCGTCCAGGATCGACGTGATGTACGGCTCAATGCTCACCTTCAGCAGCTTCTCCGCCTTCGGGAGCACCACCGCTGGAAGGGACAAATCATTGCATCATTACTTTTTGAATGCAAATGTTGCCATCCACACATCAGCCGACATGCGTTATAAATAAACGGATAAAATGTACAGTTAAAACACAAAAATGTACAGTTATGCAACGCAATTGTTTTCCCACCTCATGAAAATGTTATGCGATTTGAAAACAATTAAGGTCTCAGTCATGATCTTAACATTATACAATATATCCAATTTCCAAAGATGTACATATTCCAAGGTTTTATATATGTACAAGTGCCTATTCTGGATTTTTCTATAAATAATTTTCACTTCATTCATTTTTAACCATACCTTATTATTTGTGGTTTAGCTGTTAATTAGGATTCTCCTACCGAGCTACTATGTGAATCAATATAGTGTCTGGGACCTTGCTCACTGTAAATCATTTCTCCCACAAGATGACAGGTGCCTCTCAACAAGTCACTCGTATGGAAAACTCTCTCAGATGTTCTGCATCAGTCAAACTTTACAACTCTCTTGCCGTTGTTTCACCCGTTGATTACAGACAGGTAATATATTTACCTACCTTTAAAAGGAAATTCAGTTTAGCTACTTTCAATAGTCACTCGTAAAAAAAAACAGATTAAATTAGCAGGACTTTATACCCCCCCTTTTCATGACACTGTACTTGCAAAAACTACCAGATTTGTTTTGATACAGACCGTGCGTTTCTCTGATTGGTTAATCTGTCCGTCAATCGCGCTGATTCATTTCTAATCTCTCCATCTGTATCATAAACAGGAGGAACAGACCCATCTACTGCTCTGCCCCTTGCCTTGTTCTCAGCACAAACAACTGCAAAAGTCCAACATTCCCAAAAAGACTCTCACCAACACAGTACATTTCACAACATATGATTCTGATTGGGAGAAACGTTGGTACTGGAAAGAATTACACAAGTCGAATCATTCTTTGTAAATGCTGCGGCCTTCGATCCAGATTTTTCTGAACACAAACCATTTCCCTGTTGCTCCACAGCTGCACTCACGGCAAAACCACTAAGGCATTTTTTATGACGTCTGCACAACTAATGATTGTTTTTGTTTAGTTTGTTATGGGTTTGATTGTGGAGAATGCATCCCGTCAACCTGGTTTAAGTTTTACGGGCCAGACGAGTGAAATGCAAAGAATGGATGTAAACAATTTGGAATTATCTGGTATTTAATCATACAATAAATATGTCTGTGTAAGCCCTCAGCACTGGACCGGATTGTTTTGAAGGAGAGACACACAGTCCAGATGATTACACTTTGAAAACCATTGTAACAAAACATTATTACTGAAATGTGAACAGGAAGCCGTTTTGACCTTTAAGCAGCTTTCTTGACGCTACTCCCAATCACTAGAACTGACTCAGCGTTATTAAAAATGACCCAAGTGTGAACTCTTTTGTCATTTTTAATAACGCTGACAACAAAGATTTTTATTTTTATTTTTTTAAATAGAAACAAATAATGACACACAAAATGTCAGGCCAAAAATATAGGTCATTTTAGTTTTTTTGTACAATAAATGTCAAAATAATTATTCTGTAGAACAAGACAAAGAAGAAAAGGCATAGGCTGAATCTTAGCTTGTTTTGCACACAGAAAATATCAAACTAGTGCACACAATAGAAAAAGAGTAATCACCTTAAAGTGGACAGGTCATGCATATGGACCCGTAAAATGTGGATACGGATCTTATTTTGGAGCCTCAGCTTTGATACTTTACGTTTTATAATTTGAAAATATGTCTCTGTAAGAATTAAATGGTAACAATGAAATGCAGGAGAAAGACCTGGTGCAAATTTGGCCTGGGGCTCCTGCTGGCAGCTATAGGAATAATGTTCTTAAAGAACTTCCAGGTTAGATACGGCGTGTTTAGCAGCTTCAGCAGTGCGTAATAAACACACTTCGAGCACAGAATGGCTTAAAATCGATAATGTTGGATTATGACCTTTAACCATGTGTTTTTTGTTTGAACAATGACACAATTGTAATGAGGAAGTACAGAACGAGGCGCTGACACCGTAGAAGAAGAAAGAAGAAACTGCAAAATTTAACAGCTTTGTCCGAGGAATAACTCATAACTGTCAGTGTTGTGAAATACTACTCCAGGTCTGTCTTTTTCCAAGTAAAACATTTCTATTTTTAAATCTAAAAGTTTGTGGCTGATTTCAAGTGGGATTTATTCTCGTTCCACTGGCATTAGCCTTTTTATCTTCTCTTAGATTAAAGACACAAAGTTGAATTTGTGTTGGTTTTAACTAATCCAAGTCATTTATCTCATTGAAGGTCATTTTTCCAGTGTAGAAGAGCTTAATACTGTGGTTTTCAATCATGTTGTTTTTAGCCTCATCTAAATACTTATAAAATATTTGGCAATACAAATTCAACTCTTATTTGGGTCACAGCTCGTCTTCCTTGATAACCACTGGCTTCATACCTCAAATCACGGTTATAGGTAAACTTTTAGTAAGACTGCAGGGGCATACAAAGATAATTTCAGAACCAATTTCTTTTTTTTTTTTTGGGAGGACTGATGTAGTGGGAGTACGGTTAACTTTGCTCACATGCAGGCAACATTGAGCCATGTTTTCCTTTACTGCCCTTTCCTTCGTGCTTCGTTTTTTTTACTCTTTTAGAGCAAACTTCTTCAAAGTTGTGTTTGTGCAGTTGGTACCTTTGATTTTGTTGGTGATAAACTCTTTGGAGGTGATGATCTGGTCCATGTCTGTTTTGATTGAAGACTCGAGCGCCGGCTGTCCCGCCTCACACCTCTGCACCAGGGCGTCGTACTGGGACTGACACTGCACCTGCACCAGGCTGTACACCGCATCGCTGATCTGGACAGCAACATTATACCGTTTTTTGGCAATAATGTTAGGAATGGTCAAGTGATTAAATGCTGAACTCATAGTCAGCGTAGTATCCATCCTAAGATGAGATGAGATCAGCCTTTATTGATCTCACAATGGAAAGTGTTATTGTTTTATTTAGATGACACTTTTTTCTTAAATATACATTCAACCTTTTATCTGCTGTTGCCCACATGCAGTAAACACAATAAAACTAGTAGCTCTTAGATATGATCTACATAACAGTTCTTAAGCCAAGTTCAGATGTAATACCTTCTCAAACCACTAAAAGCGCATCCAACAAACATTTTATAACTTCAGTCTTTTTAACCTCAACTTTGTCACATCTCAACAGTTGCCTAGATAACAAAATGACTCCAAAAGGCACGCCACGTGGCATAATTGAAATACCGTGTGTAGTTTTTTTTAATACTAGACAAATAAGACGACATTAGGACACAATTGTCGTACCAGAATCCAGTTCTTCTGTCTGTCGTGAAGCTTTCCTTTGAGTCGTGGAGAGATGAGTTCTCTCAGTTCAGTATGTAGATCCTCCATCACCAGGTTGGACAAAATCTAAAACGACAAAAGATAGAATAAAAAAAAAAAAACATTATATAGCACTTAGGTGGGCTAAAACAAAGCCAATATCAGACCTGGCCCAGAAACTGATAATCGTTCATTTGAAATCTCCATTTACTCCATGAATTAAAGATTAGTAATGTATTACATCAGAAAAATTGGACGGGAAATGCAAATAAATTGCGATAAAAAGCCCAAAATAGTTTTGTTTATCTGTCATTTATTGAACCTTTGCAACTTGCTTATTACAACCATTCAACGATTGCAATTTTGATTAGATCTAAATATCTTGTACAACCCAGTGAAGCAAATTACAAAAGCAGCAAAAACAAAAACTCTTTCTTCCCTGAATAGTTTCAAAATAAAACACCCCAGGCCGAGTCCACTCACTTACGCAGCCATGTGAAAACTATTTCCTCAGTGGCACCTTCAGTTCACACCAGCCAAAGTACACTCATGGTTTTAGTGTGACCGATAAACAAGTCAAGATTGTTCTGGTTTCTGCCACTGAGGAGAGGGACTTGAGATTATCTATCGGGACGTCGCGACAGATTGTGTGGAGAAAACCGGTTCAGCGGCATAGGCTGTAGAGTCATGTTTTCATGCCTCCCGGGCCAGAGCAGAAATAAAGCTTGGGTGGATTATGCAGCAGACTAGGATGCAGTTTGGAGCAGGTTAAAATAAAAAGTTAAAACTTTTTATTTTTGCTCTAGTAGATTTGTACCTGCTTTTGAGTTAAAGCACACAGAGGCAGGTCTTACTTGAGCTGGTACTCCGCACATCATCTCCCAGGTGCCGTAGTGGCCTTTCGCCTGACGATACAGCCGCACCGCGTCCGTGAACGCCGGCGTCTGGACTTTATTCTCCTCAGACAAACCTGAAGGAGAAAAGATAATGAAATTAAGATGTTAAATCATTAAGTGAATAGTAAAAACAACAAAATGACTGCTTGCTCTAGGTGTCCCAGTGTATTCCAAAAATGTTTGTGTAGGTGCCCTTGGGAAAGGGATCCAAGTTTCAAAAAAGCAGCAAACCCAGGCACTCTAAAACAAATATGCACAGCACGAGGAAGTACTTAAACAGGCCTTTATTTAGATGGCTAAGCCAACATGTTTCGACCACCAGGTCTTCGTCAGGGCTCAATATAAAATACAAACAGGTTTGGGAGTGGTCCATAAATGTTCAAGCAGCCACGCCCCAATCAGTGTGCCACACAGCACAGGTTTGTGAAGAGCGACACAGCAGGAAAAAAAAAAAATGTTGTTTGTTTACATGCTTTTAGTTTATGAATCCAGAAAGCCTATCTTTGATTGAGCTTTAATAACCTGTCACCACCTCTTGCCAGTGGTTTGACATGTTCAATACCATCAATACACAGCAGAGAGTCATTGGCATTATGTTGTTGATTGAAATGCCTAGCCATTGCATAGTCCTGATAACTCTAATCGCATACTTGTATTCAGTCAGGTGATCTCGCGGACGCCTTTTTGTAAGACAAACCTTCTGGACAAGGGCAAGAGGCGATATATTACAAACGTAGAATTGCAATTAATGAAATCAGTTTGTTGAAAAAACACATTTTGATGCACATCCAAAAAAGTGACATTATTACAATGAGGACAATTCATGCATTTAAAATTGCCAATTGGTTTTCTCAACCACAGCCGCTTATTCTCTGGTGGAAGATATGAACGCACGAGTTTGTCTGAGGTTTGGAGCATGTCTAAATGAAAATAAAGGTGGTTCTGGGAAAACTTTGCTCAATGTAGGATCACATTGGAGTATAGACCAATTGTCTCTTACAATGTCTTTAATTTGGTCAGCACATGTAAGTAGTGACAAACACAGGACGGGACAGTTCACTGGATTGAGGATTTTTGTTCTTGGCACTAGGGTGGTGCGATCTAAGGAGTGAGCTCTGTCAAGCACATCTTTGACTACAACAGGTTTGTAAGCGCTGTCCAAAAATCTGCAGGACATAGCCTCCGATAGCCTGATCGGAAAAATCCTCACGATCACAGATGCAGACGTTTAAACTGCCCGTAGGGGATATTCCTTTTTTGGTGTTGAGGATGAATGGAATCTGCTCGAAGAATTGTATTGGGTGATGTACTTTTCCTGTAGAGGGTAGTATGCAAGGGCTCACCTTCACCTTTAAAAATGGTTACATCTAAAAAATGTATACTACTCTCTGAATAATCAATGGAGAACTTAATATTAGGACTAATAGAGTTCAAATTTGTAAAAATCCAATAATTCATTCAAATTACCATAAAAAATCAACAAAATACCGTAAATGTAACGACCATACCAGGTAATGTTATGATGGAAAGGATTAATAGGATTAAGGACAAAGTCCTTCTCCCACCGACCCAAAAATAAACATGCATAGTTTGGAGAAAAACAAGATCTCATGGGAACACCAATCTTTTGAATGTATAATTCGTCCATATAAATGAAAATAGTTAATAACCCATTCTGTAAGTTTCAACAACAACAACAAAATCACATGTTCTTGGGACATCAGAACTCTCCATGTGGAAATGTCTTAGAGCAGATATGTGTACTTGAGCAGTACATGTGCTGACCAAATTAAAAACATTGTAAGAGACAATTGGTCTATATTCCAATGTGATCCTACGTTGAGCAAAGTTTTCCCAGAAACACCTTTATTTTCATTTAGACATGCTTCAAACCTCAGAGACGAACTCATGCGTTCATATCTCCCACCAGAGAACAAGTGGCTGTGGTTGAGAAAACCAATTGGTACTTTTAAATGCATGAATTGTCCTCATTTTAATAATGTCAACCAGACTCAGACTTTTTTGGATGTGCATCATAATGTGTTTTTTCAACAAACTGATTTCATTAATTGCAATACTATGTTGGTAATATATTGCTCTTGCTCTTGTCCAGAAGGTTTTTCTATGTTGGTCGTACAAAAAGGCGTCCGCGAGATCGCCTGGCAGGACACAAGTATGCGATTAGATTACAGGTTATTAAAGCTCAATCGAAGAGAGGCTTTCTGCATTCATAAACTAAACGCATGTAAACATCCGGGTCTGAATGAGGATGTTTACACCGTGTCGCTCTTCACAAACCTTGAACATTTATGGACCACTCCCAAACCTGTTCATTTTATATTAAGCCCTGACGAAGACCTGGTGGTCGAAACATGTTGGCTTGGCCATCTAAATAAAGGCCTTTAAAGTACTTCCTCGTGCTGTGCATATTTGTTTGAGTGCATGGCTTTGCTGCTTTTTTTATTAAGTGAATAGTGTTGATATAAAAACCGGTGTGAGCCACTCAGTTGTTAACAATGGAATGTGCTGCAAGTCATTTCAAAGATTAGATGCAACCTTATTAACCCTGTAGGAACGCAGCATACTGTGAGCAGAGAAGTACAAAGTATGTTACCAATTTAGCTCAAGATTGGAAGCCATGTCCCCCAGTCTCTGCACTTAAGTCACACACAGCTTCTGAAGCCCTGGTGGAAATGCAGTACACAACTATCCAGAAGGGGACGATTAACTAACCCTGCGGTCTCGGGTTCAAAAGCCCCTATAATAGCAGCAAATAAATGACTCAGATTAAATGAAAGTGCATTAATGTTTGTTGTAGACTTTGTCCCCATGGGTTAGGGACCGACCGATATATCAGGTCAATATATACACAGTACATATTTTTTTAAATATCAGCTGATAGCGGACGATTAAAAAGGCAGGCATTGGAAAGAGCTCCGTCCCCCCTACACCAAATGGGAAGCAGATATGTTTAAGCGGTGAAAATCGGTCACCAGTTTGTACACCTATTTAATATGTTTTATGTTGTAAAGTAGACTCTTGCTTATAATTTCAAAATCATAAGAGATGGAGCCTTGCCATTTTTTGTTTTGGAATGTGATTATAAAGTTGCCACAGAAAAAAAAAAATCAATAGTCGGCCTTAGAAAAACCCATATAGGTCGACCTATGAGAGATATATTTCTATACATTTATATAAATTACTATAATAATAAATGCTTAACTATAGGCCATTTGAAAGATAAATTACTTAAAATATCGGCCTATACATCAGCTATCGTCCATGCCAACCACTTTCATATCAGTTTTGGACCCCAAACATCCATAACGGTCGGGTCATACTGTGGGTGTAGGGAAATTTGTCCTCCATGTCAGTGGTCCCCATTGAAAACATCACTTTTTTGTGAAATTGATCATTAAAATAGATTTGAAATGTTTTGCACCTCAAGCGTTATAACATTTTACAGAAGGGGGTCCCGAGTTGTTGGTTGAGTGATTCTGGGGGCCACGGCCTAAAAGGTTAGGGAACCCCATCTCTGTGTGACCCATTCTTCAACTAGTCGGGAGCAATGAGTGACCGTAGTGAAGGACCCTAGTTAGGTACACCCAGCTGGAAGTTTTATGCTACTGTGCAAGTCTGGGGTTGATAGGGGGGAGCCAGAGCACTGGAGGAACCCACCCGGAACACGCTCCTTACAGAAAGCTGCCACATTTGACGGTGGATTTGACAATTTGTGTATTTTGCTTTGTCCACCGCACAAATTCACACACAAGAAAACATTTCTAATAGGGACAGGTCACAAACGCAAACCATAGATCGATACAAAACAAAGACCTACGGTTTATACTAATTTAAGCTTCGCCAAACTATGAGGCAGCAGACGTAAACATTGTAGTCCATGAGAAAGACAAGACTTGTAACTCAGATTAAACGTATCTGCTTCCCATTATGTTCAGGGGGCACTGATCATGTGGAATGTGGCTTTAATCCAGGAAAACCTGACCGTGGGGTGAAGAGAGACATGAACACACATCTGAAACACTGGCGGGGTTTTATTGGATGAAGTGTGAGGGCTCACAGCGACTCACAGACTGGAAGAGAGAGAGAGTGTGAGTGAGTGAGTGAGTGAGTGAGTGCGTGGGCGCGCATGCTTATCAATTCATGTGGGGACTCAAGCCTCTTCTCACTTCAATGCAGGGGCTTCAGCAGGTGGCATTCAGAAACATCTATAATCTTAGACTTTATTAATTTTAATTCAAGACTATTTCATTTATACTTAAGTGATGCCTTTAAGTTGGACGTTCTCCTAGTTTAAACATGATTTACACCATATTTAGTTCTACTTTTTTTAACAAAAAAAATGGAAAATGCTAACCATCTCAATGAAGTATTTATGGACTGCTGAACCACTTTACTACTCTTCATGTCTCTGTATCTTTATGTTGTAGAAAAATATGTTAATTCAGCATTTGTTAAATGGTGGAGAAATGGGAGAATATGGTTGAGTTATTTATAAAGAAGTATCAGGCCCCTCTCCCACCTCCGCCTTTTTCTCCAACCAAGGTCTCCCCAGACAGCAGCTTCACTTCCGCTGTCTAGGACATTAGGGGCCTCTGCATTGCTACCATGCATAGCAAACTTAAAACCAACCAGAGGTCCATAGAGGGAGTGCGTTCTTCTTAACCAATTAGTACTGTCAAACATAGATTAGATAAGGGGGGGACAGTCAAACCGTCCAAAGAACTCTAATCCATATCCCTTGCAAAAAAGATTCCATCCACTCAAACACAGATACATCTCAAACAAGCTGTACTCGATGTCAGATTGTTAAATAACAAGTCCTTTTTAATAAACCGTTAATTTCCTCTTATAATCTAGATTTAGTTTTTAACTGAAACATGGGTCAACAAAAACACTTAACACAGTTTTGATGGTGTGTTTCAGACACAAAACTGAATTTAGGTGGACTACACTCAAAAACCAGGGGGGTTATATTGTCCCTGAATATGGTATAGTCATCCACAAATAGTCATTTGGGGTTTTTCCATCCTTTTTCTTTCAAAATGAAGATAAAACAATCTTCCATACTTTATATTTACAAACCACCACAACATTGTTTTATTGTAGATTTTACTGAATTACTTTCATTTATATGCACTGATTTTGATCGTTTAGTCATTTCAGGTGATTTGAATAGGCATGTGGATGTGACCAATGACAGACATGCAAAATAACTTGGTGCTGTTCTTGAAATGTTTGGTTTAACTCAGCACGTGAGTGAAGCGACTCACAACAAAGGTCACACTCTGGGTCTAGTCATTACAAAAGGTGTTAATATATCAAATGTGAACGTTGTTGATGTTGCTTTATCCGATCATTTTTGTGTCTTCTTTGACCTGTCTGTTACACCCAAACCAGTGGTTGGGCCTGGAGTTATTCAAAGAAGACACATACATGATACAACAAGGACACAGTTTATGGAAATGATCAGATTTGAAAATCCCCATGTTCTAATGTTGATAATCTGTTGGACTCTTATACATAAAGAGTCTTAAATGTTTTGGATACTATTGCTCCTGTCAAGGTTAAAATGGTTAACAATAGACAAAAGGCACCTTGGTGAAGTGAAGATTCAGTCAGGGCACAGAAAAGGGAGTGCCGAAAAGCCGAACGGAAATGGCGCAAGTCAATGCTCCAGGTTCATTTTGAGATATACAAAGAAGTGCTTTGTGAGTTCAACCAGATTTTGCATGGAGAAAGGGAGAAGTACTTCTCTAAAAATCATCACAAACTGCAGAAACAATGTGTGTTTTCCACAGTAAACAGATTAACTAACTCTCCAGTTTCACTGCCCTTAGAACTGATCACTACATCCAAGTGCAACGAGTTTGCAATATATTTCAAGGCATTAAAAATGCCATAATTTCCACAACACAAATGTCGGACTCGTCAGAAGAAGAGTCTCGAATAATCAGTTCCAGAGCCTCCTCTTTAGTGTAAACCCGATTTTTCCCCTATAAAAAGGCATCGTAAGTGTGCCAAAAGTTTAAAAATCTGCTGAAAAATTCGGTCTCTTCTGCTTCTCTAGGCATCGTGCATAAGGGTTACAGCAGCGCAAGAAGGAGGCTACTGTTAAAAAAAAAAATCAAACTTTATTTATAAAGAGCTTTTCATACCGAAAGGTATCACAAAGTGCTTTACAGATAACAAACAAACAAACAGGCGCACACGAGCGCGCACACACAGAAAATGTATATCATTAGGACTAAATAGATGTCAGTTTAAAGCTAAGCTAAAAAGGTGGGTCTTGAGCCTGCGCTTAAACACATGAACGTTCTCTGCAGTCCTGAGCTCCTCAAGCAGGTTGTGCAGAGCCGTAACTTGGCGAAAAAACGGCCAATCAGAACACTTGATATATCCCCTGAAAGGGCACATTCTACAGGATCCAATGATATCCTCCATTCTGTGACGGACAGAAACCCTGGCGAATCCCAGGCGAGCTTGTACAGACGCTGTGAGAGCCACCTCAGGTCAAAGTTTCTGCGCTTTGGCCTGCTGTTCAGGCAATACGGGGTCTATCAGAGCCAAAATGGCGACAGGATGGAGAAACAACAGACAGACAGAATTGTCATGATTGTTTTGCTGGTGTTTTTTGTGCAGTTTGATGCGGTCTCTGCTGAAAACATTTAGTGCTGTGCAAATAAGCTTTACACCGATCGATTCAGTGAGTTGTTAGCTTTCTTTTGGTGTCACTAAGATCTATGCATCTACGGCAGGGGAACATGGGCCTGTAGATACACTGTCACTGCATCGAACAGATCAGTTTGTGGATGCAAAACAACTTTCTCCAACTAAACTCAGACAAAACTGAGATCATTGTTTTTAGCCCACAGACACAAAGACACAGTATTATCAGTCACCTTGAGTCTCTCTCTCTAAAACCAAAACAAAAATCAGGTTAGAAATCTAGGAGTAATCATGGACTCAGCCCTGAACTTAAACAGCCACATTAAAACAACATCATCAGCTTTTTACCATCTGAAAAACATTGCTAAGATCAGAGGAATAGTGTCAAAACCAGACTTGGAGACACTCATCCATGCATTTGTCTCCAGCAGGTTAGACTACTGTAACGGCTGCTCACTGGCCTTTCTAAACGAGCTTTTAGAGCTGCAGTACATCCAGAACGCTGCTGCTCAAGTCCTGACAAGAACCAGGAAATACGACTATATTAGTCCAGTGCTCTGGTCTCTGCACTGGCTTCCCGTCTCTCAGAGAATAGAATTTAAAACAGCTCTGCTTGTGTACAAGTCGTTTCATGGTTTAGCACCAAAGTACATCTGACATGTTAGAGCCGTATGAACCATCTCGGGCCCCGAGAACTTCAGGGAGGGGTCTCCTGGTGGTTCCCAGAGTCAATAATAAACACGGTGAAGCTGCGTTTCAGTTTCATGCAGCTAAAATCTGGAACAGTCTTCATGAGGATGTGACACAGGCCTCGACTCTGACAATGTTCAAATCCAGAATGAAAACCGCTCTTTTTACCCGAGCATATGAAAACTGAAAGTATTTTAGCTGCACTCTTGCCTTTTACTGTAATTGATTATTGATTTTATCCGTTTTCTTGTAATTTTATGCAACTGTGAAGCACTTTGAATTGCCTCGTGAATTGTGCTCTACAAATAAACTTGCCTTGTCTTATTTCTCTTTGTTTTACCTCTGGCTGCTTCGAACATGACCATACTGTATATGCCAAATGTTTCCAAAGATGCCGTCTGAATCCATCTCGATCTAGGCCCGGTGGTACAAGGTCAAATATTAGATGAAGTACTTTGATGTGAAAAGTTTGCTTAAAATTCCTTTCCTTTTTACAGGATGGTACAAGAAGGGGATTTTCTGGTAATTTTGGTTACATTCATTTGGGGCAAACAATAGGATTCACGATTCAGGGTTTGAGACTGACCCTTGTTCATCACATTGCCTCCCTGTCATTTTGTAAAAACACATTTTGTCTTCGTAATTAGACAATATGGTTAAGATCATGCCCTCTGCTTATTCTGCAAGTTAAAGACATTCACCTTTTCTAACCTGCAATAACAGTGTACCGAGTGAACCTGGGAGTGTTTGGAGGGGCACAAGGGCAGAGTGAGAGAAGGCAGGGGTGACTAAAGCAGGAAGTCTCTGTGAAAAGGGTATTCTGGGTGTTCTGACGATCGCTACAACTATGAATGTGTCAGGGGAGGATTTAAACAAAGGCTAAACTGGGATAAGGGGATTTCTCTCGGCCCAAACAGAATTAGTAATTTAGTCACAAGTTTATTACCCACTTTGGTGATACTCACTTTAAATGATAAATGTATATATACTCCAGTACATGGGAAAATCTATTTAACAACTTACTCTTGGTCCAGATGCTATTTTGTCTAAATATATCATTGCGATTTAAAGTCAGCAGGTTTTCACAGACAAAATAATTAGTTTTAGTCTAATTTTAGTCAGCAAAAGTATTACTTTGACTAAAATTTTGAAGAAATATTTTAATAGGCGAGACCGTGAAAAATTGACAGTAAACTATAATATTAAACAGTGAGACTCAAATTTGACCACTTTGCCTTCTTTAAAAAGAAAATCGAGTTAGATAAATAATGTCATTTTAATCCTAGTTTAGCAAGCACCTGTAACTAATTTTTGTGACTTAAAAAAAACACTTCCTTGTGGGTGTAAACATTTTCATAAAGGGGTGGTATGTGCAGTTATTTTCATTTCCTGTTTAGGAATGATAATACAACACTGTGCCGTCACGCACTTCCACAGTGACGCCCAGTGACCCCTGACCGGCGGGTGCCCAGTGGACGCCCTCTCCGCCCTGGACGCGGCACCACGGTGGCCCACATCTGGAGTTGGTCTACGCACAGCGTCGTGCAGTTGCCGCGGGTAACGGCTCTGGCATGTTAACTATTATGGGCCGTTTCCTGTCCAGGTTCCTCTGGGCTCACACAGGTTTCAGTCACAGGCAGCAGTAAACACAAAACTGAAAACACCAGTGTTTTCAGGTAAAGGAGGCTGACAGCGCCGTCTCTGAAGTGAAATGTCAACTATGTACAGGGAAAGTGTCAAAACAAACAAGAATGGTACAGGATTTTGAGGCACGACTCACAAAAACAAGATATGTTTGTGCTAAATAAAGCGGGTTGTGGTGGTAAAGCATAAAAAATAAATACATAAAAATAGAAAGGTTTTGTCACTTAAACTGCAGCCACAACTACTCTAAACTTGATTTAGTTCCTGTTTCTTACATCATAAATGACATACGCGCAACTCTTTCATTGAACCATTTCAGGATGATCTGAAGTATTCACTCGCCGGCCAAATTTATTGGCTGGCATATTGTCGGACGACATCGACAAAGATTTAGCAATATTTCGGGGACTTTCTCAACATTGACAAACAAATCGACAATTATTATATTAAACATTTAAGTTTAGATTTTTTTTGCTTATAAACAGTACAGCGGGTCAACTACAAAATCACAGAAATACCTTTTTTTTCGAGAGATTAAATTTCAATGTTTAGCAGGTTCAGATAATTACCCATTGTGCCAACTCCGGTATATTGAATGTCTCCATTGTGATATCAATAAAGGCTTATCTTATCTTTACACTGACACTTTCTTTTAATAAATCAGCCCTGTGCCCCAAATAAAGCGTCCCCCTACTTTCACAATTAACACATTTTACAGTTTAGAAGCATCATACACAGGATTATAGACATTTCCGCTAATAATACCGGCCAATAAAAGGCATTGGCCTTGGCCTTTGAAAAACCCATATTGCTTGACCTCTTTTCCAAACCGCGATTTAAATAAATGGGAAATGGTCTCAACTTATATAGTGCTTTACTACCTTCATTAGGCCCAAAGCGCTTTACAAGGAACCAGTCACCCATTCACTCTCTCATTCATATAACCAGTGTACGCAGACAATGGAGACAAGGACGGTGAGGTGTCTTGCCCAAGGACACAGCGACAGTTGGCACCTGCAGGACCTTCCAGTCACGAGACGACCCGCTCTACAATCTGCGCCATCATCGCCCCAATAATTATTGCCAATTATCTATCTGGACATATTCATTTGACTGATTTAAAAAAAAAAAAAAAAAAAAAGTTAAATGTTTATTTTATGTACTGTATGCCCGTACAGTATATGTATGCACCATTATTAACCATTTACTTACTGCATTTATGAAAAACATAGCAAAACTTGTAAAATGAAGGTAGAAGACCAGCTGTTTTTCAGGCATATCCTTTTTTTTGGCCTGGATACTTTTTGTAGTTAGCCTAGTTTGCTAAATACTACGATACTGAATAATAAAAAAAACTTTAACAGAGCTGTAAACATATCCGAAAAGACATGTCATCACTGCACAAATCCAACAGGAATCTGCTGGTTTCTACCAGTCAATGCGCTCGACCTGCTCAGTCTCTGAATGCGCCGCATAAAATAGACGTTTGGAGGGCTGTAGTTTAGAAACGCCAGAGATGACAAACACCTATAATAACAACAACAACAACAACAGTCGTCTCCGCTGCGGTCACTGAACCAGGCCCGGTCTTAAGTAAACTACAGAAAAGCAAACCAGGCAAAGACAGGTGCTGCGAGGGATTTTTGCACCAGGCTGATCAACGTCGAGAGTAATCAAGGAAACCAGGTAAACATGGATGCCGTCACTCAGCCATGCGTCTCTCGGGGGTTCAGCTTCGAAAGTTTCACAAATACAGTGCCTTGCGAAAATACTAATACACCTTGAACTTTTGCACATTTTGTCATGTTTACAACCCTAAACGTTCACACACAAGTAACAGACAACTGTGAAGTGAAAGTTATTTTTTTTTAAATAGAAAAGTGAAAAGTGGGGCATGCACAAGTATTCATACAGCATTTTCGGAGTGCACTAAATTGCCTTTATAACATTCCTAAACTAACAGACCAAACAAGGAGAGCACTGGTCAGAAATGCAACCAAGTGGCCCAAGATAACTCTGGAGGAGCTGCGACGTACTGCCGCTGAGCTGGGGGAATCTGTACATGGGAGAACTATAAGTCGTACTCTACACAAATCTGGCCTTCATGGACGAGTGGCAAGAAGAAAGCCATTATTGAAAGGAGGCCATAAGAAATCCCGTTTGAAGTTTGCTAGAAGTCATATGGAAGACACAGCTACCATGTGGAAGAAGGTGCTTTGGTCAGATGAGACAAAAATTGAACTTTTTGACCCAAATGCAAAACGTTATGTATGGAGCAAACCTAACACTGCTCATCGTCCTGAGTGCACCATCCCCAGTGTCAAATATGGTGGGGGGAGCATCACGCTATGGGGCTGCTTTTCCTCAGCGGGGACTGGGAAGATTGTAAGAATAGTTGGGAAGATGGATGGAGAAAAATACAGAGACATTATGGAGGAAAACCTGCAGGAGTCAGCAAGAGAATTGAGGCTGGGGCGGAGATTCACCTTCCAGCAGGACCGTGACCCTAAACACAAAACTAAATCTACAATGGAATGGTTTAAAAACAAACATATTAGTGTTAGAATGGCCCAGTCAAAGTTCTGACCTAAATCCTATTGAAAATCTGTAGAAAGACCTGAAAACTGCTGTTCCCAAACGCTCTCCTTCTAATTTGACAGAGCTTGAGTTGTTTTGTAAAGAGGAATGGGCTAAAATGTCAGTCTCTAGATGTGCAAACCTTGTAGAGTCATACCCCAGAAGACTTGCTGCTGTTATTGCAGCAAAAGGGGGTTCCACAAAGTATTAAGTCATGCTGTATGAATACTTATGCACGCCCCACTTTTGGGTTTTCTATTTTTTGAAAAATAACAGAATAATTGATCATTTTGCTTTCACTTCACAGTTGTCTGTTACTTGTGTGTGAACTTTCAGTAAAGTATTTTCTCATTTTAGACAAAATTAACTTAAAGTGCTTGCCAATGGTACAAGAAAAATCCACCTTGCCTCTCACTTTCTCTCATTTCATGGGTTTTTGTCTTATTTGAAGTGTTGAAGTTAATTTGTACAGTACATTACAGCTGCCAAAATGTGCACAGGGTGCAAAAAAACAAAACAAAAAATTCAAGCGAATTGATGCTTGGTCTATTGGCAATTATCATTTCCAAGACAGTCAGAACCTGCTCAAAATCAGCATAGACTGTCTGTCATCTGAGCACTTTTCAAGCCATTTATCCAAGATATGGCATTTTTTTCCAGTCCAGTGCTCTAAGGTTCATAGATGCTTGGATGCGGACACTCCATCCACCTTTTAAGAGTGATTATGTAGTGCCTATATTTGAATTTCTCCATGTGGCCTCTATCGTATGCAACTGAATTTTGATCGACCTTGCACTTGCCATTAGAGAATAAAAGTTAGAGGGGAAAAAGTTGGAAGAAAAGTACGTTTCTTTAAAAGTCATAAAATAGCAATAATAAGAGAGGAAAAGGCTGTAATGATTTGGCCCTTCAGTCATCCCCATTGCTCAGATTACCAACATTAGATATAATTGTATGAATTGAAGTATATATATAGGTTACAGCATTAACTTTAAGAGCAGCATGTCAAATTTCACTATCTCTCGTGTCTGCCATGGCTATTTAAACCTTGGATGCCGTTACTGTGGATCCTGGATTTCTTACAATCAAAACTTTCTTGAACCACAAAACCTCCATTAAGCCATTCAGTGCTCTTATAGCAAAGGCTAAATATTACCAAATAAGTCGTGTATGAGCTGGTCTGTTTAAAAATCTACTTGTGAGGCGCCTGAGAGCCACTCCCTCTCTCTGACTGGTCTGTGGTGAGCCAGAGCTAGAGCAGAGTCATATTTATCCATAAAACAACCACAAATATCAGAGTAACGCCATCACCATGAGCTTCTGCACGAGGCTTTTTACTGAACAGCTCTAGGAGATACGGATAGCTTTATGTTGGCTATGCATAAATGGATAAAACTGGAAGAAATGGAAGAGGAGAACTCCCGGTGGAAAAGCATTGGCATGTCCATGTAAACAAAATAAAGGATTTTTACTGCGTAAAGGTCCTCTCCTTATCTGATACAAAGTCCAAAGTTAGTACTGGACCCTTGGCTTGAAGAGTACCTGCCCTCAAATGCACTATGCCGGATTTTTTTTTCTATTAGTGGACTGCATTTTGTTTCGTTCTCCTTTGGTATTTTGTACACTCAGAGATTTGTGGGGAATACATTGTCCATCTAGTAGTAATAGTAACAAAGCATTTGTATCAATTTCATGAGCTCTCGGGCGAGTTGTCTTGCATTTCTGTGACAATGACCATGTACAGTGAGCCTGTGAAATGTGAGAATCGGGATATTACAAAAATGTTCGAAAATTAGCAATGAGTTCGGAGCCCAACGTGTAAATTTAGTGGCTTCCGCTTTCATTCAGGAAAAAAAAAAGGTATTGGACCTTTTTTTAGGAAATTGGTCTTATAGGGCTACTTCAAGTAAATTAAGATTCTTAAAAAAAAAAAAAAACTAAACTTGCCAAAAGCTTAAAATGAAAGACGCACATGCGCAAGTTTGTAGATATGCCATATAATTTGAAATCTTAAAATCTCCAGAATTCAGCCACTGAACCATTTGCCGTGCGAGGAAAGCGCTCACCACTCATCATGTGACGCCATCTGTTATAAGCCACTGAGTTTTTAAATGTATTGCGGTTGCTCTCACCGTCGTTGGCGTGTCGGACGCAGTCTTGCAGGACGGCGTGCCACTTCTGGTGCTCCTTCTCGGTGGTGACGCAGAAGTAGTGGTGTTTGGAGTACGGGTGCCACAGGAGCAGAGGGAAATGCGACGGGCACTTCAGGAACGGAGAGCTGCCCACTTTGGCCATCACACCTGAACGAAACCGCCATCGAAGCATCACAAAACACAGCATCCAGTTAATACATGACAGACATGTGAACATGGGAGAGAAAAGAAGAGTTGCATTGACTTGAAACGAGAATATAGATCTGGGCAGTGACAGTTTGATTGGCAGAGAGTTTAGCTGCAAAGGTTGATTGATTCCCCGCCACTTAGACCAACCTGCATCCAGTGTTGACGATTTTAGATTTATTTAGTTAGTAGTGAAGATTTGTATTACTTATTAATGAATCAGCCAGAGGTGGGTGTGAGTCCTTTTTTTGATAGTCCAAGTCAAGTCCCAAGCCCTGTAGTGTAGCAAATGTAGTAAAAAAAAAAAGATTACCATTAGAGGTATTGGTATGATGCCGTCTATATTCATTATGTATTATTTTTATCTCATATTGTTCTCAACTGCCTTAGGAAAATGGATACAAATGTGTGTATATATATACACACACACCGGACTTGGCACAATAGCGGACGCTTTCTTACTTCACAAATTAGCCTGAAATTTAAAAATTATATACTGAATGCGCTCTGAAACAGGTCAAAAACAATGAGGGAATTCAATCTAGACCGACAAAATAAATACATCTAAAGCAGCCATCCACTACTGAAAACAAGATGCATATTTCATGGATTCAAGTTCAATAAAGGGAAGAATTCCCTTTATTTCAGTTCATCTTTTAGAAAAGACACAAGATCGTATTACTCGATAGTGTCAGTTTCACAAGAGAAAGTGGGTATTTAACAACAGGCTTAATTAAGGAGACAGTGGCATTTAAAATAGAATCAAGTTGAAATCATGAAAAGTAAATATTGGTAAATTGGTCATGTATCAGTTTCAGCTATGTTTAGTTTGTATTGCAGCTTTTCTTATTTATATTATAAGTACGTTCTCCTTGATATGGTTCAAAATTGGAAATCTAACTCTTAACTGAAGCTCTGAGGCTTTAGCAAGGTCACACACATTTGCGGCTCATGACTGGCATCTTTCATTAACTCCACCCTTTAAACACACCACGTCTACGGCCCAAGATTCAGAGCAGGGTTTCTACAGGTGACAGCAAGACAAATTTAATGCCTTTTAATGCCATTTTAAAACGCCTAAATACTATATTTTTAATGCCACAAATGCAAACAATCTTGGCATATTTCATATTTTGCATTCAATAAAAACAGATGAATGAGGGGGAATTTTCATATACAAGACCAAATTGGACACAACGGGAAACTTTGGAGCAAAAGATTGTGTAAAACTTCAGTCAGAACTACAGCTGTATTTGTTTTAGACTAGTTTTTGTATTTTTAATTAATGTATGCAGTAAAAGAAGCTGGGCAATGTTAGAGAGTAGGTTCTGTCCCTATCTAACCGGCCTCGAGACTAGTTCGAGAGAATTGGAGACTCAAGTTGCCACTGGTTACGGGAAATGTCTCTGGAGAGTCTTCAGGTAGTCGCGGTGAAAACGAACTGGTTTCAGCTTCGACATTTTCAAGTCTCTGCATGGGCTCCGTATGGGCTCCGTATGGTCTCCGAGAGGTCTCTGCACTCAAGCAGTTGTAGCAACGTCGCGAACACCATTTGTTGTAGACAAGGACAGAAGTTGTTGTAAACCTCACACTCAACCTGTGAGACGTTTCTGTGACGTCCCTGCAATGTCTCCGAGGCCGCATGGAGACTTGAGTCCATGCAGTCTCTGCTGAAATCGAACCTCTGTTTTCATGGAGACGATCTGGAGACTTGCCTTATTTTCCAGGGGACATTTCAGAGACATCTCTGACTAGCGGCAACTTGAGTCAAGCAATTTAGATTTAAAGAGGGGGTATTATGCTTTTTTCAGTCACATAGTACCAGTCTATAGCATACTACAATGATGATCCAAACTTATTTTAATTTACTGCATTTAGAGACAAGCATAACTGCCTTGAATAAATTTGCTCTTGCAAAATGGCTGTAGCGAACGTCTTGAAACAGGCCTCAGTCTCTTTAAGAAGCCCTGAGCCTTTCCGACACGCTGTATTGTTGCCTGGCCTGCCAAACGACATGCCTTTTCATAGAGATTTCAAAGACAGTCTGGGAGCGAGCATGATCAATTTGTGATTGACAGACGGCATCAACCAATTAGAGAAACGCTAGATACGTTTCAGTAACAAGCGGCAGGAAGCCTTTTCAAAAACGTCCTTTTTTACGAGGAACGCTTTGAATGCCGTTTCTTCCTCCGGTTTTAGGGATTGCATATTTTCCAAATGATTTAAAAGGGACGAAATAGCAGAAGAAAACAGTGCATCGGCCGCCATCTTTAATGTTTTGGACGAGTGCGTGGCGGTGACGTGATTGGACCGATGTGGGTAAAATCGTGAAATGATTGGTGGCGAGCAGCCGCCCAGACGGCTCTTCTTTTGAACAGAAAAGAGAAATGTCTCGCAGGCCAGGCGGAGTTGTATTGTGCCATCATCACAACTAAACACTGCTACATACATTCTCTCCTTCACATGTTGAAACTATGATAAATTTTCGCTGCGTTTTAATTTTACTGTTGGAAAGGAGCTACGCTTTATCACTTTGTGAACAATGGCCACCCAGGATATGATTTGATTCTGCGTCTGACTCAAAGTGACTTTGGAGACGAACCTTTGAGAGTTCATAGGCTCTATGTCCACACCGAAGGAGCTCTTGCCTGAAAAATACCTGCTGCTTGGAGGCCATCTAGTCACTCTTTGCTACTGCCATGCCCTATGGATCTTTAACTATACCCCCATGGTCTACACCAGGATCTCCCCAGGGACATTATCTGTGCAGGTGGACAATAATTCGTGATTACCCCTGTTAGCATGTAACAATAGCCTACAGCTCATTGTTGATGAAGTCTGTAATAAGACCAAAATGTGTAAAGCTTTACTCATTGTGTGATCATAAATGCTGCTTCAAGTAGTTGCCTGCTTTATTGACATTAGTGAATAGGCTACTTGTTTTCAATAAATCGTTCTGAGCTAGCTGTTAGCGGCTGCCAAGAGCTCGTTAGCTCCAGGAGAAAACCACTCTGCTACGACCCACTGTAGATAAAATGTGAGCAATAAACTTCAAAATCAACAATCCCGTCTCAGTGTGTGATTATTGTTAAACGGTTTATTGTGAAGATGGTGGTTTTATTGACTTTATTCGTGCATATTTCTCGTTTTCACGTGATGACCGGAGCTTTAGCTTGTAATATTAGCTTTCTCCGGAGGGAATGCCATCAGGGAATCATCAAGGCCCAAACGCATTTCCAGCGCAGATCCCGTCATGGAAAGAAGTTTTGTCACCGGTTTTAATCCAGTCTTTGTAAAAAAAAAGTCTCAGAGCTGCTGTTGCTCCGGTTTACAACGCATGAAGCTAATCCTCCATGATGACTGACTGACATGTGGGGAGGGGGCTCTGCTGAGCTGAGGAGCAGTGGTTGGTAACTCGGCTGGTGACTAAAGGTCCAGAGGCGTCTCCAGGAGGAGGACTGAGGCATAGCTACACCTAAAATGGCTGCTGTCTGAGTTTTTAAAGATAACTCAAACATACGTGAATGAGCTAAGGCAACACTCCAGGCATGTGTTTAATGAGGGAATGACATAATAACATGACATAAAGCTTGAAAAAGTCGATTTGACATAATAACCCCCTTTTAATGCCAGTTTGAATCCAATCTAATCCTTTTTGATACCCTGCGGAAACCATGCAGAAGTCTGTCCAAGATAGAATAATGCTGATGATTTTTTTTCAACTTATGAAACTGAGGGTTTCATTTCATTATTTATTCAGTATGGATGGTGAGGAGAGTGTTCCACAGCGTTGCCCCCTCGGGAAAGATTTTCTTAACATTGGGAGCACACAGGCCCCACTAACAGAGGCAAACGTTTGCTGCTTCACAGTACAACTAACAAGGGTACAGCAAATTATTCTGAGTATTAAAGCAGTAAAATCCACTTTTACAACAGAGTAAAGATGAGCCCTTAGTTGTCCATGTGTTGTGTTTTTCAGGGTTTTAAAATAGATCATTGGTTCTCAAACTGTGGTATGTGGGCTGCTTCAGGTGGCACTAAGGGCCCTATGTTATTCGTTTTAATCAGAAAGCGATCGTTTCATTCATGCTTCAGTCATGTGTCAGTTAGGTTTTATTCTGGTTTAGACATGGCTTACAACCAGTTTTATCCAACGTAGACACTTTAGTACAGTTTTGATCGTGATTTGGGCTGGAGTCTGGAGATACTTGAAAGGTTAAATATTTCATGCGGTGGTATTTGCTGTGGAAAGTTTGAGTCACACTAAAGGTAGTTTATTCTCCTTAATTAAGTTTTAAAGACGTCCAAGAAATGTGTTATGTTGACACATAACACATTTCTTCCTCACGAGTGAATTAAATTTAGAAATTTAAAAAACAGAACTTTGTAGAGAAATGGACTGAAAAAAACAAGTGGCCCGACAGGAGGCCTAAAGGAAATGTATGAACGAAGTGAGAAAGGACACAAAGTTGGACAGTGTTAGATTGAGAATGATTTGCTGAAAAGCCCACAATTACAATGACTGATTATGAATTGATTTGCTTAAACAGAGTTATGAACAAAAACAGCCTTGACCTTCTTTAGTTGAATCTTCATTGACATTCTCCTCTATCAATAAAGCAAGTCAGACACATGTTATACCACAAATGTTTCACATCTTCTTTACATATTCACAGAAAAGTGGAAATCTAAATTTTAAAATGATTTGAATTCAGAATATTAACGTTTACCATCATTTTTATTAGGGGTTTTCCCAGCGACGTCAAGATGAATATTCTGAATTAATCATTTGATATCCATTTCAGCCTCACTGTTATTTCCATTAATAACCATTTCCATTGTTATTTCCATTTCCTGCCTCCTGTGCGTCCTCACCTGGCAGGCTGGTGTTGATGATCTCGAGGTACTCCTCCATCGAACTCAGCACTTTGTATCCCGCGCAGTTGATGCTCCCTTTGGGCTGGCTGTGTTTGTCATGGGACTGGAAAACACCACATCAATCATTCATTGACGCTTCAAATGTACCACCAGAACTAAGAAATTATCCAATATCATGTCAATTTTTTTTATTTATTAGCAATTAGTGCCACATTGTTTACTTATATGAGACATTCAGTATTTTAAGTTTTAAATGACATTTATAAATGCTATAATATGGGGGCCCACTCCTTTTGAGCAGAATTTCAACTGCTTAAATAAACTAAATGTATAGATTGTTTATCATTTTAATTAGATGTTTACCGATATGGGCATTTTTCAATATTGGTCGCTAGAATGCCGATAAAAGGCCGATATCTCCTGAACCAAACCATGAGTCAGAGCTTTTGAGAGCCCTCCACAACATCTTTGACCTCAGGGGAGTTGAGAAACCTCACAGTGAAAATCGGTCACAAGTTTGTACACCCATTTTATGTTGCAGACTTTTACCTATAATTTCAGAATAAGTGAGAGATTTCGGAATCTGTGGATTTTTCAGAAGTACCTACTAGAGGTCGACCGATATGGGTTGTTGTAAGGCCGATGCCAATATTTGTGGATTTTAATTGGTCGATGCAGATATGCACAGCCGATATTTTTGCCCGATTATTTCAAAATTCTTGTCTATAATCCTATATGAGGCTTCTAAACTGTAAAATGTGTTGAACTGTGAATGCAGGGGGCATTTATTAGGGTCATAAGGCTGATATATTAAAAACATTCCTGTCCTGGTTTTCTGAGTGAAAAAGTGAATGGTCCTCTTTTCTCCAGTGTGACATCAATATACAGTCTTAATTTTTTCTTGCAAAAGAGATGTCACCATATATCAATTATATCAATCTATAAAAATGTAAAAACATTAAACAAGGATCACTGGACTATTGGACACTATTTCCTTTGGGAAATGACATTATTAGTGCAGCCTAAAGCCTAACCAGAGCGGTGAGAACAAAATGACGTCCTTTTGTTCTCTCCGCTCGTGTTCGGCAGCTCTTGCTGACACTTCGGTTCAGCAGAACTTTGTTCGGCAGGGCTGCGAGAACTCTCGCTGTGATTGGCTGGATGTTTAGTGGGCTGGGTTAATTTGGCAGAACCGGGAATCCAATGTTTACTTCCCAACACCGGTGCGGAAAACGGGAGACAACATGGATAGTTTTGAGGCACCGCTCGCGACAGTAAAATACTTCTCTGAAGGATTACAAGGACATGCAAATGGAAAACAAATCCTGGCGTTTTGGGCATGGACGAAGAGGAAAACAGCCTGGCGCTACCTGCGTGAAAGAAGCGAGTAATGGAAAGAAAAAAGTGGTCAGGCTCGTGGACAAAGGGATATCAAGCAGACCACTTCATTGAACATGCTGGTTGACGTTTCCCGGTGTTTGATGAAGGTTCTTGGATGGACAACGCCTGTACTGAGAGCCTACACAGACTTCAAACAACACGATTTTACCGAGTGAAACGGTGGTAAGCTTTTAACATTCCCATTTTCTAACGTAATATACCAACGGGAGATGTGTGCTAAACATTAAGTCTTCAAAATGTTTGCAATACCGTGACTGATACATTTTATAATAGTTTATTTCTGTAATTCCTTGATTGTTTTAACTGCTGAAAAAGGGGGCGTGGCAGTTCGCCAGCAACACGTCTTGTGGATTATGAAATGTTAGAGCCCAGACGAACCATGTTCTCGTTCTTTTTGCCTCAAGAACAAAGTTCTCGCGTCTTGTGGAGTATGAGTAGGCCTTTAGTCGGTGAAACTTGTGTTTAACAGGCTTTTTTCAGATTGATTTTCATTGTGATGTTTCGCAGTCCCCTCGAGGCCTAAAGAGGGTGTTGAGTTCATATTAAAGCTCTGACTGAGCTCTTTCCAGAGAAAAAAAGAGGGAAGTCTATCACTTTCGGTTCCGGAGATATCAGCGTTTATCAGCTTTAGATCGGTCGATAGCCAATATAAAAAAAAATATCAGGCCTGATATATGTTTAGTACCAACTAAACATGAATATCCTGAATAAATCAGCCCTATGCCCCACATACAGCGCCCCCTGCTGTCCCAGCTCAACACTGACATGTTACAGTTTAGAAGCATCATACACAGGACTAGACATTCAAAAAAATATTGGCGATGCATATTGACATTGGCCTTAGAAAAATCATATCGGTCAACCTCCAATTTCAATTTCCACAAAAACAATCTCCATCACAAATATGTTGCAAAAAGGTACAAAGTCATGAATTTAAAAACACTTTAAGGCACTCACCGATTTGCTGTCGTAAACATTGATGGTGTAGGAGTCGGGGACCAGCAGAAAGCGGTTCCGCCATTTTTTATTGTCTTCTTGAAACTGGAAGATGGAGCCGGAGAAGATGGACTTGTTCTCTAAAGGAATCTGAGGAGGATGACAGGGTTATTATCATAATTGGAAAAACAACATTACAGTTTTATAAAGCAGACAATGTTTCAAAAGCAAAAGACAAAATCACTATCTCACAAAACCCAACACCTAAAGATTACATTCATTGATACATTTGCATTCAAGTCGGAAACTGTACCGTTATAAATCATCTAGTCAGACAGTGGGTACTAAAATGAAAAGACTTTACCAAAAAGTTGAAACTCATTTTGTAAACCTGCTGTGTTTTCCATGCATAAAATGAATCTGGAAAAAGACAGTCATAGCTTAAAAACTCTGCAAAACAGATTTGCTTCAGTGTGTCCCATTCCATTCAGTAGAAACAAGCGGCAATGAGAGTTTTGTGACGTATTGTATTTTGTCCTTTGTCCAATACAGAAACTGGGCTCTTCAGTCAATGCATCTGCAATGTAAGGCTTTAACCAAAAAAAGAAAGGGCAACAGTCAAATAAGAAACGCTCAAGTTTTCACTGGAAATAAAGGTGCTCTCTCAAACAGACAGAATCACATACCCCTGAGCCTCTATACAGAGGTCATGTTTGCACCGAAAGCTGTGAAGGAGCCCTTTCCTACACTGGACACCTGTTATTTTTCCCAACAATAATGTCAAGGCGAAAATACTTTTTTTATCAAATATATTTTATTATACATTATATAATATATATTAATAACATTTCATATATTAGTCTATTACAGGCCTTTCTATAAATATGCACGAAGTACTGAATTTAGCATTGAACGTTAAACTGGAAAGCAATATTGGCTAAAAAGGGTCATTTTTACATTAAAACAAAATTTAGAATTGCAGCATTTTAAACGCCTTGACAAAACAGCAGCACATTTGATAGTTTCTGCTTTATCTACTTCTAAAGGCCATTCAGGTCTATTGCATTATGTTTAGGACCTGTAAAAGACATTAACACAAGTAGGACCACATGGCTAATTATTATGCACAGCTTTTTGGGGAAATCGGACCAGATCCAGTTATTAATCCGATACTCTCCAAATGCCTGCTACCGAGACATGTACTGAATTTCGGATCGGGACATCCCTAAAAAGTAGTGAGCTTCATTTATATTTTTTTACCAATAAAAATGTCAATTCGATTCTTTGGAAGCGTGACAACTAGAAATAATGCGTGTTAATTCTTGCTGTCAGACGGTGGGGGAAATGTGTGCATGTTTCTGCTATAGTTATAAAGAGGGGGCTTTGTTGCAAAAGGAAATTATACAGCCTCCTCTTTAAATAGAACAAAATGGTGTGTGCTGAGCTGTACCACAAGCCCTGAATGTAGGAGAGGACGGTTACCTTACGATGCAGTAGCTGAGGCTGCGGCCCTCCTCCGCCCTCGATGTCGAAGCGCATTTTGTTGAACAGGGCGACTGCGTACTGTTGTTCGTAGAGTCGCCCCACATGTGCCATCACTTCCGCGGTGCGCGCTGAAACACATTCAACACTAGGCATTAAAGACTTGCTCTAATGTCAACACTCAAACTCTACTATGTAAACAAAGCACTCGGAGACTTTCAGACTTTCCATTTGAACTTTATCAGCCTGACTCATTGAGACGCACAACAAAGAGCAAGGTTTGTCTTGAAAAAGTGCACATTTGAAAATGCCGCAATGAAAACTACTTTTTCTTATTTATGGCCGAGATGAAATGCATGTTATATTACAACCAATGAGGAATAAGACAATAAGCAACAACAAAAAAAGTTACATGCAAGTTTTAAAGTTCATCTCCAAATCTATATGGTTTAGGTAGACGTAGACAGTGGGAGGCAAGTGCATTTGCCCACTTATCCAGAAGTCAGCAGTTTGAATCTCCACTCCATGGGGTGAGGGGCAAAGACACTTCACTCACCTTGCCAAACATATGAATACAACGGAACGAGGTGCCAACTCCAAAATATGGTATTTGAGCATTAAAAGCATTCAATTTGACTTGTTGCCATCTGTATAAACCCTGCATTAATGTATCCATCAATATTGCTAATCTATATTCCATGTTTCACACTTTTCTCTTCAACGGCAACAACAATTATTCAGATTCTACAAAAAATCTGATGAGATTCATGCATCTTAGGGCTGGGCGATATGGACCAAAAGTCATATCCCGATATATTTAGGTTGAATATCGATATACGATATATATCCCGATATTTTTTCCACAAAGTGAGAGCTGTGAAATGAAATGTCACTGCCAAATAGGAGTGTTTTAATATTTAATATTGCAATTTTTATTTTATATATTTATTTTTCTTCTACCCCATTTGCTGTTAATAACTTTATGTAGCATATAACTAAACTAAAGCCTAAACTGAGACAATGAAATATGACTTATTAAAGTATTACTTACTTTTTAGTCCTTAATAATCATGAAATATAATAAATAAATAGCCCAAATAATTTCTTGATATTTGCTCTTGATTTAACTGTTTTAGTCAGTGGTTTTGAGATAAGTTCTTTATCCAAAGCATTCCCAAACATAAGCTCCTAAACTGAGCCACAAACGACTCTTTACTCTTTACAAGCAGCACAGGCTCACCATCTCTGTCATCATCAGAGCGGGTATCAGTGATTAGCGCTGCGGCTAATGCTAACGCAATGCTAACGGGGAAAAAGCGATAGTCCTTCGCGGTGGCAGCATTACAAACGCTGATATTTTCACAGTACATCCACGATCTACCGCAAACCTTAACTAGACTGAGAAGTAAACAAAAGCACATGGCGCAGCGCACGTCGCCACCATATCTCGCCGCTACATTCACTTCTGTCCAAACCATCTCCAAATGATTGAGCCACTGGTTTTTGTTTTACCAACTCAGGGGCTCTCCTCCGCACGCTCCGCAGACTTTGTTGCTTTCTTCATGTTTGTTGAATAGTGCCGGCTGCCCCCCCCCCTCTCCCCTCGACGAGGGGCGGGGCCGGGGCGCTGGGAGCAGTGCAGAGCTCCGTTCAGCGGGTTGACTGAAGCAAGTATTGCAGCGCAAATTTGGACTATATCGATATATACGATATGGTCTAATTCCATATCTCTTTTTAAAATATATCGATATATCTTAAATATCGATATATCGCCCAGCCCTAATGCATCTGCTCTCATACTGTATTTTATTTTATTTTATTTCATCACACAGATCAGAACATTAACTACACTAAGTATCATACAGCCACACATGGGTTTTAAATTGCAAAAACAGCGGTGAAAAAGTGGTTCTCATGATTGCAGGCAAACAACTTGCATTATCACAAGTTGACCTGTCGTGCAGCATTTGTTGATACTTTATCTGATAAAAGCCAGTAGCTGAGTGTATTTTTTACCCTATTCCTAAATGTAGGTCACACACTTCTCCGGGTCACTGTATCTGCAGCAAGGACTAACATATTGTATTGCTGTTGGCACGCCGCCTTGTCCCTGGGTTTGACCTCAAGGGCTGCAGGGACTTTTTCATGTGGGAACTGTTTAAAGTCAAACATGAGCAGAGTGCAGAGAGAGGAGCGTGGCATTTCAGTTCCTGTAGTTTCTTATCTGACGGGCCTTGACATGTGAAATAAGGCCTACAGCAGAGGTTAAAGAGGTTTACATAGATTGAAAAGATGATAGCGTGATGATAGTGATGTTTAAACATATTCACTTTACCAATATGGACATAGATTAGGGCTGAACGATTATAGAAAAATATCTGTGATTTTCACAATAAACCCAATACCAAATATTGAGATTTGTATACATTTAAAAGCAAAAACTGCTAAAATGAGGAGCGAAGGAAGTAATGTTACTTTTCAACTGTCAAACGACATTCTTGCCACACATAATACACAATAATCAAATTATTTTTAAATACTTTTTATGTGGACAGCGCCCTCTTCTGGAGGAGTTCAGCTTCCAACTTTCCCTGACATTCAGAGTACCACTGGGAGAAAGCCACGCGACTAAAATAAGTCCGGGATGGAATCACACTTTAAAATCGGTTTTAAGGAAACAGACCTTTTATCTGTTGCAGCTGAACTGGATATCGCAAAAGGTTCCACAATTCGGATCGGTGAACATTGTGTGACCTTTATTTCCCACTGAGCTTAAGAATCTCTTTTCAGGGGAGTCCTGGTCCATGAGGGGAACCTCTTGTAAAAAAAAATTTGTGGTAGGGGATCCGGAGTACATGGAGGAAACCTAAGCAAACACAGGGAGAACATGCAAACTCCAGAGACGCAAGCAAAAAAAATTAAAAAATAAATCAGCCTCGAGCTTAGGTTATTGCAGTATAGTCAAAACCTTGATTGCGATTCGATATCATAAACCTTGCAGCCCTAATAACAGGGTTAGCAAGTTTTACACATGATACTGCATCTTACACACAGCACAATGTTAATGTCTTCTGCAGACAATGGTATACTGTTTGCAGAAGACATTAACATTATGTTGCGTTCCATTAAAATGTAATTCCATTTGAGTGCAATCACACAGCCTCCACAAAGGCTCCAAAAGTGGACATATCATGCATATCTAAATCTTACAAACATTATTTTGGGTTCCTCAGCTTTGGTATTTCACATTTTCTAATTTGAAATAATGTGTGTATAACCAAAACACAAGTAGTGAAAGACTGGGCTGGTCAGGATTTCAAATAAACCCTGAAGCTCCCCCTGCAGGCGGCAGCGGGAATAAAACCTTGAAAACAAACCAACTTTCTGCTAACTGAGTGCAGAACTGCTCAAAACAGGTGATTGATTACGGTGGGAATATGTAGAGGATGTGTGACTAAAGTCAAGGAATTACAGACTGGAGCTTCAGCTAAGCCACCACATAGGAAACAAGCACATTTCGAAAAAAGGGTATTTTAGAAGAAAACAGGCCACACTTGCTTCCATTGTGTTTCCAGAGATCTTGGCCGCTGAACATAATATAAAATGCTTGAGGGGAAATTTGAATTGCAGCCCGACTAGAATTACTTCATAATAATGTCAAGCAGGCCGTGAAACTAAGACAACTAATGACTGATTGTTTAGCCTCGACAAGAGAAAATAAAGAAGTTTTGGCTGTCCCTTCTGCAACAACATTATTTAAATCAATAGTGTGTCCTGGCTAGATTTCATGCCAACATTGCAACTACTTTTGGTAGCGTCATAGAAAGTTCGTCATCCCCAGTCTTTGAACAATACTATTTACCAAATTTTGCAAAACCATTTCAACAGGCATGCCACTTAACTTTAATAAATCAGGCCAAATACAGTGCCTTGCGAAAGTATTCGGCCCCCTTGAACTTTGACCTTTTGCCACATTTCAGGCTTCAAACTTAAAGATATAAAACTACTTTTTTTGTGAAGAACCAACAACAAGTGGGACACAATCATGAAGTGAAACGAAATTTATAGGATATTTCAAACATTTTTAACAAATAAACTGAAAAATTGGGCGTGTAAAATTATTCAGCCCCTTTACTTTCAGTGCAGCAAACTCTCTCCAGAAGTTCAGTGAGGATCTCTGAATGATCGAGTGTTGACCTAAATGAGTAATGATGATAAATAGAATCCAGCTGTGTGTAAACAAGTCTCCGTATAAATGCACCTGCTCTGTGATAGTCTCAGGAGGTCAGTTTAAAGCGCAGAGAGCATCATGAAGAACAAGGAACACACCAGGCAGGTCCGAGATACTGTTGTGGAGAAGTTTAAAGCCGGATTTGGATACAAAAAGATTTCCCAAGCTTTAAACATCCCAAGGAGCACTGTGCAAGTGATAATATTGAAATGGAAGGAGTATCAGACCACTGCAAATCTACAAAGACCCGGCCGTCCCTCTAAACTTTCAGCTCATACAAGGAGAAAACTGATCAGAGATGCTGCCAAGAGGCCCATGATCACACTGGATGAACTGCAGAAATGTACAGCTGAGGTGGGAGACTCTGTCCATAGGACAACAATCAGTCGTATACTGCACAACTCTGGCCTTTATGGAAGAGTGGCAAGAAGAAAACCATTTCTTAAAGATATCCATACAAAGTGTCGTTTAAAGTTTGCCACAAGCCACCTGGGAGACACACCAAACATGTGGAAGAAGGTGCTCTGGTCAGATGAAACCAAAATCGAACTTTTTGGCAACAATGCAAAACGTTATGTTTGGCGTAAAAGCAACACAGCTCATCACCCTGAACACACCATCCCCACTGTCAAACATGGTGGTGGCAGCATCATGGTTTGGGCCTGCTTTTCTTCAGCAGGGACAGGGAAGATGGTTAAAATGGATGGGAAGATGGATGGAGCCAAATACAGGACCATTCTGGAAGAAAACCTGAGACTGGGACAGAGATTTGTCTTCCAACAAGACAATGATCCAAAACATAAAGCAAAATCTACAATAGAGTGGTTCACGAATAAACATATCCAGGTGTTAGAATGGCCAAGTCAAAGTCCAGACCTGAATCCAATCGAGAATCTGTGGAAAGAACTGAAAACTGCTGTTCACAAACGCTGTCCATCCAACTTCACTGAGCTCCAGCTGTTTTGCAAGGAGGAATGGGCAAATATTTCAGCCTCTCAATGTGCAAAACTGATAGAGACATACCCCAAGCAACTTACAGCAGTAATCGCAGCAAAAGGTGGCGCTACAAAGTATTAACTTAAGGGGGCTGAATAATTTTGCACGCCCAATTTTTCAGTTGTTTATTTGTTAAAAATCCAATAAATTTCGTTTTTCATGATTGTGTCCCACTTGTTGGTTCTTCACAAAAAATACAGTTTTATATCTTTATGTTTGAAGCCTGAAATGTGGCAAAAGGTCAAAGTTCAAGGGGGCCGAATACTTTTGCAAGGCACTGTAAATGACTATAAAAAGGAACCAACGTAGTGAGGCTAAATCATCGACAGAACTGGGTTTTGGTGAAGTTGAGGACATTTCACTTTTAGTCATAGAAGCTTCTTCTTTCTGAGCCGAGAAGAAGCTTCTATGACTAGAAGCAAAACGTCCCCAACTTCACCAACACCCAGTCCAGTCGATGATGTTGCTTCTCTGCGATGGATACCCCCTGGACAAATGAGAGCCTTCACAAACATAAAGGAACTAAATTGACTGTGCAACGTTAGAATTAAACAGTAGCGCCACAGCCCATGCAGTGATTTCCGGTTCTGGCCCAGCACGCAAGAATTAAAGCACACCATGGACGCAGGTCGTGTCATTCATTAGTTCAACCTTCTTCATGCCCAACCATTAACAGACAAACATATCAGCTGAAGAACATTTATGTGCGTGATTTGTCCCGTCCCCACACTGCTGCCTGCCCTGCACTTTCTCTGCCCTCACTCTTGTCCCTCGCTCACTCACTCTGATATTCGGTGACCTAATGGAAGGTGGTGACAATTTGGCGATATACACAGAATTGACAGAAGTCACATCTTTATCGTGCAGCCCCAACTAGACGTGGGCAATATACATCTACAACATGATATTGAGATTGCTTTTTGGACGATATGCAAAATGTTCAAGTTCCAATATATAAATCGAGACCAACGAAAAAGTTAGAAAAGGTTGCAAAAACGGAGGCAGAAATTCACAATTAGAAAACAAACATTTAAAAAGTGACTTCTCTGGTAACTGGAACCCTTTCTATGCATTTCTCCCGTTTTAAAAAAAAAGGTCAGCTAATAGGATTAAGCATGGCAACTCTATGGGATTTTTTTGGGAGGAATTCTCTGAAGAATGAGGAGTGAGTCCATCTGCTCTACATTTTGGTTTGAAATTATGGCTTTTCCCCTACAGATGTGGGAGTGCTGTCTGTGATTAAGGATCTGCTGAAGCCATTTGGTGTGCGGCCGCAGAGATTTGAGTAATTGACTGGGAATTTAAATCTAATGACCAACACGGACTGCCGGTCTGAGCATTTACAAAAGGTTGTGACAGTTTAAAATGAATTCTAAAATAAACTATGCTTACTATGTGCTTTACATGAAACCACAAAACAAAGAGGACAGTGCACTTCCCTTAAACACTTAGGGTCAACAACCTTGAAAGATTTGGATTGCGATTTTTATTCACAATATCTCTGCATCTATAAATCGCCCAAGGACACAACACCCCATATGCAGCAGCTGGATTCAAAGTGCAAAACATTCAAAGTGAAAACATGGTGAAAGTCTCATCAATTGTGCCTTTAAAACAAATATAGCCAACATTCTATGTATGAAATTATGGCACATTTTGCTGCTAAAATGAGTCCTGTGTGTTTTTAAGTTTCTTGGGATCTGAACTGCAGTGTGTAATCAGTGACTAACATCGGGAAAGATCCTGAACAAACAGGTGCTGCCAGAGAGGTGTGGGAACCTGTGCATGTCCGGAAATATGAGTCACTGCAATCAATGGGAAAAATACCGGATTATTATGACATCTGTGGGTCTATAGCAACAAGTCGATTTCATGTTAAGCACAAAAAAGAACGGATTAATCTAGGGATGTTACAACGTCCCTACAATTAACTGCAACAGAGATTAGACTGGTGACTTTTATTTTTTACACATCATAAAAATTGAAATATAAACAAACATTTCAGAGCATACAGAAGACTAGTTAATTATTTGCAAATTATTGTACAATCCAATTAATTGTAGTCTTTGTGATTTTCAAATTGCAGCCAGATACACTATCACTTTACATGGCCTCTTGCATCAAACAGATGATCGGGCATTTGTGTTTGTTCCAATGGCATTAAAAGTTGTGTTTAGTTTAACCTTGCGATGTGCCATCTCGTTTTTGAGAAGGTCCTTTTTTGTTCAGTTTATTTATTTTAATTGAGGTCTTCAATAACATTTACTGCAATCTTTTTGTGGCTCAATATTCAATTCTGTCATCATAACACATCTAGTTATAGTTTTAACTACCTTTAATTAGTTGCCAACATGCCAATGCCAAACTTGACTCAAAGTCTTATTTATTGAACTTTATGTAACCAGGAGTGACAAGTGAGAGATTAAGAATCTCTTTTACAGGAGAGTCCTGGCCCCAGAGGGAACCTATTGTACATGTTTTAGTGGTAGGGGAAAACCTACGCAGACACGTGGAGAACATGCAAACGCCACACAGAAAGGCCCCGTCCAGGTGGGAATCAAACCCGGACCTTCTAGCTGTGAAGCACGAGCTCTAACCGCTGCGCCATCATCACCTCTTGGCAGAGACAAGCTGCTCAGTCTAGGATTTCAATACAGAATAGGGCTGGGCGATATGACCTAAAATCTATATCATGATATGAAAAAATAAATATCACGATAACGATATATTTGACGATATAATTGACGAATTACTTCAAAATCCCAGCCTTGCGCCTATTGGGAAGATATTCATTCAGATATTTTATTTTTTTATTTTTTTACAGCATAATTGTCTCGCAAATATAATCTACTCAAGCAGTTTACATCCTTCATTTCATTTTACTTTTTCAGCTCGTGTCCCCGTGTTCTACAGTCACCGTTTATGCTGCTCTGATGGAGCGTAACATAAATTATATTGTGTCCACAACGATATAAAAAATTACAACGATATCAACACATTATATCACGATAACGATATGCGATACGATATGGCCCAACCCTAATACAGAATCTAATAGTCAGATAACAAATGTCACACACAGTTATCCTGACAGCGATTACCCTTGTGAGAAAATGGATTACAAACTTGATACCAACTGTCTCCACCGCAACAGCAACAAACGTGTCCACACAATTTACGTCTTTGGATTCAAACGGGTAGAGAGAGATGTTTCAGTATCATCATCTGCAAAGAACAAGGACACATGATGGGATGAAATGCCTACAATTTACAACGTTCTCAGTCATGGGGAGGATTATGTTTTCAATGTAACCCATTCTTCTTTAACCCTTTACAAGTGAATTAGATCAGTCTGGTTGTTTTTAAAGAATGAGAGTTTATTTCTTGTAACATGATGAAAAAACACAACCATGCGCCAAAATTAACCAAAACATCTCTTCTAAATAAACGACGTACCAGTCTTCTCCAGACTCACAGTCACTGATCAGCGTTTGCACTCCGAAGGACGACGGGAAGTCCCAGAGAAATGTGAAGAATTAGGCAACGGCCGGAAAATCCCGCCACTTCTGACGAATTCTGCCCCAATCCGCCCCCTGTAAACCTGCCGTTTCCTGCTCCCGTTTCTCTGAACTTCAGTGAAAACAGATTATCCCCCATCTTTGGATGGACAGAGCAGCCGAAAGGAGATTAAAATGCAGATTTTGGTCAAAGACAACACGCAGACTTTTCATTTCAGTAAAAGGTCGACATGGGGCATGTCGAGTTCAGCTCTCAGTTCACTGGGCGTGGGTTAGTCTGATTCATTGTAAACTTTAGGCACAATGGTGCATTTGTAACAGGGATGACACACAAGAGGTTTCACAACAATTCTCCTGGGGGGAGCGCGGGACACAGATGTCTCTACAGGGCAAGAATTTAGTAGTGAAAAGTTTAGATTACAGATTGTAACATTTATTCCGAAAAAGTCTATTTTAAATCGGTATCTTTTATTTGAGGTGAAACAACTAGGTTGTCCCCGAATAGCCTGTCCAGCCAGAATGCGTGCTTTTCCTATTTATTTATTTTACAAAGATGTAGTCAGTGATTAGGGGTGATTTCTGAGAAATTCCGATGTGCGTGACTGACAAGTATATTAACCAATTAGAAAAGCCGGATATGAAGCAGGCGGCGTATTTTGTAAACAAGGAAGTTAGATCGTTAACATTTTCCTCTGCTGTTGTGGCCGATGCAAAAACAAAAACAGTCATTTTTGACACAAAACTTAAAACAAGGAGCCATTAGGCATTGGCAATATTTTAAACATTGGAGAATTCAACATGAATGTATAACAGCCGTTTCAATCAATGCACGTTTGAAACTGCACAGAAAAACTTTTGAGAAGATGAAGCAACAACAGCTACGCAGGGGCAGTCATGTTGAGAACATTTAAGAAAAGGCTTTACTAGTGGTACATTTGGTCCCAGTCGTAACAACGTGCTTTGTGATTGGATCGATATAAAACTTTGCCAACAGCCAATCAAATCTCATTGCAAGTTGCAGCATCAACACTATTTTTACAATACCAGACCAGTAGAACCTCAACTTTTTCAATACCATAGTGATATCATTTAATGGGGAACAGCCATAGTGAAAAGTCGTGCCCAAGGACACTGTGACAAAATATGCTCAGGCTGGCAGCGACCTTCTGATTCTGATAGAAGGTTACAGACGGGACAGGACCAGCTGCAGTACAGCAGAAAAATAAACCCCAAAAACTCTTGAGGAAAACGGTCAACGACAGACAGGAATCATATTCATAACGCCAAAGCAAACACATTCCCCTGCATTAGTACTTTGGCGTAACCACACCAGCGTACACCATCAGTAAATTATTCATCTTTTCCACCGACCGTCCACATTCCAAAATAGATGAGCAACTACAGAGACAACTCACGACGTGACAAAATGTGACGTGTGTTTTAGACATTTCTTATTTGTTCAGCCCCGACTCTCACAGTGAAGGGCACAATCCTATTGCCCTTCACTACAATGTGTTCTTTTGAGGGTTGTGTATTGCCAAGTCTCTGGCGATGCGAATCATATCCCGATACATAGGCATGGGTTAAAGTTGAAAAAATTCCTGAGCCTGAACTTCTATGAATCATAGAATGATCACTAATAAGCGTTTTTTATAAGCACCTTTATACGCTCATACATACAATTTATATCTATTTAAACATCAGTTGTTGGCAATAAATACATCATCTGACTATTGAATTGTTACTTAAATGTAAAGCCTCACCTTGCCAAGACCTTTCTGCAAGTACCCCTAGTTTGGATTTGTGTGATAATGTAAAAAAAATAAAAAAAAACATTCCACATCATAGTAAGTGAATATACTATTTAAACGATAAATCATGTTCTGCAATGAAGGTACACAGACGGACTTTTGAATCACAGACGTGGTCAGTCATTGAAGTAGGGGTCTCACTGGTAGTGTAGTTGTGTGAGGTAGAGAACGGACACCTGCAATGTGACGACTGTCTAGTTCGTGGCGACGAAAAACTTTCTTGCCACTTGTAGCATAGATTAGCTTCCTGGAGCACAGTACGCAGAAGCTAGCACCAGCTTCTCTCAATTTTCTGCACCAGGTGCCAAAAGGTTTATCATCTCGGCCCTTTTCCTCCATCCACGACCAGCGCCATTTATTTTTAACTCCCTCGTTTACTACGGCGATATCGGTTTTCAAAAAGTTGCGCTCCATTCCGCTGGAAAACTTGTTTCGTGTAGTTTTCGTGCTAGCTGTTGCGCTGGCTGACTCAAACACCGCGCGTGCAGCGTTCACGAGCGCACTCACAACACAACCTTGGCCAAAAGACCCGCACCAGTCTACTCCTGATTTGCTGTGTTTTGTTGCGCTATACACACGCAATCCTTTCATACAATTGGTAGAACACACTTGAACCTTTTTCAAATGAGAGCAATCATTATTTATTTATATATAAAAAAATAAATCAAAAAGATTTTTTTTTATTTTTTTTCTCACGCCGGATTTCCGGCACGGTGCCGGAAAACTTTAAGCCATGCATAGGTCGTGTTACGATACGATATATCCCAATTATGAAGTATTAGACGATTATTGCGATTTTCTTTTACTACTTAAACAACTAATCAGTAAGCTGGAAAACCTTCATTAGATTTGTAACAAATACATTTTATCCATCCATCCATCTATCCTAGAAATGGTTTTCACTAATGTACACTTTAGACTGGTGTTGTATAGTGATTATGAACAGAAAACAGGATTTCTGGAAGACCAGTAAATGAAACCAACTAAACTGGGGATGCACGGTTTCTAGTATTTCTATAACCTTTAGTTAGAGTCCTTAGCGATCAGACAATAATGCCTGGCAAAGTAAAAGTTCAGTCATGATTTTCCCAATTTAGTTTTTATTTTAGCCTTGTCCAAATAGTGTTTTATTTTGTCTTGTTTGAATTTGATAAAAAACCATGCGGCCCTAATTTCAAACTCATTTGAACTATGAGCCATATCTGGGTTGTCCTTGGGAAGTACGGTTTGATAACCTCCAATGTCTCAAATGCCACAACTCCAGAACTTTGTTTTCTGTCACTTTAAATAGCCACCACAATGTCTTCACCTAGTGCAGAATTATCTTTCCTTGGAGCCGTATCATTTTAACTGCATTAGTGAAAACAAACCGCTGACTCTTCACACAGACAGCGGAGTTTTATCTTCACATTCACAGAGTCGATCTGATCAGCCCCAAAGATCACGTCACACAGTCTCCAGCAAAAAATATTACGATGTGGAAAGTTGCCAATGTCGAGCATAAAGCACCTGTACACAGAAATACTTTCATCAATAACAATTTGTCATTTATAGATCAAAGATTATGGCTAACATTTATTTAAGATCAAATGACAAAGACACACTAAAAGCTGTAAGACAGTATTCATCACATTCACAAGACGAAAGATGGAGTTAGTGGGAATGTTTTTCAATCTGTAAAGCACCACGAGTTGCACTTGTAAATGACCAGACTGATTCTGCATGATAAAGGATTTGAAAGAATGCAACACTTTAATCTTAAGCACATTTTGTTGCAGCTTGAATGCAGTATTTTTAGAATTGTCATTATGCTTTTAATGAGTTAATCGTATCTAGTATTTTTTTTAGAGTCAATAATGTTGCTTATGCCACATCTTTGTCAGGTTTCCCAGAGCAGCGGTGGTCACAAAACAGGGTTTATACAAGTCAAATGTCATGCTTTTTAATGCCTAAATACTATATTCTAATGCCACATTTCTCTCACGATTTGCAAACATTTCATGAAACAGAGGAAAGCGAACTGGACAAAACTGGCAACTTTTGTGCAAAAAACACATTTTGGGTATTTTGGATGTACTACTACCACTACTACCCATTTCCATATACATTTTCTTCCTTGCAGGGAAACTCCATTGGCGTTTTTCCATCTTACATCACTCGTATTCTTCTCCTTGATATGATTGTGCGCAGTAATGAAACACCATCAGGTCAGCGCCACTTCCATTGTCGCCTGTTACATAACACTGACATTGAACCCACTCTGGTTTGTACAACTTTCCTTTCCCATTCAATACAAAGTCCATCTCTCCATAGACTAAACCACACATTCATATTAGATGCGTGTTTGACGAGCATCTGGAAGTCCTAACACTGTTTGAGAAGAGCTTTGAGCTAAAAGATAATGTCATGAAAAATTAAAAATGTGGTTTGTAAAGGTGCCAACTCGTGCCGGGGTGGGGGCACTGGAGCTGGATGCTGTACTGACGGGTGTAGAGTTGCTTTAAGCTGTGAATGGAACTGTCCCAAGGCCTTTAAGAAACGCTGCGTCCTGCTGTTGGCCATTATCGCTCTGTTGTTGTAACTTAATCTACCAGTGCCAGAGAAAGAATAGCTCTGACACTTGATTCCACTGCTTTCATAGTAACTTTCATAGTAAGGCTGCACACAATACTAGCAATATTTGATTATCGTCTTGAATCTCACGATGACGACTTTGTGGTATTATTTTTATGAACATTTGGTCAAAACAAGACTTTAAATCAATTCAAAATCGGGACCAAAACAAGGAATAGAAATAAATTAGAATGGCAAAAACTGAACCACTTGCAAATTTTTGCGATTATATAATCGATTGCAATACTGTGATTACAATAATTTGGAACCAACGCTACTCCATATTGACTTAACAGTTGAAAAAGCCTTTCCCTGGTATACTATACACCTCTGACAAGTGTACCTTCAGTTTGCACGCAATAGAAGGAATTCAAAGCAAGTGCAGCACCCAAGAATCCTTCTCCACAGCTACTTTCTAGGTCGCCTGCTAAACAATTCCTTCATTTCAACATACAGTATTGCTTGATGACTCACATTTTAGATGCATTTTCTTTTCCTTCTAGTAAATTATAAAAGGACTAAACTCAAGTGATTGTCTTTGAAATGTCATCTTGGGTACTAATTGTGATGGTTGAACTCCCCCAAAGTCATGTTTTACTCAAGTGTCTTTGAAGCACATGTAGCTCTCTGACGTTTTTGTTGCATAAAAGGAGCTCGCTGGGTAAAAACAGTGGGAGACACCTGATCTAGATGGAGTATTGGCCATTTGACCTCTTAACTCCCGCCTTAACCAAGTATTTCCTCTAGTTCAGCTTTACCCAAATCTAAAAGCATACAGCCTATAGGACAGTGCAACGCCTTTCTTGAAAGCCAAGATCTACAAAACTCATTTAAATTGATTTTTGTGTTTTTGTCACGTTCTCATCTAATTTTGCTATTTTTTCAAGACTTTTAGATTTCAGCCAAACTGGTCAAAATGTGCTCGGTTCAGGTGGGGGTTAAGAGGTTAAGTGCTTGTTTTAAGTCGATGAAGGGAAAACCAGAGAAACAAGTGGAAATCCACTGTAAAGTGAAAGGCCCGTCCTCCAAAACTAGGATCATCCTGCTACAAAGGTTTAAAGACTTTGGTGCCTCAGCAAGCATTGGTATTTTGCGTTTCACAATTTGAAATAATGTCTCTATTAAATGAAACATGAATGTACACAATGAATGAAACACTGGTACGCTGTGACTGGGGCTCCTCCTGCTGGCAGCTGTAGACAACAACTCTTTCAGCTTCGATTTATGGCATGGTTTACAGCTTCAGCATGGCGTGATAAACACACTTGCAGCGCAAAACGGTTCAGATCCAATACAATGTTGGATTATGGGCTTTAAAAATGTGGAAGGCAGGTTTTGGTTTTAACAATGACTCAACAGTATCCAGGAAGCACAGTACAAAGCGCCGGAACCAAAGAAGAGACCGCAAAAATAAAAAAGGGTTACCGGAGGATTACTCAAAACTGTATGAATGTAGTGAAATACTACTCTAGGAAGTTACATTTTACATTACATTAAAGCTCAAGACGATTTTGGATGATTTGTCCACTTAAAAGTATGCATTTAGTTACCAACAAAATTGATGTAAAAGGTTGCACGCTTTTACAAGGTATGAAGAATGTGGCTCTGGCAAGTGAATCATCCTTTCAGTCTGCATGTTTCAGAAACTGAGACCGCTACGTTACAGATTGGGCATCTGTAACGTACAGTTTCAGGGATACATGGAGAGGTTTAGGTTAGATCTGGAAGTTCTTCGCCCACACAGTGAAAGGTGATCCAATAACTCCTGATTTAAGCCTGGTTCAGTCAACACATTCCCAGTAAACATGCCAATTATAACGCTTTACACAACGGTTAAAAAAAATACAGTTTGAATCCAAAATGTTGCAGAGTGTGTGAACTTTTTCAAATGGTGATTGTCCCATTGCTTTGACCTCACCAACAATGTTCAGAGATCTTGCAGAAATCTCGCCGCTCGCCCTTTTTCCTGCTGCAGACCCACCACGGACGGGACCCCCTCCTCTCGGCTCAGCACTTTAACAAAAACATTCCTGTGAGACGGACCCAGGGCTGACTCATAAATTTAGCTGTACCCATCGCGCCGCAGCGGAGGCCTGTGGAGCTGGAGGTAACTGAGGGCAGACCAACACTAGCTGCACTGTATAACCGGGGATACTGGGTATAAAAGTTTACACACTGCTGCATGGATGGAAAGAAGACTGAAGCGAGGAAGTGGGCATGTTTTTTAAAATATAAAAGCAATTTACTTCCAATATCTTCCAACACAAGAAACACTTTGTTCACCCATTACATTGAGTTACAGTGCCTTGCGAAATACTAATACACCTTGAACTTTTGCACATTTTGTCATGTTTACAACCATAAAGATTTTATTTTTTACTAGAAGTTCACACATAAGTAAACTGTGAAGTGAAAGTAAAATTATACATGATTCTGAAAGTGCATTAAATTGCCTTTATAACATTCCTAATGACTGCAGAATGTTCACACCTTGCCCTAACCATTAAATAGAGTCTACCTGTGTGTAATCTACTCTCAGTATAATTCCAGCTGTTCTGTGAGGGCCTCAGGGCTATGGTCAGAGTGTATTGGTCACTAAACAACATCATGAAGGCCAAGGAACACACCAGAGAGGTCAGGGATAAAGCTGTGGAGAAGTTTAAAGCAGCGTTAAGTTATACACAGATTTCCCAAGATTTGAACATCTCACGGAGCACTGTTCAATCTAGGGGTGGGCGATATGGCAAAAATAGAATATCACGATTTTTGAATTATAAACTTACGATTTCGATTTTATCACAATTTTTTATAATGACTTAAAAATTACTTGCATTACACACTGAAGAAAAATACTACACTAATTTATTCAACTTTGTGGTAATCAACACAGCAATAATAGACTTGGACCTAAAGCAAACTCACTTTATAAATGAAAAACACAATAAAACTCCAGATAATAAAATTAAGTAGAAGTAAGTTAAAGAGTAAGTTTGGTAAAGGCTTGTTGTTCGTGTATGTTGCTGTTTGGCATTTTTTCTGAGACGTCTCTCATGACGTCGAGCTGCTGTAAATATAACGCTCTGTCGCTGTCGACCCTTTCACAATAAGAGTTTTATTAAAGCGATAACATGCAGTGACTTTTATTGTGTAAAACTCAAACAGGAAGACGTTTGTTACTGTTAGGTGATTTTTACAATAATGAACTCAGACTGACTGTGTTTTTGGGGAACTTTTATATTTTCAATATAATAAACAGCGCATTTGTGAACAAGGTCCAGGATTAAAATTAAACAAATGAGAAGATGCGGCGCCTGACAGAACTGTAAGAACGAAGGACACGCTCGCTTCTTCACACATGTGTCGCCAAGTAAATAAATAAACACACGCTGCGATCTACGCAGAGCAGTGGTGTTACGGGGGAAAGACCATAAATACCACTGAAATAGAGACAGAACGCTGGGTTTAAAAGCTCCAGATTGAGGAGTCTGGTCGTGTATTCGCACTGGAGAGGAGCTGCTCGCTGACCAACGCTCGCATTAGCGTCTGACATTGCATAGCAGAAAGTTAGCGGCTTGGGTTCACGTCACTGAGGGTGAAAAGAGTCAACTTTGCTGAAGTGCATAAAACCGTGATAAAACGATCCCACAAAAATAACAGATCGTCAGCTCTGGAGATCGTAAGACGGTCTAATATCGTCATATTGCCCAGCCAATGGTTTGGCATATTTTAATAGTTGCAAGTCCAAAGAGTGTAAACTTTGGTTCAGGTTCAGTAAACTTGCCAATGTTAACATCTCTGATCAGCAGGAACCACGCCAGAACCGCTCATATCTGTGAGCACCCAATGACCACTCGGTCCACCTGGAGAGGTCAGCCCTCTCCTCACTGACGCAACCGCGCGCAAAGCACGCACTGAGTCATGGGCACTTGCCCGGTCAATTTAGCCATAGGATTTAAGCCTCACAGTAATTGATAGCTATCCGTTATCTTTGTAGGTTATAGCTCTCACGTTTCATTGTCTAATATGAAAGCTACAGTCATCACAAAACTTGGATTAGTTTGGTGCACAGTCTCATGCACAGCTGCAACTTTGTTGTTGTGCAGACTGATGTATTAGCTGCTACCGCTAGCTACTAAGTGAAAAGCAGTAAAAGTTCACATGTATACAGCGGTATAGGTTTCACCTCACCGTGCGATGTCTCATAGGGTTCATCCCCCTCAGTGGTGCGTCTGTTGGAGCGGGGTTAGCGAGTAGACGAGGCTACAGTCAGCCGGTGGATGCACTGCCCAGGTGAAGAGAGCCAGCGAGCGCAGGGAAGCGGGGCTCACTCAGCATGGAGGTGAATGCTGCTACGGCTGCAGCCACGGGGAAAGTGGCATATTTGACGCAACAGCACCAGTGAACTTTTACAGCCTGTGCATAGTTTATTTACGTGTTACACGCGTACTCGCAGATCTCTGCTCAGCTGCAGAATGAACATCAGTGACAACATCTTCATAATGCGTAGTTTAGAACATGAAATCGTACAAGAGTACTAGGAGATCAAAATGCTTGTCCACTACGCAAAATGCATACATGTTGGCAGGTCTGCATTTTCTCATGTAGTATATAAAAGTAGAGATGGTGTTTTTACAGTTGCTTAGTTTTGACGAGAGACCGATAACATTAGGGATGGCCGATATATCGGCCGATTAGTCATTTTTTCCACATATCGGCATCAGTCCGATATCGGAAAATATCGGCCAATATTTATTTTTTTCTTTTAATTATTTGCTGCGCCGTAATGTTGTAGCGCACTTGAATGCAGCAGCAGTCTAGACGGGCTGCACTGACCTGACTGGGGAAACGGTTTATTCAAATTATCTGAAATAAACAGTGGCTCCTAAAAATAAACTCCAGCATAAATTCACACGTCTCCAAAAGAAAGTATGTTTTTCTAAGTTTAAACAAAGTGGAGCGGACACTTGGACACCACAGAGACACAAGTTGCTGCTGTAACAAACTGGACCAAAACTGCCTCCAAGCACATCATTTTGAGTCAGGATTAACATGAATCTTTTCTGATGAATTGTCGCTACATCCGAGTGGCGAGTGTTGCAAAGGTTTCTCCGTCCTGACGCCAGATTTATAACTTTGTTTGTTAGCGTAGCATAGCTTCTGACAGGCTAAAGGCTACAACACGCAAGCATTGACTTTGTCATGTAGGTTTACTACAGTGATGATCATGGCTGTATTCACGTTTACTGTGCCCACTTTTGGGCGCATTGAGTTGCCTTGTGTACGAAATGCGCGGTATAAATAAAGTTGCCTTGCCTTGCCTTTTGTCATGTTAATGACCCGTGAAAACGAGGCGTTATGTTGCATTTTCGCGCATATTTACTTGGATGCATTTGCATTGTTAGCGCATTTATCATTGAAAACAATGCAGTTCAAAGCTCATGCTAGTCTTGTAAAGCTACTGTTTGCCTTTTGCCTGCTCTAAACCAACTCTAAATCTTCACATTCTGGCCTCACAAGTTCAGTACAAGATGCTGTTTTTTGCAATTCCAAAGCTTCATACGAGCTGTCCTCAGAGAAGTCCATCAGATTTGTTTAAAGTTAAAACATGCAACTTAAACAACATGGTAGGCAGTGTTAATTTCGTCGACTAAAATAATTAGTCTTAATTTTAGTCAAAGTGATATTTCTGACGACTAAAATTGGACTAAAACTAAAATAAACGTTTTTCATGCGACTAAAACTATGACTAAAATGTCCAGATATTTTAGTCGACTAAAATAAGACTAAATAAAAATGGAAAGGAGAGACTAAAATCATCCAAACTTCTATTGACAGTCTGAAAGAGCCTCATATCATGTAAATTCACTGCCGAAGGAACAGCTCTGAGCTTTGTTTATGAGGGAGCAGCTCCATGAAGCAGAGGACCTTGATTAAATATGATTATAATTAATATTATAAATACAAAGTCGACTAAATGTGTCTTAAATTTAGTCGACTAAATTGACTTGCAATTTTAGTCGACTAAATCTCGACTAAAATTGAAGATATTTTTTTGACTAAAACTCGACTAAAATTGAATTACATTTTCGTCAAAAGACTAAGACCAAAACTAAATTAAAATATGTTGTCAAAATTAACACTGATGGTAGGCTACATGTTTAAATACAAAATACAATAACTAGTAGCCTAGCATATTCCCAGTGTCACTGTTTCCCATTAACAGACGACATGGGTAAAAAGTATAATAAAGTAGGTCTGTAAATATTTAGCCAAAAACAAAATGACATTTAACATTGCATTTGATCTTTTTAATATTTTTCTAATAAAAAGGATTGTTTGTTTCATCATAGTGTGTGAGACAGTGAGTCCCAGGCATAAGCATAAGACATTCCAATAATGGAACGACAATTTGCAAACTTTAGAACATTTGAGTGAGCCTTTCTATTGATTATCGGATATCGGCCAGAGCAGCGAGGCAAATATCGGATATCAGCAGAAATTGTTTATATTGGATCATCCCTAGATTACATTTTCTGTGATGAGACGGAGAACATTTTTACAACATCTCGTAATCCGGCTATCAGTGTGTGAAACACATCTACAACACATGATCTAATCCTCAGTCACTCGTCTGTCATGACACAAGATTTCTCACATTCCCCCAAGCCAAACAGTGTTTACAAACCAGATCTTCGACACATTCAAATCGCCTGATAAAACGCTGGAGATAAGGAAAAAAACTAGGCAGTTCAGACCAGTTCAATTCGCTTAGTCTACGGAAGGCCGTATCTGATGCATTAGGGACTTAGTATGGTGTTTCCTAACAACTTGTTTTCTATTTATAAAAAAATAAAAAAAGAACTCAGCCTCAATGTGCTAAAATACTACAATACATTTCAAAAAACACGCCAGTAATCTCAAACTATTACTTTCCACTGGCTTTATTTCTCAAAATGCATTCACTGTTGACTTCTACTTTACCCCATTTCTCTGACCTTTAAAACCACACCTTTGTAAATTGATGGGGTCTCACTGAACAAGACCCTCTCTTTTGTGGGACAGAGGTGAGAGCTCCCCAGCTCCCGGGATAAACACAGGCCCTATCAGGATTTCCTGTTTCCTGGTCACTCTCTCTCTAAAGCGCGTAAACACAGGGGGCTTTGACAAAATGGACAAATTAAGGGGATATTAGGGGAGTGAAGAGTTGTTTCAGACTTGGTTTTAGTCAGGGGTTGGTAAACATTTTGTGCATATTTTTAGAGTCTTGGTGTAAAGCTGAAAGGCTGTTGGATTGAAGCGTCCCAGGTGATAGCGATGTTTGCAATGCGAGGAAGTGTGACAAAAGCAGGTCCATGCTCCGAATCAGGTGCAAAATTGGTACGCGGTTTCTTTCTCACACAAAAGGAGAAAAAGACATTTGTCACTTAAGTCAAAAATGTTGAAAGCTGTTGAGGTGTATATATAGCACCATCATGTCACAGGTTTTGATGTCAATAGCCAACAAGGCTGCAGGAAGCAAGTTTACAGGAAAAAGACATCCTGTCAAAGATTGAAGAAAAATCAAGCTGAACTAGGGCTGAACGATTAATTGCATTTGCAATTTTATCGCGATATTACACAACGCGATTTCGGAAGTGAATGGAGGTCCGAGATATGGCAGCAAAGTCCGCTCCGTCTCATGCTTTTGTTTACATCTCAGTCTTGTGAGGTGCGCGGTAGATTGTGGATGTACAGTGAAAATATCGGCGTTTATCCTGCAGCCACTGCCAAGGACTATGTTAGCCGCAGCGCTCATCACGCTCTTGCTGCTACTACACGCTCTGCTGATCACAGAAACTCCCTCACCTCCGGATTCTTACGCCTCTGCCTACACAGACATATACAGGTGAGCCTGTGCTGCTTGTAAAGAGTAAAGAGTCGTTTGTGGCTCAGCTTAGGAATGTTGTGGATAAAGAACTTATCTCAAAAACATGACGACGTTTCATGACCAAACTTGTATCCACGGAGGCCATGCACCTTTATTTACCTTTGCATCTACCGCATATGCGCTCCATAGGTAGTACAGACGCAAGATACAAACACTAAACCGCTGTATGAAAAGGGTTGGATTAGGGCTGGGCGATATGGCCTAAAATCTATATCATGATATGAAAAAATAAATATCACAATAACGATATATTTGACGATATAATTGACAATGGACGAATTACTTCAAAATCCCAGCCTTACGCCTATTGGGAAGATTCAGTGATATTTTCTTCTTTTTTTTTTTTACGGCACAATTGTCTTCCAAATATGATCTACTCAAGCAGTTTACATCCTTCATTTCATTTTACTTTTTCAGCACGTGTGTCCGTGTTCTACAGGCACCGTTTATGCTGCTCTGATGAAGCGGAGCGTAACAAAATATATTGTGTCCACAACGATATAAAAAATTACAGCGATATCAAAACATTATATCAGGATAACGATATGCGATACGATATGGCCCAACCCTAGGTTGGATACTACAATCCGAGGCAGGACTCCATGTCATGTCTTATTTTGCAGAGGAAATGTGCTGTTTAAGCTGAAATGTCACTAAATTGCTGCGAGTCAAAGAGACGCGTCTGTGTTTGGCGCCTCATGTCCCGTCTCCTTGCGTCAATGTTCTTCTCTTTCTTCATATTGTCCAAAGTTACATCCCCAAAACCAAAATGCTGCTCCCAATTCCACAGTTTTGGCGTGTGCTCCAGCTGGCCTCTCCGTGTCCATCAATAACGCGCATCTGAAGCAACTACGAGTCGCAGCTCAGACTGGGATTTGATTGGCCGAAATAATAAATCATCAATAGTTTATTTTGTATTAATTGGGAGTTTGATTTCCTAAAACTTTTCCAACTAAAGCAGATGTTTGTTCTTACTTTTCCTACACTTTAGTATGGGTGATGTTACTGACAGGATGAGTGAGTTTTATCATATCTATCTATCTTTTTCATTTATTCATAGACTGTACTGTTCAGACAGTTTTTAAGAAGTGCAGTCGACATGTTCACACATTTTGAATAGGTCAAGCAACAATGTTGTTTGCTTTATTGTTGCAATTTTCACTTAATTAATCTAATATTGTTTATTATGAAACAGATTTATTGCTTGTGTTAGGTGAAAAATATATGAGAAAAGGACCTTGCAACAATAATCACATATTTAATCGCAATATTGAAGAAAAAAAAAATCGCAATTAAATTATTTTCCAAAATCGTTCAGCCCCAAGCTGAACCCACCAGGAATCCATATCTACCAGTGCTTTTATTGTCAGCAGCTGTAAGTTAACAAAAGTGAAGTGTCCAGAAGTACAAGGTGTTCAGTGATGAGCGATGCAGAGAAAATGTATTTGGAAACCCAACCACTAGGCAAGGCAAGGCAAGGCAACTTTATTTATACCGCGCATTTCGTACACAAGGCAACTCAACTCACTATTGAACAAGACAATTCTGGCAGTAGGCTCGAGAGTTGTTTCAATCCATCTTCTACTCAAAATGGTCCAACCAACTCATCTGTAATGATACACGCCCAAACCAGTGCCCCTCCCCAACCCTGTTCGTGCCTCAGTGGAGCTTTAAGCCCATTTCGGACCCAGTTACGAGATTGAAACTTTATTACTCAGTTTAATGTACTGATTTATAAACCACGTGTGATTAAAAGTAAAAAATAAAATGCCACGGTGGAAAATGTCATTGACATAAGCAACCAATTCCCCGCTGGTTTCTAAGGACAATTGAAAGAAGTCAATGTTTTCCGTGTGACTCATAAGACTATGATACATTAAACCCAAAAATCACTTCCACAATTTTGGTAAACTTCTGCTTTTCTTTTTTCAGCATTTAGACTTTGTGACTTTTTTCCTCACCGCAAAAAGTTGTCCTATGCAGGGCGGCCACCCCTCCCTCTTTTTGGATGTAGTTAACATTTAGGCCTTTGGAATGAAGGTACCACCTTTCTAGATGATGCCCCACTTTTTTAAATATTACCTAGGGGATTTAAAAAAAGATAAGTTATACGATGTATAAATTTAATAAAACCTTGGAACAATTGTTTTTAAGCCATTTGCCGTAACAAAATCTGCTTTAAAACCTGCAATTAGATACATTACATGTTACATCCGTCCATTTAGGCTTCATTAGTTTCACATTAGAAAACCCCATGTGGTTCATTCAACAATTGAACTTCTCTTTTTTATTATACTAAAAAAAAGAGCAAACACTAAATAGGGAAATGAACCTTTGGTCATGTGATTTCGGTTTCTTCTATTGAATCCACCCTCTTCAATCTCAGAAAACCTCTTCCACTGCAGCAGGTGAGCCCTTTTAGGAAGTTAACTGCACCACATCATAAACATACTCCCACAGCATTTCTTATCAGTACCTACAAAAGGAACTGGAGTCAAAGCATCAACTCAAGGAGCGGCCCATTCATCAGCTGCTCGTAGAAATCAAAACTCGGATTGTAGCCATGGACTCATTTCCATTCACTGTTCTGCACTAGCACTCGCAATTACACTCTCAATCATCCAGGGGGGACGCGTTTTAAGCTGTAGGGGAAACTGGGGAACCTCCAACACAGAAGGTGCCCACTTGCTTGGGATTGAATCAAGGATTATCTTCTTGTGTGCCGCCAAATATCAGACTAAAATCATGAGAATCCTCCTTAGATCATGCCCATCAAGTAATCAATATCGGAAAACTGTATGAAGGAGGACGTCGTCAGGTTGTGTTAGCGAGAATTGAGTTGGGGGGAGTCTTGCATTTCTATGTCAAATACTCCCTGAGCCTGTTCCGACTGTTATTCCACCAGCACCAGATGAGATTAGCAGCAACGTCTTAAATTTCTCCTCCCTGGTGTTAAACATGCACACACTGAGTGATCCCGGGTGTGTTTGATGATGAATGCAGGTCTTCCCTTGAGACCAGTCCAGACTCTGAGCTGGATTTTGGCTCCGGTCTGAGGTTGAAGGCTGGAGGAGGTCCTCTCTTACTTTCTCCATGCATTCCTTGAATTCCGACAACTGATGCGTGTGCGCTGCTGCCCGCTCAGCATTAGCAACTCGAGACATTAGATAAATACATGACACACTGTAATCGCAGCTAGACCATTTCTTCCTAAAGAGGGATTTGGAAACAATGAAGGCACGGTTACAAAATGAAGACAGCTTCAATAAAAAAAAAAGATTAAAAAAAGGGTGAAGTAACAGTGTATTGGAGCAACATATAAAACACAAATATACATCTATGCAAGTCTTTTCAATCCATTTTGAATACGAGACTTTCCCAAAGAGTGTGCCGAGAGACGTGGTCAGGCGTGCCTTGGAAGATTATCCAATTTTCACCTGTCTGTCTTCAATTCCTGCACGAATATCAGCTTTGTGTTCAATACATATACTTTGTGACATTTTTGTCCAGTGCCTTGTGATTTTTCAAACGTAAAATAAGTGTTGTGGCACAAAACATTTGGGAAACACTGGGCTGTATTTGGAAATATGTCAAATTCTTATGCAGAAACCTATAGCTCGAGAGAAACCAGTGGCTTTCCATGCTTTTTAGCTCCTCAAAAGGATTTCAACAATTCTCCAGAATTTTGATACGTCACACTTGAGTACAGGCTAGGGCTGAACGATTAATTGCATTTGCAATTTTATCGCGATATTACACAACGCGATTTCGTAATCGCAGGGCACGCGATTTGGGAAGTAAATAGAGCAACGAGATATGGCAGCAAAGTCCGCTCCGTCGCGTGCTTTTGTTTACGTCTCAGTCTAGTTAAGGTGCGCGGTAGATTGTGGATGTACAGTGAAAATATCAGCTTTTATCATGCAGCCACCGCGAAGGAATATTGCTTTTCTCCGTTAGCATTGCGTTAGCCACAGCGCTAATCACGCCATTCCGTCGCCGCTACTACACGCTCTGATGACACAGAAACTCCCTCACCTCCGGATTCACACGCCTCTGCCTCCACAGACATATATAGGTGAGTCTGTGCTGATTGTAAAAAGTAAAGAGTCGTTTGTGGCTCAGTTTAGGGGGCTTATGTTTGGGAATGTTGTGGATAAAGAACTTATCTCAAAAGCATAATGACGTTTCATGACCATTAAGTATCCGCGGAGGCGATGTGCCATGTGCCTTTATTTACCTTTGCGTCTACCGCATATCCGCTCCGTAGGTCGTACAGACGCTAGATATAAACACTAAACTGCAGTATGAAAAGGGTTGGTAACTAGGATCCGAGGCAGGAGTCCGTGTCATGTCTTATTTTGCTGAGGAAATGTGCTGTTTAAGCTGAAATGTCACTAAATGGCTGCGAGTCAAAGAGACGTGTCTGTGTCTGGCACCTCATGTCCCGTCTCCTTGTGTCAGTGTTCTTCTCTTTCTTCATATTGTCCAAAGTTACATCCCAAAACCAAAATGCTGCTCTTAATTCCACTGTGATTTGGCGTGTGCTCCATCTGGCCTCTCCGTGTCCATCAATAACGCGCATCTGAAGTACTACGAGTCGCAGCTCAGACTGGGATTTGATTGGCCGAAATAATAAAGTACTATTTAATAAATTAAATAGCTTATTTTGTATTAATTGGGAGTTTGATTTCCTAAAACTTTTCCAACTAGTTAAAGCAGACGTTTGTTCTTACTTTCCTGCACTTTAGTATGGGTGATGTTACTGACTGGATCAGTGAGTTATTTTTTTTTCATATCTATATAATTTAGCATTTATTTATAGACTGTACTGTTAAGTTCAGACAGTTTAAGAAGTGCAGTCCACACACATTTTGAATAGGTCAAGCAACAATTTTGTTGCAATTTTCACTTCAAATATTGTTTATTATGAAACAGGCTGATTTATTGCTTGTGTTAGGTGAAACATACATGAGAAGAGGACCTTGCAACAATAATCGCATATTTAATCGCAATCGCAATATTGAAGAAAAAAAATCGCAATTAGATTATTTCTCAAAATCGTTCAGCCCTAGTACAGGCTTAGCAAGAAACAACTCGAGTAACGGTTTCTGGTCACATTTCTCTTTGAGCACTCGGGCTGCCCAAGATGGCTTTTACAATACTGCAACATAAGGCATCCCATTAAATGTAATCAGTAAGAAGATTTATTTTTCCAGTTTGTGAGACAAAACAAGACCTTCAATGTGAAATATATTGAAAGTTCAGACCTAAACAAGCATAAAAAAACATAACTTAAACATGTAATATGGACATGTATTAGACACAGCGGCTGTGTGGGTGGTTAGCCTTTACCTTCAAGCACAGAAGCATCTATGATGATCCAGGGTCAATAGCTTTCAGAGTTTCTGGTAGGTTTTCACTGCTCTCACCAGAAAACTTACAAAACGATTGATCCTGGAGAGTTGTAGAGGCCACACGGTGATCATAAAAGGCAGCATACTAACCACACCCATAGAGCCATTGGGTGACAAAAAGGTCAATTAGGCACAAATAAACTAACACTTGCATCCTGGTTTGATATTGTCCTTGTGTTTGTTTTAAAGACTAAACGTTAATGACAGTCTCAGGGGCATAGGTGAAACCGTAAAAACGACTGATAACAAATCTGTGGGGAATTATTTAAATTCAGGCACTGTATTTTAGTCAAATAATACACTAGGTCGAATGCTCCAAATTCTGCTCTGAAATGCAATGTCACAATCCATGTTCGGTCATGCACAATCTATGCTAAAAATGTTGACCCTCCACATGTTTCTGGAAACTACTTCACTTTTTAATGAACTGAGACGACGTATGTATTTACGGCTTCCCTTTGGTTTGGCCTTTTATTGTGGCCATAAACACTTCCACCACTGAATGAAGATGGATGGACTCTTCATTTTGTTCAAGGGGCAAACTGACTTCCACACGAGTTATGGTTGGGAGTGTTGGAAAAGTACCATTTATAAAAAGACGCTGACGTCGGTCATATATAAAAGCCCAGCAAAGGGGGAAACGCATTGGAAAGGGGCATGTAACGGTCAAGTGGGAGGAGCTAGCATTTCTGAAAAGTGATACATGGGGGAGAAAATCTATAAATAATAGTTTCTACAGCTCAATGACAGTGAGTCTGCTTTTCAAAAACAATAAGCTACAAGCTTACAATTCATTCCAGTATTACCATTTTAGAGACTATGAGAAACCACAATGCCTGTATCATTTATTTGAGCTGAAACAATCATGCTGTCCCTTGACCAAACAGGCTTTAAAACTTGGTCTCCAAATTTTTTTTTCTACACTTGCTTTCGATGCTTTTATTTTTTCCATCATCAGTAGTACCTACACATTGTTTTCCTTGTTTAAAAACAGTACCCAGCCCTACGCGGGACTGCCTTCAACTTTGATTATGGCGCACATTAATGCCATAAAATGGAGGCTCTTTCCGTCCAGTGCCGCTTTCAATTTTCACCAAAATCTTGCATTGAGGACGGGAGAGTTGGACCACGGTGCAATTCTCAATGGGGTTAAGGTCTGGACTCTACGGTGTGCCCACTTCTTGAAGTTGAGCCTGACAAATCCTGGCATTGTCATCTGGGAATACGCCCGCGCCATCAGGGAAGAAAAGTAATCCATCAATGGAATCCAAGCAACCTGGTCATCGATTGTATTGTATGTTTTCGGCTGACCTCATTCCTTGGCCACATTATGTTGCTGAAAGAGACCTGACCGACTGCAGCAAACCAGGTGGCCTTAAACCAGAGTTATTTTTTCTATTTATGCCTTGAGTCACAACTACAGCAGGACAAATGCATTCCTGGTGATGCCACAAGGCCACAGTCTCACTCCAACGACATTGAAATAAACATATTGTTATTTTGTTTGTCCTTTTTTGAGTCGGAGTTTCCACAGCAGACCTGGTCGCCTGGTGATTTGATGCATTCACATGACAACCACCGTATTTAGATGCTCCAAAAACAGTCTCAAAAAAAATAAAAAAAAATAAAAAAAGACAGAGTGAGGACATAACTTAGACACTCAAACTGGATTTTGGTAGCATGTTTTGGTATCGCAGCAGACTGTTTATCGACTTCATGTTCGATCTTGTTCTCTGATGTGTTACAGTCAGCGATATCCAAATCTCACTGCGCTTATTACCGACGTGCCCCGACACGCAGCCCTCATTTATAGAGGATCTGGCTATTGTAAAGTGGGAACAGTTTGAACAAGCAGCATAGGAACGAGGGGAGCAGCGTTGAAAAATATTGCGCAAAGTCAAAGGTTTTACATTTCTGTGGCAGAGGAGTAAATCGCTGCGTTACAAAATACAAATTGAAAAAGAGAAATTTAAACTATGGAGTTTGTCAGGGCTCCCCAATACATACACGATTGTCTGTCCTCAAAGTATGTTGCAAGACTTCATTTGGTATTACGAACATTTCAAACCGCATTAACAGAATCGATTGTAATGCGTTCAGAATTGCTTGATTGATATAATGTGCTCGCAATTCTCAAGTTTGTTTAGCAGTTCATCTTTCAGTCTTTTCTCACGTGTTCATGCTCCTAACCTAAAAGGTGGGCAGTATAGCATGCACAAGATAGTATCGAAATTGCTGGAAGATATGCAAATGTTCAATATCGTGCTCATGTCCAATGTCAAGAAATGGGGAAATGCGAAAATAATGGGAGGGGTAAGTGGAAAGATGGGAAAAAATTGGGGAAGGTGGTATATAAAAAATAAATCATAAAAAAAATAAAGTTGAGAAAATTGTTTTTTTTCCCTGCTCTTCTGAGGTCTGCTCAGGACAAAGTAACGTCAATGTTTGCAGCGCATTTTTTGCGTAAATATCGCTTTATCATCTTTAATCGAGAAAGTCCCCACAAAATTTGAGATATTCATTTTTGCTTAAATCGCCCAGCCCAATTCTAACCTTGTATGGTTGTGAAGCTGATTTTTAAAACGCATACATTGCAAATCTAGTAGCAATGCTCATTAGAAAAATTGCAATTGGGCAAATTCTCACAAACATACGGTCCCAAGCGAAACTATAATTCAAATATATTTATGCATATATTTATCATTAGTTTGACTCATATTCAGTGCTGCTTAAAATACATGAATTTCACACTTTAAGCACTCGACTGATATGCACTGAGACCCACCATCCTGCCAGGAAGACAAACTGCGACCCCAAAAAATGTTTATTTGTCTCATATAATGCAAAATATTTTCTCCACAAATTAGTTAAATAAGCATTTAGATAAGCCTAAAGATAAAATCATGGTGAAAACGCACTGATAACAGACTCAGAATGTTTTTTATAGATAAATATTCCCACGGAAAGGCTCGTGACACACTGAAAACGGTTCCACTACCCACTTTTGGAAACCAGTTGAGAACCACTGCTTTACGCCGTCATGCCCTGTATTTTGGGTATGGAGCCACCCCAGGTTTCACATTCATTTCCCACTTATTTTCCAAACCCGTTACAATAGCCACGACATAACTCTCCCTATGAATCTCGCCCGTGAGGTCACTGTACCGTAGATTATGCTCATTGATAGTATCTGGGTTTGTGGGACAGCTCCGCCCTGGTGACTCTCGCTCTCTTGTTTGGATAAGCCTCCTGCTTCTGGTTCCCATATGAAACTCTCACATGTCACTCCCCAACAAAACACAGAAGTAGTTAACGCTACTGAAAATACTATAGGTTTAAGAATGAGTTATTCAAATATGTCACCACCACAGCTGTATGCATGCACTGGGCTGGACTGAAACTTACTGCACGGCGATTTGTGTGGTCTTTGAATGGATTTGGAACTGTACAACATCAGCAGCAGACCAAAGAGGAACTGCAGTGAATATATATCTCACCACCACAAAACGGGAGAGCAATGGAGTGGTTCTCAAAGAAACTGTAAAATCAGGACTAAACCTGGTCAAAAAATCAGCTCATAATAGACCAAAGTTTGGAGCAACTCATGACTGAACTATAGGCTTAACAAGATAAAGACTACACTCACACACACTATTAACCGGTTACCCCCCGCCTTAACCGGGCACATTTTCTCCAGTTCGGCTTTACCCAAATCTAAAAGCCTACAGGCCAGTGTAACGCCTCATTTGAAAACTAAGACCTAATTGTAACCGTTTTGCTGTGTAGATGTTACATTTTTGTGACATTTTGTTTGTGTTTTTATTTATTTTTTTGCTTTCTTCATCACTTTTACATTGTGTTACTTACTGTTGCTTTTTTTTTTTTTTCAAAGACGTTTTTTGATTTGGGTAAAGCCAAAATGCGCTCAGTTCAGGTGAGTGTTAAGAGGTCAGAGCTCGAACAAAACAATATGGAATCAGACAAAAATTTGCAGAACCTGATAATCACCAGAAGAGGCTCACAAGAACCTACAAGTAAGACATTTTTAGATTAGAAGATTCATTAAAAAAAAATAAAACGCATAAAAAAAAAAATGAGTAGATGAAAGCACATTTTAAAAAGGAGAGAGAGAAAAAAAAAAGTAGCTTTGCATTTATAGCCTACATTGCTTTGAACGCCAACAAAGCAACCTTCATTTATTACACGTCCATCAATCAACTTGTAGCTTGTCAGACACGGACCACTCCTTTATTGCACACAAGTGTTGGCAGGACATTTTGGGAGCACATTTCCTTGTCACTGTTGTGTGCTGCAACTTTTCTTTGACCAAACTGCGTAAAACCACGTTGGTGTGGGAATATGCCAGTAGCTCTCACAGTGGGCAGACAACACAGCGCGCAACAGAAAACGCCTGAAACCACCACCACGTAGTTAGTAGGACGGCGCAGCCGCCACTCACCTGTGATTATCTCCCGCTTAGCTTCATCCAGGTGGCTCGAAATAACGTCCCCCATGTTCCTCCCTGTGTTCGGAAAAAGTTTTAGTCCACTTCAGAAAGAAAAGAAAAAACTTGATGCAGAGACGACACGCTCAGACGCACGAGGCGCACATAACCAAAAGGAAAACCAAAGCAGACTGGGCGCGGAGCGGAGCTCGCAGCAGAGGGTTGGACTGCAGGGAGACTACGCTAAGATCAAACTGAAGGCACTGGGGCGGGACACACCCTCCTTTAAAAACCAAAGACGGGAACTCCACCTTCCGCCGTGCTGCGTTCAAACACGGTAGGACACGTCAAACATCCGCCAATTAAAAGCGCATGATGGGCAAAAGTAATTTTAAAAGATACAATTTCAAGAAATGTTTACGGAAAATAAACGCATGAATGAAACGATTTGCTCTAACAACTGTTACAACATTTAAAAAGGCTAATTTGTTGTTGGCCTATAACGTTCAGGACTAGCTAAGCAGATGGGATTTGTTGCAATAATAAACTAATGGAGATTTTAAAAGGTAAAAATACTGGAGTTATTGCTCACATTAAAACACGTGGACACTTCATTGTGTTAGATGAATTTGCCAGTAGTGAGTCAGCAGCTAACGGAGTTGTTCCACGTTTTTTTTAAGTCCACTTTTTATTGCTTTTAGCTCATGTTAGAAAATGTAGGCTGTGCTAATAGCCCATTAGCTATTTTCCCGAACTGTACTGTGAGTTGTGTGTTGTTCACAAATCTAGTTTTCTTATTGTTATAAACACAAACAAACTTAGGGATATTTAGGCAACTGTTTAATATACATTTTATTCGATTGTGCTGAGTAAAGGCTTTCAAATCTGCACTATGCAACTATAACGCCCCGTTTCCAACTCCAGCTAAGTTCAGTCAGCCCAGATGTCATGGCAACCTGTGTAAACTCAACATAGCCCGCTACTGCACTCTGGTGGCCATTATGGTGTATTGCACAGTTGCTTTTTCAACCTATTTTACGAGTCGTAATAAAATGGAAATATAGTTGAAATTGTTTCTGTTTTAGGTTCTAACTTAACTGACAAGTTTAATCTTTAGGCTACTGTATGTAACGCTGCATAGCAGGGGTCCCCAAGCTTTTTGTCTCTGAGGGCCAAAATGAAAAAGTGCCAGTGGGCCAAACACGGCGATGTCAAGCATGAAACACATATAACTACAAATGATAGTTGTTACTTTATTTTATTTTTGGGTATACATTTGCATTTGATTCTATCTATGCAAATAACATGCTACATTAAAACAAACGTTAACTATAGCAAAAGCCTAGTTTTAGTAGAACAAAGTCAACAATTGTAGCAATATAGTGCAAAATGTAAACAACAACAACACCTGTATCTACAGTACCTACAGTAACTTTGCCTCATTTATTTGTTAACTCAAAGAAAATGCCACATTAGATCATTTTTTGATCAGTGTCAGTTCAGCATCAGTTCTTTTATAAGTCAGTTTTTAACACGTGACTTTGTTTATGTCAACAAACTTTGCAATAAAAGTTGGAAAACTGCTAAAGTTGATGTGCTATAACGCACTGTGATTGATAAACACCAAGACACCACAACAGTGTTTCCTCAACTTTGCGAAAGGAGTGAAACAGCGCACCCAATTTGACGGTGGTGGCCAAAAAGTGTACTGCATCCATATTTACTACTGAGAATGAATGGGAGAGAGTTAGTAAACCATACGCGGCGCAAACCGAATTGTTCTGGCCTGGCCAAATTTGCCTACTGGGCATTCCTGCTGTATAGATTCATGTTCAATTTTATTTTGAAACGCAGGCTAATTGACCCCGGCGGAAGTCCTGAGAGGCGGCTGTGATTGACAGGTGGTGGACACGGTTTGTGGTTCAGTGCGCGCGGAGAGCTGGACCGAGGAGGCTCATCATGGCTCCACTGGGACTCAAGGCCATCGTGGGTGAAAGTGAGTGCTTCTTTTTACACTTTACTACACACACGATGAGAAACTTGGAAATAAACTTAATCATAATTATAATAGTTATTGCTAGGGGTGTAATTGTTTTTTTCAATTTATATGACCCCATCCCGTATGTTTTATTCAGTAGTTTGCTTGATTTTCTCCTAAATTAGAGTTGCTGATCGTTCAAACTTTTCGCTATGATTATGCTTTAACGGAACTTTACAATTCGTCTGGTTTGGCGCACAATTCCGAAATAAACCAGGACGCATTAAGGCGCACAACCATTCGGCCACAGAGTTTCCTGAAATCCTACTTTTTCATCATTTTTTTCACCAGTTCTTTTCGTATTGCGTTGTGTGATCTGAAAGTGAAGGCATATTTCGTCCAGTTTGTTTGTTTTTCGTGTAGTTTTTTGTTTGTTTGTGGTTTTGTGGCTGTAAGGTGCGTATTTGGAGCGAGGGCGCAGCGAGTCCCCGCTTGGTCTAAATCCTGCCTCGCTAATCTGTGTCTGTGCGGATTAAGTTCTTTAGTTGACATCATTCTGAGAGGAAACGCCCCCGTTACAAATACAACTGATACGAAACATGTCTGCCTTTCACTATAGACCACCGATGATCGTATGCCTTATCGAAGAATACCGTAATAGATTATTTGGATGCACGAGTGTATGCCTACAACCTACAAGGTTTGCACATCTAGAGACTGACATTTAAACCCATTCCTCTTTACAAAACAACTCAAGCTCTGTCAAATTAGAAGCAGAGTGTTTGGGAACAGCAGTTTTCAGGTCTTTCCACAGATTTCCAATAGGATTTTGGTCAGGACTTTGACTGGGCCATTCTAACACATTAATATGTGCTTGGGAAGTTCGCAGTGGTGCTATATTCTTTCCATTTCCGAATGATGGATTGAACAGTGAGATGTTCAAATCTTGGGAAATCTTTGTATAACTTAATGCTGCTTTAAACTTCTCCACAGCTTTATCCCTGACCTCCCTGCTGTGCTCCCTGTTTGTTTTACTTTATTGTCCCCATAGGGAAATGTGTCCTCTGCATTTAACCCATCCTTCGATGCCACTGAGGCAACTCGTAAGGAGCAGTGGTCGACGGTGTGAATTGAACCCGGACATTCTAGCTGTGAAGCGAGAACACAGTAGAGCAGTGTTCTACTCCCGCTACCGTGCTCCTTGGCCTTCATGATGTTGCTTAGTGACCAATACACTCTGACCATAGCTCTGAGGCCCTCTCAGAACAGCTGGAATTATACTGATAGGTGGCCTCTATTTAATGGTTAGGGCAAGGTGTGAACTTTCTGCAGTCATTAGGAATGTTATTAAGGCAATTTAATGCACTCAGAAAATACTGTATGAATACTTATGCTCGCCCCACTTTTTCTATTTTTTGAAAAATAACAGAATCATGTATCATTTTGCTTTCACTTCACAGTTGTCTGTTACTTGTGTGTGAACTTTCAGTAAAACATTCAAAATAAAATCTTCAACGTTTTCGTTGCTATTTTGATGCTTTTTTTTTAAATTGTTAGATCTGGGTAGGGCTGGGCAATTAATCAATTTTTAATCTAAATTGCAATCTCTACTTTGGTCAATAATCGTCATGGGACTTTACAATCGACAGGTTTACAGCCATTTATTTGGCATTTTGGGAGTTTGGATGAGACAATGGAAGACTTATTCATGAAACTGGAGGAAAGCATTTGTTTTTGTTTGAGCTGAGGCTTGAATAAATGTATTTAATTTATTATGAAAAAATTAAATCGAATCGAAAATCGAGATCTATCAATATGGGGAAAATAATCGTGATCGCCCAAAATCTCCCAGCCCTATATCTGGGTAAAGCCAAACTGGAGAATGTGCTCTGTTAATAACAATGCTTTTCCAGACGCTCAAAGTTGCTTCATAAGCCACGAGCTGCCCTGGGCCTGGGGTCGTCTGACAGAAGCGGCCAAATTATATATTTTTTAAATTTTTTACTTTGTTAAAATTACATTTTAATGCAAGGGGTGTCACTCAAAATGATTTTTTTCATGTGGGGATCACCTAAGTCTCATTCGAATTGGAATCTGAATCCGCCAATCAATCACTCACCTTCTATACCACAGGCGTGCAAAGTGCTTGTCCTCCTGGACACAACAACAGCATGCACGCACTGGTCAAAGTTGGGATTAACGCCGTCACCCTACTGCTCCATGTGCGCTGACGGCCAATAAATATCCACTGACAACAGTAGAGGAGGATACGCCGTTCTCTTCTTCACTCAAAGCTCTGTTATCTCCGCAGCTCAGGCCAAGGCTCATGTTCAGAAGTGGTCATTCAGTTCAGTTTAGCGGATGACCAACTCCACCTCTTGACCCACTCCATCAGGCATGTGCTGTTAAGTCTGGCAAATAAACACAGGCAAAGGGATTTGACAGTAGGCCTGACACAATATCAGCATTTGAAGTTCGATATATTGAGGCAGTAAAACATTGTGATCCTGGACAAAGCTGTTCAATTTAGCCGTATCTTCCTCTACGGTGTCAGCGCCTCGTTCTGTACTTCCAGATACCAATTGCGTCATGGTTCAAACCCAGAAATTGTCACACATTTTATAGCCCATAATCCAACATTATCGATTTCTGTGTTTATCACGCACTGCTGGAGCTGCTCACACGCCGTATCCAACCCGGAAGTTATTTTTTAATACGATTATTCTTGATACGATTATAGCTGCCAGCAGGAGGAGCCCCAGTCAATATTTTCACCAGCTCTTTCTCATGCATTTTATATTTAATTCTTACAGAGGGGTATTTTCAAATTATCCATCCATTTTCTTCCGCTTTATCCGGGGCCGGGTTGCGGGGGCAACAGTTTCAGCAGAGATGCCCAGACTTCCCGATCCACGCACACCTCCTCCAGCTGTTCTGGGGGGACCCCGAGGCGACACCAGGCCAGCTCGGAGACATAGTCCTTGGCCTTCCACGAGGCCTCCTCCCAACAGGACATGCCTGGAACACCTCCCGAAGGAGGCCACCAGGAGGCATCCGGAAAAGATGCCCTAGCCACCTCAGCTGGCTCCTTTCAATGTGAAGGAGCAGCGACTCCGAGCTCCTCCCGGGTAACTGAGCTCCTCACCCGATCTCGGAGGGTGCGCCCAGCCACTCTGCGAAGGAAACTCATTTCTTGTCCTTTCGGTCATTACCCAAATCTCATGACCATAGGTGAGGGTGGGAACGTAGATCGATCGGTAAATCGGACTCAACTCCCTCTTCACCACAACAGTCCGATACAGCGACCTGACGCCTCCCTGGTAAGGTCGCACCGATCCATCTATCGATCTCACGCTCCATCCGTCCCTCACTCGTGAACATGACCCCGAGATACTTGAACTCCTCCACTTGGGGCAAGGACTCCCCACCGACCTGAAGCGGGGAAGCCACCTTTTTCCGGTGGAGAACCATGGCCTCAGATTTGGAGGTGCTGATCCTCATCCCGGCCGCTTCACACTCGGCTGCAAACCGCCCCAGTGCGCGCTGAAGGTTCTGATTTGATGAAGCCAACAGAACAACATTGTCTGCAAACAGCAGAGATGAGAGCCTGAGGTTCCCAAACCGGACACCCTCCGGCCCCTGGCTGCGCCCATAAATTCTGTCCATAAAGGTAATGAACAGAACCGGTGACAAAGGGAGAACAACACGCACCGGGAACCGGTCTGATTTACTGCCGGCAATGCGAACCAAGCTCCTGCTGCGGTCATACAGGGAACGGACAGCCCTTAGTAGAGGGCCCCGGACCCCATACTCCTGGAGCACCCCCCATAGGGCACCACGAGGGACACGGTTGAACGCTTTCTCCAGATCTACAAAGCATATGTGGACTGGTTGGGCGAACTCCCACAAATCCTCGAGCACCCGATGAAGGGTATAGAGCTGGTCTAGTGTTCCACGACCAGGACGAAAACCGAATTGTTCCTCCTGGATCCAAGGTTCGACTATCGGCCGGATCCTCCTCTACAGCACCCTGGAGTAGACCTTACCAGGGAGGCTGAGGAGTGTGATCCCTCTGTAATTGGAGCACACTCTCCGATCCCCCTTTTAAAGAGAGAGACCACCACCCCGGTCTGCCAATCCAGAGGCACTGTCCCCGACCGCCACGCGATGTTGCAGAGACGTGTCAGCCAAGACAGTCCTACAATATCCAGAGACTTAAGGTACTCGGGACGAATCTCATCCACCCCCGGGGCCCTGCCACCGAGGAGCTTTCTAACCACCTCAGTGACTTCAGCCTGGGTGATGGACGAGCCCCCTCCGAGTCCCCAGCCACTGCCTCCTGAGAGGCGTGACAGTGGGATTGAGGAGATCCTTGAAGTACTCCTTCCACCGTCCAACCACATCCCCAGTCGAGGTCAGCAGCCCCCCGCCCGCACTGTAAACAGTGCTGGTTCCCCCTCCTGATGGTTTGCCAGAATCTCTTCGAGGCCGACCGATAGTCCTCTCAGCTGCCTCCGGGGTCCCACAAGCCAACAAGGCCAGATAGGACTCCTTCTTCAGCTTGACGGCATCCCTTACTTCCGGGCGGAATAATACTTAAAATATCAAAGCTGAGGAACCCAAATCCATATGCATGACATCTCCACTTAAAAAAAAAACACATACAAAATTAGAATATGAAAAAATGCAAATAAATGTAGGCTAGATAAAAAATGTCACCTAAAAATATTATTTATCTGTCATTTATTGAACAATCAGTTGATATCGTAATGATCTTGACTGCCCTATTTGACCGTCTTTATTCATATGTTTTTGTATAGTATATGCAACGTAATTGAACCAAATAGTACTCAGCAAATGCAATCGCTCAGAAGATTCAGACGGGTCAAGATTGGTTGTTCAATCTCAGCAGGCGGCGTTGCATATTGTTGTGTCCTTGAAGACATCCCGCCTCGCCTAAATGATTTAGTTTGGTCGATTGGTTTAAGGTTGTTTGGGATCATAATGGCCGTCATAACTCCTCCAAGTGTGACTGACTATAGGGTGAAGAATAGACAAAGGTAATTCAATTTGAGAAGTCCTTCTAGAGAAATGCACAACACATTCACCCAAAGGTAATGTGTATAAGATGAGTCTTAGGGGTTTAAAAAGTGCACTATTATTGAACTTAGTTTGCCTTTTCAAGACGACACAAGAAAACCTATGTGGACATGCAATTTCAGATTTGAAAGCTAAGACGCTGAGCTTTTGAAAATATTATCATTTTATTTCAGCAATTTTAATGAAGAAATGTTGGGCAAAAAAGTTTTCTTTGTTTGAATTTTTAAGTAATGACAGGAAGTGACATAGACAGAGGTAAAGTTCCACAGCATCTATCTGTGTCACTTCCTGTCAGTGTCCAAACAAGTTTTGAAACTATAAATGTCAAAAAAAGAAACATTTAGCTAAATGTGTGTCTCGCACTTTAAGGTGAGGCACTGCAGGTGAATAGGGAAACATTTAAATTTAGAGATATCAATTTGAAACTTTTGCTGTAGATTACTGGCATAAATATGAAAGAACAACATTTGAATAATGGATCGAGCCAGGTTTAGATTTATGGTTTTATTTTGTTGATATATTAGTTAAGACTTTTTCAGAGAAGATTTTGGATTTCTTGTTTAGTTGTAAAATAAGATTATTTGTGTGTGTGTGGAAACATTAAAATGTTGTCTTGTTTTTTTAAATTGAAAACTCAATAAATCAGGTTCGGGGTTAGATATTTATTTGTTTATTTGAGCAGCAACACTCTGCTCAAAATATTATATTAGATATTAAAAAATCCCTCTGAAATTATTTTTAAAAATACCGTTAAGTCCATAGCTAGAAAGTTTGAAGTCTGTAGGAGCAACATATGTGGAGGTATTGGCGTACCAATATGATAAAAATGCATTTTGAGAACTTGCTTCTTAAAATTACATTTTCCCAAATAAATCTATGGAGAAACATTGGCTCAATGCAATAAATAAGTTTAAACCAAATGATTTGGCCCAAAACCTGAAAAAAAAAAGAAATTAAAAAAAAGAGTATTGCCTGTCTCCCCTTAACTTAAGGGGAGACACTTATTAGGACTTGGAGGCAGGTGCTGGGTTTATGAAAGTATGAAAGAGTCCTTTTGTGTTCACTTCCAGATTGGTTTTAAGCATAAGGAACCGGCATTACTGGCAAAATTGGCAAAATTGACATAATCCCACCTTTCTTTGCCTTTCTCCACTCTTCCCGTCCTCTTTCCCTTCCCATGCCGATCTTAAGCACCTCATCACAGCTGCTTTACCTCAGTCAATGACAGTTTGTTTACATCTGAGGCCGCGTGACGTCGCTTCCTGTGGTACAGAAAGCCCCAGAAAGAGCGTGGCGTGGAGGGTAAGAGGATTTAGCGGGGCCAGATTAGAGCCGGTGATTGCTGCGGACAGTGCAGTGTGACTGGCTTAAAGCAAACTGGGACAATAGCCATCGACACAAGCAGAGGATGTGGGAATATACAGGAGTAAATAAGGCTTTGTAACTCCTAACACATCTCGTATACTTTCATGAATGAAATAGTTACACTGCCTAACGTAAAGAGTGAGATCAGCTGACTACTTGAACATCCTGAATGACCAGGTTATTCCATCAGGGTATTTTTTCTTCCCTGATGGCATCAGCATATTCCAAGATGACCATGCCAGGATTCATCAGGCTCACACTGTGAACGAGTGGTTTAGGGAGCATGGATGGATTGATTGGCTGCCACAGAATCCAGATCTTAACCCGAACTGAGAATCTATGGGATGTGCTGGAGAAGGCTTTGCGCAGTGGTCACACTCTCCCGTCACCAATACAAGAATGAACGCAGCCCTGGATCTTTTGACATTGTAGAAGTTTATTGAAACAATGCCACAGGGAAGGCGTGCAGTAATCAAAGCCAAAGGAGGTCCAAAGAAATATGAAAGCGTGTGACCTTTTATTTTTTGTGTGGCTAGAACCGAACAGTTTTCGAGGTATATCGATGTGTGATTTTTCTCATTGTGAGTAAGATCTAAAATCAAGATTAATCAAGATTCTGTGCAAATAAATGGACAGACTGCAGGTTTTGGGCCAAATACATAAACAAATAAATTGTCTAATCTTCACAATGTGACAATTTAGAGGGTCAAATTAGCACGATTTTGTTTCAGCTTAGGTCTATGTTGTATATAAACCATGTAAAAGTATACTACGGGTTGTTCAAGTCGTCATTTGTACAGACTGAGTGGTGGGTGTTTCGACTTTCACCCCGAAGGTTTTGTCTAACACTGAAATTACAAATAGCAGGTTGGCTCATTTATTCGGATTGATTAAAGAGGGACTTCACCTCGTCATTGCCACCGCCGTGTTTACTGCCCTCTTTCTATCTTCCATCTTGATGTGTCACCGGCTTTATGGACCTGAGGGCAGTCGCTGTGATTGCTCTTGTTGTTGTCTGGGTTTGAAAGGTGAAATGTCCGAATGACGACTTGAACAACCCTTTTCAACGATGGAAAACCCCTGTACAATGGAGTTTTTTTTTATTTGATTTCAACACTATCATTTATGAATGAACACAGATAGAATTATGTTTTGAAAAAAAATAGTGACATTTTGACATTTTCTCAATGGGTGATGTACGACGAGTCCCCCAAAATGGTTTTCACGTCACGGACTGTCAGCTCATTGTGAAAATGCCAAGAATACAAGGTGGCAATTTTGAAGAATTTAAAATATAAAACCGTTTCCTACATAAAGTGTTCAGTCATAGTTTAATGTCTTCAGTGAGAATCACACAATGTAAATTGTGTTAAAAATAAATAAAAGCCGATACATAAAAAAGTGTTTCCAAACTTTTGACTGATACTCTATATTTTAGTCCTCTGTTTTTGAACTGAAAAAGCTCGATAAAAAACCCCCAAGCTCAATCAATACGAAACGGAACGAAGTTTTTCTGATGTATTGCCAAAGCTAAACTTCCCAAAACACATTTGCGAGAAGACAGAAAACTACTAAGACTCCCTGGAGACATTATTACTTAAATAATAGCCTTTTGCGGACACTCAAATTGTGATTTTGACTTGGTCGCGTTTAATCCTGCAGCCTTATTATATACATTGCTGGTCATTATTGTTGCACAGGAGGTTTTCCGCTGTACGGTCTCCTAAAGGATTAGAGCGTGAGCATGTCTGTGTAATATTTTTATACTTAAGGGCATTTGATTAGTTTTCATTTAGGATATGAAAAGGGAAGTAACTCGTAATGAGTGTTGTCTGTGCAACGGCAGATGGTTAGAGTTGTGTGGGCGCAATCTTGAAATGAATTTAAGTACAACTAATCTAATTTTAAATCGTGATAAAAATCTGTTTTCACCATACATACATGCATCTACATCCAATCCTGTGCTATTAACAGCGCATTATTTGGCGTGGAGTTTGCACTTTGGAGGAATAAAATGATGTTGACGTGTCCGAAGTGGAAAGCATTCATTTGTTGTTTTAACTTCTATCTCAAGAACCACATTAGTAAAAGTAGATTCATCATATCCATGGTCCACTTCATTTCGTTCTATTTGCTTTTTTAATTGCACATTTATAATTCCACCAACCCATGTCACTTTGTTTTGTCAGTACATGTTTATGCTGTAATTCTATTATTATCTTAATATATATTTTTTTCCCCTATTTTTTTTTTTTACCAAATGTTTGCCCCATTTTCCCAATGATTTTTTCTCTTTATCACAATTTTTTCCCCCCTGATTTTTGCCAACTTTTTTATTACAAATATTTTCCCTATATTTTTTACACAGATGTTTTCCTTATTCCTCCTCCTTGTTTAAACTTCTGGGGTTTCTCTCTCATCCCGCAAACCTGTTTATAATCATACCAAACTGGCTTACTGTGTGATCTTCTTTTTCTTCTTTGCAGAGATCATGAATGACGTAATCAAAAAGGCCAGAGAGAAAGGAAAATGGAAAGTAAGTGCTGTCTTGTGTTCTTTACCTGTTGATCGAATGTGTCACTGCCGTAGAAGTGTGTGAAATATTTCCTTGTGCGGCAGGTGCTTGTGGTGGACAAACTGAGCATGCGGATGGTGTCGTCGTGTTGTAAGATGACAGACATCATGTCAGAGGGCATCACCAGTGAGTCACACCACTATAATAGTTCATACACTAACATCACAATAAGTAAGCTGTTCTGAAACTAAAATATCAGCTATTTGCATATACCCTGTCCCTGATACAGTATCTTAATTAGGGTATAGCAGGATATCTAGGGCTGGGACAGAATGTTCTTTTTAAAAACAAATCGCAATACTTCTTTGTTGTAATACGTGTATCGTATCGGAAACTATGTATCGCAATACTTCTGATACTCGGCTTACAAAACAATAATACACACATGTTTTTGATAGTTATTGTTACATCCAGATAAGGCACCTTTATTGGTTTAAAGGTGCATTATGCAAATTTGTATGTGGGAAAAAAAAGTTAATATGTGTGCGCTGTATGAGTGTTCAACATGGCACACTCACTTTCCGGTCTCTGCAACGCTCCAGGATCAATTGTTTGTAAGGTTTTCTCTGCTGATCACTCTCTCACCAGAAAACCTAAAAAACAATTGATTCTGGAGCGTTATCGAGACAGCTGTGATGGAAAGTAAAGGCGCCATGTGGACCACCCATACCGCCGCTGGGTCACTACAGGGTTAAATACGCACAAATGCCAACTTTTCTTTTGCATCAAAAGTTGCATAATGAACCTTTAAACAAAAGATCCCAGACTTTTAAAATGCTTCTGCCATTTGTGCTTTTCACAAAGGTCAAATATCGCAGTTTGTTATAATGAAAGATCTGAATATAAATTCAATACTTTGTGCATTGGAATATTTGTTTTATTGGTTTATTTGGTCGGGACAGTGCATGTTAATGAACATACATGGGTCTCATGCATGTAAACAAGCCACACCGGATTGTATGGGCTAATTTATGGTATTGCAACACATATCGGGCCCTGGGTATCGTGATACGTATTGGATCGTCCCAGCCGTCCCAGCCCTAATATCTGGTAGGTCCTAGCTTGGGAGGAATCAGGAGTAAAATAGGACTTAACATGACAAAATAGTATTAAACGAGGGCTATGAGCAGCCTTTAATTGTACATTGCTGATGTTTTGCTATGCAGTTGTAGAAGACATCACAAAGAAACGAGAGCCTCTGCCCAGTATGGAGGCCATCTACCTGATGACACCGTCAGACGAGGTAAAACTCACTTACACCATGCTCTTCCTGTGACCCTTGGGCTTTGCTGTCTGGATTCTTATCATGATGATTTAGTGTGGGTTGTTGAACAGAGGGAAATGTAAGAGAAAAAGTATCGATAGTGTCCGAGATGAGTCTAATCCATGACTGTCTTTAGTCCGTAGACGGTCTAATCGAAGACTTCAGAGACCCTCGAAACCCCCAATACAGAGCAGCACACGTGTTCTTCACAGACAGTAAGTTCTTTTGCCCATATCCTTAGCACCATTAGCATAAAAAAGAAAGAGGTAATAAAATAGTAATTATTATTTGTAAATAGACCACTTTGAATGTGTGTGTTTATTGTGAATACTTTTTATTCGACAGCCAAAGCACGTGCCTGGTCTAACTTCTATTTGAAAGTTTCATTATGATCTCAAACACTTTCCCCTCAGCCATCCCAGACTCTCTGTTCGGGCTCCTGACCAAATCCCGCGCCTCCAAAGCCATGAAGGCCTTGACCGAGATCCACGTGGCCTTCCTGCCGTACGAGTCCCAGGTCAGACTCACAGACTCACACATTCATACAGGTTTGGGCTGGATAAGTATGAAATATTCCTAGAACTCACTAACCAGAAGATCTGTGGTTCAGTCCATAGTTGCACCGATCCAGTTTATGTTTAGCTTCTGCCCATATCCGATATTAAGCGATACCAAGAGATTTCCTTAAAGTGGCTGTCTCTGAGTGTGAAAGTGAATGAGTGTGAGAGCAATAAAATTTAATATTTTCTTGCAAATGAGATGTTACAGATCAATGATCAATTCTATTAATAAACTGTAACGGAAACACATCAAACAAGGATCCAAGAACTTTTCGGCACTAAATATGCTCGGATATATGATAGGCTTTAGGTTACATTAATATTAACAACTCACAAGTCTCCCCGTAGGGGAGACTTGCATTTGAGGATGGCCTCATGGACCTATCTCCAGATTTGAAGCCAGGCTAATGGTCAGAAACACCTGGCAAGAGGATTAAGGGAGAACATGGGGGAGGGAGAACATGCAAACTCCACACAGAAAGGCCCCATCCAGGTGGGACTCGCACCCGGGACCTTCTAGCTTTGAAGCACAAGCCCTAACTGCTGCACCTTAAAATACACTAAAATACAAACACTTGGCCACTCCAGCAGAGGCCAGTCTTATTTTATTAGGCTACTTTGGTTGATCCAATCCGAGTTTCTGACCCAGCATTGATTAAAGGCTAATAGCATTAGCATGTTGTTGCAAACCACGGCATTGAATTCTCCAGGCATGGGTTAGCATGTCCATATTTACTTAGATTTAGTTCATGAAACATTGAGAGCCAAAACAGGCATCAGTTCAGTGTCGGATATTCGGAGCCGATAACCTATATTGTATTTTTTCCAATATCGGCGCCGATATCCGATACCAATATCTTCCACATTTAATGCAACTGTGGTTGTCCTTGAGCAGGACATTACAGCCATGTTCTTACGTTGTGATTAATGGTGGTCAGACAAAGCTGTAAATGTACTGAATTTAACATAAAAGTACTTAATGCTGGGACAGAAGATGTTAATGTTTTAGGTGGCATGGTGGCTGAGTGGATTGTGTGGCCTTTCTGTGAGGAGTTTGCATGTTCTCCTCGTGTATGGGTCAGTTTTCTTGGGGTAAACCAGTTTCAGTCACCGACTGTTCCGTACAGTCGGTGACTAAAACTGAAACTCCGTATTTGTCCCAACTCCGTATTTGTCCCAACCCCAGTTGGGACAAATACATTTCCCTAGGCCTAGGTGACAATAAAGTATACCTTGACCATAACCTTATTGTATTGTCATGTGGTCCACTTGGTAAAATGTCACATAAAAAAAGCAAATACCCATTTTTATGGAACTAAATTGCAGACTATATTTTCCCGCATGAACACAATACAAACCCTTTATAATGTCCTTGTAGAAGTGGCTACAATGACATACTTATACAAGAAATGCACGTCATTCAGTAATCAGAGTTTGCCAAATATAGAGAGAAACCGTTACAGAATTGCCTAAATTCCAATTACGTAACGATCCCCCCTCCCCTGTGTTCTGTGTCTCTGAGGAGCGCTCTGTGTTTTTGAAGAATCGGCTTTAGCTTCAATCCTCTGTCTCCTCTGTGTTTTAATCCCTAAGCCCCGCCCACTCGCCCCTGATCTATTCACCTTATTGGCTGCCGGCCACAGAAGCACAGGGGGAATGTGGCTTTGATCATGTGGTGGAGGGGAGCAGATGAGTTTATGTTTTTGATGTTTGTGACTGAGTGAGGCCCAAATGACATATTTCAATCCAGTTTGTTTGATTATTTTAGTGCAGATAGAGTACTTTCAGTGTCACATGCGCAACTAAATAGAACAGTTTCAACTTGGATTGTCATTGTTGAGGCCTCTCTCACATCTTCAGGTAGACAGTTCAAGAGTTTCGCTGATAAAACTGAAACGCAATCTCACCGTTTTTAGACCTGAGTCTGGAGCCAGCAGGAGACCACCCGACCACTGAGGTTCCTTGAACCTCCAATGGTTCATCTGCCTCTAAATGACAGAGATGCAGTGGCGTCTGGTGATGTAAACTGTGAGGCTGTTGCCCACATGTTGGATACACTGTGTTGGGTACATTTTTTAAATCAGATCTACAGTGACTGCTGCTTGTCAGACTAAAAAGAACCACTTAACCACTTATCAGCAAATACACACAGATCGGATGTCACAAACAACGCTTTCTCTAAACAGCAGTCAAACAGCTATAATTTAAACAGCAGAGTATTAACAAACATTAGCATTTAGCATTTACCCTTAGCACAAACTATGAGAACATAAACAAGTCATTTATGTTCTGCTAAAAGTTAACAGTACTGTACACAGGCAGAACCGCAGAGTAAACAGTAAGTTAAACCACTCTCCCAGTAGCATTGATGGAGTCTCTCTCGTCCTGACGTCTGTTTAGCCTCCATGAAACCACAAAATCACAGCAGCTTCCCCACTTAATCTTGTGTCCCCAGCGGAAAGTCCCGTTGGAAAGAGTAGTCAAAAAAAGAAGAAGAAAATATTCGTATAATCCACCGGCCTTTTGCTAGTTTCTCTCAGTGTTTTGAGAAGCTGTGTGCGAGTGAATGTCATGTTTGCGTGTGTTTGAGCGCAGGGCTAATAAGAACTAGTCAGTTTTCTGGCAAAAATTGTGATCAGATGCATAAAACTACAATATTTACACACAATTAGGCCATTTGTTATAATATAATGTAAACTATATAAAAATGACAAATACAATTTCTTGTAAAAATGACAGCCCATTAATACCAGCCGTCCCTGTCAAGATTTACTGCTGTGCTTGAACCGTGAACAGACTTGTGCACAAGCAGAGCTGTTTCCCTGAACAGACCTGAGCACTGGACTAATGGTTGTATGTTGTATTCTGGATGTACTGCAGCTGTTTTACATTTGGTTTAGAGAGGCCCATGAGCATGTGGTCTTTCCGCGATGATGGTAGGGATGAACACGGACAATGTTTAACTCACAGTGGGATAAATAAAGTGTGCTCATGCACCGTCTCGTTTGGACCAACGCTGTTCTTGCGCAAGACGGATGATTATACAATTTTGATTAGAAATGAACTTACTACCAATGTTTCCAATAGTTTTTAGGACTACCAGAAGGTCCAGAGTTTGATTCAAGGGTGGAGTGGTGCATATCCTCTGAGGACAAACATTTTGTGAATCTCACTGGGACTCGTAACTGAATTGACTAAAACTTCAGTATTTCCCAAACAATGCTTTCGCTCATGTCGAAACTGTCCACTGTGCTGTGTGTGCAGGTCTTCTCCCTGGACAAAGTCGATGCCTTCCAGGACTTCTACAGCCCGTTCAAGGCTGACATGAAGAACAACATGCTGGAGCGCTGTGCCGAGCAGTTGGCCACGCTGTGCGCCACGCTCAAGGAGTACCCAGGGGTCCGCTACAGAGTGTGAGTGTGGCAGATATAAACTGAAGTCTACTGTAAATCATGTCGTTTCCAGGGAAGTCACTGGGAGTTTTGTTTTGGGTTGTACGATTCTAGAGACTACAAAGACTGCACGGTTTTGGCTCAGATGTTGCAGGAAAAACTGGATGGGTATAAAGCAGATGACCCCACAATGGGAGAGGTAAGGCCCGGATCTAAGTGATTCATTATGAAGTTAAAATGAAAAGTGTCTACCCGTTCTTACTCAAGCTGAGCACACACGATGCAATATTTTTTTTTTCAGTCAAAAGATTTTGTGAGGAAACCCTACACGACTGGATTTAGCGCAGCTATAGAACGACTGGAGGTTCACACATAATGAATGAGAATTGTGGGAGTGGACACGTTACACCAGTCTGTCAAACATTTCTCTTTTTGGAGAACAAAAACTGACCCCAGATAAGTCAACAGTGTCATGTGATCACTGTCAGCGCCACAAAAAAAAAAGTTGTTCTTGTGAACTTCTGGTGATATAATGTTGTGCTGTTTGGCGTGGTCTGCATGGGAACCGTTTATTAGTTGTTTGTGTGGCTGTTATGATAGAGAAATGAATAGGGAGGTAGCTATGATATTTTTCCGTGTGTCTTCCGCTCTGTTGTTGGCTGCTGTTTTTCTTGTGTTATGTTTGAATTTTATGGTGACAAAAAAAGGTCAGATTTACTGCGGCTGGAGTTAAGTCGCGTCTTTCTGCCGCCCACATTACATGATTCGAATGCGAGTCCAGTCGTTGACTCACAATGAGACACGATTGTCTCCGACTGCCATCAACTCTTCACGACTTGGGAAAGACTCACTGCGACTGATAATTATAGCAAAGTCGTGTAGTGTGCGCTTAGCTTAAGTTGTTTGTCAGTAAATTATCCCCCAGCGCTGTCCGAGGTGCTGAAGCCTCTCTTTGTTGTCTCAGGGCCCAGATAAAGCCAGGAGTCAGCTCATCATCCTGGACCGAGGCTTTGACCCGGTGTCGCCTCTACTGCATGAGCTCACGCTGCAGGCCATGGCCTACGACCTGCTGGGCATCGAGAACGACGTCTACAGGTAAACGTAAACGCTCACACGCCTTTGCACTCCGGTATTTCTTCCTTTGCTCATAGCCAAAAGCAAAGCAACACAGTTTAGGGAATAAGTGAGTGAGTGAGTGAGTGATTGACAGTGAAGGCTTTTGGCACAGATTGACATCCAAATCCACATGTCAGCGCCCCCGTCTCTTTGCAAGAAGATCCTGCACCATGTGTCGAGTTTGGTTTCTCCTACCACTAAAAACATGGACAATTGGGGGGGAAACTATTCGGAATCTCGGTGGGACTAACTCTGGCATGTGTGTTCAGCTATGAGACCAGTGGTATGGGGGAGACCAGGCTGAAGGAGGTGGTCCTGGACGAGGACGATGACCTCTGGCTGTCCCTGCGGCACAAGCACATCGCGGAGGTTTCCACGTGAGTCACACACATCCCCTCAGTGACTCCTACAGTTCAGAGCCTGGTCCTGACTGCGCTGTGTCCCGTGTTCTTAGGGCCGTGACCCGATCGCTCAAAGACTTCTCAGCGAGCAAAAAGATGAATGCTGGAGAGAAGGTGCGTGTCTTCACACTCAGACACTGGACTGGTGTTTTATTGTTGTACTTGGACACTTTGTATAAGACTTTTATTAAACGTCACTTCCGTCACCATAAGCTAAGACTGATATTACCAAATAGCATGTGCCTTATCTGTTTCCAACCATTATACACTGTGTGTTAATCATATGACTTTTGTGTTCATCAGACAACGATTAAGGAGCTGTCACAGATGCTCAAGAAGATGCCTCAGTACCAGAAAGAGCTCAGTAAGGTATTTAACACAAGTCAACTCAGTAATCGCCAATAAGACATAATGCATTTCATCTAAAGTAATGATGTCTGTCAATTAAGGATTCTTCTCCTCAAAGAGATCACACTCCACTCTCTCGGTTAAATTTTTTATTTTTGAACGTTAACGTTTTCAGGTTTAGCGCCTCCAGAGGCCACAAGCGCCACAATGGCACTACCAATGAGGACACGTTTGGGAAATAGAAAATAAAATGGGCACAAGCATCGGTGGATATCCTCCAAGAATTAAAAAGAAAAGACGTGAAAGGGTTTGCACTCTCACTTCACGTAACTCTGCTCAGTAGCCGGCAACCATCTCCTACGAGTGAGGTGTCTGAAGAGGGCAGCAAAGTGAGCGTGTCAAGAATCGCTCGCGTGCGCCACACTGTGCAAGTACAAAAACAAAATACAGCTTTCCCCCATGTGACTTTTGTGATTGGCTTTCACAATAACTTTCAGCCTAAGCTAAGATGAATGAGAACCAAACTTTGAACTCCACACGGGTGCCCAAAGTGCTGCCCACGGGTCAAATGTAGCCCTCAGAACAATTTGCGGTGACCGTCAAGCGTCTTGTTGAATCAGAGATAGTACGTTTTTACAAATATAATCATTCGCCTCAAAAACAAATATTTTCCAGAAATACAGAACTACATTGAGCCTCTAAAGTCTAAATAAAGGGGTGAGACACAGTTAAAACCTCTCTTAAATTCATCCAGTTGAATGTTTCACCGTGTTGACCACCGGTTCGTGGCCCTCAATGCCGTACAAACTGCTGTGTAAAATTGCGATGGAAATTTGAAACATTTAGAAGTGGAGGCTTCTCTATTGCGCATGATTCATGATGGCACATGTACCGATTTATATAAAAGAAAAAAAACAATAGCTTGATAACAATAATGATCATACTCACAATAAAAAAAAAAAGGCTTGTCTAAAGTGTGTCTAAAAGGACTGGTATAGTAAAATATGTGTCTGTATGTGCTAGAAAACCAAGTATAACGGCCGCCAGTACAGGAGAACTACTCTTGACATTCATTCCATTGATACTGTTCATATATATGATATAGTAATCAAATATAATATAATATGCTTTTTTATATTTTGCATTCATGTTTGATGAGGCGCTCACATTAAGATCCACCCCTTTCCGAGTAATGAACATACTTTTGAAGGAGGTGCAGACCAGTCGTTTTTAGGTTAATTCTGCTAAACATCCTCTGAATATTAGTAAGAAGCTGACTGTGTTTAACATTATCTGGAGCGTTTTGAATTCAATCAAATCGCATGTGACATTTGAAAAAGAGGAAACCCGACTCCGTGGACCATTCTCCGAGCTTTCGATTCATTGCACAGTACTACCTAAGTGAGGACAAATCGTTATATCTCAAACGTTTGTGTTTTGAAATCTCCTCAGTATTCGACCCACCTGCACCTGGCGGAGGACTGTATGAACCGCTACCAGGGCACCGTGGACAAACTCTGCCGCGTGGAACAGGTCAGGGCCTTTCCTTTCCTACACACACATCTGTTCATCTAACATTCATTTAAAAAAAAAAAAAAAACGCATGATTCGTCAGGACCTGGCGATGAGCACCGACGCCGAGGGGGAGAAGATTAAAGACCCCATGCGGCTCATCGTGCCCTCTCTGCTGGACAGTAACGTGTCTGTGATGGACAAGATCAGAATCATCCTGCTCTACATCTTCCTCAAGAACGGTCAGTCCACAGCGATTAATCAAGCAATCAAAAGTAAAAACAGCCGGAGGAGGGTGTGTGTGGATCGGCAAGGCTGGGCATCGCTGCTCAGACTGCTGCCTCTGTGACCCGGGCACAGATAACGCGGAAGAAAATGGATTAATGGATGGAGATTTATATTTAATTATGTTTTTTTTTTTTTACCAAAAATATTATATTTTACTAAAATGTATCTTGCAATTCATTCATCTCTTCCAATATTTATTTTCTGACCACAAGAATTATCTTAGTTTTGAATGCAAATAATGGCCATTATTCAACAAATTTCTACATTTCAAAAAGTGTTCTAGAAATAAGTAAAGTAGTCTTGAAATTGATCAATTTTCTAATATCAAGAAATACGTCCATGAAGCAAGTTTTTAAATATATTTAACATTTGAATAATGAACGTAATGAACGTAATTTCTTAAAATCATGGTCAGATTTTCCTATTTCAAGATCATTTTTGCATTGTACAAAATGTGCCATGTTTCTTTATTTTCCAAAAAGGCATACATTTATAAAGCATTTACACACAAGTAAATCATGAAAAATAAGCTAAATGAACCAATTATTAAAAAATCTTCACAAGCAAATACTTTATAATATATATTACATTTGATGTCAGTTGGAAATCTTCTGTTAATAATGAACAGGGAAGGAGGCATTTTTTAAAGTGGGGTAGTATGTAAAATCGACTTTTCAGAGCTTTTTACATGTTACAATATTGTTCTCTTATCAAAAACAAACCTGGAGCTGCGTTTTGAGCCCCTAGTGCATCTGAAATGAATCTTTGAATCTTCTCCTCTGCATTTTCTTAGCACCGCGGCGACAACACCCAAACAAATAGTTTAAAGCCCTTGCACCTGATTTTTTGTGTGTTTACAATGACACAATAAAAAACTGCAAGTCAAATTGTGTCCAAACTTATTTCTAACTTCCAAATTCTTCACAGGGATAAGTTTATAAGCATATTTCCCAACTTTTCAGCGTCACTGTTCCAGAAATAGGCCTACAGCAAACAATACAGCTTATAAGACATGTATTCATAATTAGTTCATTGCCCAGGGCTTTATTATATGAATTTGATCTGAATTTTCTCACTGAAGATTGTAAACTTTGGATGGTTTTCTCTATTCTTCAGGAGTGACAGAGGAGAACCTGTGTAAACTCCTGCAGCACGCTAACATCCCGCCAGAGGACAGCGACATCATCTCCAACATGGCGCACTTGGGCATGCCCATCGTGTCCGAGGTCAGTGCCCACCGACTAACCTGCCATTTGAATTTGTTTTGTTCCACCGACATCTGATTTACTTTCCTGTACTGTATATTAAACGAGCAGTTTCCATACGCTATTGGTATCTAGATAAGGCGGACACGCTCTGATTCATTTCCTGACAAAGCTCCAGAAATATCCATACATTTAAATTGGACAATGAAATGAAACTATGTAAGGCTCCTTCATACAGTATCACTACAAGTTCAGATGCTTTTTTGTCTCTTCTCTTCATTTTTATTTAGTCTTTTTTAGTCAACAAATATATATGGAGATTTTAGTCTTACACTGCAAAAAAGTAATCTTGAAATAAGTTACATTTTCTTGAAATAAGGTAAATTCGTCTTTGATTTAATAATAATAATGCATCGGTTTTATATAGCGCTTTTCTGGCCACTCATAGACGCTTTACATTGCACTATTCATTCACTCCATACTTGGTGGTGGTAAGCTATTATTGTAGCCACTGCTGCGCCTGGGGTAGACTGACTGGCGAGGCAACCAGTCTGCGCCATCGGCTCCTCTGACCGCCACCAACCACTCACTCACTCACTCAGGCTTCCTGGTGTTCCCTAACAGTCTCCCATCCCATGTACTGCCAGGCCCTTCCCTGCTTAAGGCAAGGCAAGGCAAGTTTATTTGTAGAGCTCAATTCATACACAAGGCAATTCAAAGTCCTTCACAGTTGCATAAAATTACAAGAAAACAGATCAAATCAATCAATAAAACATCAACATAAAATTAATCAATTACAGTAAAAGGCAAGAGTGCAGATTAAATACTTTCAGTTTTCATATGCTCGGGTAAAAAGAGCTGTTTTCAGCCTGGATTTGAACATTGTCAGAGTTGAGGCCTGTCTCACATCCTCATGAAGACTGTTCCGCTTAGACTCAGAGGTCTGACGGGATCGGGCAGTATGTCTCTAATTTCAAGATATCTACACTTGAATTGAAATATTTTATCTTAATTTATGTGTAAAGATCTTGCCCCATGGACAGATTTCTTGAATGTTAGACTCTCAAAAAGTACTTAATGTTCAAATCCAGGCTGAAAACAGTTCAGACAACTGAGCATTCTTGCTCTTTACTGTAATTCATTCATTTTTATGTTGATGTTTTATGGATTGATTTAATCTTCTTAATCTTTGCTCTACAAATAAACTTGCCTTTCCTTATTCCAAGAAAATTCAAGATGACTTTTTGCAGTGTAGTTTTCAGTCACATTAACTACTTTTCCTTTAGTTTTTGTCTAATATAGGCAGCAAAAATATCACTTTGACTAAACATATGTCTATGTAGGCTGCTAGAAACGAGTGGGGTAATAGTTGATGCTCTGACTTTTACGGAAGGGGTCGTGCAGCTCTAAGACCGTTAACGCTTTCCTTTTAGGGAACAGCAAAGAAAACCAAGAAGCCTGACCGAAAGGAGAGGGTCAGTGAGCAGACGTACCAGTTATCCAGATGGACCCCCTACGTTAAAGACATTATTGAGGTAACCATTACTCTCTGGTATGGACATTCCTGTTATACCTGTATGGTTGCTTATGTCACTACTTGTTATGCTGTTTTCCAGGATGCCATAGAGGACAAACTTGACCCTAAGCTGTACCCTTACATTTCCCAAAGACAAGTCACAGCCAAAGCCAGCGCACCATCGAGGTATTCATTACTTTTGCTTCGTTCTTTGCATTCAAATGTAGTTCGTCTGATGCGCTCTAAATCCTTGTGCGCTGTAATCTTGCAGCAGTGCGCGGTACGGGAACTGGCACAAGAACCGGGGCCCCACGGAGATCAAGACGGGCCCCAGGGTCATCGTGTTCATAATCGGGGGGATGTCCTACAGCGAGATGAGATGTGTCTACGAGGTCACTCAGGCCAATGGGAAATGGGAGGCTCTTATCGGTGAGTGACGTGTAATCAGAAAGATTGACGTTTACTTTAGGCAAGCCTCGAATCACTTAAACACAGCGCTGTTGTGGGGTTTGTCCATTTCCTCTGAGAACAAAAGAAGATAACCCTGATCAACTGGCAGTGCTTCAGGACCCGCTTTCAATGTATTATGGCAAGTTGCCATTAGACCCTGCGCTCAGTACAGAATAGAATATTTCCCAGGAGTTTTGTTCATGTAGGCATTGATCTTGACTACACTGCGTGAACCCCCCAAAAAAGTTGCCTCAAAAAAATGTCACACGCTTTAATATTTCATTAGAAACTCGTCTAGCTTTTATTCTCGCACGCAGTCGGCACGGCATTGCCAAAAGATCCAGTGCTGCATTAATAATACAAATAATGGCTTACACTTGTATTGCTCTTTACAAGCTCTTAAAACCAAGTTCCTCAAAGCGCCACACTGTAGTCATTTTTCAGTCACTCCATACTCCGTGGTATGTACAATAGGCCATTCATTCTGGCCTGTTGTACATGTTTTTTGTGGTAGGGGAAACCGTACCCAGAGAAAACTTACACGGCGAGAACATGCAAACTCCACACAGAAGGGCCACAGTCTGGCTGGGGATCGAACCCGGGACTGTGAGGCACGAGCGCTAACCGCATTAAAGGCCCTATAGCTGATTTTTGTTTTATTTTTATTACAAACAATGAAAGAAGAAGCCACTAAATTAAACATTTTATTTATGTCCAAACCCACACTGCAGCTAATTCTTCACAGGGACGCATTTATAGGCACTTTTCACAACTTGAAGGGTCACTTTTCAGGGCACTTTCTCAGATATTGCCCCAAAAAAGTTCACAATAAAGGCAGGACAAAAAATGTAGTTCCATCACTAGAAATACAGTGCCTTTAATTTTTCACCAATATCTTATATCGATGATCGGGGAGTGTGACCACTGCAAAAAGCTTTCCCCAGCACATCCCAAAGATTCTCAATGGGGTTAAGATCTGGACTCTGTGGCGGCCAATCCATGTGTGAAAATGATGTCTCTCGCACCCAGAACCACTCTTTCACAATGTGAGCCCGATGAATCCTGACATTGTCATCTGGGAATATACCCGTGCCATCAGGGAAGAAGAAATCCATAGATGGTATAACTTTATCATTCAGAATGTTCAGGTCGTCGGCTGATCTCATTCTTTGGACTCATAGTGTCGCTGAACCAAGACCTGACCAACTGCAGCCAACCCCAGATCAAAGTTAGCTCAATCCAGGTGGCAACTTTGTGTTTGAAACAATCAAACAAACAAGAAATAGAAAATACAGAGAACTGAGAAACAGTGTTATCATCTGCCGAACTAACAAGGCAAAGCACTAATTATTTTTAATCAGAAGTTACAGAGATTGAAAGATGTGGTTATTTGAGAGGAAGCGTCATCTTCATTTGAGCTACACAATACAAATGAACAGCTTTTTGTTCAATTCAGAGCAGAATCTCAATCTTCTAGTTTATAAGCAAGACATAACCCCTTCGCTTCTCCTGAATAAACAATAACTCTAGCACCAGCATATAACCTATTCTGTACATTAATTTTTATATCGTATCTGTCAGGGTCATATAACTTTAATTCGCTTTTATTAATTTAACATTATTGGCGGCATAATGTAGTGAAGACCAGTGAATAATGCACTGGAAAACACATTGGTTTGCCAGTGCTGATTTATTCGTCATAAACCGTAGAGATTTGGACTTTATGAGAATTTACAGCTAATAGAACTCTCTGTTGCCAGAGTCTCGAAGTAAATCAAAGCCGTGGACTTTGAGCGGTGCTGATGTGATGTTTTGGAAATTATGTTCTTATCGCGTTTCTGTTTCGGCCGACTCTGCACTCCTCGATGTGACCGGGATCATTATATTCTGCTTTTTTAATTTTTTTCTTTTTTGTGGCTCCGACAAACTCTGTCTGCGAAGTTAGATTGGGTTTGCCGCGGACGTGTAATATCGTGATCTATATGGGCCGGTCGTTATTGACAAACATGAAAAATGGATGTCTCAATATCTCAATGGGGACTTTCTCGATAACGAATAATGAAGCGATATTTTTGCAAACCATCAGGTATACGCAAAAATGTGCTTAATTTACATTGCTTTGTCGCTCAAAAGTCCTGAACAGACTCTAAAAGGACAGAAAAAAAAACATTTCCCAGATTTTTTCATTTTTTCCATTTTTTTTAATATTTGGACAATTTTCCCCTGGTTTTTATTTCATTTTTACCTATAAAAAAGCCAAAGTTTTTCCTTATTTTTTCCCCACATTTCTTGACATTGGAGATAAACTCAGTATTGTATCTTCCAAACAGCAATTTCAATACTATCTCAAAGGTTTTTGGCTGGGATCCCCAAAATGGACATGTAAACCACTCCCCCCATTGTATAAAGGCATTGTGTCGTATGCTACATTAAGGCAGAAAAAACATTTTGAACTCAAGTTAATATGTATTTAAACTGTTTGTTTTAGGTATTTGAATTGTATGCTGTTTTACTCTCAGACACACTCAACAGTATCATTTTTCTATTTATTTCATCTTGAAATCATCTGGGGACCTCCTCTCAAGGCCTCGACTTCGGGAACCACTGTTGTAGACGATATATTGCCCACCTGTACTGTGATCCTTCGGCGGTAATAATAATGTAGCTTTGCAGTGGAGATGATGTAGAAGGTTTCCACTACTGACACTGGCTTTGTAGTCGGTACTGCTCAATTTTTGGTGCCTGCTTTCAAATATAACCGTATGTCGCGACCAATCATTTAAATAAACCATTTCAAGACCATTAAAGGCTAAACGTTGAAGTCTTTGTCCGTTGTAGGCTCCACTCACATCCTCACTCCTTCCAAATACCTGAAGGAGCTCCAGCACCCGGACTTCCTGGACCCCAACGCTCCTCCAGAGGGCGCAGAGGAGCAGCCCGACGCTGAGTGAACACATGTAAATGCTGATGTCGTGGTCGCCTGTCCCCCATGTGTTTCCGTGTCTGTTCGTAATCCTGACCTCAATCTTCCCGTCCGTGGTGTTGCTCCTCATTCGTCCGTGTAGCACTTTATCTCAGAGTCGGGAAAAACTGATCAGCTAGCACCTGCAAAGCAATTACAAGTCTGACACATCACTTTAGATCAGCCCTAAGATTAGCCGACACTAAAGTTGGTGAAGTTAAAAAAAAAAAAAAAGAAACTGTTCATGATGATGGTATCAAACAGCAGTTCACGGCCCCGGCATCATGCGGGGTCCGTATGTATTGTGTTTAACTAAGCAGGCGCACTGTGAGGCCACGAAGCGAGTTTCAGGACTCAGATGTAAAACAAAAATGACCTGACCAGGCAAAGCTCTGGGCCTCCCTTGCAATCCCCCTGGTCACTCAAAACTCCTTTCTGTTTCTTTGCTCTAGCGCCGTGAGCGCTTATTTGCATGAAGCCACAATGCAGAGTTTTTTAACTACTAGCTTGTAAAACAAACGTATTCACATAATTGAAACACATAAACATCTGTAGACTGTAAGAAAAAAGACAACATAACAGAAGTGATGTAAAGTGATTGTGAAGTGACCAAAGGGACAGATATTATAAGACTTGATCTTCTCTCTGCTCCGTTTCATTTAAACTGTATAGATTTTTGTTTTGTTGGTGTGCCTTGGCTCAAAAGGTTTGAGAAACTCTGACTTTAAAACTGTTCATGTAAGTTATAGGAAAAATAAATCCATAACATGGAGAAGTTTTGTGACTAAAATCAAGGCCTGCGTGAATTTGAACAAATAACTAACTACGATTTTTCTGACATTGTGTTTTCAGTTTAATTGAGATTTAGATCAAGACTCAGTTGACGATGCATTTAATTTCAAACAGGTTTAACACCAGAACTGAGATAGAAATGTCTCAAAGCTAAAGCTAAACTAACAAGAATATAAAAACAAGAATCCGATGCACTTCAGGGGGCGTCTTTGAGGAGATCTTAAAACTTCGGTGTTAGCGAGAATACGCCAGTCCGGTCTCCTTAGGTTGGGCCTGGAATCCTACACTTTCACAACAATTCCAAATACGTCTTTTCAAGTGTCTTTCTCTTGCAAGTGCAATCGCAAATCAATCTTATTTTAAGCTCGAGGGCGTCCCGAGAAGGGAAAGCAAGCAAAACTGCTGCTCTGTTGTTTCAATATAGACCATATCTATTTTTTGCATGAAGAAATTGCTGCCGGCTTATCTTTTTTGTGCAAATATTGGATTGTTCTTGCCACCAGTACAGTAACACGTGACACAAACACCGGCGATACACAGTCGTAGAGCAAACAGGGTCTGTATTGTCATTTTCTTATCTTTCTTTTCTCCGTGATTTATGCCTTTAATATTGCAGCGTCGGTGTTTTGTGCTCCCCAGATCTCTGTTCTTTCTTCTCTTGTGTCACCACGTCCTCAAAGAGCCCACAGTGTAACATTGACACAGAGGCTAATATACAGTAACTGCATCTCGATTTTATCGTGGTTTTTATTTCCATAACGGCTGCTCCTTTTGACTTGGGCTGCACGATTTTTGGACAAACTTCTACTGAAAGATTAAGATTCTATTAATGCTGCACATTTGAACGCGGACATACTTGTTTTATTTTGATTTTGATGAAGTGATAAATCATTTGTTTAAAGCCCTGCACGGTTTGAGAAAAGGGTCACATTAACAAAGGGGTAAGCAAAAATAACCAAACTAAGGTTGTTTACATATTAAACTTGACCGAAAGTTAAAACAACCAATAAGTGTACAAAACCAAGTTCACAAAAACGAGTGCTGCTCCAAAACTAGCCTGACGACCGGCTCTTTCGAACGACTCTTTAAGGTGAACGGTTCGATCCGAATCTCAATGGTGAAAAGAACCAGATCTTTTTTCTTTGTCAAATTTACTCTCCCCTGAACAAACACAAGAATCAGCCCAACATCGCCAAGCTTTTTGCACTAAAGTCAAAGCTAAATGCACTAAACATGATTTGTCAGCCTCTTTTTATTAGATGTGGTGCAAGATTTTATTTACAAGGGTAAATATCAGTCCCTCCCATTGTAATTTTAGATGATTAAAATAAGCAAAGTGCCTTTTTATCAAATTGTGTCTTATCTACTTGGCTTAGCATCAGGGCTAACTTAGGGCTAAGCCTCGTCTTCCAGTGTTTTCCTTCCAGAACCTTAAAAAAATCAAATCAAATGTCTATCAATGAAACTTGAACTTACTAAGAAAAAAACAAAAAACTAACTAACTTGGATATGAATGATTTCTACGCAATTTCAGACCATTCCAAAGCTAACTTGGTTGAATGAATGAAGTTGGCTAGGAGTTTGCCGCTAACAAAAGCATTGTTAGCTTGTTTTGTTGACTTGATTAAACTATTTCATTGCTCTTTCATATTGTGAGTTATCTGGCTGGCGTTGTGAAGATTTTACATTAAAAAGAGACAGTCTTTTGAACGGCTCTTTGAAATGAATGGATCCCAAAGACTCAGCTCCCAGAAGAGAGCTGTAAATCCCATCACTAAACAAAAGACACAACTTAAAGAAATCTAAAACGAGTGTTCTTAGAAAACATACACAATATTTCCGGACATAAAGAAACACAGATAACAATGGCATACTGGCCAGCAGCCCTGAATGACCCAAGGTGCGGTCCTTTTATACACTGTAAACCCGGATAATTTAGCCGAAAAATATTGGTACGATCGTTTGCCACAAGAGTTTTAATTTAACAAACAAAAATTTTACAATATCAGTTGATACATTTTTTTCTTAGTTGAACATAAAACTATACATGTTTAGAGGTTTTTGCTAATCAAAGAATTTGATAATTGTAATTAACATTTTCAAATTCATAAAGATCAAATCATTTACCTTAATGCACACCAAACCTTTTAGTTTTTTACAAATCAAACTATGTGATTTCATAGTCATCAAAAATATTCAAGTTTATACAGGTCAAATAATTTAATTTATTAGGATTCAGATATTTTAACCTAGCAGTAATTATAATTTACATAATTACTTGTCATAAAATTTTCATTGCATTAACTTGAAACTTAAGGGTCTTACATAGTCAATGTTAGTTTTTTTATTTTATTTAACCAGTGGCTGTTTATTTTGTTTATTTGAGCAGTATACATTCTGCTCAAAAGGAGTGGGCTGAAGCAAAAAGCTTATGAGCGCCCCCACCCCCAAGTGCAATAAATAAAAAAAGTACATTTCACCCAATGGTACCGAAGGAACAAAACATCAAAGAGACCTCGTCCAAAGAGAATTAGCACAGACAAACTCACAAACGTACAAAAAAATATATGAACTGTTTATATAATTAATTGAAACAAAGTACAACTACAACAACGATCTCGTTTCATGTACGATGTCTAGCACAAAGCAAGTTAAAGAAATGTGATCCTTAATATATTTCTTTCAGATTTTTACCCATGATTACCGAGAGTTACTTTTATGTTATAAAAGTACATTAATAGATATTATACTCCGAGATCTTGATACTTCCCAGTTGTCATTACCATCCTCAGTATAATTTTAATTTGGGTGTAATTATTATAATCATTATTATTATCATTATCATTATTATTATTATATATTTATTTAATTGAGTTATATGTGAAGTATGATGTAGCCCTGCATAGTGTGGTGCATTAAAAAGCCAGAGTGTAGAGCGGGCCAGTTGAAGAGGGCAGTAACTCCCCATCAACAAACCCCCACACAGCTGCCCTGACAGCTGATTTTGTAGATGATGTTCCTATGCTGAGTGGTGCATTAACATCACTCAGCATAGGAGTGGCGTTAATGCACCATCTGTGGCTGGCACAGATGGCTCTCCCCCAGGTGTAGGGCTTCCCCACCAATCAGCCAGCGTCAGACCAATGGAACCAATCACCAGCCGGGACTCCGAACACAATCCACCAACCACAGCCAAGGACCACCGCAGCAAATTTACATAGTGGGAAAACAGGTGTTTAAGCCACACAAATGTTTTCTATCCTTTTCCAGTCATTTGTCCTGCCGCCATCTTCCCAGTGATGTTGCTCCCTGTATAATCCCATTCTTCCCATGGACCATTGTGTGGGGAAAAACAGTCTTCTAATCCAGAAATGCGTTTTATTTTTTCAGGTTCAACAGGAATCGTGACTCCACCTCGCCTTCTCAAAGCCCTCAAAGATCTGGAGAAAGTAGATGATTCGACCGGCTAACAACCCCAAAAAAAAACAAACACCGTCCTTTAGATCAGCTACTGTAGACATGGCACTAATGAATTTATGAGAATATTAGTGCTACTACGATGAACAATACTGTTTTGGCAATGGTGATTTTGCTTTTTTTGTTTTTTTGTTTTCTGAACTTGTGACGACTTTTTCAAGAGTCGTGTGGACAACTTTGTACTGAGTGTTGTTTTGTTTGGCTAGTTATTCATTATTTGACTTGTGTCACTGTAGTTTAGGCGGGTGAAAGGTGAACTGTGTGCAAGAGTCACACGCACTACGGAAGCTTTGCATAATGTACAATAATATGTGCTGTGTCTGGCCTGGTCCATAATTATAGAGCTCGGGATCGTGTCGTCAAAACCGCTAAAAGTTCCTTGATTTGTAGCGCATTCCATAGAAGTAAAGTTATCGTTCACATAAAAGCATTTCTCTACTTTATGATATTGTTTTTACCTGATGTTTGTTTTAACAATGTTTGCTAGTTCCCTCTAAAATGTAGAAAATATAGACATAATATCCAGCTCTGTTTGCAGTTTTTGTTGGATCTTTTTACCCCGTAGAAATCTAGCGGCCGTGTTTATGTGTCTTCGTCGTTTTATAGTGGTGGTTTTCCTCCGATTGTAAACCTACGTGTAAAAAGCCAGTGTTATTTCATATCCGCTCATATCCGCAGGAATAAGCGCTTCACATGTTAAGCAAAAATAAAGCGGCTTCATTTTCCTTCACTGAGTGTCTAGAGCTTTTCTCTAGTTGTTATAAAAGCCATTCTGTGTAACTTTTTACACCGGATGAATACATTTCAAGCTTCATTCTACTATGGGTGTTTTTTTTCTTTTGTTGAAAATATATATAAAAAAAACAGCATGTCTTTAGTTAGACTCAGGACTTGTAACTTTGCAGGGAGCAGGACGTCACCAGTTCGTCTCCATGGAGATGTTGCCGCTTTGCTTTCACTGCAAACGTCAAACGTTAGGTCTTCTCTAAATTTATAAAATCCATGGACAAAATAGCATTCTGTGTTAAGAAGAGGATTAGACAAGAAGAGGATGTTGAATTGAACATATGCATTCCCCTCGTCAAAGACTTCACCACCTGCAGTTGTATTTCACTACATAATCCTAAGGGAAAGCTGCTAAATTGAGCTGTTTCTTCTTCTACTGGGTCAGCGCTCCCATACCATTGCATAGTAGCGCAGCGGTTAGCACTCGTGCAGCAAGTCCCAGGTTCGATTCCCACCTGGATGGAAACTTTCTGTGTGGAGTTTGCGTGTTCTCCCTGTGTATGCGTAGGTTTTCTTTTTGGGTACTCAGTTGTTTCCCTACCACAAAAAATCGAACAAAAAAACATGTAGGTACAATAGGTTCCCCTCTGGGGCCAGGACTCCCCTGGAAATGAGATTCCTAATCTCTTCCTGGTTAAATAAAGATTAACATTTAAAAGCCCGTAATCCAACATTAGATAAGTTCTGATCTGATGATCTAAACACACTTCAAGCACTTCTGTGCTTGAAGTGTGTTTATCACGACAAGCTGTAAACCCTGCCACAGTGGTGGCAGAAGTACTACATTTTCTTAAATTCTTACTTAAAATACAGATACAAGAGAAACAGATGTACTTAAGTAGAAGCAAAGGTATCAGGTTAAAATTTTACTTATGTAAAAAAAAACATGGTACATGATATATGGTACTAGACGTAAAAAGTAAAAGTATCTGACCACAGTTTTCAAACCAGGGCTAAACTATGACTACACTAGGACTAAACCAGGACTAAGCTAACACAAACAAATGTGTGTAAATCATAGTACTTTAACTCCAAATCAAAAATACAGTTGAGTAGAAAGTGCTGACACCTGCTCTGAAATGTAATGAAGCAAAAGTAAAAAGCAGGCATCATAAAAGGTACTCAAGGAAAGTAAAAGTACCTCAAATGTGTACTTTTTACTTTGTTTACTTTCCACTACTGCCACGCCGTGAATCAAAACTGGAGATACGTTTTTTTTTTAGAAGTTATTCCTACAGCTCGCAGCATAAAGAGCCACCAGCTCTACTTGTATTTCATTGTTACTATTTCATTCTTACGGACATCATTTCAAATTATAAAACGTACTGAGGCACTCAAAATCATGTTTTTAAGTCCATCTTTAAGCCCCATATGATTTGTACTTTAGTATCACACCTGTTAGTTGCTTTTATAGAGCAACATATGTTCCGCAGTGTAGCTTTTAAACACACGGCCATATTTTACACTGATCATAAAGGTGTCACTACAAGGGTCGAAAGAAAATACAAAATAGATACTAAGAATACAATGATGTTCCCAAACAAACAAAGCCTGCAGAAGATCCATTTGGATATACTCTCCCAAAGTCTGTTCTCTTTGGTGCCAGGAACATCATACAACTTTAAAAAAGACAAACTCTGAGGCATTCAGAAAATACTGTATGTGGTTAAATTGAACACAGAAAAGGTGGAGTAACATATGGGGCCACTAGAGGGCGCCTTCATCCAGTGCCGTAGCCTGTAGCCTCAATAACTCTTCATAATATTAAGAAGCTGTGGAGGCAGCCTTTAATATTAAGAGTTATTCAATAAATCCAGACTGGTTTGTACATTTTTTAAGGTTTCACTGCACTTATATGCACATATACGATAGAAATAAACATTGATTCCGTAAAAAGACAAGGTCGCCATTGAATCTGCTCCACTTTTCTCTGTTCGGCCGTAAGCCCAACAAACCATTCTATTTCCTCTCAGAAACTCGGTGCGCACAAGTCTGAGAACTAGCTCAAGGCCAGTGTTTTTTTTCTCTCCCTCTCATTTCTCTCTCTCAACCACTCCATGCCGATACAGAGTGCCCTGAACCCACGTCTACATCACTATCTTACGTAACAAAGACCTGTTTGGCTCTTCGGAGACTCCAGTAGTTACTGCAGATATAGGCTTTCACTTGTGTGTGCTTTTATACCAAAGAGAAAAAGTGACTAAGCTCTTAAATCATTACGCAACAGAGAACAATTGGAAAGACACAGAGTGGATAATCCTTACCCGATGCAGTGGCATAGATTTTCACCTATTAACTGATATTTTAGGGTTATTTTCTCAAATTATCCAAATCTCAAAGGACAGGAGAGTTTACAGCCTGTATGCCAGTGTGGTACCTCATTTGAAAGCCAATACCTTCTGGTTTCTGCAAATATGTGTGAGATCTGTGTGAGTGGAACAACTTAGATCACACAATCTGTTTCTAACCCTAACCCACTGATGAGGGGGGAGGTTACAGCTACACTACTGAAAGTGATCTAAAATAAGATAGTTTTGCTTGAAATACATATATTTACCCTTGATTTGAGGAGGTTAAAAGATACAAGTATTCATGCACATAAAAAACATTAAAAAGCTTAAAAAAATGTTTGCTTAAAATAAGATAATAAATCTCCTATTACTTGAAATATATGTTGTGTATCTGTTTTTTATTTCAAGTGCAATACTCATTCCATTGGCAGATTATACTACTTCGCAATTCAAAATGACTCATACGGTATAATATTCTTAATTCCACTAATTCTAATTTATAAATGTACGTTTTTGTTACAAATGGCAAATGTGTTCTTTGGAAATATCAGGGTTTTAAATGTTTGTCAGATTACAAAACTAAAACTGATGCGATACTGTCATTGTGTAACTCACTCACAACGCACTCGTTTAGTTTTGCTTAAGTGATTATTTGGGTCCCTGTTACGTTTATTCACGTAACATAACGCTGACACATTTGGGCGACTCTACAAACCTCCGCTGCAGTTCTAGGACTTTTTTCCCAGTACACAGGCCCGTCATTTACCAGTTACCAGCTGCCTGAAGTGCGGCATAATGCTGTGATTGCCAGTGCTTGAGGCTAATCTTGACTCCATTCATAAAACGCTTCCGAATGCTGCTGTGGTTTCCACGGTAACAGAGATGCTTCAGCGTCAGCAGCAGGTTTCAGTACAGAATACTCCAGCAGCATCACAGTTCTGCACGTATGGCTCCCGGCGCACGGCATGGATTAAGATCAAATCAGGGCTAAAACAGACCGGCCACATTTGCCACCGGGATTAAACCGTTCTGATCTGTTGTTGCTGCAGTTGGTCAGGTCTAGGTTCAGCAACACGATGTGCCCAAACAATGAGATCCGCTGAATGACCAGGTTATTCCATCAATGGGTTTCCTCTTCCTAGACAGCGCAGGTATATTCCAAGATGACAAAGCCAGGATCCATAGGGCTCACATTGTGAAAGAGTGGTTCAGGGAGCATGAGGCATCATTTTCTCACGTGGATCGGCCACAGAGTCCAGATCTTCACACCATTGAGGATCTTCGGGATGTGCTGGAGGAGGCTTTGCGCGGTGGTCACACTCTCACCCATCACAATCGCCAGACATCACCAATACAAGCTCCTTGGTGAAAAGTGAATGAAACACTGGCGCTTCTTGAAACAAAGCCACAGCAGATGCGTGCCCGTATCAAAACGAACCATGTGACCACTTTTGTGTCACGACTTTCTCTTGGTTTGAGAATGTACGTACAATTAAGTTTGTCTAAATTGGATGTAAAAAATGGCTAAACCAGAAAAAAACATTTAACTCAAACTCATCACTGAAGCATAAATGAAAGGAAAAAAACGAGTCCAAAAGTGTAGATGACCCTGAGAGTCACCGCTGGTCCTCGCACCACAGTTTGAGAACGGAAAACCACTTTGAATACAAATGTAAAAAACGTTCCTCTGACAATTTAGCAAACAAAATGTATTCCCATTCATCTTAAAACACTGAAAAGATGACAGTGTTACAGCGTTGCCACGGTTACGTCCTTTTCGGTAACTGAATAAATCCCCAAACTATATATGCACTGCAAATACACCCTATCAATTCAAACGACACACACAAAACGTTAATTCTCTCGGTTTTATTTGTCATTTTGAGGAAATATATCGTATCTACGGGAGGTATATGCGTGAACCCATGTCAGGAGTAAACAGTAGGCCTATTATATCGCCGATTTAAACAGTATTTGGCTGTGATTGGTTGTCGCAGCGGATAAGTAAGATGAAATAATGATAATAATAAATAATAATGAAAAAAAAAAAAACACAAATCAAGTGTTCACAGTTATAGAGTCCACAAAGGGTTACATTACTCTTATAGCTAATAGTTTTGTCTACTTATTTACATTTGCTATAAACCTATGTGCAGTTTTATACAATATTTTACATGTGTCCGTTCACAGATAAATTATTCCCCACCAGGTCCAGGTCCAGGTCCAGGTCCGTTCCGATTGGTTAAAGTCTTTGATAAATAAGCGATCTTTTCTTTACATACATTTACAAAAATATCTATACTTTTTCAGATCAAAATACATCCCACGTACAGCTTTGTCTCCGAAACTTGGCTTAACGATAGTGAGATTGCATCATGTGTTAAATGACATAAAGTACGTTAATGAAACCAATAGCATTTTGTTGAATGCAAATAATAGATTTTGGCAGATTTTTTTGGCAAAGCTTTTCATCCGCGACGTTCAAGTAACGTTCAAGATTGCACATAATATAAGACATTCAGTCTATGGTACCACTTCTCCTGCAAATGCCCCGTTTCTGTATATGTGTATCAATATATGTGTCAGACGATAAACTGAAGGAAGAGGAAATAAGACATAGAATAAACACTGACAAAAAACAAGATGAACACATATGAAACTATAGAAATAGATCCTAGACATTATCTGAAGGCAAACATAGGAGGATTTGTTACGTTCACCAACGACTTTCAACACATGTTTACTCTGATGACAAAGTGATCTATATTATGGCAAAATGAGTGTATTACCGGAAACATTAGTCAATAGACTGTCACAAGAAAACAACTGAAAAGCACGATTCAGATATGACGATGGTGAGTAAGGAAAACAGATGGTGATGATGTGAATACATTTCTGCTTTTATGAAGAAACTTCAACCTTGGAATTCCAGATAAAATGCTGCGTTATTGGATATTATGCAATGACCTGCCCTGGGCGTTTAATTCACGATACATGAAGGGCGTTATGCAAGTTCAATAGACAGTATTTTTAGCATTTGTGGATAGGGCAGTGCAGTTTTGTACTCCGATATCGGTACTTTAACAATACTTTTACGATACCGGAACGATGCTTTTATTGATACCTATACTAAAATATCTGTTATCAAGAACCAGAAAATAGAACAATATTTTTTTCCCCTTAAAAAACGATTTCTTTTAAATTCATGAAACAACTTCCTTTAATGCTGTCCCTGGACAGGCATCAACTTTGTGTTCAGTTCTTGCTTTCGATACCAGTAGTACGCATAGAATGTAAAATTAAGAATGGACTGAGGGAGCGAGGGTTTTTGGAGCCAGCTCCATTATTTAGAATAGGGCGAAAAATAAAATTACAAATAGTAAAAGAGTAAAATTAGGACGATGTTGCGCATGTTAACACATGGAGGTGACGAGGATGACAAGCCTGTGTTCAATAATCACTTCAAGTTCAATGGAAAGTCCATAGGAGCCACAAACTTCCTGAGCCAGACGCCATTTCCTTACGGTTTCAAAAAGAACTCGGCCACAATAAGTCCATTCTTAATTTTACGGTACCTAAACTTTTTTCTCAAATATCACACAATAACCGGTTACCCCTAGGGTTAGGTTTAGGGTTAACAATTGTTTATATCCAAATATCAAAGCGTATTAGCCATTAGCTTACAGCCATTATGCCAGTGTGATACCTCATTTGAAAGCCAAGACCTTCTAGTTCCTAAAAATATGTGTGAGATCCGGGTATCACACATAATCCTAACCCTTGTCCCCTCAGCCCTATTTGTGAAGAACATAAACAAACATTTGACCTCTGTTATGTGCCATATTTCTCGGATTAGGTCAGATGTCGCCCCTGCCCATAAACTGTCCATCATGTAATTACATTTGAGGTCACATGTGAACATGTCATGCAAAATTGTGGCTGTTAAACATTGATTTTGGGCACTACAGCAGTGGAAATTTAAACTAATAGTGGCCAAAGCACTTGAGTAAACGTAAATATACTACTGGTCAAACTACTTCAGTGAAGGTAGTGAAGTAACAAATGCTTAGGTATTCAAAGGAAAGTGTCAGAGTATTGGCAAAACGACTGGGACAAATAGTCTTCATTGGCAGGTGACTCAGATGACTATATTTCTCGTTTCGAGTTAACGCAATAGTAGTACTTTGGTAGTAACAGGTTGGTTTGTGTCTCAAATTTGGGTTTGAGCATCTTTCGCTGGACAATTCAACATGCTAAAAACAACATACGAGCCTCCATACGCAACGATATGCTAACAAATCGATGGTGCTGTGATAAACTTAAAAAATGCAGAAGACACTTGAGGATTCTCTCTATTTCACAAGACTATTCAGGAATAATCGTCTGTATGGATCAGCAGAAGACGACGAAACGACTATAGCAAACAGGAATACTCAAAACACTGATCATGGCAACGTACAAAATGTAAATTCCTGCCCTCTTTATTGTCACAGTGAGGCTGGATCAAAGGCCGGGCCAAACCGGCTCCTCTCTATTTGTATTATTCCACGCAGAGGGTGAGATAAGGAAACTCATTCTGGCAGAGCGGAAGGGTGGCGTGTTGGCGTGCTGTAGTCTCTGTGATATGGATAATGGTATTCACACAGAGGCTCTGATCTGAGACAGTGGGCGTTTCAAATACAGCACTTTGAGGTGGACCCCATGGGGGACAGACAGCGCAGAGAGGCTGATCTGTGCGGACATAGGTAATTAGTAGTAGTTAAATGAACATACTTTGTTTGATGTGGAGGTTCAAAAGGAAAACGAAATCCAGAGGAAGTAATCCAGTCACAAGGGAGGCCCGAGTCACACCTCCCTGCGAGAAGGTCCTGGAGTGCCCATGCTCTCCCCGTGTCTGTGTGTGGGTTTCCTTCCTGGTGTTTCTCATCCTCCATCAGCTTAATAATAGGACAATCCTCCAGCTTGTTCTGACCAAACCAGCTCAAGACCTAGAAACGCGTCCCCGGGCTATGGACTGCGTTTAGAGATTGATCCGGAACAGAGTAGGAAGGAGGATGTTCCTATGGTCACTACTCACCGCCGGGACAGTGATGGCAGACACGCTTCTCCAGTGGTTGAATTGTTTCCCCCGATGTTACGCTCCTCTGTTCTGCACTTGAACCACTCCCACTTTGCTGTCCTTGGGAGTGGGGTAGGTAAGTTGGAGATGCCTTACCTTGTCTTAAGGTAAGGTGTCATTTTCTGGAAAGAGCCAGATTGATGTTACAGTGCCATTAACATGAGCAAATTCATTAAATATTTAGTTTGTAAGTATGTAGCTGCCGACCTTGTGTGTTTCCTTCATCTCTTCATCGTTATTAAGTATAGAGCATAGACAGAAATGACTTAAAAATGCATGATTTCCTTGCCTTCGCCTGTTTTTTGTCTCATTTCAATTTTTTTTTTTATTGTCTTAGTTTAAGTGAGATAATTCTTGTTCCATTGGTAATCTTATTTCAAGACAGTCCGAACCTACTCACAATCAGCATAGATTGTCTTTATTGAAGCATATTTCTGGCCAGGTTTCAGGCGAGGTTAGGGTTTCAGTGATGTGCACCCCTTTTTGGAGAACAAGTTGGCCACATATGCGAGGGTGATCTGAGCCTTAGGTTTGTTCAGTGTTTTGAGATTCGTGCGTTCACTTCCATGAGACACCTGAGCAAAGGCCAAAGTCTGCGTACCCACACCTCTGCAAAGCCTCACGCGCATGTCGGTATGGAATCTGTGCGAACTACACCTGTATGCACGTAGGTACGCTCTCACGCATCTGTCCAAAAACAAGTCCAGTTGCATTGTTTTAAAAATAGAAAATAGAATAAACCTCCTGGATTACTAAAAGCAACGATGCCCAATCCCCAGCAAGTGCCTCTGTGGTCACCTGAAGACCCCCTGGTACAGACTATTACAACCTAAACTTATTGGTGAATGTCGGTATGTAGAGAGTGAGTCATAATATTAAAAAGACATGTAAAAAAAAAAATTATAATAAAGTATTTATAATTCAAAGCACACATTCTCTGGTAGTTTATATAATTTCTAAATCTACTTTGTGCAAATCTCGTCACAGTGCCACCTTCCTTCCTCCCGTCGTTTTGTTCATGAATGATTGATTATCGTCGTGAGTCTGTGGCGTGGGCGGTGTCACTAGAGTCCGGGCTCCAGAACCAGGAAGTCCACGTAGTCCTGGTCTTTGGTCTTGAAGGCTTCGGCGATGATCCGCACGGCCTCCTTGTGTTCCCGCCCCCTCAGAGACACGCCGTTCACCTCCACGATCACATGACCCACCCGCAGCTGACCGCAGTTATGGGCGGAGCCTCCTTTCTGCACAGAGCAGGGAAGAGAGGTCAAAATGGTGAAACGAGAACATGTCACAGGCAGCTTTAAATTGCTTAATGTTTGTAAAATGCAAAATATCCAAATGAACTGTTCAACTCTTTTTTTGTTGTTGATTGAGAGTAGATTGTTTGACTTTTTTTGGCTCACAGTTTTAATAAACAGAATTGTAATTTGACCCAATTTGCATTACACAATTCCTCACTTCCGAAATACGTGCTTGGTCAATGTTGAGTATTTTCCAGCATTTTAAACACCACAGCAGTGGCAGCAGATGGAGTATTATAGCTCTCGCTGTGACACATGCCATTTAAGTCCTGTTGGCGTCTAAAGGCATTCCCAGTTCGATTGTATTCATTTGAAAGCTGAGACGCAGCCGGAGCTCACATGGCTACTTGATATGTCAATAACAAAAGGACGTACTTCAGCGCTCCCGAATACAGCTGTTGGATTGATTCTCCCAGAGCAGGCATGGACCCTCCACATTGAGAGTATTAAGCTGCTGTCGATGTTAGCATTAGCCGCGTTAGCATATACGATTAGCCTATTTATTATAAAATCAAGGTCATGACTGTACTACAGAGATGGTATGGTCTTACAGCGTGACCCAATATGATAAATTACGATGCTTTTAGACTGTGATTTCTACAGTTCTGAAACGTTTACAATGATGCTTGAGTGATGTTCATCCAAACCTACGGCCATTCTCACTTAACTATGGCAGGCATGTATTTCGGAAGTGAGGAATTCATTCATATTTTTAATTATGGTAATTGCAAATGAGACCTCTGGTGTGCAGAGGTTGACAATTTATCGGGCAGGTTTACGATAGAATCATCACTAATGAATTCTCTTAATCCAAGGTGGAGACTACCACAAAGAATACGGTAACCGTGTGCCTGTCATGATGACTCACTGTGAGGAAGTGTGGGTCCTTTTATGCATGTTCTTGCATGGGGTAAGTTGTTATGTGCCCCCATTGATCCAAAACATGCCCAGTAGTAAATTGATTCCCCCCAGCTAGGCACTCCTGACCAAGCAGAGCTAAATATCTGGAGAAGGCTTCCCTGATGCTGCACTGCAGTCAGTGTCCTGCTGGTTAATTGGGGGAGCTGGGACATTTCCCGGTGGGCCTTCAGAGGAAAAATATGGATTATTAACGGGCTCTCACTGTTGGGCTGGTTCAGGACTGTTTAGACTCACTTAGTTGGACAGCTGCAGTATAGCCACCGTTTTTACATACTGAGATATGTTCTTACCTGAGCTTAGACGAGTTAATGCGTACCTGTCTGGTCTTTGTGCGTGTGCTCAGTCACGCAAAAAGACCAAAGATGTTGTTAGGCCTCTCCCAATATATTCCTATGGCTCCAAACGGGGTGAAGTTAGAAGCGACCACACTCTTCCACGGGCACAAAGACCAGACAGGATCAACTCGTCTAAGCTCAGGTAAGAACATATCACAGTATGGAAAAACGATGGCCTGTTCCTTTAAGATGTGTATTCATTACTCGTACACAAGATACCTATTTCAATTACTTATTTGCAAATTGTCCTTGGTCTTCTTGATTGAAAATGTTTTCTGGCTTTCTGTGTGTTATGTTTATGTACCGTTGGAACATGGCAATGGATATTGTACAAAGCAACTTTTGACGTGTATTGAGGAAGTACAAGAATGGATGTCACTCAATTTTCTCCATTTAAATGACAAAAAGACTGAGGTCTTGCTGCTCGGCCCAAAATATGCCCCCCTCCTCTTTTGTGGATTGGGGTCCCTTAGGTGAACACTTCAAACCAACTGTGACAAACCTCGGTGTGAAGCTGGACAGTGCTCTGAAGCTTGACGCCCAGATTAGCTCTGTTGTAATGTCCAGCTTTTATCAGCTCAGGCAACTGTCCAAGGCAAAACCATTTGTTTCCCAGCATTTATTTGAGATTTTAATTCATGCTTTCATCAAAAAACGTTTAGATAACTGCAATGCACTTCATGTCGGGCTCAATCAGTCGTCTCTCGCTCGACTTCAACTTGTACAAAATGCTGCTGCTCGGCTTTTAACTGGCACCAAAAAGCGAGAGCACATTACGCCTATTTGAGGTCATTGCACTGGCTCCCTATTTCATATCGTGTTTAGTTTAAGATTCTTTTATTTGTTTTTAAATGTCTTCATTGTCTTGCTCCTCAGTATCTGTCTGACCTGCTGCAGCCTTATACCCCTGCACGCTCCCTGAGGTCTGCAGATTATGTCCTTGCTGGTTGTTCCCAAAAGAAAATAGAAAACCAGAGTCCTTAAAATGCACCTTTTTTCCTTGGCCTTAAACACAGCCTGAGAAGTTTGACTTTTGAATGTTTATTTATTTTATTTTTTTTACCCTTCATTTGTTTATTAATGTAATTTTAACTGCAGTGTTCAGCACTTAGGTCGACGCTGTTGTTTTTAAAGCGCTCTATAAATAAAGTTGGATTGGATCGTTATCTTGTGTGTTCTTAAGATTTGCTGCAACACGATTAATACATCCCATCATATCTAGCTTAAGTTTAATTTTCCATGCAAATCTTCCGAGTATTGACTGAGGTGTTGAAAGTAACAAAGGAAACTTTTGTATAACAAGGTCTTCTGACAGCATTATCTTTTGTGCCAGCACAATGTGAAAAGAAAATGTGATGATGCACAGAATCAAACTTGAATTTAGTTTTAGTCTAATTTTAGTCAGCAAAAAAATTACTTTGACTAAAATCCTGCCGAAAGATTGTAGTTGATGAAATTAACACTGCTCTGAAAACAAACTCAGATTAATCAGGCTAATCGTTAGATAAATATATATATAGTATACACACAAATAGAAACAGAAATACTTTGAATATTCACAATGAAATGACTATGATTTGAAATGTCCATGAGTCGACAGTGAAGAAGCATCTTGGGCGTCCTCCCTAAACATTCGAACTAACCATTTCCACTCGTGTGCATGATCCAATTTGTTTAGCCCATTGATTGCTCTCAATGTGCCAGAGTTAGTCAAGTCTTTGAGCAGCTCAGCCGATCGAGCCATGGGGTTAATCCGTCATCCTTCCATTTTCACAAACGGCCGATTCGATTTCTCTTCCACACTGAACATGCTTACTCACTGTGACGCCCAATCACAAAGCTGCAGGTTCGCCTTCGCCCCGGGACGTACGCGGCCCAATAACAGTGATTCTGCAAACGGGCCCAAAAAAATAATAATGCTACAACGGCAATGAATCACCTGCTCCCTCTGCCGCCCGCGTGCCCCGAGGCAAGACATTAAATCACGGTTTTCCGTAATCAGCATTTCTCACGATGGGACAAACTGTATACTTGTGTCACGCAGAGCTTCAACATTTTATTGAATCATAGTGAATTCATATTTCACTATTGCAAGAAATAGATATTTCAAGAACAAATAAATGATTCTCCGTTTGTGTCTGTCTTTAATGGAAAGGACAATCGTTGTACGTCAAAAATGTGACATTTGATGACTAACAAACTGAATTATTAGAAGGTTATGTGCTATGTAGTAGTCTGATAGTCTTGTGCTTGTGCTGAGACACCCCGACCAGCTGTTCTTGGACACAACAACAACGTGCAAAATGGAGATTGTCACATGGATTTGTCAGTCAACGACCAATTCAGCAACTGCCACCTGAAATACACGGCCTAACCCAAAAAATATTTGCCACCTGGTTTGAACGAACTTTTATGATCTGTGGTTGTTGCAGGTGGTCACAGGCCGAATGAGATCAGCTGACGAGCTGAATATGGTTATTCCATACGCCTTCCATGCTCTGCCTGATACCGTCAGAACTCGGAAGCTAAGCAGGAAAGAACCTGGTTGGTAATGTAGAGTGGGAGTTAGTGGTTGGTGGGGGATGGAAGGGCCGGTGGTGCAGATTGGCTGCCTTGCTTCTGTCAGTCTATTCCAGGGCAGCTTTGGCTACAATTGTAGCTTTCCACCACCAAACACGGAGTGAATGACTATCCATCCATTTTCTTGCGCTTTATTCCGGGGCCGGGTCGCGGAGGCAGCAGTCTGAGCAGAGATGCCAAGACTTCCCGATCCACACACACCTCCTCCAGCTGTTCTGGGGGGACCCCGAGGCAACACCAGGCCAGCTCGGCGAGATAGTCTCAATAGTTACATTGAGAAAGAGTAGGGAGCGTGAGAGATTTTAACACATGAATTGGCCACCATAGATTCCAGAATTTAACCCCATTTGGGATGTGCTGGAGATGGCTTTGGGAGGTGGTCACACTCTCCCATCAACAATACAAGATCTTGTTGAACACTTTATTTATATAGCACTTCTCACAGACATAGTCACAAAGCGCTTTACATGGGTGGGCGGCACGGTAGCGCGGCGGTTAGCGCTCGTGGCTCACAGCACGGGTTCGACTCCCGTCTGGACGGGGCCTTTCTGTGTGGAGTTTGCATGTTCTCCCTGTGTCTGCGTAGGTTACTCTGGTTTCCCCTACCACTAAAAATATGTACAATAGGCCAGGATGAATGACGTGTGTGCATGATGGTGGTCAGAGGGACCGTTGGCGCAGATGTGTGCGGTCACGACAGCGTTTCTGTCAGTCTCCCCCAGGGGAAACTGAACACCACCGAGTATGGGATGAATGTACTATTGTCTCATGTAAAGCGCTTTGTGACATTGTAAAAAGCGTGTGAATACGTCCTCCTTTCACAGACAGATGTTATTTATACCATTTAATTTGCTCAAATAATATAAAAGCTCCGGCCCCTCCTACTCTGCGTTTGCCTGGCACTGACCACTTGCTAGATTAAACCTCCTCAAAGTGACAAACATCCACGTAACTGCCTCTCCATGATGAAACCGTAGCCAAAGTGCAGCATGTGACAAGTGTTAAAGATGTTGTTCGGGTCACGGGCACAAAGTGTGACACCAAAGTCATCCGCCCCCATTTTCCCGGTGCAGGTCTGTCTTTGTAATGGAAATGCCTGTTCTCCTGATGCGGTCCGCGGGGAGAGAGAGAGAGCGCAGCAGCGGTGATTAGCTGATGCTATCGGCTCTGAGCCAGAACAAAACACAGTGCCATGGAAATGTGCCAGCGCTCGCCGTCTCCGTCCGAGAGGAGGAGTGGGGCTGCGGGGGGAAAAGATGGCTGTTTATGGAGATTGGTTCAGGGTGAAACAAATGGGCAGAATTAGAAACCCCCCTTTGAAATGAAATTGGAAAACTTTCTCAATCATTTATTTCACTGGGAATCCTGTTGCAACTCACAGTGGGCCAACATTTACACTTTTTGTGTGTGCCCATTTTGTTTGTGATTTTCAGTATTCCTGAGTCAATACTGGTTTGTAGGCAACAACTCCACTCTCGTAATACCAACTAGACTCGCATTCAAATCGTGTGAAGCATCACAAAAGCAATGAGCAGATCAGGCCAAAAAGCATAAAATTATGTTGCAAAGTAAGCTTTTTTCCTGCACTAAGTAAGGATGGATGGCCACGTTTATTATTAGCGCCTTTCTACCTGCTTTAGGCACTCAAAGTGCTTTACATCAAGGAGCCAGTCACCCACAAGTGTACAAAGGCACTGGAGGGCAAGGTGGGGAGAAGTGTCTTGCCCAACAACAGTGTGCATCTGCGGGATTCGAACCGCCTATCCTCTGATCACAAGACGACCCACTCTACTCTCTGCGCCACTGTCGCCCCATGTGGCCGGATTTTTATTGACATTATTAATTGGCTAATGTGAAAACATTTAGACTCAAGAAGCAATTGGAAAGATTTATTGACATCAATATTTTGGCGATCAGATCCCGGCAGTAGATTATAGTTCGTATGGTTGGGTAGGTTAGAGTTGGGGATGTCTTCCCCCAGAGCCTGGACACTGGTGGTGGTATGAGAGACCGGTGAAGGATGCAGCAGGTGAAGCCACGGACAGAAGAGGCGGTGAATGGGTGGAGGTGGGTCACAGCACAGCTGGGAAGCGGACGAGCCATGAACACTCAAGCTTAAACACAGGACTGCGGGGGCGATGATTGGCTGCGACGAAAGAGTGGCTCTGTGCTGAGAGGCTGAAGTGGAGGCGTGACCCTCACAGATGTGATTATTAGCTGGAGGTAGGTGATTAGTCTTCCAGGTTGAATTTACACATAGGCTTCATTAAGAAAAAAGAAAAGAAATCTTGGCGTTACCTTTGACAAAGACATGTCCTAGTGTCACTCAAAACTGCTGACTAGGAATTGTAGTCAGCAATTTGGGAATTGCTAAACTGTAGCAGTTTATATTCTTGTCTAAACAAAAAGGAGCCGTTTCGTCTTGAGCAGGTACAAAGCTGCTGACTCGCACCAACAGAAGGGCTCATAATACTGCGATTCTAAAAGCCCTTCATTGGCTCCCATGGTCAAGCTCCCTCCTATATTAGAGACTTGTTATGTCCCTCGCTATACCCGCTCACAGAAGCTGAGGTCTTTGGCTCAAAACCTTCACGTGGTCCCTCGTATTCATTTCAGAACCAGAGGAGATGGCATCTTTCAGGTAGTCGCGCTGACGCTCTGGAGTGAGCTTCCCCCTTCCTTAACTTGGCTTGATTCCGTTGTTGCTTTTAAGAGCAAATTAAAAACCTACTTGTTTCGGGAAGCATTTTAATTCCAGTAGAAGCACTTTGTGACTTCTCTGTGAAAGGTACTATATAAATAAACCTTACTTACTTACTTACAACATAGATATTTTTTTGGATATAGAGTTATAAATGTAGCCCCCCCCTTTTCTTTTTTTGACCACTTACAGTAACACATTTTAGCAGAAGGCTCTTTGCTCAGTTCGGCGAGCACACAAAAAAAAACCCGGAGTGATATTTGCCCCGACAGCTTGACAGGTCACTACACCAGGCACAGGCTTTTAGGAGTTCTCAAACTCTGTCTGGCTAAACGAGAAAAATGGTGGAGAGGGGATGACGTGTTTCCAATGTCAACAGAAGGCAGTAATTTGTTTTCCCCTCGAAGAAACCAAAATGTACCTGTTTTACAGAACTTGAAAGAGGGTGTGACGAAGTAGCTTGTGGTAAAGAACAAGAGAATGTGATATTTTAAAAGTCACCAAGTAAAAGTCTAGTTTGCTATTTACAATTTTGCGCTTAATAACAAGACAGTAATAACATAGCTAGATACAAGGGATGCACCAATCCGATACGATATCGGCTATCGGCTACAAATATCCCATACTGAACTGATTCCTGTTTTGGCTCTCACCGTTATACTAACACAACTTTTACCAAAGAAAAATGAATATGGGCATGCTGTATCCTGAACCTGCAGAATTTAATCGCCGCAATATCTTTTTCAATATTTAGTGTAGAAAAGTCTAAAAACTCCATTATAGTTTATTAATAGCCTATAACTGATAATTGATCCCGTTTGCAAGAAAAGATAAGACTTTATTGATCTCACAATGGAGAAGAGAGGACCATTCACTGTTTTTACTCACAGCAGCCACTTTAAAGAAAGTCTCTTGGCATCAGTTAATATATCGGCAGATACTCAAATCTCTAATAGATATAGTCTACCACAAGTAAAACAGCAATTAACTACAATTTGCCAAAATGGTGAGCGAGAAAGTAAGGAAAAGCTTTCACCGGCGATAGAAAGGCCGTCCGGTTTCACCCACCTGTACAGTGACGATGCGCGGTAAGGGCTGCCGTGTGTTTGCCCCCCCCTCGATAGCGATGCCGAGAGTGTTGGAGTTTTTCATGACGCGGACTAAAATCGCAGAAGCCATTGGGACTGGAGACATCAGCTGTAGGGGCACAAGAGCGAAATGGTGAGGGACAGGAACGAGCGACTTCTGCCACTGAGCGTCTCTGGAGAAACGTGACTGTGGGGCAAAACTAAATCTGGCTCTCATAAAAACCTGCGATCAGATCAAGGCGGTTTGCTTGTGCAGACTTCCTGTGTGTGACTAGAATTGATCAGTTTGGTTGTTTGTCACGTCGAGCTATTGCCCAACACAATCCGAAAAATAAACATTTGTCGAGATGACGCTCAATTGACTAACTGAAGATCCAACATTATTCAGGTTTTTATAACTTTATGCCCTCCGCCTCCGTCATTATATTTGTGTTGTTTAACTTAAGTTGAGACGCTTGTAAAAAGAGGGAAAAAATACATACATTAATTAATTAAAAACATTTGCTGAACATTACTGATATAAATATGAGGAAAACATTTTTTTTGATCTTGGACCATAAGTGAAAAAATCCTTCTGAAAAAAAAAACTTGAAAAAGACTGGAATGTTTGGAATCTGTAGGAGCTACTGAAGTGGAGATGTTGTTGCAAGAGAGGAACAAGAACCTAATTTTGTGAAAACCCGCCATTAAAGTTCCTGCCTCCGCTCTTTCGCAGCGGGTTTCTCCCACAAAGGAAATAACCGTAGTTTGATTATAGCGTCATCTCGGGCGCTAATGCTTTGGATGTTTTGAGTATTTCTGTAAAGTATATGTATACTATACCATGTATGCATCTTTTTATGTTGCTCAATTAAACTTAACTAAATGTGAGAGAACCCGGCTTCTGAGGCGCGATTTCGGAGTTACTTCCTGGATACAGTGTCTACAGCTTCCTCACCGACAAAACGTCACAAAATAAGCATAGTAAATTTTGCCTTTTTTAAACTCTAATTTTTTTTTTTTTTTACTTATTGACCACTGCGTGAAAAATCTATGTTTTCATCTTCCTGGTCTCGCCTTCACACTTCAGCCTTTTTTGTTGTAATTTGTTTTAACCTTTATTTAAAGTGATAGTCTGGAAGTCTAAATGTTTTACAGATGTTATAAGATGTGCAAAATCAACCCCCTGGTCTTGCGTTTTGATGTAAAGTAAATTATATTTCTAAATTATATATAAAATTGTAGCCTATATTTTTTGTAAAGTCCCTCCTTCCCGGATCTCATCAACTAATCAGTCTAGTATCCTCCCGCGTTGACCAATGAGACGAGCTTTTCCTGTGAACCAACCTATCAGGTCTAATCAGGAGGGAGGGGGAGGAGCTTGATCGTTTACTTGAATTCTGTTCCTGCTCTCCTCACTTTGCAAACTAAGAAGGGCTTTCTGGTTAAAGAGGGGAGCAATTTGATTGTTTCTCTCTATCTCTCCTCACTTTGCAAACTTACACACAATCACTTTAACCGGTAAAGGCCCACTGAGATCAAGAATCTCTTTTTCAGGAGAGTCCTGCCCCCAGAACAATTTGACATTTCAGTTATTGTTATCACATGAATGACGTCCACAACAACTATCACAAAGTACAACTTCTTCTTTGTCAATGTAAAGGAACTAAGATTAAATTAAATTCACAAAGAAGCAAAGTAAATACTTCTTTCAAATCCCTTTTAACCTTTTCATATTTTTGCCAAAAGACTTGCAGTATTGGACATTTTTAATATCCACAATCTACAATTGTTATTGAAGGATGTTCTCGGATATAAATTATCTGTACAAAGATTGTGCTGATTCTGTCGAAAGTCTCAATTAATGACGCAGAGAAAAGCCCATTAAAGCTTTGGAACGACACTTTTCTTTGATAATTAAAGCGCTGAGAGAGACGACCTCTGCCGACACCAATCATCTTCTACATCTGAAATACAACACGCAGCAGCGGAAAGGCGGACGGCTTTATTTTTAGCCTTAATCCAACCTGCATATCGGCATCGGCACGGTAGTACAGAGGTTAGCGCTTGTGCTTCACAGCTAGCAGGTCCGGGTTCGATTACCATCAAGGCCTTTCTGTGTGGAGTTTGCATGTTCTCCCCGTGACTGTGTTTCCCCCAGGTACTCAGGTTTCCCCTACCACTAAAAACATGTACAATAGGCGCCAGGATGAATGAGAGTGCGCATGGGGGATGACAGATGGAAATTAGCCCAAGGCTACAATCCGGTATGGCTTGTTCATTAACTTGCACGGTCCTAAACAAACAAAAGTAAAAAGGTACTAGAGGTACTTCTGAAGGAGCTTGTTTAACCCCTTAACTGCCGTCTCCCCTGATCAGGGGGTTAGGGTTAGTTAACCCTAATCAGGATATAATTAGGGTTAAGAACGGCAAGTTGTGTTTCAGTCACACAGATCTCACACATATTTTTTAAAACTAGAAGGTCTTGGCTTTCAAATTAGGTATCACACTGGCATATAGCCAGCAGTCTACAGTCTTCCTGTAGACTGCTTATAGGACTCATGGGAATATTTAGGCAATAGTTCTCTCATAATGTGTACTATATATTGATTGGAACTTAAAAAAGAAAGAAAAGCTTGGAGCCACTGCCTCGGTTTTCAAACCTGCAGACTGGAGCCGCTGCAGATTCACGCCTGCACATCCACACTCGCACCTCGTTCCTCTTTCATTTACGAACTAAAGGCTCTGCTGTTGGAAGCTACGTTTTACCGCTGCACGCCACGGCGGGTCCGGGTGGATCCGTCGTCTATTTCGTGATTGTACGAAACACACGTGTGACATGCGCGGGCGGACAACGAGGGGGAGGGCGGACAACGAGGGGGAGGGCGGGCCAGCGCGCAGAATGAAGGGATTACAACGCGGAGGTCAGTCTAACTACAGTAGAATCACTCTCTGTTTAATGTTTAAAACCTCCTGTGCGTCAGTGATCTAAACCTAAACCTGACTCCTCCTCCACCTGAAATCAACTTTTAAGTTTCAAATTATATCAAATTATTATTCATCATTTGTAAATTTAATCAGAATACACCTGTGAAAAGAGCCAAATGTATTAGCCTTGTTCTAATATTAAACTGTATTCACACAAATAGAGCCTAATGATATTGGTAAAATCTTATCAATTATTTATCCTTATTAGTTTGTTCATTTTGTTACAAACAATACAATACAATGGCTCCATACAAAGGAAACATAATAGCAAAATATTATTTATTATTGCAAATTATGTCAAAATCTCGTCTCGTTCTCGTGGGATTTGTATCTCGGCCCACCACCACTGAGCTATGTTCTTACCTGAGCTTAGGAAGAGCGTGGTCGCTTCTAACTCCACCCCGTTTGGAGCCATAGGAATATGCTGGGAGAGGCCAAATGCTAACAACATCTTTGGTCTTTTTGCGTGACTGAGCACACACACAAAGACCATGCAGGTACGCATCAACTCGTCTAAGTTCGGGTAAGAACATTTTCTCAGTACGGAAAAACGGGGGGCCTGTTCCTTTAAAAGCATCCCTAAAACAGGGTTCAGTGCCAGTACATCAACAACAACAACAACAAAAAGAAAGGCAAGGCAACTTTATTTATTCCTCGCATTTCTTACACAAGGCAACTCGATGCGCCTGAAATGAAATACCATCTATGCTGTTTTCTCTTGCAATTCATCTTCTATTATCGTACATGATACAGTTTGACCAGGAAGCCCGGGCTCTGCAGGCGAGCAGTGCATGCTGGTTAGGCTGTCCAAGATGCCACTGACTTGCTCTGATGCAACCTGTGCGACGGTCCCGGTCTCTCGTGACAGTGAGGCAACTGCAGTGCCCGAGCTCTTCACCGCCTGGGCCCGCCTGCCTGAACTACAAAGGCCAAATGGATGATGAGAACGAAGGGGCGGTCAACTTGTGTGCTGACATCGGACTGACAGATGGGCCTGACTTCTTTTTGATCAGAAACATGTTGCCCTGCCTCCTCCTCACTCCTCTTTTCTCATCACAGAGACCTACCTCTGATCTGCTGAAATGCTTCTTATTTGACAGAAAGCGCCCAGGGCATTGTCCAACATATACATTTAAATTACTGTTGAGGTGTATGGCCTTTGTAATTAATTAACCGCAATTAATCACATTGAAGCATAATCTATTTCTGGGTTGTATTTACTTTTTAGAGATAATATTTAGAAGCTTCTTTGTATTTTCCTACATTTGAGCTCATTTGAAGTGGAGGTGTGAGCCCTGTGTGATCATCGCAAACACTTCAGAGACAATAACAGTTAGACTTATTTTGCCCCAAGACACTGGAGAGTGATCGTTTTGAATAAGTTTGTCGGCTTACCTATTACCTAAGTTTGACAGTAAAATTGTTTTCGACTTTAAGCTGTGTTTATCCGTCAGCAACGTCTTGCAGGAAAAAGGAAACTGAAAAAGTGTCTGTGTCGCTAAAGTAAAGTGTGATTAATTTCTTACAATATTTTTAATCGCACTAAACCTTATGTAATTCATGAATTGGAATTAAACGATGACATTTTTTGGGTCACATTTTTGCCTCTTTTTATGTTGCCTTTTTGTCGCTCTTTTGTCGTCTTTTCATCACGTTTTTGTTGCTAATTAGTCCAATTTTTATGGCTCTTACATGTAACGTTTTTGTTGCTCTTTTGTCACTTTTGTTTTCTTTTTTTTTCTTGGTTTATTTGGTCGGGACAGTGCATGTTAATAAACATACATGGGTCTCATGCATGTAAACAAGCCACACCGGATTGTAGCCTTGGGCTAATTTGCATCCGTCGTCCCCCATGCACACTCTCAAACACACTCTCATTCATCCTGGCCTATTGTACATGTTTTTAGTGGTAGGGGAAACCGACGCAGACACGGGGAGAACATGCAAACTCCACACAGAAAGGCCCCGTCCAGGTGGGAATCGAACCCCGGACCTTCTAGCTGTGAAGCACGAGCTCTAACCGCTGTACTACCGTGCCTACCGTGTTGCTTTTTCATCCTCGTTTTCGTCGCTATTTAGACGCTTTTTAAAAGAAGCTTTTAGATTTGGGTAAAGCCAAACTGGACAAAGTGTGCTCGGTTCAGGTGGGCGTTAAGAGGTTAATCTCGCAGCATCACCATCTATGTCCAGCTGTATTGACTTGGACACTAATACAAAAGGAATATACGATAAAACAACAACTTTACTTGGCTCCATGTTCCTTACGAGGATCCCGCTGCACGTTTGCGTTTTCTTAAATCACACTCACTTGTCTGTTGACTCCAGCCGCCGGCCCCTGTGTCCCGGGCCCCTCGGCGTGGCCCTGTTGGCTCTTACAGGGGCGAGGGCTGCCGTCTTTACTCAGGGCCCCGAGTTCTGCGATGTCCACTCCGCTGTCCTCACTCAGCGTCTGCCCACTGTCCGACAACTGGGAGAGAGTGCCCCCTAGAGACCGTCAGTGCAAACGGCATCATGAATCATGGCAAACACAGCCAGGACATTCAGCTGAGATACGGCTTCAGACTGAGCCCATTTTTTACCTCCCAAGAACAAGATGAAATCCTCTGGACAACTTTATTACTTTGCAAGTGCCATCAATCTTGAACATTTTAAAACTACACCTCCTGCCAAACGTCACACAAAAGAAGAATGCTTAAAAAAACGATATTTGTAATACATTTCTGGGAGATTACATTTTGGAAACTCTGCTACCAAGGCAGATCTTTCTTACGATAAAAAAGATGACATGTCTCCATCCAGGGTGACCGTCTGACTTGTGCGTCCTTGTCGATTAATTGTGAAAACAAATGTTTTACAAAGTCAGTTTCCCCACTTCTCAAATTCTGTTGTCACTGTGTTTTATCTGTCCAGGGTAATTAACATCAAACCACATTTTTTATTTAAGACAGTATAACAGCAACTGGAAGGTTGCCAGGACAACCAGTGCATGTTGTCACTGTGTCCTTGGGCAAGACCCCTAACCTAGTAATACATTGCGCTAATTAAAGAAAACAAGTTGTGCAGAGGAATACTACATTGAGAGAAGGATAACACATGAATTACATCAACAAAATAAAGAAGAATGAACTGTTCTTCAGAACATGAATGTTTCAGTTGCCTTTCCAGTTTAATGCAGCGTTCATGTGGCCCTCTGGAAATGGGCAAAACATTTTCCCCAGTTGGGAAATGCTCATGTACGCTCGCTCAACTGGGGAAAACAACTGCAGAACTCAGGTCAAAACAAAGCTTCTTGTTCTTGTTCTTTTATCCCCTAATGTGAGCTTTTTAGTTAAACACTGCTACTTTTTGAGTTTAGTGTGAGCTGTTGTCATCCTCAAAGTAACACAATTGCGAGTGCTATTTTCTCACAAACTACCGTTTAGCTTTTAGATGCTAACAACACATTTACATAAATGATTAGCTGAGCTAAGGGCTAATCAGTGATAAAATATATTTTTTACTAGCTGACATCAAAATCCCAGAGAATGTGGTGGCCGTCTGATAACTTGAGTTTTTGAGTTAAAATGGCTTTTTATTTTTAAATTACAATGCACAAAAAATTCAGGAGACGGGAACACATTTGAAGAAGCATTAACATTTAAGAAAAGACTGAAATATGAACAGCTAAGAAAAATACAAGAATCACAAGCATTTAAGGAGAGGTTTGTAGGGCTTTAAATTACAGCGTGAGCACACTTTTTCCCACCTAAGACCCAATTGAGACAGATAAGATAAGACCACTCAGAATCCTGTTGGCGAGGCGCAGTGTGGCCCGTTGGTAGATGTGCTACAACGAGAAGAGCTCCTATTCACCTACAGTATGATTTTCTAAGCGGGGTGGACTCGGCGCAGCAGCTTGTTCTGCAGCTGAATGGAGAGGCTGCCCCTCCATGCTGTGACGCTGTACCACTACACTCTCCAACACGGCATGGTAGAAGATTACATGTTTCTTATCCACCCCGCGGATTCTTAAGCGCAGCAAGCAACACAGCCATTGCAGCAGTCTACCGCACAGATACTAAACGTGTGTGCTCCAGGTTTTGTGAATGAAACCCCCTAAATACTTGTGACCTGAGCATTATCTGGATCATGTTTAACGACTGGCCTATGTTCACATGAAAACACAAAGTCTTTGGTTTTGTTTGAATTTACAGTACTTGAGTATTTTCTGGACTATAAGTCGCTCCGGAGTACAAGTCGCACCAGCCAAAAAATGCATAATGAAGAAGAAAAAAACATATATAAGTCACTCCGGAGTATAAGTCGCACAAGCCGTGGCTACTACCTGGTCACGGAGGCGTAACTGCACCGTTGACAAGCCTCTCCCGGCAGCACGTTGTTCAAGCACTCATTTGCGAACTCGTTCCTCTAGCTGTGGCCGTCTATCTTTTCGCCCGCGATTCATTTTTCTTGTTTTCTTCATTGCAGTAAGAGTAACCTCCGCTTTTTGCCAGTCCCTCACAAGTTTCTCGCTCACTCAAAACTTTCTTTCTGCTGCTCGATTACCGTTTGGGCTGCATATTTCACTACTTGCAGCTTGTAATCTGCAGAATATGATTTCCTTTTTGTGTGGGTATTTGAGTTCAGAGTTGCAGATACTGGTACACTAGCCTACAGCGCCCTCTAGCAGCTGTCAGTGTGAAATTAAGGACCATGGGAAATGACATATTACGTCGCACCCTCAGCCAAATTATGAAAAAAGTGTGACCTATGCTGCATCCACACCGCACGCTTTTCGGGCGTCAAAAATGCGCCTAAAGCCCGTAGTTGGACGCTTGTGTTTACTGAAGTCAGACGCTTGTCACAAATGTGACCGAGCGTCAAGAAGAAAAGTCTGCAATAAACCACAAATGCGTGAAGCCCGGCTCAGTGTGTGATCATCATAAAGGCTGCTCTATGTAGTTAAGCCATACCGCCTTTGCTCTGCCCAATCCTGTACGGCCTTTAAGCTAAGCAGGGAAGGGCCTGGTCGCTACTTGGATGGGAGACCGTTTGGTAACACCAGGAAGCTTAGCTAATGTAGTGAGTGAGTAAGTGGTTGGTGGTGGTCGGATGGCGCAGACGGTTGCCTTGCTTCTGTCAGTCTACCCCAGGGCAGCTGTGGCGACAATAGTAGCTTACTACCACAGAGTATGGAGTGAATGAATAATGCAATGTAAAGCGTCTTTGAGTGTCCAGAAAAGCGCTATATAAAACTAATGCATTATTATTATTATTGATATTATTAGTGTATAATACCTGTTTCACGGGAGAAAACCAGAGCTCGATGCGAGCTAACTGAGCTAACAAGCTGTGGTCTTCTCCCGGAGCTAATTGTAGATGATGTAAGCATTCAACTACAAAATAAGCCAGCCCAGCTCAGTGTGTGATCGATTCTTTATGTAGAAGGTGGTTTTATTGACTTTATTTGTGCATGTTTCTCATTTTCACGTGATGACCGGAGATTTAGCTTGTAACATTAGCTTTCTCTGGTGGTAATGCTACAGGCATCATCAAGGCCCAAACACATTCCCAGCGCAGATTTAGCCATTGAAATAAGTCTTTTCTTCACTGCTTTTAATCCTGGGTGTTTAGGCCAAAGAAACACTGATGTGTGTCTTTGTAAAAGTCCCAGAGCTACTGTAGCTCCGGTTCACAACACAACTTTGTGTGACTTTTTGAAGAAACTGTACTTTTTATAATAGTTACATCATTCAATACTTTTTACTTCTACTTGAATAATGTTATATTACTCTTACTTGAGTAAAAAAAAAAAAGGCACTTGTGCCGCTGTGAGTAAAACAATGTTTTTTCCTGTCAACGATATTTTCTTTGTAAATATTAGGTCATAAGTTTTGTTTCTTTTTTTCTACTTTTACACTCAAACAGTTACTAGCAAGTAGGAAGTAGCTTTAACTTGAATATTTGAGTATTTATTGGGTCACTACTTTTTATTTGTACTTGAGTAAGATTATTTCAAAGTAACATTACTCTCACTTTATATATTTTGAGATATTTTGGCTCCTCTACCCTCCTGAATATTGTCACACTAATCTACAAATCTTTAAATTTCTTGTAAATATTATTCAGATGTACTGCCGTCCTTACGGAGCAAATATATGTTTTATTTCCTGGATAAAAACTCCTGCTTCTATCTGTGTAGAACGTAAAACTCCAGTGCTTTAAGTCCTGCTGTTTGACAATGTACCGTTCACATTCATTCAGTCCATCATGATAATTACATGTATACGTATATAGTTGTTACTTTGCTTTTTGACCCTGTACTCCTCAAATAAGTCAACCACATTCATCCAGCGTGACCCAATCTAAAGACCCCTCACCTCTCTGTTGCGTCCTGCAGTCCGCCGTGAGCCGGTTGCCGTCGACGATGACCCGATGACCCAGAGCGGGTGAGCAGGGCGGGTCTGGGCTGCAGGTGGGTGCCGGGGGCGTGACCAGAGCGGGGCAGGGCGAGGCGCAGGGCGAGAGGTGCGGAGAGGCCAGAGGAGACACCCCTTTGGACGAACAGGCCGACTTGGACAGAGCGCAGGACTTCTCGTACGAGCTGGGTCTGGAGTAGAGCTGAACGACAGGGCAAAGACAAAGAAATGACAAGTTGAATGTCACCGTATGTTTGGAAACACACTGTCTATGGAGGAGGGTTAAATTATTCTACAATCTGTTGAATAATTTGGTGGTGTCGACCTTCACCAAAAGTGATGTAAGTTTCACAACAACATAAGACTAAAATAGGAAGACATTAATATTGTCAGATAAGCCTCTTTAGTTTCCATCTGCTGATATTGAAATAGCATTACACATCTGGAGGACAGTCTCACCTCTGTCTTGGCTGGGACTGAGTTGGAGTGCAGGAGCCCGGGGAAGACGTGGTGTCCCGAGCCGGGCCGTCCACCCGTGTGAGGGGCGTGGGCATAGAAGTGCTGAGGAAGGGGCTCCGAATGACACTGGTGCTGCTGCAGGGCCGACAGCGACGCGTGGTGCCCGGGACAGCCGCGGGGGGACCAGGGTCTCATGGACTTGTGGAGACAGTCCTGGAGCAGGCGGTTTGAACCGGACTGGACCAGCCGCGCAGTGGGCGCCCTGTCTCTGGAGGAGCGGCTCGGAGGTCTGCACAGGGGTGGGGACTGTGCCACGGCCACCATGTCCTCCTGAAAGACAACAGCGTTTCAACACACATTTGTAGACCATCTCAAGGCTCATCGTCAGGCGCGCACAAAGGTGGAGGACTAGCCTATTGTGCACACTTTGGAAACTAGGGCTGAAATAATGGCAAAAGCAGCAAATAATTATTATACTTCAGCCTTTTTGCAAATATTTTCACCCTTGGACATGTATAAACTGTGCACTGTGAACAGATTTCCAAACAAGCCGGCCATTTTTTTTGTCTTGAACTTTCCGAATTTAGTTCACCCCCTGTTCTTTACTCCACTCCTGTCCTGAACATCGCAGAATGGCAAGTCAAGAGCGTCGATTTTTGGCAATTACACTCTGTGCCCAACATGTGAGGCTTTCATTCCTTCCGCCTCTAACAATATATCAGTGGTTCAGAAAGCCGAGTGCTGTGTAAGTCAGTTATGAATAGCCATTGTGATGTTTCTTTCTCGCGTTGAGACCTTGTCACACATTTCTGCTTTTCTGTGGTAGAAACGGTTGAGATAAAGTAAGCAGGTACTGGACAAGATGTGGACTGATAAGAGTTTTGTGTCACCTCAAAAGGGATTATTGTAAACCCTTTCCAAAAGTAGCATTCAAGGCATTTTGGATAGTAATTACAGTTCCGGTTCTGCTTTTTTGGATTTTATCGGGGAACATACACTGCTTTAACAATGATTATGCACATTGTATTTCAGTGTCATAAAGGTTTTTTCAATGAAACCCATCGATGGTATTATTTCTCATGGCTCTTTGAATCACTGACATCATTAGTTGTCAGGTAAACCCAGTGAAGGGAAAAACTACTGAAAAAGGACGTTCCACATTATTAAGCAGACCACCATTTTCAAGCAATATGGGAAAGAAAAAGGATCTCTCTGCTGATGAATAGCGTGAAATAGTTGAATGCCTTGGACTAGGTATGAAAACCGTTGATATTTCATGAAAGATCAAGCGTAATCATTGTACTGTTAAGAGATTTGTGGCTGATTCAGAGCACACACGGGCTTGTGCAGATAAAGGCACAATGGCCAGACAAACACATCAGATTAAGAGAACAGCTGCTACAAAGCGGCACACAGGTATGTGAAGCTGCTGGTGCCTCTGGAGTCTCCCGAACATCAAGGTGTAGGACCCTCCAGAGGCTTGCAGTTGTGCATAAACCGTCTATCTGGCCTCCCCTAAAATGTTCATTGAATGCTCACTAACAGAAACGGCTCATATGTTTATGAGTGTTCAATAATAATTCATACCTTTAGGTTTTACACTTTGATTTAGGCTATTTATGTCTGGATTGTGAGTATACTGAAAATGAGTCAATAAGATACAATATAATGTTACATTTCAAGTGTTGAAAATACAAACAAAATAGAAATGGAACTTACTTAGAATTGACTAAGATTGAAGAGGAGTCAGGAGTAACATGCTCTATAGCCTACAATACAGAAACTTGCCAAAAGAATGGGAACAATGTCAAATAGCTGATCCTGGTTTTGAAAATGTGAAGACTAACCTGTAGTAATAATAATAATAATAATATGAAATACATGACATTTATTTATTTGGTAACCATCTGATTATTTTTAGGTTATGACATTTTGATGATAAATAGGAAAATGTACGGTGTGGTCTCAGGACTAATTGTTTGACAAAAAAATAACCTGAGCACTGGAGTATAATATATTGATATCTTGATATTAGCATGTTTTGTCACCCCTCTTCCCCTACCCCCCGTTTCACAATCAAGGATGAGAGAAATATAATTTCGAATCAGTCACATGGTTTGACAAATAAAACATCTTGAATCTTTTGTAGAAAGATCCTTGTAATTACAGCTGAGATTTGCCATTTTAGAATTCGAAGGTTCTATCTGCAAATTACTTATTAACAAAGTCAGATTATATATGTAAATAATATTCTTTGTCCTGCCTTCACCTCCCATGTACTACTTAAGAAATATATTACCCATTTTATTTTTGTTATATGCATGGGCCAAACGTTAAACCTACTTATCTAAGAACTACTCAGGACGCAGAACCCTCTACTTGGACGAATTGTAAGCATTTTGTCTGGGACTTCCAGAGTAAAATTCTTCTAGATTAAGTACACAGGTAGTAGAAATAATAGAGAATACTAATCCAGGAACAGGTTTGTGTCACCTCAGAAGAATGAATATAATCCCTTTTACTGTATATACAAAAGACAGACATTTGACAATGAATTTTGTTTGATATCCTGTTGAATTCACTCAAGCATCTTAGTTCGACAAAGCAGTACCACTTTCTAACCTATTGTTAAGCACAAAGATAACAGCTATCCATCACAGCGCATTTTAGCCATGTATTTATCCTTTTGTCCTAATGTCCCGTATTAAATTTGACCAAGAGGGTTTTAAATCAGAGCTACTTTGGGTCCCGTATCCCGCTCCTGTCCTGTCTGTCATGCACAGAGACAGCTGAAGGCACCTACAGCTCAAAAACAAATCTGAGTCCCAATGACTTTACGCGGAGGAAAGGTCAGCGCCAATTTAAGGAAGTAGTCCTCGGGTAACTCTGCAGCTGAGGCCAGACTCTCGCTGAGACAAGGATGGATGATGGACACAGACATGGTTCAATGACAACTCATTTTTACATCCGAAACACAAGAAAAGAGAAGAGCACTACAATACGGACATGGGTGGGCCCAGGTGAGTCTGTGCCCACCCCCTTTTGTGCTGCTATATCCCGACTGCAGGGTGTCATAATTTCCAAACTCACAAACGCATTTAGTAAGTTGGTAAGGCTGTTCATTAAACTCTCTTCTACAGCGTAAACATCTTTGATTAAATCCAGCCTGCAAAATTAAAATGTGTCAAAAACCAAAACAAGCGTAGAGAGTTAACAGAGGCAGAGAATTGATTTTGGGAGTAATTTGGACATGCAATTTAAATATTGTACGTCCTGATCCTCCTCCCTCAGGAACTTTCTGGGGAGTTTGCATAATCTCCGACCTCGCTGATTTCCCCCATCAACCCAAAACATGTATAATCAGTTAATGCCAAACTACGTGACACTCATGTTAAACACAGAGCAGTTGGCCCCTGAAGCAAACAAACGGCTTTTCACTGACATATTATGTTCTTACAAGTTCAAATTCTCAATCTTTTAATTCTCAACCTGATTTCGTTTTGTGCAGCAGAAGGTCTCAGTCAATGGGCTTGTATGCACACGAGCGTCATGTGACTTCCGAGTGGATCCTCAGGGGGCGCTGCTCTTCCTGTCCTGTTAGCTATGAGTCAGTAGAAGTGTCTTGTCAAAAAAAAATAGTGTAAAAAACATCGCGTCAGGAGCCAAGAATTTATTGGAGGAAACTTTGTGCTCATCACGGTAGGTGTTTTGTCTTGAAGCAAATGGCTAACACTAAATAGAGTTCAGGATTGTGATGTCATATCGCTAAGGATCATGGAATTTTTTAGCAATAATAAACTAATGACGATTTTAAAAGGTAAAATACTGGAGTTATTGTTCGCATTGAAAACACTTGGACACTGCAGTGTGTTTACCAGTAGTGACTCAGCAGCCAACGGAGTTGTTCCACGGCTTTTTTCTCCACTTTTTATTCTGTTTTTAGCCCATGTTAGTCTATGGAAAATGTTTGCTAACGCCCACGAACATGGCGGATCTCCATGGTAACAGTGAATTTCCCCAAACTTATAAAAATTAAAATAGCACGATTTTGAACGAGAGGCTCAAAAAATAATCGGCCTGTCTTTAGTAAAAATACTAGTTGATTATTTGTTGTTGCTAGTTGTTAGCTCTGAGCTAAAATGTCCTACCTCAATGAACACAGACGTTTCCTCCAGTCAAGTATTTACAACCAACGTAATGTTTTTAACACATAGCCAGTGACTTGCAACCAGTATCTCTCTGTCTGATGTTTTCTTGAACTATTAGTTGATTTGGGCAAGACATCGCTAATCCTTATTGGGAAAACAGCGCGACTGGAAGGACCTCTGGAGATCACACCTGGAGTCACATATATAGAGCCTATAGCACAATTTATCAGTTGATTGAAGACATGGTGGGTGCTTTAAGGACCTGACATTTTACCTCACTGGTGATGAAGGGTGTTCAGATGACAGACAATAATTAGCCTATGCAAATACAGACTTCCTGAAGCAGAGAGCATGTTCTAATCTATGGTGAGTCTAAGCCTGTCATGAATAATAATATATTCAAAACATCCCTGCATGCACTAGGACACAGTGTGAAGTGTGAGAAATGAATGTGGGTTTGTAATTATGTTTACAAACCTCTGGTATTTCTACAAATGTCAAACAGACAACAGCATGTGACCTACCAGCGCCATGTTCTGTAAGGCATTCATGTTCTGCTCCTGGTCCTTGTCTATCCAGCCTCCGACCGTCCCATCAGCCTGGAGAAGAGAAACATAAACAAGGCTTTACTCTGGCTTTTAAAGCGCTTATGAGGTTTGCATGTTTCTGATAATTAGTTTGGAGGAATGAATGATATTTGCACCAGCCAGCGTGTCACGACAGATCCAAAAATCGTTCATGTCCATGTTACATTTCCCCACGTAAATTTACTTTAAAACCATTACACAAATACAGAGAAGTAAATAATAATTCAATCATTCATCAATCATTTCAAGCCCAATTTCTTTTTATGCGAGAGTTCCATATTTTAAAGACAAAACTGGGATGTGCTGCATGGCCCTTTGGTACAATATGTTTCAAGGCAACAGCAATGGAAATTCTTCCTCCTCCTGTGGCCAAATATACTGTAAATATAGTGGCTTTTGGACAACGCAGCATTGGTATTTTATGATTTATAACTAACTATACACCCAGGTGTGTGGACACAGCTACATTTCATTATTTGACTAACTGTTATGATCTGCCTTTGCTGCAGTTGGTCAGGTCTAGGTTCAGCAACACTATGTGCCCAAAGAATGAGATCAGCCAACGACCTGAACATCCTGAATGACCAGGTTATTACATCCATGGATTTTTTTCTTCCCTGATGGCACATATTCCAAGATGATGATGCCAGGATTCACTGGGCTCACATTGTGAGTGGTTCGGGAGCATGAGACATACTATTCACACATCGATTGGCCACCACAGAGTCCAGATCTAAACCCCATTGAGAACCTTTGGGATGTGCTGGAGAAGGCTTTGCACAGTGGTCACACTCTCCCATAATCAATACAAGATACAAATAATGCAACACTGGATCTTTTGAGATTGCAGAAGCTTATTGAATCAAAGCTAAAGGTGGGCCAACCAAATCACATTTTTAATACACATATGCCTTCTTTGTCTTCTTCTGGTTGATAGGAATAAAGTAGTCAACATAAAACACAAGGCTTATAGGCACAAAGTGTTATTTGTAGTGGGGCAATCTGAGCAACGAAATGACCAGAAGGAGTCCACTGAAGCTGTCAAAACTTTAAATCTCGAACAAATGAAACAAACACTCCAGGTATGTATTCCTTGAAGAAATAACATTATAATAGGTTTAGTTGATCAGAATACAGGCACCGCAGTGAGCTGAAGGCCTAAAAGCTGCAGTGTGTTGGTCTGGCCTCTTTAATGCAGATGGCAGTCAGCGCCTCAGAGGACATTATAATGAGAGCGCCACATTCACAGGCCAAAAAACAAGCAGCTCATTTTGTTCTGGGGAGCGCTGAGATTTTAGGACATGGGGACAGCAAGTTTCAGACATATTTATTTCAGCACACAACAAAATGAGCAGTGAGTGTGAGTAGATGTTGACATTTCGTTCATAATATGGTAATTAGGTGGATAAATATAGATGGCATTTTAAAGAATCTCTACTGCCCTTTTGTGTCATCCTTACAGGAGGAAACCAAGAGTAGCAGACATTTGTTGTAAGCTCATTTGCAGCTGCATTGATTTTATAAAAGCCATTTTTTCCTGCTGCAGTAACATTGTCACGTACCGCCTTTGCTTTGCCCAATCCTGTCAGATCTTGGAAGCTAAGCAGGGAAGGGCCTGGTCGGTACTTGGATGGGAGACCGTTTGGTAACACCAGGAAGCCTAGCGAATGTAGTGAGTGAGTGAGTGGTTGGTGGTGGTCGGCGGGGCCGATGGCGCAGACTGGTTGTCTTGCTTCCGTCAGTCTACCCCAGGGCAGCTGTGGCTACAACAGTAGCTTACCAACACCGAGTATGGAGTGAATGAATAATGACGACAGTGTAGCACCTTGAGAAACTTGGTAATACAGGCTTGTAAAGCGGAATACAAGTGTAAGGCCTTATTATTATTATTACGTAGCTTACCTCCACGGTGCGTTTTTGCTTCTTTCCTCTAGTTTTTGCCTTGGCACCTCTGAGTAATTCCATAAACCCCACCAAAAGGCATTATTTGTCCACTATGTTCTCATCACAGCCCACAAAGGTTTCCTGTTATTCCTTCAGTCATGTGTTTTCCAGTGTGTGCGTCCGGGGACAGTGGACTGCTTTTGCTATGGGAACGCTACATGTCGAAAACCGTATTGTGTCGCGTACAGCGGCCTGACAGGGCTGGGTAAATGCGTGGAAACGAGGCTCTTGGGAACTGCTTCCCCTTGGCCATGACAGTGAAAAATGTCTGGCTCCAATGCTGTTTCCTAATGCATTTCTAATGCCCCAATTTTTCACTGGGATGAGTATATCAGCACGTTGGCTTAAAGCTTCATGATTTGTAAAATGCTTTAAAATTAGATGTTCTTTCTCAAACGTCTTCTTTTTTACAATATAATGAAGGAGGACAAACACATTTCATTCCACTACAAAATGGGTACAGGGCTTTTATCCAGCAAACTTTAGACCAAGGGTCGGCAAGTTGGCTTGGCTTCGGGCCAAAATTTTGGCGGGCCGGCCGGTCAATTGATAAAAAATAGATTTATTCATGCATGGATATTCAATACTAGATAACCCCAAACTATACATATTTTTTGTTTAAAAATAAAATATTGTTTGAAACAATACTGTCCCTGAGTCTGTCGGATGTTCGTGGGTTACACAGCACTAGCAAAAAATAAAGTTAGCATCACAAACATGTCGCTTTCCAAAGGACAACAAAGAAAAGTGGACAGTGAAAACAGGAGTTTCAGGGAGGAAAGGCGACAAACATATGGTTTCATCCTACCCGGATATGTGAATGCCAAACCTCTCTGCCTCATCTGCAACGAGGTCATCTCCGTTTGCAAAGAGTACAATATTCAGCGACATCAAGAAACGTAACATGGGTCATTCAGTGCGTCCTTTCCACTTCAATCTGAGTCAAAGCGTCTCAAAGTCAATGCTCTTCATGACAGTTATATCCGGAGCAGCAGGGTCCTAGTCCGAGGCCTGACCACACAGGAAAAGGTATCCAGTGCCTCGCTTAAAGCGTCCTGGATTTTGGCCCGGTGTTACGCCGAAAACTGCATGACCGCCGAAAAATGCACCCCTTCTTACCGCATCAGATGAAACAACGACAGGAAGGTTTCTAGGACTGTCTCTTAACAAATATAGCCCATTTGTGTGTATTTATTTATGTAAGACTGACTAACCATAGCTCATTTAACCAGAAGAGATCTTTTTTTTTTTTTAAATGTCTTTAAAAGTCAGGGATATTTTTTGGTTGAGCGTGTGATATGAGGAGTGTGGCGTGAGAGCGTGTGAAAGCACTCAAATGCGTGTGTCTGAGTTAAAGTATGAGGATCGGGACAAATTACAATTTAAGCTAGAAGTTAGGCTGCTTAGAGTTAAAATGCAACAGTGGAATGATGTTGTGCCAAACACAAGCAAATATCAGGGGCAAAACATTTGCAGATAAAGAACAATTAAGTCTCTGTTAGGCTTTTATATATATATATATATATATATCCTCTGGCGGGCCAAAAAATATTGGCCCCCGGGCCGGACGTTGCCGACCACTGCTTTAGACTATTGCTCCATTGGCAGAACTTCTCAAACTACACTTTAATCTTGGCAACATCTACTGCAAATGTTAAACTTAACTTTGTGCACATAATGCATCTTTTTCCCCGTTTACACTTGATAACTAATCTCCAAACCCGACACACTCCTCCGCGCTTAAGCTAAAACATCATCAACTGCTCCATTATCTCCTGTTAATTACAGCTATTGGCGAATCCAAAAGTTCGCCTCTATTCCAACCCAGTGCATCCATCCATAATGCGACAGTGCCGTGTCATAACACCGGCCTCTTGCTGGCTAAGTGAGCGACTGTCAATTAAAGGCAATTAGCTTCTTATCGGGGGGCTATAATTTCCTCTGCCACAATAATGGGACTCCGCACAGGCGATTGGACCGATCTACTGCCGCGGCTGCAACGATTTTAAATAGTCAGAGAGCCACTAACAAGTGTACCGCGGGCGCCGGTCGGAGAGAGGGCTAAACGGGTCAGGGTCTGAAGCTTTGAAGCGTAATTAGATTTATTTCAGTTAAAGTGGGCACAGGAGGTCAGACGGGTTGGAGAAAAATGCGGGCCAAATTCAAAATGTTAATCGTACACAGCCAACCGCCGCCACCTGCTCACGCCATCAGGCAGAGCTACTTGGTGTTTTCAAAGTCCAGCAAGCTTTATCGGGCTCATTCCGATGCTCATGTTTCAAACACAGGTTTAATAAGCAGCAGATTTTAGGTCAAATACTTTATTGTTCCCCTATAGAAATGTGTCCAGCTGGTGCATGTTTTGGGTTGACTGGGGAGACAGGGTCAACCAACGGGAACCCATCCAGACACGGACAGGGCACGCAAATTCCTTAAAGAGTGGTCTGGGAATCAAATCTTCTCTCCCTTAAATCTCAGATGAATTGTTTTGATGTTTTTAATCAGTCAGCCTCATGATCAATTCTTGGATCAACAAAACCCTTTGAAGAAAAGCTGTATTTAGACGGGACCAAACTGGACATACCAAATAGATATTTTTGTTTTGGCTGAGGCTTGTCAAGAGTAAGACTGGGCACCTTTAAATGATACCAGTAGGTATCGGAAAATAAGGGTTAGGCTTTACATACCACATTTTGATGCCTGTTGGTCCAGAGACAGCACTAAAGGACTTAGTTGTTTGAGCTCATATAAATGATACATATTTAAAAGAAATAGTCCTTAATGGAATAAACAAACTTTATTGCTCTGTTTAATTAGCCAGGCTATCGCCAGACTAAATATTACAAGTGATATTTAGATCATTTGCTCATAGGGGAGGTGTGGTTCACGATTGTCCATAGCCGTTTATTGGGCGCTATGAATGTCTATCATGCGTCTGCACGTAGCTATAGCCAATCGTATCAGATGACGCATGACGTACCCGCTGTAAACTTTCGAGCTAAACTATTCAGAACACTAAACCTTGATCGAAAGATGGCGTCGCGTCTGCTGTTGTCATGTTGGATCCGTAAATATATAAAATTTAAAAAAGGTATCCTTAAACAAACTACAAGCTTCCGTATGTCGAATAGCGCGTCATCGTCTTGCCGTCCCTCCTCGTTCCGTGATTGGTCCCCGAATCCATGCGAACATTTTAGGCTACTGTTTAATGGTTCTAGACAACAAATATTTTCGTATAGGTCTTAAAAAAGTATTGCTCAGGTATCAGTATTGAAAAGCAAGTACCGGTATCGGAAAAGTGTAACGGTACCCAGCCCAAGTCAAGAGTGGTTGAAGGTGGGTCCCAAAGCTGTTGAGAACCACCGATCTATTTTTCTAAATCGCCTTTTTATTCTCCAAGACAGGTCAGGTGTGAACGATTTTTCACTCAGTGATCAATATTGAGATTTGTATCTAGTTTTCCCCCTGAACACTTCATAGACCTAAAGACGTGTGAAATATAAAGGGGCAGATGTTACAAAACTTTAGGACACATTTTCTCTAAATAAGGATTTCTTTACACTCTTGCAACAACATCTCCACTTTGGCCCCTGTAGACTTTCCAGTCTTGTACTTAACAATAGTTTGAATATGGAGTTTTTAACATCGAACTGCTATCCTCATTTATCAAAAAAACAAACAAAATTATTTTCAGATATTTTTATGACATATGGATACAAGATATCCTCAAATCTTCTCTGAAAGAATCTTTGTGAAATTAATGAAACTGATATATATCAACAAACTAAAACCGTAAATTTAAACCTGACTCAGGCCATTATTTAGATCAAAATGCCTTATTTTTAGATGAAAACAATTATTATTATTTTCTCATATCTATGTCAGAAATCAACAGCAAAGGGTTAAAATCCCTTTCACCTGCAGTAGCGCATCTTTCAAAACAATAATTAAACAGCATTGTAAGTCTTTTCACGAAGCCTCAATATAGGATTTTTAATATCATACTTAGTGACTCATGCACCAGTCACACTTCGATAAATATGACTCACCCAGAAACCTCTTGATAACTATAATGTGTACGTGTGCCTACCTTTGTGGGCCCTGTGTGCCCGCTGTGCCCCGCAGGGCCCTGGTGTGGACAGGCCCCCGGCGGTCTCAGCACCCCCAGCCCTCCGTGGAACGCCTGGGTCACCTCCCTCTGTCTGAGCAGCACCAGCCGGTCGAACACCTCCAAATCCTGAGCCTGGACCAGCCCACGCACCTCTGACAGCAGAGACAACTGCGGAGGAGACATCGAGAGGCAGAGCAAAGAGAACAGTTAATAGATTTATCCAACTTTGATCTTTGACTCAGTGATCCACGCTTTTAAATCTTTCTACTTATGGTCAGGCCCACAAATATGTATCTGTTCCATATCAAACATAATGTTGAAATGGACGCTTTGGGCCCATTGCCATTACCTTAGCGTGTGTGTTGAACAGCTCGAACAGAGCTATAACCATGGGCTCCACACAGATGTGCCCCTGCTGGTACTCCTGTAGGTAATAGACCATAGTCTCTCTCTCAGTCTGGTTCAATAACATGAAGGCCTGCTGCTCCAGCGAGACCTGGGAGCCTGGGGGTCCCACGCCTCTGCACCCGCCGGCCTGGGCCAACACACAGACAGGAGGAGACAGAACAGAAGGCTTAGAAATGAATAACAATTAGATGTGCTTTTCTAGACTATTAATGACAAAAGGATTTGAGTGCAGGGAACAAGGGACAAGCATATGACACACATCGATTTCTCACTTCCGATTTCCCAGCATTTTAAGCCCCTTAAAACTCCACAGCAGCGGCGGTAGCAGATGCACACGGACGACAAGGCTACTTGATGTAATACGTAAACAAAAGGGCGTACTTGTTTAGCGCTCCGATTACAGTTGTTGGGCTCAATTCTGCCAGAATTCAGACTCTACTCTAAATGCTACATGGAAGCACAGCAAAAGGTAATTCTTTTCTTATAATAATTTTTTTGTGGAAGCTGCTATGGAGCCAGTTTGTTGTGATTGGCCTATTCATAGAGTTAAGGATTGTGATGTCATTATCGCTAAGAATCATGGGATTTGCACCAATAATTAACTAATTGAGATTTTAAAATACTGGAGTTATTGTTCATATTAAAACACTTGGCAGCTAACAGAGTTGTTCCACAGCTTTTTTTCTCCACTTTTTATACTATTTTTAGCTAATGTTAGTCTATGGTCAGTTGTCTGTGACGTTATGTGGTGTAAACAGATAACCTAAAATGATCACACATAGGTTTATGAGCAGAAAATTAGTTCTTCTTACAATGGCGACATAAATAATCATGTAATGTAATTTTACTCCTCCATGGGTTGTAAACACCATCATTATGTCCTTTTTAAAACATTTACCCATGTTTCTATTGTTTTGAGCCCATGATGTAATGAGCTATGCCTCCATTTTACATATTCTTTAAATTTGGTTTAAAATGCTCATATATGTAAATATGTGGCCAGCTGATTTGTGTGAAATATTGTGCGGACAGCCACTAAAGAGAAAGAATAAAAACAAACCCTTTGGGGATAACGTTTTAAGAGTGAAAACCTACAGATAAATGTGGAGTTGTTAACATTTTAGAGCCGTCTCTTTGTCTTGTCCACAGCTGGAGTTTATCAGACACAGTGGAGTCAGTCTCTGGTGCGGCAGGACTCTTTCATTGTTATCTACAGAAGCAGCAGCTGCACTTAGACACTGCTCTCTCAGCGAGGGGACCTCAGATCCCCACAGACTCAAAATGACTCAATGTACAGCAAGCCTGTGGAGAAACATGTTCTGTTCATTCACAATCGTAAAGGGAAATTTACGACCAAATGCACTTTTTTTTTGTGGCTATTTGGTAGTAAGAACACAAAGTACAAGGTCCATACTTAAATGTAGGGTTTGTAAGGTTTATTTTTTGATTATCATTTGCCTATGTGAATCCCAACATGCTCAAATCAAACATTGGTTTTACGGATAATAATTGCAAAGTTGATTTATAACGAAAAAGCATTTGGAAAATAAACTACTACCAACAGTCTAGACGTTATAGAATCCGTCAGTAATACACTTGCAAATGTTAGTCACGGGCAGTATAGTTCAGGTTCGTGTGAACACAGCATACATCCTAAATGTTCTTTCAAGATAATGGTTATATGTTTTGAAGTTTTGTAAAACTGGTTGTAAATAGTGTGTATGACTCAAGGACTACAGACGGAAAGTAGCTCGTAGTTAAATCTGGCACATTCACACACACATTAACGGTACTCTAACGGGCACTGTTCTCCCCAAATGGACAAATAGAATCCATCCATGGATGGATGGATGGAAATTAAATCACCCCTCCTCCTTCAGTGTATTGGCGCAGTTGGTAGAGCGGGTTGTCTCATGATCGGAAGATCGGGGGGTTCGAATCCCAGCTCCTGAAGGTCGTGTTGTGTCCATGGGCAAGACACTTCACCCACCTTGCCTCCAGCGTTTGCGTAAACTGGTGTGTGAATGGGTGAATGTAAAGCGCTTTGAGCCTAATGAAGGTAGAAAAGCGCTAAATGAGTTCAGACCATTTGCCATTTACTATGTAATTATATAGCATTTTTGTCGATTTTATCCACTTGCAAGCTAGTTTTTGTTAGCATTAATGTGACGGGGAAACCAACAAGTGAAGAATTGGGATGCAAGGAAGTTTAAACTTTCCCTCCATCTTTCATGGCTTTAAACACAAATAAATCAGGTATAGGTTGTTTAAGTCTCATGGCGATGTGGCTGCCATTTTACATCTGCCATTTCAACCCACGTAAAGGGGAACCCCTGGGTACAGATTTGCCTAATGGCAGCTCCGTTGCCCTGCAGTCTGGCCCAGAAAGATTTCCCCCACAGAGCATGATAGAAAATTAGACAAGGACATTTTCAAAAATCTGTAATGGTCGGATTAGGGCTGCAGTGCTCAGGTGCACAGAGTCAGGAACAAGGAAGTAATGCAGAAAATTTCCCCCGGTGAACATGGCCAACGAAAGGCCACAACTTTCCACCTAAATGCTGTAATAGGTCCTTTCTTCAACGCTGTCAATCAAACAATCACACCAACTAATTTATGCATCAGTGCCCATTAGTAAAGATGGACTACTGCCAACTATTTAATTGACTGTAACTTTCCTCAGTAATACATCTTTTCATTAATCACAACTCACTGATTTTTGTGAAAGTGAAAGACATTAAAGTAGTTCATTTAAATGCTTCAGTGAGCTCTAAAGGTGTGATACAGGTCTGTCTGAGGAGCATCAGCTTCATAGCAGAGCTTTAATGAATAATCTTGTTCTCCTTAAGGTTGAAATGTGCATAGCAAAAAAGGACAGGATAAAGGACACAGATGGCAGGGCCTCGTTGTATCTGTTGTATTGAAGTTTCTTCAGTGGACTAGAAATGACCTTGATGACGACAAAGGCCAAGTACGTATGCGTATTATGTTCCTGGCCGTGGTAAAGGAGGAATAACGTGAAGAAACGCGACTGAGATGCCTGTTGTGCCTTTTGAATAAGTAAGTCAATAATAAAAAGTGACAGGTTTTATGGAAAGAAATTGAAGCGCTAATAAGTTTTCCAATTTGCTAAATGGACGGTTGACTATCCCTTTGGACTAAGTTGTCACTGTTAGGTGCCCAAAGCTTTTGCTCGGAGGTCCACAATGTACACACATCCAGAGCCGTCGTCAGGGGTGCTGAGGGACAAGATTGCCCGTGACAGTGGTGCAGATGGTAGAGTGGGTCGTCTAATGATCAGAAGGTTGAGGGTTCGCACCCCACCTCCTGCAGGTGCACACTGTCATTGTGTCTTTGGGCAGGACACTTCAACCACCACATCTCCAGTGTCTGTGCACATTTGTGTTTGAGTGCCTAATGTATGAGGAAAAGCGCTATATAAGTTGAGACCATTTACCAGATCAGAGAATAGGTGGAATCGAATGGCCAATTTTTGTCCCTCTGGAATACAGCATTTGTTCGTGGATCGAAAGGGCGTATATTCGATTCTGGCGCTGACTGGTGAATGCTCATCGTGATCTTGGGAAAGACCACTGGGGGAAGGAAGTATATTTTCCGGACTATAAGTCGCACATATTTTAGCTGGGGATTTTTCTTTCTTTTTTTCAAATATATAATTTCACATGCCGCTAGAGGGCACTGCGGGCTAATTGAGCAGCAGAAAGAAAGTTTGGAGTGAGTGAGAAGCGGAGGTTATTCTTTCCGCAATGAAGAAAACAAAAAAAGCTAATCACGGGCAAAAAGCTCGATGGCCAAAGCTAGAGGTACGAGTTCGCTTCACGAGAGCTTGAAAAACGTGCTGCCGGGAGAGGCTTGTCAACGGTGCAGTTACGCCTCCGTGCCCAGGTAGTTGCCAAGGCGATTGTTCAGAAGTGACACCAAGGATGAAGATTTCAATGGATTTAGTGATTTGGAGTGAGATTGAGAGTTTGGTAACATACCAGAGCGACGTATAATATGTTTTGGGAAACAACATTTTTCACTCTTTTTAACAGTTTTTTGGCAGAATATGAACTTATGTATAACATAAAAATAAAGTCAAGTCTAACTGGCACCCATAGCTATAGTCTTAGCATATAGCATGATGCTAACATGAAGCATCCAGTTAAAGCAGTATTAAGTAACTCTTGCCCCTAGAGGCCATAAGAGCACCTGCAGGTTTCGTAGCAAGTTGCGATTTTTTAACGTATTAATTGTCCGTGAGAGTAAATACTACGCTGACAGAAAAGGCGAAGGGAGAGAGGGATATTGTACATCCAATTAGACAATAGAAATGATTTTTTTTCACTCAAACTTGGCTGTAAATACTGTTTAAAATGGTGCTAGCCCACAGTTAGCTTTGCCCGTTAGCCTGTTAGCTTCATCTTCGTGATTCCATTAGTGTGTATTGGTTGCTCCGGTCCGGTGGCAGTCAAGTTGCAAATGTGTTTTTTCTGGCCAGAGACCCCAGTGGAGATGAAGAAGATCTTTATTTATATAGCACCTTTCAAAGACATGGTCACAAAGCGCTTTACATGAGAGCATTTTACATTCACTCCATACTCGTTAGTAGCTTCAGTTTCCCCTGGGGGAGACTGACAGAAGCGCTGTTGCAACTGCACACATCTGCACCAAAGGTGCCTCTGTACACCTCCATGCATTCACACACACGCATCATTCATACTGGCTTATTGTACATGTTTTTTAGTGGTAGGGGAAACCTACGCAGACATGGGGAGAACATGCAAACCCCACACAGAAAGGCCCCGTTCAGGTGGGAATTGAACCCGGGACCTTCTAGCTGTGAAGCGAGAGCCCTAACCACTGCGCTAGTGCACTATGTTTGGGGAGTAAGACCCCCAATCATCCCATTAACACTTGTATTACCCCCCAGAGGTACTACGGAAAGGATCGATTAAGGTAAACAAGTTACTTAGTACTGCTTTAACATTCTCCGTTATTTATTTATTTATTTATGGGCTGTTGAACCATCTTGCTCCTCTCCGTGTCTTTGCACCTTTATTGAGTACAAAACTATTCTCATAATTCATGCTTGCCCCCTTGTATCTATGGTGCTTTGCCTAAAAATGTGGCGAGTGAGTGATTGCCGGTGGTCAGAGGGACAAAGACTTGTAGCCACACTTCTGTCTGTCTACCCTAGGGCAGCTGTGGCTTTATGTAGATTAACATCACCAAGGCACCTTGCCCTTTATAGCTGGAGAATGAGCCTCCGTACAGTTCTGGAAACCAAACTGAGACCTGATTACTTTGTTTAATGCATTGATTTGTATTCTAGGCCATAACTGCAGCAGACGAATGGGATTTGAATTGATTTATTGTGCAGCAAACATAATAAGAAATGCCTAGCAAAGAATTATGTGTTAATTGTTTCCATAATTGTTATGACATTCAGATAATGGACACTTTCTTTCCCCCCTCATTAGGGCAAAGTAGTGTTTCTAAAGTTGTAGTTGATAACCCCGCACACACTTAACTTATTACTGTGTTTATGCTTTTTTTACCCCTAACTACGTGTATTGACTTTGACAGACTTCCTTGTTCTTCTTGATTCTGTTTATTGAACTTCACATTCATTACTGAAACAGCTGCTCCTGTCAATGTGCTGCTCTTTTGCTAATAGAGGTATATACAATATCCCCTCTACTCGCTCGAAATGAACCAGGAACATCTGTGCAGTGTGTTATAATGCCAGGGCTCATCAGAGACGAACAGTTTTCGATCTAAGTTAAAATGTTGAGCCCTTTAGTCAGTTTCATTATAAAAAAAAAAATACACATTTATTTCTATAAGTATTGCAAATTGGGATAAGTAATAATAATCTCTTGGCTTTATGTAGCTTTTGAAAAACAGATTACACCACAATAGGTAGAAGTGTCATTGTGAACAGGACTTTTCCCAAAAGCAGGACGACACCTCGCTTACGCCCTTTTTAGTCTCCGTCATATAAATACCTCCTGGTCCCTCTCCTCAGTCTCTCCTCAACGTTCCCGCTTATGTGCACCACCCTTATTTCACTTTCACCTTATTTTCATTCCTTTATCTTTTAGGTTCGTGGGGTTGAAAGCCCGAGAGCCTTTTCTTAGTCTTTTTCTTAACATTATTCGCCTTCGCCATCTTCCTTGTCCAATAAATTTATTTAACTTTAATTTGAGGTCGTGGTCCTTGTGAGTGAATGTGGAACCATTAATAACAACAAAGCCCGCTCTTCGCTGATTGATTTACTCGACTTCCTGTTTGCTCACTTTTTCTCTGCTCTAGAAATGACAGATTATTCCAGACAATGTTAAATTTGGCTCAAATCCATTGGTGGTTTGGACTAATCGCCTTATATTATTGCCATAAGTGGACGAGTTTTACATTTGCCAATAGCAACAAAGGCTTTTATTGATACAAGTGCAATAATCCTTCTTTAAAACAAAATATATTTGTTCTATAATCGTAATCAGAGTGCTTTGTTGTTCGGCTTGTTCCAGTTTTCAAACTTGGATGTCATTGGCTAAAAGAAACGTTTGATCGGATCAGAAACCAAACAATTTCAGCATTTCTGGACTGTGCCAATGTCATTCCTAATGTAATATCACTTTGGTCACATTCTGAGTTTCTACCCTTTTGTGGGGAAGATTTGGAGGGGTTTCGTGTGCCCCGACAACAAAACTGTAAATGATTGCTCTAACATCTCTTGCGCTGCCCTTCGGAGGTTTTGCATCTGGCTAACAATAAAATCCAGGAGGTTGTGTTTTCTAAATCCACAAAAATACGATCCGTCTTTTCAGGCCAAAGATGGGGCAGTATAACTGTGAGAGAGCAGATTTTAGATTTGCCGACATCTGCGCCCCGCTATAGCCGAGCAGATGCTACAGCTGTGTCTCAGAACTGGACTGATGAAATTAGTCAAAGCCTTATCCCCACAGCAATGACAAAAAAGCATTTCATATTCTTCTTTTTGTTCCAGGATTTATTAATGATCATTTATTTACTTGTGACCATAAGCACTCACTGACTTCCCCACTGTCTGCGCTCTCGATAAGTCTTTGATAACCTCATACTTCCATATAAATCGTCTTTCCAATGGTCTGAATATTTGACGTTATTTCATGCTGTGTAATTTTGTAATGCACGCCAATTTTCACGAGCATAACTGGAACTTTGTTGCCATGTCTCCGCTGCCTTTCAGCGCTGACCTCCACATCCCGTCATCAGCAGTCTTGCCTCTTTCACTTTTATCCAGTCTCCAGAGGTCAGGCCTTAATTAATGAACAGCTCTTGTTCCTATCAAGCGTTTCTTATAAGAAGTCGAACTAGAGGAAGTGTAGGTGTATAGTAGTTACTTCCTTGTCCCTCACAACAAGAAGGTGGTGTGGCTTATTCCTTATATACTGTACAGAGTAAGACAGTCTGGTACTGCTCCGTAGAGATAGGATTTCAAAATGAACAGGCGCAGAGTAAACCAGTCAGGAAAGTCTGTGTCTCTTCTTTTTCCAAAACATGTGCACAAATAAAAAAAAAAGACCATTGTTAATGTCTTGTTAATGTCACAGGATTTGCTGCCTCATCCACAGCGCTCCCCATCAGGCTGAAATCGGTGCAGCCCTAATTATCTGAGAGGTAAATCTGATTTCTGTGGATCAGTGCCAAATTGTCTTTCTCAAAAAGGTTAGCCAGAGAACAAATGTAGCGGGCTAGCAACTATTTAGTTCTTTAATCTTAAGGCTACCCTCAGCTATAGTCCTGGAATGTATTTTTGTCAGTAAGTGTCGGTAGTGAACCCTACTAAACTTCTGTCATAATGCTAAACTCTGACTGTGTTAGCCGCTAACTGTTACAGCTGCTTCAAACATTTGCAATCCCTGGACGTGTTGCAATCCAATGTGGCTAAATGGAGTAGCTGAGTAAAAGTACTTTCAACATTGACCTTGACAAAAACTAGTACAATTTTTACAACTACCTGCCTACCTCCAACCCAGCACCTCATCTTTACACATCCTTTTCCCCGTGCTTCTTCGTCTTAAGTAATGAAAAACCACTAGGGGGGAAAAAGCGGAAATAATTGTTGAATAAGTGTTACATCACCATCATTCTGTTACTGTACATTAAAAATCTCATTAGGCTTGGTTTTGCCAGGGCCGCAGAACAAATCAAACCCATGTGAGAAGAATAGACAATAATTGGACAGAACATGCAGTAGAATAATGATCTCTGAAGCCAAAGTGGGAATTACTTTGTCCAAAAGATGTAGTAGTGACCAAAGCATTAGCATTATAGGTAGAACAGTGGTAGCATGCTAAACTAACCGTAAGACCTGTCCTTGCACCAACATCTCCATTCTATTGTGCAAGTCACAGAAAGAACATTCAGATGTTATTAATGTATGAATTGTATCAACATTTGTTATGTAAGTATGTAGCCTAAACTTTTAAATTGTTTTATAATTGACATTGGACGTTGGCATTATACACCTTGCCCAGGGACAACAGTCGAAAACTTCCTTTGCAGCTAATACTGACACATTTACAGAAATGTTCATTAGTGTACTGTCCCCCTGTCAAATAAACTAATAAATAAAATAATGAAATAACTTCCTTGTATTTTATCAGGATAGCCAGTTTGGAAGTGTTTTGATTCATTGTGACTGGATGGGCCATGATGTAAGTCTGGTCAAAGAGTCTTACCAATTGCTGATTTGGCAAAACTGAAAATCTACTGATGTTCTCGAATTATGTGTCTCTAACTTTGGCCAATACCGTATCTCTCAAATCCATGGGCATTTTAATGGATATTATAGATTTGGCAATGTTTCTTGCAGGCAGGTCTTAGGGTTAACAGTCATTGATGAGAAAGGTCTTTAAGTCTCTCTATAACTCATCTATACCTCATCAGTAAATCTTCACAGCTTTAATAGGCTTCCTCTCTGGAAGCACCTTAGCATCCTGCAACTCATATATCTGCTATTCCATCCTATGTCCCATTCAATCTGGACACTGGACATTAAAAACAGTTATTTTAAGCTATGGTTTTCCCAGCTCTGTCTGATGCTTTTTCCTCAAGACTATCAAATATGTGTTATGACTTTTCTTTCATAACAGGTCAGAGAGGGTTTACATTTTGTTTGATTCACGAGGACTTATTGGGAAATGCTTTACATCAAGGGCTTACCCAAGAGTATTACTGTGAATTAATGTAAGATAAACGTATATTTCTTGAAGCAACATTTGTCCTCCGCATTCATCTTATTTTGAGCTATAGGTTCATTGTGTTCATGGGTATGGGTAAAGTTGCCGTATTTGAGGCCATCAAACAAATGCAATTTAGGAATAGACACTGATGGCATTAGTAACATTAGTAACAATAGTAACAATCCAGTAACAATCTACATGTTAGTGAGAACAGAGAGGTTGGGTACTCTTTTTAGCCAATTAATCCAAGAATGCAATATCCTTTTGATTCTGATACCAAAGCATTTCAAATACATTGAAACATGAGAAAAGGCCACAGTCTCTCACACTCAGTTAGTAATAGAAGTAATAGAGAGAGTGTCAATACATTTAATACTGATATCAACATTCTGGTTTTCCATCCAGAATAGAAGAATATAACTTTATTGTCTGTTCAATAGAGCAGAAATGTGTGGCACATTAAAACTCATTCAGTAAAACACAATAAAACAATAAACAAAGACACGTCAGCAAGAAGAACATCGGGCGTTATTTAGGACGGTAACTGCAGATGGAATGAATGATTTCTTGTAGATGTTTTTCTGGACCAGAGAGAGGGAGTGATGCAGAGACCGGGGTGGGTCTGAGGTGTTTGGGTGATTTTACCGGCCTGGTTTACTCTTCTGTTGAGTTTCGTTTTGTGTTTGAGACTGAGAAACTTGAACCTGGAGGAGATATTGCATCCCTTATAACGCCAGACTAACCATATAAATGTCTGTGTCGATAGAATAATTTTAACCATTTTGCATTTAAAATAACTTATGTTTGAGGAGCATCAGCTTAGTCCCTCAAAATGCGGTAAATCATGTGATGCAAGGTCAGTTATATTTCAGAACCTATTCTATTAACACAGACATTTATATGCGTAGTCTGGCGTAAGTGATTTACCTCAGGTGCACTGTGGAGTGGGTCAGACTGTTTTTAATGCAGGCTAACTGATACCATAGAAATGCTTTAGCCTTGCCCTAGCCTAGCGCCACTAGACGCTTCAAATATAAGAACTGCATGAATTTAAGAAAATTCTATGTCTAAAATCCTGAAATATCCCTTTTAGATGTTCTGCGGAGGAGATGTAATTTCCTGTGGGGAAGTGGCGCTCCACCGCCACTCCATCGGCTGCGTTCACACCCTTCTCGCCATCACGGAGGGGAGAACACGCGCAGCCCGGCAAGCAGTGGAGTCAAATCCTGCTCACATTTGAGTTCATTAATGGGTGAAAAATTTAACCTAAGCCCTTTTGTCAACAGACAGTGAGACAGACGTCCCAACGCGGATAAGCAAGGATGAACAAGGTTAGCTGTTCACCCCGTTACATGATTACATTAGCCCATATACTGCTTCATCGATGCCTGTATGTGTCCCATCGGGTCGTAAATAAAGTCTCAGGGAGGGGTTGTTAGCCAGACAGACAGCTGCCGGGCCTGTCATTGCCAGTCACGGTGCCGCCGCTTACTTCGACTTCGGCCCATTAAAATAAATGAGAAAGTGCTTTTTCCATGGCTCAGCAGCTACTGTGGCGTCTCGGTTCACCTTGAAGGATAAGTGGACTGTAAGCTTCAGCCAGGTTTGGAAATGGTTCACATGTACAGACCACTGCAATGTGGTCTGTACATTTTCAGGGACGGACAAAGCTAGACCAACGCGAAATGGTCTAGCTTTGATATTCTTAAAGTTTTTAAGAATATCAAAATATTCGTTAAGAATATTAAGAAAATTCAGGCCTGCTGAGAGGGAGCAAAATGCCTAAACCGCCGAAAATAGAGGCGAAGCAACAGGCAGATTCGGCGGTGGAAGAGGAATACGTAAGCCTCAGTCGAGTCACGGAGCTCATGGAGCAGCAGAGGGTCATGTTCAGGGAATTAAAGGAGAACTTCAAAGGATTTATTAAACTCATAATGGAATCAACAAACACCCGCATGGATTTACAGACTAAGGACATTCAAGAACTAAAAACAAGCCTGCAGTTCACGCAAGGTGAGGTGGACACTTTGAAAGAACATAATCTGAATCTCACGGAGCGCACAAACACTTTACAAACGGACTTTTACAAAGTATGTGACAATTTACACATCATCACGGACAAACTGGAGTATCTGGAGGGACAGAGCCGCAGAAACAACCTGGTATTTGAGGGAGTGTTGGAGTCGCCTGGGGAGACCTGGGCCGACGCCGAGGTAAAAGTTAAGGAGATACTGAAGGAGAAGCTCCAGCTAAATCACGCGGTGGAGGTGGAGAGGGCTCACCGCGTAGGTAAACCGGGCGGCGGGAGAGACTGGCCGAGACCCATCATCGCCAGACTACTGAGGTGGAAGGATCGCGAGGAAATCTTGCAGCGCGCCAAACGACTTAAAGGAACAAAAATCTTCATAAACGAGGACTACACCGAATCAATAAAAAGAAAACGCAAAGAACTGATGCCGGAGCTGAGAGCTGCACGAGAAAGGGGGGAGATCGCCTTCCTGAGATATGACAAACTCATTATACGTCCACGCAGCAGTACACCACATCCAGTATAAACACCGGGAAAAGCGTATGGATTTTGGTATGTAAAAGCACATAATTTCACATGTCTAGTAATACATACAGTTCTATAGGAAGCACCGACTTGGACTTTTCAATAAGGAGAATTGCTGAAGCAAACTCCCAGGATTTTACATTCTCTCAATACGACCTACAGAACACTGAGATCGACATCGACCCGGAAAATAACTTTTTTACTAGAGCTACCAATGACTGTCAATATTACACAGAGGATCTGTACAATAGTAAACTTAAGAGCATTAAGGCATTCACTGTAATCCACTTCAATAGTCGAAGCCTCTATGCAAACTTTGACCACATCAAAAGCTTCTTAAAACAGTTTTCCACACCATTCAGTGTCATTCTAATCACAGAAACATGGATTAATAATGACAGAGAATTTGAGTTTTCTATTGATGGTTATGAATTTATAAGTATGAACAGAAAGAACAAGCATGGAGGGGGCGTAGCTATGTTTATAGACTCCAACTATAGTCACAAAGTAATGGAAAATAAGACAATGGTGGTGGATGATACACTTGAATGCCTTACTGTTGAAATTACAAGGCAAAAAAAGAAAAATATCATTGTGAGTTGTATTTATAGAACACCTGGCTCTGATATAGATGTTTTTTCAAATTGGATGGAGGAGCACTTTTCAGGATTAAATCATAAAGTCATGTTTGTGGGGGGAGACCTCAACATCGATCTGTTAAACCCATATAAACATAAAAAGACGGACGAATTTATAAATACTTTATTCAGTATAGGTCTGTTTCCTCTAATCACTAAACCAAGTAGAATAACAACCCATAGTGCAACCTTGATTGATAACATTTTCTCAAATGAAATTGAAAGTGATACAGTCAGCGGGTTAATTATAAATGATATTAGTGATCACCTTCCAGTTTTCGTTATGTATAAAAATGGATATGTAAAAGATGAAGAGGAAAACAAGTATTGGTTTAGAAGGGTAAAAACAGAGAAAACTATTGATGCATGTAAAAAGGAGCTTTTAGCTCAAGACTGGAGTATTGTGTACAGAGAGAATGACACGAATATGGCATATGATGAGTTTACGCGAGTATTTCAAAAGGTATACGACAAAAACTGCCCAATGAAGAAATACAGTAAAAACAGAAAGTGTAAAGAAACACCATGGATGTCTAAAGGTTTACTAAATGCTTGCAAGAAAAAAAAAAATCTTTACAAAAACTTTATAAGTATCCGAACAAAAGAAGCTGAGGATAAATATAAGAAATATAAAAATAAACTGACAGGTATCATTAGAAAATGTAAACAGGATTATTATAATAAGTTGTTGGATACTAATAAGAATAATATTAAAGGTTTATGGAACATCTTAAATAGTATAATTCGAAATAAACCAAGAACGATTAATTATCCAAAATATTTCAAAGATGAGGATAACACTTTAAATAATATGAATGAAGTCGTCGAAACATTTAATAAATTCTTTGTAGATGTTGGACCGAACCTTGCTGCAAAAATTGCAAACGTTGAGAACTATAATTGTGATCTGATAGAAGCAAATCCTATGTCCCTGTTCCTCAAACCTGTGGAGGAAAAGGAGATACTGGACATTGTTAAAGGGTGTAAAAATAAAACTTCGACCGATTACCATGACATGGACATGAAAACTTTAAAAAGTGTTATTGAAAGTATCTCTAAGCCGTTAACATACATCTGTAACTTATCGTTGCAAACTGGACAATTTCCTGATAGTATGAAAGTAGCAAAAGTGATTCCTCTGTTCAAAGCAGGAGATAAACATCTCTTTACAAACTACAGGCCTGTTTCCCTTTTACCGCAATTCTCTAAAATCTTAGAAAAGGTTTTTAACTCTAGACTTGACAGCTTTATTGAAAAGTGTAATTTACTCTCGGACAATCAGTTTGGGTTTAGGAACAATCACTCAACCTCACACGCGCTCTTTGATATAACTGAAGAAATAACTAATGCTGTAGATAACAAGAAATGTGCAATAGGGTTATTTATTGACCTGAGTAAAGCGTTTGATACAATAAACTATGATATATTAATTAATAAACTAGAACTTTATGGAATTAGGGGGGTAGCTCTACAGTGGGTTACCAGTTACTTAAAAAATAGAAAACAATGTGTGAAAATCGGTGATTATCAGTCGAGTTGTCGACAAATTGTCTGTGGTTTACCTCAAGGTTCTATTCTGGGCCCAAAATTGTTTAATATGTATATTAACGACATTTGTAAAACGTCTGAAATACTTAAATTTATCTTGTTTGCTGACGATACAAATATTTTTGCATCAGGAGACGACTTACAGCAGCTGTGTCGGATTGTTAACTGGGAACTCAAAAGTGTCAACAAGTGGTTCAAACAAAATAAATTATCTTTAAATCTGAGTAAAAGCAAAATGATGATATTTGGCAACTGTAACTCCAATGCTCAGGAAGCGATTCAGATAGAGGGTGTTGTTATCGAGCAAGTGCATGAAATCAAATTCCTTGGTGTGATTATTGATGACAGAATTACTTGGAAATCTCATATTAAATATATATCTACGAAAATTTCTAGAAGCATTTCAGTAATTGCAAAAGCAAAGCACATTTTAAACATCAAAGCTCTACATACCTTATACTGTTCTCTGATTTTGCCCTACTTATATTATTGTACTGTGGTTTGGGGTAGTACTTATAAAAACACAGTTAAACCAATAATATTGTTGCAAAAAAGAGCTATCCGAGTAATTCATAAAGTTGGGTTTTTGGACCACACAAACTCATTATTTTTAAAATCAAAGATCATGAAGTTTTGTGACATTGTTGAGTTCCAAACTGTTCAAATGTTATTCAAAGCAAGGTATAAATTGTTACCAAACCAATTACAAAGAAGGTTCCAAGAACGTACTGGTCGTTATGAATTACGTGATGAATTAAACTTTAGGATTCAGAAACATAGCACAACTTTGAAAAGTTTTAGTCCAACAGTTAATGGTGTTCAATTGTGGAATAAACTGGAGATGGATTTGAAACGATGTCCAAACATCAACCTGTTCAAATATAAATACAAACAAAAGACTTTTGAAATATACAGACAAGAAGAAATGTGTTGCCACTAGGGGGAGCAGTAGGATGGATTATGTGTATTGTTCCTCTATAATCTGGAAGAGTGTTGCTGCTTGGAACGGTTGTCATTCTATTGCTCAAATTCACAAATGGAGAATTAGGGTTGGCAGGTTATGGATCTGTTGAGAGGAATCCTCCCAACGGGCTCTAAACCTTGTCTTTTAATGCACCACTCAGCATAGGAACATATTCTACAAAATCAGCTGTTAGGGCAGCCGTGTGGGGGTTTGTTGATTGGGAGTTACTGCCCTCTTCATCTGGCCCGCTCTACACTTTGGCTTTTTAATGCACCACACTATGCAGGGCTTGCAGCATACTTCCCATATAACTCAATTAAATAAATATATAATAATAATGATTATGGAAATTACACCCAAATTAAAATTATACTGAGAATGGTAATGACAACTGGAAAGTATCAAGATCTCAGATTATAATATCTATTAATGTACCTTCATAACATAAAAGTAACTCTCGGTTATCAAGGGTAAAAATCTGAAAGAAATATATTAAGGATCACATTTTTTTTTTTTTTTGACTGCTTTGTTCTAGACATCGTACATGAAACAAGATTGTTGTTGTAGCTGTGCGTTGCTTCAATTAATTGTATAAACAGTTCATATATTATTATTTTTTTTGGTAAGTTTGTAAGTTGGTCTGTATGAATGTAGCTGCTTGAAATGTTTTAAATGTTCTTTTTTTATTTATTTTATTGCACTTGGGGGTGGGCACTCATAAGCTTTTGCTTCAGCCCACTCCTTTTGAGCACTATGTGTACTGCTCAAATAAACAAATAAACTAAACTAAACTAAACTAAACTAAATGTGTCAGAATCTTATCTTAGAACTCAACTGCTTCAGTTTTTACTGGATAAACAAGTTAGGAGTAAACTTAAAGTAAGGGTGATCTTTTCAACCACATCTTGATTACCGTCTTACCTTGAATTGATCGGATAAGTCTATGTATCAAAAAGAGCTTATTAAAAAGTGTGCAAATTACTTATAAAAAACATATCAGGCATGAAATTAAAAAGTGTGTTTCAGAATAGTATTACAAGTAATTGAAATGTGGAGATGCATACCAACAACGGTACTCAATACTCAGAAAATGTAATTGTTTATTCTACTAAATGCATCATTTACTATTTGACCGAATGTTCAATCAATATCATGACCACAGAGGTAATTTGGAGAATGTAACTCCAAATGTAATCATTTCAAAAAGACCAATTTGTATCTTTCTGGTCTGTGGTTTGCGTTTTGGGCTGACCTCCAAAAACTCCGGCAATACAAAAGATACAATTGTAAAAATGATCATCGCTTACATCATGTCTCCACAATATATAGAAATTGTTATCTTTGTTATTGTATTGTTTCTTTTCCCACTCTCACATTTTTGGCTTGTCCGTTTCATATAACTACTGTATAAAGCAATCAAAGCACATACAGGAAAACTGCATTCAACCGCAGGCAGACACTTCTGCTCATAATTGATTTTCTACAGTCATCATCTGACCTACACACACTGTGGCTTCTTTCAATGCAAATAGAAAAGGCAAGAAACTCTTTGTTTGAAAGTGTCTGTTGAAGTGCCTCATGGTCAAAGCTTTGGAAACAAATTTGTTTTTTTTTCTTTTGCTTGTCAAATATTTTGAAATAGATGAAAGATTTTTCACTTTTACAGTGAATGAAATGTGTGGCACAGTCGACTGCTCAAGATCTCAACCATAAAAGAAGACAGAGGAGTTATTACGGCGGAACGACAATGATGAAACTCATCAAAACAGCACAATAAGAGTTTGCAGGAACGTTTTAAAAACATTTGCTTCAAAGATGTTTCTATAGCTCATGGACACAAAAAACGTGCATTATAGAACTTTTTATGTAGGAAAAAAATAACCTTTTTATTATTGCGTATTTGGACTTTTAGTGACCCAGGCCAGCAGCTGTATTAGAGGTTAACATGGCGCCTTTACTTTTCATCACAGTGTCTCCTGGGTCAATTGTTTTGGCAACAATTTATCTTGGAGCGCTGTAGACGCCACTGTGATCACAAGTAAAGGTGCCATGCTGACCACCCATGCAGCTAGAGCTAAAAAATGCATAAAGAAAGTTGCATAATGCACCTTTAAAGTTGAGAAATATACATTGTATTTATATGTTTTTGGGACAGTTAATGACAGTTAATGAATAGCTTATACATGACTGTAAACATGCCACCACGGGTTGATTTCAAGACTATATTTTTTATTGAACTAAAGGGGATCTATGTATTTTAGTCAAATTAGGCCAATGATCAAAGTAGTACCCAAACCAAGCCTAATAAACGAGATTTTAAATGGTCTTCTATAAGTGACAATATCACACTTCAGGGAATTGCACATGTTTTTCCAATGTGGTTTTATACAGAAAATGGCAATATTGCAATCAGAATACCCTCTCTATTTATTCCTGCTCAGCCCGGCACAATGTATGCGGCCTGTTGGCGAGTCTGTCACTCCCAATCCGCAAAACCAACTTCTCAACAGATTGCTCACACTTGCACAAACTCTAAACAATATCCCCTTTTATATGGAATCAGTTTTGTGCCAAAAGAAAGAAACAAAACTTCTTCAATGTCAAACAAAAATAGGGAATTTGAGAGAAAATAAAACTAAGAAAAAAAAAAAAATAGTATATATAATAGTATTGGTATTTTACTCTTCTAATAATGTATTCTTTACGGTTCCCTCAACTGGCTAGTTAGTTTTTGATTGACACAGCTCATCAGCTCAGTGCCCCGGAAGTTGTTCATACGTAGCTGGCGCTCAAAGCGAACCTGGCTTTAGTAAAGAGGATAGTTTACAGAAAGACGACACAAAGAAGAAGACCAACAACGACCATCTACAACAACAAAAACAAATGAAATGCAGGTATTTTATCACATTCAGTGTCTTTGTGTATGACATTTTGTTGATTTGTTGTGTTAAGTTATAGATGAAGTAAAAGCAAGGCTTTGCTAACAAAGTAGGCTTTTACTGTAGACAGTATTAGCCAACTTGCTATGTCCCGTTAAGTTGTCTGTTATAAACATAGACGCCGCATTGACCGCTGAATCGTATGTCAACGTCTTAGTTATGTTGTTTGTTAAATTACTCTCCCAAGCACCAGCTTCCCTTGACAGAACACAGCCGCTGCTGGTCTACTGCCGCTTCGGTCGGTTCGTTTGTGTCACTTCGGTAAATCCGAACAAATCCGTTCAAACACCGAAATCACACATTCCCACAATTACACTCGGACTTCAGCCCACTTTAACCGGGCTTTTATTCTTCATGTGACCGCAGCATTAGGAAAGGCGGCAGCAGTGGACCAACACCTCCCGTTCCCGTAAGCTAAATAGCTGTTTTTGTCAAGGGAAGCTGGTGCTTCGGAGAGTAATTTAACAAACAACATAACTAAGACGTTGACATACGATTCAGCGGTCAATGCGGCGTCTATGTTTATAACAGACAACTTAACGGGACATAGCAAGTTGGCTAATACTGTCTACAGTAAAAGCCTACTTTGTTAGCAAAACCTTGCTTTTACTTCATCTATAACTTAACACACGTCTTTCTGTAAACTATCCTCTTTACTAAAGCCAGGTTCGCTTTGAGCACCCGCTACGTATGAACAACTTCCGGGGCACTGAGCTGATGAGCTGTGTCAATCAAAAACTAACTAGCCAATGGGGACGATCCCCTGAAAAAGCCCGCCCACCCGAGAGGATTGTGCCAGAACTGCAAACAAAAAGTCAAGGAGCACAAACGAGAGAGAGCTGCAGAGAGACTGCAAAACTGAGAGTCAGAGCAAAAGTCTGACCGGAGAGAGAGAAGCAGAGGGAACCGTAAACAGAAGAATACATTATTAGAAGAGTAAAATACCAATACTTTACGCAATTAGACAAAGAATTTGATTGCAAGTTATACTTTTTTTTTTTTTATTAGTTTAATTTTTTTCAAATTCCCTATTTTTGTTTGACATTGAAGAAGTTTTTGTTGTTGTTTCTTTTGGCACAAAACTGATTCCATACTTTTAGCGGCCGAATATATTCCGAGTGCGGCGTCTCCATCGCTCGGTTAAAATGCAGGGGAGTGTGTCCCAATGCGATTTACAGGCAGGCAGTATCAGAGCGCACCAGCTGCATGACTTCACAGACTAAGTTTATTAGCGAATGCTCCGTCCTCAGCACTTCTGCGCGCCGCCTTCGCCTCCGTGCCGCGAGTCTGAGAGTTAAGCTAACGACAGGCCGCGCCGCGGTTCTGTCAGGATCTATCACCGTGACGGATTGGAGGCTTCCACGGGATTTGTATCCAAAACAATGTCCGCAGCGGAGAGTGGTTGCTACTTTTAAAATGCAGGTAGAGGTACGCTGCCATTCAAATTGGCAAGAATATACAAGATATTTTTTGCAGGCAATGCATATGCATATGTGTTTAAGTGAAGCCGAGTCATCCTAGAAGAAATAAGTGGAGGAACATTATATTCAGTGGAACAAATACCTTCAGAAGACGGTGTTAGCAGCTCTCAATTTCAATGACTGCAGTTCTGTGGAGCTCGCAAATAGAACAGCAGGGTGTGTGCCTTTGTGTTAGAGAAGCATGTTTGAATACTATTATGAAACAATGGCAGTATAGAGACCAATGCTGTTTGAGGATGGGGGTTCTTTTTAGGTTTTCCATCCCAAGAAAGCACCAGTTGTTTCGAAAATGACTTCACATAGTTGTCTTTTTTATTAATTGAAAATGGTGGTGAATTGGCATAAAAGAGGTCTCTCTCCATGAGACCACTTAATAGTTTATTAGACCTCCCAATAGGGCTGCCGTGGGAACCGCAAAATTGTCACACCCTGCTGTCAAGAATTATACCACACAAGGGAGCAAGCAGGTAATTTTACAATAATTACTGTTAAAAAAAAGAAAAAGAAGCGAACTCTGTAACACTGGGAGTGGGAGTGAATTGTTTTGTAGATATCAACATAGAGCGTCTTGTTGCGCTCACTACTTGCATTGCAGACAGACGTTCACAAAGTTGCAAAACCATGTCCCGCATGCGTGGCTTACTTAGTTCAAGCAACATGTGACCCTCGTCGCTCCCTCCTCTGGTCCATTAGCCAACGCATCGGCCAATGCACAGGCACATTCACGCAGAGAGGGAACAAGGCATTACTCGGCTGTGGCGAATATCGTTGCTATTTTATTTTCATTATTATTTCTACCCCAAAATGCAGCCTATAAGATATTTATAAGCAACACTGCACTTCACCGCACACCGCTGTGTAATATAACTGCAGGGAAATTCCTTGACCGCGGCAGCCCGACCTCCCAAACTGAAATAACTTGGGGCGGTGTGATTTTGTTTTTGGGGTGGCGAGCTACACTTTTAACGACAACACGGCCCATGAATCTATACTTTTCTATTATGGGCACAAGGGTAGGTGTTTGTTATCGGTTATGTTACCGGTTGATAGATACGCAATAATATGAATGAGCAGTGGATGAATATTGGGAGCAAGCGCTTTAAGAAGCTTGAAAAGTATGCAAACTTTTTTTAGCTGTAATCCATTCGTGAACATGAATTTCAAAACCCATGCCCTGAAAGATACACCACTGCAAATGCACAACAGCATTTCTGTGAGGTGAAAAATCGAAGTTTAACCCTATATTGTAAGGAGTACACAACAAAAACAACACAAAAAACCCAAGTGAGTCCAAGTGCGAGTTATTTCCCTCAAGCCCAAGTCGTTCCATCATTTCAATGGTCTGAATCGAGTCCTCGGAGACAGGCCAAATCCCTCAAAAAGGTTCTGCGGTCTGTGTTGATGCTTATGGTTCTGCATCGCAAACACTTCTGGCCTCGCACTCGGGACTAAACGGACTCCAAATCTCCACACATTAACATTTTATGAGTGCAGCCGTGGACCCAGGACAGAGAGATATGAGGTGGTCCGGGAGTTTATTGCTGAGTTTTGGATTCACTCGGCCCCAGAGCGAGGTCGCTTTATGGCACTGTGCTCCAGGAAAGCAGCAAATTACTTCGGGAAACTATGATGATTTCAACAAAGGTTTGCATTTTTATAGGCTTTTGATGCGCAGTCAATCGATTTAACACACATCGGATGGACTCTGCATGTCTCGGTTGGAATGGAGAGAAGCAGACAAAAGTTCTTGAACTGTCCTCTGTACTGGGGTGTTTTAAAGTTGAGGACATTTCACCTCTCATCTCAAGAGGCTTCATCAGCGACTAATAATCTTTTAGCGGCAGGATGAGTAAATACCCGCGGCACAGTCGTGCTGGTATAGCGTTTGTATTATTGCTTTGCTTCAAAGCTTAGGCGAGTTGATGCGTACCTGCCTGGTCTTTCTGCGTGCCCTCAGTCACGCAAAAAGACTGAAGATGTTGTTAGCATTTAGCCTCTCCTCCTCCCCTCTATGGACCCAAACAGGAGTGAAGTTAGACGCAACCAAGCTCTTCCACATTTCCCTTATGTTGATTTTAGGGGTACTATATTGTAAGGCGTAATAACACCTTAGGAGCACTTCGACGTCCGTGCAGTAAAGTATTTAAATAGGGGAAACGTGGAAGAGCTCGGTCGCTTCTAACTTCACGCCCGTTTGGCCCCATAGAGGAGAGGAGGAGAGACAAAATGCTAACAACATCTTTGGTCTTTTTGCGTGACTCAGCGAACACATAAAGACCAGGCAGTACGCATCAACTCGCCTGAGCTCAGGTAAGAACATTTCTATGGAAAAACGGTGGCCTGTTCCTTTAACGTTAATTAGTGAGTACATGAGTGAATGGTTTTCTATCTTAGTATGTCTGGGTATACAATTGTCCAAGTAGGAAAATGTGTCCTCTGCATTTCACCCATCACGTCATGGGCCGACCCGGATGGAGCAGTGTGGGCCACCGCAGTGGAGCGTCCCTGGGAACCATCTCCAGAGCTTAAGCTTGGTTTAGCCGGGAATATAACCGCCTGAGCCCTTTCATACTCTACCCTACTCTACAAGATAGATCTTGTATGGTTGATTAGGAGATTGCATTACTTAGACACGGTAGTCGGTAATTGAATCATACTCGGGACCAATTTGCAGTGAAGCCCTAAGTACAGGGATTTGGACTTTAGATAAGTTTCATAGAGACATTAGCAACTGTAGAAAGTATTAGCGGCGCGTAGATTAATAAAATGATAAAGCAGATTGGAACTGGCAATGAGAGTTAATTAATTGTTTTCTTTCCGTAGCGTAAAATCCTTTTTGTCCGAAAGAGTATATTTTAAAAGCTGTAACATTGCGGACATTATGTTTGCCTGGATATTTGATTCACCGGAACTTTACATTGTCTTATTTACTGCTCTGTTTTATTGCCTTAATGTTTGTTACAGCCCTATGAGGCAACTCCTGTTGTGATATTGGGCTATACAAAACCATTGATTGATTGATTAATTTGTGGGGATAAAAAGACAGATATTGCATTTGTCAGTGCTGTCTGTGGCCAACCCAAATGATCAATATGCAACAAAAAAGGCACATAATCTTTCTTGTCATGTTTCGTCTCCAAAGTATTACAATAACAGCAAAAAATACCCTTTTTTTTTTTATCAGATTTTGACAAACTGGTAATTGTAAAGTAACCGTTCTAATCCAAACCTGAGGTAAAAGCAAAACATGTGATGGAGGCGTTTAAAAAGCAGGCAGGATTACAATTTTCCATTATTTTCTTTGATCTGTAAATGATAATGTGACCTGGCGGAACCCCCTCAATTTAATATTTAATAGTTCGCTTCAGTGCAGGTGTAACGTTATGTATCCAACTCATTCCTACCCCCAATGAGCACTTGTATTGATTTATCCACCCGTACGTTTTCTTAGGCCCCAAAATGAGGACACGTCCAGGAAAATGAGGACGTATGGTCGCCCTAATCGTGCATCAATTTCCATGCTATGCGTCCAGCAAATAAACCCAGCAAAAAGGAACAACGGTGTGTTTTTTGTGTGAGATATTTATCTACCTGCCGAGGTAAGTGCGAGGGCAGGACACATTTCTTACCTTCCCCAGCCCCGGCGTAGCTCTGGCCGATGTGGGTCTGCAAGAGAAAGAATACAAAGACTCACTTTCATTCATTCTTGTTTCGAGCCGCCCATAACATGATTTAGAGGCAGTTCTCAGTAGTTATCTGGGGCTGGTTGAGATCGGCACAGTGCAGCAGTGGTCTCTGGACTGCGCCGAGTTTTTGGTTAATGAGGTGTGGAGCTGAGAGGCAGAAAGGCAGAGGAAACACTTTTACTCACTCACACAGGCACACAAAAAAAAAAACCCTGCCAAATCTATCAGGCAGGACAGATGGACGAGGAGGAAAAAAACAATGGAGAAGTCAATGGGGACTTACACATGATTTACGGTTATTTAGGCTGAGGCTGGACATAATGAAGAATGGATAATTGTTTAATAGTTAGCTGCAGAGGTGGGAGACTCGAGTCACATGACTTGACTCGAGACCTGAGGCCATATTATATTCATTAGTTTAAGAATGAAAGAAAAAAGGATTCAGTGTGTAAAACCAGGGCATCTACAGTATGTTTACATATGGCAATTAGCCACATGCTCTTTCGGTTTCCCGACTTCTCAACAATACCGTGGGAAATGGCAGTAGAAAATGTGCGTTTCTTTGGATCCATTAAAGGGACTATACGGAGTTTAAAAATTTCAAAATTAAGTATTTTCTTCCCCCAACATGTTCCAGCCATGTCCTAATGTGAAGAATGAGCCCAGACCTGTTCACCACAACTGCCACTAAAATCCCTTGATATTATCCTAAATTTTCCAAAGGGCAACATTTCAAGGAAGCTCTTGCACATTTCAATGTTCTTAAGCAGATTAAACATATTTTGAAAATAAGTTTGAAAGTTAGGCCTAACTCTGGCATGCGCGACTTGGGGTTACTTGCCGACTATAGTGTAACTTGACTTGACCCCTTGACAAATTACTTACTTGCATTTAATGACTTACTCACAACTCTGGTTAGCTGCGTAAAATAGGGGTACTGTTTAAGGTCGCTAACTCACCATCAAACCAAAGGATGTAGTTTAGCCATTTCTGGACATTCAGTTTATTATATTGTTGAAAGGTAAACCAGTCATCAAAAAGTCACGCCAAGGCCAGCGCACACCAGAACACAGCACATTCTGGGAGTCAAACTCGTCTGTGCCTCTGCAGAATGATTAAGAGCATGCGTTTTCCTCCGCGGCGCCGCATCTGAATTGTGCAGATCCGAATCATGGAGCGGGCCTTCAGTCTCCGTCACTGGATATAATGGATATAAAATGTCCCAATGAAATAACACAGTCTGTGGAGTTGTGTTGAGTCTCGATCCATGCCATTAAGTCCCACGGAAAATCAGCTTCATCCATCAGGCTTTCAGGAAGCTGAACCTGTCTTTTTTGTGTTGATATTTCTCTGTAAATAACGTTGAAGGGAAATGCAAAATTGACTTTTTAGAGCTTTTTACCCAACATCGCTGTTCTCTCATCAAAAACAAACCCGGAGCTGCGTTTCTACCCACGGGCACTGCTTCGAGCAATCTCAGGATCTTCTCAAGTGGCAATTCTTAGCATATACGGCAGCAGCTCCCAAAAACTCTTCCCGCTCTCAGTAATGAATGCATATTTATTCGCCAAAGGGGTTTTCCAGCAAAGTGCGCAATGTATTTCTAATGAACTTGTACTTGTACTCTATTGTATAATCTTAGCAAAGAGATTTCTCTTAGAAATCGTGTCAACAATTCTCTGGTTTAGTGAATCTAGATGACTTTATAGTAAATAGCTCTTTGTGTGGATATGTAGGGATTTAGTAGCTTTATTGCACTATTTATGGTCCAGTCAACCATGAAAAAGGGCAAAGGAAGATGGATGATAGCAAGATTTGACAGGATTGTTGATCTAACTGGGCCTACATTGACACAGTGCCTGATGCGTCAGCGTCGTGCCTTTGGTCTGCGCACTTCAGTCCAGCTTGTGTCGTGAAAACTCATTTAGGCTCTGGGCAAGCGATAATTTGGTCAGTAATGATTTGGATCGCACATTCATGGAGTCAGGCAGGATTATTACGCAATTAATCAACTTTGAAAATGCACGGCAAAGACAATAGCCGGAGCTTTTAATTGTGTTTGTTGGCAGGTATCGTCTAAATAGGAGCGTGATGTTAGGGACCCCCATGACGAGAGTCTTGTGAGAAGCGCACTGAAAAAGCAAACGATAACAATAGCAGGCTCATTGCGGGACAGACCACATGGGGATTCTCAAATGGACTGATTATTTTTTTCACAAGATGACAATTTGTTGAAGACAATAATTCGCAGTAAAGGGGCGACAGTGGCGCAGTTGGCGCAGCGGGTCGTCTCATGATCAAGACACTTCAACCTCCTTGCCTCCAGTGTCTGCGTACATTGGTGTATGAATGAATGGGTGACTGGTTCCTTTCCTTGGTATATTTAAAAGAGTAAACTTTTAGGTTCAAACCGCCTTGATTTGGGAAATTTTTGGAGCATGCTGTAGTGGCGTGACTTTGTCTGTGCGGCTTCATGACTATGCAACACTTCCCCGTGTGAGGCCGCCGCTACTTACACTGGAAAATGGATTTACCACGAGTTTGCTGAAAAGAAGGCACGCACAGGTTACTTGAGACGGGTGAGTGGTGGCCGCTGTGCCAATGGTTGTTTGATGAGGCTACCGTTGTGCTGTTGTAAGCTAACGTGGTGTGTAAGCTAACGTGGTGCGTTAGCATGGGACACAGGCATGTAGTCACGAGGAATTAACCAGCTATGTACACAAAATCAAGATCTCTACAAACTTAAACTACTCCATAAATGTAGTCAGCGCATCCCTAGCGTTCTGCCACTTCTTATTTGAGAGAGATCCGCTTCATATTTTCGGTTTTATGGTCAGATACAGTTGCGCTGTTTTTGTGCAGTGAAACGTAAAGGCAGGTAGCACTGATACAGATAATATTTATTTATTTATATATTATCTGTATGCTAATCTTTTTTTTTTCTTTGATGGCACATTTTTCTTGCTTTTTGCCTTTTCTCCCCCCTGTGCTTTACGGAGGGAGCGGGTTTGGCTTATCTAAATGAGATGTAATTGAGCCCTATTGTCACTTGAGCAGCAGAGAGAAGTGAGAACTGCCCAAATCTTTGGAGACCTTTTTCAGCCCTTTCGCCTTTTGGGAATTGTTAACTTCAAATCGCCGCTACGTCAGATTTCCATGTGTTAGACATCAGTGGAATGCTTGGAGACTACACTCTCATAATCTATGCCCATCTCAAAACGCCCCAAAACCAAGTTGTGTCCCTAGTTTCCGTGATGGGTCACATATAACCCTTTTACCATCTAAAGGCAATTTGAAAACTGCCTAAAATGATCAGGCCAAGGTGTTTAAAACAAGGAGGAGCACATTCTGCAGAAGACAGACTCCTCCTCATAACCTCTGCTGTTCAAACAGAGCTTTTGAGATAGACAGGAACAGAACATGCTTAAAAGCGAAGTAAATACAAATAAAATAATGGGTCCAATAAAGATTCTACTCTAGACTGGCTCATCACTAAAAGGTCAGGTACCAGATTTAAACTGTTTTCAAACAGAGATAGTGGAAGTTAAACTGTGGCTTTGTCTGCAATTCATTTATTAGGTACCTCAGTTTTAAAGTTGACATAGTATCAAGCATATAGGACTTAAAAACATTATTTTGTTGCTTCATCAATGATATTTTAGGTTTTATAATTTGAAATTATATCTCTGCAAGAATTAAATAGTGACAATGAATTAGAGGCGCTATTTATATCTGGTGAAGTTCTACTGGGGCTCTCTCTGCTGGCAGCAGTAGGAATAAGTTAAAAACTAACTTTCACTTTTGATTCACGGCCAGCTTCAGCATGGCCTGATAAGCACACTTTGAGCAGAGAACGGTTCAGAACTGATATAATGTTGGATCATGGGCTTTAAAAATGTGGAGGACAGTTTTGGGTGTTAATAATGACGCAATTTTGTCCAAGTACAGAACCGTAGAAGATGAACAAGCTAAATTTAAAACTAATACTTGAGGATTACACAAAACCACGTAAATCTAGTGAAATACAACTCCAGGTCTGTCTTTGCCAAGGGGACGCCGTTAAAGCTCAAAACAGTTCATTTTGTATAATATGTCCACTATAAATGTGATTTTTGTACATTATAGAACCGTTCTATGTTTTCTATAGATTCCACTAGCCCTTACAGATAACATGTGTGAACCAGAGTCTATAGAAACGGTAGTGAATTGGATTAACGTGATTGTTGTGTACCCCAAGATCAAACTAAAAGATCTATTTCCCAACAAACAGAGTTAAAAAGAAGAAATACCAAAGTTTGTAATCCCCAATCACTGTAATGAAATCACAGGAATGGGCCATTAAGTGTTTTTCTCTCCGACGACGGTTTGATTAGTCTGAGGCGAACAACAAAAAACATCCTCTTTTCACAATTGCGCGCTCCGAATCGAGAGCGCTTTTTAATTGTCTTTTCTCTATACTCTCTGACTTCTGGCCCGAGGGCTCCATCTGTCCAGCCACATTCACAGCATCACTTTGGGGCTAACCTTTCTCACACGGTGCTGCTGCTAAATGCCAAGTCTGCAGTAATATATGTACACTGTGTAATACAATTATACATAAACAAATGCACTTATTTGGAAAAGTCATGTTGATGCAGCTTTGAAATTAATAATGGAACAAAACATCAGTAATGTGTGGATGGATATTTGAATATTCTATTTGAAGGTTAAATGTTGATAATTTTTTTGATTGTTTGCATTTCTACGCAATTTTATGATGGCATCGGCCAGAAGTGTGGAGACTAATGTAAACGATCTACAAGGAGTCAAAAGCACAGTGGTGGAAAGTAACAAAGTAAAAAGTACAAGTACAAGTAAAAAGTACAAATTATAGGCACTTTTACTTTACTTAAGTACATTTTATGATGAATACTTTTTACTTTCTACTCCACTACATTTTTAAATTGGGTTAAAAGTAATTTATTTTCAAAGTCACCGCTTTACGATGAACTGGTTTAGTCCCAGTTTAGACCTGATTTAGTGGTTTACTCGTTTAGATCTGGTTTGATTCAAATGATTTTGAAAAATCCTGCACATAAACTCTTAAATACTTTTACTTTTTACTTATAAAGTACATTTTACAATGCATACTTTTGTACTTTTACTTAAGTAAAAATTGTATCAGATACTTTTACTTAAGTACATTTTTGGTCCTGTATCTGCGTTTGTACTTAAGAATATCGGGAATGGGACTCTTAAGGCACATTCTTGTTACGTACATTTAATGAAATATAGTAGAAGCGGTTAATTCCGTCTTCCTGTCGGGACAAAGTGCTCAGTCAGTGGATTGACATAAAAACAGTTCCAGATGGTTCTGTTTTTGAACAGATGCAAAAAGCAGCAGTGGACGACTGGCCAGGCAATCCTGAAGCTGTGTTTCGACCCACTTGCGCACCTTTAAGTGATCTTTGATTCTTCTCCAATGGCTATTATTAGCACAGCAGTGGCAGCTCCCAAACAGCTCTTCCTGAGGTCCTAAGTTTTTAGAAAAGGCTGTCCTCACCTCTCTTGCTCAGCTTAATCCTTCCATCGAAAATTAAAAACACAAAAGCAGCAGACTTTTTCCCCCCCATTGTATTGAAACAGCTGCACAGCAAAGGAGAGCAAGAGGACAGGGTGTAGGAGGGGCTTTTGTTGAAAACCAGGAAGTGAAATCACTGGATATTTTTTTTCAACCGTTTTTTTCATCAATATTGCAGGGTTTTTGTGTGTGTTATTACCAAATACCTGCAAAAAGCATAATAACTAATAATAAAATGTATGTAGAATTGACATCAGGTCCTTCGACTCACCTTGTATTGCTGGTGTTGGCGCTGACCGGACAATGTGCCATAGTATGCACTGCACTATGCCCTGCACTATGCCCTGCACTATGCACTGCTGTGTTTTCTGCACTGTTGACTGCAGCGTGCCCCGTGTGGCCGTTGGGGTCAGCGTTGGGACACGGACTCCTGGCTGGGCTCTCTGGTCTGGCACTGGTCTCTGAGACGGAGACAGACTGAGGACTGTTCACCCATTTGGTTTGGTCCACGATGGTGCGAGCGTGAGGCAGTTTCCCCACGTCCCGCACTCTGACCAGCAGCTGCAGCCCCGTCTTCAGGATGTGCACCGCCTCGTCGTGAGAGATCGTCACGAAGCTCTGCCCGTTCACCTCCAGGATCTGGTCCCCCACCTGCGGCATATAAGAGGAATTGCCAGAGTGGTCACATTACTGAAGGGAATTTAGGATAAGGGATTTGATTGAAGTTTGGGATAAGAACCGGGTAGGTTAGCGTAGCCTACAAGTTTCTTTATATCAGAACTAATACAAATGTTAAAAAAACTAAAACAAATCAGAAGTTGCCCTCATTTTAATTGCAGATTTTCCTTCCTGAGCCAATAATCCAGCGCCCAACCGGTGTGTGTGTGTGTGTGTGTGAACAGCTTTTCACAGACACAAGTCAAGTGTCAAAGCAATTTACATGGGACAATTATTCATACTTGGATGCTAATTCCCGCTAATGGACCCTCCGACCACTACCAACCACTCACACACACATACACACAATCACTCAGTTGCTCATTCACTCATCTTTCACCCAAACCACCTGGTTTTCCCACATGGTCTTCCATCTTCACTCTGATCAGGCATGATTTAAAGGGACTAGATGCAAGTTGGTAATTTTTATACTCACTACTGCCACCTCAGGTCTTTACACGCTACTGCAGTTTCTATATTAAGCTCGTGCATGACTGCAATTCGGACCCGAATTAACAACTTTTTGAGTGACAGTGCAGGATTTTAGAGGCAGTTGTGGTGAATAGTTCTGGGCTCATTCTACACATTAGGGCTTGGCAGTAAATCATTTTAACATTTTTAAACTCTGTATAGTCCCTTTAAAGGTCCTATATCATGCAAAATTGACTTTGTGGGGCTTTTAACCATGTTGTTATGCTATTTCCTTATCAAAAACACCCCCAGAGTGGTTTTTGGCTTCATTAATGCAGTTCTTGTTGAGCTGTGATGCTCTGATAACATATTTTACGTCATAGTGTCGAATCACAAGTGCCCGACATCTGTAATGTAATGCCTTACGGCCTGATTTTAATTTACAAAACAGCGGTTTCATTATTTCTGTTGTAAGAAAGAAAAAAGAAAGAAAAAAAAGAAGTGCCTGATGCGTCCTTGCTGCCCCTGTGGGGTAAACAAACGCACCCCCTGAGTGTTTGAACAGATGTCATGTTTGCACTGAAAGTTGTGAAGAATTAACTCTTTCTAACCTACTCTGGACACCGCCTGTTAACGATAATGTCACGGAGAAAATGCACTACGGGAGGACAGGACTTTATTCAACCTTACTAGAGGCCACTCGCCAGAAGTTGGAATTTCTTTCCGGGATTCAGCAACTATCAGCCAAAATAGTGTTTGTCTGTGACCGTCTCTGATGGATGTTTGGTGAACCTTGGCCAGAATCAAAGTGGATTAACTTTTATAACCAACGCGAGTGCCATAATGTAAATACCCGATTGTCGAGGCCAGAGGCAGAGCGGTGAGTCAATCAAAACGCGTGTTAGCCATTTATGAAGCTGTGTCGTACATGTCAACTCCTTATAACTGCATTGTAACTTCAATGTTTGCTGTGATATATGTATTTTACTGCTAAAGTTGCATGGGCTGCATCTATCACTGTTAGAAATAAAGTGTCAAAACTGTACCTTTAAGGGTCCAACGGCTCGTCAATGGGGTGGTACGCTCAAGGGTACACCCATTGTACCTTTTGTAGTGGATACAATTTAGTACCCATATAGTTTGTACCCTATGAGAACAGATTTGTACCCCTTTGGACAATAATAGACTTTAACTTCTTAAAACCTAGAGGGCCTGATCGGGGCAGTTTTGGTCCGGGCAGTTGGAACAAAACTTCCAACCTTCTCAGTTTACATGTGAATTGACTTTATTCAGCTTTAGACTTTAGGTCAGACACCATGAGTGACAGTAACATGACGCTAAATACAGTGAGCTCTTTGTTTCCAGTAGAAGGGCTGAGGCCTCATTGCTCTTCTATCACAGAGCGACAGGTAAAGAAGTCATGGAGCCTGTGCTTTAGACAGAACTTCAGACTTCTGCTGTAGGAGGAAAATTCTGAAACTAAAGTATATTGTAAAACAATTTAATGAAAATTAGAATATTTTTTTAAATTTGTTTTAACACAACTGATGCTTATAAAGGTTGAACAAATATTCATATATATTATCGGATGTAGGGTCACGTGTGTCCCAGTTCCTCTGAGTCATGGTGGGTCATGGTGGACCATGACAGATGTGGACAGGTAGATTGAGAAAATAGTTACTATAGTAACTGTGTTGAAGAAATGAACCTCAAGAGCTTCTTCTGTAACATCTGTCCACATCAGTCCTGCTGCACCACGACTCAGAGGAACTGGGACAAACATGACTCTACAGCAGATACAAAATGGCAAGGGCTTGTTTTTGTAGAATGAGAGTAATTAATAAGAAACTGACATAAATTCAGGATTTTCACATCCATTACTGAGGAATACTTGAATTTCAATATTTTACTGTTACATCCAGCAGAAGTGTAATGTTCTAAAGCAGAATCTCCATGACTCTTCACTTCTCAGTCTGTTACTGAAGCGCAATGAGGCCTCAGCTTTTATACAGAAAATAAAGCGCTCACTATTTAGTGTCATGTTACTGTCACTCATGGTGTCTGACCTGCAGTGTAACTCTGAAGCCAAGTGACTGAGAGAAGCTTGGGCTTAAATGTGACCAAAGGTTAGGTTAGGTTTTAAGAAGTTAAGATCTATTATTGTCCCAAGGGGTACAAATCTGTTCTCATAGGGTACAAACTATATGGGTACTAAATTGTACCCACTTTAAAAGGTACAATGGGTGTACCCTTGTGCGTACCACCTCAGTGACGAGCCGTTGGACCCTTAAAGGTACAGTTTTGACACTTTATTTCTAACGGTGTACTCAGAGAGAGAGGGCAGATTAAACTGAATCGAAGAGTCTTGTCTTCCGGGTTTGAAAAATACCCCCAGAAAATACTGATATGGTACAAAAATGGAACAATATATCATATAAATGCCTATAGTTTACTTTGGAATGGCTAAAATAGCATGATACAGATCCTTTAAAATCAGACGAGATCAGGCACGCAGAATGTGGTGTGCAATAACAAGGACTTAATTTATTTGGGAAATATAAACTCCTCGGCACAACAATAAAATGTGTAGCCACTCACCCTGTGGCGCAGACCTTTATAAACAGGTTCTCCAAATGCATCTGATTTTTGTTTAGCGGTCAGTTGGTCAAAATGCTAATGTTAATGCCTTGGGATGTTTGTGTGTGTGTATTTAAAGTACGCATTTATGTATAAAACCAACCCGATTGGAATTTTCTTCTAGGGTCATATTTTGTCCATTACAGCAGCTTACTCTTGATGCATCAGCTGGCCTGAACCTCTGTTCTGCGAGAGCTATGTGGTGATTGGTCAAAACATGTTGACACTCATAGACATAACATTATCAGACTGTCATTCCTCCCCCCTCCCCATTTACATTAAAGGGGCATTATGCAACTTTTATGCGGGAAAAAAAGTTGCTATTAGTGCGTATGGGCGGGCTTTGCTTTCCAACCAATGGCCTCCAGGACCAATTTAATTTCAGGTTTTATAGGGGTCCTGGTAGTTTTTCACCACTGATGGATCTGTCTCCATGGTTACATAAAAGTTCCATCCAGAAAACCTACCAGAAACCCCCGAAAAACCTGGAAAAATAATCGGTCCTGGAGTGTCCAGGGCATGAAAATTAACTTCACCTTTTTTTTGCATAAAAAGTTGCATATTGCCTCTTTAATAACCCCATTCAAAGAACATGTTTCACAAAAGGACATAGAAGCAGCAAACCCCGCAACACAACAATGTCAGCCCTGCCCCATGAGGACCAAAGATAAGTGCTTTACACCCCCATATTTCACAACTATTGTTTATTATGTTATTAGGATCCCCTTTAGCTGCCCATTTAACGACTACCTGGGGTTGTTTTAAAAGATTCAGATTACATGATTTACAATATAATACAAAACTGCACAACAAGATTTAAAATAGAGTGATAATTACAAAAAAATAATTTATACTGAAATTCTTAATATATATATTAAAGTAATATGGGATGAAACTTGTGTTAAACATTATGACATATTAATCTCAAAACCCTTTGGAAACTGCTGGGCTTTGCTACACGGCTTAGCGACATTAAAGGATCACTGTGAAGAAAAATGGCTTTATCCACATGGATACTTTTAAAAGCCACTGACAATAGTCCTGAAATCCCCATTGTTTTATTTATAATGAGAAGATGAACTTGCGAGCCTTTTTCTGTGAGATATCTTCAGCAGGAAACGGTGCCCCGGAGCAGTGCTATATTTACTCTGTACAAAATGTCTTACTTCTTTAAGCCGCTATAATGTAACCCCTGCTGTGTTTTCTCATTGTGTCTTTGTTGTAGTTTTTTATGGAAATTACTCTTCATGTAAATCTAGCTGGAGGCCCTTGTCAGGTCATTCTGGTGGCACGGAGCACAGAGCGAGTTCTTCTAAAGATCGCTGCTTTCATAAGAAGAAGCACAAGCATTAACCCAGCGCTTCTCCAATTTCCTTTCACTGCGTCTCTGCTTGATACTTGGGTACACATGTAATGACTGAAATCTAGGGCTTTTAACCAACATTTACAAACTGACATGATGTGGTTATGTGTCAGCCTGGATGCTTGAGATTTCCTGTTGATTGAACTCGAATTTTGGCATAATTTGCCGAGTGACTCTGTGCAGTCTTCAACACCTGTGCACTGTATGTAACTGCACTTTGCAACCTGGCGGGACATCAGTTAACAACACTAAGTAAGTCAGTGCTTTATTTGTCATTATACAATTGTACAACAAAATTGCGTGGACCAGGGACAAACAAGGAGGTATCTGGGCGAGACTCACAGCTAAGCCACACATACCTTCTATTGTTCTGGCTAATGGACGTTCACTGGAGAATAAAATTGCTAACTGCTAAGCTCTTCTCAAAAGATGGTAAAAGACTTTTGCGGAGCGAAGGGAGCTGCGCAGGAGGAAGAGGAAGGAGGAGGTGGAGCTGACCAGTGCAGGACACCACGCTCTGAAACAGGGACAAACCTAGGAGGCGCTGAACCGTTTCAGAGGATCAGAGGAGACTGAAGGCAGCCAGCCAGGTTTCCTCTGGGTGCGACGGTTCCCTCTACCTCCAAAAACATGCTGCTCAGCTTGACCCACAGTGGCGACTCAGTGGCAGCGGCTCAGGACTAACACCTGAACACTATTTTGTTGTACTCTTGTACAATGACAAATAAAGCACTTACTTATCTTTGTCCTCCTCTTTCCCCTGGCTCTGACGCCATTTTTCATCTGAGAGTCACCTGTGAAATTCCGCCTTACAGTTGAGCCATGCAGGACTATAGGATATAAAAACACAACAGTCCTTCACCATCTTCTGGGAAGAGCGTCGCAAACAAAATATAATCTATCTTCCTCTCCAGTGAACAAACATTAGCTAGAACAATAGTAAGAATAGAAGGCATGCCCGGATACCTCTTCATTTGCCATGTTTCCTTTAGCGCCTCTTGTGTTGACGCCTCCACTGTGCTGCAGCTAGCTGTTTGTGTACTTTTTTTCCCCTTTACTAGCCATATGAAGAAGAACTTAATTGTGCAATAATGTGCCACAAATTGTAATAAACTCCCATTACATTTTGTACAAAATGGTAATTTTGCATTATTCAGCAGTTTGTAATGCAATGATTATTTATAAAACACTTAAAAACCCAAACAGACATCGTAATAGTGCACCATTTCTATGTCTGGTTAAATTCTGTGTCACTAAGGGTTAAGATTATGAAAATGGTTTGGGTCTTGTTAGCAGGCCCGCCTTAATGTACCCATAGGCTCCGGGGTTTAAACAGAATTGTAGGCCCCCCCTCAGCGCAAACCCTAACCCTAACTCTAACCTATAACTCTAACCCTAAATCCCACAAAAACCCTAACCTGGCTACTACATGTATCAAAAATAAATGTCCCATTTTGGCCCAATATGCACATACCTTTTCTGCCACAATGGCAGGCTCTCCCCATCGAGCAGGGTCTATGTTAAAAGGGTCCACGTTCGAGTCCTCTTCCTCTCCGCCTCCTGCAGCGGGAGGAGTGTCTGCCCTGCTACTAACTGGTCCGTGCACACATAGGAAAGCAGCGCAATCATCACATACAGTTAGTCAAGTTAAGTAATTGACTTGAAAATCAACGAATACACTTTTTTTCTTTAATTCCGATAGGCCCTTGACTATGGTAGGCCCCTGGGCTCCAGCCCCTGCTAGCCCGTTGGATAAGGCGGGCCTGCTTGTTTGATTCAAAACATATTTATTTTCTGAGCTATAGAGGTATTTACTACATAATCATGATTAACACATACTGGAAATCTGTGTCTGTATTTATAAATGTACAAAGATGAAGACATGCTTATTGTTAAGCACGTCTCTGGATCAATCACATATTCTGCATGTGCTCTCCCCGGATCCACGTGGAACATCTTAAGATCACGATGGAAGAAGCCGATTTGAGGCACTCTGACTTTAGTAATAGAACAAACTAAGCCGAGTGAAAAGTATGAAAGTGGTTTGGTTTCCTGTAAATTAAAATTGGTTCTGAAAACAATATATGAGAAATTCCGACAACTTTATTAAATATGTCTCAATCTATTTATTATTTATTGGATACATTTCCAATGACACATTTCTAAAGTATCTGCAATAGTAAACATGGAAGTAGCAGGAAGAATATCATCTTTGCTCTATAACAAACACAAACCATTTCTTTGCACGTTCTTACGGCACCTGTCAGTGTCAACATGATAAAAGCCCCAGTCAACAGTGATGCCTCGGCACCACGGTATCTCCGAATGCCAGCCGTACTTTATAAGGGGCCCATATGGAGCGGTTTCACCAGTTACTATCTGTAAACAATAAAAGGAACAAACAGCTCCTCCGTGGTTCTTGAGTGCGTTCTGTGCCATACTGCAGCTGCATTGTGTCACTCACAACACTTCCATTCATGTGTTAAATATGTGTCATTTTGCTTTTACTTCAGATGGCAACGGAGTGACGAGTCATGTCCGAGAAAACAACAACGTTATACATTAAAGCCACCAACAACTGATCAAAATAGAGGTTATAAAAAGTTTCAACGTTGTTTTGGAGTTGAAGAAATGTTATTCTCATCTCAAAATGTTGGCGATCGAGACGTGAAGGCTGAGCAATCAAACTGAATCACACTTATTTAGGCAGGACAATATCCTTTGTGTTTACTTTAGCACACACAGATTTCATCAACCTTTTTGCTCATTGAACAGAAAGTCAAGTTGTTCCATTAGTTCCCATAATGGGCATTAGTTTGCCTGGACACTATACATTGGTGGTCTTGTTCCGATATTTAAACGGACAGTTATCCGTCAAAAACAACTAGAATAAGTCGGATCCCATGGAAAAAAACATTGTAAACTACATAGACCATGATCCTTTGCGCTGCGTCATCACAACAAATGAGCTGTTGAGCCAATAGGAGCGCATGTTTTACGCTGTAGTGACCACACAACAAGTGAACATGGCGGTTAGCGGCGACCAAAGTGGGGCTCCCGTGGATATTGATGAAAACGCCCCCGAAGTTGTGCCAGCCCCTGCAGCTTTTAAGTCAGACGTATGGCAGCATTTTGGTTTCGCTGTGTCAAAAAACGATAAAGGAGAGAGGGTGGCGGACAAACAATGGACCATGTGCAAACACTGTCACGCGAAAATACGATAAACCATGGGAAACACCAGCAACATGCGGAGCCATCTGACGACCCATCACCTTGAAAAGTTTACAAAGAAAGTCAAGTCAAAAAACCTTACAGGAGGGATTTTTGACAACTATGCCACACAACAGCACAAAGGCTCAAGAAATCACGAGGTACATCACGGAATACATAGCGTCCCTTTTCTGCAGTAGATGGAAAGGGATTTAAAATGTTAGTGGCTAAGCTTGAGCCAAAGTATAAGATGCCATCGCGGGCTCATTTTAGTCAAACTGTGTTCCCTGCTCTTTGTTTTTATGCTGCATGAATATAACAATAAATGCCCTAGTGACTGGCAAAAGCAGTTTAAATGTCAGTTTTTTATTATTATCATCATAAACTCAATATCGTGAGCTATTTTACAATACCGTGAGCCTCTCCACAATATCGCAATAAATATCGTTCCGTGAGCTCAATATCTATATCGTATCGTATCGTGAGATTATGATATCGTTACATCCCTAGTTAGCATTGGAGCTGCACGAGCTACACGTCACGCAGGGGCCGAGTCAACAGTGAAGAACCCACCCTTATGCCCTTTTCAGAATCACAATCAGAATCAGAACCAGAATAGGTTTTATTGCCATTGTTATGAACAGGTTCACAACTAGGAATTTTACTAACATTTTTAAACTCTGTATAGTCCCTTTAAGCATGATAGGCTCTCACAGATCAAACTAAAAACTTTATTAACCCCATCGTGAGCTAAACAATGTTCATGTCTCGTTTGGCCGTAAACGTGAAACAAAACACAAGGCACATTTAACGCGGAGTCGATCTAGTTGGAGGGAAAAGCGTTTCTCCACCCCGCGTACTTCCCACTTAAAAGTCTGGAGTGGCGCTCCTAATAAGCGCAAAATGTTACGCCATAATCTGCGTTTTGAAACACAAGATCGGGCCCTCAATGTTGTGGATGAAGTCTTCATTTTCAAACCTAATCGCAGTTGCAGAGGTTGTCAGGCAAATCGATTTATTTTTCTATTTGTTTTTCTGAAACAAAACCCAGTCCAGTGGAGATGTATGAAAAACGGAACTTTACTTTAATGGAAAACTGCAGGATGCCTGAGAGCGCAGCTTACACACACATCTTGCCATGAACGTTGACCGGTCAAATGTCAATGGTCAAACCTTGGCACTAATTCAGTTTGTTTGCGATGGTTTGGACACGTACAGAGGAGGAATATGCAGAGGATGGAGCTGCCAGGAAACAGGAGGCCTAAAGCAAGGACTCTTTTCACTCCAAGTACCACCTCAGAAAATACTTTGTTTTCCAATACCACCAGTACTAAACCAAGACCAAATCCAGAGTAAACCAGGTCTAAAAACGGGCTAAACTAGACGTGAACATAAACCCAAGTCATGACAAAAATGGGTGCAGTTTTGAATCAAGAAAACCCCAAACTAAAGCAATACCGAAGCATGAATAAAATACAGTATAAAACGGTAGACTATAAGTGTTGCCCGTAGTTTAGAAGACCACAGAGTATTTATGATTAAAGTTAAATGGTGTGAAAGAAACGGGTGCGACGAAGAGGTTGAGCAAAACAAACAGCTGTCAATTTAAACTATTTAGATGAAAAGCTTTATTTAGTGCAATTTCCAAAGACTTTCCAAAGATCCAAATGTTAATTTAACGTAGAATTTCCGTGAAGTCACTCAACAGACCGAGCAGATGTGTTCACTTCATCCCAATGCTAATCAGAGGATTAGCATTTTTTTATGAGTGCAATGTGTTTTTTTTACCTTGAGGCAGCGAGAAGGAGAACAGTCTGTCTCCTTCGCGGAAATAAATCACCCTGTTTTTCAAAGTCAGAAGGGGTGGACAAAATGTAACGTTTACACTGACGAGCGACCGGTCTGAAAACCAAGGTCACAGAAATCGTCGCTGCCTTCGAAAGGGCATCACTACATCGTGTAGGTGTCTAGAGTTTAACTACAGCATCGTGACCGTAGTGCAAATATTTTATATCAGAAAATACCAAATACTTTAATTTACTTCAGTTTCAGACAACGCTGAAATAATCGTCTGTCAGCTGTAGGGCTGGGTACCGTTAAACTGTACCTGGTACCGACAAAAATACAATTATTTCAGTGTCAAGTTTTGGTACTTGGTTCTCTCCAGACGTCAATTTGTGACCCTCAGTGAGTCAAAATGAGCAACATGAAAGCGTGTGCAGAGTATTAGCCACCTCAGTGCAAATGCAGGCTGTTTTCTTAAAAAAAACAGTTAAAGTAAAGCAAGGCTCTAACTTATTAAAACGTTTGCAAGTATTAGAGATGGCAGTGCCGGTCTGAGCCAGGTCTGAGCCAGGGTAAACCAGGACTTGGACTAAAGCGATTGTAAGCCAGGGCTAAATCAGGACTGAATAAGAAACTCAAAGTTTTTAGACAAAGAGAAAAGCACAACGCAGCTCTGACCACAAGAAAGAAATGTTTACCTTTAGTGACAGGCCGACGGAAGGTAAGCTTAGGTGCCTGTTGTTCACCCAACACCATCCTGTAACGGCCTATCCAAACGAGCTGTAAGACTATACTGCACTACGTACAGAAGGCTGCTGCTGCTTGAGTCCTGACTTGAACCAGGAAATACAACCATATTAGTCCAGTGCTCAGGACAGGGCTATGGTTGCTCAGAGAATAGTTTTTAAAACAGCTCTACTGTCTCTTCACGGTGTTGCATCAAAGTACATCTGAGGCATGTTAGAGACATTTAAAAAAAATGTATTGCCCCTTTATTTAACCAAGAAAGCCCCACTGAGATAAAGGATCTTCTTTTCTAAAATCCGGAACAATCAATTCTAAATAATTTAAAATGAAAAGGAACAGAAGATGTGAGACAGGCCTTAACTCTGACAATGTTTAAATCCTACCCTTCTGCGCAGCACTGCATGAAAGTATTTGATCACTTTACTTTGAATGCGATTAATTAATGATTATATTGATGTTCATTGGATGGATTTAATCAGCTTTCTTGTAATTTTATAAAGCTATAACATAAAAAAGCGCGGCACAGTCGCATCGGCTCAGGACTAACAACTGAACACAATCTTGTTGTATGGTTGTATAATGACAAATAAAGCACTTACTTACTTACTATAAAGTACTTTTGTTTACAGAGGGTAAAATTGAAACACCATAAATTGAAAAGTCTTGACTTTGTCTATTTTCAGGATGATTCCGTGTTCGGCATCACAGCCTGATGGGGCTCAGAGCGGTTGCCGGAGGTAAATGGAGCTGTAACGTCATCGCTGCATGTGTCCTGACTTTGGCTGATTGCCTCTGTTCCTGCTGTTACTAAACTTTCAAAGCGCTGTTATGGCGTCATTTTAGCACAGACAGCAAGTGTTTACTACAGACTGGATGATGAGAGAGAACGTCAGATGACAAAACAACATGACATTTAGCAAAGGTTTCCAACAAGTGCTCTGCAAACACTGCCTGCTGGAGAAAAAACAAAAGTCACCGCCTGGATTGAACTAACTGTTCTGATCTGGGGTTGCCGCATTTAGTCAGGTCCAGGGTTCAACGACACTATGAGCCCAAAAGAGTGAGATCAGCCGACGACCCGAACATCCTGAATGACCAGGTTATTCCATCAATGGGTTTCTGAAAGAGTGGTTCGGGGAGCATGAGATGGAGTCCAGTTCTTAAACACCGCTGAGAATCTTCGGGATGTGCTGGAGAAAACCTTTATGCTGTGGTCACACTCTCCCATCGTTAGTGAAAAATGAATGCAGCACTGGATCTACTGACATCGCAGAAGCGTATTGAAACAATGCCACAGCTAAAGGCGTCCAACCAAATGTTAGATATTTGACATTCATTTTGGGGCATTTTGGGGCTTGGGGCAGCAGTGGCTCAGTGGTTAGAACAGGAGTTGGCAACCGAAAAGAAAACAGCCTATTCTTCCCAACAGGACGAAACGGTTTTTGTAAAGAACCGCAACCAAAGTGGACTAACACATGTTCAAATCACCTCACTGCCTCTCATTAAACAGCCAAAGAGCTGTGTGAGCAGAGGCAAACACGCTGCATGTGTATCTCGAAAGGGAGTATAGGTGTAAATAGAGGAACATTATTTATCATCAAGACAGGCTTCACATACCTCGCAAACTGAATCTGCGATATCGCTTTACTTCTGTGCAAACACTCTCCACGCCTTTACATTCAGCATGAGGCTCCTTTTGTGAGTATGACACAGCACACGGACAGATCTAAATCGACTGGGTTCTACTTCCCCCCCCCCCCACCCCCACCCCCACCCCCACCCAACGTGCGCTGAATCCTAATGTGTGGCACCGGGACTCGAGATTCATAGTAAACAACAGAACGGAAGCACGGGGTCGCCTCCAGCTCCCGCAGACAGAACATCTACACTTGTGACTCCAAGGTCTATTCACTCGCTATGAAGGCTCCGGCACTCAGCGAGCGGTTATGCAACTGTGATTCTCAGCCGCTAAATCCATTAGTTTTGCTGTTAAAAAAACATATCACAAAAATACCAAAGTAGTGGACAAATCATGGTAAGATGTAGATGTAGAAAGGCCCAACCAGGGACAGGAGTTGAAAATTAGCTTTAAACATCCTGGGGGTGGATCGATCATCCCTTGGGCGGGGCTTGTAGCGCAGCCAGTGGCAAAAGGAACATTTCACAGGTAGAACGAAGAATGGATTAAATACATTTCCAACAAAATCCTGACAGAAATCGTAACACCCTCTGTGAGAAAGCTGAAGTCAAAAGCAAATGGCTTCTACACACGGGTAATGATCGTAAACAGAGCTCATAATCCACGATGGACGACCCGAAGGGCTGCAGTCTGAAAGGTTTTGCCGTGGCCTTCACAGTCTCGTGACCTGAACATCATTGAAGGCACTAAGATCTCTCTGCTCTGGAAAACATTTGTAAGGAAGAAAGTCCTAAAATTGCTCATAGAAGACTTGGAAGACTCTTGGCGATACTTGCCATATTTAGGGGCTACGAGGCATTATTGTTTATGTTACGGGAATGTCTCACACAACATGCATTTTGGAGATAATTTCATCTCTCCCGTGATTCATTATTCGCTACTATGTTGAATTGCAATGTCTCTGAGAAATAAATAAATACATGAACAAGCTTTCATTTTCAGCTACGAGCCTGAGAACAAATTGGTGGCACCGCGATCAACACACTTTGGTTCCAAATATGGATTGAAAGGCAGTTCACTGTTCCCTCAATGATGCAATGAAATCAAGGATGTATAAATTAACCCCTTAACTGCCGTCTCCCCTGATCAGGGGGCTAGGGTTAGGGTTAGGGTTAGTTAACCCTAATCAGGATATAATTAGGGTTAAGAACAGCAAATGTAACATAAGTTGTGTTTCACTCACACAGATCTCACACATATTTTTAGACACTAGAAAGTCTTGGCTTTCAAATTAGGTATCACACTGGCATATAGACTAAATAATTGTTAACCCTAATCCTTAACCCTAACCCTAAACTGCTGGTTAAGGCACTTCAGCAGGAAAATAACAAATGACATAAGGGGAACATGATCACTCAAAACTGCGTAAAGGAAGCAAAAATACAATTTCTGGTATCCTTTATGTCTAGGGAACATGGACATAAAGATTGAAAAAGTTTATTTTGCATGGTGCGGTGGTTAACCCATCTCTGCCCGTCTCACTTTGTGGGTTTGATGCCTCGAGAGTCTACATGAAACCAGCAAAAACACACGCAAAATCCATAAACCAGGGAAGCATCTTGTCGTCAATCGAGCCACACCATTCAAGGTACATTCAGTTGGTTTCTTAAGTCGCTGTTCAAATCTGTTTCAGTGCATTTCTGCGCTAATGTATTATCTTATATCTATTAATGTATGCCTATTCCATTTCAGACTTTATGTTTATTTATGTCGTCATCTGTTAAATGTTTAAATGTCTGAATAAAATAATCTGAATCTGAATCTCCATCACAGCCTTCAGACACGTGAACCAGAGGCCAGTATAATATGTAGAGAGCACCTCCTTTGAAGCTGCACAGTAAACTTGATTGACTCTCTCTCTATCTTTCTGTATCTCTCTCTCTCTCTGGACCAAAATCGTGAGGCGCTGCAGCAGAGCCAGTCCATGGTGCTGCAGAGCTGGGAGATAAAAGCTTAATTTACATGTTTTATCACAATTTTCCAGCGACTGCACTACGCTGCAGCTCATACAGTATATGGACTTTGGCATCAAGTCTGTGCTGCGACTCTCGCCGCATAAGTAAACATTTCAAAGCGAGTGATGTTTGCACATGCATGATTACTTTCCACATTTGACCAATCACTTGCAATTACTATTTGTTTCCGTGGACGTGGTTGCAAGGAAACGTTATGCCGCTTTACAACATGGGCCATTTCTGAATCGGTTTCTTATCATTACCTGACAAATGGAATGAAACATTGGCTTCATTCACTTGAGTTTCCCCCAGATGGTCTGCACCATTTGTCACCACAGAATTGGTGACAGTCCTTGTCATTCATAGTCATTGCTCATGAAGCAAAGATTGGACACAAAAGCTTAAAAATAGCTCAGTAACTTGTTTATTTTGTGCTGATTTTCCTCAAAGGAACTCCTGTTTTCATGAAGTTAACTGCTGTAAACCTTTTTTACTGAACTGTATTATATTTTGCACATTTAAAAGGCACAAAGACCAGACATACTTGTCTTTCCATTGTGTTTCTAACTTAAAGAAGATTCACTTCACCCGATTCACCCCACAACCACTAAATGAAGAATGAAGCATCCTTCATCTCCTATTCCAACCATGAGCAGCACATCAGACCAACTCCCTCGTCTCTGTCAGTGCGGAGAAGACATCGCTCTGTCTCCTCACATCACGTTTGTAGCTGGTGATGTATTTCTTTTTAATGTACCGCACCAGAGCGAGCATTAGCAAGTCCAGCAAGCGAAAGGACAGGAACCAACTGACCACCACTGTTTGTGATGGCACTTTTCTCCAATCTGATTCACTTCTGTGTAGTATTAAAATGAAGATCAAACTATAGGCAAATAGGCCTGTACGAAAAAGAAGAAGCGCTGCACTGCTTTTCTCTGAAATCCTCGGGAAACACAACACCAAGACGGCAATGCAACTATTTCTCAAACATAACGCATTGATTTGTGTTGCCAGAGAGAGATTGAGTTACAGTATAAGGTCCATTTGTCAATAGCCCTGCGAGCCGGAGCAAAACAAACTTTATTAAACGTTCTGTAAAATTCAATAACCAACACACTTTAATCTACCCGATCGTGAATGAAACGTCCAAAGGATGAGTTTTTCCCGTTAAAGACAGCATTTTCAGAACTTTTCACCGAAGCAATGAAAGTCGGGAAATTGCATTTGATCAAAGCTATAATTTACATACACAAGCCCCAAAGAAACGTTTCACAATTCTGCACTACAAAAACAAAATATCAAGCATGAATTTAAATTACTTGAATTGAGAATATGAATCTTCTTTTGATTGGTTTTCACTCATTTACACATTTTTTCCAATGTTTGATGACATTTCAGACTAGTTCTGAGGTAATCTTGCTTGAAATAAGAACAAAAAACCTGAACAATTTTCTTACCCCATTGGCAGATAAATCAAGCTGAAATAAAGACTAGATGTATTGAACTGAATCACAACATGTCAGAACTTTAACACAAGCAAGAGCCAAGAGCCTGTTATAGGCGGCTTAGCACTCGTGCTTCACAGGTCCCGGGTTTGATTCCCACCTGGACGGGGCCTTTCTGTGTGGAGTTTGCATCTTCTCCCCATGTCTGCGTAGGTTTCCTCCAGGTACTCTGGTTTCCCCTAACACTAAAAACATGTACAATAGGTGAATCCTCCAGCAGGTGATACTGACCATCAGCCTGGCTCCACATCAGGAGATGGGTCCCTGGGCGAGGTACTGCAGTCGCCCTCTGCTCCTTACAGGTTGCTCTGAGGCAGGGGTGCTCAATACGTCGATCGCGATCTACCAGTCGATCGCAAAGGTAGTATTGGTAGATCGCATTACATTAAAAAAAATGACGCCAGCCTATCATCCATCCCGTCTTTTGATTGATAAACACAGTGGCGGGCCGTGGGGTTTCCGTCAGGGCCTTCAATAGCAACCTGGATTCACGCAGTCAAACGCATATAAACTGATCGACAGTAGGCGTATGGATAAAACTGCCTGTTTGCGTGGCATTTGTTCGCTAAAGGATTTGTCAACAATGCAAAGTTACGCAGCGGTGCCTCCGCCCCCAAACAAAAACACCTTCGGGAACACTCGTGCTAGCATACGGAAACACACGACACATGACAGACGGAGACGAGCGCGTTATAATGTGGAAACAGGCGGATGTTTTTAAGAGATGTTTGGTTGACAGAACTCAAACGCAAATCAACCGTAATAAAAGATACTAAACTTAAAGTTTTGTGGTATTTGACATACCTTTTTTATAGCGCTCGTAGTCTCGTACCTGTTGCCTGCCCGAGTCCCAGCGCAGCTGACGCGGGGTAACCCTTCTGCTGTCCTCGTTCCCGCGGCTTTGCTCTCGAAGCTCTTCATAATGAAGAGGCGCAAAATATCCGTGATCAGTAAATCCACTTCATTTTGCCTCGTTCGGACGTTTCCAAGAGGAATATCTGTTTATCCGGTTCTCTTCGGAGTGGCTGGATCATCTTGCCCATGCGTGGCTACATTAGCGGTTTCCCCAGGCGAACAAACCGTAGGGGAAGCTGCTGAGCTACTGAAGGCCCTGGGGGGCGGACTGTCAATGTACATCGAATTCTGATTGGCTGATAATTCTGTCAGTCACGCTGGCTGTCAAACACGTGTGTGGCCTGACGTCACAGGGCCTGCAGAATCTGTTCTGAAGGCCCTGAGGAGGAGCTATTTACTTCAATTGTATATATAAAGAATCCTCAATATATTTAGAAATAAATATATGTTTAGCATTTTTTTTAGTAGGTAGATCATTTTGACTTGATCATTTTATAAGTAGCTCGCATGCTGAAAAAGTGTGAGCACCCCTGCTCTGAGGCGTCAAAGGATGGGTCACATACAGAGGACTCTTTTCCCTAAGGACATTTACCTTGCCTTACCTTAGATTTAAAATATTATGCTCAAGAAGTTTAAACTAATCTAGACATGACATCTAGAGTGTGTTCAATATATTTTCCTCAAGACGTTGTTATTATTAGCCATCAAACATTACAAATTACTAGTGCTCAAAATGTGATTGTCCTTGGAGACTATAATAAGTGAAACCATTATCCGAAGTAGATTCTGTAGATGCAGGCAGAATTTAAACCTGGCTTTTCATCACGTAAATGTGGTAAACGGGTTGACAAAAGCTCCCACAAGTTGCCGTTGTTAACGGCCGGTGCAAACAATTACAGAAAAACAAATACATTGAACAGGCAACAGAATTTGGTAAAGTTTGTCCTTTTCATGATTCAAAAGATAAAATAGTTTTGAATACGTGATTGCAAAGTCGATGTTCCTCATATTTCTCCATTGAGGACAAACCCTATTTGACTAGATTCATTATTTCTGTTGTGTTCCTTGGCACAGACATCAAATAAAAGCCACTTTTTAAAACTGATTTGCCTTTCATTCCCTTTTTCCCCCCAGACTAATCCTTCCATTATGCTAAAACAATACAGACTCTCGGTGATATACCTGGCCTGGCTTCAGATGGACGGCTCTGCCATTTGCCATCCTGGCTCTGCAGAATGATTTGTTTTTTATTGATCGTTTTTGATGAAGTGTTAAGAGGGGTTCGGGTCGCGCTGTGCTGCAGGTGCACGGCCGTTTGTCCTTATTCACAGAGAGAGGACAAACGTCTATTTTTAAACACAAGCAAGAGCCAAGAGCCTGTTATAAAAGGTTTGTCTGGATCTATTGTTGCGATGTTGTCCCACAGCAGTTTGAGAGCTCAGACCCAAAATACCTCGAGGTTAAAAACTGCGTGATCTGAATTCACGCAGCAATTAACCTGATGGCTTTTTTTAGGGAAACCTCTTGTGTCCGTCGTTGAATTCACTAAAGCAGTCATAGTGGCAGTTGAAACCACAATTTTAATCCGTTCTGCATGTTGTTATGGTGTTGGAGGTTTTACACCATCCAAGAAAGGTGATGAGATAATCTTCGGTAGTAAAAACAACTTTTCTAGAAACCAACTAACTAACTTTAACTCACTGTTCTGATCTGAGGCTGTCGCAGTTGGTCAGGTCTAGGTTCAGCAACACTATGGGCCGAAAGAATGAGATCAGCTGACTTTACGTCCTGATCGGCGAAAAATTGATTTATTTTTCGCTGATGGCACGGGCATAATAGTACCGGTCAAACGTTTGGAGACACTTTTTATGTTTTGGCTTTTCTTTATTTTTAACACTGTCATTAAAGATATTGAACTCTGAATGAACACATGGGATTATGTAGGAAACAGAAGTAACAAAAAAGTTGTATTTTTGATATTCGTCAAAATTGTCGTCCTTTATTCTTGGCATTTTCTCAATGAGCTTCATAAGGTGGTCATCTGAAATGGTTTTGTACAGTCTTTGAAGTGAAAACCACGACTGGTGACGACATGGTGAAGCTCATTGTGCAAAGCAGTAGTAAAAGCAGGCAGCTATTTTGAAGAATCTGTTAAACTTTTTTAATTTAAAAAACGTCAGATCTTGTGGCGAAAGAACAGCACAAGCTTCTAGCAATATTGGTATTAGCGAGAAATTATTTTGTTTGTTTGTTTTACTTTATTGTCCCCGTAGGGAAATTTGTCCTCTGCATTTAACCCATCCTTCGATGCCACTTCAGAGCAGTGGTCGACGGCAGTGCTGCGCCGGGGACCCATCTCCATGATGTGGAGACAGGCTGATGGTCAGAATCACCTGGCTGGAGGATTCACCTATTGCACATGTTTTTAGTGGTAGGGGAAACCGGAGTACCCGGAGGAAACCTACACAGACACGGGGAGAACCTGCAAACTCCACACAGAAAGGCCCCGTCCAGGTGGGAATCGAACCCGGACCTTCTAGGTGTGGAGCGGAGGCGCTAACCGCTGCGCTTCCGTGCCGCTATATTAGCCACTAGCGAGAGGGCGGTGCTTCTAAAAAAAAGTTTGCCTGAGGCGGAGTTTATTACAAGCAGCACTGATGTCATTCATTTCCTCGTTTACGTCGCGCTGCCTTGTGTTCTTTCTTAAAGGAACAGGCCACCGTTTTTCCATACTGAGATATGTTCTTACCTGAGTTTAGATGAGTTGAAACATCATTTACATGCATGGATTGGTCCAGATCTGAATCCCACTGTGACTCTTTGGGGTGTGCTGGATAAGGCTTTGCACAGTGCTCACACTCTCCCATCATCAATACAAAGAGCTTTTGACATTGCAGACGCTTATTGAAACAAGCTGTAATCAAAGCTAAAGGCGCTCCAACAAAATATTAGAGCGTGGGAAGTGCATTCTACTCACAGAGACCGTTACCGGCAAATTAAACACACTACTTTCACAATTCTTAAAAATAATAGTGTCACAATATCCTGAAGTCACTTTTAATCTTCTTAAAGTCATCTTTTTCAAACAACAATTTCCCAAAGCGCTTTAAAATGTGATCGCCAAAAGTTATGAGTTTTGAACGGAACTTAAAAGCCATCTGACAGTTTTGTGAGTAACGACTGTTCTCTCCCTCAAAGTTGCTGCGGTGAATCTTAAAACGCTGTGTCAGGGGACGCCACCGAGCGTTGGCAGAGGAAGTGCAAAGCATTATGGGATGCCAGCTCCTCTGATCCTCGTAGCACCAGGAGAGCTCGATCATCAGCTTCTTTTGTTGAGCTGAAATTGAGCTTTAATATTTTGGGGTCCCACGCTGCGAGAGCCACCAGCGGGTTTGGGGAAAAGTGATGACGCAGGTGCGGACGGATCGAAAGTGTTCAAGTCGAAGATTGATTTCCATTTCACACTTTGAACAAATGTAATCAATGGGTTCTACTCAGATTTGGCACATTTCTGCGACACTGGATTTATTGTAACATAGCGCCATAGCCACTATCGAGGTCACCGAGGTCCGGATCTGATTTATTTATTTTTTTACCTTTTTATGGTTGTATTATGAAATCCTTGACTGTGTGCGAATTAATACATTGTGTGTGCGCAGGGTGGACTATGATAGTTGTAAATTCACTCTTAGAGAGACTGACAGATGAGGATGGGGTATCGAAGGCAAGGCGACTTTATTTATACCGCGCATTTCGTACAAAAGGCAAAACAATGAATTGTCTACAACATGCAGCGGGGGTAGGGCCCTCTAGCATAAAACCTTTGGCCCCCAAAAGAATTTTGAAAAAAATATAATGTCACAAGTCAAGAGAGCAAATAAGTACTCTAAAATGTGAAGAATGCTGTCAATATTTTCACACCCCATAGGTCAAATATGATATGATACAGAACTAATATTTATAGAAGAAAACAAGTGTGAGTTTCAGCTCCTGGCGTTGTGGCAATGTAGAAAATGGGCCTACCCCTAGTCTACAAGAAATAATTTTTTTGGGGGGGAGAAGATACACTGCCTGACTAAATAAAAAAGCCGCCAGGTCATACAATCTACAATATTTTGTTGAGCCGCCTGTAACTTTGATTACAGCACACATTCGCTGTGGCATTGTTTTCAATAAGCTGCAAAGTCAAAAGCTCCAATGTTGTGTTCACGTTTCACCAAGCTCTTGTATTGATGATGGGAGAGAGTGACCTCTGCACATCCTAAAGACACAAGCCTGGGAACCAGACTCACCACTCTACCAGCGGGTGAGTCTTGTCACCGCAGCGTCTATGCTATTTCCCACGGCGGTGCATACGTAAGCAAAAGCGGAGTAAACCAATCAGCGAAGGGCAGGCGTCTGCCATTGATGCGGTGGTATTAGTGGTTTTAGGTTAAAGGTTTTTTTCAGGTTTTCTGACATAGGGCCTCATTCCCTAGTTATCCAGAATGTTGTTGATTTCTGGAGTAATGCAGTCCTTATATTTGAAGAGTTTAGTGGTGCTAGGCTAGTGCTAGGCTAGCGCATGTCTATGGTAACTAGTAGCCTGCATTAAAAACCTCTTCAAAATCATTGGATAGTCCTCCAAACGTTACTATATCTGAGTTGTAGAAAGCTACTTTGTGAATTCCACGTGTAGTAATGCCGGCCGCAGGTAAACAAACTACTGTAGATCCGGTAACCTAGCAGATGACTCCGCCACTGCGTAGCATACAACCAGGAAGCTGATGCGGCTCAAATATAAGTTATATTAAATGCAAAATGGTATTATTTAAAAAAAAAAAAAATCTGTCAACACAGACATTAATCTGTAGTCTGGTGATTTGCCTCAGGTGCGCTGTGGTTGGGTCAGACTGTTTTTAATGCAGGCTACTAGTTACCATAGACATGCACTAGCCTAGAACCAGTAAACTCTTCAAATATAACCGCATGAATAAAAACAATTTAAAAAAATGAACAAAATGTAATCAACAACACTCTGGATAACTAGGCTATGAGGCCCTATGTCAAAAATCCTGAAATATCCCTTTAATATTTGCGCAGGATTATGACTCACGAAACTCGCCTACTGTCGATAGGTCATTTACCGCCGATTGGAGACATGCTCTTTCTCTCTCTCGTGCGCCGTTCGTAGATTGTTAATGAGGGGCTCCTGAACAACACGTGACGCAAATAAACGGATCTGATTTCACGGGCTCGTTTTGATTTTTCTGATGCCGCCAACGAGGCCGTGGGTTCCAGACGGATCCCCCTCTGTGTAAAAAGATATAGAAGGGGATCATCTGGACTGTGGCGGCCACTTCATCTTATGCTCCCTGAAACACTCACAATTTGAGCCCGATGAATCCTGACATTGTTGGAATTCCCGTGCCATCAGGGAAGAAGAAATCCATAATGGAATAACCTGGTCTATCAGGATGTTCAGGTCGTCGGCTGACCAAAAGCAGCAACAACAGATCAGAACAGGTAGTTACATTAAGGTGGCGACTTCTGTTTGTTTGTTTTTTGGAGTCAGTCGGTGTATGAAATATTGCGTAATGACAAAGAAGCAATTAAAAGCTGCACAAAATGAAAAACACATCAAATTGGAGTAGTTGCATAGTGCTTTTCACAGACCACGAAAACACAAACCACTTCACGTCACTTCATCATTGTTCATTCATCCCACACTCGGTTGTCCAGGAGCAGACTAGCCGAAGTGAGGCTGCCGGTCTGACCTTTAAACCTTTACGACTACCACCAACCGCTCACACGCAAACACACAAGTTCACAGCCCCCGGTATTCTCTAAGACTTAACAGCGCTTAGCTTCTGAGATTAGAATTGAGCATTCACCAAATGGTTTGTCGGCAAATCCAGAGTAGAAATGTACTTTAGGAGTTAATCACACAGCCTGACCAAAAAAATTATAATTTACATAGCTATTGATTTGCAGTCCTGTATATTAAGCTCATCACCTTGAGACCCATTGGAAATGCATCGCAGTCTATATCACTTCATAATTGCATGAAAATGCTCCGCTCATGTTGCCCACAGACATTAGAACGCACAGCTCTCCCTATAGCCTGAGCGATATGTGAGATGGTGCAATATTGCGTGAATAAATACAATCAATAGGCAATAGCAGCCCTCATGCAGACTGCAATAAATTATCAGAAAGAGAAGGGTGAACAATGGTAATAAACTCTATGGGCGAAATACTATTGACAGTTTAAAGAATAATATATAATGGATAAAGTATGGCGTAATACTGCAGAGGGTTAGGATGAGAAGTATAATAAATCGCATCAAAAGTTTATTGAATGGAAAAACTTTGGGAGTTGGATGCTGGCATGTACGTACAGACTCGGTGATGTGAAAGATTTGTCTATGATTGTAATCACACCTTTCATCATAATGTAATGTTAAAAGGTAAATACAATCCCACTTGGGACAGACAATACAAATACATCTGTCAAGTGTGTGCACGTTAAAAAAGTTAGAAAATCATGATTGAAAGCTTTTAGCTGAAGTTAAAGTTTTCAAAACATAATAACTACAAACATGAATGTAAATATCTTTCCCCATGGACAGATTTCTTTAAATTAGACTCTTAAATGATTCATTTAAAACGTACTCAGTATGGGTTTAAATTACTTTAATTGAGAATATTAATCTTGTTTTGAGCGGTTCTGACTGATGTAAACCATTCCCCTCATCGGACCAAGAACACTTCATTAGTTTGATGACAATTCAGACTATGGTAATCTCGCTTGAACTAAAAAAGTAAAATGGTGCAAGTCCAATTTTCTTACCCCAATCGGCAAAGAAATGAATGTGAAATTAAGACAAAATGTATTTAAACCAGTCAGAAACATTTCAGAACAAGTGAAATAATATGGGTCAAATGCCCAACAACATATTAAATTGACACAACATTCAAAATATTATTCTCAATTTGAGACATTTAAACTAATCTAGATATACATTATTTGAGTGCTGCCAAAGTGACTACAGATTAGTCTGTTTATGGCCAACTCTGACGCATGTTGGATTGACACGTTAATTCATCTGCAGTGTCCCTTATTAAGGCGAGACATGGCAGGTGAAAATATACATTTTTAACACAGTGGTCATGGTGGAGATTTTAGCTAGTTTTCTCCCTTAACATCTTAGTTTCCATGTCAGAGTATGAAAAAGACAAAACTTACCCTGTACGCTGCTTATTTTATGACTTTTTTATGCTAGCGAAGTAACGTCAACATCGCTTTGCAAAGCCGGATTTCCCTCACACATTCATTCACAAATATTGACATATTTCCCATGAGTGATGAAATATTTATCATCCAAATATGCTAAATTCTTTTCTGGAAGTCGCAGGGCTGGACTGGCAATTGGGAGCACTGGGAGTTTTCCCGGTGGGCTGACGTACTTTTGGGCCGGTCAGACCAGATTGAGTGAACAGACCTGTACTGCACCACATCGGCCCACAATAGAAACTGTATATGTGACCCGTCGTGGTTTCCAGGGACACAAGTCGGCAGACTCACTTTTTGTGCAGAATCATTCAGTTGAAGCCACGAAGAAGCCTCTACATGTTTAAGCTTATATTATATTATTATATTTATATTGGTATATTTAAAAGCGTAAATGCCGTGGGGGCGTGTCATTGTGCGTGTGTGGCTCACGGTTATGCAACGCTTCCCCGTGTGCGTCTCACGGAGGACGCTGCTGCTAACGCTGGGATAAAACTGCAGAGGTTCGTTTTTCTGGGTGAAACCAGAGAACTTTTCCAGGCTGACTTTTCCGTTGCGACTGATGATGCCCTGGCTGTTAGCGTGCACAGCGCCTCCTGCTGACCATTACGTTTCCCGAGCCTTCAGAGCGTGATTTTAGACATAAGGATGTAGCACGAATCTGCCAAACTCTACATTGAAAATAACTGAGCGAGGAAAATGGATTTACCACGCGTTTGCTGAGCAGAAGGCACGCAAAGATTACCTCAGACGGGTGAGTGCACGTTTGTTTATTTTTGCTGGTGGCCGCTGTGCCTTCCTGTCCGTTTGCTTTTTGATGAGGCCATTGTTTTGCTGTAAGCTAACGTGGTGTGTTCAGTGGATTGGGTGAGTTTGCGTTTTGTTTTTGGTCGTAAGCTGTGTGTGCAGGTTAAGGAAAATATAACGTAGTCATTGTCCATGGCACTACTGACCGTGTGTGCGTTCTTCTTTCCCTCTGGTCAAATGTGTTTATGTTGGAATAATGTTGCTAGTTGTCATTGTGTTGCTAGTTGCTGTAGAGGTATAGGCTCTATGGGAAATGGATTTATGCAAGAGACACTTATTTATATATTACCTCTATGCAAACGTTTTTGTTTTTTTTCTTTGATGGCACATTTTTCTTGCTTTTTGCCTTTTCTACCCCCCGTGCTTTACAGGGGGGAGCGGCTTTGGCTTATCTAAATGGGATGTAAATGAGCCCTGTCACTCGAGCAGCAGAGAGAAGTGAGAACGGCCCAAAGGTTTAGACGGCTTTTCCTGCCCTTTGGGCTTTTTGGAGTTGTTAACTTCAATTTGCCACATCTTCTCCAAATATTATTAGATTTTCATGTGTTACACATCATTGGAAAGCTTGGCGACTACACTTTCTCAAGCTATGTCTCTCTCAAAATGCCCCAAAACCGACTTGTGTCCCTGGATTCCACGGCTGGGCACATTATTCTTTTGACGTTCATCATAATTTCCATGCAATTACAGAACTTATCCACAAGCCCTTGAAGCCTTTAATGCCCCTCTGTTAGCACGCTTTCTTGAGTTATGGTTCCCAGAGAATCTCTTATAATGAGCAATGTACCTCAGTTATAACATTACTCATGTCCCTCACATCATATTAGCCAATATAAGTGAAAAGAGTTTATAGTAACACTCTCCAGGACCCGGAGAACCTTCTTTAATACATTTTAAACAAATGTATGTAAAGAAGTGCATGTTGGGAGTTGTGAGTTGACTTGCCCTCCTGCCCCTCGTTTCAGTGCTGCAGTTTGGAAAAGCTTCTGGTTTCCATTGAAAGGATTTACAATGATTTTGCCTTTTTGGGACTTCTATTTTCACTCCACACCTCCCTAACTCTGTGGTGAGTTTACCACTTCATTACCTTAATCTACAGTCTGATCATTTGGTTGGTTTTGTGAAGTGTATTTGTGTCGCAGTCGCGAGTGGAACCTCCTTAACTGAAAGCACATTTTAAGATTGTTTAGTAATTTTACAAATTTTCCAGCAAGTTGTAAACAACAAGATTAAAGTCGTGAGTGCTCTGAGGCGTTAGCTTAAATTCTGCAAAGACAACATGCAGCTCTTCTCCACGGTTTTGTAGCTTATACAGTTTTAGTTCAAGGGCCAGTCTTGACCCAAACGTCCCGGGCCGTTTTTTTCTGCCAGCCCAGCCCTGGCTGTACGAAAGACCAGAGAAATGTTCTTGCGCACACGCTACAAAACTTAAAGGCCGCTTTTCTCAAAATTAGGTTTTTGTTCCACTCATGCCTCACCACTTTAGTGGCTCCTACAGACTCCAGTTTTGGACTTTTCCGTTTTTTTCAGAGGGATTTTTTAACTCCCAACCTGATTTATTTAGCTTTGAACACAAAAAAAAAACAAGGCAAAATTAGATTTTACAGATTTTTTCACTTATGAAGGGCTTATTCAATAACTAAACAAGATCCCAAATCCCTTCTGAAACAATCTTAGTGACTAATATCCAATACATTTAAACCTATCCATTACTTACATTTCGTAGCTGAAAATATAGGCAATTTTAGGCATAAAATGTCTTTAATTTTTACACGAAATCATTTCCTCATATTTATGTCAGTGACCTACAGCAGAGGTTTCCCTGTTCACCTGCAGTGTCTCGCCTTAAAACAAACCTGTCAGGGACGTTATGTCTGCTTCCATGACTATGGCTATTTTGATAGGGCGAAGGCTGCTGTTCAGTGACGGGCTCTCTTTCTTCACAAAGACCGTCTCCTTCACCCCTCTATAAAAACATCCCCTCTCGTTGGATAAAACGATGGCCTCCCTGTAAACAAAGGCGTTGTTTAGAGGCTTTAAGATGAAGGTGTGCTGCCAATTTGGGGGGCAGTGCTGATACTGTACATCCAATACAGAAAACCTCAGATTAGGCTCAGATGAAATGCGTTGTATTTTTAATGAAGTGTGACTGCGGCCTTTTGAAGGTGAGTAGTCCGTAATTGAATGGCCCTAAAGCAGATTTATATCACTTTCCGATGGTTATGGCGAGGCGTTCTCTCTCTTACGGTAATGAATTGTGCACCTACTGTCACCGAGTGGCTCTAATACAAATAGCCTCCAGTGTTCATTCTTATATTTTCCGAGTGATGAATCGAGCCGTACCGAGGCTGTGCAGAGTTCAGCTATTTCGCACTGTACAAAGCTGCTTAACTGTGAACATTCATTCACGCGATGTACAAACAATTGCCTCATGAATAGAAAAACAACAACGAAAGTCGGCGCCTGTCAAACCGCCGCATACAAAGTCCCATTTTCAGCACAATGAGATGGCAAAAAGAGACAGTTTTAATTCGGCTTTGGTCAGATTTACAGAGCCTTGCAAAAGTATTCGGCCCCCTGGAACTTTTCGACCTTTTGTCACATTTCAGGCTTAAAACATAAAGATATAAAACTGTATTTTTTTGTGAAGAACCAACAACAAGTGGGACACAATCATGAAGTGAAACGAAATTTATTGGATATTTCAAACATTTTTAACAAATAAACAACTGAAAAATTGGGCGTGCAAAATTATTCAGCCCCCTTAAGTTAATACTTTGTAGCGCCACCTTTTGCTGCGATTACTGCTGTAAGTCGCTTGGGGTATGTCTCTATCAGCGGCGTCGGAAGCGTTTGGAAAGTGGGGGGGACACATTTCAAAAATGGGGGGGGGGGGGGGTCGACTACAGTGGGACATGGTCAGGACAATAACAGAGCAATGTTATTGCTTTAGCGGGACTACATCCAAATCGAGCGTTACTTCAAGAATACGTGAGAGAACAGCTCCTCCTCCTCGCAGCTGGGTGGACATATAGGGCGGATAACAAAACACCTGTGGAGCCGCTGTTCTCCTGTCCAGTCCTGGCTTTATGACGCTTTGTGAAAAAACTCTTGAAGCTCTTATGAGACGGCGCTCGTGTTTGTCCACATTTATTTAGATTCAGCCACACCCGTTAACTCCCGCCATCGCAAACAAACATCTCAACGCTCGTATCTTCACATTTCCCACAAACGCAGATAAAATTGAGTCAAGGGGTAAAGAAGGCAAACCTTTATCAGTCAAAGGAATAATTCAGATATTATTTGGTTAAGTTAGAGTCCAGACAGTGAGGTTTAACGGCGTATTGACCGGTTGAACACTCGTGCTAGCCCGGGGCAGTTTCCCCAAACTCACGCTACACTCAAGCTTCATCACCCGCTTTGTAAACACATCAAAACTGATGTTCCTCACCTTAAAGTTACTGGTCAGGCCTTTTGTACCGATGAAGACACGCTGTCCACCTGCCGAGGACGCGAAAAGTACTGCTCCTCCATGTGAGAATCCGTAAAAAACTCCGAAAACACGATGCACGAGTGTCCTTGTGCTTTGGTTTGGTCAAATCTGTCCGTCCGTCCAACGATAATCCTCAGTATTCTCACTTTAGCCGTTTTTCAGCGGTTTACAGAGACATGTTTACATTTCAGCCGCTCTGAGGTGATGTAGCGGACCTGCATAGACACAGCTACGCAAAGCGGAGCGACGCGATACTGGCGCGGATAATGCCAATAAATATTTTTTTAAATGTATGGAAAATAAGGCGCGGGTCATATTTAATTGTTTGGCCTCGGGGAGCCTATTGAAAAGGTCCAGTCTAAACTAGTAAATGTAAAGTCAATGAAAATTCACGTTGTGAAAGTGGGGGGGACCAATCAACCACTTTTCAAAAGTGGGGGGGACACGTCCCCCTCACAATGAATGGTTCCGACGCCCATGGTCTCTATCAGTTTTGCACATTGAGAGACTGAAATATTTGCACATTCCTCCTTGCAAAACAGCTCGAGCTCAGTGAAGTTGGATGGACAGCGTTTGTGAACAGCAGTTTTCAGTTCTTTCCACAGATTCTCGATTGGATTCAGGTCTGGACTTTGACTTGGCCATTCTAACACCTGGATATGTTTATTTGTGAACCACTCTATTGTAGATATTGCTTTATGTTTTGGATCATTGTCTTGTTGGAAGAATCTCCGTCCCAGTCTCAGGTCTTTTGCAGACTCCATCAGGTTTTCTTCCAGAATGGTCCTGTATTTGGCTCCGTCCATCTTCCCATCAATTTGAACCATCTTCCCTGTCCCTGCTGAAGAAAAGCAGGCCCAAACCATGATGCTGCCACCACCATGTTTGACAGTGGGGATGGTGTGTTCAGGGTGATGAGCTGTGTTGCTTTTACGCCAAACATAACGTTTTGCATTGTTGCCAAAAAGTTTGATTTTGGTTTCATCTGACCAGAGCACCTTCTTCCACATGTTTGGTGTGTCTCCCAGGTGGCTTGTGGCAAACTTTAAACAACACTTTTTATGGATATCTTTAAGAAATGGCTTTCTTCTTGCCACTCTTCCATAAAGGCCAGAGTTGTGCAGTATACGACTGATTGTTATCCTATGGACCGAGTCTCCCACCTCAGCTGTACATTTCTGCAGTTCATCCAGAGTGATCATGGGCCTCTTGGCAGCATCTCTGATCAGTTTTCTCCTTGTATGAGCTGAAAGTTTAGAGGGACGGCCGGGTCTTTGTAGATTTGCAGTGGTCTGATACTCCTTCAATTTTAATATTATCGCTTTCACAGTGCTCCTTGGGATGTTTAAAGCTTGGGAAATCTTTTTGTATCCAAATCCGGCTTTAAACTTCTCCACAACCGTATCTCGGACCTGCCTGGTGTGTTCCTTGTTCTTCATGATGCTCTCTGCGCTTTAAACTGACCTCTGAGACTATCACAGAGCAGGTGCATTTATACAGAGACTTGCTTACACACAGGTGGATTCTCTTTATCATCATTAGTCATTTAGGTCAACATTGGATCATTCAGAGATCCTCACTGAACTTCTGGAGAGAGTTTGCTGCACTGAAAGTAAAGGGGCTGAATAATTTTGCACGCCCAATTTTTCAGTGGTTTATTTGTTAACATTTTTTGAAATATCCAATAAACTTCGTTTCACTTCATGATTGTGTCCCACTTGTTGTTGGTTCTTCACAAAAAAATACAGTTTTATATCTTTATGTTTAAAGCCTGAAATGTGGCAAAAGGTCGAAAAGTTCCAGGGGAGCCGAATACTTTCGCAAGGCACTGTATCCCCTGTTACAAGACCCACTCTTTTGGGAAAAAAAGCCTCTCATTTAATCCAGCATGAGATTACCATGCGACTCTCGTGGCGGTGGGGGTCCCAAATCTCACGTTTGGAAAGCATCAGAATATGTCTCTTGTTTGTCTCTCTGCTCGTCCATCTTTCTCATAACGCAGCAACTTTGAAAATAAAATGTTTGCCTGATTTTGTAACTGCAACTAACGCGACGCATAGATGGAATTCTGTGCTAAACCGAGGCCGCCAGGAGGAGGAGATGGAGAAATTGAGGAAGTTAATGGTTCTGCTACTGCAATGACAGAGACATTGGAGATATTGGTGGCTTTTGGCTTGTAGCTGAAACCTTTAGATTAGATTTATTTTCAATTGGTAGGTCGCGACACAAAAGTGGCTTGTCAACACAAACACTACAATGAAGTACTGCATATTGGTAATAAACAGGGGGTATTTGGTAATTACCTCAAGCATATCTTTATCACTGTGGTCGGATAGAAAAAAGGCAATATTGATCTAAAACAGAAAACAAAATATCCAATAGTTTCACTTCAATCCTCCCACCCCCCTCCGCTGGCTCCCCTTCGGTGTGCAGCTGTTTCAATAAAAATTAACGTCTGTGCGGCTCGTGTGGCTGTGGTGAAGCTATGGCGAGTGATTTTACATCATGTTGCTGTTGCTGTTCTGCTGAGAACATTGTCGAAGGAAGATTCAAAGATTACTCAAAGGTGCGCAAGTGGGATGAAACACAGCCCCGGGTATGTTAAGACAGAACAACACTGCAACATAATACCCCCCATTCACTAAAAAGGAGCCAGACTGCAAAGAGTTTTAACTTGTGCTAAATTAATCAAGATGTTTTCCTCATATTGATTGATCTAAATATTTGATTTGGTGTTATGCTTTCATAATAAAAACAATTTGACAGCTTATTTATGATCATAGACAAGATAGACTTTCTATATTTAACCTCAACTTAAAAAAAACAATGACAAAAACATCTAGCATTTCAGTATCATTTAAGTCATTGGTTCTCAACTGGTGGGTCACGGGCCATTGACAAAACCTCTTTTTTTTTTTTGACATACAAGCAGTACTAAGTAACTTGTTTACCTTAATAAATCCTTTTCGTAGTCCCTCTGGGGGTAACACAAGTGTTAATGGAGTCTCTGACCAGAAGACCACAATTGCAACTTTCCCTGCCTCTGATCCGGAGTCACCAACACACACTAATGGAATCACGAAGAAGAAGCTAACAGGCTAATCGGCAAGCTAACTACGGGCTAAGTTTGAGTGAAAGAAATGATCTCTATTGTGTAACTGGATGTACAATATCCCATTCCCCCTTTGTCTTTTCTGTCCGCGTAGTATTTACTCTCATGGACAATTAATGAGTAAAAAAAAAGACAGCCTCAAAATCCACAAAAGATTTTCCCACAAACCTGATGATTATAAAGTCCCATGACAATTACTGAGATTGACCTACATTGAAATCACAATCTCCATTCAATTTGGATTATTTGTCCATCCCTAGTTTTTAAAAAAAGCTTAAAAATAAACATTTTTCTTTGGGCCGCTGTTTGTCATAATACGTCCCAGCCATCCCCGTTGACAACTATGGATTTGGATGATGGAGAGGAGTGACAGAACAAAAGTACAACGGGCTGACAGCAACAGATGGCAGCGTGAGCGAAGAAACACCGCGATCCCGGTTGGATTTACGAATACAACTTCATTACAGATCCCATTAACATATAGATGGGAAATTGTTAACATGTAATAGAGATAACAATAGTCTACAAGCGCGAGCCTGTGAGAGGAGATTATTCACATTTATTAGCAGAGTAAATATAAGATTTAAAAAAAATAAAAAATAAAAGTCTTGTTTTCTCAGCGGCGCAAACAGCTGCCGCGCCGTCTGCCTCTCCGTCACACATGGATCGCTATAGTACAAGCAGCATACGGCGCGCTCACTGATAGACTTTTACCGAGCTGCGGCACAGTTAACGGAGGATTTATAGTGTGAGGTAGCCAGTGACGTGGACGGCCATGTGGTAGTTTATTGCGGGATATTCAATAAATAGCCTATCTTACCGACATCCCGGCGTAAGTTTCAGACACTAGGGCGTCTGATAGGGATCTTTGGTGTCCAATACCAATATGTAGGGGGTTGGCCGATAGCCGATGTATAGGCCGTTAGTAATTTAGTTTGATGTCATTTATTTTTGTTTCTCAAATAGCTTTGTGAAATATTCATCATTATAGTAAAGGTTTCAATCATAGAAATATGTCTAATAGAGGTCAACCAATGTGCGTTTTTCTACGGCCGATGTCGATATGCACCACTGATATTTTTGGTCATTTTTTTTTTAAATGTCTCATCTGTAATCCTGTGTATGAAGCTTCAAAACATCAGTGACTGACAAAACGTCAGTGTGATAGCAGGGGGCCCTGTATGAGGGGCATAGGGCTGTTTTATTCAGGACATTTATGTTTAGTAGGTACTTCAGAGGGAGCTCGTTTGATAGGCAGAAATCAGCAGATTCCAAAACAAAAAACATTAAGTCTCTTAATTCATCAAAATCAGAAGAATGAGTAAACTGTGTCTAATACCACCCACACATTTTATCATATTTATACTGGCCATAACATGTAAACATTAACAGGACAGCGTGGAATAAGTAAGTACACCGCCTGAATCTCACTGAACTGCAGTCGTTTTGTACAGAGGAATGATTCAAGATTCATCCTGATTGTTGTGAGCGTCTAATCTGCAACCACAGAAAATCAGTTATTTTTTTTCAAAAGAAGAGTCACTGTCCGGGCTGTTGTGAATGTCTCAGGTTTTCCTACAAAAAATGTTCCATTGATGATAGCGCGTTGTCCAGGCCCTGAGGCAACAAAACAGCCCCACACCATGATTCTCCCTGCACCATACTTCACAGTGAGGATAGGGTTTTGATGTTGGTGAGCTGTTCCATTTATCCTCCACACATGACGTTGTGTTCCTCCCAAAAAATTAAACTTCCGGTCCATCGGTCCACTGTATATTTTTTCCAGTTGTTCAGTGGAGCATCCAAGAGCTCTTTTGCAAACCGAAGTTGAATAGTTTGAGAGGAACACACAACGTCATGTGTGGATGAAAAATGAAACCGCACATCAACATCTAAACCCTATCCTCACGGTGAAGTATGGTGCAGGAGAATCATGGTGTGGGGCTGGACAAACGTGCTATCGTCAATAGATTTTTTTTTTTTTCATATATATTTTGCAGAAAGACCAAGAGACATTCATAACATGCGTGGAATAAGTAAGTGAACCCCTGTATTAAATAGCTGCCTGACCCTTCTTATGCAGCAATAACTGCTTTTCTGTAGTTGCAGATTAGACGCTCACAACGATCAGGATGAATCTTGGACCGTTCCTCTTTACAAAACTGCTGCAGTTCAGTGAGAAGTAGAAACTTAAGATGGATTTTCACTACGATGTTTCTGTGTCCACCAGGAAGTTATGGGAGTCACTTTTGGTTCCGGAGATATCTGCCTTTTTATCGGCCAATAATACCCAAATATCAGCCCGTCTGTAAGGGTCAGAATTGATCGCTTGCATGTTAGAAGAAAAGGAAGTGTCGTACATTATTGAATCATTTTGTAAAAAGGGTTAAATCCGCCTGGGCGCCAACAAGATTTGTGTGGGTGCTCCAGGATCGGCGCCTTTGATACGCCAGTTTTCTGATTTGTAAAAACACACCAGATTGCACTAAGTTACATCTGTTCAATTCAAAATGTCAAAAACCCCTAAAAGATGAATATGAGCCTCACCATTTCTAGAATCCTGGCAACGGCCCAGAGTGTAGTCATCCAACGTTTTTGTCACCCGTAACAAAAAGAAAAGATCTCATACAAGTTCCAGATGGGCAAATTTCATAAGATCATTTTGACTGCTTTGTTGCGTAGCTTTGTTGCATGCATGTCATCAGTTATCTAACAAAATCCACATTAGGAAAGGGAATTTTACTAAAATTGGATGGATAATAACCAGTTCAATATGCCTACTTGTTTTGAAATGACTCATCTTCAGTTAGTCTTCCGACGCCGGAGCTATGCACTAAGCTGAGCTGCCAGAATGAAGAGTGGAGTGGCACCAAATCTATTCTCACAACGGCAAAAAGGCTCTAAAATTCACCTTATGTTCCTTCAAGTGAATGAAGTCTGTACATCGATCATCGCCCTAGACTGTGGTAAATGCATTATGGAGTATGGGGCTGCCAAAGTAAACAGAAGACGGCGGCTGCTAAGTGGACCATCTGCTAAAACAAACACTCAAGCCGTCAACATCAGGACTTAAGCATCATTAGGCAGGAGCTTTACTGTAATTTCCATAAAATCAAGTATCCACACAAAAGCATGTTATGCAAATGCAGCAACTTTTACAGTTTGTGAAGAAATCCCTGTAATTTGTGTCTGTATTTTATATTGTGCAGCCTCTATTCCATTTAATTCAACTTTATTACGGACTCCGGGTACAATATTTTTTAGTGTAAGTGGTTTTTGTAGATTTCGCTCTTGTAACTTAAACCTCTAGTACAGCCATTCCCAAAGTCCGGGACATCGCGGCCCCGTTATTGATCAGAAAATCTCTCGGGGCCCCCCAAATCATAATAATTTACTCCATTCAAAAGAATTTGTTATAATTTTACAGCTAAAATGACATTAAAATAAACATCTAGCTATGACAGTGGGCTAAATACTGGTTTAAACTGGTGCATTTGTCCAAATAAATGTATATTTCCTTTCAAAATGAACTTTTTTCATTGTACTTGTTTTGCAGACATGCTTTGGGGGCCCCCCTGTAGTGCCTCTGAGGCCCGCCAGGGGGTCCCGGACCCCACTTTGGGAACCAGTCTAGTAGTTCACAGTGCAGGATCCCCGGTTCGGTGCATCACGGTGCAAGTATTGAAATAAAATAAATATTCATCATTAGGCAGTTTGTCCCAGAATAAAATTAGCAATGCTTTCTAATTTCTCAATGTGGCTTTATAGTAAACAAAATACATTTTCATAAAGTAAAAAGGAAAAAAAAGAAGCAGTGCAGAGTAGGTCAGCTCGTTTGATTCTCGACTTGTGTTTGGGCTGTTCCTGGGTAACATTCTGCTTGTTTTTAGAGATAAAGCTTTTGGGGCCGGATTATGACCAGGATTTGATTTTACACATTTGTCTGCGCCTCTCACAGTGCACTGGATCTATAATTCACCGCAGCCAGGTCATCAGCAGGAGAAACCTTTTAAACATGTGCTAAATATTTAACTCGATGTCAGATTTATTTATAAAGTATTTAGTTTATACCTTTTGGAAACTCAGCTTGTGCTTTCCTATTCAGTTGATTCAGGGTAAAGTATTGCAGTTCATTATAATGACAAATCCTAATACTTAGTACATTAGAATTGTATTGCAATACAAATCGTACCGGGCCCTCTGTAGAGCGGTATTGTATCGCGACTAAAGTGTATCGTCACTGCCCGATAGAATACTTGATATAGTATATAATCTAGGGTTCAGTAAAGTAGCATGTCAGTTTAAAAATGTTCTTAACATGTCATATAAACACTTGTAATCCTTCTGAATTTTCTTAGATTAGCGATGTAAATTTTGCCAAAGTGAAGTTCCATGAAGCTTCTTTTTCTAATGCCAATGTCGTCAGTAGCCAAGTCTTTCACTTAAATAAGTATTAGTACCTTAATTCAATATATATCAAGTAAACATCATTACATTTATGTTACAGACAAGTTCACAGGCAGCAAGGATCCCAGTCTAAGGAAGAGAAACCTAGAGTTTAAGAGAGTGGAATGGACCAGGAACCAGGCACTGAGGCATGTGACTGGGAAACAATTCATGATACTCTCAAAATGCAAATCACATGCAGTTATGGAAATGTAGCCAGCGACTGGAAAATAGAGCAACAAGGACTGTGAGAATGAAATGCGCGGGCCATTAAAGATACAGCGTGGATGAGGAAACCCAGAGAGCCTCCACAGTAACGCTGAAAATTGACCCATTTTCTCTGTAAAAAACATGTTCAACTTTAGATAGTTATCCCATTTTGGTTACGGATTTAGGAGATAATGTTCACACTTGCTCAAATTCAAATGGTGATCATTTTTATTTATTTTAAGCACAAAACAAAGACATTTTTAAAGGTGTACTGCCTGAATTACATAATTTCAAACTGAACAATTTGGAGCAGGTTGAGTAAATCCTCTCAGCTGTTTCCTCAATGCACTTTTGGCTCTTAGACCCTCACGCACATCCCGATTGTTCACTTGAGTCAATCAGAAGCATGTCTCAACAGGAGTTCAGAGCGAGACAGGGTTGAGACAATTTAGCCTCTGACTTCCTGATTCTCGCTGGAGGAAAGTCCGCTATATTCAGACACACAAGAGCGCACATGCTCCGTTTTAATTTAACAAATGCTGCGTTTACAATGTAGATCTAAAGAAGAAAATGCATTTCAACCAATATGTAAAATAAAATACAAGCATTTATTTTATCACAGATATTGTAATAATTGATAGATACCGAAAATGAACAAACTGTCTTTGCTGTGCATGGGCTAATTTCTATCCGTCACCCATATAATGTTGTTCGACAGATTAGTATCAAATAGAGACCAAACAGTAAAGGTCCCAGTATAGAGCCCTGTGGTATGCCCCTTTGAAGGTTTAAGAGTGGTGACTCATCCTGGCCGACTTTAACACACTGATGTCTGTCTTGAAGATAAGATGTAAACCGGCCCACTGCCTCAGCGGAGATGGTAAAGGGTGTCATCTTGGAGAGTAGCAGGCTATGACTGACCATTTCGAAAGCCTTTTTCAGATCTAAAAGGGGTCAGGTCTACAATTTTACCATTTCCATACACCATTTCCTACACGCAAAGATAATAACGTAATGGATGTAACTGGTCACATGTTGCAGAGTTAAGGAATAGTTGCGTTAATTGCGTTAATAGTAGTGATTGCAACGTCGCGAAATCCTGGAGGGGCTAAAAACTTGTCTACAAAACAGGTGCATTGAAAAGAAAAATATTTTAAGAGGTAAAATACATTGATTTGCTAAAATGTATCACTTTTAACCAGCATATAGCCCACCGTCATTAAGAGATGTTGCTTTTTATGTCATTTTCCTGTACAATTACTAACTGTTGACCTTTGAATAGAGTTCATATTTTATTATTGGGGAGCCCTGAGAATCAATAAGTCCTGGAGTTTGGGAAAGGCTGATGTTTGGCCATGCTACTATGGTGTAGGGAGAATCGTGGTGGGGGGTTGTTTTGCTGCCTCGGGGCCTGGACAACTGCTACCATCAATAGAAAAATGTTAATTAAGATATTTTGTAGAAAAACCTCAGACATTCAAAACAGCGTGGAACAATTCAGTGCAGATTAAACACGCATAAAGTTTAGGATGAATCTTAGACCTTTCCTCTTTACAAAACTGCTGTAGTTCAATGAGATTCAGGGGGTGAAAGTTTACATGTTATGGCGAATAAATAAATGAGCAAATGTAAATGTCAGGGTGGTATTAGTTCGAGGGGAGACTTTATTCATTCTTATGATTTTAATAAAGATCAGACCACATTTTATGACCAATTTGGGCAGAAATGTGAGAAATTCCAAACGGTGTACTCACTTTTTCCTCCCACTGTGTATATATATATGTATTTATTTATTGTGGCGCCCCATAGAAAATGTGTTTGGTTGTTAACTTTCTTTGTTTTTCTCTTATTGCAGAAGTATACGAGGGTGACATCCTTCACGGACAAACTGCCAGTTACACTGTGCTGAGGTTCCTCGATTAAGGCTCTTTTGGAATGGTAGTGGAGTGCCTGAAAATGGACACCAACGAGAGAGTGGCAGTGAAAATGCTGAAGAATCCTGCAGCCATCAGAGAGGCCGAGGAGGAGGTAAGATCGTTTTAATTTCTCCAGATCATCTTTAAACAACCCAGGACATGTGTAACCGTGTTTTCTTGTTACAGGTGCAGATGTTGGAGATAATCGGACAGCTGGACAGTGAACGCTGTAACGTGGTGCAGTTCAAAGAGTGTTTCCAGTACATGGGCCTCATGTGTCTCGTCTTTGAGATGCTGAATATCAGTCTATGTGACCTTCTCAAGGAGCATGGGCCTGTGCCTACTATAAGTGAGCTCCGGCCGATCGCCCAGCAGCTGCTAGTCGCCTTCCACGCCTTGAAAGACATCGATGTGATCCATGCTGACCTAAAGCCGGATAACGTCATGTTAAGACACCAGCCTTACAAGGTCAAACTGATCGACTTCAAGATTCAAGATTCAAGATTCAAGATTGTTTTATTTGTCAAACCATGTGACTGATTCGATTATTTCTCTCATCCTTGATTGTGACTTCGGCCACCTCGGAGGTAGAGCAGGGAGTTATCATGCAGCCCTCTGCGTACAGGGCTCCAGAGGTGACTCTGGGATGTGTGTACGACTCTCCCATCGACATGTGGGGACTGGGCTGTACTTTGGTCTGTCTACTTGCAGGGACGGACCTGTTTCCTTGCTGTGGATATCAATCGATAAAGATGATGGTGGACCTGCTGGGGATGCCTTCTGACGACATGCTTAATTTCGGAAAGTATACACAGTTCTATTTCACCAAAGAAGATGACGGCCAACCGAATCCTACATGGAGGCTCCTGACGCCTGATGAATACTACCGTGTTAGCCATGAAGAGCCTGGAGAACCCGGTCCACTCCAGAATGACCGTGGCGACGTTGGACGAATTGCTCAATGTAAGTCCTCTAAGCCAGTCACTTGCCTCAGCTCTGACATTTCTACTTGATAATATATTGTTATAGTAAAAGTTAGAGCATTGTGGAGCTAGATTCATGTTTAATCAATGTGCATTTAAAAATCTAACTTGTTAAACTCTAACGCTTCTTGTATCGTTACAGTGTTTCTTGTGCCAGGACGAAGAGCAGGCTGAAGACCTCAAGATGTGCATGGACCTCCTCAAAAGTCTTCTGTCTGTCGACCCCAGACTCAGAGTGACCCCAGTGCAGGCGTTACAGCATCCTTTCATCACCATGGCATGGCCCACCCGAGTCAGGACAGCCTCTAGTAAGTGTCACATTTAAATCAAATGTTACTACAGTTTAAAGCAGCATTTTGCAAATTAATTTGGAAATTCTGCTCTACACACACACGTATTCGTCTCATGCATGTAAACGAGCAGCTCATCCCTTCAGATTGGAGTGGGACGTCTCTATAGAAATCAAATAAATATCTTCAGCTATCTGAGCCTGTTTCTACAATGTTCTACAATTTTGTTTGCCAATGGCTCCCGGACTCATTTTAAATTGAACGTCCCATCCCCATACAAATTCAATATGAGGCAACAGAGAGTATGGGGAGGTATGTTTCATCTTTTTCATGGCATTTATAGCCTACCATTTCGGTGTTTTTTTTTTTTATTATTATAAGATGATGTTCAAATACCATTGGATGTATATCCAACCCCACATAAAGCAGAAACGTAACTGCATTTGAGTTAGCATTTAGCTCAGAGGACACTTTCATACGCTAATTTGTATCTAAAGTAAAATCTCAAAAGGTAATTTCAATGTCATTTCATTGGTCATTTCCAACTATGGTTTTGACCTTGCAAGAAAAAAAATAATCTTTACAAAAACTTTATAAGTAACCGAACAAAAGAAGCTGAGGATAAATATAAGAAATATAAAAATAAACTGACAGGTATCATGAGAAAATGTAAACAGGATTATTATAATAAGTTGTTGGATACTAATAAGAATAATATTAAAGGTTTATGGAACATCTTAAATAGTATAATTAGAAATAAACCAAGAACGATTAATTATCCAAAATATTTCAAAGATGAGGATAACACTTTAAATAATATGAATGAAGTCGTCGAAACATTTAATAAATTCTTTGTAGATGTTGGACCGAACCTTGCTGCAAAAATTGCAAACGTTGAGAACTATAATTGTGAACTGATAGAAGCAAATCCTATGTCCCTGTTCCTCAAACCTGTGGAGGAAAAGGAGATACTGGACATTGTTAAAGGGTGTAAAAATAAGACCTCGACCGATTACCATGACATGGACATGAAAACTTTAAAAACTGTTATTGAAAGTATCTCTAAGCCGTTAACTTACATCTGTAACTTATCGTTGCAAACTGGACAATTTCCTGATGGTATGAAAGTAGCAAAAGTGATTCCTCTGTTCAAGGCAGGAGATAAACATCTCTTTACAAACTATAGGCCTGTTTCCCTGTTACCGCAATTCTCTAAAATCTTAGAAAAAGTTTTTAACTCTAGACTTGACGGCTTTATCGAAAAGTGTAATTTACTCTCGGACAATCAGTTTGGTTTTAGGAACAATCACTCAACCTCACACGCGCTCTTTGATATAACTGAAGAAATAACTAATGCTGTAGATAACAAGAAATGTGCAATAGGGTTATTTATTGACCTGAGTAAAGCGTTTGATACAATAAACTATGATATATTAATTAATAAACTAGAACTTTATGGAATTAGGGGGGTAGCTCTACAGTGGGTTACCAGTTACTTAAAAAATAGAAAACAATGTGTGAAAATCGGTGATTATCAGTCGAGTTGTCGACAAATTGTCTGTGGTTTACCTCAAGGTTCTATTCTGGGCCCAAAATTGTTTAATATGTATATTAACGACATTTGTAAAACGTCTGAAATACTTAAATTTATCTTGTTTGCTGACGATACAAATATTTTTGCATCAGGAGACGACTTGCAACAGCTGTGTCGGATTGTTAACTTGGAACTCAAAAGTGTCAACAAGTGGTTCAAACAAAATAAATTATCTTTAAATCTGAGTAAAAGCAAAATGATGACATTTGGCAACTGTAACTCCAATGCTCAGGAAGCAATTCAGATAGAAGGTGTTGTTATCGAGCGAGTGCATGAAATCAAATTCCTTGGTGTGATTATTGATGACAGAATTACTTGGAAATCTCATATTAAATATATATCTACGAAAATTTCTAGAAGCATTTCAGTAATTGCAAAAGCAAAGCACATTTTAAACATCAAAGCTCTACATACCTTATACTGTTCTCTGATTTTGCCCTACTTATATTATTGTACTGTGGTTTGGGGTAGTACTTATAAAAACACAGTTAAACCAATAATATTGTTGCAAAAAAGAGCTATCCGAGTAATTCATAAAGCTGGGTTTTTGGACCACACAAACTCATTATTTTTAAAATCAAAGATCATGAAGTTTTGTGACATTGTTGAGTTCCAAACTGTTCAAATGTTATTCAAAGCAAGGTATAAATTGTTACCAAACCAATTACAAAGAAGGTTCCAAGAACGTACTGGTCGTTATGAATTACGTGATGAATTAAACTTTAGGATTCAGAAACATAGCACAACTTTGAAAAGTTTTAGTCCAACAGTTAATGGTGTACAATTGTGGAATAAACTGGAGATGGATTTGAAACGATGTCCAAACGTCAACCTGTTCAAATTTAAATATAAACAAAAGACTTTTGAAATATACAGACAAGAAGAAATGTGTTGCCACTAGGGTGAGCAGTAGGATCCATTATGTGTATTTTTTCCTCTATATTCAAGGAAGAGTGTTGCTGCTTGGAACGGTTGTCATTCTATTGCTCAAATTCACAAATGGAGAATTAGGGTTGGCAGGTTATGGATCTGTTGAGAGGGACCCTCCCAACGGGCTCTAAACCTTGTCTTTTAATGCACCACTCAGCATAGGAACATATTCTACAAAATCAGCTGTTAGGGCAGCCGTGTGGGGGTTTGTTGATTGGGAGTTACTGCCCTCTTCATCTGGCCCGCTCTACACTTTGGCTTTTTAATGCACCACACTATGCAGTGCTTGCAGCATACTTCACATATAACTCAATTAAATAAATATATAATAATAATGATTATGAAAATTACACCCAAATTAAAATTATACTGAGAATGGTAATGACAACTGGAAAGTATCAAGATCTCAGATTATAATATCTATTAATGTACCCTCATAACATAAAAGTAACTCTTGGTTATCAAGGGTAAAAATCTGAAAGAAATATATTAAGGATCACATTTTTTTTTTTTTTGACTGCTTTGTTCTAGACATCGTACATGAAACAAGATTGTTGTTGTAGCTGTGCGTTGCTTCAATTAATTGTATAAACAGTTCATATATTATTATTTTTTTTTGGTAAGTTTGTAAGTTGGTCTGTATGAATGTAGCTGCTTGAAATGTTTTAAATGTTCTTTTTTTATTTTTTTTATTGCACTCGGGGGTGGGCACTCATAAGCTTTTGCTTCAGCCCACTCCTTTTGAGCACAATGTGTACTGCTCAAATAAACAAATAAACTAAACTAAACTAAATGTGGTCAATGTTGACAACTGGAAACATCTGGATCGTTCATAGTTTGCAACGTTTTGATGGCTAATGCTAATGAATAAAAACATTGCCCAGGCTAACGAACTCTGACAAGTTTCCCAGACTATAGCCAACTTGCTAACTATCCGCATACGTTAGCATCAAACACCGCTTCTCCTTTTTATTTCTATGGGACATCTTATCTCAATGAGAGATTGTGAAATATAAGATTTAAACAGGTTAGGTCCTCATCCAAATCCATTCTTTGATTACCCACTATGAAAAATAGCATTTTCCGTGTCTAGCTGGTCATTAGGAGCACATTTGTAGCCTATTGCTGGAAACAGTCGAATCCAAAATGTTTCACAGTGTGCCTTTAAACCTTAATGCAACTCTCCTTTCAATTTTTTTTTGTCTGTCATGTAAAAGAGGATTTGACTAATTTAAGATATAAATACATACATAAATAAAAACATTAATTTAGTGGTGTTTGGTTGCTTCTATAGCTGCAGTTTTCTTGGTCCGGACTGTGCGATGCTGTTCCTTCCAGAGGAGTAGGGGCGGGATCACAGTGATTCAGGTAAAGCATCAGAAAAGAGTCCTATAAAAGCATTTAGAACATTTCCACGTGGAGTTGCTTAAAAGTGAAATGATACCGATTTGTCGCGAACGCGTGGTCACCTCCTGACGTTTTTAACCACCTCTCTCTTTTTTCCACACAGAGTCAGGGACAGACACAGGACAGGCAGGGAGTGTTTGGGCGAAAAGTGGATATTTACGGCTGCTCCCTGCACTGCTGTGGCCCTAATGGAGGAATCACTCAAACCGGCGCTCACACGTACCATCTCTCTCCTCTGTCAGCCGGCAAACCAGCGCCCTCGCACGCACCTCCTTCCTCTGTCAGCCCGGGCGCCCGCGGAAATCACAATGTCTACTATCTTCCCCTCTGTCGCTCCCTTCCCAGGCCTTTTTCCCTTTTATGTTATGTGTCAAAGGCTGCAGTGTGACGGCCCAATCCTCCCTGGCAACAAAAAAATACCTCTTCATCTCTTCCCTGTCAAAGAAATGGAGAAATGTCAGCCAGCGTCTTTCAAGCGATTGCATTTGGAATATTCTGAATATTCCGTTTCAAACATTGCAGCTCGAAAATCTTCCTTTTGTAGAGATTTTTATTTATTTTTTTCCTCACAAATGCTAAACCCCCCAAAAAAGTCGGCACCTGGATTTAAAAGAAAAAAGATTCTGCTCTGGGGTCGCTCCAGTTAGTCAGGCCCAGGTTCAACAACACTACATCTGTGTGGAGTTTGCATGTTCTCCCCGTGTCTGCGTAGGTTTCCTCCGGGTACTCCGGTTTCCCCTACCACCAAAAACATGTACAATAGGCCGGGATGAATGATGTGAGTGAGTGGTTGGTGGTGGTCGGAGGGGCCGATGGTGCAGATTGGCTGCCTCGCTTCCGTCAGTCTACCCCAGGGCAGCTGTGGCTACAATAGTAGCTTACCACCACCAAGTATGGAGTGAATGAATAGTGCAATGTAAAGCGTCTTTGAGTTTCCAGAAAAGCGCTATATAAAACTGATGCATTATTATTATTATTATTACTACATGAGCCCAAAGACTGGGTCAGCTGACGACCTGCACATCCTGAATGACCAGGTTATACCATCAATGGATTTCTTCTTTCCTGATGGCACTGGTGTATTCCAAGATGACAATGCCAGGATTTGTGCGGCTCAAATTGTGAAAGAGTGGTTCAGGGAGACGTCATTATCACACATGGATTGGCCGCCACAGAGTCCAGATCTTAACCCCATTGAGAATCTTTGGGCTGTGCTGGACAAGGCTTTGCGCAGTGGTCACACATCATCAATACAAGATTTTGGTGAAAAGTGAATGCAACACTTGATCTTTTGAGACTAAAGATGCTTATTGAAACAATGCTACACAGCTATGGGTGGGCCGCATCGCATATCGTTGTACTGGTATAATATTTTTATATCGTCGTAATTCTTTTTTTTTTTTATTGTTGTGGACGTGATATCATTTGCATGCACACTCCCACTGATTTTGCCTGAAGCCACGACCAGGCAAAGACAAAGATGGCAGCTATGTTACGCTCAGCTCCACTCAGAGCAGGATAAACACTGACTGTGTAGGACAAAGTAGCAAAAGGTGGATATTTTGAAGAATGTATCTCAACTTTTTTTTCAATAAAAAGAAAAAATAATGCATTCAAAAAAGTGTTTCCAAATGTTTGTCTGTCCTGTAAGTATCCAAAATAAAACATGGTGTGTAGGCGGCACAGTGCAGTCTCACAGCTAAATGATCCCTGCGTCGGTTCCTGGGTCGTGTTTGGCCTTTTTCATTGAGGAGTGTGCATGTCTGAGTGTAGACTTCATACAGGTTCAAACTACACCTCGAAACAAGCGAAGCTTAATCCTCCTGATAAGTCGACCCATACTCCTGAGTCCTGACCAAGACTCACACTGATCCTGACAGGTTGCCCGGAGGCTCTGGATGGAAGATGTCTAAAAACGCAAAGGTCAGAAATCTCTACTGGGACAATACAGCACATACTGTGCATATGAGATTCACTATTCCAGTGTTACCATTGTCACATCAATGTTCAGTGCATTACACACAGGTGAATGAAGTCTCCTCTGTACTGAGTGTTTCAGGCCCATCTCACCGGCCTGGAGACTCGAGTTGCCGCTGGTCACGGAGATGTCTCTTAGATGTCCTTTGGAGATAAAGCGAGTCTCCAGTTAGTCTCGGTGAAAACGAACAGGTTAGATTTCAGCGGAGACTGCATGGTCTCAATGCAGTTGTGTCGCGAATACTACTTGTTGTCCTCAACCTGTGAGATGTTTTTGTGATGTCCCCGCAATGTCTCTGAGTCCGGATATCAAGGAGATCCCAAAGAGACTGAATACAACTCTTTGAGATCTTCTTGGTATACAACAGGTACAGAGACGTCTCACAGGTTGAGGACAACAAATAGCATTCGCAACAGCTGTTTGAGACCGCAGAGACCATGTGGAGACTCTGCTGAAATCAAACCTGTTTGTTTTTACTGAGACTACCTGGAGACTCGCTTTATTGCCAGGGGACGTCTCAGAGACTAGTCTCCAACTAGTCTTCAGGCTGGTGAGATAGGCCCTTTGTATGGGCGCTGTCAGTCCGAGTTGCGGAGACATAGCAGAGACTGCCGGTCACAACAGTCTCTCTCTAGTGAGATAAGCCCTTTTGTGAGTGTGAGACAATGGAAATTAGACTTTGAAGCACTGACATTTGGATGAGTAGCCCACTAACTACTGAAAGTTTTAAAGCTTTTCTGTTTTGTCTCTCCAATTAGTTCACACAAAATTTAATGGCAGTTTTTAGGGTTTTTCTTAAGCAGGAAGTAGGACACATGCCAGATCGCAGCTGCTGTTTTGAGTCCGTGGCATTGTTTAGCAGGTAGGAGACAGTTGGAGACAGTCGTGCTTCGTGCCTGAGGCGTGATGGAGGGGGAGGAGGAGGGAGCGGTCTGTTTGTCATGGGGAAAGCTGACCCAAATGCACGGAGCCATGGTGATTTACTGCATAATAAGGCTTTTCTGTGACCAGTCATGGGACACCAGACTGCAGACTTGAACGGGGCTTTAGGGGGAACAGCTACAGGTTAATGTGCAGGAAATGATTACACAATGATGAACGAGCAGTTGCAAGTTGTACACACAGGGTTATCTCAGAAGGAAATACCAAACATCCATCTCACAGCAGACTGTAAGACAGCTTCATCCAACCGGCTGCCCACAAACTGAACTCTCCTTCCCTTTTTCTGCTTCCCTCCATGGTTTTCTCATTCATCTGATATTGCTCTGTATATTGTTTCTATTTCTTTTTGCACCAGGGTCTTTAGACTTACACCAGTTTCATTCTCTAAAGGGGGCTATTACGCAAAATTGACTTTTAGAGCGTTGTACCATGTTACAATTTTGTTCTTTCATCAAAAACATGCCTGGAGCTGTGTTTCGACACACTTGCGCATCTTTGAGTAAACTTTGAATCTTCTCCAGTGGCTTTTCTTAGCACCACGGCGGCAGCAACTCCCAAAAAGCCCCTCCGGAAGTTCTACGTATCCAGGAAATACTTTCATCACCTTTTCTTCTTTCATTCTTTTTATTGAAACAGCTATAGGATATTTTGTTTCCGCTGTTTTCTAACCAACAATACGGAACATAGTGATAAAGATGTGTTTGTTGTTACCAAATACCTAAAAAAGGGATAAAGGGACGTCACTGCCCCTTTATCAATTCAAAATACTCATGACGACCCCCATAATAATTATTTATTCTATTATAAGGAATTATTGTACGGCTAAAGTTACACAAAAAGCAACATCTAACAACGACTATAGGCTAAATACTGGTGTAAAGTAATATATTTTAGCAAATTTTCCTTTCAAAGCAATTTTTTTTTCAATATACTTGTTTTGAAAAGCTTTGGGGGCCTTCTTGTAGTGCCTCTGAGGACCCCCAGGGCCCACGGACCCCACTTTGGAAGGGAAGGAAGGACCGTGGTGTCCAGAGATCGCACTCGGAGTCACGTGACATTTGGAGATCGCTCTGCATTACTTTGACCACAGCTATGACCAAGTGCATTATTGATGGAGTGTCGTGCTGATATTTATAAGTCCTTTCTAGACTTATAAATCAATGCAAACAAATACGCAGCACATTTATTCTGGGACACACACAGTTATCAGATCCAGACTATTGCTAAACTAAACAACAATAAACGTCCTGTTGCTTCAGAGTCATTTGTCACCATTACTCCACATCCTCCTTCATTTCTGTCAGTGTCGGTGAACGAAACAGGCCTTCGCTTCAGTCTGTTCCTGCGATTATTATGATTTCACATGATTAATTGGGACGTCGTGATGGATGGTCTGCAGCTGAAGCTACGTGTCTCATAAATGAACAATATGAAATTTACTGGGTTTCGTAATTATTGCAAAGTCTATACCCAAACGGTTTACAAATCATGTGAAAATCACTCAACTGATTAATCATTGTTATAACTTCATGGCAATGGATTTATACACAGCCAATTATGTACTATATCATTTCATGTGTCATGCCTTTTGCAATGGAGGTTGCCATAGCAAACAGGTTGGTTTGTTTATACAGAGAAATACAAAGGAAAAGCGCCATTCGGTCCTAACATGCAGACAGTTAACAAGCTGACTAAAGGCCAGCTTTTCAGTGTTCACTAGCCTGTTCTTTGTCATTTTCCTGTAGCTGTTGGCATTGAACCATAAGTCAACCCATCGACCCCATTTAGGTGATCAAGGTCTAGTAAGAAATAATTTATGAATGTACTGATCTTACAGATTCTACTTTAGATACAAATAATCATATTGTGGTCTTCTTCTTCTGTCGCATGTCCTCAGACGGTCAGCTCTGTGGATGCGAGCCAGTCCAAAGTGTTGCTGTCAAGGTCCATGAGACCATGGGTGCCATTTGGTGGCTGGTGTTTTGGGCCGCTGGTCAGTATGTGTTCCACGGTTTGTGACGGATCCCCACATTCACACTGAAGACAATGCCCTGTACTCGTATCAGTATTCGGTATCGGCAAGTACTCAAGTGAAAGTACTCACACTCATATCGGTTTTAGAAAAAGTGGCATCTGTGCATCCCTAGTCCTGGGGGAGATGAAGATGTGGCCTCCCCCGTGAGTAGCTAGAGAGTAGTTGCAAGGTGCAAGGTTGCTGGTGCCCCACCAGCTAAATGTTGAAGGTCCCACCATTCCCAAGCTCGATAATTCTTGAGAAAATAGCCATCAAAAACTATGTGACAGAAATCATCCTTCAGGAGACCCACATGGAAAACAAGAACATCCAAATGGTCCATCCATGGGTACACCTTACCTTCTTACATTGCCAATTAGCAGCATATTGTTTTCTCTGAGACACATCCAATGCCAACTAAACCTCATCTTATAATGTGCTAATGATAGGGAAACCACAGAAATATATGCCATAAACAAACCATGCCTCGTTGTAATTTAGTATAGGGACTGGCTTTACCATTCATTTGTATGGGGATAGAACACACTATTCAAACAGGTCTGGGAGACCGTTGGCTAATAGAAGTATGCATGTGTAGGCACAAGTCGCAGCTAATAGCGTTTCTGTGATTTCAATGGGTTTATAAATGTCAGTTGCCCTTTTGTGTCTTAACCACGGCCACAAGCATGCAGAACAATGACGTGAGTGTTAGGTACGGTTGTTAATCTTTCTTCCACTAAAGTATAAGCCACTCTACTCCTATTATAAAGTATTTGCCGTTGAAGTCTCAAGGTGAGATTTTCAGATAGTGAGTTCCATTAGGGAAGTGTTGAAGGAGAATGAGACAAGTTACAAGAGGGAGGAAAGACACGCACATCCGACGTTCTCAACCAGTGTGCTGGATCCAAAAAGTGCTATGAAAAGAGGAAAAAAGATCCGCGGATCTTTTTTCCTCTTTTCATTACAAGTTACAAGAGGTTCATCCTCCTCTGGCCGTTCTGCTGGGGTTGTGCGTCAAATGACGAACTACACCATTTATCTAGGTCCCGTCATTCCACACAGAATTTAACTGTATAAAGCTGTAGAAAATGACATCCATCCATCTATTTTTTTCCACTTGTCTGTTGCCGGGTCGTGGGGGCCGTTGGAGCTGCCCAAATCACATTGCACCAGCCCCTATGGCTCCTCCTGCAGGTGGTGGGTCCACAGAAGGATGGCCTCACAAATCTAACCTGGCCTGTTGGTCTCTCATAAGGGGCTTCTGAACCACTCTTTGTCTGACCCGTCACCTATGGACCTGTCTGCCCTGGGAGACCCTACCAGGGGCACAAAGCGCCCGACAACAGAGCTCCCAGGATCATTCAGGCGCTCAAACCCCTCCACCATGTTAACGTGGCGGTTCCAGGAGAGAAGAAAATTACATAATATCCTAATTTTTCATCTAAAATAACAAATGAAATGTTTATGTGCGTCTGTACCTAATCTAAGTTTTATTTCTCATGGCCCAAGTCCCACCACATCGCACAACTGGTCCCACTTTTATAACTTTTTTTTTTAGATGGTCATCTTGCCTGTGTAGGGCCAGATTCTCAGACTCTGCTCCTGCTCCATGAAGACCTTACTGAATTATTAACACAACTTTAAAAATCGATTTTTATATATATTTTTTTAAGTAGAAGAATTCAAGAATGTGGGCGATATGCTTGTATTTTTTTATATTTGTTTTTTGGTAGTACCCTAATCTATTATTTATTGTTTACCTAAAACATTTGTGCACCTCGCAACGCGTCCAAGTTCCCCCCTTTGTGAACCAGTGATTCGCTCCGGGTGAATACTTAATACATATCTCTGCACCAGAGCCTCCTCCAGAGGAGATGTGGAGATCCCACACAGAAAAACAACATCTGGACAAACTGTGCTGTCCGTCAGAGGAGGCCAGTCTTTGAACAGCCTTCCTACAGACGTAAGAGAATGCCCGACTTACAGCTCTTTTAAGAAACAACTTAAACATCACCTCAAAGTAAATCAGTTATGCACCCATTTTAACTAAAATGTAATTTGTAAAGTTTTTATATTGTGTTTTGTTCATACATTGTTTTACTTGTGACCTGCCTCAGGACTACAGATGTAAATTAGCAGTTTTGCTATAATCTGGCACATTTACAATTTGTTTACAACTTGTATATGATTGTTAATTAATGTGTGTTGTCCCCATCAAATAAATAAATAAATAAATACAATAAATAAACTCAAATCACTCAGAAACACTTCAAATGTCGAGGATCTAGCAATTTTCCGTCCTTTCCAAGTTGCCAGGGAGCAGCGGTCTTTGTGGATTCAGCGATGGACTCCGGGTCTGACAGGCTGAAGTGCATGGACTTAAGAAAAGGTCACCTGTTACTTCCACGCACCCTTGTTCGGATAATGGCCCCGTTGCCAGTGCCCTATTGTTATGGACCCGCTGCTTTCCAAAAGGCCATGTGTCTGCTCCAACGCGCATTAAAAACACATCTTAAATGGTACATTAAATCATGTAAAATCCAAAGAGAAGAAGAAGATTGCCACAGTAAACCATTGGTGCAAATGTCCGGCTCTGGTGACCATATTATTTAATTTACTTTATTAATTTTACTTTTATACAGTATATTTGTGCATCATATTCATGTAGGGCTGGACGATATGGCAACAAATATATATCATGTTTTTTTTTTTCTCTCATATGGATCCATTTCGATTTTCAATTCGATTTTATTTTTTCATAATAAAATAAAGCCATGCAGCTGGTTCATGAACTCAGTCACATATCAGACACAATTTTGTTGTAGCGCCAACCTTAATAAATTATTTCCTCCAGTGTCATTTAATGCACAACAATCTCCCATTTTCTCATCCAAACTCTAAAACTATAGGTGCAGTAAACCTGATGATTTAAAGGACCCATGACGATTATTGAGATTGAGATTGACCAAAGTAGAGATTGGTCAACCATGTGGCAATGTATTGACATTTTCTCATTAAAATCATATTTTTTTTCTAGAGTAAAATAAATGATGGATGTGTCCGACTGATAAAGAGTGGCATGAATCGTGTTTTCTTTTTGACCGATTTGTCCGAATCAGACAACTGCAAGATGGTATTAGCCACGCCAATTGTCACTTTCACTGCTTGAATAAATAATAATGGTTCCCTGACAGGGAAGAACATTCGGCAGCTGTTTGCCGACCATTCACCAAAAAATCCTGTGAAAATCGTGGAGGTAAACAACAACCGCACTCGCTCCTATTGGCTTTCATTTCTGTTATTGATGTACCATGTAACGTTCATGGCCTACTGCTTTGAACACACTGTATATTGAGCTACTTGAGTACTTAATATGACACATTAGACACAATTTCATATTCAAGATTTTGCTAAACATTTTCAAATCAAATCAAATCAAACTTTATTTATAGAGCGCTTTTCATACAAAATGTAACACAAAGTGCTTTACAGTGCTTAAAAATCATTAAAAATAATAAAAATCGTCCCCACCAGTAAATATACATAAATAACTACAACCCCACCACCCACCACCCGCACACACAGACACACAGACGTACAGACAGCCCAGCAGTTAAAAGTCTTAAATAAAAATGGACATAGAGTTGAGTACGTAAGGCTGGGTACAGATGGACCGAAAGAGGAAACATCATCCAAGGAGCCGTCTGCACCAGGAGCAGCCCATCGCCCACAGCCACAGAGCGCCAACCCAGGGGGCCCGGAGTAGGTGTAGGAGAGACGTCCTACCTCCATCCAGGCACCCCCAGGAGAGCGCCCGCACGGCCACAGCCAACCAGCACTCCCGGGGCAGAGGGCTCCCTCAGAGGAACCACTAGGAGAACATAAAAAATAAATGAATAAAATAAATAAAAATAAATAAATAAATATTTAATAAGAGATACATTAAAAACAGCTAAAACTGTGCGTGAAATAGCACAGGATAAAAGAGGGAAAATAAAGAAATAATAGAACTAAAACCGGTAAATAAGGTTAATATAAGTAAATATTAATTAAAAGCTAAACTAAAAAGGTGGGTCTTGAGCCTGCTCTTAAAAACATGAACGTTCTCTGCGGTCCTGAGCTCCTCTGGCAGGTCGTTCCAGAGGCGAGGGCCATAGTATTGGAAAGACGCCTCGCCGTGAGTCTTTCTGTTGACTTTAGGAATAACTAGGAGACCCCTGCCAGAGGAGCGAAGGGACCGCGAAGGCTCATATGGTAAAATCAATTCTGAAAGATAAGAAGGACCAAGACCATTAAGACATTTAAAAACCATTAAAAGAACTTTAAAATGGATCCTGAAACACACGGGGAGCCAATGCAGCGACTCTAAAACCGGTGTAATGTGGTCCCGCCTCCTGGTCTTCGTCAGGACACGAGCTGCTGAATTTTGTAAAAGTTGTAAACCTGAGATACTCTTTTTGGGAAGACCAGAAAGCAGGGCATTACAGTAGTCGATACGACTGGTGATAAAAGCATGCATTAGCGTCTCCGTGTTGGCCCGAGAGAGAATGGGGCGGACTCTGGCTATGTTCTTTAGATGGTAAAAACCTATCTTTGTGATATTCTTAATGTGTGGAATTAAAGTCAGCTCAGAGTCAAAAATCACACCCAGGTTCTTCACCTGTGAGGAAGGATTAAAAGACAATGACTGTAGTTTGGGTAAAAGTTTCTCTCTCTGGGCCTGAGGACCGATGACTAAAACTTCAGTTTTGTCCTGGTTAAGCTGGAGAAAGTTTTCTGCCATCCAGGATTTGATATCTAAAATGCAGTTAAAAAGTGCATCCATTGGCCTGGTGTCCTCAGGAGACATGGAGATGTACAACTGTGTATCGTCAGCGTAACTATGAAAGTTGACTCCATGTCTCCTGATGACATCACCAAGAGGGAGCATATACAGGTTAAAAAGCACTGGGCCTAAAATCGAACCTTGAGGCACACCACATGTAATATTATGGACCTTGGAGGAGCAGGTATCCACACTCACCATGAATGTCCTGTCTGTGAGGTAGGATGTAAACCATTTGTGGACAGCACCAGAGAGGCCGATGTGTTTTAAACGAGTTAAAAGAATAGTATGGTCGACTGTATCAAAGGCAGCGCTCAGATCCAGTAGAACCAACACTGTCAACCTTTTGGAATCATAATTTAATCTAAAATCGTTTAAAATCTTTAAAAGGGCTGTCTCGGTGCTGTGGTTTACCCTAAAGCCAGACTGAAATTTCTCAAGGACGTCATGTGCATTTATAAAGTCGCTAAGTTGGGTAAAAACAAGTTTTTCTAAGATTTTGCTTAAAAATGGTAAGTTGGATACCGGTCTAAAGTTGTTAAAATCATTACGGTCCAAATTGCTCTTCTTCAGCAGAGGCCTCACCACCGCCCCCTTAAAGGCAGCAGGGAAGACCCCCGTCTGAAGGGAGCAATTCATCATGTGTAAAAGCTCGTCTCTAAGAGATCCATAGAAAGTTTTAAAAAACGGGGTTGGGACCGGGTCTAAAGGACATGTGGTGGGCCTCACTGAGGAGAAAACTTTATCAAGCATCTCAGCATTAACCTGGACAAAACTGTGCAGTGTTTCCTCTGGAACAAGTAGACAACCAGATGTATTTAAAACCGTGTTACTTTGAGTAGATAAAATATTACATCTGATAGTGTCTATCTTTCCCCTGAAGTGGTCTGCAAACGCCTCGCAAAGGGAGTCACTTGGAGTAAAATTGGTCTTGTTAAAATCAGGATTGATTAGATGTTCTATTGTAGAGAAGAGTACCTTGGGATTGTTTTTATTATTGTTGATAATTTTTGAGAAGTAGTTGTTTCTTGTGTTTCTTACTGTGTTATTGTAGGTTGATTGTTGTTCACGGAAGATTTGGTAGTTTATGGTAATTTTGTTTTTTCTCCATTTTCTCTCTGCCACCCTGCATTGTCTTTTGAGTTGTTTAATTTCCTCATTCCTCCATGGAGTAATTGGTTTTGTAGGGAGTTTCTTGGATTTTAAAGGAGCGATAGAATCAAGCGCTGACTTGAGTTTGCTATTAAAATTTTCAAAAATAAAATCACAGGGGGCAGGTAGAACAATAGGAGAATATTTCTCTAAAACATCAATAAAATTTGCAGCCACTTCAGGGGTGAGATGACGTTTCCTCACAGCTCTTACCGAGGTCTCCCGCTGGGTAAAACTGGTGATATTAAAAAACACACAGTAATGGTCAGAAACAGCCAAGTCAATGACAGAAGACACAGCTGTGGACAGGCCATACGTGATGACCAGGTCCAGACTGTGTCCTCTGTCGTGAGTTGGCTGTGTGACGTGTTGGGTAAAATCCATATAATTAAGAACATTTAAAAAATCCCTAGCAACAGGGTCTAAAAGATTATCTATGTGTAGATTAAAATCACCAGTTAAAAGAATCATATTAAAAGAGCTATGTAAAAGTGATAAAAACTCAGAAAATTCCTTAACAAAAAGAGGGCATTTTTTGGGGGGTCTGTAAATAGTGACACATAAAATGGGGGGATTGCTAAAAACAACTGCATGGTGCTCAAAAGTGGGGAATGGATCAAATAAAATAGGTTTGGTGGCAATAGTGTTTGTACATATGGAAGCAGTGCCACCTCCCCTTTTCCCATTCCTTATTGAAAAGGTGCTGCTAAAATTAGGTGGGGAGGCCTCAGCAAGAACCGCGGTCGCATCTGTACCCAGCCAGGTTTCAGTTAAAAACAAACAATCAAGATTATTATCTAAAATCAGGTCATTCACAATAAAAGACTTCTTCTGCAGAGAGCGGACATTTAAAAGAGCCATGTTTATTGTGGTTTGAGATGGATTAGCTGTGGACTGTGGGGGGGCTTTGGGGAGGGGTTTTAAAACGTTAATATGGACAGGATAATTCCTGTCCATATTAACGGGATAATTGCATGGAGGGTTGTGTTGTGTCCGCTCTCTGCTAGTGATGACAGGGATGGTTTGTGAGGGGGGCGTGGAAACGATAGGAGGGGGAGTGTTGGCGGAGGCTGCACCTGCGCGTGATTGACTGGAGGCAAACCGTCAATCACGCGCAGGTGCGGAGTGGACTGCCAGGGACATGTTCTTTGTGAGCAGACGGCTGCCCCTCAAGTTCAGATGTAAGCCGTCGACTCGGAAATGAGAGGGTCGGTCCATAAAAAGGCTAAAATTGTCAATAAAAGAGGTTAGAGGTCTACATACGGATTTAAGCCAGCAGTTCAGATGGAAGGTCCTGCTAAAATGTTCATCGCCACGATTCAGCGTGGGGAGGGGGCCCGAGATGAACACAGACACACCTTTAAAAATCCATGGTCTCAGAACGCTGAGGAGTTCTTTAAAATCCAGTTTTGTACGCTCCGATTGTCTTTTCGATACGTCATTTGTACCCACGTGGACGATCACTCTATGGACGGATGGGTGCATGGACTGAAAAATGCCTGGGAGTTTTTGTGTTATCCTGGAAACTGTAGCACCTGGGAAGCAGTGGGTTGCGGCGTTATAAAAACGGACGTTTCTGATAATGGAGTCTCCTATTATGAGTGTTGTGGTGGGGAATAGTGGCTTTGGCTGGTGGGCGGACTCGGAAACATCACCATGTGGAGAGGACGGAGGAGAGACCAGGGCCGCGGGCTGACCGATGGGTTCAAGTCCCGCCCCGACAGGAGTGGATCCTGGCTGCTGTTGTTGCGCGCCCTCGTCCGGGATCACCGGCTGCACCGCGGGTTGTTGTGTCCGTGGCTCCGCCGGAGAGGACCGCGGGGATACCTCTCGCGACGCGGAATGTTGTGGCCGTGACGCGAGAGCTGACCGCGGGGGGGCCACCGGCGGTGTCGCGGCTTGATGAGACCGCGACACCGTCAGCAGCTGCGAGGGCGCGTGCAGCGTCGGGGACAGCGACAAGACCGGAGCCATACCCGAGGATCCACTGGATCGTCTCCGGACCGCCTCTTTTAGGATATTACGCCTGGCCGATGTTTTTTCCCCCTGTTTGTGAGGCTGGGCCGAGCGGGGATCCGCGCCACCCCCTTGGAGAGCCGGGAAATCCATCGCCGGGTCCAGATTGGGGAGCGCCGTTGCCGGAACAGCTGGAGTAGGTGAGTCCTCCGCCAATACAGAGAAGCGGTTCGTGAGGCTCAAACAGGTAGATCCAAGTGTTTTTGTTCTGTGCACGGTTTGCGGGTGGGGAGTTGAGCTAGAGGGTGAGGGACAGGTAACCGGGTCTCCGAGCACTGTCTCTTGGAGGGCAGCAGTCAGAGAGGAAATATGGAGTGATTGTCTATGGGATATTTCCATGAGGTCGGAAACAAGCGCTTCTTTCTTTTTAATATCCTCCGTCAATCGCTTTATGTCCAGTCTTAGACGGTGAAGCTCTTGCTCGGTGCGGCTAGCCATAATGATTGATTTCACCAACTCTTAAAATGTTACTGAAATTCCAAGAGACTTCCAGCGAAACAAACACGAGTCTCGCAAAGGTGACGTGGCAACAGGAAACAAGGTGACGTGGCAACAGGAAACAAGGTGACGTCATTCACTCCACATAGCTACAGTTTCCACTGGGGTAGACTGACAAAAGCTTGACTCCACACATCTGCGCAACGGACCCTCTGACCACCACCATTCATTCACACATTTTACCCAGCTTTCTTTAGTTTTACTATTTTTGTGATGTAAGTCATTTCACTTCCTTGTTGGACACCGACAGGAAGTGACATGGATAAAGGAAAACAATTTTAAACCACGTTTTGTCAAATGAGTGAGTCAAACTGCTATGAAACTTCAACTTTACCTCTATCTAAGTCGCTTCCTGTCAGAAATAAAATGCTAATTACTCTAAATAAGTCATATTTACAAAGCATTCAAACCTGTCATATGCACTTTAAGGTCCTCACGGCCAAACCTTCAGAGGAGAGTGGCACCAGAAAGTCAGCAAAAATATTGCTAAAAAATAATGTGAGGTCATCTTCCCACTCTGTTAGAAGCCTAGGGCGAGTCAAAATTGTTTCCTTTGAACTCTTATTTTTTTCACTCACTTTCTTTAAAGTGCATATGACAACAGTTTAACATTGTTTACCTTCTTCTATGTCACTTCCTGTCCAATAAACATCACAAAAGTGGCCAAACTAAAGAAAGCTGTGTACAATCTTTAGCAAAATCTTAAATATAATTGTGTTAACTATGTTTTATCAAAAATGTGTCTAATGTGTCATATTTAAGACAATGGGAGTCCTCACTTACAGTATGCTTCAGTACCCAAAGTGGGCAAGGCTGAATATGAGGTATTTGTCCGTATGGAACACTTATGGATTCAGCCGTCAGTGCTTTGTGACACATGCTGACATCCAAAGGCAGGTTTACAGCAATAGCAACCTGAGTAAACTGCAGTGTTTACTGTTTGTTGGACCTTGAGAGCTCCTGCGTCGGCGGCTGATTCAGGGTCCACTCCGGTGATGTAGATGCCCAGTCCGTACTCCGCTCCTCCCCGGATCATCAGGCCCAAAGAGCGACCGTCCTCCATGTTCAGGTTCACCTGGGAGAGAGCGACATTTTTCATCTTATTTTACGTACACTGAGATGATCTGAAATGCCACAGACACGTTTTTCAAAGCCGTCATATCTCTAATCTAATACTCGCACATTAGGCGAGGCGTGCCTTGCACAAGTACACGACAAAAAACAAAAACAAAAAACTGAATTAAATGAATGGGGCCTTTGTTGCCCCGAAGGAAATCACATCATGCATAAAAACATGCAAACATAAAACCATAAGGACAACGTGAACGAGACTGAACAAAAGAAGAAGTGAAAACGCCATAAAGAACATCTGGGCATCGTTAGTCCAGTGTTTGTTCAGTTCTTAGAGTTTGTTTTGGAGCTGCTTCATGTGAAAGAGAGAAGGCTTCCACTGTTCATACCACTGTTCCATTATTCTTGAGTCAACTCGTTATCATTATTGGACTTTTTTCCCTAAACCAGTGTCAAACACTTAACAGGAGGACCTAGGAATTATGTTAGATCACCTCAATAGTATTTCAATATTTACTGTTCTTTGTTTTGGCTGGTAGGCTTTATGTAAAGCAAAGCACAGGCTGTAAAGTGTCGAGATGAGACAATTGTCGGAGCGGAGAGTAAGGAAGATGAGGACAGAACAATCTCATGCCGTATTTATTATATAGTTATCTGCTTTAGATCCAGAGCTGGTGTAGATTTGTGTTGTACGTTAAAGTGATGTAAGAGAGCCACTCAAATGGACAAATTCAAACTTTTAAAAATTAAACTATGTTTCATTTTGCTGCTCCAAACTATTTTTCTTTGCCGGAAGAGGGGGGGAAAATTCTCATTTGATAATGAAGGTTGCAGATCCTGCACTAGACCATTGTTTCCCAGCCTGGGGTACAGGGATCACTTTGTCTTCTCACAAGAAATCAGAGCTTTAGTTCATTTTCCAAATAATTCACAACAATCTCAACATGACGTTAAATATTCAACTACTACTGAGTACAGAAGATGAATCAAGTACCTTCATTGAAAATGGACAACTCCTGTACGACTGAGAACTTACACAGACATGACGTTAAATAGAAACATTTAAGGCAGTGGTTCCCAAACTGTGGTGCGCCCCAGGGGGTACGCAAAGAAATGTAGCAGAAAAAAAATATGTTTATCACAATCTAATAGAAATGGAACCTCAAGAGATCAGCTGGGTGTGTAAAACTCCACGGAGACCACGGCTGAGGCTCAATTTGCAGCTCAATTTAGAGCTCTCGCAAACAACTGTTGTTGTTTACTTTGGTAAAAATAACTTGACTGTGTATGTAGGAGGTGAGAGAGGTGGTGGTAGACTTATATCTTAAACCTAAAGAATTAATTCTTTACTGATGCTGAACAAGAAATATGATTGTTTTCAACCAGTGTCACATTTTTTTATATGGCTATGGCTCAGAAAATAATATTACTTTGTTTGTTACACCAAGGCTTTGAGAGTAAAGCAACTTCAATTCGGTCCGTGCTTTAAATATGGTGGAATATAATGAACGGATAATGGCAATAATAATTGTCAGCTGATGTAATGTATGCAGAGGCAGCTCAAATGCAACAAAGGTTCGGTAGTAAAAGTGTCAGCGGAGGAAACGTGAGAATATATTATGTACTGACAGGCAGGGCTGCGGGAGGCCTCTGATTGGTGGAAGCTGAAGATGTACAGTTTTACTCCAGTGTGCTTCCAAGAGCTGAGCGCCACACACTGTCACCATGGGAACCTTTGTCAATCAGTCACCTCTGCTCTGCATTCACTCAAAACCAGCACATTATTTCGAGGAAAAATTTAAACAAAGGTAAATAATAAAGAGAAATAGAAGACCCTACTGTGCATGTTTTAGTGGGAAGGGAAGCTGGCGCCCGAAGAGGATGAAAGCACTTCTGAACTGAAGATAAACAGACCATCCAATTGGAAGGAATATTATGCGCACACAGAGTAAAGTAATGTCCAATTTTGGAAGTTATGGGGTGGGTGGGAGTTCAGCTTCGGCCTTGTGTATAAAACTGTTCTTAAGTCGACTGGACCTGGCCCATAGGTTCCGCAGTCTCCTCTCTGAAGGCATTACTTTGAACTGTGTGATGGGTGCGTAGGGTCCCTGGTGATTCTGACGGCTTTGCGGGTGAGACTGGTGGAGTACATGTCCTTAATGGAGGGGAGAGGGGCTCCACAGATCTTCTCCGCTGCTCTCACGATGCGCTGGAAGCTCCTTCGGCAGGAGGCAGTGCTGGCGCCGTGCCACACAGTGAGGGAGCTGGTCAGGATGCTCTCTATAGTCTGTCTGTAGAAGTTGCACATAACAGAGGCTGGGACTCTGGCTCTTCTTAACTTGCGGAGAAAGTAGAGACGCTGATTGCTTTTCTTGACCAGAGATGTAGTGTGCAAGGTCCAGGAGAGGTTCTCTGTGATGTGCACACCCAGGAACTTAGTGCTGGTCACCCCCTCCACTGCAGTATCGTTGATTGTTAGAGGAGCATGCTGGACCCGTGCTCTCCTAAAGTCCACAACAATCTCTTTTGTGAGATTGTTGGGTGTGCACCACATGGCCAGACTGCTCCCCTCACTCCTGTAGTTTGACTCGTCTCTGTTGTTGATGAGACCCACCACTGTTGTGTCGTCTGCAAAGTTAATGAAGAGGTTTGAGTCGTACTTTGGAGCACAGTCATGGGTCAGCAGAGTGAACAGGAGGGGGCTCAGCACACAGCCTTGGGGAGCTCCCGTGTTCAGTGTGATGGTTCTGGAGGACTTTCCACCGACACGTACAGCCTGTGGTCTCCCCGTCAGAAAGTCCAGCAGCTAGTTGCACAGTGATGTGTTGATCCCCAGGTGGAGCAGTTTGTGTATGAGCTGCTGTGGGATTATAGTGTTGAATGCTGAGCTAAAGTCTAAAAACAGCATTCTAACGTAAGAGTCCTTTGTTTCAAGGTGAGTGAGGGCTGAATGAAGCGCAGTGGCGATGGCATCTTCAGTTGAGCGATTGGACCGGTAAGCAAACTGGTATGGGTCCAGGGTGGGAGGGAGAACAGACTTGATATGTTCCATGACGAGCCGCTCGAAGCACCTCACAAGAATTGGAGTGCTACTGGGCGGTAGTCATTAAAGCAGGAGGGTGGTGACTTACAGCCTACATGCCAGTGTTACACCGCATTTGACAGCCAATACCTTTACAGTTTCTAAAACTATGTATAAGACCTGTGTGAGATCTTATACAACCTAATCAACACTAACTCCTGACCCTAACATCCTGATCAAGTTAAAGGTGCATTGTGGAACTTGATATTAGTTACAAGCAAGCAACAGTATGGTTCGCATGGCGCCTTTACTTTCCATCACAGTGGCCTCCACACTCCAGGATCAATTAGTTACACATAAGTTCCATCCATAGACATGGTTCTATCACGAAACCAATTGATCCTGGAGTGTAGAGGCCACTGTGATGGAAAGGCACCATGCGACCCACCCATACAGCCCCACTAATGGTGCGTTCCATTTGTACTGAAGTTGGAATTTCCAAATTTCCGACGTCCGGGTGGGACATTTTAACCGGAACGCCTCACGATTTCCCACTGGGAAAGTCGGATGATTCTCACAAACTCCGAGTCGGGGGAAACAACATAGAGACGCACAATATTAGCAGTAAATAAAAACACCCGACTACTATGTTTTTTAATAACTTAAACAGAGATGGGTAGAGCAGCCAAAAATATTTACTCAAGTAAGGGTAACTTTACAACCTACAAGTTGTTTGTAAGGGTCAGTGTTGGGGGTAACGTATTACAAAAGTAACAAGTTACAAAAAGATTACTTTTTTCAGTAACTGAGGAATATAACATACTACTTACACAAAATACCCAAATATATTAGTCATTACAATTTAAGCAACTCGAGTTACAATTGTATTTAAATAACGGACACTGGTATATGTGCAGTTGCGTGTATCTAACGCCGTCAAAACAAAACAGAGACAATGGGGGAAAGAGAAGGAAAAGCAGTTTTGCTCGGTGGCATTATTACTGTGTTCGGTTTATATTTTGCCAAAAAGTGGTTCAAAGTAGTGTAACTCAGCTACATTTGTGAAACAGTATAATGTGTAATACAAACACAATACATTTTCATAACTGTAACTACTAATACAGAATATATTACAGTTGTAAAGTAACTCGCCCAACACTGGTCAGGGTAACTTTAAAAAAAAGTGAAATATTTTTACAAGTACAAGGAAAAATAAATGACCCAAACAATTGCTCACTTAAAAGTAGTAGTAATTTCACAAATACTGAATGACTCCTACTTGAATTTTTGGATGACGACTTTTTTCTTTTTCAGAAGTAATGTGTTTTCAAAGTAACTCGTTTTGCCTCTGTGAGAGACAAATGAAGCTGGTTTGTTCTATGTACATTCAAAAAGCTGCACGTTTAGTTTACTCTCTCCCTGAGGCCATCTATCACTAAACACTTCATTTGGAGAGCGGCACTCAAACTTTAAAGTCTTGGCTCGTGTCATGGAAAACTCCTCTTTTCTCCCGCTCTTCTGTGTAAAGCTGACATACCGAATATCTGCCGCAGCCTCTATAACTATGATTTATAGGTGGGGCCGAGAAGAAGCTGGGAAATGATGACTCCCCGTAGAGTAGCTGTGTATCGGCAGTCATATTGTAAGGATCCCGTAAAGCACTTCTCACTTAGTATTTAATTAGCCTCTTTTCATGCTCGGGATAAAAGGAGAAGAGTACAAGCAAATCTCAGCGCACTTTGCTTTATCGCATTGTTAATTACAGAAAAGTAAACCATAAAGAAGTTTGTCTGGGCCTCGCTGTACGCATTAGATGAGATCGGAGCTGTTGAATATGTGGGTTTACTCTGGGTAGGCCAATCTGTCCATGTTTTTCTTTGAGAGGCTTAGGGGCTCATCGCTGCAATTTCACACAAGATTTGCTGCACCGTATTTCATGTAATTTTGTAATAGTCAGCAACTATCCAGCATTCCGCGTGTGGTTTGCAACGACAAGGAAAGCACAGGTCTATTCACTGGCAGGCGATAAAGTGGAGGCTGAAAATCAATGGTGTGTTAATAAAGACTGTCTCCAGCTCCCATCGTATTGTTCAAAGGTGCAAATTTGTGAATATAAATTGCTCATTGTGAGTGGTGTGTAGTGATTTTGTAAAGCAAATCCCAGCAATTGTTTTAGACTAAGTGTCAAGGAAGCAAGAATCAAAGAACACAGACAAAGCAGCACTGGGCCAAGTCAAAAAATTGACATCCTTTAACGGGGTTGAAACCGGTGTTAAGTTGTTACCGAACTAGGACTAGACACACGGGTAAAATCTGGAATTTACAGTGCCTTGCGAAATTACTAATACACCTTGAACGTTTGCACATTTTGTCATGTTTACAACCCTAAACATAAAGATTTTATTTTGATTTTTTTTACTGAAAGTTCACACACAAGTAACAGACTACAGTGAAGTGAAAGCAAAATGATACACGATTCTGTTATTTTTCAAAAAAAAAGTCGGGCGTGCACAAGTATTCATACAGCATGAAATACAACTTTGTGGAACCCCCTTTTGCTGCAATAACAGCAAGTCTTCTGGGGTTTGACTCTACAAGGTTTGCACATCTAGAGACTGACATTTTAGCCCATTCCTCTTTAAAAAACAACTCAAGCGCTGTCAAATTAGAAGGAGAGCGTTTGTGAACAGCAGTTTGCAGGTCTTTCCACAGATTTTTAATAGGATTTAGGTCAGGACTTTGACTGGGCCATTCGAACACATTAATATGTTTGTTTTTAAACCATTCCATTGTAGATTTAGCTTTGTGTTTAGGCTCATTGTCCTGCTGGAAGGTGAATCTCCGCCGCAGCCTCAATTCTCTTGCTGACTCCAGCAGGTTTTCCTCCAAAATGTCTCTGTATTTGGCTCCATCCATCTTCCCAACTATTCTTATAGTCTTCCCAGTCCCCGCTGAGGAAAAGCAGCCCCATAGCATGATGCTCCCCCCACCATATTTGACACTGGGGATGGTGCACTCAGGACGATGAGCAGTGTTAGGTTTGCTCCATACATAATGTTTTGCATTTGGGCCAATTTTTGTCTCATCTGACCTAAGCACCTTCTTCCACATGGTAGCTGTGTCCTCCATATGACTTCTAGCAAACTTCAAACAGGATTTCTTATGGCCTCCTTTCAATAATGGCTTTCTTCTTGCCACTCGTCCATGAAGGCCAGATTTGTGTAGAGTACGACTTATAGTTGTCCCATGTACAGATTCCCCCAGCTCAGCGGCAGTACGTCGCAGCTCCTCCAGAGTTATCTTGGGGCACTTGGTTGCATTTCTGACCAGTGCTCTCCTTGTTCGGTCTGTTAGTTTAGGTGCCGTGTCTTGGTAAGTTTGCAGTGGTGCTATACTCTTTCCATTTCCGAATGATGGATTGAACAGTGCTCCGTGAGATGTTCAAATCTTGGGAAATCTTTGTATAACTTAACGCTGCTTTAAACTTCTCCACAGCTTTATCCCTGACCTCTCTGGTGAACTCCTTGGCCTTCATGATGTTGTTTAGTGACCAATACACTCTGACCATAGCTCTGAGGCCCTTACAGAACAGCTGTAATTATACTGAGAGTAGATTACACACACGTGGCCATAATTTAATGGTTAGGGCAAGGTGTGAACTTTCTGCAGTCATTAGGAATGTTATAAAGGCAATTTAATGCACTCCAAAAATGCTGTATGAATACTTATGCACGCCCCATTTTTCACTTTTCTATTAAAAAAAAAAAATAACATGTATGATTTTGCTTTCACTTTACAGTTGTCTGTTACTTGTGTGTGAACTTTCAGTAAAACATTCAAAATAAAATCTTTATGTTTAGGGTTGTAAACATGACAAAATGTGCAAAAGTTCAAGGTGTATCAGTACTTTCGCAAAGGCACTGTAGTATGAATAAAATGGACAGTGGAAGTAAGTAAGTGCTTTATTTGTCAACAATTGTACCACGGCATTTTGTTCAGGTGGTAGGTTAGTCCTGAGCTGCTGCGACTGAGCCACTGTGGGCCGATTTGACCAACATGTTTTTGGAGGTCGGGGAAACCAGAGTACTGCCTTCAGTGCTCCACTGAAACCAGTTTAAACACCACTTTCTGGGTTTGTCCCTGTTTCAGAGCGTGGTGTCCTGCACTGGTCAGCTCCTCCTCCTTCCTCTTCCTCCTGTGCTGCTCCCTCCGCTGCACAACAGTCTTTTTTTACCATCTTGTCCTCGTTTGTCCCTTTTTTGTTTCCTGTAGACACCTCCACTGTGCTGCAGCTGTGGGGGGGCCCTTGGTGCCTCTTCACTGTTTCACTGGGTCTTTCATGGCTAGTACGGACTCTCTGCAGAAAAAATCCACTGAACCTCACAAAAGAAAAAGGCCAAAACGCAGCTGTACCAGGAGTGTGGGAAGTTGCTGCTGGACATCGCAACATGGCAACAGCATAGCAACAGGAACCAAATGAATGTCAGCGTCATAGAATCATACAATGTCAGTAGTGTTAAAATTGAAGAAAAGCCAAAACATGAAAAGTGTTTCCAAACTTTTGACTGGTCCTGTATGTTTCGATGTTCATTTTGCTGAGGCTGCAGAGACAACAGCTGAATGAAAAAAGAAACTGAAAGTAAACCCAAGGAATCACATGCATGTCCTCATGGCTTACAATGAATCCATTAAGTAAAAGAGGAAGCTGCAGCTGATGTTGATCCATTCACTGACGAGAACCTGTTTCTGTGTTTGTTTTGACGCTCTTGGAAAGTTGGGTGTGTGGAAAGAATACGCCAACAGCAGAAGACACTGGTGTCAGCATTAGAGCCATTAAAGTAGCAGTGAGCCACATTTCTCTGTATCGCCTGTTATGACTGTCTACAGCCCTGGCATAAGCAACCACCGTCTCAAGAGCCACATGCCGCTCTTTACAACCTCTGCGCAGGCTTTAAAGCTTCGATGGAAAAAAGTAAACCAATAAAGACTATTTGTTTAATAAAATAACTCAAATGAACCAGAATGCAGCTCAAATTCCTCCAGACACTCTTGTAAAAAAAAAAAAAAAGCAATACAGTTTTAAAGATTTACCATTTTAATACATTGATTTACGATTTACTAACTGATTTAGTGAGATATATGGTACTAAGATTTTATTGAGTGTACGAAGGAGAAATTTAGAACAGTTAGAACAGAAAATATAAGAATATAAAAATGTCAAAGTTGGCACTGCAAAGGTTACCGTCATAGTGCAGGTGATTGATAAAGTGACACTGATTGCAGCTTTATGACTTTCATAGTTTGAAATGCGCTGACGTTAACGTTAGCCCACATAGACAGGTCCGAGCAGGGTAATAATTGCCGTTTAGTTCTGTCAAGGTTTTCTCAATGGATTCTGTTCACTTTCAGCAGTCTGATTGAAATGGACTTACTACTGTTTTTGTTGCAAAAGAATACAGCTCCTTCTGCGTATTACCCGGCTTAATAATGGTTTGGCTGCCATGCGGCCCTGCTTTCATGTACTCTGTTGTATATCCATGCAGATTATGGATTCATGGAATCTGGAAAGTGTCTCAATACATTAGCAAACAGCAAATAAAAAGTATAGAAATACATCAATCAATCAATCAATCAATCAATGTTTTTGTATAGCCCAATATCACAACAGGAGTTGCCTTATAGGGCTGCACCAAACATTAAGGCAATAAAACAGAGCAGTAAATAAGACAGTGTAAATGCAAATCAAGTATCCAGGCAAACATAATGTCCAAATAAGCCTCGGCAGTGGGTGGCGACGAGCAGCTCGGGTGTCCTCTGTCCTTAGACTCTCCAGCACGGCGAGGAAAAACTCAAAACCCGGTGGGAGAAACGAGAAACCTTGAGGAGAACCACATCTGAATTTAATGAATTATCTGTTACTGAACTTCAAAATAATCATTGTTTTAGTTGTGGAGAATGTCTTTGACCAACCATTTGATTGAAGAAACATGAGTTTCTTCAATCATGAGTTTCTCCAAGGCAGCCACCTTGGAAGCAGGACAAAGGTGATTATAATATATATTACATATATATATATATATATATATATATATATATATAAATCATCTGCATCATAGTCGTCAGCCTAAGAATGACCGAATTAGGTGAAAAAAGCCCACATTTATGCAAATGCATTTCAGGTAAATTGGCATCTATTCTTTATTTTTGGCAGCCATCTTGGATTCTGGTCAAAATCCCAGGTGGCCCAAAAGCACATTTCAATTAGACTAAGCAGCAATTATTACCTGGCCCGGTCCTGTCTAATACCAACAAACAGAGAAGAAGATCTTTAATTATAGAGCGCCTTTCACAGACATGGTTACATGAGAGCATTTTACATTCACTCCATACTCGATGGTGGTAAGCTATGTTAGTAGCTTCAGTTTTCCTGGGGGAGACTGACAGAAGCGCTGTCGCAACTGCACGCATCTGTGCCAACGGTCCCTCTGATCACCATCATGCACACACGTCATTCATCCTGGCCTATTGTACATGTTTTTGGTGGTAGGAGAAACCGAAGTACCCGGAGGAAACCTACGCAGACACGGGGAGAACATTCAAACTCCACACAGAAAGGCCCCGTCCGGGTGGGAATCGAACCCGGGACCTTCTAGCTGTGAAGCGAGCGCACTAAGCGCTGCCGTGCCGCTAGAGGGACAAATAAAGTGGCACATTGAGTGTCTGATGCACTGAATTGCAGGTTTGGTGCATCTAAAACTTATGCCAGAGCCAGAGAAACACAGAGTGAGCGTAATCCATATAACGCCGATGGTTTATTGGCCTCATTTGGGGGAGTGGCAGGAGGAGGGCAGTGGCACAGGCCTCACAGAAAGTCAGTCGATATGGAAATGATGTTGGAGAGAGTGGACGTAGACAGAAAACAGGCTACAGACAAAACACTGGGGTGAACCGAGCAGTGGAGAGAATGTGAGTGTCTTTTTCTCAATTAATCTTTGAAGAACAAACAGTTAACAGTGTGGCTTGGCTTCTTGAGGGATGAATTAATCAGTCACGTCACCTGATGTTGCAATAATGCGTGCAGCTCGTAGATTTGACACCACTCCATCCCACTCTCATATCACATAATGCTCCAGTAAAAGCCATTATGCATTATCCCATTAGAGTGGGTCTTATTGTGCATTGGTCACTGCAGCCTCAGGTGGATAAAGGATACAGAGGTTGTGCGCGTGCGTGTGTGTGTCTGTGGATGCGACAGTGACATTGATTTGCCGCAGCCCTCACCCCACAGCCCTGTCCTCTTGCTCCTCATCGATCCCAGGAGAAGAAAGTACTCCCCTGTGGGTCCGAAGACTAAATGAGAATCGATACAATCTGCACCGACCCAGCTCTGATCCCATTCAAAGTGGAGACGCGATACAGCGCGCTCTTTTGATAACCACAGGAAGCCGTGCACATTGGGCAACTGCTTCCCGTAGATAAAATTGTATAAAATAAAAATATATAAAAAATAAAACAAATAAATACAAATAAAAAACACACACACAAAAAAAGGCAGGCAGCGGGACTACACCTCTTGAAAAAAAAATTAAAAAAGAAAGAAAGTCCATATACATCCTGTATTCAGTCAAGGCTTCTCAGTGGACAGGTCATATCAGCTGGGAGTATTGTTATTATTATTATTTTTTTATTTTTTATTCTAAAAAGTGCCTTGTTTTAATTCTATTGAGATCTGATATAGTGTGGCCTGGTGGTCTCACAGGGCTACATATCCTCCCAGAGTTTGTCTATTGTGCCTTTTTGAGAAGCGTTGACGTGCACATTATGATACAGTTACTCCATTGCTGGTTGCTTTAATATATTTCAGGTAGTCTTTCCATTTTTTTGTGTAGATCATATTCCGGTCCATAAAATTAAATGACATGTGTTCATATGAGGCCACCTTGGAGGAGGTTCATCAACATCTTTCCAGTGACGCATTATTACTTGTTTTCCGATCATGATACTCGTCTGAATTAGTGCCGATGATGTACACCGTGTGGTCATTTGTGGATTGTTAAGAATAAAAAAGCCGAGGAGTGAACTCGAAGTTTGCGTGAGTCATGTTTTTTAGACATCCGGTAATCTTCATCCAGAAGTTTTGGGACACTCCCAGAGGAGATGTACCAGGGTTCCTTTGTTATTACATCTCCAGCAATTGTCAGAGTCCACAAGATTTAGTTTGAACAGTCGTGAGGGAGTCCAGTAGTAGCGATTTAATATTTTGAAATGAATTAGCTTGATTTTAATATCTCTAGACAGTTTGTTGGCATATTCTTTCCCAGTCTTCGTCTGAGAAGTCAAATTTTAGGTCTGATGCCCAAATTGATTTCAGAGCGTATGACATAAGGTGTTTCTGCTGAAAAATTAAACTATAATAGAAGGATGCCTCATGTCCCAGTCCCATTTTTTTTTAACTATTTGTGATAGAAGGGTTGAGTGTTTTGGTGGGGAATGTTTCCCTATAATGGTAAATAGTACATTTCGAAGTTGCAGATATTGGCAGAAATTAGTATTCTCCAAGTTGTATTCGGAAATTAATTCTTCAAAAGATTTAAGTACGTTTCCTTCATATAGGTCTGCAGTTTTTTTTATATTCCCTTAGCAAGCCAATCCTCCAGCATTGACCGATGGAAAACCTATGCCTCCTTTGTTAACAGGCATTTGCATTTTCCTAAGTTTTAATCTAGGACGTTTCCCGTTCCACATGAATTCTTTGCAAATACGATCACATTTATCAAAGTATTTATTTGGGTATAGCAATTGGTAGACATTGAAGTAGACTAGTTCAGCTTTGGTATGCTATTCATTTTCAACACATTCATTTTGCCCCACAATGAGAGGGACAATAATGCCCATCTTTGTGTATCAAGTGTGATCTTTTTCAGGATTGGGTCAATGTTTTTTTTCTATAATTTTGTCAATTTTGTAAGGAAACAAAATTCACAGATATTGTACGCCTTCTGTGGGCCACTAGAAAGAGCCAGCTTGAAATAAGGTTCTTGGACAGAATGAAGTTAGCGGTAAGGCTTCTGATTTGGACCAATTTACTTTGTATCCTGATCATTTTGAAAAGTGTACAGATCTAATAATAATAATAAAATATCATCGGCATATAACATAAGCTTATGATTATTGTCATCAATTTTAATACCTTAAATATTTATATCTTGGGTTTTATTTCTTAACGTACCATCAGCATCCCTTACTGCTGCTATTAATGACTTGGCCTATTTTTGCTGAATATAGCGATTTACCTGCTTTATCACCAGATTCAAAAATTCTTTAAACTGAGTTAGTTCATTTAGAGTCTTGCCTTTTGTTTTTAAATGATCCTCAGTAATTTTTATATTTCGTTCTAACTGTAATAATTTAGCGGAGTCGGTTTCTTTTTGTATGAGGCGTGTTGGATGATATAACCTCGAATAAAGGCCTTCATCGCCTCTCATGCAATCATAGCAGAGGGTGCTGTGGGTACATTATTCTCCATGTTTAATTTGTGCTCGGAGTTCTTCTTTGAACGTTATATCTTTAAGTATTGATGAGTTTAGACGCCACATACAGGTTCTTACATTATCATAATAAAGAGTCAGCAACAATCTTACAAGGGCATGGTCTGAGATAAGTTAATTATCTATACAGGAGTCAACAGTTGAGGATAGTAATTGCGAGGAGATGAGAAAAAAAATCTTGTACAATCCAGTATATTATCAAGAACAATATTATAATCTCCACCAAGAATTATAGGATATTGACCAAGCATATTTAATTTATTCTCCAGGTTTGCAAAAAAATGTGGGTCGTCGATGATATTTCTGCTAATATTAATATAATTCTGCCATCCTCGTCATTAATTTCTTGTTTGAGTTTAAAATGTTTATTTATTAGTATTGCCACACCTCGGCTTTTAGATGACCCTGCACTAAAAAAAAACATGCCCGACCCAATCTCTACAAAGTTTTGATGATTCGAGCGGAGACATGTGTGTCTCTTGTAGAAACACCATGTCTTGCTTTTTACTTTTAAGGTTCCGTAGCACCTTTTCTCTTTTGCTCGGTTTACCTAATCCGTTCACATTCCAGGTGGAGAATTGTAATGCTGTTCTTTTGATGTTCATTTACGTAATTTCATAAATAGGTGCACATGTATCAATATTATGTAGCCCGCGCTGCCAAAGAAAGAAAAAAAAAAAAAAACAGCAACAAAAAAGGAAAAAAAGCGAATATATACAGCTCTGTTTGTTCTAGAGTCTCTCTATTTAAGGGAGACTTAGTGAGCTCAGAATAGATTTTATTTGCCATTGTTTGAGAACAAGCTAGGAATTTTTCTTAAATGCGGACGTGCAACATAAAACATATAACACAGAATTTAGATAAAATTAAGCTATAAAACTTTAAATTATAAGGCTTTAGGGGGCATGCATAAGGAATATTAATAAATAAGATACAAAGTAAAAAGTAAAATATGGTAAGATGACAACAATAGACTTCGAACAACAGTGGGATTATATGAGTATGAGTAAAAAGTAAAGTGATATCAGCGGGTCTAAGTGTGGAAACACCACACAGTGCAACAGAGCAGATACATCCATGACTCTGTAACTAAGCTACAGAGACTTGTTTTTGTTCATGAGTCTGATGGCGGAGGGGAAAAAACAGTTCAAGTGGCGGGAGGTATGGGTCTGGATAGACTGTAACCTCCTGCCTGAGGGGAGAGGGGTGAATAGTCCGTGTCCAGGGTGAGAAGGGTCAGCTGTGATCCGACCCACACGCCTCCGGGTCCTGGAGGTGAACAGGTCCTGGAGAGATGGGAGCTCCAGTCGGTGCTTGTCCCGTTCTGTAGCGCCGGGGAACCACACGGTGATGGAGGAGGTGAGGATGGACTCGATGATGGCCGTGTAGAACTGCACCAGCATCCTGGTTGGCAGCTTATTTTCCTCAGCTGCCGCAGGAAGAACATCCTCCGCTGGGCCTTCTTGATGAGGGAGCAGATGGTCGGCTCCCATTTGAGGTCCTGGGTGATGGAGGTGCCCAGGAAACAGAAGGAGTCCACGATGGAAATGGGGGTGGGAGAGTCTGTCAGGGTGAGGGGGGACGGTGGGGCTGTATTAGCAGTGAAATAAAACTGTTTATGTCCATGACTTACAAGGCAGTAAGTGCCCAAAACACAAAGAGCCCCCTGCTTGGGTAAGATTAATACACTCGTATCATTTCTGGAAATTAATATACTTTTATTCAGCTTGAGAAGAAGGTAAAACAAATAAGCATCTCGTTTACCATGAAGAGATTCCTGGGATAATGATACTGGCTCCAACGGACCAGCATTATTTCTCCAGGTGAGCCCATCTCAAGGCGCCCTGGTTCTTCTGTAACCTCAGTAACAAATCATGTACCTCCCAGTTCCTTGATGGCATCCCTTGGATCCTTGAAAAGTTGTGGCGATGCAGTGAAGATTTTCATTTGGGCAGGGTAGAGAATTGCAAATTTAATATGCAACTCGTGTAGTGCCCTCTTACACTCGTTGAACGCGTGTCGCCTCTTCTGGGTTTCCTTGGAGAAATCTGGGAAGGTCATCACCTGTTTGCCGTCCCACATAATGCGTTTCTTCCTGCGTGCAGCATCCATAATGGCTTGCCGGTCTTTGAAGCGTAGGAAGCAGGCAATAATTGCTCGGGATTCCCCGGGTGTCTCTGGCTGTTTGCCCAGCCTATGCGCCCGATCCATTTCGAATCCTCCTGGCGGGGGGTTAAGGTCCAGAGTTGTGGAGATAAAGTGGTTCAGAAAGGCAACCATATCCCCCTTTTCCAGTTTTTCGGGTATCCCGACAGAACAAAGGTCTTCGAGAAGAGCCACTCAATCTGTCAGTGTCTGTATATCAGCTTTAGTAGCAGCTGGGTTAGCTTTCATGCTAGCCTGCATGCTAACTTGCTCATCTTCGAGTGTACTCACACGCTCTTCCACTTTGGTTAAACGTGAAACAAGGGAAGACAGTTTTTGGTCCACAGAGTCCACAGAGCGGTGAATTTCCTTTAGGTCAGCAGTTTACGCTGCTATTTTGGCCAGCATATCGCAAATCTTTTCCATGTCTTCGGGATTATTAGCCATGTCGGAAGTTTCCGGCTTAGCCTTATGTAACCCAGTAGAGAAAATGGGCCATTTTCTCTCCTTTTTGTTGTTTTTATATTTATGCACTTTTATTTTGAAAAACATTTATTTTGAAAAGAGGAAGTGTGATCCCCTCGCTCAAACTTTATTTTCCTGTTTTCACGGTCACGTTGGGTGATAATGACCTTTTGATTTGTTAAAAATGGTATTGGTCCCGCCTCCCAAGCTGCGGACCTGATCACTCACTAGGTTACGGCCTTTTGCACTTTGGGAATAAGACAGACAGGCTGTAGACGGTCCGAGCAAAAAACCTTTTGGGTCGTCTGGTGAGTGTCATGAGAGAAAATGATGTAAACAAATATTTACACTGTCTTTTCGTTGATTTGGAATATTTGTTGTATTAAGTGGAAGGAGCACGAGCTGGAGAGGCTGTGTTGTGCCCCTTGCTGTGTTTCTCACGATACCTCATCTTGGTAAGTCCATGCCATGTGCGAATTAGAAAAACATGCTAGCGCAATGCTAATATTAGCACGATGCTAACGCTAATCGCGAATGCCGTTTTTATGTTTGAAAGCAATGTAAAAGCTATTTTTTTGGTGACATGGTTTCTACCAAATTCTATTTTAGTTCATAACACAACTGAGACGTATTTTTGGTTATTTTTGTACTATTTTTGGTCCAATGTAATTATTATTTTGAAGTTGATGGTACATTTTGATGGTGTATTATATGAAAGTGTACAGTAATTCATTTGTAATGCTAAACCCAGTAGCACAGATAAGGTTTACTGATAGAAATATTGATTTTGAAGGAGAATATCTGAATTCATTAGTGTAATTAATTTCATTAGTTACAAAAAGTTACAATTCATTTAAAAACTAATATGCTAATTAGTAAAACAATATTTAATCATAATGCTATGGTTTACATGGATTAAAAAGTATTTCATGTATTGCAAAGGATATTTTAGTTAAAAACATGCATGTAAAATATTACTGTATTTTGTAATATGGTAAGAGAAAAGATAAACAAAGCTATAGCAAATTAAGAAGAGATAGGATAACAGACTTTAATTTAGCTGTAAACAATAATACCATTATTGTTGTGCAGGCTAGTATTTCATGGTAAAGAAAACCCTGGATGGATTTCCTGGATTCTCTCCGGATGGAGATGGCGAGCCTGTGCCCAGAACGGGATTGAACTTCGAAGGACCACCTTCTGTCCTACAGTGCTGAGTGGTAACACTGTAAAACACCACTTAAAGGAAAAAGAACTGAACTATTAAGACTATTGACTTGACCTACGACTAAAGAAAGACAACTGAGCTCAATGGGACTGGGGATATTTTTTGTTGTTGCATATGCCGGCTATGCTTATTGTTACAAATTGTTTATCTCGTAATGCTTTATTTTATTTTTTGGTACTAAATAATACTTTTTCTTATTGACTCCTTGCCTCCAGCCATTTCATTGCACATTCACATTAGTTCCTATTGTAATCCTTTTGAACCTAGCAACTGGGCTATACTTTTAATTTCGCTTTACCTACTTAACGTGAGTCAGGGGTTACACTTAGCTTGTGTCGTCAGTCTGACTTTCCCAGATCTAAGTTGCTTAATGTCCTCAGCCGGCACTGACTTAGGGTCCAAGGGCATACTTTACCCCTCAACTCATAGTCCAAAAGGTTTGAGTGTAGTGATTTATACTATACGTGGAGCAGACAGCACGCCTTCTGCCCGCCTCCATTTGACCATAAAAGGCAATGCAAAGTCACTTATATGAATGAGATTTCCCTAAACATGAGGCGATAATGAGTGGGTTTTACCGAAGGCGAGAGACACTGAGGGAGGGGCTGATGCTGCTGCAGCTCGTGCAGAGACGACACGGGCTCGAGGAGATTTAAGGAAGAGTGAACTCTGCTTCTCTGATCACACGGCATCTTTCTCTATTTTCCATTGATACAACTTTTCAAAACACATGTTTAGAACATAAAGAAGAGCCTTAACTGTCGGCTGGATTTGCCAATAGGAAAGTTTGGGTTTGCCAATAACCACACGGTAAACTGTGGGGCATTTCATTCATTCATTCATTATTCCTGCTTCCCGTTTAAAAGGCTTCAGCGAGTTCCAGTGCGCATGTGCACGGGGTATGAGCGTTCACGAGCGTGCACGTATCACTTAACTAACAAGTTTGTTTATAAGATGAAGAAATACGAAACATCCACACTTTTCTTTGTTGAAATAAAACAAAAATGGGCGTGAAATGGATCCCTTTCCTGAACCACTCGTTTTTAGTTAGCACACGGCATGAACATTGCCTTTACCGTCCTCTCGCTGGCCTGCTTCTGGTTGGCCTCGTCGGGCGGGGGCGACACACTGCGCCCATGGGGGTCCACCCAGCTGTACACGTGGTTCGTGATGTAGCCCCCGGGGATGCGGCCCATGGAGCAGACGGCGAGGGACAGCTTCTTACAGCCTTTCAGCACCTGCAACGAGAGCGAGGAGCAGCATCTTCAGAAATCACACAGATAAACAGCTCAATCTCACTAATCTTGAGCCAGTGAAGTTTTGTGTTGCCAGGATAATTTGAACTATGTCATTGTGTTTGCTTTTTCAAGCCAAACTGTGTAAGAATTGACCCAACAAATAGATATAAATGTAAGCATTATTTCACACAGAGGTTTTTGTTGGTGAAAAGGCTCAACCTGACTCGTAATAATGTTGCTTTACTTTTGGTTTATTTGACTGCATCTAGCTAAACACTAATTCCTCCAAACGAGCAAAATCAGCCCGGCCCACTTCGGTGGAAGCATTTCCGGTTAGCGGGAGCACTTTCGGTGAGCGGAGGTTTCAGTGGTTGTCAATCAAATAGACTGATGAAAATACTACCATGGGAATGCACAGAAACATCGCGAAAAAGCCCAAAGGTAAATACGTTTGCGTGGCCTCAGGCTTATGACAGAGTGGGAAGATGAAAAAAATAATAATAATGCACTGTGAAGAAATGTCGATAGAATCTCTATGAAGAGTTTTGCAATAAAGTTAAAAAATAGATTTGTTTAGAGATAGTTTTGTGTGCTTCCTGTTGTCACTTTGCATTGATGTTTTTGTTGTTTTGTTTTCTCCGCTTTTAGATAAAAAAAGGCGACACATATTCATCAATTTGATGAAAGAAGTCAAATCTGTAGTTGTGTTCGTAAAGTGGTCAATGGACATTTTCTTCCAAACGGCTGTGTCTATGTCGCTTACAGTGCAGCACTATCTTCTTTCATTTTCTTTAACCGACATATCAAAAACATCACACCGTCTCATAGCCATTCAAATAAGTAGTTACTCAGAGTTCGACATAATCGTTAGTGAGGAGTTTAGCTTCAGACCAGGCAGACGTTCTTGTCTCTTCCCTTTACACTCGCTTCAGTGTCCACACGTCACTCAAATGGCCATGTCCCACCGCACCAGAAGCACCACTTTGACTGTCAGCATCTGTCAAACATCCGTGTCTGGCATTTCCAAAAGTACAGCCCTATTCCCAGGATATTTTTAGATTCATATAAATGTTATTGGGCAAGTCTGACTTTATTGCGGAAAACACCAAAGTTAAAGTGATTAATATGCAAATGAATATGCAAACTTTTTTATTCATACTTTTAAAACTTCACAGGTGAAAGAAAGCAGTGCATTGACTTTCTAAGTGTGACACAAATAGATCTAAACCAACTGGACATGTAGACAGAAAATTACGATTATTCATGATTTTACGTGAAAACAGATCAAAGGTATGGCAATAGAGTTGGGCTTCATCCAATTAAAGCCACACTGTGGAACATTGCAGGTTGGATGTTTCCTGCTGTAAAAATTAAAACAAAACATGCGTGAGATTTAACAAACGTTCATAATGGTGCAGGAGACGTTCCTGAAGAACACTTTTGTCAAAATTGAGTTGTTCAAATATTATTGTTCTGCACATTATCTCAGTCAATCAACGCTTTATTGTCATTTAAATAACAAAGACATTTTGTTGGAGCAATTCAACATGTTTTGTAAATTTTGATGCATTTTTGAGGTTTGTATGAGCAAAAACATTTTGACTAGTCAAAACTTCAAACCTAAAAGTCTCAGAACCACAGAGAATGCAGAAAGAACCTTAAATCGAAGGGAATAGGTGTTTTTATACCAAACTGTGGGACAGTTGCTGTGAGACCCCAGTAACAGGAAGGTGTTGAGAAAGACTGAGTTTTTTACTTCTGTTCATGATGCTCAAAACAAAGAGGAGCTTCACACATCAAAGATGGAAGAGGGTGAGTATTTTATACACAGGAAGGCCCGGACTGGCCATATATTTGACCGGTGGGCGGGTACCAAAATGGACCGGTGCGTTAGATTTTATTTTTATTTTCTGCGCAGCATTTTTTTGTTTTTCCAAACAAAGAAATTATTGTCCCAGTACACAGGGATATCTGTCTGGGAAGAACGGCCTCGTTTTCCACTTTAGCCAAACTCAAACAGATCTGTGCAATCAGAATTACATGCTAACTTCACTCTTGAGACGTGTCCTCAAGACAATCTACGGACAGTTGCCCAGGTTATTGCTACTGCATGTCATACAGAATCTGTAGAGTAGCCCAACCGTGAGAGTCCATTAGTAATTTTCTGGTGTCCCAAAAGTGCCACTCCCCAAAATGAATACAAGCATGTTTTAAATCTATTTACCGCTGGAATGTTACACTTTATGGCTGTAATGGGTAAACAGTTACAATGAGGTCCATTGTCTTTCCCGCGAGAGTTCACGTATAAAAACATTCACAGCGTACATATCTGACATTACCTCAACTCAAAAACCCCAGTCCTTGGATCTCAAATCTCTGTGTTCGAGTGAATATGAAAGCCCGGCGTAACAGACAGAAGGATTGTGATTTGGTGCCTTTTCATGCAGTTTCTTTGAGCCGAGTGATTTTGTCATTTGCCGTCACTTTGTTGTTGGTCTTTTGCGGTGACGGACACGGAGATATTGCAGCCTTTGAGGCGCGCAGACACTGACCGCTGTGTTATGAGTCACAGAGGAACAAGACTGCCGTGTCAAAGCCTCCAGACAGAACAAGAAACTTTCCTGCGGGTCAGACAGGGCCAAAAAAAACGAGTCTGCACTGAACATTTCTGCATTGGCTTGATTAGTCAAATTCACAGAAGCAAACACCAAAGAGAAGAGGAAACTCTTTATCACTTCAGCTAAGTTCCATAGTTACTTGTGAATCCTTAAAACGTGGAAAGCTCTCTTTTAGTTTTTAGTTTCTTGGCTGGAGACCTCTGTTCACCTCTGCCCGCAGAAATGCAGCCTTTCTCGGATACCGCCAAGATACAAATTCAAGAGCTGCTCTATTTTTAATTTCTGTCAGCCGCAATCAAAATTCCAAATCAGATGTTTTCCTCGCTCCTGTGTTCCTGCAGAAAAGGTCCTTGAGAAGCAACTCGCTGCTATTTTTAGTCAAAGTGATGTTTGTGTGCAAAGAGGAAAGCATCGCAGCGCTGTCTGAATCGATATGGGCACGAGCCGGAGAGACTTGAAAAGTTGTGCTAAGAATAAATTTGCAGCCAGTGCGGTGGCCCAGAAGACCCCACGGCAGCACACGAGCCAATTAAAGTATTCAAAGTATAGTAACTCTGTTGTTCAAACTTTCACACGATAATAACAAAAACTCAGGAAAAGGACCTTAAAAAAACGGCCAAACTTTAGGGCGTCGGGCTCATTTGGAGCTGGGGCCAGACAGGGTTTATACTTATAACACGTATGTCGGTTGGGGATTAAAGTATAAAGTAAATTGTGATTTTTTTGTTACTTTTTATCATTTTGATATAATATGGGGTGGCACAGTGGCGCAGCACTAGCACTTGTACCTCACAGCTACAAGGTCCCGAGTTCGATCCGCGGCCAGACCGGGGCCTTTCTGTGTGGAGTTTGCATGTTCTCCCCGTGTCAGCTCCGGTTTCCCCCACCACTAACAACATGAATCCTCCGGCCAGGTTGCCCCAGCAGCATCGAAGGAGGATGAGGAGAAGGGAGAGGAGGAGAAGGAGGAGGAGGTTGAGGAGAAGGAGGTTGAGGAGAAGGAGGAGGAGTTGAGGAGAAGGAGGAGGAGAAGGGGAAGAGGAACTTTTTACATGAGACAATTTTACATTCACTCCACTTGGGGGTGGTATGCTGGTAGTAATAAAGTATACCTTTAACTTAACTTTTGTAAAAGACAATTACTATATGCTGTACTTTATCCCAGCCAGCAAAGCAATGAGGGCCCCACATGGGTTTGCCCACATGGGCAATAAGTGGGTTTGTCCGCGGTTTCCATGAGGGCCCTATATGGTTTTGCCCATGTGGGCTAAAAGTGGGTTTTGAATGGGTTCCATGTGGGCCCAAAGTGGGTTAAAACCATAAGGCCCACTTGGGCCCCATATGCCCACATGGGTATAACAAGTGGGTTTGTCCGCATTTTCCATGAGGGCCCCATCTAGGTTGGCCCATGTGGGCTAAAAGTGGGTTTTGAATGGGTTCCATGTGGGCCCAAAGTGGGTTAAAACCATAAGGCCCACTTGGGCCCCATATGCCCACATGGGTAACAAGTGGGTTTGTCCGCAGTGTCCATGAGGGCCCCATCTAGGTTTGCCCATGTGGGCTAAAAGTGGGTTTTGAATGGGTTCCATGTGGGCCCAAAGTGGGTTAAAACCATAAGGCCCACTTGGGCCCCATATGCCCACATGGGTAACAAGTGGGTTTGTCCGCAGTGTCCATGAGGGCCCCATCTAGGTTGGCCCATGTGGGCTAAAAGTGGGTTTTGAATGGGTTCCATGTGGGCCCAAAGTGGGTTAAAACCATAAGGCCCACTTGGGCCCCATATGCCCACATGGGTAACAAGTGGGTTTGTCCGCAGTGTCCATGAGGGCCCCATCAAGGTTGGCCCATGTGGGCTAAAAGTGGGATTTGAATGGGTTCCATGTGGGCCCAAAGTGGGTTAAAACCATAAGGCCCACTTGGGCCCCATATGCCCACATGGGTAACAAGTGGGTTTGTCCGCAGTGTCCATGAGGGCCCCATCTAGGTTGGCCCATGTGGGCTAAAAGTGGGTTTTGAATGGGTTCCATGTGGGCCCAAAGTGGGTTAAAACCATAAGGCCCACTTGGGCCCCATATGCCCACATGGGTAACAAGTGGGTTTGTCCGCAGTGTCCATGAGGGCCCCATCAAGGTTGGCCCATGTGGGCTAAAAGTGGGATTTGAATGGGTTCCATGTGGGCCCAAAGTGGGTTAAAACCATAAGGCCCACTTGGGCCCCATATGCCCACATGGGTAACAAGTGGGTTTGTCCGCAGTGTCCATGAGGGCCCCATCTAGGTTGGCCCATGTGGGCTAAAAGTGGGTTTTGAATGGGTTCCATGTGGGCCCAAAGTGGGTTAAAACCATAAGGCCCACTTGGGCCCCATATGCCCACATGGGTAACAAGTGGGTTTGTCCGCAGTTTCCATGAGGGCCCCATCTAGGTTGGCCCATGTGGGCTAAAAGTGGGTTTTGAATGGGTTCCATGTGGGCCCAAAGTGGGTTAAAACCATAAGGCCCACTTGGGCCCCATATGCCCACATGGGTAACAAGTGGGTTTGTCCGCAGTTTCCATGAGGGCCCCATCTAGGTTGGCCCATGTGGGCTAAAAGTGGGTTTTGAATGGGTTCCATGTGGGTCCAAAGTGGGTAAAAACCTTAAGGCCCACATGGGCCCCATATGCCTACATGGGTACATGCCTAGTTATCCAGTAGTTTAATTTCCTGAATCTATGATGAACGATATACAATGTGGGCCCTCTCAGACCAGACGCTAGTGGTTCAAAACACAGGTCCTGATGTGTTTTTGATGAGAACATTGTAACAACCTTTAAAAATAGTTTCAATTCCTCCAGGATTTTGCAGGTATTGTTTGTGATTGTTGGGGGCTAAAAACATTTTTCCAAAAGATGAAAGGTTCAGCTTAAACATAATTGTACATGAAGACACATTTCTTTGAATTCTACTGAAATTATACCAAAGAGGCCAAGGGTAATAAGAAAATAACTTTTATTTGGGCTGGGACGAAATATATGATCGGATTTGGATCGCGTACTTTTTGCTGCAATACCAATACTTTCAAGTATTGCAATACTTGTGTTTGTCTTCTAGTAACAGTTACACAGCACCTTGTTACATATTGTGACAATGCACTTTTCAGTCTTAGCACTTCAATGAATGTCAAATGTCATTTCGGATCGCCCCCGAGTATCATGATACGCATCGAATCATGACAAAAGTGTATCGTCCCAGGCCAACTGAAAGAGAGTTGTGATGACAAAATCGTAAAATCCTGGAGGGACTAACAAAAGGCCAGCAAACAAACAATTGCCAATCATATTTACAATAAAACCTGCTTAAATATAACAAGTCAATTTCATACCTTTTAATCATCAGACCAAGGATTTTCTGAAGTTGGTTGTTCAGTGCTTTAGAAGAGTTGATGTGTAAAAAATTATAAGCCTTGTGAGAGAAGTCCTCCTATGCTTGTGTGAAGTGTTCATACTTTGTAGGCAGGATTGGCGGCTGCATCACTGATGACCCAGAGGTGACTGGTCAGCTCAAGATTCTTCGTATCCTGCTGCAAAAACAATGTTCATGTCAAGCACATTTTTTTAAAGTTTATATTACTAATGGAAAAGACATCTTAATTCATCTTTCACTAATGTCAGTCACTCCTGACAGTATTATCTGTAGGGTCATATTTTTAATTTATTTTTTTCAAAAATGTCTTCCTCTAAGCATCAAGAACTAAATTCTTCATTGTAACTGGATTGCTGCAACAATTACATCTACACCAAATTCTAATTCTAAAAATTAAAATTCTAGTTGACCTTAAAATATATATATACAAAAAAATAAAAAATAGAAATTAATTCTGGTTTCATGTCAGACAGTGAGAAAAAAAGTTCATTTACTTCTGTAATTCAACTTAAAATGTGAACTTCACACAGAAAGGCCCCATCCCTGGTGCGAATCGAACACGGACCTTCTAACTGTGAAGAACGAGTGCTAACCGCTGTACTACTGTGCCGCCCAAAAGAAAGATGAGAGACATGAGACCGAACAATGCAGAAGAGCTGAAGGAGCTATTGAAGCATCCTGGTCTTCCATAACACCTCAGCAGTGCCACAGGCCGAGAGCATCCATGCCACGCTGCATTAAGGCAGTCATGATTATAGTTTTCAGAGGGCACACATTTCTGTTTAAAATACATTGTTCATTGATTTCATGTAATATTCTAATCTTCTGAGATTTTGAATTTGGACCTAAGCTGTAAACCATCATCAATATCATAACCAATACAGGCTTAACATGTCATTTTGCATGCAATGAATCTATATATCTAGTTTCACATTTTAAGTTGAATTACAAAAAATAAATTAACTTTTTTACTAAACTGCGCTTCGTGCTCTAAAATAATGAAATGCATGCACATATTTTATTGAGCTGCAGACAGTCAATACTTAGAGTAAAATGTTGATTTCATCAAGGACAAGGACCAGACCTCCTAGGACCCGATTTAGTAGAGTATACAGATGTCAGGCTTACAGGAGATGGAGAGCTAAGCGATACATGTACCCTTACCTTGTTTTTTTTTCTTCCAAAAAAATACAACATGGTGGACAGTTCATCACTGGTAGATTGTCAAATGAAGAGTCACTCAGCTAGCACCTCAAATCAGGAAAATGCAGTCAGTTACTTTGTAATAAAACAATAAACCAAAAAAACTACAATTTACATCAACCCCCCAAATAAAGAAATAAGTAGCATTAAAAGTAAAAGTGGAAAGGATGGCATTTAGCACTTACCAAGTTTAAACGAGCTTTAAGTCAGCCTGCACCCAATACACTCTTAGGCTTCTTATTCTGTAAAATGATCTGAGCAAACAGATGAACAATGAACACAAAACTCTTTTACATTAACAGAGTAACAGCAAAGTTTTTTAATGGTAGCATTTTGTCCACAAATGTTATGAAAACATCCAAATAGTTGCTAATAAGTAAGTACGTTTTTTTTTTACCATCATTTGCTCAAATAATATAATTTATGATCTGACCCTGGGCCCCCCCTTGCAATCCCAGGCACCCCCACTCCAGGTTGGGAACCACTACTTTAGGCGACAGTTTGTGCTTCCTACATTTAATTAAGCTTGTCTAGTTGCACACTCAAAAATTATCTGAAACAAATTTGCATGGAAATGCAACCACAACCTAACCCTAAACAATTACAATTTTACAAGTGAATCAGGATATTGTTCAATGTGCATTTATTTCTGCAATTCAACTTAAACTGAAACCAATATACGATATAGACTCATCATGCAAAGTGAGTTATGTATAGCCTTTGTTTGTTATAATTTTGATTATTATTACTCAGTATATAAAAACCCTTATTTAAAAATATCAGAAAATTAGAATATTTTGAAAATGGACTGTAAGCCATAATCATCAAAATTATAACAAACACAGACATGTGTCTATATCATATATTAAGTTTCACAGTTTAAGTTGAATTACATAAATAAATTAGCTTTGAACGATATTCTAATTTCCCTGAGTTTCACCTGTAAATGCTTCAGTAAAGTTGACAAATTTACTTTCGCCAGTGCATTAGATTTACTCACTTTTAAAGCGAAGAGCTGAAAGTCTGTCAGGGAGTGCTTCTCATCCTAATTCGCGCGGAGCTTCTAATGTTAGAGCACGAGATCCCATCGGCCTCAGGTCTACTGAAACAAAAACATTTAAGAACAGAAACATTTGTAAATACTTCAGTAAGAGATGAGAGGTACAGAGTGAAACCTGACTCAAATCTACTTACATTCTGGCTGATTAGCCAAGTCATTTTCACAGTGCGTGCTTTTCTCTGCATTCTCCATTTCCACACACTGTCCGACATACTGGTGGACACTGGAAAGCCTCGTCTTCATCCTCACATACTGTCTGACATACTGGTGGACACTGGAAAGCCTCGTCTTCATCCTCACACAGGCCTCTAGGTCACAGCACCTCCTCCTGTATTTGTAAAATGGACAAACAGGATACTGAAGTCAGGACCTTAACACAACTATGGCAATAGTTACTCACTTTACCTTCTTCGTTGTGCATATCCAAGAATTCCAAGAATTAGTAAGACGGAATTTGTAGGGTTGATTCTCTAGATAAAAAGAAACATTTGTTATTACTCTAGGTGTCCATGACAGAATTAGAAGATTTATCATAAACCATGGTAAATGGTCTTGATTGCGCTGTTCAACCTACATGAGGCTCATTTACTCTGATTCATACTCCAGCGTGTGCAGACGACACTGGAGACAAGGTGGGGAATGTGTCTTGCTCAAGGGCACAACAGCAGCATGCACCTGTGGGAGCTGGGATCATCTAGGTGAAAAGGACAAAGTAAAGAATTGCCCCAATTCCCAGGTGTGACAGTGACAAATCAAACACCTAAAGAAACTGTACTTTCTGTTTAATTTAACTTTGTGTTTAATTAATTATGCTGGACATTAAAAAATGTCCAACATAAATGTCTCACAAAATGTTGCAAATGCAACTAAACAGCTACGCCTACTTTCTGCCCAAAGACAGGAACGTCGGGGACTTTTCTCACAGCCAATCATTCATCACATTCCATATCGTTCCAATCAGAGATGCATATTTGTAAATGAAGAAGAGTCTCAGATCACATCTCATTCAGAACAAACGTTATCATTTCTGTTACCTGTAATTAAAATAGTTAAGTGATCTGCCTGTTGATCTGAAAGAGTGCAATATTTGTTATGTTTAGTTTTTTTGTAGTGGGGCGGATCAGCATTTTCTGTGATTTAAGTGTTTCTATGATCCAGGGAGCTGTACAAGACATTTTTGCAAAGAATTGGAAAAGTGTGTTGTCTGGTTGGCACAAAATCCAGGATAAAAAAAAAACACACAACAAAAATGCAATAAACCAATTGTGTAAAATAGGATCATATAATCAGCAAGTGTATGGTCTCACCTTTATTTTCTGCTACAATTTCCTTTCTTGTCTGGTACTTGTTAACCTGCATTACAAAAAACAAATTAGGGTTGGGCAATTTGGCCAATAAATAAAAACATATTTTTTTTTTACTACTTTGGACAATGACCTAATCAATTTTATTCATCATTCTCTTAAACAGGGACCATTGTAGCTCATTTGTACTCAATCTTTTTAGGCCCATAAGCTAAGTTTATTTTGGCTTAGCCCTTTTACTTTACATTACAACGATTGTAATTTCTTCTATTAGCCCAAAGAAATATAACATGCTCTTAAAATTAAGAACACACTTGTTACGGAGTTCTCAAAGCTCTCTGTCCTCTGTCCGCCCCGCTGCTGCTGCTGCTGCTGCTGCTGCTGATGCACAGACGGAAGTGCGGAGGCAGCGCTGAAAACTGCGATATTAACGTTACTTGCACTTCACGGTCGCTAATAGCCTTCGAGCATATTTAATTAGGTCCTCACGGTTAGTTGTAGGAGTTTTAAAGACAACATGACTCGGGCTTGGCTCCGGACTCGGGCGGAAGTGCGACGTCGCTGTTGCAGTTTTAAAAAGAAGCGGGAAAGATCTCACGCTACGCATTATCGATTAAACAATCTGAAGCATAAACAATTCTCCTGGTTCTAACTACCTGCACACTGAAATCATACATATCATTTCACTGGATATTAATAAAGTATATTACCTTATTCAGGCCGTAGAAGCTCCTCTTCGTTAAATGACGGACACTCCCACAGCAGCGCACTGCGGCTGTGCAGAACCAAACACGTCACTCCAGCCAAGGCACGCAGGCGTCATGATGTCATGACGCAAAAGACCCGCCTCAAAACTTATAATTTGAACTTTCTAAACCTGACAATTTTAATCTGAATGGCAATAAAACCTTACTAAACTTAAAAAACACCCCTTTGGACTTAAACATTTTGAGATGAATGAAGATTTTGGCTAGTTTTGAGTTTTTTCACATCTTAAATGATTACCTCAAATAGCATTCGGGTTTACAGTGTAGACATTTATTCATTCAGTTTAAAAAAAAGTAAGATATCATCGTAATAAACGTCACAATGTTGGTTCATCAGCGGTGTTCTACTTTTGAAGGCGTAGGTGGAAGGGGAGCAGTGGGCTGAAATGTGGCAGTACTGAATGCGCAGTGCACTTTCATGTTCGAATGTGTAATCCGCATACACTTTGGCGAGATGAAAACGACGACAAAAAAAAAAAAATAATAATAAGAATAATACTAATAAGAATAAGAATAATATTTATAATAATAAATGTATCTATATCAATTAGAAACATTTCCTGTAGATTACTAACACAAATATGAGAAGAATTGCATTGCTAATTTTCTTTTTATGTTTTCTTAGGCCTACAAAAACACATTTAAAAAGCCATGCCAAAATTACTTTTGGCTATAATGCTATTTATTGAGTATATTATTTGGCCCACTAAGTAATGGAAACTAAACCAATCTTTCGGAGAAATACTGGGAAATTGGTGTCAATTGTATAGGTAGGCTACTAGCTTTGATAATCGTATTATTTTATTTTAGAAGTGTAAACACCATTTGTCATACGTTGTAAACATATCTGTGAATGAAATAACAAACACTGATGGGCTGGGGCCTTTCTGTGTGAACTATGCATGTTCTACACATGTCTGCGTAAGTTTCCTGCAGGTTCTCTGGTTTTCCCTACCACTACAAATGTGTTCAATAGCTCTCTATTTCCTCATCAGCGGGACTTTCCTGTTAAATAAAGGTAAAAAATATATATAAATATACAATATATGGACACTGAGATTAAATAACAATGGTCCATGGTTGTGCATGAGGGTTTGTAAGCACATTTAGGAAATATCTTTTCTCAACTATTCATTACTTTCAGGGTTTGATAATGGAGTAACTCAGGTAGTGCTGCGGAGATGTCATCGCCAAAATGGGAGAACAATGCACTTTATGAAATGGGGAGACATGGTGGCTTAGCGCTCATACTTCAGTTACAATGTCCGGAGTTCAATCCCTGGATATAGGTTTCCTCCTAGTACCCTGGTTCCCTCTACCACTAACATATGTACAACAGGTTAATCCTCCAGCCAAATGTTTCTAACCACCCCATAGGTTGCCCTATGCAGAGTGGCATTGAAGATGGGTCAAATGCAGAAAACGAATTACCCCTAACGGGGATTAATAAAGTAACAACAATCTTACATATCAATCCATGGAGAAACTCTGGCACAAGGAGCAATAGTTACCTCAGTGTGTTGATGAGGCATTTTTCTCTGTTACCAACCAAACATGTGTGTTAAACTACTCTCTATAGCAGGGGTCACCAACGTTGTGCCCTTTGGTGCATGCCCAGTAACCCTTGAGACTCTTCTTTCTAAGGTGTAAAACAATTAATTTTCTTCAATCTGATTCTTAAAAATACAGTTATTTCTGTTCTTGGGACTCAGTACGACTTTCAAATGAAGCTATTTCGATATAATATGTGGTCAATATCCTATAAATAAACAGTGTATGTTTAAGTCTTTAGGTAGCTTTTTTTTTCTTGAAGTAGCCCTCAGCTGAAAAAAGGTTGGTGACCCCTGCTCTATAGTGTGCCTACAGTCTCATCATGAAGGAGACTAAGACCTGTGCAGTGTATGAGAGAACAGCATACTGGCAGAGGCACATGTACACATCACTAGACTGGCATTGTGTGATTTTGTTGTGCCAATGATGATGTGTGTGCAGCACATTAAAACTCCTAAACAGAGGTTTAGGTTTTGATTTTCGTTTACACTGATACTTGTTTGTCTGCATTTAACCCATCCTTCGATGCCGCTATTGTCGACAAAGTTAACCGTTAGAAAGTTGTGCTTTTGTTTAACTGATAACTATTCAATTTCTCTTCTTCAGTCTATTATCCAATATGAAATCTAAATGATGCCAGTATACTTTTTCACTATAAAAAATCCCCAGTCCGGCCATTAATACAACTGCAGGCCTCAGTTTGGTGAGTAAATTCTACTCACCAAACTGGTGAGTAAATTCTACTCACCAAACTGAGGCTGTGGCTGTATGGGTGCTGTCCTGTGGGTGCCCAAGTGGAGGTGCGGTGTCTCTGCAGCGCCTCCTATGGGGATCCTTGTGTCGGTGCCCGGGCGGCCACAGTTGGTCTGCTGCTCCGGGAGAGGACGGCTCCTCTGATGGGGTTTCCTCACCTTGGTCATCTGTACCCAGCCTTATGTACTTGATTTTAATTATGAGTGTGAGTTTGAGTGCAGAGCAAAGGGTAGGGGGTCTAGGTGTGTGTGTGTATTGTGATAACTGTATGGGGAGGGTTTGACGGGCGAGAATGTTTTTAATGTATTCTTAAATGTCAAGCACTTTGCGATGCACCTGTGTATGAAAAGCGCTCTATAAATAAAGATTGATTGATTGATTGATTGATTTGGGTTGTTTATCTGGGACCTAGACGAGTCAAACTATGTGGGCACTACATAGGGCATACCAGGTCTAGCCCATACCTATTTAGCCCACTTAAACTTTAAATGGGCCCCGTATAGTTAGCCCATGTGGGTTGCCCATGTGGGGCCTATTCAGGTTAAACTATATGGGCCCTACATAGGGCATCCCAGCCTTAGCCCATGTCAGTTTAGCTCACTTGAACTTTAAATGGGCCCCATATAGTTAGCCCATGTGGGTTGCCCATGTGGGGCCTATTCAGGTTAAACTATATGGGCCCTACATAGGGCATCCCAGCCTTAGCCCATGTCAGTTTAGCTCACTTGAACTTTAAATGGGCCCCATATAGTTAGCCCATGTGGGTTGCCCATGTGGGGCCTATTCGGGTTAAACTATATGGGCCCTACATAGGGCATCCCAGCCTTAGCCCATGTCAGTTTAGCCCACTCGAACTTTAAATGGGCCCCATATAGTTAGCCCACGTGGGTTGCCCATGTGGGGCCAATTCAGGTTAAACTATGGGCCCTACATAGGGCATCCCAGCCTTAGCCCATGTCAGTTTAGCCCACTTGAATTTTAAATGGGCCCCATATAGTTAGCCCACGTGGGTTGCCCATGTGGGGCCAATTCAGGTTAAACTATATGGGCCCTACATAGGGCATCCCAGCCTTAGCCCATGTCAGTTTAGCCCACTTGAATTTTAAATGGGCCCCATATAGTTAGCCCACGTGGGTTGCCCATGTGGGGCCAATTCAGGTTAAACTATATGGGCCCTACATAGGGCATCCCAGCCTTAGCCCATGTCAGTTTAGCCCACTTGAATTTTAAATGGGCCCCATATAGTTAGCCCACGTGGGTTGCCCATGTGGGGCCAATTCAGGTTAAACTATATGGGCCCTACATAGGGCATCCCAGCCTTAGCCCATGTCAGTTTAGCCCACTTGAACCTTAAATGGGCCCCATATAGTTAGCCCATGTGGGTTGCCCATGTGGGGCCTATTCAGGTTAAACTATATGGGCCCTACATAGGGCATCCCAGCCTTAGCCCATGCCCAGTTTGCCCACTTAGAACCCATAAAGGTCCCATTTAGCCAACCCACATGGGCTTTACACCTGGGCCCCATGTATGTTAAACTATATGGGGCCCATTAATTTTTGCCCAGTTTTATCCCATGCCCATTTAACCAACAACAGACCCATATGGGGCCCAGATCACAGCCCATGTGGGCATCACATATGGGGCCCACATTAGCAAACCTTTCTGGGCCCCTCAAAATTTGCCCTGGACAAGCCCATGCCCAGTCAGTACCCATCTTGCCCACTTGTGGCCCATGTGGGGCCCACATTGCTTTGCTGGCTGGGATGAAGAGAGAAATAGCAACACATAGCTTTGCCACAAACATAATAAGCTCATGTTAAAGCTAATATTGCACTGCAAAAAGTAATCTTGTAATGAGTTACATTTTCTTTTGAAGTAAGTTTTCTTTGGCGAGTCTAATTTCAGGAAAACTGTCCATGGGACCAAATATTTACACTTAAATTAAGATAAAAGAAATCAGCGCACTCAAAACTAGATGAAAAGTCTCAATTGTTTTATCTTAATTTAACTGTCGATATCTTGCCCCATGGACAGAGTTATTGAATTTCGACTCTCAAATCAAGGACAAAATGACTTATTTCAAGAAAATGCTTCAAGATGACTTTTTGCAGTGTGATTAATGTATTACTTTCACTTTGTGTTACCTTTCTGTGTTGAGTTTGTTCTCCCTGTGTTTGCGTCAGGATGATTTATGTCTGAGTGTGCGTGTGTGTGTGTGTGTGAAGTGGTGGCCGGAGGGTCTGTTTGCGCAGATGTGCAGTCGCGATTCTGTCAGTCTGCCCCGGGGGAAACAGTTTTAAATAAAAGAAAAAAAAAAAAAGAAAAAGTATTAATTTATTTATCAGGGACGATGAAAGTTACAATACAAGTTTGCAGCTGATGCGACGCACAAAGAGCTTCGTCAGTGCTCATTCCCAGCTCATGTCCCTGGTTGGGCCTGTCTACACGGGGCACAATAGTAAGATAAGTTACAGTGATACAAGATTTGTATCAAACTTTTTCAAACACACACATACAGCACGGCACATTGTTTCGTTCTCTCAGCAACTGTTTAAAGCAATTCAGTGGGCTGGATGCTTTCTTACATATATTATATGTAAGAAAGCAAATACAAATCCGCAGCCCCATTCTGACCGGTCTGGTTTTATCATACATACAGAACCCATTAAAAGCATTGTACTTTATAGGTCTAGCTAAGCATAATGTTTTGTATGCTTTTCAACATTTTACTTGCTGTTCGGGAATGTTCCGCAGTGTGCCTTTAAGTAAAATGCTGTGTCTTTTAATTAAATTGCTTTATACGTTCCCTGTCTCTTCCACAGCAAGTACCGATACTTAAACTCCTACTACTATTACGTAGATAAATACTATTACTTGTAGCCAGACCTGCAGACGACGAAGAACTTGAATCACAATACGTTTTAATATTTAACTTTCTCCTCCAGTGTTTTATTATATCCTTGACTCTTCGTTCTCCTTCGCCTCATTACAGACCAACAGTGAGGAGCAATAAAACTTTGAGTATTTCTCTGAAGGACGAGTCACGTAACCGGCCAGAGTTCAGCCGCCTCCGCCCCGGACCCTCCACCAAACTCATTACGAGGACTTTCCTGGGGCCCGTTCTCCCACAAGTCACCACTGAGGTTTCGGTTATGTTTGGAGGAAGTCGGAGTGGCATTAGGACTGAAAACCTATGCAAATTTAGTTTTGTTTAGTTGGTTTAGTTAGGAAAGTTTAGTTCCTGCACAAAGCCATCAACACTAACTAGATGCTCTACAATGAACTGAGCAACCGTGGCCCATAAAAAGTACCAAAGGCAAACACACACACACAAAAAAGGCTTAAACAGGAAAGAAAGTAGGTTTAAGTATTCGCACAGCCTTTTTCTCCCTTCGGTACTGCCTTCCCTCTGGGTCCATTGCCCCAGAAATAATCATCGGGTCCAGACTCAGACAGCTTTTAAAGAGAGTCTGCATCAGCTGTCATTCAGTGCGCGTGTGTGATTTATGAGCCTTTGTTTATCCATGACAGAGCGTGTGGAGCCATGAACCACAGACGGGGATCTCATCTACAGAGGGGCGCAAAAAAAACGTCAAAACACATCCGCGTCCAAAAACAGAGAAAGGACAGGCAGGCAAAGGGGAGAAGTTTGAAAAGTTGTGATGTGACGCACCTCCGGGGGTCGCCCAGGGTTCTCTTTTATAAACTGTAAGATGGAAAGGTTTGAGACAAGAAGGGCATTCTTCTTTACATGCAAGCCCAATCCATTAGCAAATGTCAAAGGATAATTAAAGTGACAGAGGGAAATGACATAACAATACTGGCAGCAAGACGTTCTCATTATGGTAAATGTGATTATTGACATACTATGACTCTGATAAGGGCTGGGACAAAATATCGGATCGGATCGCGATACTTGTGTTTGGTGGCCTTTTTATCCTTCACTCCTTTGTTTTCCAGCAACAGTTACACATAATTGTGTTACATTTGGTTCTTTTCTTTGCTTTTTCATCTTGACACTTCAATAAATGTCAAATAAAGCTTCAACGGAAATTCAACCTGGAAGAACTACAGCGTTCATTCATTGCCAACCATCCAGTCACTGTCCCGTCTCAAGCCGCACCTTTGCGACAGCTCACCCCGGCTTCATCCATTCGTCGCCCAGGATCCCCTTCTTAAGCTTCCTCGTCAATCGCTCGGCCGTTTCCCGGCTGTGCTACAGCCCTCCTCTGCCCCTCCTCCGTCTGGCCTCTCCTCGGCTCTGCTCTTGGTTGTCAACTGGCCGCCCTGAGCTCATCCAGTGTTCAGACTCCGGGGGAACACTGTCAGATCATGACATAAGTGTATCGTCCCATCCCTAACTACTATTACTTCAAATTGTAGTACTATTTAAACTTGCAATTTGAAGCTTTAGAGCGCACTTTGGAAGTATTATGCTTGTTCACTTATTTAGTAATAATTTTGAAAAACATCTTTGTCACTATCTTACATTGTCTTAAAACATTATCTATAGTTCCCCCGTTGCTTGGTTTCCGGTTTGACATGTCATGCCAATACTACTGGCTTGGACGTTTTGGTCCATATGACCGCCATTATCTTAAGATTTCTCCTGGATGAGGAGAATGTGACTCGCTAATGAAGAACTTGATTAATTCCCGTCTGTTATTGAATATGAAGAGAATTTGAATGTCTTTTACTTAACTAATTTTGGGATTTTTTTTTTCTTTCCTTTTTTTTTTTGCCTGCGTGTAGTGGAATGAATTTGCATTAATGGCATTTTCTAAAATCTTTTTCTCTTTCCGGCCCCTCACTGCGTCTCATCTGCATAAAGTTGAGGTCAGTCCACAGGTTTTAATGGCTTCCTGTTCTTCATTGTAACAGGCAAAAGCCAATCAGTTTTTACTCAAAAATCCATATAGAATATTTCACAAAATCACAGAGTCATGCAGCATGCTCACATTTACATCATAGTTGGGTCCCTAATATAGTTAATTTCAAATGGGAAATTTGGCGAAACATATGCCATATGCTATTTTCCTTTTCTTTCCACTCACTTTTTAGCACCTGTCTTGATAAATAAAATGGTAACTTAAAAACAAAAGTTTAGTTTTGCCTCAGTTTCTTTTGCCTCAGTTGAATGGACTGTGTTAAAATTATTGCACTTTTCAAAAGAGTTCTCATTATTGTGCAGCCCAATACACACTTTCTCCAGCGCGGCAGCACAATCGTCAAGCACCACAGGAACCCAAGCTCCCTCTCTTTACCAAATCATACTCTCCCTTCATTGCATCACTGCCTTCTCTACCTGTCAGGGTCGAAATCTCCACAGCAAACTATTGCATAGCAATCATTTCTGTGTCTAAGTATCTCCTTGAAATGTGGAGTGCAGTCAAAGGAAATTAATCCAAGCAGGCAACAGCCCACCTCTGTCTGCAGTTGTAGCTCCTCTTCCAGTGAGTAGCTCAGACTTGGCCCCAAGGCTCCTGAAGTAACCTTCAGTCACATGATGAATATACCGCCATGGCCCAAAGTGAGAGTAAAAAGAGTTGTGCGGTATCTGAGAACAATACAGTAGGTACAATGAATCAGGACTGAAGAACGGGCTACACTGACAAATTTCCAGACAGGGACATTTGTTTACCCAATGAACCTTAACCCCACAGTGATGCTACTTCTTTGTTCGCCCTCTAAGGCAGGGGTAGCACAGAACCTCTAGCCCCAAGATAATTTTGAGAAATATTATTACGCAAATAAGAGGGAAAACCTGATAAAAATATGGTAGAACATCCAACTAGGTCATGCATAACAGCTGACGACCTGAACATCCTGAATGACCAGGTTATTCCATCAATGGGTTTCTTCTTCCCCGATGGCATGGCTTATTCCAAGATGACAATGCCAGGATTGATCAGGCTCACATTTTCACACACGGATTGGCCTCCACAGTCCAGATCTTAGCCCCACTGAGAATCTTTGGAATGTGCTGGAGAAGGCTTTGCGCAGTGGCCACATCAATACATACAAATAAACCCATATATAAATCAATGCAAGATCTTGGTGAAATATTAATGCAACACTGGATCGTTTGACCCCTCCTGGAACGACCACCTTAACGTGGTGGAGGGGTTTGAGCGCTCGAATGATCCTGGGGGCTCTGTTGTCGGGGGCTTTGTGCCCCTGGTAGGGTCTCCCATGGCAAACAGGTCCTAGGTGACGGGTCAGACAAAGAGCGGTTCAGAAGCCCCTTATGAGAGACCAACAGGCCCGGTTAGAACCATGAGGCCGTCCTTCCGTGGACCCACCACCTGCAGGAGGAGCCATAAGGGCTGGTGCAATGTGACAGCGTAGTGAGATGTTTTGTCATTGGATTGGCCAGAGACATGGCTCTAGTTCATACTCACCTTGGCTCCCTCACTCATCTGTCCCTTTTATTGCCTTCTGTTATGCTGTTGACTCTCACCTTTGTCCCCTTTGCGCCATCAGAAAGATTTAGAGCTGAGACAATGTCCCTCCCTCCATCAATATAGCGCCATGTTATCAAAAGAGCCAAGGCGCCTGTCCTCTGCGCCTTTAATTAATGATGCGTTCAGAGTCCTCCTCCTTCTTTAGTTCTTTTTTTCGCGGCCTGATGTGGGCCCGTCTGATGGATGTCCAGGTTGAGTCTTAGTGCTGGGATTGCAGTCTGTCATTCCGAGTCATAAATCAAACGGGCAGAGCTTTTTCGGGATGACAAACGTAGCTGACGTCGACTGAAGGACTCAGAACATGGACAAGTGATGCCTCAGAACATAAGCAGCTCTATTCTAGAGACAACGGCCCAATTTGAACCAATTTTTAAAGGGCAAAAGACACAGAAGATGGGAGTATGTTAAAAAAACAAAAAACGCTCTGTTGGTGAGCAGGTAGAGGGCATTCCAATTAGCATTGAATCTGGTATTAACAAAACTATCTTTAAGTCAAAAATATTTTTTGTTGAGTTATCAAACATATTGTGATATATGTTTTCTGATAGAGAGGTGTATCGGGATATAATGCAAAACTATATTTTGTCCCAGCCTTATTAATTAGTCAGTTATTCTTAAACTTTCTGCACCAAATACCGGACTAGGCCTCGATCAAGATCAAATCAGGATCTAAAAAGAGTAATTGGGTGCCCACACGAGAAAAAAAACCTGACTTTAAGTGCTGTGTGAAGGCACCCACATACCACCATTGTTACATGAGCGACTGCTCTAACCCCTGAGCCACAAAACGGATCATTTGTTATTGCGCCTCTAAGCGGTTTCACCACATTTACCAGCTCCGTGTTCTCTTCTCCACTGGAGCGTCCAAAGAAACCCCGCTGATACAGTGACCTGCTCCTGGTTTAAAACATGGCTCATTTTCACTAATCAATAACAATCCGCTGCGGCGTGTCCCGAGAGAGCGAGGCGAACGCTAAGTTAACACTGAGCGGTGTTACAAGGCTCTGGTCTGGGCTCACAATATTCTGCTCATTCACCTTTGTTGAGAGAGTTGGAGAGCTGCTGATTGGAGAACTCTCTAGTGTGTTCCTATCGCTTAAGTATTAGGCAAGGCAAGGCAAGGCAACTTTATTTATACCGCGCATTTCGTACACAAGGCAACTCAAATTAAAGTGTGCATATGCAAACATAAACGTTTATAAAAGGTATGACAAATTCAAAATTGGTTGTACAGACAATGTAACTTTTTGTCTATTAATCTCACACTCGAAAGCACAGACTAAACGATTCAGGCCAAGTGCAAGACTAGACATTTCCCAGTTATTTGTTGACGATGCAAGATCACCAAAGGAGTGACGTGATATAAAAAAACACACACAAAAAACACGTCGGATTCTAGTATGCCTCTGCTGCCGTCCTTTCGTGCGCTCTAATATGTAGCGAAAGTGAATTGATACACATGCGTGGATGAAAACCTGAAAACCAGGGGAGCGAGTTGGAAGCTCCACAATGCAAGCAGGAGGTGAACACACATGACTTTAAGTGATGTATTTATTTAAGATGAGACAGTGGATATTACATGTCCACATGTAATTATGCTGTATAATGCTTTTTACTCCACTACATTTCTAAAAAAAAAAGGGGGGGGAAAATGCTCTAAAGTCAAAAGTAAATTCATCTTAAAAGCCTAATAAATAGGAGGGCACTGTGCCGATGTACTGCCAAATGCCCCGACTAACCACCCTGTGTGGCCGTAGGTGGACATAGTGGATATTAATTAACATGTCTACATGTAAATATGTTTACAAGTTAGTGAGTAGGGAAAGTTACTTTAAAATTGTAATATATTCTATATTCGTCGTTACTGTTTTTTGTTGTTGTTTAGTTTAGTTTACTCTACTGTTTCACAAATGTAACCGAGTTACACTACTTTGAGTTACTTTTGACAAAATATAAACTGAAAATAGTAATAATGCCAATGAGCAAAAGTGCAGTCAAAAATTTCCTTTCACTTTCCCCGTGCTCTCGTGTTTAATTTTGATGACATTAGCTACAACTACAGATCTTATACTCCAGTGTCCAACTTAATATCGTATGATGCACTTTATTTGGGGGGAGTTTGGCATTTTTTGTTCGTACATCAAGAAAGAACATTTAAATGCACTTATAACTTGGGTTACTTAAATTGTAATGACAAATATACTGTATATCCGTATTTTGTTTAAGTAATATGTTATATTTCTTAGTTAAAAGTAATATATTCTCCGGGCAGGTTGATGTTAGACAGGTCGGCCACACAACAAAAGCACAGTTTGGCATCAGCAATAACTAGAAAGAGTATGCGACAAAAATGAACAAAAAATATAGCAGTGGACAGACAACATAAGTGCATAGACAAAACAGAGCACAAGCAGTTAGTTATGAATAATATAAGTCCACGCTGTGACTGCAGGTTTGATGAACAGGAGTTTTACTGATCTAGTGAAGGTTCTCAGTGTGTCGGAGGTGTCGATTCCAAATATACGAAACTAAAGCGACGCCTGTTTTGATGCTCACCATTTTAAAATCACAACTTTCACCCAAGTGAATATGGGTATGCCATTTTGAACCTGGAGAATTCGATCGCTACTCCAGTGGTCCTTGTTTAATGTTATTTTTTCCATTACAGTTTATTCATAGATATAATTCATCTGTAATCCCTCATTTGCAAGAAAAGATCAGATTTGTTGATCTCAAAATGGAGAAAAAGAACTTTCACTTTTACACTGACAGAAGCCACTTTTAAGACAGTCTCTAGGTATTGGTTAATATCGCGCCTTCCTAAACCGAATCAGGCTCAAACTCCTCAAGTCCGCGAGTGTGTCCTCAGCTTCAGGGCGTTCGAACACATTAGATTCAACCTTTACACAGGCCACCTCTTATCACCAGTGTCATCGAGGCCTATAGCTATTTTCATTTCGTTTATAACTTGCTCTGAAAGGTCCACCCTGGCTGACAAGTTGAGCTGAATTAAAGTAAGTTATGTCCTTGCAAAGTAAATGTCATCTTACCCCCACACTTGGCTGAATGTATGTGTTAATAACCAGAGCCTCGGACGCACTGAGCCTCGTATGATCAATGGACCTCTGTGGCGAGTCCAAGGGTGAGGTTTGTGCGCTGTCCATAACTCAGCCGGCAGCCTTTCGCACAACACGACCAGTCCCTGCAGGATTAGCCGCTAAAGCAACGTGAGGGACGTGACACGCTGACGGAATAATGGAGTTCATTCTTGTGTCCAGTGCACGTTGAAGTTAAAAGCGTGGTTGTAACACGAGGGAGTCAGTGACAAAGTAAATGTACTTGTGGAGGGTTTATGAGGATCTGTACCATAGACCGTTGAAAAGAATAGACAACTCCTCCTCACTCCTCCCCGTTTACCACAATGACCACGTACGAGGGGGAAATCATGGCGGATTTACAGACTCCTCCCCAGCTCTGACGAAGCATGTTCCTAATAAGGGCGTAAGGGCGGGATCTTCACTGTAGACTCGGCCCTTGTGTGACGTGTAGCTCGCGCGGCTCCAATGCTAACAGTCCGACCCTCATTAGTGCGAGATTTCAAAAAGTTTTCTTTCGAAAACCCGCCTGGTTTCTTTAATTGTGACTAACCCGGCGTTATCTCAGGAGGAATAAATTATGTAGCCGTAGAAAGTGTTTAAAAAACAGAAACCAGGGTTAAATTTTTTTTAACGTGTCTACAGTCCAATGCTTTTCAATGGGAGACTAGCGGCTAAAAGGAGGTACTACAGCAATGGCGGCCTCCAGTGTTGCGTCGTAAAGCAGAGCAGCCAGCGGCCATTGATCTGTACTTTACTTGAAAAGTGTTTTTGTTATATTTAAATGTTGAAAGATAAATATAAGTAAAAAGGTACATTTGTTTGTGTGTTTTGTTCGTCTTAAAAGCCTAGTAACGCACACTTATTGAACAGCAGGGGGCGATGTGCAGATGTACTGTTATTGTGCGAATGACAAACAACTAAGAAAGAAAGTTTGTCCCCGTCGTGTTGCCGTACAGGCGCGGAATCAAAGTGCAATTTTCATGTTTTTGAGCCGCAAAGTTATCTTTCGTGGCACTTATTGAAACAGATTTGAACTTTCTACTTTGAATATTTAAGCATTCTCCACAGCAAATACTTTACTTTCACTTGACTGCTTTTAATTGTATTTGAGAAATATTTGACCACATCTTTACTTTTACTCAAGTAAGGAAATCGAGTACTTTTTCCAACGCCCTTTGTAATAAATATATAAATAAAACAACTTAAAAATCGCTAAACATGGGTGGTGTGAGATATTTAAAGATATGGCTTTGCCCTGACATTACAGGTCAGCTGTCTGTTTATATATCAGAACAATACACAGTAAACACGCTGTAACTGCTCGTGCTGGTATTTTAGTGTCATTTCGTCCATGATTTATTGCTTGTTCATTTGGATTCCGTTTTAGTCCCGGTTTCAAGAAGTCGTATCGATGCATGATTAAGAACGTTCTTTTGAGTTCCTCAGCATTTATTTTTCAACATTTTAAAATGAGAAATAAGGTCAAAACGCACAAAAGGAATGTTAGAAGGAGTTAGAGACTCAACCGCTCTCTGCTGGCAGCACTGGGACACGTAGAGCAGTACAAACAAACTTTCAGCTTCATTTTAAGGCATGCTGAACGAGTCCAGGGATTATGTGTGACATGAGCAATGTGAAAAGGATTCCTCAAACTGTGATTGAAGCAAAACCACTATTCCAATGCTATAACAGGGCTAAAAGTCGATTTTGCCTTTTAGCTTTAGTGTGGCTATCAAGGTCAAGGTCGGGTTTATTTATCAGGCACATCTACTGCTGTGCCCCCAAATCGTTTCTAGCTCTCGCAAACCCATTCCACACATCACGATTCTTCACATTTAAATGCACTTTCCAACTTTCAGACTGCAAAGTGGAGTAAACATCGTGCCAACACCAACAGCTCACACACTCTCCCAGGATTGAAATAAATGAAAATGTTTGAGCAGAAAGGATTTTTACTCTGACAAAGGACACGGGTGAGGCACAAGACTCTATGTTCTGGCTCAGCTTCAGTCTAATCCTAACATTATGATACAGAGATTTGGACCTCTTTGCCTCATGTACAGCCATTGGTCTGAGACGTGTTTATGCATTTTCCGTCCATAAATCAAACCCTGCCGGGAGCTTTCACACTATGAGCTCAGACAATTCCCACCTCTTTGTCTGCCACGGTGGCCAGCCTTCGCTAAACCAATGTGATGGCAATGACACATACTTGGAGCCAGGAGGACATTACAGTAAAGGAGAGAAGGACAAACACACACCTGCCTTCAGGAAACAGGTATGATCACTTTACCGCTGCATTTTCACAATTCTGTTTGCTTACTGGAAGAACAACTTTTTTGGGGGGATCTGTGGGCAGGTTTATAACCCAAGGGCCAAATTGGATTTTTGCACCTGCCAGGAGGGCCGCACCAATGTGGAGATTGTCAAACAGTGTGATTGCCTAAAAAACAACAAACTAGCTTCAGAGTGGATCTAATGTGTGGGTCATTGGAGCAGATAAAAAAAATAAAAATAATAAAAAGGCAAAATAGGGCTGGGACAAAATATCGCATCGCAATACTTACCCCTTTGTTTTCCAGTTACGCTGCTCTTTGTTACATTTTGTATTAATACACTTTTCAATCTCAAAACTTGAATAAATACATGTCTTTGGACACATAACTTTTTACTCTTTTTAAGGTAAACATATCACTTATCTTAATTACTTACTGTATCGCAATACGGATCGGCCCCAGAGTATCGTGATGCGTATAGGCAGTAGAGATGTCATGATTTTACATTATTGAGTCACGATTGTTGTGAGGAGAAATATTGCGATTTTACAATTGTTCACTATTATCAAAAATTAAGGGAAAAAAGTTCTACAGTACTGTCTAAATATTCACGAAAATAAACAAGACATTATACGAGCCTATCAGCTTATTTCAATGTACTTACACAGTTTCATTTTGGTTTTTACTGTGACATAATGGTTCTTTTGGGACTCTTCCATTGGCAACGTTACGCATTTATCATGAAAATGGGTACGATTCGCTCTCTGCACATTGGATTATTTAACCTGCCCCTGCTGGACGCCATTTTTAATCTTGACATCAATAACTGGCAATACAATTTTACATATCCATTTTACTTATTGGGCGGCACGGTAGCACAGCAGTTAGCGCTCGTGCTTCACAGCTAGAAGGTCCGGGTTCGATTCCCACCTGGACGGGTCTTTCTGTGTGGAGTTTGCATGTTCTCCCCGTGTCTGCATAGGTTTCCTCCGGGTACTCCGGTTTCCCCTACCACTAAAAAACAAGTACAATAGGCCCAGGGACTGCAGGTGTAAATTAGCACAAGTGCTATAACCTGTTACAATGCATCTCTCCTTTCTGAGGCTAATGTATATTGTACACTGTCCCTGTTCAAAAATAAATACAAATACAATGTTAACTAAAGGAACATGTTATTCAGTGAGGGAAAATCTATGCATATAAGTTCACAAGAAAGTTAAAGTATGAACTACTTTATGAACTGAACACTATAGAAACTTTATAGACATCGAGAAATGAGTGGGTGCCAGTGAATACTTTCTCAATTAAATCGACAAAACAAACGTTCACATCGAAATCCCTTCAGGGTGAAACATCAGAGAAGGCATGAATGAAGTGGGTTTCGGCACAAAGTTGAACAAGCAACACAAGGCATGGGACATAGAGAGCATTTATATCAATGGCGTGGGTAGTGATGTGACGTTCATGACCAACCGGCTCTTTTCAATGACTCTTTAAGGTGAACGGTTCGAACCGGATTTCAACTGTGAAAAGAGACAGATCTTTTTTTCAGTCAGTTTTACTCAGAACCCCGCCCCTCCCCGAACAAACCCAAGAGTCCGCCCAACACTGGAGCTACTTTTTGCACTGAAAATGATTTGTCAGATGGTTGCAGCCTCTTTTTATTTGTTGTGGCGCAGGATTTTATTCACAAACACGTATTTCAAAGCGTAAATATCAGTCCCATTGTAATTTTAGATTATTTAAAACAAAGAAAGTGACTTTTATCAATGGTGTCTTAGATATTGTGAGTTATCTGGCTGGCGTTATGACCATTTCATACTAAAAAGAGCCAGTCTTTTAAATGGCCCTTTGAAATGAACGGATCCCAAAGACTCCCAGTAAAGAGCCGTAAATCCCATCACTCGGCTTGAGAGCTACTTGATTGAGATAATAACAAATCCTCCCCAAAATGGTAGAACTTCCAATGGCTCCTGCGTCATTCACAGCAGTATTATTATATGGGTACACATCATGCACTTTAGGCAACTATTCTTCTTTGCAAACACAGTATAAGTAAAAGGCTCATTGTGGGCAACAAAGACCTAAACTCGGCCATAGACCGAGCAAAGCACCAATCACTCATGGCAGTGGGCTCTGTTGTAGCAGTGTGCAGTGCAGTGTTTTTGGGCTAGAGGCAAAGAGAGTGCCAGCCGTCCCATTTCAACAGAGCTGAGCCCATCTGCTGGACCGATACTTCACCCCTGAGGACGGGGGAAATGAAAGGAGCGGAGAAAGAGAGAAGGGGAGTGGAAGCCTGGACCATTTGAGCCAAACACGTTTTTTTGCCGGTGGCTAATGCTGAGTCAGGGGGTCAAAAACAACACAATCTTTCATTAACTCAGAGACCTGCCACTAATTAACAGCCACATTAATATTCCACTACACAACATCCTCCGCATATTTTACACCGACGCTCTGAAGTTTTCTGTGAAAGTGAAACAAGAGCACAAAGAGATTTCTTAACACCGTTGATGTATGCGGGAGGCCGGCAAGTCCGTCAATCTCGAGCTGGCACCTCAACGACGATAGAGGGTGAATTGAGGAGCGGGTTAGATGCCGGTGTGACAATATAAGGGCTACTAGATAAAGGCTACTACATGGTGACACATCAGCCCCCACTGTCACTGGGCATGTATTTACCCTTTTTCATTTTCTAGAAATGGATTGAAATGTGTTTATTGTCCTTCAGTATAATGCAAAAGCAGTCCCACCCGCTTTATTCAAAGGCTACTCTCAACCTGAGTTCCAGTCTCAACAGCCCTAAACTCTCACCTGATCACTGCTCTTTACCCGTCTATAGAGCTGCCCTGGGTTGTGTCTCAGCTTCATTAGGGTGACAGTGCCCTTCATAGGCTGGGCCGCTTGGCCGCTGCTGTATGGGGGGGATTGAATCTAAGCCCTCCATTCCTAATCATAAAAAGTGCTTATTTGACCCTATGACTCTTTCAAGCCATTTCTTACTTTGGCTAAAATGTTTAGCCTCACTGTCTTGCAAGGAGTGCTTGGTGGTTTTATGATGGAGATGGACGGCATGCTGAAGGATGCTAGAATCTTCTCTGCAATGTTGGTACAGCCTCCTCTGCAGTTGTTGTTTAGTTTCTCCAATATAATGCTCTTTGCCCTCCTCTTCTTTGCAATGAATTGCTTTTGCAAGAATCTGCTTTTTACAGGCATTATTATTATTATTCGTTTATTTGATATGGACATAACAACTGCATTGGACAAACCAGATACATTGTTTTTTAGTGTTATAGCAAAACTGCTAATTTGCAACACTTGTCCATAGGAACGTTTGGGAACAGCTTAAATTTGATTCCATTTGGCATTGTTTGTAAACACCCAAAAAATATTGGTGTTTAAACTCTAATTATTTTGTAGCCAACTCATCTCACACAGTGAGAAATGTGATATCTTCTACATTCGGGACAAACAAATCATGTACATGAATGGCCTTAGACACTACTTTTCTTTAACATTTAAAAAAAGATTTTGTGCGGCTATAGTCTTTGTATAGATTTATTTTTTCTTCCAAAACAAGTACATACATTATTCTTTAATACTATTATGGACAATGATGTGTTACCACGTGCTGCTCTATTCACATTCTAAACTGGAATGAGTGATTACAATCTTTCACGGACAGATTCCTATTCTCCACCTTCAAACTTCCAACCCCTCTTTCCCGTGTCTAAGATGTCCAGTTTGTCATTAGTATGATGCATAAGTGCCACGTCCGAAAACTAGGTCCGCCCTGCGCCCCTGGCCTCACTGCGTCCGTGATGGATGACGGTCTCTCCCAAAATACGTCTCCATTTGGTCTCGCTTCCGAAACACACAACACACATCCTGCCGCGATGGGGGAAAACCTCTCCATTTTAGCTGCCAATTTCATCAGCGGCTCGTTTTTATGACGCTGAAATATGGACTGACAGGTGATTCGTCCACTCCCCGCGAGTAATTGCATGCTTTTAGCTTTATCTGCATTTGGGACGGTGTTGGAAATTTTAGGCAAATCTGCAGCAGCCGGCGTGTGTATCTCCCCCCCCCCCAGGGGTTTTTGGTATTATACATGCAGAGAGTCTCGGAAAGCTCCAGGGACAAGGAGAAAGCCTGGTTTAAAATCACCACACAGCGATAAGGCCTGTATTAGAGATGACTGGCAGCTTCACCTGCGTGTAATGAGCCTTAAAATGCAAATGACGCGTTTCTGGTTCTGCGCGGAAAGTTGCTGAAGGGACAACTCATCTCCGGCCGGGAAATAGGCTGGTTTTAAAGGTCTCTATAAAGGTCTTTCTCATAACTTTTTGTGGGATTACGAGGGTTTTATAACACGATCTGACAGATAGCGCTGCAATAGCCTGTCTGCAATGACTCGGGAATCATCAAATGCAATGTAAGAAAATCAAAAATAAACGTTAACAGTTGTATCAGTTTCTTCTGCACTTCATGTTTCACAGATGCAGCGAGATTTGTTTAAAGGCTGATTATAATATGTTTTGATAGTCGGGGAAAAAATTATGAACTGAGAGAACAATACACAAAAACAAGCATAAGTGAACTATATTTTTAATATTTCAAAGGATATTTAGGTTCAACAGCCTGAATCAATGGCAGTGCAAGAAATTATATTCTTCTTGTTTTTTTTACACACGGTATGATTCACTGACTGTCAATCAAAATGCTTTTAGATTTAGTTCAGTTCAAAAATGTTGTGCAGTAGAACAGTGTTTCCCAACCAGGGGTACAGGGACATCATTTTCAGAGGAAAAACTATATTTTTGCAATATAATGCCCACGGCTTCTCCCTGCTGCATCCTTCACGGGTCTCTGATACCACCACCAGTGTGCAGGCGCCAGGGGAAGACATCCCTAACTCCAAGCTGTTCATCCATACTGACTTTCATACATACATCTTTGTCTACCACCGGGGTCTGATCGCCAAAACTAATATACATGAATCTTTATAATCACTGCTTTTGTCTGTTTGAGTCCATCCAGCTTGAAATGAACCAGTCGCCCATTCACACTCTCATTCATACACCACTGTACGCAGACATCGGAGTCAAGGTGCGTGAAGTGTCTTGCCCAAGGACACAACAACATTGGAATCCCGGAGCTTCTGATGATGAGACGAAAATGTAAAAGCAAATTACTGTACATTCATTGTAAAGAAGAACACTTAAAGTGAAGCAGCTTAAATGATTTTTTTTAATCTATTACTTTCTACCACTATAGTAAAATCATATCCACTTAATTGCAAACAATTGAAAGAGGAAGCCACTAAATTAAAATGTTAGTTTAGTCCAAACTCATTGCTAACTTCCCTAACATATTTGTAGCATCCAAATTCTTCACAGGGCCGACTTTATAGGCCTGCAAGTTCATGAAATGAATACAAATGCTTTATAATTAGATGCACAGTGTTGTCCCACAAATGTTGTTGGGTCTACAAGGTCACATGGATGCACCATTAACTACAGACACACTTTTATTATTATGTCAAACCTATCAGTTGTGAAAACAGGTGTCGTTTTTATTGCTTTGTTGGTCCTGCACAATAAAACTATACGTGTTTATTTCTCCTTTAATTCATTGGCCCATTCATGCATAATTCAGAGATTCATATGGGATTTTACAATGTCCCGGAAAACTGGGGCCATTAGCCCAGGCTCATTATGTTTGAGTCATTATCAATTACAGTTAGGAGCTGCCCTGTCCGGAGGCTACACTATAGTATTTAGTACAGCTTTTACTAAAACGGGTCGCCTTTAAATACCATTTTCTGGAGGTGTTTTCCAAACCCGGAAGACAAGACACTTCGATTCAGTTAACTCCGCCCCTCTCTCCGAGTAGATGCAGCCCATACAACTTTAGCAGTAAAATAAATATACATATATATCACAGTAAAAATTAGTCTTTAGTAAGGTTGAATAAAGTCCGGTCCTCTCGTAGCGCATTTTCTCCGTGACATTATCGTTAGGTAAGAAAAAAGAAACAGGCGGTGTCGTGAGTTGGTTAGAAATAGCTCCCTCTTCACAACTTTCGGTGCAAACATGACATCTGTTCAGACGCTCAGGGGGTGTGTTTGTTTACTCACCAGGGCAGCGCGACGTGTCAGGCACTTTTTTTTTAAACAGAAATAATGAAAACGCTGTTTTATAAATTAAAATCAGCCCGTAAGGCATTACATTACAGACATCGGGCACTTGTGATTTGACACTATGACGTAAAATACATCAGAGTGTCTTTTCCAGGAGACGGCGGAGCAGCTGCTCAGAGAGCAGGATTCAGGAGGATTACGTAGAACTGCGTAAATTAAGCCAAAAACCACTCTGGAGGCGTTTTTGAGAAGGAAATAGCATAACAACATGATTAAAAGCTCCAAAAAGTAAATTTTGCATGATATAGGACCTTTAATTAAAGACCCTGTACTAGGGCTGGGCGATATATCGATATTTAAGATATATCGATATATTTTAAAAAGAGATATGGAATTAGACCATATCGTATATATCGATATAGTCCAAATTTGCGCTGCAATACTTGCTTCAGTCAACCCGCTGAACGGAGCTCTGCACTGCTCCCAGCGCCCCGGCCCCGCCCCTCGTCGAGGGGAGAGGGGGGGGGGGCAGCCGGCACTCTTCAACAAACATGAAGAAAGCAACAAAGTCTGCGGAGCGTGCGGAGGAGAGCCCCTGAGTTGGTAAAACAAAAACCAGTGGCTCAATCATTTGGAGATGGTTTGGACAGAAGTGAATGTAGCGGCGAGATATGGTGGCGACGTGCGCTGCGCCATGTGCTTTTGTTTACTTCTCAGTCTAGTTAAGGTTTGCGGTAGATCGTGGATGTACTGTGAAAATATCAGCGTTTGTAATGCTGCCACCGCGAAGGACTATCGCTTTTTCCCCGTTAGCATTGCGTTAGCCACAACGCTAATCACTGATACCGCTCTGATGATGACAGAGATGGTGAGCCTGTGCTGCTTGTAAAGAGTAAAGAGTCGTTTGTGGCTCAGTTTAGGAGCTTATGTTTGGGAATGCTTTGGATAAAGAACTTATCTCAAAACCACTGACTAAAACAGTTAAATCAAGAGCAAATATCAAGAAATAATTTGGGCTATTTATTTATTATATTTCATGATTATTAAGGACTAAAAAGTAAGTCATACTTTAATAAGTCATATTTCATTGTCTCAGTTTAGGCTTTAGTTTAGTTATATGCTACATAAAGTTATTAACAGCAAATGGGGTAGAAGAAAAATAAATATATAAAATAAAAATTGCAATATTAAATATTAAAACACTCCTATTTGGCAGTGACATTTCATTTCACAGCTCTCACTTTGTGGAAAAAATATCGGGATATATATCGTATATCGATATTCAACCTAAATATATCGGGATATGACTTTTGGTCCATATCGCCCAGCCCTACCCTGTACCTATTCTCATTTTAGCCTTTATTTTACATATTAAATTGTAAGTTGTGGTTATAACACATTTCTAACATCATGAGCACGAGTTTAGCACATTTGAAACCATCCAAATAAATTGACCTTTAACGGGTTATTTTATTTTATTATTTTTAGCATCAGTGCTTCTTCCGGGTTCACAGTTACCCCTACAATAACACACTGCACATGCCACGTGCCGGTCATCTGCAAATATAATATACTATAAGAGGGAGCCCCTCCTGGAACCGCCACCTTAACGTGGTGGAGGGGTTTGAGCGCCCGAATGATCCTGGGGGCTCTGTTGTCGGGGGCTTTCGTGCCCCTGGTAGGGTCTCCCATGACAAACAGATCCTAGGTGACGGGTCAGACAAAGAGCGGTTCAGAAGCCCCTCATGAGAGACCAGGGACTGGTGCAATGTGATTTGGGCAGCTCCAACAGCTGCCCCCACGACCCGGCAACGGACAAGTGGAAGAAAATGGATGGATGGATGGACTATAAGAGGGATAAAAGGATTTCTCCCTACTGCAACAATAAAAGTCCCAATTTCAGAATTAAATTTGGGACAAATTGACAGAGCTTGTTAAATGAGCCTTGATGCACGACAGTTAACTGACTTGTTGACTGAACCAACTTGGATAGCCTTGAAAACCACTTAGAACACTGGCTGACCTGGTTTGATTACAGCGCACATTCGCTGTGGTATTGTGTCAGGGAGCTTCTACAATGTCAAAAGGATCCAGTTCTTGATCCAGATCTTGTATTGATGATGGGTGAGTGTGACCACTGTGCAAAGCCGTCTCCAGCACATCCCAAAGATTCTCAATGGGGCTAAGATCTGGACTCTGTGTGAAAATGATGTCTAATGCTTCTGAACCACTCTTTCACAGTGTGAGCCTGATGCATCCTGGCATTGTCATCTTGGAATATGCCCGTGCCATCAGGGAAGAAGAAATCTACTGATGGAATAACCTGTTTATTCAGGATGTTCAGGTTGTCAGCTGATCTCATTCTTTGGGCACATAGGCTGTTTCTCAATTGCCAGGGTCCTTCCTCTGTTTGTGCACTTTGTTGACGTCCTTGGTAGTGGGCTTCTCCAAAACGGAGCTGAAGGTCCTCTCACCGCCGCATTTGAGCTCAATTGGGACGGCCTCTGGAGCGAGCAGCTGCGTCATGTCACGTGTCAAATCATGTGATAAAATATGAAATTATACTTAAAAAAACTGCTGTTTTATGAATAAAAGCTGTTTATGAACTGGTTTTGGTTGGATGTCTGACTGTTTGAACATTTTGGCCTGACAAAATAATAACATTTCTGCAAAGATTTGCAAGGTATTCAATTAAAATATCAAATATATTTAGCACGTCCAGTTTATGGCTAATCGCTACAATTGCAGACTTACGTTAACAACCATAGGCCTAATTTCTCAATAAATAGAGAAATTGAGAACGATTTGGAAAGATTAAGATTAACTTTATATAAACCTAATTTTTACATCTTCACTTGCTTACAAAACTTCTACCAATGATTCTATTACTACAATTGTTTTTTGCACAAACATGGAACAACACTTTTTATAGTGAGTACAAACTTTTGGTAGAAAAGGGAAGGCAAAAAAATATGGTTGCAGTGCATCATGGGTAATTTCAGCTCTCCGAGGTAGCGGAGGATCCACAGGCTCATCCTTCGTAAATGATCCAGATCTTGTATTGATGATGGGTGAGTGTGAGAGTGGGAGTTATGTAAATTAGATCACATAACTCCTATTCTCCGATCCCTTCATTGGCTCCCTGTGCACATTGACTTTAAAATTCTTTTATTTGTTTTTAAATGTCTGCATGGCCTGGCCCCCCAGTACCTGTGTGACCTCCTTGTTCCCTTTGTCCCCTCTTGCTTACTGAGGTCATCAGATCAGGCTTTACTGGTGGTTCCTAAGACTAAGAAAAAGCTGAGAGGTGATTGTGCTTTTTCAATGGCTGGCCCTAAACTTTGGAATAAGCTGCCTTTGAATATCAGACTGATTCACTCCCTATTTAAAAATTTCTCTTGAAAAAATATTTTTTCCGTTTGGCATTTGACCCCCTGGAGAGTTGACTTTTACTGTACTCCGTTTTATCTTTACTCATGTAATTATATTATGTTTTGTGTAAAGCACTTTGGTCGACTATGTTGTTTTTAAAGCGCTTTATAAATAAAGTTGGATTGGATTGGAGCCAAATGGAGGAGTCGAGCTGCGAGGGGCGAGGGGTCCAAGGGAATTGGAACACCACTTGGTGGCGCTGTGATGACGTGGATTCCGTACGAAGAGGTCGAGACACTGAGGATCCTGGCAACTGGGAAACAGCCAGTGTGTTGCTGAACCTAGACCTGAGCAACTGCAGCGACACCAGATCAACAGTTAGTGAAGTCCAGGTGGTGACTTTTTATTATTGTTTTTTTGACATTATGACTTTTTGTCCCAAGACTCCATCTAGATAAACAGCTCACCATCAACTGGTAAAAGTCCCTCTGAGTTCAGAAAGTTTGACATCCTGTGTTAATAAAATGTTTTGTGGAATCCAGAGCACCCTCAAGGGAACTTACACCGCTGTGTTATTGTGCTGCTTCAAAATCCATCTCTGACAGAAACAATGGGGCTCAAGAGTCACAAAATCCCCTGCTCTTATATTCTTTTTTTTTTTTTAAATCAAACAAAAAGATTTTAAGGGTTCTGTATCAAATTTTCAAAGCGTGATAGAAGAAGCTTCAAATTGATAGTAGTCGTCCAAAATAAATCCTAATTTGCACATGCAATTCAAATATCTCAATTAGTTGTAGGAATAATCTATAGCACATCCCTGGGAGCAAAGTGTAGCTACTGTCACATAAGGCTAGGAGTGTTCGATGCTAACATATGCGGACAGTTCACAAGTAGGCTAGTCCGGGAGACTTTTCAGCGTCTGCTAGCCAGCTCTATGTATTTTTCATATATTAGCGTTGTTAACCCATCGGCCACATAAAGAGGAAGTCAAAGCCTTGTTAGAAATCAGTAATGAATGTACAGACCTTACTTTACTTACAAGATACAAGATGTACAAGATACAAATAAGCGTATACAAGTGTCCTTTGAGCGAAATGCTAACTAAATTCAGTTTTTGCTTTTTGTGGGGTTGGATACACTTGCAATGGCCTAAACATCATCTTATAAGATGTTAATAATAAAGAAAACACAGAAATAATATAAATGTCATGAATAGGACAAAAAATATACCTCCCCTGTTTTTCCTTTTCATTTGTATGAGTTTAAATCGAGTCCGGGATTTGACAGCTAACAGAATGTGTGCATTTGGAGGAACAGGCTCAGATAGCTAAAGGCATTTCTCTGATTTCTATGAGGCTAATAACAACAACCGCCTGCTAATAGCTCATCAGCTAAAACGATGGAATGGAATGATAAGGAAAACCTAAGGAAAATTAAAAGGAAGATCCCCTCCAGGAACCAGAACGGGTTTTGAGTGGGGATACGGGACTGTTGGGCTCCACGGACAGGCGTCACTACACGACAGATAAACTTTCCCCTTGGCCGGAATGACCTACATACAATAACTCACAGATGGCTGGAAAAAAAACCTTATGACAAAGCCGGTCTCCGCGGGCTGCCCATTCACTTAACGCCACTTTAAATCACAGGCAAAAAGGAAGCGCTTCTTTGCCCAATACTTGTCTCCCCGGGGGGAGAGTGGCGGCTCAGACAGGCCCACATCAGCTCCATATCGTCCCGAGAGAGGACAGGGACACATGGGGAAGAGCAGTGACATGAAGAGGGGAGGGGGGTGGAGCACACACAGTACAGGCCCGTAGGTGGATGGATGGAGTAAAGGCAGAGGAGAGGGGAGTATTTTTAACCATCTGGAGAGGAGAGAGGGAGGGGGGATGTCAGCGCTGGTTCTGTAGTGCGCTATGGAGGGGCTTTTGACGGCACTTCACCAACGCTGAGTCCACACTTTCATACAAAAACATCACCACTGCTAGTTAGTCAGTCTAATTCAGTGGTTCTCAACTGGTATGACCTCGGGACCCACCAGCAGCCCATGATGACAAGCTGGGACCCAAATAATAATTGTAAATAAAGCTTTTCCAACCCATGAAACACCCTACAGTTGAAATCTGTTATATATAGTTTTTTTTCTCTGCACATAATTGTGTAAACTTGAAATCGTGGTCAAAGGAACTTGGCACTGGTCACTTTGGACTTTTTCTGTGGGGCATTACAAGTTATTAGAAAAATTAAGGCTATAAATGCCATTAAAAAACTATTAAATCTACATTTCTTAGAAAATAGTATTAGTTGTCAAGTTCATCTTAAATACAGAAAACTTGGTTTAAACTACAGTTTTGGCTAAAATTGTACATCATATATTGCTCCAAAGTCACCTATCATTCTGCTGTTTGATTGAATGTTTGCAAATCTTGAGAAATTAGTATTTTCTTTGGCATTAAAAATGTAGTATTTGGGTATTAAAAAGCATTAAACCTGCTGTCTCCAGTCAAGGCCATATGAACGCAGGGTGCTGACGCTGCTGCGGCACCCCCTAGTGGATAGCCTGTGTATTGCAAGCCATAGGAATCGGAATCACCCATAGATGCTCATGTTTGAAGCAGTTGAGGGAGAAAATAAAGAGGAGAAAAATCTACACTTTCTATAATAATTACTCCAAAACTATTTTAACAAATGCTGAATTATGAATAAGGTTTTCTACCCATTAAAGATACAAAGACATGGAGAGGAGCAAAATTGTTTAACAGCTCATAAAAACATAAATAACAGAGAATGCTACATGCTAACGCTAGTTATGACATATCCATATGGGCCCGATTTAGACTTGACTTTATTTCTATGCAATAAATAAGTTTATATTCCGCCAGAAAACGGCTAAAAGTAGTGAAGAATTTTGTTTCCCAGAACACACTTCCGAGGCCACGGCCCCTTGTATGACGCAACGCTGTATCTATATTATTAAATATAAAATAGGCACAGAAAAAAGCGTTTTTGGAGGCAACCTTGTCCCTCAGCGCCCCCTAACCAAACTCTAACTAAATCTGTTATATGACGTTGCCAAGGGAAAGTTGACATCGCGACACACTTTTGGGTACCGACCCACCAGTTGAGAAGCTCTGATCTAATACACACTCCAGAATTTTAACCATTATTTAGATGATCTGACAGCAATGATGTATCCTCTTAATGTTCGCTATTAGTTCATTCAAGGAATAAAACTTGTTATCATTGAAAAAGCGGTTTCTTTTTAAATACCCAAAAGTCTACTTTCGCTAAAAGAAGTTATAGACTGAGATTTTTTAATTGAAGGACCAATAAAATGAGTACAATGAGTATGTTTATCTAACTGCATGTCCCTAAAGCTGACAATTATGAAATCAAATCGAAGTGATGTGTGTTGAGTGTTGCTTGTTGCTCCGGGAAGAGTTTCTGACTTCATCTAAAAGGTCAAAATCAGTGGAGGCTCCAAACAGTGACTAACCCAGCGCAGACTCGATTCAGCGCTGAAGGGAACATCATTATTCACCAGAACTCAGGCCTCGTCAAACAACAGCCACGTACTGTGACAAACAGCAAAGACTTTTAACAATACAGGCACATCAAAAAGAGTGAAATGCAATGTAGTTTACTGAATGGGTAAACTTTGGTGCTTATGCTGCGTTCATGTGCTTTGGTAAAGATGATCCTTTTCAGTGAAGTGGAAATCAGAATCAGAATCAGAATAGGTTTATTGCCATTGTTTCAGAACAGGGTTTACAAACTAGGAATTTGTCTCGGTGCAAACGTGCGACATAGAACATATAACACAGAATTAAGATAAAAAAAAAAAGCTAAGAACGTTAAACTATAAGGCTATAAGGGCATGCATAAAAAATATTAAATAAATAAGATAAAATAAAATAAAGTGACGTGTGGTAAGACAACAACAATTTGACATCAGCGGGATTGTATATACAGATGTGTAGGCATATAAAGTGATAGCAGCGGGTCTAAGTGTGGACACGCCGCACAGTGCAACAGAGCAGAAACATCCATGAGTCTGTAACTAAGCTACAGAGACTTGTTTTTGTTCATGAGTCTGATGGGGGAGGGGAAAAAACTGTTCAAGTGGCGGGAGGTATGGGTCTGGATAGACCGTAGCCTCCTGCCTGAGGGGAAAGGGGTGAATAGTCCGTGTCCAGGGTGAGAGGGGTCAGCTGTGATCCGACCCATACGCCTCCGGGTCCTGGAGGTGAACAGGTCCTGGAGAGATGGGAGCTCACAGCCAATCACCTTCTCTGCAGCACGCACAATGCGCTGCAGTCGGTGCTTGTCCCGTTCTGTAGTGCCGGGGAACCACACGGTGATGGACTCGATGATGGCCGTGTAGAACTGCACCAGCATCTTGGTTGGCAGCTTAAGTTTCTTCAGCTGCCACAGGAAGAACATCCTCTGCTGGGCCTTCTTGATGAGGGAGCTGATGGTTGGCTCCCATTTGAGGTCCTGGGTGATGGTGGTGCCCAGGAAACGGAAGGAGTCCACGATGGAGATGAGGGTGGGAGAGTCTGTCAGGGTTAGGGGGGAAGGTGGGGCTGTGTCTTTCCTAAAGTCCACGGTCATCTCCACTGTCTTCTGGGCGTTCAGCTCCAGGTTGTTGTGGCTGCACCAGGACGCCAGCCGTTCCACCTCTCTCCTGTAGGCGGATTCATCATTGTCCGAGATGAGCCCAATGAGGGTGGTGTCGTCCTCAAACTTGATCAGTTTAACGGACTGGTGACTGGAGGTGCAGCAGTTTGTGTACAGGGAGAAGAGCCAGGGGGAAAGTACACAGCCCTGAGGAGTTCCAGTGTTTGTAGTCCGAGTGTCCGAGACGATCTTCCCCAGCCGCACGTGCTGTCTCTGGTCCGTCAGGAAGTCAGTGATCCACCTGCAGAGGGAGTCGGGCACGCTGAGCTGGTAGAGCTTGTCTCGTCCAGGGAGGATGGTGTTGAAGGCAGAGCTGAAGTCCACAAACAGGACCCTGGCGTAGGTTCCTGGTGAGTCCAGATGCTCCAGGGTGAAGTGGAGGGCCAGATTGACTGCGTCGTCCACAGACCTGTTGGCTCTGTAGGCGAACTGCAGCGGGTCCAGGAGGGGAGGGGTGGGCAGAGGTGGATGGGTTCTCTAGAGTCTCTGGAGTGTGAGGAGCTGATGGGCGTTCATGGCGGCAGTAGTGTGTATTCAGACCCTGGGCGAGGGACAGGTCGTTCAGAGTCCGTGGGGGCCTTGGGCTTATTGTTCGTGATGGCCTTAAGCCCCATCCACACTGTTCCCGCGTCGTTTGAGGAGAATTGCTGTTGGAGACGGGCTGAATATACAGATTTGGCATTTCCCACTTCCCTTCTAAAGTGGTAAATTACCAGTGCATTGTGGTCGCAGCAAAGTGAAACATTACAAAGCACTCAAAGAATACGAGAGAAAGTCGTCTATAAACTGTTGACCTACTGCTACAGCATCTGCTTTTTTTAGTAAAACATATCAAGTTCGTAATCACTATGTCACTATGTCGATGACATTGATATAGTGTGGGCCTTATTACAATAAGATAAAAGGCATAAAAACGTCTTGTTGCTGCCCTCTCTCGTGTTGAAAAGTCAAAGATTATCTTGGGAACCTGCATATTTAAAATATTTGTGGCATTTGTGCACTTTTCTACTCAACAAGTGGTATTTACCTTAACTGTACAAGACCATATGATCCCCTAAATTGGGCATTTAGTAAGACCCCAATCCCGATAGACGCAAGCTGTCCTAGCGAGCTAGAGCAAATGCAGACGTCACACAATTTTCCAGACTATGGTTTTGTTTTTTTATTTAACCAGGAAAGTCCCATTGAGATTAAAAACCTATTTTTCAAGGGAGTCCTGGCCAAAAGGCATCAAAAGATGCACAGTTACAATTTCAATTACAATTCTCAAAATGAAATTACATACAAATGTGTTATTGAAAAGGAAGAGAGAGTAGTCTTGGCTGTCCAGGGTAGATTTCAACCGTGCAGAGAAGGATCTGTCCTCTGCATTTGACCCATCTTTTAATGCCAACCTGTCAGAGGCAGTGGGCACCTCAAGATCTTTAGCTTCATAGTCAGAATCATCTACTAGGAATGGGTTCACCTTTTGTACATATTGCCAAAAGTACCTATTCCGCTATTTCTGCTAATTATTCTATTACTGTTATTGATCTATTGCATTCAGGACAGAAAGGTATACTGCACACTCAAAACACACACTTGTATTCTTGGGCAAAGCTGAAATACTGTTTAGGCTTTATGTGCTTGAGTAAACTGGGGAGATTTCCCCACAGACAAAAACCCGTGTTACATTAAACCCGTTATACTTTCTTGCTGCTCAGGCCATGGGGGGAGAGACAGCGCCGGGAAGGGCATCGCCGAATGTCTGGGAGAGGCTGGAGGGTTAAAAAGCTGGGCGAGGTTTCCGTAAAGTGTGTCAGAGGAAGGTAGTAAAACGTTTCCACTGTCACCAATGCACAATCAAAGAATCAGGGAACAAATGTCACTCACAACTTTGTGCTCAGGGACAGCGCGAGGGGCAAAACAGAATGACACTAAAGACTGAGTGCAACGGTTTCAAGCGACCAACTAGAAGCGAGTAACGTGATTTAACAGGTTAGGTGTGGCCTACTGCACTAAGTCTAAGTCGTGCATGTCCAGGAATCGAACCTGGCGCCTTGTTGTTGAGTCTCATACATTTGTAAGGGGAAAAAGTCTCCACAACAACATCCTATCATTGGTCTAGAGAGGGAGGTAAACACAAATAGATGGGGCGGCTGTGAGACAGGGAGCAAAGGAGTGTTAAAACGCCAGGGAATTGAGAGTGTGTTCATATTAACATCTTGAGGATCGATGGGCAAATGCTGTGGTTGTAGTGACAGGAGGTGTAAGGACAAGCTTGGGAATGCGGTCTTCCTTTGCTTTGGGCTTCACAGTGCATGTGAGATTTTGTGTTTTCCTGCTGCGCTGTCCTCCGCCGTAAATACCGCCAGCTGTAAAGTGAATGCTAATAAGGAAAGCAGTGTTCTTGTCCTGCAGCCAGCTGACCACTTAGTCAATTGTTTTTTTTTGTTTTCCCTAATCAGGTGTCTGGAGTCACTGGGTCGTTACATTAGCAGCTTTGCAGATCCTTTGTTTGTTCTCCACAATAGATTCATCATTATTACCGAGACATTATCAGCTACATTATTGGATTAGCGCTAATGTAAACAGTCTTTCATGAAAGTAATTACAAAGTTAAAACTGAACTTTTGGGCTGCTTTTCTGAAAAAGAAAATCAAGAAATAAAGCCATCGCATGTTTTTTTTGTAATGTTACGACCGAGGTATAGTTCATTGACCCCACCGGGGCATTTGTCCTATGGCCAGTGTTGTGAAGGAGATCAAACATCAAACGTTATTTTTTTATGTCGTTATGCTTTATCTTGTGGCGGTGAGACACAAATGTAGCCACCACTGATCTGGGGCTGGCTGATGGCAACATGACGGCCAATATGTGCCGACAGCCTCGCCAGCCACCACCGATGTGCCACTCTCACATCGAGATCGGGGAAGTGCCCGGTCTAAGGACACAACAACCGTAAGGCGCTAGTTGAAGCCGTAGATTCTAATTAAGGGTGCACAAATGGTTAAAATGACCACAAATATTGACGAAGGAAAGTCTTTATAATGTCACATATTTGCACTGAATATGTGGAATAGGTAGTCCGTTTGAGATTATGCTTGGTGCTGTTATTAAGGACAAGAAACAATCATCTGCAAAATGTCCCTGCGCAAACAACTACCCGGGGATGCGGTATGGGAAAATTAGTATTTGCATTTTAAAATGTCTTCCCACTTCATCCTTCTGGCTCTAAATAACGCTGTACATACTCGGAGCTGTGCAGTATTAGTGATTGATGCACAGGTGAATGGAAGCTGCAGCTCTAGAGATTTAAGGTGACAGTCAATTTAGCCCAGTACACTTTTACACAAACACGCTCAGCAGAAAAAAAAACGGCGACGGCACGGGCCCCGGCGGGATTTGTCACTGCTCGCATTTACATCCATTACGGTGCACATGCATATCACTTATATAAGCCCTGTTTATGTATAGAGGTGCAGCCAATATGCTGCAGGTCACAGCGAGTGTTGTACAGTGAGCTCCACACCTCCGGATTATACGCTTCTGCCGGGGCCTATCTGTGACTCACACGTGTTTCGAGAGGAGCGAGAAGAACGAGAGGAGCCTACATTTGTATGAAAATAAGTAAGTGGCAGAGGTGGAAATATTAATAACCATTATAATCGGACCTGGGAACAGTAATAGTAGCTTACTATTATTCAATTTTTGTTACCAAGCTATGTTCACCCTATTGTCAAGTTAAACTATAAAAGCAAGGCAATATCGGTGAATGGTGAGCCGATATTTTTCCAAGTCGAGCCTCCGTGAGGTGACCACATTTTCACATACTATTGCACATTATACAGTATGGCCCTAAAAGAAGGGTCTGGTTGTTCTCTAAAAGCGCGTTTCCACATAACACGCTTGTATCTCGCATGTCTTGGTCTAAGTACTCGCCTCTACCCAGTACAGGCGGGGGTTTGCCCTACACATAGGATCGTAGTTGTTGTGGGCGGCGCTCCCACAGATGCGCACCTTACTGAAGCAACAACAGAACGGCCTGAAAGGTTTTGTGAGCCTCGATGAGAACAATGTGGACAAATGCTGCCTCCTGGTGGAGTTTATGGAATTATTCAGAGATGCCAAGGCAAATACTAGAGGAAAGAAGCCGCTAAAAGACAACTATGAAGGTAAGCAACAGGCTAACGCTATGATTACTAGGGATGGGAATCTTAGGCCTCTGTCCGATACGATTCGCATCTCGATACACCTGCCACGATCTGATTCATTTACGATACACCTGGTGACACCAGAGCTGCGATGCAATTCGAATCATCACCATGACCACGATGCATCTCGATCCACACGTCTGTGACCACCACCAGCCCGATACGATTCGATTTAGGCCAAATCTCACGATGCATCTCGATGTTTCACCATCCACGCTATGCTTGATGCAATGATTCAATGGAACCAGCTCAAATAAATTAAGACTTGACAAATATTCACAATTATTGAGGCCATGAATTGATATTAGACAACTTTAAAGTTAACAATTAATTTCTATTTTTATGAAGACATGTTTAACTTTTTTCTTTTATGTTTTGTATCCTATATATTCTATCGGTTTATCCACCTTAAGATTGTTTTTACTTTAGTTATTTTTTTTTATTTTGGGGGACAATTATTATTCATCAGTATTGTTAAAATTAACATGGTTATGCTAATTAATGGGCGGGGCTTCCCCTGTCTCTCAGCGCAGTCTCACGTGTTCTCCCACCTGGCCCAAATGCAGTGCAGTAACATGGATTTTTGGACTCTTCTGGACTCTTTACACTTGTAAGTGGATCTGTGTTTGGCTTCCTGCAACTTTTCATCACGTTCTGCACATGGGACGTCCTTCATTCAACAGAGCGCAGCGGTCAACCCAACTCCACACCTCGGGAGTGTTTCTGTGCTTCTGCCACTCTCAGCCTGAAGTTTACCGGTAAGACGACGTGGCCCAAGGAGCTTTGCAGCCGTAACGTATCTAGATTAAACCCATATGAGAGCTTAAAATCCGATGCATCTTGTGTTTATCCTCTGAACTACATCGATCTGTGGCCTCGCTGCCGATGCACTCGCATCTCTCGTGCGCAAATCCGTGTATCTATACAAATCGGTTATTCGTCTCATCCCTAATGCTTACACCAGCGGCTACATATGCTATAATCGGCAAAATCACTAGCGGTATGCATACCTGTCAAGTCAAATACGGGACATTTTCTAGCACCCGCTGCAAGCCGTCCCACCAGCCCAACCAGGCTCCAAGACAGGTCAAAATATGGTAGTTTCCCAGATCGGCCAAAACACGACAGCTACACAACCTCGCAACAACTTGGGCTTCTGCAGGTGGCATTTCTCGCGAAGCAAGTGACAGAGTTTAGTTTGGAGGGGCAGAAGAGTGTATTTTGTAATAATACGGGACATTTATGAGATAAAACTAATACGAAGGACGAGGGGCAAAATGCGGTAGTTTCCCGGCCAAAGCGGGACACTTGACAGCTGTAGCGGCATGATGTTGAGAAATATAAAATCTGTATAACCTGCATGTTAACAGTGAGGGCAGTCCTCCCTCTCTCGTTTGTCAATCAGACGCCAGCAGTCTGTACACATCACGTTAGTCTCGGTTCAGCGCGCTTTGGCCACAACCACAGGTCGGTCCCAAAACTTATGCCTGGTCACACCGGTTTGACTCTGGCCTGGGCAGTGGAGACGCTTGCCTCAACCCGGTTTGGCAAGCTTCAAACCGGTCTGACCAGGTCTGACAAGCTTTAGGACCGAGCTCTGGCTGTGGCCAAAGGGCGCTGAATCGTATTTACGTGATGTGAACAGAATGCTGGCTGCTGATAGGAAAACAGGAGAATGAACAGCCCTTCCTTACACAGGCAGGTCATATGGATTTAATATATATTTAATATTATTTCATATTTAAACATTATACTGCTGCTAAAAGGGGATTTTGCCGATATTAGCATTCAGCCACTGTTAGCGCAACTTTTGCTTGGGTTAGCATACCATTTGCATGCAGCTTACCTTCATAGTTCATGTTTTAGCTGTTGCATTTCTGTTTTATTAGCCTTGGCATCTCTGGATGATTCCATAAACCTCACCAGACGGGCAGCATTTGTCCATATGAGTTCTCATTGCGGCTTACAAAATTTAAATGACGATCTTTACAGCGTGCTCCTCTGTGGGGGCACCGCCCACAACAAATGCAGGTGGGTTGTTTTGTGGAAACAGAAGCGTGTTCTGGGTAGAGTCAATACGTGCACGTAGATCGTGGTGTGCGCAGTAGATCGGAGCTATTTTGAACAATGCCCAAACAGGGTTGACCAAGGGACTGGGCTGGGTAGGGCCTGCCAATGGAAACGCTGCATAAGTGAACTGACAATATTTTTGTGTTTATATTACTATTTAGTGTATTTACATTTCTCAAAATCATCTTTAGAAGATATATACCCAAGGGCCTGACATTGCCCCTGCTATAAAGTAAAGTGTGATTATTTTCAGATTCTAATAATCAACATGCATAATGTTTGTATACGGTCTGTATTGTCTGAGCCTGTATTTGTTTCTGTCATTTCCTGTTTTGTTCAGTGAATTTCCTGTTTGTCAAAATGATCTTAAAAAAAATACAGACCAACGTCTTATCTGGATAAACATTATTCACAGACACAGCCACAGAGCAGATGCAACTTCAAATTGTTTTCTTAAAGTGTTGTTTTTAAACTCAGAGATAAGAAACATAGAAAACTCAATTTTCAAAGGATACACAATTGTTGAGAGAAAGTGACTTCTTCAAAAATATTTGCTTCTCAGAGGCACGTGGTTATTGTCAGAGCCAAAGGTAACATTACGCGAGTCCTGAGTCATGATGATTAAATGGATAAACTTTTTGTCAAACCCCCTGAACATGTTGACCTTCCTAGTCCCACCTGGCCAAGAACCAGATCAAATTAGGACCAAACTGCATCTAAAAAGAGTCTAGACTGAACAAAAACATGTCTGAACCTGGAAACACCAAACATTTAAAGGGGAAATGATATTATCTCCAATGAAAATGCATATATGGTACAAACCAAAGACGTTTTCTTTTTTTCTGACTCAATGTCGATGATCAGGGTAGCGCCTGACCCCAGCGAAGAAAGTAAAATGATAAGCCTCTGACCACATTATTATCCAAATGCAAAATGAACAAAGTCTGTGGTGTGAGCTCCAAATTGTTGAAGTGAAAGGCCTCTCTGTGTTTACTGTCTACAGAGTGTCCAACCTTCGAGTCTTTAAGTTAGGTACAAGCGTATTAGTCGTGGTGTAATAAACGATCACTCATTTTTGTGGAACATTCGTTTTTTATCTGTAACTATTTACTCTTCACTTTGCTCTTTCTCCTCCTGCTGTGCGAACCACTGCGCAACCCTCCAAGACCATCTACGTGATTTAGACTTCCAGCATTTATCCTCATGCGATCTTTGCTAATAAACAGACCATGTGTTCACGGTAATTCAACATCTGCACAACGCAAACAAATCAAACCGTTGGCACACTATCATTTCATCTCTTCTCTCTCCCTCCTCAAACCCCCACTCGAACGTTCCCTCCCACTCTCTCTACCCCCCATCCTCTATCTGTTTCTCACACTGGGGAACAGTCCGTCCCATCTGCCTCTCTCACCCACACACCAATAGACTGACTCTTATCAGCGGCTGCAGAGACGATGCGTTCAAGGACACTCCGCGGTGCGGGAATCCAGTAGTGCAGATTTGGAGTGAGGGACAGTCGTCACGGGACCAGTTCCACCCTACTGGCATTATGTTTTCATGCAATGTCAAGGCAAAGTACACAATAAAGTTCAACATCTTTTGTGTCGAATCAAAAAAGAGAAAATACTTCTGGAGTTTTGAGTTCTGTTGGCTCCGTCTCATGCTTTAATTTGGCTTTATTAACTACTTTATTCATAGAAATCCTTTAGCCGTTAGCTATCTGAGCCTGTTCAATCCTGGACTCGATTTAAGAGTAAAACGTAACATCCCCATACAGATGAATAGAGAATCCAGGGCACAATACTAACGTACAACGAGGTATATGTTGTCGATTCCATGGCATTTATGTGATTTCTGTGGTTTCTTTATCATTAACATCTAATGGAATAAAGTTTAGTGGCCATTTGATGTGTATCTGACCCCACAAAAAGCAAACATTTTATACGCTCATTTATATCTAAAGTATATCCTCCAAGTAAAATCTCCAAAAGTCTGTACATTCATTAATGATTTCTATGGATTGACAACAGCTGAAAACATCTGGATCATTCATAATTTGCGATGATTGATGGCTAAAGCTAAAGGCTATGGGAAAAATGCATTGAGCAGGCTAACAAGCAGACTTGCTAACTGTCCGCATACCAGTTTTCCTTTGTATTTCTATGACTTTAGACACCACAGCTCTGGTATTTTTGGAACATAACAAAACATGTGCCTACCTTAGGATGGTAAAATGTAGACATACAAAACCCCAGCAGAGGACACAAATGTATAGATATACAAGTTCAGAGAACATGCAAATCTCAGCAGGATCATTTGAAACCAGACCAGTAGAAGTTTGGCAAAGGTGACTCAGAGAAAGTTCACATAAGACTCCATGTGACCTTTACGAGAGTGTGGCAGACGTTTTGGGTGTCGAAGAAACAAGCACGGATAACACAACACTCCAAGTATGCGTTTGAATAAATACCTTCATGTCTGCAAGAGATCATCTCGTGTCTGGCGCTTATAGTTGACTTGTTATCGCTATCGATTGTAGATTGTTGTTAATTATTTTTCAATGAAAAGGTGAAAATAACATCGCTGTGAGCCAAATATGGATCGTCATTCAATTCCAGCACAAAGCTACAAAAACAACTACCGGCCTATATCAAACCCAGCATTCTTAGGAAAAGTCCTAGAGAAAGTAGTATATAGCTCACTTACTTTCTCCTAACAATGTGTTTGATACTTTTTGATCAAGGTGTCAAATGATATCCGCATGAACACCAACGCAGGTAAGGTCTCAGTTTTAGTTCTGCTGGACCTGAGCGCTGCCTTTGACACAGTGGACCACGGGATCTTACTTCACAGGTTAGAAAACCGGGTGGGAATCTCTGGTACTGCGCTAAACTGGTTCAAGTCCTATCTCGAGGACAGGACGTACTTTGTCAAAATTGGCAACTGTGTCTCAGGCAAAATTGCCATGACCTGTGGAGTCCCCCAGGGGTCAATCTTGGGAACCCTCTTATTCAACTTGTACATGCTTCCATTGGGTCAGCTGATAAACAGCAACAATGTGTCGTACCACAACTACGCAGATGACACTCAGATCTACGTATCTGCGGCAGGTGAACATGGGCCTGTAGATACACTGTCACTGCATCGAACAGATCAGTTTGTGGATGCAAAACAACGTTCTCCAAGTAAACTCAGACAAAACTGAGATCATTGTTTTTGGCCCACAGACACAAAGACAAAGTGTTATCAGTCACCTTGAGTCTCTCTCTCTAAAATCTAGGAGTAATCATGGACTCAGACCTGAACTTTAACAGCCACATCAAAGCAATAACATCATCAGCTTTTTACCATCTGAAAAACATTGCTAAGATCAGAGGAATAGTGTCAAAACCAGACCTAGAGAGACTCATCCATGCATTTGTCTCCAGCAGGTTAGACTACTGTAACGGCCTGCTCACTGGCCTTTCTAAACAAGCTGTTAGAGCTGCAGAACATCCAGAACGCTGCTGCTCGAGTCCTGACAAGAACCAGGAAATACGACCATATTAGTCCAGTGCTCCGGTCTCTGCACTGGCTTCCTGTCACTCGCCTTTTACTGTAATTGATTGTTTATGTTGATGTTTTATTGATTGATTGTATCGGTTTTCTTGTAATTTTATACAACTGTGAAGCACTTTGAATGGCCTTGTGTATGAATTGTGCTCTACAAATAAACGTGCCTTGCATTGCCTTTTGGTTTGATTGGTGAACTTTCAGCACCAGGAAAGGCCCACACGATCTGAGAAAGAGGATGATGATGATGATGATATTGCTCTATATACAGTAAGCTTGCCAAGTTTCTAGTGTTACGCCACCAACTAGACACACCAACTCACTCATTACATTCACACAGACACGGGTGAAGAATCCTGACCAAGGACACTAGACATAAAAGACAATCCCAAGGGAGAAAGAGTGCTAACCACCCAACCACCGTGCCACCATAGAAATAAGAAGGAGAAGCGGCATTCGATCTTAACGGATGCGGACAGTTGCAAGCCAGCTAGTTTGGGAAACTATTCAGCATCCGTTAGCCTGCTCAATGTTGTGTGTGATGACCGTGCCACACAGAGGTGAAAAACCCCTAAGATCAGTCAATGAATATTTACGCTGACATTATTCTCCATCCCTTTAAGAGCTGGAGGCAGCCTTATGTGGTAGTTTTGTCTGTTTCTCCCCTAAGTTCTTGCTTGTTTATATTTTGGTATGGTCCAAGTTGTATATAAGTTTCCTTATGTGTAATTTGAGCTGGTCAGTTTGTTTGTTTGTGTGAGTTTCCTTTTGTCTGTGTAAGTTCTCAGTCGTACAGGAGTTGTCCATCTTCACTGAAGGTACTTGATTCATCTTCTGTAGACTTCGAAGACTTTGAAGACTTCAACTACTGAGTACAGAAGATGAATCAAGTACCTTCATTAGTTTCCTTTTGACATTCTGTTTTTGTAAAGTTAGATTCATTTGACCTCTTTTATCAGCCTCTTTGTTTATGGCCGATGAAAACACCTTTGAGATTTAATGCCTTTCCCTCATTGCATCACTGCTTGGTCTCTAGCATTCAGATTCAGAAAATGTTATTATTCCCAAGGGGCAATTCATTTACAGCTTCCCAGTCACACATTCATCCATCTCATGAATACAAATACATAGTAAATAATACATAGAAATAAACCAGCATTAGATATGTATTTTTCCTATAGCCGTTAGCATTTAGTCATCAAACACGCGCACTTTATGAACGATCCAGATGTTTTCAACCGTTGTCAACTCATCGACCACATTTAGGTGATATCAAAGCCTTGTTAGAAATCAATAACGGATGTACAGACCATTTCAGGTTTTACTTCAGATAAGAATTATCTAAACGTTCTCCGAGCTAAACGCTAAATCATATCAAATTCTGCTTTTTGTGGGATCGGAAACACCAATCCAATAGCCACTAAACATCACCTTATAATATGCTAATGATGGAGAAACCACAAAAAATTATATCAACGCCATGAAACTGACATGTCGTACCTCGCAATACTTTGTATAAGTACTGGCTTCACCCTTCACTTGTTTGGAGAAAGAGCGCCCAATTTCTGAAGATCTGCACGCCGTCATACATTCATATCTCACACTAAGTACAAAAAAGCTTCCTCTTCTGCATATTGCTTATATTATATTTTGATAACCTCACAGTCGACATCCATCAACCGACTCTACGCACTAATGAACTATAACATGTCTTCTCCACATCTCCCCATAGAGGCCGTACCCAGGAGTCCATTCATCACTGTCTGTTCTGCTCATGTGAAACTTTCATAATCCACAATGTGTCATCTGCTCCTTCATCTGGATTAGTAATCATTCAGGTTAGAGTTTAATTACATTTGAGCTTTGTCCCTCCTGTGACTGCCCCTTCGCTGGTGTTGTGGCAGCTAACTGTTATGGCTGTCTTTTGAGGTGTGGACGGTAGGAGGCGGCCGGGGATCCTTGGAGTTGTGGACCGGATGACTATAAAAGCGGCATCCGCTGCGCTCACGGGCTCTCTCTCATCTGCGGCTCCTGGGCTTACGCCGGCAGGTCCGGGCTGCTGCCTTCGACCGTTTTCTACCCTCCTGGGTCCAGCCAACGGCATCGCCACGCCACGCCACGCTAACCTTTATTATTCATGTTTGTTCCTTTTTCCGCACTCACGCACCTCAGCGCTACACATGCATTACACTCGTTGTCAAACTGATACTCATTCGCATTACACCCGTTCGCACCAACAGCACATGATTCACGTACACTGATGACATGCAGACGCTTTTATTTGTGAGAAATAAATGCCCAGCACGGGCTTAAACTCCGCGTGTGTCCTGCCCATCTTCTTTGTTGCGGCCTCACGAGCCGGGGTCGTAACAAATGGGGGCTCGTCTAAACAAAAGCAAAAAGTTGGTGTGTTTGGGGATTTTCGTTTCTCTTTTTGGAAGGTAGTGGCGGCTTTGGCAAGTTGTGTTATTCGTCGGGACATGCAGGTGAGTGAAGTGTTTTGTGTTGTGCATGTGGGTTCTGTTTTGCAGCCCTGTCTCCTGTAGGCTAGTGGTGTCGCTGCATGACGCGTCACCTGTTTTTTTTTTTTTTTGTACTGTCACGGGCTGGCGGTTAGTGTTGGCTGTTCACTCAGTCATCTCGGGGGCACTCCGTGGCTTGTCCGCTGGTTTCGTGCTTTAATCAACCCACCGCCCAACCGTGTGAAGAGCTAGCGGGGAGTTAGTTAGGTGAGTTTGGGCGTAGGTAAAGCATAGAGGGGGCAGTGGTTGCTCCGAGCCATCGTGTTGCACTTTAACTGGTGGTTACACTTCATCTCGCAGTGTATGATTCCGAGGTGTTTTTTTTTTTTTTTTTTTGTGTGTGGCTGTTTCTGGTTTTTGACCAAGGATGGGTTTTGACTTGGGAGAGTTTGTGGCTGGGCCTTCGGTGGGCCAGCTTGACGGCTGTACAAAAAATGATTTGTTGGAGATTGCTGCGCATTATAAAATCAATGTGTCGAAACAAGACAAGAAGAAGATCATTAAACGACAAATACATGACATTCTAGCTGAACGTGATATCCTTCCTCCGGGTGTGGCGGTATCGGATGCGGAGGTCCGTAAAATGGAATTGCAGTTGGAGATGCGACGCTTGGAGTGTAGGGAACATGAACAGCAGCGTGACTTTGAATTACGCAAGTTAGAGTTGGAGGCGGATTTGAGGAGGCGTGAGTCGTCGCAGGGTGTGTATAATCAGCGTAGTAATCTAGTTGAAGCCGAGTTTGATGTAAATAAATGTATTCGGTTGATCCCACCGTTTACTGGAAAGGACGTGGATAAATATTTTGTCTTATTTGAGCGCGTGGCGACGACGTTGGGTTGGCCTCGCAATGTTTGGCCTTTACTACTGCAATGTGTGTTTACAGGCAAGGCTCAGGAGGCTTATGCATCACTGTCACCCGAGGATAGTTTGCTGTATGAGAAGGTGAAGAGTGCAGTGGAGAGGGCGTACGAGTTGGTGCCCGAGGCTTATCGCCAGAAGTACCGCCGTTACAGGAAAGCCGATCACCAGAGTTATGTGGAGTTTGGGCGTGAGAAGACTGCACTGTTTGACAGGTGGTGTGCGGCGCAGAGCGTTACAACCTTTGATCAGTTGCGTGACATAATTTTGATGGAGGAGTTTAAGAACTGTTTGTCGGAAAGGATTGCGACTTATATTAATGAACAAAAGACTATGAAGGTGTCGGATGCTGCTGTATTGGCGGACGAGTACGTGCTTACTCACAAAGAGTATTCAGGCCATGTGGGTCCAGGCCATCAGTTTGGCCCAAATAGGCAACGGGAGAGTCATGTTGAGAGCGCTAATCGACAAACTGCGGATCGTGTTTGTTACTACTGCAATAAACGGGGGCACCTAAAGGCAGACTGTCTATTGCTGAAAAATAGGTACAGGTCAGGTTACGCTAATCCGAAGGGAGCGGGGTTGGCTGCGCCGGTCCTGGTTACTGTGAAACCGGAGGTGACGACGGTTGGGGTGGAAGTGTTGGATTCGTACCTTCCTTTCATTCGTGAGGGTTACGTGTCGCTGGTGGGTAGTGACCAAAAGGTGTGCGTTAAGATCTTGAGAGACACGGGGGCGTTTGACTCATTCATCCGGGCCGATGTGTTGCCTTGGTCACGTGAGTCGGAGACTGGTACATGTGTTCCGGTTCGGGGAATGGGGTTGAACGTACTCTTTGTTCCGTTGCGTAAAGTGTCTCTGGATTGTGAGTTATTTTGTGGGGAAGCTGCGTTGGCTGTGCGTCCTGCGTTGCCCATGGAGGGGGTTTCTGTGATTTTGGGTAACGGGTTGGCGGGGGCGCGTTTGTGGTTGGACGCTGCCCCGTTGGCTGTGCCTGTTGAAGCGGAGCCGCCACCATGGGTACTGTCCCAGCCAGATGCAAGTGGCAAGGAGCTTCCAGACGTGTTTACAGCGTGCGCCGTGACGCGGGCTATGGCGCGTGCTCAGGGGGGTGGGGATGAGGTTTGTTGTAAGAAGGTGCACCTACCTTTGTCTAACTTTCCTTTGTCTCTGCCTCGTAGTGAGCTGGTAGCGGAGCAGCAAGCTGACACGTCTTTAAAAGAGCTTTTTGAGCGGGTGCTTCCGGCAAGCGAGGCGATGGATTCAGCATGTGGGTACTTCCTTGAGGATTCACTGTTGGTGAGAAAATGGATGCCACATGCTGAGGCTGTTGGCGATCCGGTATTTCAGATTGTCGTGCCCAGTAAGTTTCGTTCTGCAGTGTTAAATGTTGCGCATGATGAGGCCGGACATTCTGGCGTGAGGAAAACATATGATCGGGTCCTGAGAAATTTTTTTTGGCCGCGCCTAAAGAAAGATATTGCTGCTCATGTTAAGACGTGTCACGTTTGTCAGCTGACTGCCAAGCCTAATCAGGTGTTGAAGCCGTTCCCGTTGAGTCCGATTGTAGCAGCATCCGAGCCATTCGAGCACTTGGTTATTGACTGTGTGGGCCCGTTACCTCGCTCAAAAGCTGGCTCTTTCTACCTGCTGACGGTGATGTGTCAGGTGACGCGGTATCCGGCCGCTTATCCGTTGCGTACGATAACTGCCAGGGCAGTGGTGCGCGCACTTACCCAGTTCATTTCGGTGTTTGGCATTCCCAAGGTAATCCAGTCAGACCAGGGCACTAATTTTTCATCACATTTGTTTGCCCAAGTCCTTAAGCAGCTCGGAGTGCGACACAGTAAAGCGACTGCGTACCATCCGGAGAGTCAGGGGGCGTTGGAACGCTTTCATCAGTCGCTTAAGTCTCTGTTGCGCGCTTACTGTACAGAGTTGAGTGGAGACTGGGAGGAGGGGTTGCCTTGGCTGTTGTTGGCGGCCAGGGAGGTGACCCAGGAAAGCACAGGGTTTTGCCCGAATGAACTGGTTTTTGCGCACACCGTGAAAGGTCCTTTGGCAGCGGTTGCGGATAAGTTTAAAGGGCCAGCACCTCCGAAAAATCTAGTGGACTATGTGTCTGGTTTCAGGAGACGGTTGTACATTGCACGGGAGTTAGTTAAAGTCAGTCTGACTGAAGCGCAGAGAAAAATGAAGGCGCTGTTCGATCGGCGGTCGGAGGCACGCACGTTTTTGCCTGGGGATCAGGTGTTAGCCTTATGTCCTGTGGTGACTTCTCCCTTTCAGGCAAAGTTTACTGGTCCGTATACAGTTCTGGAACGCACTTCTGATCAAAATTATGTTATCTCCATGCCTGAGCGTAGGAAGAAGACTCAGCTGTGTCATGTGAACCTGTTGAAACCATATTATGTTCGGGAGGCTGACGTGGGGCGGCCTGAGCGCAGTCAGGATAATGCTGCGTGTGCTGTCCAGAGGGTTGAAAGTTTGGGGACTGTGGTCAGCTCTCCGTTTCCTGTGGGGGATGATGGGGTCACTGGTACCTTGGACAGCGCCCTCACACAAGGGCGTCTTAGGAATTCGGAGGTTCTTCGTAAGTTAGACCTCTTGTTTGGGCATTTGCCAGAGGACGGTGCAAGACAGTTAACTGCGTTACTATTTCGCTTTCCCCGTTTATTTTCTGACACGCCGGGGCGTACACATCTGATTGAGCATGATGTGGAGGTAGGAGACTCTCAGCCGATTAGGCAACGTTTCTACCGGGTTAATTTTGAAAACGCAAGTATTTGGACGCTGAAGTGAAGTACATGCTGGAGAATGGGATTGCGGAGCCCAGTATGTCCAGTTGGGCGTCGCCGTGCATTCTGGTGCCTAAATCGGATGGCACTCCTAGGTTCTGTTCTGACTTTCGTAAGCTGAACGCCGTGACTAAACCGGACTGTTTTCCTTTACCCAGGATGGATGATTGTGTTGATCAAGTGGGCTCAGCCAAATTTGTCAGTAAGTTTGATCTCCTGAAGGGGTACTGGCAGGTGCCGCTGACGGAGCGTGCGCGTGAGGTGTCCGCGTTTATTACGCCTACGGGGTTGTATTCCTACACTGTCATGCCGTTTGGGTTGAGGAATGCGCCGGCGACGTTCCAACGGTTGATGGGCCGGGTCGTTGGTGATATGCTGGGTTGTGCCGTGTATTTGGACGACGTGGTAGTGTACTCTGACACATGGGGGGACCACTTGGAGCGCATTGAGGAGCTTTTCGCGCGTTTGGCCGGGGCAGGGTTGACTGTTAACCTCGCCAAATGTGAGTTCGCTAAGGCGACCGTTACGTACCTGGGTCGCGTGGTGGGCCAGGGGGAAGTTCGACCTGTGGCAGCTAAGGTCCAAGCGGTGGAGCAGTTTCCAGTTCCGATTACCAAGAAGGAGCTTATGCGGTTTCTGGGCCTTGTTGGGTATTACAGATGCTTCTGCCAAAATTTTTCCTCCGTTGTAGCGCCTTTAACTACCTTACTGCGTAAGGATGTGAAGTTCATCTGGTCTCCTATTTGTCAGCAGGCATTTGACCGGGTGAAAAGACTCCTCTGTGCTGCTCCAGTGTTGGCGGCGCCGCGCCTTAACCAGGCCTTCCAGCTGTATGTGGATGCGAGCCATGTGGGAGCTGGGGCTGTGCTTACACAGGCGGATGAGTGGGGCATTTGTAGGCCGGTCAGTTACTACTCAAAGAAATTTAATTGCCATCAGCTGAATTACTCGGTCATTGAGAAGGAAACGTTGGCTTTAATTTTGGCGTTGCAGCATTTCGACGTTTACGTATGTGGCAGCGCAAACGTTGTGGTGCATACAGACCATAATCCGCTTACCTTTCTGTCGTCGCTAAAATGTCCTAATCAGCGTCTGGTCCGCTGGTCGCTCTTCTTGCAGTCGTACAGTCTTGACATTCGCTACATTAGGGGGAAAGAAAATGTGGTAGCGGACGCGTTGTCGCGCGCCCCAGTGTGTTAGTTTTGTTTGTGTTTTGTTTTCCCCTCCCCTCTTTCTCGCTTCTTCTGTCCTTAAACCGCTTCTGTGTGCACCAGTTGCCGGCCTGAGGAGTGGTCTGAGGAGGGGTGGATCTGGACGCGGATGATCCTTTCTGGGCCTGAGCGCTTCAATATGTCCAAAGGAAGAAAAAAAAAATAAACTATTTTGTTGGTGGGCCTTGCAGGTTGTCGCAGGGTTCCGCGGGGACCTGCTCCTTAAGGAGGGGGGTGTGACGGCCCCTTCGCTGGTGTTGTGGCAGCTAACTGTTATGGCTGTCTTTTGAGGTGTGGACGGTAGGAGGCGGCCGGGGATCCTTGGAGTTGTGGACCGGATGACTATAAAAGCGGCATCCGCTGCGCTCACGGGCTCTCTCTCATCTGCGGCTCCTGGGCTTACGCCGGCAGGTCCGGGCTGCTGCCTTCGACCGTTTTCTACCCTCCTGGGTCCAGCCAACGGCATCGCCACGCCACGCCACGCTAACCTTTATTATTCATGTTTGTTCCTTTTTCCGCACTCACGCACCTCAGCGCTACACATGCATTACACTCGTTGTCAAACTGATACTCATTCGCATTACACCCGTTCGCACCAACAGCACATGATTCACGTACACTGATGACATGCAGACGCTTTTATTTGTGAGAAATAAATGCCCAGCACGGGCTTAAACTCCGCGTGTGTCCTGCCCATCTTCTTTGTTGCGGCCTCACGAGCCGGGGTCGTAACACTCCCATAGTCCGGTTTTGCCCCTGTTTAAGCACTGGCTTCGTCTTCTCTCAGATGAATCTCTTGAATCTAGAACGTATAGTAGTCATTTGCGTTTTTCTGACAAGCTGATTACCCCAATGGGATTAACATGACACTATTACAAGAGCGATCGGATACGACTGCCTGTCTCTCGCATCGCGGGAATAAAATACTTTAATTCAACGCGATGATGACAATAAATCTCTAAAGACCTCTCCAGAGCAGAGAGTGGAGAGATTAGGCCAGTCGAGCGTGGAGCGTGGAGGAAATGCACAGTCGAATCATATATGCTCCACTGCTGACAAAAAGGTATAGGCTTCATTCTGTGACCTACAAGAAGCACTTACTACCCATTTTCACTGATTGGATTCGGAAACATTTGTCTTTAAGCTTCAGTTACTCATGACATGTCCATTTTAACTAGACAAGGCGCCAGGAAAGCAGGGCACTGAAAGAATAATCTCTTCAAACTGAGAGGCTACAGAACTGCTCCCCACAGAGCAACACCTCCTGTATGTCTTTTCTCTGTTGTTGCTATAAAAGTTAACATCACCCAAAGGGAAATTTGTCCTGTACTTGACCCATCTTTCAAAACATAACTCCGAGAAACCTCAGCCAACATAACCGTGCACATAAAGGGAATCTATACATGGTTTGAAGAGTGTATTTTCAATCCGTGCAGCAGGGTTAAGCAGACAGGAGCAGTGAGCGGTGGAGTACAGCGCCTGGGGGATCAGCTTGATAGTTGACATAACCTTTTGTCCCAAGAGGAAATTCAACCGATTGACAGCTGACAATTCAAACCGATATGAACAAATTGATGCATAAAAGTAACAGCAAAACGGTTTTGGTAACACTTTACATTACATTAGTTCCTTGCCTGCCTATCTGTTCACATCTGCTTTTCGTATCTGATAAAAAAAAAACACGGACCGTCTGGAACTTTGCGACCAGCCAATACAATCTCGAAAACTTTTTTTTACCAATCCAATCACAGACCATGTTGTCATGACTGGATTAAGGCGAGACACTGCAGGTGAATTGGGAAACATTTAAAATTTGGAGATGCCATTTTGAAACTTTGGCTGCAGATTACTGGCATAAATATGAGGGGGGGAAATATACTGCAAGTTTTCTGTCAGTGTTTCTGTTTTCACACACAAATGAGGTCTTAAACTTCTTGTAATTTTGGTGACAAAATCTGAATAATGGATCATGCCAAAATGGTTTTATTTTGTTGACGTATTAGTTCTAAAGACTTTTCGGATCTTGTTTTATTTTATAATAAGCTGTTTATAGGTGGAAACATCTTTAAAAATGTTTAAAAACTCAATAAATCAGGTTTGGGATTAGATATAAGAAAAAAATCCCTCTGAAAAAAACATCAAAATATTGTTTCGTCCAAGTTTCAAGGTGCTTCTTACGTGGAGATAGTGTCGCGCCGAAGTGAGAACAGTGCATTTTGAGAAAATCAACGCAAATAATTAACATGTTATTGTGGAGGTTAGGCATGGTGAAAGTGTATACGTTAAGAGACCAAATTGGCCCCAAACCTGAAAAACTGGAATTTTGCCTGTTGTGTCCCCTTAACCACTAGTAAAATATTTTATCTTAAATGTACTCAACAAGAATGTTCCTGTGTAGATGTTGATGCTTTAACTTCTGTACTAGTATTTTCCTCTTGTTGCCGAAACACATCACATGCCGTTGAGTCATATCTATCCATTCTCTGATTGGTTAATACACTTGTCAATCAAGCTAATACTGACACATTTACATAAATGTTCATTAATGTGTACTGTCCATGTCAAATAAACTAATAAATAAATAAATAAATAAAATCAGGCCCATCGAAAATTCAAAGAAATCACCCCGCTCCCAGATACATGTCTTTGTAAAGAATAAGAGCATGTATTTTGACTGGCCAGGCTACCATCATAATCATTCTTTGTATTATCTACTTTATCTACTTTGTACACCTTTATTAAACCTTGCATTTTAATGTGTAATTACCTGTTTTTACTTTTTCACTCTAAAGTGTTACTACGATTTCTGAGACTAAGACTTAGACTTTGCCCAATTTGTCCTGTCCTGCTGCTCCAGTGGTAGGAAAATGCTTTATCTATTTATATGGGTTTACATCATTTATAACAAATGAATGAATAGAGACAAGGAAAGCACCATATTGGCAGTAAAGGGAAATTCTGTTATGGAGCTGGAATAAGTCACGTCGGAACTGGCCTTGGGTTAAAAATGGAATCGACAGTGAAAAAGCTGAAGTCGAACGCAGAGTGGCCCCACATCATCACAGATGCTAAGTCCTTCACCCGCTCGAGGCCGCGCGCTGTGAAAATGAGGTGTTCAGATTGTAGCAGAAAGCAGACAATAGTCGCCCCAATGTCTCAAAGCTATTAAAGAAGGGTCTAAACGGCGCATTACTTACTTATCTTAAAATAACAACATTAAAGCAAACGTAAGGGTTGGGCTTCAATTTGTCGTAATTGGCAGATAAGGTTAATGTGTTTTTGTGGCCCGCGCTGGACGCTGAATGCCCAATTGCGGCACCAAGGTCGGGCTGCGGCATTTGTATTGGACTCAAACTCGGGCTGCGAAGTGAAATGTAATAATTCACAGCACAAGTAAAAGTGTTGATAAAGAGGTTCGCGTTGACTTATAATTGGTTTTCAGAGTGAACTGCAAGGAAAGAGACTATGAACCAAGTGCTGTTCACAAGGGTTTGTTTGTTAGAAAGTTAATCTCACTTCAGCTTAAAGAATGACTGATATTTGTGGGGAAAAACGCATGGACTTTTCATGCTGATTCACTTTCTATCGACCATGAACAGGAGTTTTGTCGTTACTATAAAGCTCCCTGAAAGCTGTGTTTATTAGGAACTACGCTTTGTGAAGAATATTAGAAATGCGTTGAAAAAGTAAAAATAAACCTCGACCAAAACGCAGTGCCTATTCTTCCTATACGCAGACTAGTGCCCCGTATCTCAGTCAAATTATTAATCAATGCGTTGTTATGGCGATAGGCTCTATGATAGCGCTCACTCACTCTCCGTCTACTTTTCCACATATGACACCAAAATGGAGCAGCCTGCTGAAGTGGATGAGCAGGCTCTCACGGCTCTCAACTAAAAAGGTTGAATTGTTCAATTGGCCTTTTACAGGAAACTCATTTAAATGAGAAGGAGCATGACAAGTTAAAAAGAGAATGGGTGGGACAGGTCTTCAGTGCATCATACGAAAATTACAAAAAAAGGGGAGTGGCTATACTCTGTCATAAATCTTTAAATTTTGTGTCAGAAAAAGTTCTCCAAGACAAAAGCGGCCGCTGGATACTGGTTAGAGGTTTCATCGGACTAACCTGCCTGACAATCATGAATGTTTACGCCCCAAATGAGGACGATCCGTTTTTTTTTAAAGAAGTAGCTAATATTTTAGCTGGTAATTCGAAGGGTATAATAATAATAGGAGGAGACTTTAATTGCGTTTTAAACAATTACATGGATAAATTTCCATTTGAGCAAAAAAATAAATTATCCAAAGCAAAAACACTGAAGGGTATGCTAGAGGAATTAGGGCTTGTAGATGTATGGCGGGTTAGAAATCCAAGGGTTCGAGACTATACACATTTTTCAAGAGTCCATAAGAGTCACTCTAGAATTGACTTCTTCTGTGTGTCAAGACAAGAGACTCATAGGGTTGAAGACTGTCATATTGAACCACAGACCATATCTGACCATGGGCCAGTAACAATGTCTTTAAATGTGGATCATGACAAGCCGTCAAAACTATGGAGATTAAATGTTTCACTTTTGAACAGTCCTGAAGCTATCCAGTACATAAAGGATGAGTTAAAATATTTCCTAGAAACTAATGATAACGATGCAGTTTCCCCTTCTATTTTATGGGACACAGCGAAGGCTTTTCTGAGAGGGAAAATTATATCACTTTCCTCCAGATTTAAAAAAGAACGTGAGAGAAATCAAACAAAGTTGGAAGAACGTTTGAGGAATTTAGAAACTGACCATAAAAGAACAAATGATGACGCTATTCTACAGGAATTGAAAAAATGTAGACAAGACTTAAAGAACCTACTGACGTATAAGGCAGAAGGAGCGTTGCGCTTCACTAATCAAAAATACTATGAGCAAGGAAATAAAGCAAGTAGATTACTTGCATTTCAATTAAGAAAAGCTCAGGCAAACCGAATAGTCCAAAAAGTTTCATGTTCCATATCCAAAAAGTTGGTGTTCCACCCCAGAGAAATAGCCAATGCTTTCTCTAAATATTATAAACATTTATACAACTCGGAATCCACTCCCAACAAAAGAGAAAAAATTGATAATTTACTTAAGAAAATAAAGCTTCCAAAACTTGATACAAAAGAGGCCAAAGCTTTAGTGGGAACTATCACTGAAGAAGAAATTAAACTAATTATAGGAAAACTCAAAAATAATAAGTCTCCCGGTGCGGACGGGTACCCTGGGGAATTTTATAAGTGTTTCCAAGTAGAACTTATTCCTCTTTTACAAAGAGTGTTTAATTATGCGTTAAATACTAAAGAACCACCTAAAACATGGGCTGAAGCTATAATCTCGGTTATACACAAAGAGGGGAAAGACCCCACACTATGTGCCTCTTACAGACCTATAAGTCTACTGTGTAATGATGTTAAAATATTGAGTGCAATCCTTGCTAGAAGACTTCAAAAGATTATTAACAAACTTATTAACCCTGACCAAACGGGATTCATACCTGATAGGTTGGGAATAAATAATATTAGACGTACATTAAACATACTATCAACGGCTCGAGAGGATTCCCACCCATCAATGCTTCTCAGCCTCGATGCTGAGAAGGCTTTTGATAGGGTGGATTGGATGTTTTTGAAATGTGTTTTAATAGAAATGGGTTTTGACAAAAGTTTTATTGAATGGTTTGAGGTATTATATACAAGCCCCACCTCCAAAGTACGCGTTAATGGTTATATGTCAGAGAGTTTCCCCTTAAAAAGAGGAACACGCCAAGGATGTTGCTTGTCACCTATTTTATTTGCTATAAGCATAGAACCTCTAGCAGAGTTAATCAGGAATAATCCATTAATTTTAGGTATATCAGATAAAACTAAAACCCACAAATTATCACTATACGCGGATGATGTTATATTGTACATTAGAGATCCAATCATTTCAATTCCGGAACTTTTAAAATGTTTGGGGGACTTCAGCGATGTTTCAGGCTACAAGGTTAACGAACTAAAATCAGAGGCTATGATGATAAAGGGTATCTGGCCCACAGAACTATCAAAGAAAGTCAAATTTAATTGGTCGCCTAATGGGTTCAGATATTTGGGCATTACTATTACTTCAGAAATTTCTCAACTATATAAAGCAAACTATGGGAAACTAATCGATCAGATTCAGAAAGACTTTGAAAGATGGGAAATTTTGCCCCTTTCCTTCTTTGGGAGAATTGAAACTGTCAGAATGAATATTCTTCCTAGACTACTTTATTTGTTTTCGTCCCTCCCTATCTGGATCCCTGCAACCAACTTCGAAAAGATTCAAAAAATGATTTCTAATTTTATTTGGCAAAAAAAGAAACCTAGAATAAAATTTACACAGCTTACCAGTTGTAAGGCTTATGGAGGTCTAAATTTACCAAATTTGAATCTATACTACTGGGCAGCACAACTACGCGGGGCAGTGGAGTGGCTAAAGCAAAGTAAAGAAACAACATGGCTAACTCTGGAACAAAGTTCATGCTATGATATACCAATACAGGTCTTAGCGTTCTGTTCGAATAAGACGTGGAACAAATACAAAATAGAAAATCCCTGGATGAAATGCACTCAAAAAGTTCTGAACATTGTTAGAAAAAGGATCAACGCCCCCAAATCAATATCTAGAGCTATGAAAATATCAGACTTAATAGATTTTCTTCCAGGACAACTGGATTCAAGGTTTCGAGACTGGGAAAATAAGGATTTAAATTTTATTGATGATTTGTTTGAGGGGGAAATTCTAAAATCATTTACTCAGATCAAGGAAGAATTTGATTTGAGTTCAACAGATTTCTATAGATTTTTGCAGCTGAGAAGGTATCTGATGTCGCACAGAGAGTGGTTACTTCTTAAGTCGCACCCAAGTGATTTAGAGAAGTTTTTCATAAAGGTCAGAAAAAAAGCAAAATGTGATAAAATTGTGTCATATCTGTACAAATACTTACAATTAAGTATGTCAAGGAGTTCTCTTGAGATAAAGGAAAAGTGGGAATTGGAAATGAATAAAGTGATTGAAGACCATGTGTGGGAGCAGATGTGTGAAGACGGGCACAAACTAACCAGTAGCCCAACATGGAAAGAGTTTTTCTGGAAAGTATATATTAGATTTTTCAAAACTCCATTCATCATCTGTAAATTTGATAAGACAAAAACAAATTTATGCTGGAGACAGTGCGGACAAATTGGGGATCACACGCACATTTTTTGGGACTGTCCAAGACTAAAATCATTCTGGGAGGGAATCAGGGGGGAACTCTCTAATATTCTGCACACCCATATTGATTGGGACCCACTGATCTTTATCTTTGGAATACTCCCGTGTGATGTTTTGAGTAAAGACAAAAGATATCTGTTGAAGGTCCTTGTATTGGTAGCGAAAAAAACTGTATCCTGGTACAAACCATTACCCCCTACAATAAATCAATGGAAGGACAGAGTCATACAGGTGTACACAATGGAAAAAATAACCTCGAAGCTAAATCTTAGCGTAGATATATTTGAAAAAAGGTGGGCCCCATTGGTAAAATATTTGAATTTGAAGTAACGATTCCTATTTTGCTAAAGCCATTTATGTACATTTGGATACATAAACATGTTCAAAGAGAGAGAAAAATTGCAACAAAATATTTAGTTAGGTACTAATCTGCCGAGCCATTTTTTATTTTTTAATTTATTTTTTATTTTACTACTTTGTTTTTTGCTGTTCTTTTTTCATCTTATTTTGTTTAAACAAGTGTATTTTCTTCTTGTACTGTAAACATTTGAAACTTTTGATATCACACAAAATATGTGAAGATAAGAATGTGAAGAACAACAATAAACACTTTTGTTCAAAAAAAAAAAGGTAGGACAAATAGTGCAGTCCTAAACACCAGTCTGACAGTGGCAAGTGTGTTTCTCACACAGTGGGGCAGGGCCCGAATTGAGGTCATTAAGTTCCACCTCTGTCCTGCACTACTCCAGTATGTTATTGACCATAAATAGGTTTGTTCTTTATCAATTAGCCTTGGGATGCGTACTGTGGGCCCCTTAGTGGACTTTTTCTTAAGTAAATATTTGTACAGAGCCTTAAAACAAACAAATCAAAAGGGCATTCATAAATGTTTCTTTAATTTATTGAATCCCTTAAAGCAGTACAAAGTAACTTGTACATCTTTTCCGTAGTCCCTCTGGGGGCAATACAAGTGTTAAAGGTCATATATCATGCAAAATTTACTTTTTTGAGCTTTTCATTATTTTTGTTGTAAGAGAGAAAGAAAGGAAAAAAAAAGAGAAAAGAAAGAGAGAAAGAAAGTCCCCGACGCGTCTGTGCTGAATCCGAACAGAAGTCGGAGCTCTTTCTAACCTACTCTGGACACCGCCTGTTCTTTTTTCCTACCCAACGATAATGGCGCGGATGCGCGTTTGGCTACGAGAGGAACAGGACTATTCAGCCTTCCTAAAGAAGAGTGCGCTCGCCAGAAGTTGGAATTTCTTTGCAGGATTCAGCTACTATATCAACCAACCTGATGGATGCTTTATGAACCTGGGCCAGAATCAAAGTGGGTGCATACCTATGTTCCCCGGGTCCTATGTTCCCTGGGTGCGATTTTTTTTTTCCGTAGGTGGGTTGGTACGTCAACCAATCACAAGTCATGAGAGTGAAATGTCATACATATATCAAGCAGCTTAACCCTGACCCTGCCCTAGCCACTAACCATCAAGGATAGTGGGCTGGTGCTTAATCTTAATCAATAGAAGTGGGTGAACATAGGTACCGGGAAACATAGGGCTGACCCCATCAAAGTGGATTAACTTTTATAACCAACGCGAGTGCCATAACGTAAACACCCAATGATGGGGAGGCCAGGCAGAGCGGTGAGTCAATCAAAATGTGTGTTAGCCATTTATGAAACTGTGTTGCACATGTCAACTCCTTATAACTGCATTATGTGAAGTAACTTCACTTTTTGCAGCGATATTTATATTTATAATACTGTAAATGTGGACTGAGCGGAGAGAGGGGCGGAGTTAACTCAATCAAAGCGTCTTGTCTTCCGGGTTTGGAAAATACCCCCACAAAATACTTATATTTCTCTCAAAAATGAGAGAGGTAGGTAGGTAGAGGTACAATATATCATATAAATGTCTATACTTTACTTATTACTTTACTTAGATAGAAATTCAGTAGTCATAGGGAAAGACTATGAATGAGCCAGTACAAAATTTGAACTGCTAGAAATGTTTGGTCTCGCCACTGAGCCACTGTTGCCCCAAATACGCTCTTCATTTGTCATGGAGAAGGGAAGGTAAATGAACCAATGTTACAGTTATTTTATAAATGTATAGCGAGATAATGGACCGTGTTGGTAATGAAAATGGTCAGGTTCAACATTTGTGTACAAATTGAACTCCATCAAAACAAGATGTAATTTCTCAGGTTCGGGGCCATTGGTCACAGATCTCGATCTCTTAAAAGTTCAGTTTGCTTTTTGCTTCATTATTTTCTCCCGAGCCTCAGCACAGCCTCAGAATCCCAATTCCACAGTGAAATGAGTCGCGGCCGATCAATGTCTCCTCAGCAGAGAAAACAGAGCCCTATCTGCTCTCGGTGAGACGCTGAGGACAATTTTAGAAAAACAGATGTCTATGGAAATGAAGGTTTCAATATATTGCAAAGAGAGCAGTACGGGGGGTAGAAGCAGATTTTTATGACTTTTAACACCACATTTATTTTAAAATGCCATCCTTCATAGTCATAAACTACAAAATGGGTCAAATAAACAACTGCAGAAACCCACCAGCAATACATTCAGCATGCAGCCAAAAGAGAATAAGTTGCTGATGAAGCCTCTCTCCCCTTAAACCCACGGTTTAAGGGGAGACACTGCTGGGAAAACCTTTTTCAATTTTAAGGTTTTATTATTATTATTTTTTTCTACCCACAGGCATAAACTTTCCAACATTTTGACGTGACGTTTTTTCTCAGACAGATTTTCTCAATATCTTATTCCTGTCATTTCTTGGATTTATCAAGTTTCGAAAGCCAAAGTTAGATTTTTACTGATATTTTTCACAGATAACAGGCATGTTGGATGGCTAAATAAGATATCCAAAATCCCCTCTGAAAAGTATTTTTTATAACACAGTATGGGCCAGATCTTGTGCCTGGTGCAAGGAGTGAGCAAACTCTAACTGACAAAAGGAACGCACCATATCTTGTGAGTGGCGCTGCATTGCATTATGTGCTATAGGTCAACTGTGGCGTGGTTTATTACAGTAGCACTGAGAGGGGCCTATTATTAGGGCCTCACATTCATTACATCGCGCTGCCTTGTGTTCTTCCTTAAGCATGATAGGCTCTCGCAGGGCAAATTAAAAAATGTATCAACTCCATTGTGAGCTAAACAATGTTCGTGCCTTGAGAGAAAGAGATGTAGCCTAAGGCCCTAAGGCCATGTTCATGTTCACCCCCACAACCCCTCGCCCCTTCCCGGCCGCGGAGTCTGGTTGGAGGAAAAAGTGTTTCTCCACCTCACGTACTTCCCTTTTAAATGCCTGGAAGTCTGAAGCTGCAAGATCTCAAAGTGCGCTCCTACTCAGCGCAAAGTGTTACGCTATAGTCTGCGTTTTGAAACACAGGATCGGGCCCCAAATAATCAACCTGGCTCTATTCATCATTCAAATGATATTGCCAAAAATACAGACACATTTTGATGCCTAAAAACAGACGGCAATGGTGCAATTTTTTACACCTACAATGATACGTATATAAAAGCAATGGAACAGATAATACAAGATTAAACTTCCCTCTGTTCCTTTTTGTTCAATATATGGAAGAGCAAAGTATTGTGTAATGTCATGATGGGATGGCGGATATATCGGCGCTGCCGATATTATCAGTTGATATTTGTCATTTTTTTACATATTGGTATCAGTCCGATATTGGAAAATATCGGCTAATATTTTTTTTTCTTTGAATTATTTACTGTGCCGTAATGTTGTAGCGCACTTGAATGCAGCAGCAGTGTAGACGGGCTGCACTGACCTGACTGGGACAACAGTTTATTCAAATTATCTGAAATAAACAGTGGCTCCTAAAAATAAAGAAACTCCAGCTTAAATTCACACGTCTCCAAAAGAAAGTATGTTTTTACTCAGTTTAAACAAAGTGGAGCGGACACTTGGACACCACAGAGACACAAGTTGCTGCTGTAACAAACTGGACTAAAACGGCCTCCAAGCACATCATTTTGAGTCAGGATTAACATGAATCTTTTCTGATGAATTGTCGCTACATCTTAGGGGCGAGTGTTGCAAAAGTTTCTCCATCCTGAGGCCAGATTTATAACTTTGTTAGCGTAGCATAGCTTCTGACAGGCTAAAGGCTACAACACGCAAGCATTGACTTTGTCATCATGTAGGTTTACTACAGTGATGATCATGGCTGTCTTCACGTTTACTGTGCCCACTTTTGTCATGTTAATGACCCGTGAAAACGAGGCGTTATGTTGCATTTTCACGCATATTTACTTGGATGCATTTGCATTGTTAGCGCATTTTTAATTGAAAACAATGCAGTTCAAAGCTCATGCTAATCTTGTAAAGCTACTGTTTGCCTTTTGCCTGCTCTAAACCAACTCTAAATCTTCACATTCTGGCCTCATAAGTTCAGTACAAGATGCTGTTAAAGTGACATGATGCTATTTTTTGCAATTCCAAAGCTTCATACAGAGCTGCCCTTAGAGACGTTTATCAGATTTGTTTAAAGTTAAAACATGAAACTTAAACATGTTAGGCTACATGTTTAAATAAAAAATACAACAAATAGTAGCCTAGGCATATTTTCAGTGATTCCCAGTCACTGTTTCCCATTAATAGAGAAGATGGGTGAAATATTTAGCCAAAAACAAAATGACATTTCACTCCAACATTGCATTTGGTCTTTTTAATATTTTTCTAATAAAAAGGATTGTTTGTTTCATCATAGTGTGTGAGACAGTCCGGCCCGGATCTACGGGGGGTGCAAGAGGGTGCATTGCAACCCCATTTTGAAATGTTTGCACCCTCAGTTTTAATGGCATCACAATGTATTTTAATGGCGAGAAACTCTATTCGCACCCTTTTGAAACTCGAATGCACCCTCAGTCAGTTTGTTCTGGAGCTTGCGCTGGAGACAGTGAGTCCCAGACATAAAACATTCCAATAATGGAACGACAATATGCGAACTTTACAACATTTGAGTGAGCCTTTCTAGTGATTTTTTATTTATAATAAATATCGACAAATATCGGATATCGGCCACAGCAGCGAGGCAAATATCGGATATCGATATCGGCAGAACATTTTCATATCGGACCATCCTTAATGTCATTAATAAATAAATAAAACAATTCATAAAATAAAACATCATGATTTCAGTATATTGGAGGCCTATGTTCATGGATTTCCACTGTTTGAGTATCGTTGTGTGAGTGATACTTGTTGTAATGATGCTACTGAAACTATACCATCATGAGTTATATACATGTCTATGTGTACATTTGTGTGTATTTGTCTAGCCATTCTACAAACCTGCAAATATCTGGTTTTGGTTTAATATAAAAACTGAAAGAAAACGGCATACACAAATTGTAAATAAGTAGGATGGGTTTTTCCTTCAGCCTGCTCCTTTTGGGCATTGTTTTTTTTTTTTATCCTGGCTTGGTTTAAAAAAACAAAAAACAATTGCTTAAATAAAATAAATAAAAAATAAAACTTCAGTACGACTAAGAGCTCACACAGACAGCCGTAGACCCCTCTACCCATCCATGAACCAAGAAGAGGACATGGACAGACAAGGAGGACTTGACAAGAGCGACGGGGGGTTCAGGGACAACGAGAGAAAAAGGAAAGAGGAATAAATGTAGCGTGAACGACAGCGTGGTGCGAGAGGTAAACAGCACAGTTTGAACCGTGGAGTTGGGCCCAGGAGACGTGAGCTGCCTGACAGAAGAACGCACAGTGCACAGGGAAACACAGGATACAGCAAAGTAGTGTAGAGAAAAAAAAACAAAAAAAACGAGAAGGTTTTACCCTGACCATGAGCCAAGATCAATGGCTCTAAGCTGAACTGAATCTCTTCATGCATTGTCCTTTCCCAACCACTACAGTACAGCCACAGAAAAGACAGATGAGACCGTGCTGCAAGATATAGAAACAATATTTGATTGAAATGCGAAAAAGGTATTATTTCAACAGACAGTTCCATTCAACTAGTTTTTTCACTCCATTTTGCCAAAACAAGACCTTAGAAAGAAGGGGTATTATGCCTAATGATTTCAAACACATCTTACACTTTTTTGGTTAGAAAATGGAATGTTGATCTAAAACAGCTGAAACAAAATATCCAGTAGTTTCACTTCCTGATTTTCACATGAGTACGTTATAGTAAGCCCCTCCCACCCTCCTCCTCAAGCTCCCCTTTGCTGTGCAGCTCTTCCAATAAAGAGGCAGGGGTTCATGCAATTCAAAGATTACTCAAAGATGTGTTGAGTGGGTCAAAACTCAGCCTCAATTATGTTTTTAATGAGAGAAAAACATAGTAGCATGTAAAAAAGTTCTAAAAGGTAGATTTTCCATAATACCCCCTTTAAAAAAAAGATGTTTTTTGTCAGGCCAGTGTGGTTTTCAAACCTGACGTTTTCGACTGTTCACTTCCTTCAGTCTTCCTCAGAGTGATCATGTGATGCTGCAGTGACACGCCTTGTCGGCTGATCTACACAGGTTTTAGCTCTGTTTTCCAACCAGTAAAGTCCGACTTCTTTAATACAGTGTCTCAGGTGTGCCCTGATAATGCCCCCTCATCCCATGCAGGCAACTGCCCCCCTCTGAAGAAGACTGCAGAAGTGAGCAGTTGAAACAGTCGGGTATGAAAACCACACTGGTCCGATTTTCTTTTCTTTCTTTTTTTTTTATTAAAGAAATCTTAAATTAACCTTTTAGGACTACTAAATCAGGAACAAACTAAGAAATGGAACAAAGTTAGGAAACTCATGTATCTCAGTATTATATATATTGTGGCTTTGAACGGTATGAATACACTGTTACAGACTACTGTAATAAGAACAAATTGGCAATATATTGTGCCTATTTGAATTAAAGCCCATGATGAGACTGTGGCCAACTCAACTCTTGAAATGTGACAAAAATGAGAAAAGGGAATTGCTATTTTCATCTCAGACCAATCATCAGGATCATTAGAACAGACAGTAATGACTTTAACATGGTCTTTGTGCGTTTTGCAACCAGATATATTCCTCTGAAATGGAAACTTTATTAACTACAGTACAGTATATCTTTGAATTTCTTTCAAGGAGACATAACATAACACACACACTTTGGTTGTTTCTTCCCGTGCTCCGATGTAACACAAAACTCTCATAATTCTTTTCCGGACATGTTGTAAGCAGGTCTGTGGTAAAGTGTGTTGACCACAGTGCACACCTTATAGTGAAAGCTTGTCATGAAACGGCTAGGCGTATCAGCAAGTAGCAGCAAAAGAGCCGACTGTGCAGAAGTGCCATGGATTGTGATAAAACGAAATCACAACAATTACAGATTGTTAGCTCTGAAGATCGTAAGACAGTCTAATACAGGGCCGCTGTATAGACGCTCACCACACTGAGAGCACTGTGATCGAATGGCGTTGTACAGTGTTTGCGCCACTGTTTTATTAACGCAGCTGACAAAAAATAGCCCTTATTCAATGAGAACGATGAGATAAAAATAGTTATATATATATATACACAGTATATATATATGTATTTATTTGTTTTTTTTAGATCTATGTCTTCTTCTGAAACACTGAACACCAAGAGCCCCCCACCTGCAGCAGAGTGGAGGCATAACAAGAGGCGCTAGAGGAAACAAAAAAAGGAGGCAAGACTCACAGCTAAGCCACACATGCCTCATTTTGTTCTGGCTGATGAAAGTTCACTGGAGAATAAAACAGATTAACTGCCAAGCTCTTCCCAGAAAATGGTGAAAGACTGTTGTGGAGCGGAGGGAGCTGCGCAGGAGGAGGAGGAGGAGCTGACCAGTGCAGGAAATAAAAAGCACAGCAATGCACAACAGTAAAAACACTTCAAAATAAAAGCACACACAACATTTAAAACCAAATGTGAAAAATACATGTGCAAATTTATCATCCTGTGACACAGGGACAAACCCAGGTACTACAATTTCCTCCAAAAACATGCTGGTCAGGTTGGCCAACTGTGGCAGCGTGGCTCAGTCGCAGCGGCTCAGGACTAACACCTGAACACTGTTTCCTTGTACAGTTGTACAATGACAAATAAAGCACTTACTTATGGAAATGTGGCCAATGCGACCGATGATTATCGTGTCATTGTCATTGTAAAATGATTAAAACGTCAAAAAAAATTCGATTTAGCATGATAGAAAACTATGTCATTCATTTCCTTTAAAGGCCACAATTGGTAACGTCAAGCAAGAAAGTCAGTCCACCATCAAGAAAACTTTAGTAGGTCCTTTCAATGTGCTTTGAGTGTCTCTACTGTCTACTTTCTTTCCAATTCCCATTTTTCCTTTCCTTTGCTGTTTAGAAGTACTTTCTGCAACAGCGACAATGTTTACACCGTGTTGGTTAAATCCATTACAGAGTACAAGCTAAAACCCCACACTCAGCTCAGAGAATGTGTGCGTTTAACTTCACAGAAATAGCTTCACTTTGATCCAAATTAAAGCCGCGGTTGTCGACTCTCGCTCGCTCTCTCTCGGCGCCGCGGTTTCCGACTAGCAGCATCAGATAATTCACTTCAATAAACGATTACAAAGACTGTTTCTCTTTTCGCCCATGTGACTCTCCCTATGGGCTTTAATAATAGCTGGTTGTTTGCGCGGGCCCCAGATAAGGTCCCTGCCCCGGTGCACGCTGGGTATAAATAGAGCGGAGTTTGGAGTGGGACTGGAGCGCTCTCAGCTCATCTTCCTGAATGGATGGAGGAAGCTGTTCACTACAATGTTCCAGTTTTAAATAAAGTCGAGTAGTATTAAATATAGAGCGATTATGTAACTCTTGTGTAACATTAGGCCTATTAGATCAAATGTGCTCAAACTGAGGCTTGCGGTAACGTCGGCTTCTTCTTCTTCTTTGGGATCGTGAGTTGGGGCAGCAGCATCACCAATGTCTTTGAAAGACAGAAATCACAATCACATAAATGCTTCATTTTGATTTATTAAATGGACGTAGTTTGTCTCGTGTATCTTTTCATGCAATTTTCTTGGAATTTTCTTTGTAAACATCACGATTCCCACATGGTTTTAATGTTTTGTTTCACACAATGTATGGCGTCATTGAAAAATAAAATACTCACAGTTCTCAGGTAACATTTTCTCCACATACTTTTTTATTCTTACGTGAGTAATTGTTTGGGTCACTACTTGTAATTGGGTAAAATTAGTTCAAAGTAATATTACTCTTACTTGAGTAAATATTGTGGCTACTCTACACATCAACAGTAGGTGAGGTTTGTGATTCCTAAGCCTGTTCGAATATTAACACATTACTGCTGATAACAGCGCCACAATAACACATGTCGCCCTTCGCTGATTGGTTTACCCCACTTCCTGTTTGCTCGCGTATGTTTCGCTCTGGAAAGTAGTTGTAGTTGATGCCGACTCTTTCCAGACTCCATCGCTGGTACAGCAACTAATAATGAGGACAAGAATGAAAACATAGAGGGACTGATGCAAAGGGCATTATGTACATTTACAAAGATCTCAATATAAATGTACAGTCAAGTCTTGACCCAGTCTTGTGAATTGTTTAGTGGGATGGTCTTCTTTGCCCACCAGGACGCTGGGACACTGGTGCACTTTTATTTACAAGGCCAAATGCTTCGGCACTTGTGAAAGTGAGTCAAAGAGAGTCAAATGTTGACTCTTCCCGTTTGTGCTCAAATGATCTTCTGTTGCTTTCTGTTCCATCTGCCGACACCGAGCTGGGAAACAGGGCTTTTTTCTACTCTGCTCCGTCAACATGAATGCTGCAAAATCCAGGATATCAACAGAACGTGTTTCTTTGACCCCCTTTAAATCTGTGCACTTGAGAGGCCCTTCTTAACTTGAAACTGTTTTTCATCATTTAAATCCATTTTAACACTGTCTGTATGAAGTAACCATTCTCCTGCCTATTCTCAATGGGACTTCCAGTTAAATAAAGGATAGATAATTTATTTGGAAATACTTTGGATTCTTCAGATGGATTACTTGGACAGAAGATGTTTTATTGGCTGTAAATTCTGATTGGCTACTTTAACGATACCTGCTTTTCGGTGCCGGTGCCTTAACGGTACTTTTTCCGGTACCTATGTCATTTTAATTCAATTAAAATAACTTTTCCAAACACACTGCGCTTTGATGAAGCAAAATCCTTTTCCCGTCAAAGATCTTTACACAGTGTGAGCGCTCACTCTGCCAATAATACTCCACAAAAACTGTACCAAAAATGTCTAATACAGAGTGAGCGCTCACTTTTCCACAAACAATCTTTGATATTCCCCTCACGCAGCTGCTTGTAAAGTTGTAAACAACAGCTCGTAAACTCAGCCTCGGGTCTGTCGCTAAAGGTAAAGACGTCTTTCTTGTTGTCACTGCTCTGTTTTGTTTTTCAATTTGCCTAAAAACTCAAGTTTCTTATTCAGTCCTGGTTTATAATAACTGGTTTAGTTTGGCCCGGAGTTTTACAACCGGTGTAAGTCCTGGTTTAGTCCAGCCGCAGACCGCGGCTGAACCATCTCTATTACAAACGTTTAGTACGTTATAGTTTTGCTTTGCTCCATTTGCGCTAAAGCGGCTCATTATCAGCGCACACGTTCATGTTGCTTTTCTTAGACTCGCTGCGGGTCATATATTGACGTCTGGAGAGAAAAAGAACCAAAAGAATTTTAGATTTTTGATTCCACCCTCGACTGGAACTTTTCAGTCAGTACCAAGTAGGCACCGTTTAACGGTGTCCATCCCTAGTGGCGAGTAATGAAGTAAAGATCTAAATTTGGCCACAATTTTGTCACAGTTCTAACTTTTCAAATCAACTAGAAGGCTTAGGAAGGTCCATCTTTTTCAGCTAAACTGTAGAAGGTTATGTGACCGAAATTATAATTTGAAGATTATCTAAAATGATTGGATGACATTGTTACAGTGGAAGGACGTGCTTTATCTGCTGTGTCTGTGTTATATAGAAATCCACGGATGAAGCTTCAGAATGTGACTTTGAATTGACATTTTATCAAAGTTAACTTGCCCCACAAAGTGTATTAGAGGAATATCATACCGTACAAAATTTATGTTTTTGACTTTTTTACTGCAGAAGCGCTCCAATCTGTATTGTCTGGATTTGACTGTGATTTCATTGCGTCATAAATCCATAATCCATCACCCGACCCCTTCTGAGGAGCTCTGACATTTCTGAGTTAGTCCAGGATGTAGACTCAAGAAGAGTTTCTATTTTTGCTTTTTGCTGTTTTAGTTCTGAAGCTTTTTCCTGTAATGATTTTTGAAGCCTTTTGATAAACACAACCTTTTGGACATGCCTCTGTTTTCATTCGGTGAGTGTTTCGGTCATACTAATTGTGATGTTTATTGTAAATCTTTAGCGTGTCCTCCAATGGTCGCTAACGTGTTGACATTCCATTGCAAGCAGACATTTTGGTGATATGACATCAGGCTGTTTATGTTTTGAGTCAAAGCTTCCCCCGGTAAGCCTTGACCCCGCACAGTCACAGTCAGGTCTTGTGCGTTAGATCAGTGATTGTCAACTGGTGGGTCGGGACCCAAAAGTCCCAGTTTTTTAGTCAGAAAACCTGGTCACCCTATTGGTAACACATGCGTATTCTAACGCGTTACCTTTATAATATAGTAGCGCAGTAACATAACAGCTACTTTTTCCAGAGGAGTAACGAGCTGACTTACGAGTTACTTTTGAATGTAACGTTACCCAACACTGTCAATGACGTATAGATAAATAAGACCATTAATGAAAGCCCTGTGACAAGGATGAAGGGAGAAGGATTGTATGACAGAAGAACAATCCAAGGTAAAGACAGCCCGGTATTAGTCATGAGAACTTATTGGTGTCTTCTATATTCACAGCAGGTGAAAAGTACACAATTACTATTCATACCTTACACAGTGTATTAGTTTCCGTGTGCAGTCATGGCAGTGAGACCGGTAATGTTGATTATTAAAGGAACTTATAACAGATTATGTCCATCTCTATTGTGCCACTGGTTTCTTGCCTTTCTGCCCTAATGAAGGTAGAAAAACGCTATATACAAGTTGAGACCATTTACCATTTGAGGTTGATCATAAAGCACGAAGACGAGGGCAAAAAGTGTGTTCAAACTATTACATTGAGCTGGGTAATGCAACAACATATTGATCGTGATTGTCGCTTCAACTTTGATTGTATTGCAGACAAAGGAATAGCTTTTTCTTTTATGGTTCATGAGATAGGCCTTTCAAAATAAACCTCGGATTAAACGGAAAATGAATGCTTTTGGCTTCAGTACCTTTTCCATTCCTACAAAGTCCAGACTCTTCACTTGAAACAATAAGCTTTTGTTGCCTTGAAAGGCTGTCGTACTGAGGCTGACGTGATTCTACATTACCTGACAAAAGAAAATAAAAGATTGATTACAGCGCGCCTTTACCGTCGCATTGTTTCAATGAGCTTCTGCAGTGTCAAAAGATCCCGTGTTGCATTCCTTTTTCACCAAGATCTTGTAGGTATTGATGATGGGAGAGTATGACTTGAAACTCAAAGCCTTCTCCAGCACATCCCAACGATTCTCAATGGGGTTCTCAGTGAAAGGGACAGTTATTGAAGCTCTTTGCCACTAGGAGCAAAAGTCCCAACTGGACCTGAGACTTTTCTCCCAGAAGCTGAAGCTGTGGCTAAAGAACAAACAAAAGTGTGAGACAGAACTGTATGGATGGACTTGAGATGTGAAGTGGACAGATAAGTCTCTTCTTTTTACTGATTTTCAATCTTTCTATTCTTTTGAACGCACCTTGAAAAGCCTAACCAGGGATGGGGGCTCCAAATTAGGCTGTGGCTAGATGCCTTTTGCACATCAACCACTGAGTTGGCAGTGTTTTTCCCTTGTTAAATAAGAAATGAAATAAAATATAAAAATGATTTCACAAATGTATAAGTTTTCGAACCTCAATTATGCAAAAGCTTTGTTTTGTTTTGTTTTTTTTCATTTATTGTTTTATCTTTTATTTCAAGATCATTTACATAGTATATTCTCACTGAAGGCATTGATTTATGAATGAACACATATAAGTAAGTAAGTGCTTTATTTGTCATTGTACAAGCGTACAACGAAATAGTGTTCAGGTGGTAGTCCTGAGCCGCTGCGACTGAGCCGTTGTGGGTCAACCTGACTATGTTTTTGGAGGTAGAGGAAACTGCAGAACCTGGAAGAAACCTGGCTGGCTGCATTCAGTCTCCTCTGATCCTCTGAAACGGTGCAGCGCCTCCTGGGTTTGTCCCTGTTTCAGAGCGTGGTGTCCTGCACTGGTCCGCTCCTCCTCCTGCGCAGCTCCCTCCGCACCACAACAGTCTTTCACCATCTTCTGGGAAGAGTTTAGCAGTAAATCTGTTGTATTCTCCAGTAAAGGTCTATTAACCAGAACAATAGAAGGCATGTGTGGCTTATCTGTGAGTCTCGCCCGGATACCTCGTCATTCGTCCCTTTTTTGTTTCCTGTAGCTCCTCTTGTGACGCCTCCACTGTGCTGCTGGTGTGGGGGGCTCTTGGTGCCTCTTCAGTGTCTCAGAAGAAGAAATGTGTTGGTCTCAAATGGGTTAAGCTGATAAGCTAACTGTTTACTGTTTAAAAAGCTGCGTTCTTCAGGGTCATCATGGACTCTTTGCAGTAAGAAAAATCCACTGATCCCCACAAAACACGGCAAAGACATACAAAAGCATCAAGTAAAACAATGTGGAACAGAAACCGCAAATGCAGTTCACAGAAAAAGACAAAAAATTCAGCTGTACCGAAAGAGAGGGAGGTTGCTGTCCGTTTAAATGTACACATTGCCAGGGGTGCAACTACCCACTTTCTGGGGGGTATGCAGACACAAAGCCGGCGCCCCCTACCCCCGGGATTTTTTTGGAGAACTCCATTTATTTACAGCCAGTGATCAGCTATCAGCTAAAGAATGTAAAAAAATAATATTTGTATATTCAAAATGTAGGCCTACTATAAATAACATAAATGTGTTGCAGTTTGTTACAGTGTCAAGTTATATTTCCATATTTTCTCAAAGTAATATGTTATATTCCTTAGTTACTGAAAAAAGAAATATATTTTCGTAACCCGTTACTTTTGTAATACGTTACCCCAACACTGATAGTCTACTACGCAGTTGCAGCAGTAAAACTGTGGTTTTACTAGTAGTTTAAGCTAACCTGAATATTTACAAGCTGGCTCCTTGTGACGGCCAACACTTGACACTAAACACACACATTACTTACCCACTGTTTTTCAGCCACTTCGAAAAGCTTTCTTTTCATACCTACGCAATCTTTCTTCTCCTCAATCTTCCGTTTTCTGTTTTGCGCCCCCGAGGACTTCTTTTTTTTCTGCCTCTCCATCTCTAGGTCCTTGTTACCCTGGCGCCACGAGTGAATAACGATTTCCTGTTGTTGGTGCAATGGGGCGCCAATGTCAAGTGCTATGAGGAAATGGCCTATGGGTCTCCGCTGTCGCTTGCACGCCGAGTCTGACTATATTTAGTCAGACTCGGCAGTTAAGACGGCAGTTAAGGGGTTAAACAAGAAAAGTTGTTTCAAACTTTTTTTGTTGGCGGCTGTTTCTTCAAAACCTTTGCTTTGGTTACTGCTTTGCACTGTTGACATTTTCTCAATGATATGAACCAGAAATAGTTTTCACTCCAAGCTGTTATAAACCATTTCAGAGAAGACTTTATAAGACTTTATAGAGTATAAAGAGTGGCACTTTTTTGATTCCTACATAATCCTTCCTTCATAGTTTAACATCTTCAATAAGAATCACACAATGTAAATGTTGTTGAAAATAAAGAAAAGCCGATACATTAAAAACATTCCAAACTTTTGACGGATACTGTATGTCCACTTTAAATAAACAGACAGCAATTAGCACTTCCAATTTCAGGCAGTAATTTTCAAGCCGGTGTGTCTTGATGAACAAGTCTGCAGTTGTTGGGATCAATCATGTTTATATTTACCGCCTTAATTAAACACACCACAGACAAGTCTCCAGAGTAAAAAAAAAAACCCGGCCTCTACAAACACCAGTCTTGCTTTAGCATTGCATTACGTGGGCTTCGAGCGTGAAAACACATTCATTAGCCGGGTATTACTCCACAAACCCACCGCTCTTAATCTGATCGGTTTCAATGAGATTCCCTGCTCAAGCATTCAAAGTCGTATCGCACACGAGGAACAAAAACTCAAAAAGCTGTCAGTGTGAAATACAGCGCAATAACCGCAGAAGGCTAAATGCTAACGTGTTCACCGGGCAATGAATATTAATGGTCCCCAATGAAGAAACAACACACAACTCCCCGAGGGGTCGTAACAAGTGCGAGTAAATAAAATAGGCCAAACGTGGAGCGTGAGGAGTTTGTGTTGGGCTCGTAAACACGCGCAAATTAAAAGGCTGCCGGAGCCGAGAGTGTGGCCTTATGTGCCCTCTCAAAAATTGGTAACAAGCTGCACTTCTGAAGCTGGAGGTTTCTGGGATCATTTAAACAAACGCATAATTGGAGCTTTGTAGCTTATTCAACAAAAATCAGCAGGAAAGTTTACTTTGGCCAGGTTGTTATTGTCACTTTGGGCAAGACACTTCCCACATATTTCTTTATTTCCCACTGCGATATACAAAAATATATATTGCCATCTGGATTCGACTAACTGTGCCCAAAGAATGAGATCAGCCGACGACCTGAACATCCTGAATGACCAGGTTATTCTATCAATGGATTTCTTCTTCCCTGATGGCAATGCTGGGATTCATGGTGGCTCACATTGTGAAATGTGATAGTTGACCGATGGCAAACTCCGCTTTACAGCCTGAAAATGGTATTAAATGCATATCATTATGTGGACGTGGCAAATCTGCATGTGTGGATGGGTTTGTCAGGGCTGGAAACAAGACTAAAACTAGAAAACAAGAGCCAAACTTTGCTGATCCACAAGGGAATTTAGCGATGGATCAGTAACAACAGCAAACAGCGGTAGAATATGAATAAAAGATGTAGTAAGAAGGCAAAGAGCAGCAAAAAAGGCTTAGGTACCAACATGCAGACTTGCACACACTTAGAAATATCTAAATTACACTTTCAGATTCCGTCGCAGTCAGAAAACAAGAGAAATCGGGTACAGAGGCTTTAAGACCCTCTCCCGGGCAAACAAACCAGAAAATACCTCGACTTTAGCCTTGGCGCACATTTAATGGACCTTTGAAGCGAAGCACTTCAAAGCAAAACAGCATCTTTTTAAAATGATCCCGTCTCCCAAGGCCTTCTTTATCCTACCTGCCGACTAAAAACATCTTGAAGGACCACAAGTGAATCGATGTGAAAAAATAAATAAAACATCGCCAGGTTGTAGAGACATCACAGACGCAATGCGTAGGACAATCAAGGCTATTTTTACCGCTCTGACAGTGGAAAACATCTATTACAGCGGCTGCCTGTGGCCCGGTGGGTACCGCGGCCTCCCACGCGCCACTTCAGCCTGTCAGGGTGAAAAAGTCAGAGCTGGTATTTGGAAATATGGAACACTGTAACAGGCAAAACAGTGAGTGACTGCGACGGAGAGACGCGAGTTTTATTGTGGCGTCTCTTCACTGAGTCGTCTGACGCTGATGTAACTTGGCTAACAAGAGAGAACAGACTGGCATCTTTGTGGCGAGATTAATGTCACAACCATTTTTTCGGTTTATGGTATTCCTCTTCACTACATCAAATCCGAATGAATAAAAGGATAAGGACACATTTGCTATAGATTACTGATATAAATATACAACAAAGCTCAGACATCCACGTGGTTAAATAATTGATTCTTTGCCATCATTTTTGAATATAGATTTGGATGAATCTCGAAGCATCAGTCGCCAAGATATGTCCCGCTGCTTTCATTGATTGGATTCATATGAGGAAAAAAACGCACTTTATGCGTAAAATTTCAAGTTGCCTCTATTTCCAAATCTGAAAAATAGAGCAGTGTCTAAAATTGGGTTCATTTTAATGATTTTATACTATTTTATTTCAGGGGCCTTAAAGTGATAAGTTTTTACAGATTGCGAATGAGTGACCGCCTGGTCCTAAAGTTTGAAGCAAAGTCATATTAAATAATAACATTTGCCTCCCTTTCCTGTGAACCGGCCTGTCAGGTCCAATCAGGAGCCACGGGGGGAGGGAGCTTGATCGTTTACAATTGAAAGATTGTTCTTGCTCTTCTCATTTTGCGAACTAGGAGTGTCTCTGAGGTTCAATCAAGAGGGGAAAGGAAGGACTCGATTGTTTACTTTAAAATTTCACTCTTACTCTCTCATCACGTGGCAATCTTACAGACTTATCACTTTAAAACTCTCAAAAGAGCAGGCCACACTTTGTCAATGCCTTCTGTAGGTGATACCTAGTTAATGTTGTCAGCACAGTGTAAGAAACATGCATTTAGAGTAAACTAGAACCTCAGAATTATTATTAGTTTATTGGGTTTTTCAAAACTGAAAAATATAGCAATATCATGATGTATGTACCACAAGATTACGATGAAACTATGCCTTTATTTGCCCGATGATGAAAATACTGGGTTTTGTCATTGACTGTCTTTAACCATACCATGATGATATTATTGTTATTTGCACTTAGGGGGTCATTTACTTTAGCGTTTTAACAAGTACAAACCCGTGAGAGTGTGCTAAAGTGGAGGAAAAAGCAAGTGCAGGTGATATTTGCATTTCTAACTTAGTGCATGGGTCCTCATGAATTTATTTATTTGGTCGGAACAGTACATGTTAATAAACATACATGGGTCTCATTCATGTAAACAAGCCACACCGGATTGTAGCCATGGGCTAATTTCCATCAGTCATCCCCCATGCGCACTCTCACATTCATCCTGGCCTGTTGTACATGTTTTTTAGTGGTAGGGGAAGCCGGAGTACCCGGAGGAAATCCACAAGACACGGGGAGAACATACAAACTCCTCACAGAAAGGCCCCGTCCAGGTGGGAATCGAACCCCAGACCTTCTAGCTGTGAAGCACGAGCGCTAACCGCTGTGCTACCGTGCCAACAAATGAATATGCCAAACGCCAACAAACGCAATTTTGCCACTATGCGCAAAATTTGAGGTGGGGAAAATTCATTTTGAGTTCATTTATCTCAACTATGTGCAAAGTAAAACTGCGCAAGAAATTAGTACGTTAGAGAAGCAGGTGTAAACGTTTGTGCAGAACAATATAACAATATAATGCAATTTGCACCAATGTGGCGTTCTAAACCTTATCAAATGTTTGTATCTGGCCATGTTTGATGATCACCTCTTCCTCTCATTCTCGGGTGTCTCCAAAGTGCAAGCCTGAGTCCTGCTGACTCAATATTCATGGAGGAGTGTATGATCAAAACCTCTTGATTGTCGGACATTTAGCAGCGCTGATCACTGATCATTTTTCATACACGTCCCAATTTAGCACCTGGCTTAGCAAATGAGGCCCTCAGTGTTTAGTGATTGTGCCAAGAACAAGTACCTGTAACTAAATGTAAAACCTTCACGCCTCCATCCATCACTATTCAAGTTAATGGCCCATCGTAGTGTATCCTAAGACCGTGAGAGAACAGGTGAAGATTTGCGGCCTGTATTCGGTGTGAGTATGAGGGGGATTGGGGAGCCATTTGCAAACATGAAATATGCATCGCCCCCTGACTGACGGGACACTCACTGTAGCTCCGGGATGCAGGGATTTTTCTGCCGTATTGGTTTGCAAAATAGAAGATGTGACAGAATTTCAGATGAGTTGTAGCTCCAATAGTTGTGGCCACACTTTCCAATACTTGACTAGCACTTCTAAATGTAGTAAAAACTGTTGGACAAAATATAAATCATCATTAGAGGTTTTGGCTTCGCTGTCTAAAGAGAAACTCTGAATAAAACAAAAATTAGATGGTTCGCAACTGGTAAGGCAAGTTAAAAAATGTTGCCACAAAAAAATGTTTAATGAGCATTAAAGAAGCCTGGAAAGCTGAAGTCATGTTTAAACACAACCTGAAAACAGTCATCTCAACAGACTGGTAATGTGTCTATGCTTTTTCACTAGTTTAATTAATGCTATAGGTTTACACATAACGACGACGTAACATTCGTGATCCTCGGTCACGAATGTTACGTCGTGACCGGGGCAGAGGCTTCACGCTCCGTCTCAAACTGTTGCGCTCTGTTACCATGTGTTACGATTAATGGCGTGAAGTATTACGCACGGCAATCAATATTGTCCCGCACTGCTGCGCACTGGGAATAGTCCCGTCCTGTCCGGAAGAATGTCAATCGGGCGAATGTGGTCCCTATAACTGTATAAATAAATATAAATACCCCCACCTTAACCGAGTGCATTTTCTCCAGTTTAGCTTTACCCAAATCTAAGAGTTTCTTGAAAAAAGTGTCAAAATACCGAACAAAAAGGAGAAGAAAAAGTAACAAAAGAGCAACAGCAAAATGTCTAAAAAGTAAGATGAAAAAAGCACTTTTCATACCGAAGGGTGTCACAAAGTGCTTTACAGATTACAACATTTAACACAATACGCCTGGCATCCTATATATATATATATATATATATATATATATACATACACACACAGATATATATATATATATATATATACATACACATACATACACACATATATATATACACATATATATATATATACAGATCCATTTAGTTATGAGTTTTGTAGGTCTTAGCTTTACACTGGCCTATAGGCAGTAACCTTTTAGATTTGGGTTAAGCTGATACAAAGATCAGAGAGAAAATGCTCTTGGTGAAAGCGGGGGTTAAGAGGATCAAATCGCTTCCATTTTTGCTTGCAGTATATCGTCAGAGTTTATGCAAATTAGCCATGAGGACTAACAAAAACTGTCTAGGCCGTATTGTTACAATAATAGTTAAACATTGAGAAACTGTGACTGGTACATGGCTTTGCTTCTGATTTGTCCTGTTTAACCTGCATCACTGCTACACGCCATGCTGCACGCTCCCTCCATAGGTGCTGCTCGCTGCCCTCGCCACTGGCGCGTCACGGATTTCTATCATCTTTGAGCGCAATGCTGTAAGAATGCTCTCACACTGAGTTACGACTCACCGCTAGGACTGGGTACATGATACCAGTTTGGTATTGGAAAAAAGTTTAGGCATTACTGGTATTGAAAGCAGGAACCATATATATATCTTTTTGGATCCAAAAAGACACAGAAATTACTAATGAACATCTACCTGCTGAAAAAAAAACAGATTCCGGTGTCACCTCTAAAGAATAGAGCTCGCTGCAATGAGACAAGAGAACACAGAGTGAAAGACAACAGCCTCTCCAATGGCCGACCTATACATCCACTCCTGACTGAGTCCAAATGTTTCTACTGTAGGAGAAACTGATCCAGCGTTTACTAATAATGGAGCCTTGTGGTCTCGCAATCAGACCATAAACCTCTTTCCAGAGCACTGCAATTTGATAATTAAATGTGCCCCCCTCATCTGTCAAACCTGATGCATCAGCGCTCGTCCCGCCCGAGTGAACCTGGCAGAGGCTGACAACACAAACACACTGTGCAAACTCCCAAATCCAGTTAACCTTGAGTCGAAGAAAGACGGAGCACAACGCTGGACACTGTCTCTCCTCATGCTGGAGAAGCTGTGTCACTAAAATGTCCTCTTCATAAACCCGTTTGTCATAGATGCAAAGTTTGTGCCAAGTTTGATTCATAGCACATCAGTGTAATTAGGCGGCATGCTCTTGAGTTCTCTGCAGGCTCTAAATGACTTTGAAGCAACACCAGACGACAACATTGCGCATACTAATTCATTTACCGCGCCCTGATAGCACAGTGTTAGGATGGAACGAGCAATTATGTAGGCCTGCCACGACAAAAGAGTTGGAAGTTTGATATATTGAGGCATGAAAATATTGCGATAAACGATTTTATTGAAGAACTTTTAATGCCACAGAAACTCACGCTAAAACAGTGCGGCCCAGAATGCGGCTCGGGGGCCAAATGCAGCCCCGCAGACCCATTCTTAGTGGCCCTGCAACCCAGCTCCCGTAAGGTGCACAATGTTGCTGTGTCCCTGGGCAAGACACTTCACCCACCTTGCCTCCAGTGTCTGCGTACATTGGTGCACGAATGAGAGAGTGAGTGGGTGAGTGGTTCCTGACTGTAAAGCGATTTGGGCCTGATGAAGGTAGAAAAGCGCTACATAGTTTGAGACCATTTACCATTTTACCCTTTCTTAATGAGTTGGCACACTTTGCCAAAGATGGTAGTTTTTACTGAAAGTTTCACAATTCTACATGATTATAAAAATTAAGTATTACATTATCATTATCACAAAATAGGACAACAAACGCTAATAAGTGTACACACGATAAATACTGAGCCCAAAAATCTCTCGTTTATCTGTCATTTATTGAACAATATAAACACGTCAATATAGTGACAGCCTATTTGTGTGGTAATGAAGCTCAACCTGGAAGACGTACCTGCATTCTTCATTCAACGCCTAATCAACGGCAGCCTTTACCGATCATAAAGTCACGGCCCCAGCTCAAGCCGCATCTTCACGTCAGCCAATCATCGCGGCTGTTCATCCTGCTTCAGCCACTCATCGCCCAGGATCCCCTTCTTAAGCTCCCCGGTCAATCACTCGGCCGTTTCCCTGCCATGCTGCGACCCTCCTCCGCCCCTCCTCCGCCTGGCCTCTCCTCGGCTCTGCTCGTCGTCGTCAACTGGCCGCCCCGGGTCTCGTCCTACCACCACCAGTGTCCGGGCTCCGGGGGAAGGTTCTGGCTATCATCCATCATCTAAGATTTTGACCCAAGACCTTTTTTATAACTTTGTTTTGCGTTGTAAGCATCCATACTTTGGTGTTGTGCTGTCTCTTTGCATGTGGACCATCACTGCAGTGTTCATGGTTATATTGTAAATGTACATCTTTGTGTTCTTTTTGCCAATTGTGGTCTCCACATTCAACACCACATTAAGACCAGTCTAGGACACACCTACGTAACAAATCATGACATTTCCATACTATGACGGGTACCCTGATGCTTGTATGGTCATGATTATCTTGTCTTATGTGAGTCAGATGTGTAAATATTGTATATATTGTGTATATATTATGTATATAGAAATGTTGAGCACATGTAAAAATTTCCCGATTTATGTTGACATGTATCATGTGTCTCTGAATTGTCCGAGTGGCGCAGAAGGATTATAATGACTAATAATGTTGTATGAAAAAAGGGCTTCCATATTGTTTTGTTACCTTTTTTTAAATTAGGCAAAACTCAATTTCAGTAGTTCAGGATGATCTACACATTTTACAAAGTGCTTTCTTTTTACAAGATATCCCCCTCTTTTCTTCCCATGATCAATCCTGTTTGTCGTTCCCATTCCGTCGCTGCACTCCCTCAGATTAGGCGGTGGTGGCGTCAGACCAGGATTCATTTGGAAGAGGCTGGACTTTCAGAGCACGACTCGCTGTGTGGCCCCGTGGCTTTGGACTGGGAGCGTGACACGGACCACCGGAGTCGTAATGCTGTCACGCTGCAGCATTCAGCATCCAACGGACTGTCCGCGGTTTACAGAGGACGCGGTGATAAGGCACAATGGTGAGGTGTCACTCATGATTTTTGTAAATGTAAATCACTGGCACCACATAACATTATGTAATAGAAAGTGTAAATGATTTGCTAAAGATGCTGCATGGTCATTTGGGTGCAGTGTGGCTCTCGTCCGTCTCAAGCGCAAAGTCTTATCTCGACTTGCCCCCTATCTCTCCCTTGAGAGATAAGGAGCTAAATGTCGCCAGAGAGCCAAACTGACCTGCTCATGGATAAAAGACACATACATATAGCATATTATTTCCACCACTGCTACTGTAGGTGTGGACGATGCCACAAAAAGTTCTATAAATGCAAAGTCATCATTTGCAGACACAATGGGAAGATGTTTAACCACGCTACATTCTTGTAGGATGTATTTCCAAGTAAGCTGGTGATATTTTTTGTCACATGATGCAAAAAGTTTGTATAAATATCTTCAATACCAGTGCGTGTTTTACGGAACAATGGAAATACGTCTGACCACACTGGGTCTATAGACCTGTTGAATGTGGGAACGAGTTCAATGTGTTGATGAAATTATGGAACCAAAACCCACAGAGAATCAGGCGACGTTTGACTTTTACCGTAAATCATTTGCCTACAGGGTTTTAAGCGCATAAAAGAAAACAAAGTTGGAGAACAACCAAGGGCCATTGTAAAAGCAGTTTAGCTCACCGACACTTAATGCTAAACCATTCTCCCTCCAGTGGTTAAAGGCACAAAGTGTAACATTTTGGCTTTCCCTGCTGCCAATTACAAAACGTGCTCCTAATGCAGGGGCCACGTTGTTTTTTATTATTTATTTATTTATTATTTTTTATTTTGTTTTAACTTGCCAAGAGGGCCAGGCCATGGTTAGAATTAGGTTGTTTCAAACAAGTATCTCAGATAGACTGTACTTGCCTAAACACATTTAAAAAAAAGTAACACAATAGCTGCAGTTCTGCATTATCTGAAGACATATACATCTTTCCCCCGTTGTAGGCAATGCATATTGGGCTTCATCATTGTTTGCGGGCCAGATTGAAGGATTAGACGGGCCACATTTGGCTCCTGGGCTTTAGTTTGGCCACACCTGAGCTAGACACAGAAAACTCTGTTTTTGCAGTGGGTAATCAGCGACTGGATTTGAGACGAGCTGGAGATGTCCCTGCTTCCAGTAAAGTTACAGTCAGTTCACTACTGATGGATCTGTCTCCATGGTTACGTATATATTCTATCTAGAAAACACAACAATCACAAACCCTAAGAAGACTGAAATAAAATTGGTCCTGGAGCGTCCTATGAGGCCACCAGGACGGAAAGCAAAGTCGCCAGGGCTCATATGGCCGCTCGGTCACTGCGAGGTCACATACGCACAACTTTTTTTCTTGTTCACATAAAAGTAGCATAGTGCACCTTTAAAAGTTATATGTGATAAAACGACTAAGAATATTTAAAAAAATAACAATGCCGGCAAGCGACCTCTGAAAACCAAGATGGTGTATAGAAATGACAACATTGGTCTCTCTCCCTCTCTCTCGCCTGTGTTTAATGGAGGTGAATATGAAAACTAAAACCCACAAGTTATAATGATGCATCAGTTATAATGAATTTACAAAGCCAGGAAAATAAAAGAAAGTTAATATATACCTAATCAGATGGGACAGACTTTAAAGCCACAGAGTCAGCAACAGTTAGAGCTGTCTAAATCCAACTCATACAGATGACTTGGCAAAATCGAAAAAAGTAGGACATGCAGCCTATGGGACAGAAGGAAAAGGCATAATTGTCTGCGCGGTAGCACCAGAGGGACAGGTGGTCACCCATATTCCAAAAGCAGCTCGTGCAGACACTTTACCTTGACCGCCTCGATGTGCGTGACCCCGTCGAACATCATGTCGTTCACGGTCACGATCTGGTCGCCGACCCGGAGCCCCTCCCTCTCCGCCGAGGACCCGGGCTCCACGAGGGACACGTAGATGCCCACGCCGTGCTCCGCGCCGCCCCTGATGCTGAACCCCAGGCCCTCGAGGCTCCGCGCGCGCACCAGGGTCACTTTACGCACCTCTCCCAAAAACGGCCAGTCCAAGAACCCCCCTCCTCCTCCTCCTCCTCCAGTGCTCTGCTCCTGGACGCAGGTGACATACTTCTGCAGCGCCAAGTCGTCTCCCTCCCCGTACCCCTCGGCCGTCCCGTTACTCGCGAGGAGCTCCGGTTTCAGGTAGAGCCCCTCCGAAGTGTACTGGTCGAACAGCAGCTGGTCCGAGCGCGGGATGACGAGGCGCAGCATGGGCATGAGCTGCCGCTTGGCGCCCGTGTTCAGGATCACTTTGAGAGTTTGCACCAGGTCGTACACGTTCCTCTTGGCGTGGTACACATTGAGGCAGTGGATGAACTGCTCGCGCTCCACGTCGTCGAGGAGCACGTTGAGCGAGTTGTGGAGACGGCGCACGTTCGCGGAGAGCGCGCGTCCGGCCGAGCCACCGCTGCTGAGGCAAGAGGTGTTGAGCTGAACTTGCTCCAGGTCAGCGCTCATGCCGCCAGCAGCAGTGAGGGCATTTCTTCCTGGAGGAGTGCGCGGGGCGTCCCGTTTGGAGGAGTATTTCAACAGGTGCTGCGCGCTGGACTCGGAGATGGAGCCAGCAGCGACGAAGCGCCGAGAGTGTCCACGGATGCGTTGGGCATTTTTCAGAAAGGTCTAAAACACATTTGCTTTCGAGGTTTTTTTTTTTTTTCTTTTCTTTTCTTCTGCCGCGCAGTGTCGGCCCAAAGTTGTTCAAGAATCCTCAATAGCGTGTTAAAAATGAGGGGTACAGCTTCAACAAGGAATCCAAAGATGCCTCTACAGTCTTCACAACAGCGTGTAACATTTCCAGCTGCTGAAATGCGTGCGTAAAAGTTCCCCCCGTGTGAACCGCTGCGCTGCGTAACAGTCCAAACAACACGCACATGAGCGTCTTATCCAAACACGTCCTCTTCACTCGCGCTTTTGAATCTGTAATTCCGAATCAAGCGCGTCCTTCTCGCATCGTAAAGCAAAAAGTGTCCGCGCGGATGCCAGTGGTGCACCGCGTGTGGCTCCCCTCTCCTCTCCTCTCCTCAGCTGCGCGCGGCGACTGGCAGCGGCGGAGTCGGACACGCTCAGGACAGGATGTGACGCAGAGGAGTGTGTGTATGTGAGTTGCCTAGAAACTGACATTACTCTCTCCTCACACTGTTCTACGGTGATTATTTTCGGCGTTCCATTAGGTGATGTAAGGCACAGGATACACGAAAAACAGGAAGCTTTTTTTTCATGTTTTCTTTTTTTCTTTTTTCTTCTTTGCGCAAACTATGAAAGAAAGACAGCGTGTTAACCGAGTGCATTTTCTCCAGTTCGGCTGGCCTTATCTAAATTTAAACGTTTCTTGACTGGAGAGCTGTAGGCCAGTGTAACGTCTCATTTGAAAGCTAAGACCAACAAAACTGATCAAAACTGATCTTTTTCCTCGCATTGATGCCATGTCGTCGGCACTGTTTTGACTCCTTCTTTCATCACAATGTTTCCATCGCTCTTTTGTGGCTTTATTGTAATTTTTTTGTCACGTTTTTGTAAATTTTTTGTAATGTTTTTTTGGTTTCGCTTTCATCCACTTTATTTCAAGAAGCTTTTAGATTTGGGTAACTGGAGAATATGTGCTTGGTTCAGGTGAGGTTTAAGAAGTTAAAGGCCCTATACCTGATGTTTTGATTACAAACAATGAAAGAGGAAGCCACTAAATGTACAACTAATTCATAACTTTTCTATATCATATTTGATATAGAATTCGATTCTTCACAGGGACGAGTTAATCGGCACATTTCGCAACTTGCGAAACTTTTCGGGGTCATTGTCACAGAAATACTTGAAAACTCGCCTGAGAGTTCACGAAATCGAAAGGCTTTGTAATTCGATGGACAGTGTTTAATCCCACAAATGTCGGGATTTACATCATTCTAAAGGAGGACGAAACAAAATCTGCTCCACTTGTAGAAAAAAAAAAATCAGGTCGTGCGCCTTTAATCTAAAAATACATGTTTACAGTGATTCTGAAAGGCCACGTTCAGATAATCCTTTAGACTTAGAAGTGCTGCATTCCAAAAAAAAAAATGGTGACTAAAATCCAAAAACCCAAAGGTTAAAACCCAAAACACGCACCATATGTTAGTCCTCCAGCTTAGTGCCATAAACCATAAACCTGGCTCAAAAGCCGAAGCCACATCCCCTGGAGCTGCATCATGGCTGCTCACCGCTCCAGACATGCCTCCCCACGTAGAGGCAAATGCAGAGGACACATTTGGATATACAGTGACAATAAAGTCAGATTCCTCTCTAACTAAATAAACAAAACTTGTGTAAAGTAACAGCTCCATGGCCAACATTGTTCCACACTGTCATCAGAGGAGACGCACCTCACATCAAGATCATTTTGTACATGGTGAGAAATACACAGCAACAAACATATTGCCGTTTCAAGTGGCAACACTGTCTGTCTGAAGTCAGTGGGTTCAATTCAGTGAGTCAGAATTTACCATGGCCTGAAAATGTGATTGCAAATACCAAGCTGAGCTTCCATAAACATGACTCATTTATCTCATTTGTTAATTATTATTTATTTATTTATTTATCCACATAAGATGAAGCTGCTCCTTGTTTAAATTCATTTTGCACACAAGATTGTGTGTTGGAACATCTAAATTAATGTTGTTCATGGGATAGCTTTAAGATAGCTTCTCAACTGGAGATCAACTGTGTAACGCCTCATTTGAAAGCTAAGACCTAGAAAAGTCATTTTGTCACGTTGCCGATGCCGTTTTTTCCCATTTTTGAAGCGTTTCTGTGGTGTTTTCGGCTCTTTTTTGTCACGTTTTCTGTAGCCTTTTTGTTGCTTTTTCGTAGCTTTTTTTGTCGTGTTTTCGCCACATTTTTGTCACTTTTTTGTTGCGTGTTCATCCTCGTTTTTTGGCGTTCTTTTTATTTTTCAAGAAACTTTTAGATTCGGGTAAAGCCAAACTGGAGAAAATGAGCATGGTTCAGGTGAGGTTTAAGAGGTTAAATGTAAACACAATGGAGTTCTTTAAAAACATGCTTCTCCTTTTGCATGATCATTTTGAAAAACAGAAGAGCAAAAACAATATTTACGTACAATTTTCATGTTATTAAAGTGCCCAACTTCAAATCTACTTTCGGTAATAAAGTACAAGTACACCAATTCTAAGACTTCCCTAAAAAGCACGTTGTTTCCGTTTACAAGGCCTTTCAGTCCGGTGCTCTCCGTTTGACTGGAATAAGCTGAGAGGGGGCTGTGGCCAAAAGTGTGGTCTGGTCCTTGAATATTAAAGACCGGTCCGGACCATTGCGGACCATGACCTCTAGGGGCGCTGTGCACTGGTCCGAGTGCATGGTCCCGTGTGTGGCAGGAGAGAGTGGTCTCTATCAATATGTTTCGATCATTTTCAGGAAAACCAACAATTTGTGTTTTATAAGATTTTTTATTTCAAAATCATATTATCATTGATGTTTTAAACATTGCTCTATATTCATTCCAACCAACTGAAATACGTGAAATAGCAAAATTACAATATTTTTTATTTTTTACTGTACTCATTGGGACTGTAGACAATGTATACTGACATTCTGCTAGAGAGAAGTTGTGTGGTGTAATGGGTTCCGTGCATCGCTGGGATCCTAAAGATTCGTAGTTCGAATCTGACCTCAAGACGCACTCATGGTTTGGAAATATGTTTTTTTACGATTGCCGTGCAGTTTTTAAAATCTCCAAATAAATGTAATTACAAAAATGCATTTATTTACGGGATCAGCATTTATGTTTTTCCCAGTGGGTTCCCGGTCAAAAAAAAAATGTGAGATGATTTAATGTGGCTCCCTGTAGAGCATGAATTTTTGAGAATATATATTTTTTTAAAGTAAGTCTCTAGCCCATTCCTGTTCGGAGTTATGGATTTTTTAAAGAAATAGCCAGAATGCTCACTCCAGCCACTAGGGGGGAGCTTAAATTTAAAAAAGGAAATAATTCCAAACGTGTCCAGCAGAGGTCACTGACATAATAAAAGATCAGGATATAAACAGCATATAGCCAAGGATTGGACAAGAGGAACTGAAGCTCCAACAAGGACTGGACGTTCTGCGATCTTGGCCGTCTTCTCAGGGCCTCCCTTCGGCCATGGGTCTCTATAGCCTGTCCATCCATTCGAGTGTATCTCTCCTTCTGTGGTTCTCCCCAAGGTTTCTCCTTTCTCCCGCTGGGTTTTTGAGTTTTTCCTCGCCGTGCTGGAGAGTGTAAGGACAGGGGACGCCCTCACCTGCCGCCGACGCTTATTTACTTAATTTGCCTGAACTTTACATTGCCTTATTTGCTGTTCTGTTTTATTGCCTTAATGTTTTGTGCAGCCCTGTGAGGCAACTCCTGTTGTGATATTGGGTTATTCAAAACCATTGATTGATTGATTGATTGATTGATGTGGTAAATGGTCCGTCTGCCCCTCAATAGTAGCTGCCTTCGAGTGTGGAGTAAATTAATAATGACTTCATGTAGCACTTTGAGAAACGTGTGCCACAGGCTGATAAAGCAGAGCAAAAAGCTGTTGTTATTAATTAGGCCACAGCCCTTTATAATATATGCAGCCCACCAAACGAGTTCAACACCCCTGCTTTAATGCATGTTGTTTAACCTCTTAACCCCCATCTGAACCGAGCACATTTCCTCCAGTTTGGCTTTACCCAAATCTAAAAGCTTTTTGAAAAAAGTGTGACAATAGCGACAAACACAAGAAGAAAACGACGAGGAAAAAAACGTAACAAAAACGCAAAAGAAAAGTGGCAAAAATGTGACAAAAACACGATAAAAAGCCACAAAAGAGCAACAAAAAACAATAAAAAAAGAACGTCAAAAAAGTGACAACAACATGGCAAAGACGCACGGAAAAAGATCAGTTGAGTTTAGTTTTGTAGGTCTTAGCTTTCAAATGAGGTGTTACATTGGCCTATATGCTACAAACGTGTAGGAGCTGCTAGATTTGGGTTAGGCCAAACTGGAGAAAATCTGGTTAAGGCGGTATAAGGTTAAGTTAAAAATCACACATACTAGCACGGGTTTGTGTTATATTGTAAATTGTTTGTGGGTCTTTGTGTGCTGCCTGGTCATAATATAAATAAAAAAAAGGTCAAATAAGATGAAGAAAATATTTTTGGGGCAGAACTGCACGCTGACATCATCAAACCAGGTCTCTGTTGGAGTTTTCTGACTGTATTATTCTGATCTTTCAGAACTTTCAGCTGCAGCTTTACGAAGGCGGCGAAAAAAAACAAAGGCTTTTAACCCCAAACTTATTTCATTTCATTCACAGATGCTGGGTCTAAATGGGTTGAAGCAAAAGTAATAAAGGAGGGAATCAATTGTGAAATGTATTGCTGCAAACACTTCCTAATATTCTCTTTAATATGTTGCTCCCTCAAACTCTCCCTTATCTTTTTACACACCGCCCCTGTAACTCCTCTTCTGAGATGATTAGATCAGATTAGCGGACTGTCTGTGTAGGTGAGCCGCGGTGGGAGCGGTAGGTAGGTAGGTGCCGATCAGCCTTTAAGCCGATCAGCTGCACATAAGCCACCGCCTCTGGGGACAACTTGTCATAACTACCTCCAGCATCTCGGCGGCTATTTTTACTCCGCTATTTATAGACGAGCGGAGTCAGTACATGAACTGTGTGCACTACATGTAAACACGGCCACTGCTGCGTCAAAGCCCTCCGCGGGACAGAGGAGGCAGGAGGGGGAGAGAGGAGCTAACTAATAATGAAGTTCAATGTCATGGCTTTCCGAGCATCCACACTGCCACCCACCGTTCTCAAAGTAGAAACGCTCAGTAAGACAGCAAGGTAAAGTGTAGAGCAGTGTTTCTTAGAGACGTAGACCGTTTATCAATGGACTAATTATAGCCTCATCCTTCCGGAAACCATAAGGAGGTGGGAGACAGAAGGCTCCGGACGTGGCTCTAATCATTCCACTGAAACCTTTTTGTCTCTCTGTAAGTCATTACTGAACACAAGCTTGTCACACAACATCATCCCGTCTTATTCCTTTTCATTTTTATTCTCTCCCTCCTCTCTCGCCCTCGCCGAATGCTATGGGGCGTCCACAGTCCATCGCTTCTGGACAGTCAATGAGTGAAAAATCCCCCACATTTGTTCTTCAGAAAGCAGCAATGCCCATAGTCACATTAGTCCGTTAGTCGATTCAAATGTGTCACTATTTCTAGAATATGTTGCATTAAAGGTATACTAATGATGTAAGATGTTTACCCATATTTCATAAACCTTACCTATGTGTCAACAGGTTTTTTTTTTTTAGCAATAACAATTTTGTCATATTCATTGATTCTCGATCGCAATAACATTTGACATCATGTGAGATAGGGCTGGGTATTGCCAAGAACTTCACGATACGATGCGTATCCCGATACAAAGTTCATGATATGATATGTATTGCCATTATTAGGGTGTCTCAGTCCTCCACTGAAAGAGCAGCTCAGCTGAGGTGTTGTCCATGATGGAGGTGAGCTTGGCTAATACCCTCCTGTCCCTCACCTCCTCCACAGAGTCCAGGGGGCAGCCCAGGACGGAGCTGCCCCTCCTGACCAGCTTATTCAGTCTGTTCTTGTCCCAGCACACGGCAGCGTAGTGTTTAGCAGAGGCCACCACAGAGTCGTAAAAAGGACCTCAGTCTCCTCAGAAGGTGGCGGCGACTTTGGCCCTTCCTGTACAGGGCGTTGGTGTTGTGGGACCAGTCCAGTTTATTGTTGAGGTGAACACCCAGGTACTTGAAACTGTCCACCTCCTCAATGTCCTCCCCCTGGATGTTCAGCGGAGTGTGCTGCAGTGTCTTCCTCCTGAAGTCGAACACCATCTCCTTCGTCTGTGTCGCTAGGGTGCAGTTTAAGCCTTGTATTGCAGTAGTTAGAGCACATGTTGTGATGCATCTGAATAAAGACTATGGTTGGACAAATATTTGTGTGTATCATGATACAGGTCCCTTGATACAATAAACGTATCGTCACTCCTTTACGATATATATCAGATACGATATATAGAGGACAACCCTAATATGAAAGTTCATATGAATATACAAGTACTAGGGCCGGGACTTATTTTGATTAATTACGATTATTAATTGCATAAGGTTTAGCGTGATTACAAATATTAATCCCACTTTACTTAAATTGGGATTAAAGACACATTTTCAGTTTCCTTTTTCCAAAAGCAAAAAACTATTTTATTGTCAAACTTGTTTATTCGTTAAGCACCGACATAAACTGTTATTTGAAGTGATCACACTCACATCTCCATGAAAATACATGAAAATAGGAAAATACAAAAAGGCATCTAAAATATACCTAAAATAAAAAATGCAACCCCTTATAAATTATGCTTAAATGTGATTAATTATGATTAATTCATTACAAAGGCCATAATAAAGCAGTTTGAAAATGAACATAAAGGGACTTTCTCCTGCATTCCCTACAAGAACACCAAGATGTGAACTTGTTGAGGGCTTATCTGCCAATACTTTTATTTAGATTTGTGGTTCCACAAAAAGTTTTTCCTCAGCAACCCATAATTTACGCGCAGACACTTCAATGGCCCTCTGCACAAAAAATATCGCAATTTATGATAATTAAAAGTGGACAAATCATGCATAACTGAGGCATAAAACATTGTACCCAGCATTGATATTTAGCATATTTAGCATTTTCGATTTTGAAGTAATTCCAATGGTAAGAATAGAAAGTAAGGAATAACAGAATGGCATGGAGCGCCCTCTGGAGGCAGCAGTAGGAACGACACGTTAAATCAGCGAAAACAAACTTTCACTCTATAAGGTTAAAGTTCCCCGAGGTTGGGAATCTCTGTTTCCGATTACGTAAGTATTTTATATCACTTACCACATAAATCTCATTGGGAGGCTGATACCTGAGTGATCCCGTTGAATAAGACGTGCCGGGCGTATCGTTTGCACTTCAAAGCAGTTGTTAAAGACTGGGGGGACTTTTTTTGAAATTTCATTATTAGACAGGACGTGGGCAGAGCGACAGATTACACTGAAGCCTGTCTCCCACCAACGGCCGCTTCATCGAGGAACTCAGACACGGGGGACATAAACAGTTTCATAAGCCGTTAAGAGACTCGCACGTGTAGGAAGGATTTTGACACATGAAATACTACTTATCAAAGGTTTTTAAGTCACGCACTACTCTTTCCGCGGGTTTAACGGGTTTACATGCACAGGATCCTTCCTCACTTCTTCTTCAGTTTAAAAGCATGGTTCACAAAACATGTTGGCCCAAATTGCAGTGTCCCCCCCCTTAAAATATGCTAAGGAACAAATCTCATCTCCGTGGGTCCAAACCTTTTGAATCATGCAAAGTCCTCAAATGGATGTCATGTGAATGAAACCCCGTCCAAAGGTTCATCTGTTGCGTTTCTCCGTCTTCAGGCTGTTCAGACCGAGGAGGATGATGAAAGGCCTCCCTCCCCACTGTGTTTTATGTAACACATGAACATCCATCCGCCTGGAAAAACATGGATCGCTTCAGTTACAAAAGTAAAAAAAAAAAATAGAGGCAAAGAAACGGACCCGGGACTTGATTGAGCCCCTCAGCGCTCGGCCAATATGGCGTCATTTCGGTGGAGCAGGGGGCGGAGCTGTATTTGTTGCCTCCCTAATTTTCACTGTATCATTATACACACAGATGAATACACAGAACCAATCACTGGACTCTTTTCGACTTTTGATTGAAAAACCCATAACATTTCTATGAGCTATACGCTGCTATAGTATGAATGCAGGCTGTGATTTGTTCAAATTTTCTAAGACCCTTCAGATCCCCATATACAGTATTTCCCTATAATGCAATAGATACAGTTTACAAGACGTACTTTTAATTACTTTATTTGACTTCATACTATCAACAAAACAGATGTTTGAGACTTTCTTTTTGGTTTGAATCGGGCTTTTGGTGGCTCTTTAGATGTTGAAGGTTGCTAGTGCCACATCAAATGAACCATGCCGAGCTTTGAGAATCTAAAGGAGTGGTTTTCTGCTGGGTCCCAGAGTCAGGACTAAACATGGATTCAGTTTTATGCAGTTGTAATAAAAACATTGAAGAGGTGCCAGGAGTCCCTCGCAGCTGCAGCACAGTGGAGACGTCACAGGAGGCGCTACAGGAAAGAATAAAGGGAGGTATCCGGGCAAGACTTACTTAAGCCACACAAGCCTTCTATCTCTATTGCCCTGGCTAATGTACTGGAGTTTATCTGCTACGCTCTTCCCTGAAGATGATGAAAGACTGTTGTGTTTCTATATTCACTGAGACCTGGTTCAACTGTAATGTAGCGGTCAGTGCCTCCACATCCGCAAAGATTGATTATTGATTGGTTTATTTGGTCGGGACAATGCATGCTAATGAACACATGCATGTAAACAGGCCATGCCAGATTGTTGGGCTAATTTGCATCTGTTGTCTCACACTCTCATTCATCCTGGCCAATTTTACATGTTTTTAGGGGTAAAACCAGAGGAAACCTACACAGACAAGGGGAGAACATGCAAACTCCGTAATGCCTTCAGGGAGGACACTGTGCGATCCACGGGCCAGATCCAGTCGAGTGACAGTTTTATCCACCAGGGAAGCTGAACTCCCTCCCTTCCCTGTCCTCCTTGTGCTTCCACCCCTCACCCCCCACTTCCCGCCCCACATCAAGGGTTTGAAAGAACTTCCATTTTGATTCAAATCAATGAATTGACAATAACAATCTTTTGATCTGATCTTTTGAGTAAAATCTGAAACAGCGTTCCTAAACATGTGAGACGGCCTCAGCGCCATGTCCAAATCCAGACTGAAAAAAAAAAACGGTTTTCCATGGTTTGCTGGCTCTACAGGTGTATAGTGAGAGTGAGCTCGGGGCTGCATATATGTTATATAAAATAGTGAAATGAAAATAAAATATTCAGAACTCTTTCTTCTTTATGCTTCTGTTTGGAGACCCTCTGGTCTAGAGCAGCCTTTGTTCCAGGTTCTGAAAGAGTTTGCTGTCAGAGGAAAGAGCTGTCTGGACTGAAATGTAATTGCAGAAAACTTCGGGATCACCCCAAACGCACCTCTAACTTTAGGGTAAAAAAAAAGCCTTGTCAGTCATTTCCTTAACAGTTAAGTTTTTCAGTAGCATATTTAAAACATATGAATCTCGACACTTTTGTTTTACCAGATTTCTCAAACAAGGCAAGTGTGTTGCAAAATGGTCCGACCTGTTGCGCTTTAAGGTTTAGCCCAGATCCCTCTCTGCCGACGTCAGAAAACTCCACACAGAAAGGCCCCGTCCAGGTGGGAATCTAACCCCGGACCTTCTAGCTGTGAAGCACGGGCTCTAAGCACTGTACTACCGTGCCGCCCAGATAAAGATATGAAGAAGCGAAAGTGTGTCTGGCGTCATTTACCTCTGAATGGGGCTCAGTCCAAAAAGTAATTTTCCGTCAAGGTTTAATCCCTTCAGCAGAATATATTAATTATCTGCTATTCGTGCAGGCGACAGTGGGCCTGAGATAACAAGGGCAAGTGAACCTCTTGGCTCGAGAATAACGTGTGATTGCAAGAAAATCAGGGCAACGTAATCTGGTCCCTGATTCAACTCCGACCAAATTCCCTTCTTTACTCATTTATGTATATACTAAGTAAGTTTATTCTTTCGTAAGTTGGTTAGCTTTTGTTCCGTCTGTCTCTGTACCCTCTGAGTAATTGCAAAAGATTTAAAGGTGCATTGTGCAAAAAATCTATCAATTGTTAGATTTTCTGGTGAGAGGGTCCGTCAGAGCGTTCCAGAGAACACTGTGATGGAAAGTAAAAACCGCTGAGTCACTACAAGGTCAAATATGCACACATATACACTTTTTGTCCACATAAAAAGTTGCACAATATACCTTTTAACAACCCTTGTCAGAACTGTGTAAAATTGCATGCCTTTTTTCCCCCTACTAATACAGTCCAACTGACATTGTGAAATGTCTTGCCCACGGGCAGGGAAATCAATCCACAAACTCCACAAAACTGTGTATAAGCTGAGCCACTACCAGTGATATGTCATTTTTGAGTCATTTTCTGTTTGTTTTGGGCATGGCGGCACGGTAGCACAGCAGTTAGCGCTCGTGCTTCACAGCTAGAAGGTCCTGGGTTCGATTCCCACCTGGACGGGGCCTTTCTGTGTGGAGTTTGCATGTTCTCCCCGTGTCTGCGTAGGTTTCCTCCGGTTTCCCCTACCACTAAAAACATGTACAATAGGCCCAGGGACCGCAGGTGGAAATTAGCACAAGTGCTATAACCTGGTACAATGCATCTCTCCTTTCTGAGGCTAATGTAGATTGTACACTGTCCCTGTACAAATAAATACATAAATAAATGTTGAACAGAATCTGCAAACATTTAGGTAAATAAAGTTACTTCAAATCATAAGTACCTCCTTGACCTTTGTGCTACATGAAAGTAGTTCGCCAGGTAACAAAGGTTGGATCTGTCAGAGATAGATAGATTCTATTTTGTGAAGTGCACCAGTCCCTCAATTCAATTCAATTCAATTCAATTCAATTGATGGAGCAAAACAACCCCACAGTATGATGCTGCCACCCCCATATTTCACAGTTGGGATGTTGTTCTCAGGCTTGCGAGATTTCCCCTTTCCAAACTTGATGATGGTCATTATGGCCAAACAAATATTTCTTTTTTTTTTACTGTCAGACCACAGGATATGTGTCAAAAAACTAAAGTCTTCATACTTTTTTTAATTTGAAAACTCCAAACTGGCTTTATGTTTATTTTGGAGTAAGGGCCTTTTCCTGGCAGAGTTCCCTCTCAGCCCATGTCGGTACAGAACTTGTTTCACTCTGGATGATGACAAACTATTACCACTTTCAGCAGCTTCACCAGGTGTTTTGCATTTGTTCTTGTGTATAATATATTCACATTTCAGACCACGGCACATTCATCTCTGGGACACAGAACCCGCCTTCTTTCTGATCTGTATGATGGCTGGACCATCATTGTTTTAACCAATGAACCTTCAAGTGTCTTGAAATTGCACCCAAGGATGAACCCGACCTGTGCTTCCAAGGTCATGACATCGTTATCTGGGCTTTCCCAAATTGTTTAAAGGTATAGTAATCTTAGTGTATGTAAACTATTGGTTTTGTAAAAGGTAATAATAAAACAGATTAAAGCTGGGGTACCTGATAGTTTGGTGTTGTAGAATATATGTATTGTTGCCACCTCAGAGTATGTTGTACACACAGCAAAACACAGACCTTGCTGTATTGTCTTCACCTAAAGTTTTATTGAGCAATGGATGATAGAAGTTTAATCTAAATTAGTGTAATTTATCTTGGGGGTGGCCGCCCCTGCTTCACTTTGTCACCACTCAGGGCTGTATATGGGTGTGAAATGTGTATGTACTTACATTCTTTGAACAATTTGAATTCACAGGAGAGAGTGTGAGAGCTAGAAACAAGTTTGGGCCAAAACAAAAAATGTCAGTGTTTGAACAGGAAAAATCAGGTACCCCAGCTTTAACTGATAAGCTCTTCCCAGAAGATGGTGAAAGACTTGTGGAGCTGAGACTGAAAGCAGCCAGACAGGTTTCCTCCGGGTGCTACAGTTTCCTCTACCTCCAAAAACGTGCTGGTCAGGTTGACCGACAATGGCGGCAATAGCTCAGGGCTAACACCTGGACACTATTTCGTTGTACAGTTGTACAATGACAAATAAAGCACTTACTTACTCACTTTTCAGGGTCACTGTCACAGAAAACTAGCCTGTAAGTTCATGATGCTTTATCGGTAGATCATGAATGTCTGAGTTTAAAGGAGGACAAAACAAAATGCATTCCACACAAAAAAAAAAACATCAGGTGCAGGGCCTTTAATAACTATTTTAAGCACACTAAAAGGCTAAGAGAAAAGTAACAAGCATATTCTAGTTTCCAATGGCACTATAAAAATGTCCTTAATGCAGCCTTTAACACTCTCTTTCTGTATCTTATTCTCTCACGGCTGTTTATTTTGATGCATCTTTTGAGCTTAGTCAACATTACCTTCTCCCTTATATCATCCAGACAGCTTTGAATGCCACCTGTGGTCTGCCGTCTGCCACTTGTGGACTGATCCATTTCACTGTATGCGTAGCTCGGCTTGTGCTAATGCGCCTCCTCCTGTATTTCCCACAGCCGCTGTGGGCACACGCTGCAGAGAGAAGCGGGCAGGTAGGTGGATGCCGAGCTCTAATTACAGAGTTTCATAAGCCGCCGTTTCAATTGAATGTGGAGGTGCCATTTGCGACGACCACTAAAAGCCTGTGACATTTTGCTTCCTGGCTGTTTGTAATGACGGACCGGGAGCAGCGCGTCAGAAGTCAAGGCCCCCGCACTGAAGAGGCCGTGGATGCTATCTTTAGACCGCCACCAGACCAGACTGACTGTCAGCTCAATGCAAAAGATGTAAGCGCATATTAGTCTTTCATATAAACTGATGCAGAGGAATAGGTTAAAGTGACTAAGGGTTTTATAGAACATCTAATGCATATGTGTGACAGGAGGGAAGGCAGGGGTCGCCTTTTTTAGATGTTCGAAATAGACACAGGTAAGTCTGGCAAAAAAGAAGGTATGAACCGAGGCAGGAGTTGTAGCAAAAATATATTTCTTTATTGTTCTTTATCTCATAGAATCTCTATGGGTCAGCTTAGATGCTGAATATTTCGCAGGAGGCCTACAATGCCAAAAAAATACAAATGCACCAGTTGACCTGCACTATTACATGTGTAACTCAACTTATAAAACCAATTGAGAGCTTAATTAAACAACAGTGGCGAAAATTAGGGGCTTGGGCGCTTCCCAGGAGTAGCTGTCCCCAACCGCAAACTCCTTTACACACACATGGCGACCCTCACAACGGCCCTGCAATGACCCAGCAAACTTCAGAACATTTCACAAACATGTCACAGTCACTGCTCAAACAAGACAGTTCAGAAAAGGCGAGTGCCTGCCCCAGCGTTAAAGCCACACTGCGCAGAATTTTACACAATAAATTGAATTGAAATACAAGCATTTATTTTATGGCATATATCTTCATAATTGAAACAATCCTCATACATGTACAAACAAACAAACATGTGCCTTTGCTGTGAGCGGCTCAATTCTCTGAAGACATAAGTGTAAACTTTACCGGGAGTGGGTACATCTCCAGCTCGTCTCCATGGAGATGTTGACTAAAGTAAGCAGATTTTGAGATTTAAATAGGTTAGGTTCTCGTCCAAATCCATTCTTTCATTACCCACTACAGAAATAGCATGTTCTTTGTTGAGCTGGTCACTGATGGCAACAGTATAGTCCAAAATGTTATGCAGTGTCCCTTTAAGGTGTTACATTATAATAAATAATCCCATACTTCTATGGTCTGAGGTGTATTAGCCCTGTTTGCTCAGATAGAAGCAGCATCTCGGGTTTTCATACAATATAACACTTTATATTAATTCCTGAGTTACCCAGGCACATGCACATCAGAAGCGTGCATGTACCTGTTTACATACAAGCAAGTAGTGAATGACAAGTTTCATTTTCCATACATAGGCACACACACAGCCCTGTGGGTGTGCCTATGTATGAACCACATGATGTCCTTTCAACAATTACATTAACCGCATTAAACTTACGTATAGCAGCATTAATAAAGAAAAGCATTCATGTTTTACAAGAAGAAATCACACAAGGTTTACATGACTTCCAAAGTAAGAAGACATAGCACGAAAATAGAAATGTATGAGGTTACCTATATATATATATTAGGGCCGGGACTCGATTAAAAAAAATTATCTAATTAATTAGAGGCTTTGTAATTAATTACTCAAAATTAATCGCATATACATATTTGACCTGAGAACAGTGAGAAGTAAGTTTCTTCATAAGGATTTTTAGTATACCATTGAATAATGACTGAATACATAAGCTTAAGCAACAAAATATTGTTTATTTTTGTTCAACCAAGTCCAACAGACCAGTGCAATATTGCCATTAAATGTGCGTCTGCAGGAAAAGAGGAAACTGAAGTGTGGAAAGCAAAGTGTGATTAATTTCGATTAATATTTTTAATCGCACTAAACCTCATGTAATTAATTAATCGCAATTAATCGAAAAAAGTCCTGGCCCTAATATATATATACACACACACATATATATATATATATATATATATATATATATATATATATATATATATATATACACACATTTATTTTATTTATTTATTATTTTTATATATTTTTCTCTCTTCTATTATTATATATCCCCTTGCGTCCACCAGGTCCATCTCTCGCCTGCCCTTGTTCGATTTTGTTTAACAGTGACCAGTGGAAACCGGATGTTACAGCGTCTTTTGCTTGTTCATTTCTCTCAAGTTCCTTTAATTCATAACAACTTAAACTTACTTACTTGTAGATAATAAGAAGGTCACATGTCTTTAGCATATTTCTCAAACACACTTCTCGTATACTATTTTTTGAATTGCTGTAGACTATCAGCACCTTTTAAGGGTTCCTCTATATTATTCCACAGATTTACTCCTCTCCGGGTGATACAATGACTTTTAGGGTAGAAGGAATACATTGTACTTTCAGATTATATCTGTAACAAAGTATTATGTTTTATGAGGTCTTCAAGTTTCATGGTGTTGGATTTTAAGAACAGTATCGGCTAAAAGGTCCTCGGTTCAAATCCCGGACCTCTCTGAGAGCAGCTTGCATGTTCTCCCAGTGCCTGTGTAAGTACCCTCCAGGTGCTCCCGTTTCCTCAATGACCAAAAACACGCACAATAGGGTCCCCTCTAAGGCATTGATTCCACTGTGACTGTGACCTTCTAAAATAAGTGGGGATTTAAACTGTGTTTATCAGGATTTAGACAAATAATTGAACTTGATTTGAATTCATAAAATGAGAGAACACGAAGAGAAAAGCTACACAGCCGCTGATGCTAGCCACTTCATCAAAAAAGGGTTTTTGTTGTTGTTTTACTTTCTGTTCAGGAGCAGCACAGAACAAATCGAGATGCAATAAAAAAATTTACCTTTCACTAAAATATGGAAGACTCTTTCAAAACTCCTGTACCATTCAGCGCAAACCTTTCAACAGTTCAGTTTTCTGTTATTAACAACAGTTCATAGGATAGTTCGCCTTTTAGTTTGGCAAAAGAATGTGCTGTGTTTCAGTCTTGCATGTTATTTCCACCAGTTCTTTTTGAATGTTTTCCTTCTCGGATAAGCCGTTTGTTTTGGTACAGACAGGCCATGGTATTGATTAGGAAAGCATAAAGTCTGGTTATAAGGTGAGAAGTGGTAATTATATGGACACAAAAAGGGCTGCAAAGATTATCCATTAAAATTAGGAAGGGAACCTCTGGGTACCTCACGATTTGATACAACATGCGACACATGGCTCACGATAACGATACAAGCTACCCTTTCAGTATATTTTTATCCATTGTTTGGTACTATACCAAAGATGTGTCAGTCCATAACACGTTTACACACATTCTTACCAGTATCCAGCCTGCGCACTTTAGGTATCTGGAGGTATCAAATCTACATTCAAACGCTGCACCCCATAGGCAGATGATCCTTTTAGACCAACGCTTATCTGTTTGAAACGAGTATGTCGCTTAATCCTTCAGCAAATTGCTTCGGCTCGACCGTTCACATCGCATTAAACGGGGGTAATTCAGAAGAAAGGACTCGGACAGCTTAGACCCGGGCAAGAGTAATAGTTATGCATCTCATTACTCCCCAAAGATTGCGCCGGTTTCGATTTCCTATTGAAGGAGCTCGTTCAATTAGCCGTCCTCCCTGGGCTTAAAGGAAGTCAATCAGCCCGTCCAATCACAGCGCTGCCTCTCTCGCCTCCCACAAGTGCCACGGGTACACTTGTTATTTCTACTTCTGTCGTGGGCTGTTCACACAACCGCTCAGTATCCGAAGGTTCCTGTTGTAATGGCACAGATTTTAATCATATACAGTAATGTACAATAAGGACACGACAGGATTTTGGACACAATGGCGTCTCAAGGCACGTACAAATATAGGACTTTACACGAGAAATATCCAGTGAAGACATGGCGGCGTTAGTGCGGCGGCAGTAGCACAGTTGCATGACTCACTCCAAGGGTTTCTTGCTTTTGTCAATGCATTCCCTTGTTGAGTCATTGGGCAAGACACTTCGCTAACCACGCAACAAACACTAATGTTTAGTATTATAGTGTCATTCTACATTATTTTATAGTACAATTATTAACCCTAATACAGAGCAAAGACTGTAAGTAACAAAGGATATTTGGGGGGGGGGGTGTAATAATATGGAGGCTGCAATTGAACCCTCTTATCATGCTTTAACGTTGGTCCTCATCAAAGACATACCTGGAGTAGTATTTTACAACATTCACGCAATTTTAATCCTCCAGAGTTAATCCTCAGGCAAAGCTGTTGAATGTAGCCGCGTCTTCTTCCTCTATGTGTCAAACACAGAAGCTGCAATGTCTTTGTAGAGCATGAATTTCTGAGTATGTCAAAAAATATAAAAAAAAAGTCAGGCTGTGCTGTGCTGAGTTGTACATTTTTAAAGAAATAGCCAGAATGCTCACTCCAGCCACTAGGGGGCAGCTTAATTTTAAAAATAGGAAATATTTCCACATGTGTCCAGCAGAGGGCAGTGACATAATAAGAGCTCAGGATATAAACTGCATATTATAGCCATGTGGTAAATGGTCAGACTGCCCCAGGGCGGCTGTGGCTACAATAGTAACTTACCGCCATCGAGTGTGGAGTGAATAAATAAGGACTTTATGTGGCACTTTGAGAAACGTGTGACACAGGCTGATAAAGCGCAATAAGTGTAAGCTGTTGTTATTTATTAGGCCACAGGCAAGGCAACTTTATTTATACCGCGCATTTCGTACACAAGGCAACTCAATGCGCCTTACAAAAGAAGATATGCGTAATTACAATCAGGTTAAGTTAAGGCAAAGCACATTATAGACACATCAAGACAGGGGAAATACACAGCAGACGAGGCCACGTGCAGAATTTTTTCTTGGGGAGGGGAAGGATGACTGGCCATTGACCGGGGGGAGGGGCTGAACAAACAACACAGTCTCTCTCCGAAAGCGTCATAAATTGACAAACGGTCACTCCTTATGCGTAATATAGAACGCAAAAGGTCCCCGTTTGCGTCTCCATTGACGAAAAATGAATAAATTGCGCTGAGATTCCAGTTAATCAATTCCATAGTTTAGCGGTTCGGGAGGAATTCAAGCAGGTGGTCCAAGAGGAAAAATAAAAGTCAGACACAACACTCGCAGAGGCAGGAAAAAAGCACGAAAGCAGGAGAAGTGAGAAAACACGTCCGCACTCGACAGAGACAGTCCTTTACAATATATGCGGCCCGCCATCCGCCATGGGGGGCTGAATTTCGGCCCACGACCCAAAACGAGTTCGACAGCCATGTTCTACGCCATCAGTGCCTCGTTCTGTACACCCTGATTACAGCAACTGTCCTCCAGATTTTTAAAGCCCATAATTCAACATGATTGGATTCACGGGAGATGGTGGCGCAGTCGGTTGAGCGGGTATTATTGTGATTGGAAGGTTGTGGGTTCGAATCCCATCCATCCATTTTCTTCCGCTTTATCCGGGGCCGGGTTGCAGGGGCAGCAGTCTCAGCAGTGCCCAGACTTCCCGATCCACGCACACCTCCTCCAGCTGTTCTGGGGGGACCCCGAGGCGACACCAGGCCAGCTCGGAGACATAGTCCCACCAGCGTGTCCTGGGCCTTCCACGAGGCCTCCTCCCAGTGGGACATGCCTGGAGCACCTCCCGAGGGAGGCGACCAGGAGGCATCCGGAACAGATGCCACTAGCCACCTCAGCTGGCTCCTTTCGACGTGGAGGAGTAGCGGCTCGAGTCCGAGCTCCTCCCGGGTAACTGAGCCCCTCACCCGATCTCGGAGGGTGCGCCCAGCCACTCTGCGAAGGAAACTCATTTCGGCCGCTTGTATTCGCGATCTTGTCCTTTCGGTCATTACCCAAATCTCATGACCATAGGTGAGGGTGGGAACGTAGATCGATCGGTAAATCGAGAGCTTTGCCCCCTGACTCAGCTCCCTCTTGTTTTCGAATCCCAGCTCCTGCAAATGCTCGTTGTGTCCGTGGGAAAGACACTTCACCCTACTTGCCTCCAGTGACTGTGTACATTGGTGAATGAATAAATGAGAGGGTGAATGGGTGACTCGTTCCTTACTGTAAAGTGCTTTGGGCCTGATAAAGGTAGAAAAGAGCTATATAAGTCGAGTCCATTTACCATGATTGATTTTGAGCCGTTCTGTGCTCAAAGTGTATTTATCACGCACTGCTGGAGTTGCTCACACGCCGTATCCAACCTGGAAGTTATTTTCTAAGAAAATTATTCCTATAGCTGCCAGCAGGTGGAGCCCCAGTTATGATTTTCACCAGCTCTTTCGTCTGCATTTCATTATTATATTTAATTCTCACAGAGACATATTTTCAAATTCTGAAATGTAATTATCCAAGATGAGGCACCATAGGTCCCCGTACGCCTGGTTGGGAAACAAACACCGGTCTAAAAAACACAAATTGCAGGTTTTCCATGAATCAAAAGCTCTTTGTAATTGTATTAAAAAGCATTAAATTCAACTTGCTGCGATCTTTAGAAACCCTGCTGAAGCGATTGTCGGATGTGCCTTGAACACAGAAAAGAAAATTTGCAAATCACTACTTTGATTTTATACTTGATCATTTCTTTAGTATCTTGCAGCAGTTGATTTTTGCATTCATGTTGCACCCCTGTATTGACGTTATGCCTCCGCCCTGTTTGGTTTTCACATCATACTTTTCCCCCAAGCATTCAAGCAGCTGTCACTGCATGGGGTTGTGCAGGAGGCCGACAAATGCAAAAAAAATACTTATCAAGCCGGCCTTGGCTTTTTCTTTTAAAATTTCATGATCTCCCCCATTTCACTGAATAAGATTGGAGTTTTCTGTTGGTTTCACTGATTCACCTCATCAAATATGCTGTCTTTATTATTATTTGATGCCTAGATGTTTCTTGATACGTCTTTGATGCAGTGTGCCGTAATGTTTGCAGCGCCTGCTGGGTTTGTCCCTGTTTCAGAGCGTGGTGTCCTGCACTGATCAGCTCCACCTCCTCCTTCCTCTTGCTCCTGCACAGCTCCCTCCACTCCACAACAGTCTTTCACTATCTTCGGGGAAGATCTTAGCAGTTAATCTGTTTTATTCTCCAGTGAATGTCGCTTTTACAATTTGGTGCATTATTCATTCACTCCATGCTCGATGAGTCGACCAGTCTGCGAACACATCAGCCACCACCAACCACTCACTCACTCACTCACTCACTACATTCGCTAGGCTTCCTGGTGTTCCCAAACGGTCTCCCATCCAAGTCCTGCCAGGCCCTTCCCTACTTAGCTTCCAAGGTCTGACGGGATCGGGCATAGCAAAGGCGGTATGGCCACATCTTTTCCGGATACCTCCTCGTTTGTCCCTTCCTTGTTTCCTGTAGCTCCTCTTGTGACGCCGCCACTATGCTGCAGTGTTTTTCAGTGTAATGTATGTATATGGTACATCATAAAAAATAAACTTGTATAAAGATTTCAAAAGTAATGACAAAAATAATTGAAAATAGCTAATTCAAAGAATAAGGATACAATATCATGATGTATCAAGTGATTTTTATAGAAAGATATAGAATTTGGGGTTTTTACTGTTATAATCTTACCGTCGAACCATATGACAATTTTTAGAGATCGACTGAATGAGCTTAAAATGTTATTTAATTTAATACTTGAATACTTAAATTTCTGCACAACCCAGGTTTATATATTTTATCGGAAATGATTGATGTTTCTAAAAAAAAAGAAAAAGAGAATCAAACATTAGCATATTTCACTGCATTTTGGCAAGTCAAATGAAACACGAGAGAAACGATTAAAGTTTCAGAAAGCTGCGGATTTATTGTAAACATACCACTCAATGGAACATATTTATATAGAGATATTTAGGGCCAGGTTCAGTGACGATAGTAGCAGTGATTTGGTCCTACACCCTTGATGACTGGAGGACATTTTCTGTGTTCTCTTTGTAGGCGAAACATGCAGGAAATATCCCAATGCTCCCGGCGCAGTGCCCCTCCAGCCACTCCTCATTCACTGGAATCAAACAAAATATATGTATAAAATTCAGCAGTATTCAAATACGAGCAATAATTCTTACATTCATTACTGTAATTTATGAATTGTCCCTGGAATTTCTGATTTGGCGACACTATGTAATGCTTTAATAACTCCACACACATTTGTAAAGCAGTTTTACAAACTTAATTCATCATTTATAAAACATTTACAAGGCATTTCTCATCATTTTTAAGTCCAAACATCACTAACATTAGGACTCTTTTCCTAACCTCAGATCTATATATCGCTTATTCCGGTATTGGCGTATCGTATAACGATACCATGTGTCGCATATTGTATCAAATCGTGAGGTACCCAGAGGTTCCCTTCCTAATTTTACTGGATAATCTTTGCAGCCCTTTTTGTGTCCATATAATTACCACTTCTCCCCTCCATTTTAAAGAACCTACAGGCCTAGATCAAGTTCAAATTAGGACTAAGCAGTGTATATTGGACTAAATTGTGTCCAAAATTGCTTAAAACCATGTGTAAACCCTAAAAATGCCTATCTTAAATGTCTTCCTGCAACTTAAATAGAACTATCTCAAATTAAAATGATTAAAATCTCAAATTGTTCTTGATTTTGATGCACTAGCAGCAATACACATTTTGGAAACCACCACTGCATAATTACTAACTGTCTTCATATTTCCCAAAGAGCTATAATGCCTTGTCTTCCAGGGACGCCTTGGCTCTTACTGGAAGCTCCCAAAGCTGCCACCCTATCTCCTGAAAGCACCTGAACGCCTCACCTTCCCCGAGGATATCAATGGTGTCTCCTTCGCTGAACTCCAGGTCTTCAGGGCCCTGTGCTGCGTAGTCGTACAGCGCCACCATCTGGTACAGGATGGTACGGTTCTGCAGCGGGTCCTCCTTCTGGAAAACAGCAGATTCGGATCTGTTCAACACTGTATCAATATGAAAGCGAGGCTGTAGTTACGCTGACTGTAAAGGCTTCTAACCTGATTATTTTGTCCCCAAAACAGTTTTTAATGTACAGTATAATTTCAGAGGAATGAGAGGAAATGTATTCTTATGAACTTGTGCTGTAAAAATTGGTCAATATTTGTCAGGAAATTTGAATGTAATGCCAGTTTTAATGATATTCAGTTATGTGGTTTTTTAAAGTGCACATGACGCACTAGACATAATTTTAACTAAAGCATAATTAACATAGTTATCCTAAAGATTATGCTGAAATCTTTACCTAGTTTTCCCTGGCTTTACTTTTTTTTTTTTTTGTGATGTTTATTATTTCACTTCCTTATTTGGACACCGGCAGGAAGTGACTTACGTAGAGGGAAACATTTGAAACTGTTGCCGTGCCAACCATGTTATAGCAATGAGAAATGAGTGAACCATCCCTAATGAGTAACTAGGGCTCTGAATAAGTCACCTCCTTTCAGACTTTCAGAATTGTTGCAAAAATGTGTCGTCCATGAGTCTGTTCAGGAATCATGTTTAGTTTAGTTTCATTTATCCTGCATTCTCAGTTTATTTCCTAATATAAATAATGGGTATTTTTATATATCCCTTTAAACAGCAACACAAATGCCAATAATGAGAGATTAATCAATTAGTGACGGACCAAAATAGCTCATGACACGATGCTTCTCTCAACACCAGAGCAGCTGCAACTGAAGCATTTAAAATTCTTTGGCGAGGTTGTGGAGCGCAGTATATTTATCTTTATTACGTTTTCTTTTTCTCATTGGGCTCATAATCACAGTGATAGATTATTTGAGTGCAGACCTGGCACCACAGATGGACTCTCCCGGCCTCCGCCAGCTCCAGCAGAGGAGCTCCAGAGTCCAGGTCCTGGTCGAGAGGCAGCAGCACGTGGGTGCCCTGGGCTTTACGCCTGCACGGAAACACAGGGAAGAGATTCAGAGGGGGGGAAACATGCAGTAACTAATAATGATAATCCTGCATTCGTGTGGCCTTCATGTGGACTGGGGAGCTCATTTTCACCGAGATGTGACGTTGTTGTTCCCAGTTGCTTTGTGTTCATGTGCTTTTCTTTTGATGTCAGAACATGGGGATTTTGATGTCAGCTAATAAAAAGGTATTTTATTACTGATTAGTGTTTAACTGAGCTAACCATTTAAAGTGGACATATCATGCAATATCGACTTTCTTCAGGTTTGAACCATGTTTTACCCTTGTCAGATAGACCAGAATTGTTTTACCTCTAATAACATGAAGTGAGCAAATTCACTAATGGCACGGACGCTAATTCAGTCCCTAATCACAGCTGTTGCTTTCTTCATGTTAGATCTGATCCTAAATCAGTGAAACTTCATGCTCCTCTCCTTCCTTCATGTGTTTGTGTCGCCTACAGGGGTGTGTGTGTTCACAACATTGATTTTATTATATTTAGCCATATTTAGCATGGTCTTTTGTCCAAAGTTTTCAGCTAATTTAAAGCTGGGGTACCTGCTGTTTTGTTGTTGTAAAATAAATTCTTTTTTACCACCACAGAGTGTGTTGTAAACACAACAAAGAACATACCTTGTTGCATGGTCTTCACCTATTTTGTTTATTGAGCAATAGAAGATGGAAGTAGAACCTAAAATCTGTGAAATTAATTTTCGGGGTGGCACCCCCTTCTTCACTTTGCCACCGCTCAACGCCCACACGGACATGCAGGAGGAATTGTGTGAGCTAGAAACGAGTTTGGTCCAAATAAAACAATGTGCAGAGTTTGTGCAGGAAAAATCAGGTACCCCAGCTTAAAGATGGAGTACGAAGGCCTGTGCTTTCCTCCTGCCCTCAAGTCGACGCCACGGTTCAGAATCACGTGCGCGTGACGTCACTCGTCAACGTGCGTATAGTATTTATTGCAACATTGCAGGAGCTCTCACAATATTATCAAAAATAATTATCAATTGCATGTGCTGATATGGAGCAAAGAATCGTGGTCGATTATGTTCCCTGATTTTCAATGCATTTATCGCCCAAGAGAGCACAATTTAATGTATTGTATGTATACTTCTGAAATATTTCCACCATTATTAGATCCATAAGAATGCCTTTGTGTCTGTATACTATAAAGGTATGTGCCGTCGTCTCTGCTTCCCTTCCCTTTGTCTGAATGGCCTTGGCCGAAACATTTCCTCTTCAACTCCCCCGTGCTCCCTGTAATAGTTTATAATGCGTTCTGTCCTTATGGCTCTCGTCCACCAGCGTCATGATTCCTTCACTGGCCCCCTCGATCCCTTCGGCGGATGATTCACTGCCCCTCGTTTAATGGCGGTTTTTACATGAGTGGCACAGAGAGAGGGGCCAGAGGGTAGATGTGAACAAAGAGATGGGGGTATTTTTAGAAAGGATCTCGTCACCGCGGTAAGCCGACCGAAGTGGGCTGTGAAGGCGGGCCCTCGTATGCAAGTAACCTACTATACCAAGTTGAGTTTAGTTTTAGCCTCTTGAAGGAAAATTTAATTACGTTTTAGTCAAAGTTTAGGCAAATAATTACTTATAGATTTAGTCAAGTTTATTTACTCTATATCTGAGGACCTTGGAGTTTGCAGGATTAAAATCGGCGAAAGCTTGACTTTCCAAATTACCGACATGGCAGATTCGTACAAACCTTTTGCCTAATGTCCCCTGGTCATTCTAATCTCGTGCGTGTAGGACTTTAGTGTAATGTAGTGATGGGCCAAAAGCAGAGCCTGCTTTGCAAAAAGCTGGTCACGTGACTAAAGTGTCAAATAATGTCTCAAAAAGTGCTTAATTGCAAGTCGTGCATCAGTCAAATCTGGTCCATACTTTGGCGATGTAAACCATAAGTGAATAAAGCAGTAGTAACTCATGCCCCTAGAGGCCATAAGCGCCACTGCAGGTGTCGTAGCATGTTGCGTTTTCTTACTCATTAATTGTCCGTGAGAGTAAACACTACGCTGACAGAAAAGACAAAGGGGGAGAATGATATTGCACATCCAATAACACACATTTTTTCACTCAAACCTGACTGTAAATACTTCTAAAGTGGCGCTAGCCCGCAGTTAGCCTGCTAGCTTCTTCTTCGCGATTCCATTAGTGTGTATTGGTGACTCCAACCCGGTGCAGGCAACGTTTCAAGGGTGGTTTTCTGGCCAGAGACACTATTAACACTTGTATTACCCCCAGAGGGACTATGAAGAGGATTTATTAAGGTAAACAAGTTACTTAATACTGCTTTAAGTAAGTGTGCTGCATTTCTCCCATTGCCCATTTAACCGGGTTCATATGGTGCAAGTTTTCTGCACCTGGCCGTGGGAAACGTAAGGAGCGCGATCTGCAGAAAATAGTTGGCTAAATTAGCTCTGGTGGTGGGGGAATCCAGAACATCGTGTCGCGAGGAAGCCAGACACATGGAGAGGATGGAAACTCGACACAGAAGTTAACACCTCAAAGGACATTGTGCAAAGAAAGAGCAAAGTAATGAGAGCAAGGGCAGGACCAGAGGTGGCCTTGGTCTGTGCGGGGAATGGAAGTTTCTCAGTACAGAACACGGCGCGTGTAGGAGGCGTCACCTGAGGCGCAGCTCTGACGGCGCCAGGCTCAGCTTCTGTGCGATGCTGTCCCTCAGCTCCTGCTGTGAGGTGTCCAGAGGAACCGACAGGGACAGGGTCCGAGTGAAGTGGACTTTGACCAGCACTGATCCCGCCTCAGGGGCCGGTGAGGAGTCTGACAGCTGCGGGGGAGAGGCACACAAGGTCCAGATTAGGAAGAAATATAATCATTTCACACACACAATACATGTTTGTAGAGGCCTTAACTACAGAGTTGGCAAGATTGATACAGGATTAACTCGAATGAGATATATTCGAGTTATTTTGCTGTTTTTGGAGGACATGATGTTACCAAAATGATCAAGCCTTTGGAATTTGCGAATAGGTCTCGTTCACCAGAGCCGTGGGAAGGCATTTTCGTTAGGGGGTGCTGAGGGACAAAATTGACCCAAAAAATGCTTTTTCTGTGCATATTTACTATTTATCAATATTGGTCTTGGCGTTCACATTTTGGAATTTGATAAAGCCATAACCTCATGGACAGCAGGGGCCATCAGGGAGGAACAGTTTTTTAAGATATTGTTTATTTATTAGGATGCCCATTTGCCGTGCTCGTCGGTCAATTTATATTCCCGGGGTCCAAAAAAAATGTAAATGTAATACAAAACAACAACAAAAAGTTTACGTAAAACCTGTATGATGTAGGTTTTAATGCTTATTTAGACGGATAACATTTGTTGCAAGTAATAATCTTATTTCAGTGAAGCAGCGATTTCAATGAAGAAATGTTGGGTAGAAAAGTAATTTTTATTTGCCTCCTACAGGAAGTGACATAGATAGAGGTAAAGTTCCACTAAAGTTTGACTTTTTTCCCATTGACTTAACATGGTCGGCACGGCAACAGTTTAAACTTGTTTGCCTCTATCGATGTCACTACATGTCAGTGTCAAATAAGGAAGTGAAACTATAAACATCACAAAACATACTCCATAATAACATATAGCTGACAGCTCATCACATCAGCACATCGGAGAACATGAAAGTTCAAATTCAAGTTTTCTCATTGGCCATACGACCCTCCCAGAAGCATTTTCACTTGTGACGAAAACGCAGCAAGAGAGCGACAAAAACAAGAAAAGTGACAAAAAGTGTGAACGCAAACCCGAGGCCATTAAAGTTTTATCACAAACATTACTTTTCTGTGAGACTGTTCAACACGATGATTGGGTTTTTTTGGCGAGTAAAAAAAAAATTGCCTGTAAAACAAGTGTTATTTTTTCTTTTGTTTCTTTAATGTGATGATTCAATTTGAAAAGAGACGCTTGCCGTGCCGAAAAACGCTGGTTCCAGTGAAATTGCTCTGTCTATCGATTAAAGCATCCGACTGAAAGAACAATGACTACTTTGTCTTTCTCAATTCGTGCCGCGTTTCCGACTTTGAACACAGATTTAGAGGAGGAAAAAGAATAAAAACCAAAGTTACCCAATGTAACATCTTCTTTTTCCTGATTTAATTTGCTTCTAAAGCTGAACACTGGATGGAATGTGCGATACGTTTGCAGACTCAAGCAGAATATTAATTACAGCTTCAGATCATAAGGTTAGGTGCATATTCATTAAAAGCGTGTCCTTTGTATTTGACCCTTTGACCTGTTTGACTCTACATTGTTTTTAGCTCCACTTCCTCCTCCAAAGTTTCCAAAACTTTCAACCCGCTTTCCAAACTTCTACCGACACTTTATTATTTTATTCCGCCTGAACTTGGTGACTTAGTGAGGTCATAGCTGTCACTGTGGGGGAAACTGGAATAAATAAAAGTGTGCCCTTTTGTGTCCGTGTGACTTGCTCAGGACACCGCGGAAACAACCTCCAGCTGGGCTCCAAACTGCTTTAATTGACCGCAAGGCGTCAACAAACTGCTATAAATAGTTCAGGAAGAAGAGTCTGTGGAGGTCTGTTTATTTCATTTTTAACAGAAGTTGTGTAAAAATGTAGTTACCACACACCCGGGAACTCGTGTTGCAGGGTAAAAATAAGATGAGATAGACCTTTATTGATCTCACAATGGAGAAATTCACTTGCATCAGCTCAAAAGAACACGCACCTGAACCGAGCACATGTTCTACAGTTTGGTATTACCCTGATCTAAAAGCTTCTTGCAAAAGAGGATGAAAATGAAACAAATAAAGCAACAAACAAGCAACAAAAGGGAATTTGGGTTAACTGTTAAAAAATAACTTTTTCTAACCCATACATGAGCCCTTCTCTGGTCATCTTTGATCATATATGGTGATGTTTGAAGCAGCCAGAGAGGGGAAACAAAGAGGGGGGAAACGGAACTTTCGCCACCATTACTTTAACAAATGCTGAATTATGAACATATTTTTCTACTGCATAAAAATACAGAGACATGGAGACAGGAGCAAAGAGGTTCAACAGCCCATTAAAGCTTAAAAAAAAAGGATGATGCTAACCCATTAGCTTCATGCTACATATGATAACATTAGCAACAAGTGCGGTTTTTAAATTTGTTTTGCTTCTACTGAGCAATTTGCTGTAAAACATCTTAATGGACCTGATCTTGGCCTGACTTTATTTGCTTGAGATAAATGTGTTTATAGTCTGTCAGAAACTGGTGAAAAATTGTGATTCCCATGAGAGGTTTTCTCCGCCCTCGGCTAAGCCACGCCCCTTGGATGCAGCGCACTTAATGTCCTGTACACTCGATTAGGGACGGAATATTTGAGGTTCGAGTGAGGGCGTGACGCATTGCACGCTCACCTGGGTAGGTCTTGCAAGCGTTGCATATTCACTGCCATGAAGCCCCATCGTTGGAGACAACTCCCGCGACTTTCGCAAGTTGAAGATGGATTTTAAGAGACTGGCCTCTGGTTCATCCCAAACCCCAACACAAAGTCCACGCAGGATAAAGAAAATAAAACTTTGGTCTAGTGCAAAAGGGCCAAATAGATACAATTACTCAACCTGTTCAGTGGACGGGCTGGCAGTCAGAGTAACAGGTTCAGGTGGAGGGGTGTTGGCAGCGGAGGCGAAAGACGGAGGACTAATCTCTCGCTGACTGCCTGTTGAAAGTGGAACACATTTTTTTTTTTTTAAATAGGGTATTCGACTTGACATTGACGTTTCCGGTCTTTTTGACATGCTAAAGTAATAATCATTTTTTCTTCTCTTTCTTCTCGCTTAGAATTAGCTCACTTGAATAACCAGGAAGTGAAACTACTGGACAATGTGTTTAAGCTGTTTTAGATCCATATGTCATCTTCTAACCAACAATATGTAAGACTGGGAAAAAGATGTGATGGACATTATTACCATCTGAGCCCCCGCCAAGGGGACTAGAGGTTGGCGCCGGGCTGGGTGTAACTTCTGGACGAGTGGGAGGTTTTAATTCGGGAGGGAGAGGGATGCCATTCGGGATCCTCTGTAAAAGCAACACACAAAAGTTCACAAAATATATACATGTATATCTAATACTTAAATAAAAGCGCTGCAAGTAGGGCTGTGTACCAACACTTTTTTCAATAACTTCACTTTAACGATATCGATACCTGAACGATACTTTTTCCTACCTATACTATTATTTGTTATCAAGGACCCTAAAAAAGAAAACAATACAATATATATTAAAAATATACTTATTTCAAAATTGAACCAACAGCATCAACACTTGCTTGGTTTTTAAAGATGTTTTTTTGTTCCATACCTGCTTTTGATACTTATATTTTTTCATACCAGAAGTACCTAAACGTGTTTTACTGGTAAAGTCGAACGTCACCCAGCCCTGGCTGCTTGTAATCATTATCACAATATTGTGAGACACAATATCCCGAGGTTTTTTAACATTTTATTTTTTCAATCACAGCTTAAAACTAAAATGTATAATGGCTTAAAAGACAGTTGATTTTTTCCCACTCATATCATGCAGCCCTAATAAAGAAACCCGAGGCACAATGAAGAGGCTCAGTGTAAACACCCGAATACAGGACAATAAATCCAATTTGTGTCCCCTGCAGGAGTAATATATCCCGTTCAGAGCGCTCACTGTGGGGCTGTGTGGAAGTAAATGGAGGAGAGGTGTATTGGAAAAAAAAATTGTAAAACTAAATCCCACGCTGCGCCGACCCTGCCCCGTGCACAAAACATTAGAGCAAAAACAATACATTACATTGTCTCTTTTGCTTTTGGTCGACCTGACGTCCACCGGCTCCAGCAGAGACACCGGGAGGAGTCCTCTCTGAAACAAAAGGCAATTTGAGTTCTGCAACATGGGGGAACACAACGGGACAGAGATCATGCGACCAATGAGACAAATAACAGCACGGCAGTTCAGAAGGTGCGCCGGGGAACAACTGATACTGAACAGTCTAAACCCAGCAGTATCCATGGTAATAGGATGAGTAACCAATGAGACAAATCGGGCAAAATAGAAATTAGGCTACATTGTAGAAACAAAAAATAATCACTAAAGACCAGGCTAAATTTGAGTCTGGCTGATAGAAATTCAAAAGCTAAGTTTGATTAATGTGTATGAATGCATGTGGAAGTGGGTGCCGGCGAAAAGAAGTACTTATACATATAAGTGATTTATATACAGTGTCGGGCAAGTAACTTAACTTTTAACTACTTTAAGTTATTTTTTAGTTACTTTTGGCCAAATATAAAACAAAAATAGTAATAATGCCACACAGCAAAAGTGCATTCAAAGATTTATTTTTCCTTCGCTTTCCCCATTCTCTCGTGTTTTGTTTTGAAGACCTACACGCTACTGCAGATCTTACACACCATTTTTTCGTTCATACATCAATACAAACCATTTAAATGCACTTGAAACTTGAGTTGTACTGCCTCATATTACCATATTTTGTTGAAGTAATATCCTATGCATTTACCTCAGTTACTGAAATAAGTGATATATTTCTGTAACTCTTTGCCTTTGTAATATGTTACCCCCAACACTGTTTATATATATATATATATATTTTAAGTACAAAGAAGTGATACAGTATCTATCCATCTATCTTTATCTCCTCCTGTTGGTATTTCTGTTCGATACACTGCCTGATCCCCCAAAAAGTCACCACAAGAAAAAAGGCCACACGCTCATTGGACCACCTTTAGCTTTGACTACAACTTCAATAAGCCCCTGAAAAAGATCCAGTGTTACATTAATGGTTCACTTTTCATTGTCATCTTGGAACATGCCCGTGCCATCAGGGAAGAGGAAATCCGGCTAGACCTGATCAACTGCAGCAACCCCCGATCACAACAGTTAGTCAAATCCAGGTGGCGACTTTTTTATTTATCTTTGGCAGGCAGTGTAGTATTTTCTAAACCTATTCTTTTGATTTATTTTAAGCATATGTGTGTCCTTGTTTTATAAGTACTCTATAATGGAAAAAAGGTAATTTTTTTAAGTTAAGTTTTTCGAAAAAGAACTAGCTTGTTGAAAAAACACATGAGAAAAGAGAACCTTTGTAAACATTATACAGACGTGTTTCTTTTGAATTTCAACAAATTTCTAATGCCCACGATGACCTCACCTGCCCGTCATAAATAACAGATTTCATCCCGTCTTTGTCCTCTTCTCCAAACAGGAACACCATGGCGCCCCCTGGGACTGTGAGCTGTCCCGCTCCTCGCGACATGTGTGGGGCCTTCACGCGCATGTATCGAGAGTCCCTGGGAATGGGACACATTACACAAAATCAGGACCAAAACGAGGCCAAACAAACTTTTGCATGTTTTTAAGTGACCATGTAGTTTTATTTTAAACTGTGTTAAAATGTGTTAATATCAGTTCGATTGGAAGATGATTTTGTGATGTATTCCTGCGATTTGGGAATTAAAGTGGACATATTATGCATATTCGGCCTAAAAACAGACTTAAAAAGATTATTATTACATTTTATACTTAGAAATGATCTGTTAGTACAAATAAAATACAGGCACTAGAGCTGGTGAAGACTTTGGCAGTTGTAGGAATAACTTATTATAAAACGAACTTTCAGTTTCGATTTACAGTGTGGTTTACCGCTTCAGCACAGCCTGATAAACACACTTTGAGCGCAGAACGTGTCTGAACGGATATAATGTTGGATTATGGGTGTTAAATATGTTGGGTTTTCAGAATTATATTCCAGAAGGAAACAACAAAGCGCTGACACCGTAGAAGAAGAAACTGCTACTACTCCAGGTTTGTCTTTGTCGATGGATTTTGCATATGTCCAGTTTAAATTGCGATAATAATTTGGCAGTATACTGTGAAGCCCTAAATAAGATTAAATAGACAAATGAAATGAGTAGGTGTAATCTTTGAATTCTAATGACTTTAAGAAGAGACACTCACTGTCCACCATCCACTTTGGGTTCATAAAATCCAGGTTTCTAAACAGAAAGAAAATGATTGAAACATTTAAAAGTCTCAGAGGAGTATTGAGTTTATAGTTTATACCTGTAGCCTTAATGGTTCGAATCCTCCAAAGTCGTCGTTGGGAATCATGGATGAAATAACCTAAGAAGCGCATCATTGTGAAAGTGTAGATTGATAAAATATGTATTTTTTTTTTTCTGTTCATATTTTTATAGTTTTAAGTTGTTTTCAGTTGTACCTTGGCTTTTCCTAAGAAGTCTCTGTCTTTGAGCTGGTCCACCTCTCGTTTATTTGGTCGAAACACCACTCCTTCAGGGATCAGCAGCGGGGCCAGCACCTCCCCCCTCTGTCACGTAATAATAAAGAAGACAGAATTAAAATCCCTGTGTGTCTTTTACGCAGTGCCGCTGTCGCCAAATCCACCCGTCAATGCCGTTACTTGGACGACAAGAACCCGTTACCCCCTGTTGTGAAATCTGCATTGTTAGTTAGCTGCTGTGCTGTGTTCGCAACACGACAAAATCCAACACAATGAATGAGTCACACATTTCCAGGAACATTTTAAAATGCCACTTCAAACATTAATTATGAAAAACAAACTTTATATGTAGCAATAATTTCCCATCATCAAAAGTCCGTCACAGAAAATGATTGATTGTGTGCAAAGACCTTTTGTGTAAAATGCATTGTTTTGTGTGATATGAAGAAATACTATTAGCTGCAACAAAAGAGGACATCCATGATTATGCAAAGGCATTTCTTCAATTCTGCAGCACATAAAAAAATAAATTAAATAAAAAACTTACGGTCAAAACATTGCACACAGAGATTTGAACATTTTTACTTTTTATTTGAACAAAACAGTAACGTTTAGACTGACCGTGACGTTGTCCATAGCTACTTCGATGTTCGGTCCTCTTCCTCCCGCCCGCTCTTGGGACACTGACTCCAAAACCTCCTGCGCCTGGTCCCAGTTTCCCATTCGAGTGTGGACTACCGCTGCGTTGTACAAAACCTGGACAGAAAGAATAAAGAAGGTACATCATTTCAACTGCTATTCTCGTAGATTTAGGTGGCAAAGACCGTGATTAAAGGTACTGACAGCCAAGCACAATGGATTGATCAATGGTTCTCAAACCGGCGGTACTTGGGCTTCTTCAGGTGGTACTCAAACATCTGCATGTTTTACATTTTAATTCAATTAATGCATTTATGTTTTAGAAATGTGTCCTAGGTGTTTTTATCTGGTTTAGACACGGTTTACACCCAGTGAATTCAATCCAATTCAGGGTTTGATCATTTGAAGGCACACTGTGTAACATTTTGGATTCTCCTGTTGCCATCAATACAAAACATTCTCAAAATGACCAGCTAGACACAGAAAAAAAAAAAAGGACTTTAATGAGGACCTAACTAATTCAAAATATCTCCATCTCTACGACCTGGAGACATCCCTGCTCCCAGTAAAATTGCAAGTCAGGTCTTAAAGTGCATACAACATAGAAACCATTTTTGCGAAAATAGTTAACACGATTATATATAATATTTTTCTAGCTTTCTTTAGTTTCACATTTTTTGTGATGTTTATAGTTTCACTTCCCTATTGAACACTGACATTCCATTCCATTTCAGACTTTATGTTTATTTATGTCGTCATTTGTTAAATGTTTAAATGTCTGAATAAAAATAAATCTGAATCTGAAAGGATTGGTTGGCAATTGGTATTTCCCACCTCCTTCTTGGAAAAAGGCTCGAACTGGTAACTTGTAAACTCTGAGCCCTCCAGTCCAGACGGCTACTAGTTCGAATGTGAGATGAATATGGCAATAGCGGCACCCAGTGGTGAAGCATCGCTAATGTTAAAACTGTAACAAAACCACTGCATCAGTGACGTGAATGTTATTTTTTGACACAGTTTTCAACATAACTTTATATCGCAATTTTTACGACTTACGACCTCAGACCATGTTCCAGGTGAATAAACTTGTAGTCAGAACTTGTCAGAATCAGAATCAGAATCAGAATAGGTTTTATTGCCAGGGTTTGAGAACAGGTTCACGAACTAGGAATTTTTCTCGGTGCAAACGTGCGACATATAACACAGAGTTAAGATAAAAATAAGCAAGCAAAGTTTATTTATATAGCACCTTTCTCAGACAGAAGGTCACAAAGTGCTTCACATCAAAAACAAGCAATGATTAAAAACACAGGAAAAAATTACACAAATCAAACAACAGTGGAGACAGTCATATCAGCCCATAAAACCGTACTTTCAAAACGCTCGACTGAACAAGAACGTTTTGAGTTGGGATTTAAATGTATCAACAGAGTCAAGTGATCGCAGAGTGAGTGGGAGATCGTTCCAGAGTCTAGGTGCGACAGCCTGGAAGGATCGGTCTCCTCTGGTTCGATAACGAGTGCGAGGAACCATCAAGAGATTTTGATCTGCAGACCTCAGAGAACGAGAGGGGACATAGGGCTGAATCAGATCTCTGATGTAAGAAGGCGTCTGACCATATAAGGATCTAAAAGTCAGCACCAAGATTTTAAATTGAAACCGGTAAGACACCGGCAGCCAGTGGAGGGCTTTAAGAATTGGGGTGATATGAGCCAACAGCTAAACAACTTTAAACTATAAGGCTATAGGGGCATGCATAAAAAATATTAAATAAATAAAATGAAATAAAAGTGACATATGGTAAGACGACAACAATTTGACATTGAACAACAGCGGGATTGTATTTACAGATGTGTAGGCATCTAAAGTGATATTAAGTGTTATAAAGTGATTAAGTGATAAGTGACAGCAGCGGGTCTAAGTGTGGACTCGCCACACAGTGCAAGTTCAGAAACATCCATGACTCTGTAGCTGAGCTACAGAGACTTGTTTTTATTCATGAATCTGATTGCGGCGGGGAAAAAACTGTTCAAGTGGCGGGAGGTATGGGTCTGGATAGACCGTAGCCTCCTGCCTGAGGGGAGTGGGATGAATAGGCTATATCCAGGATGAGAAGGATCAGCTCTGATCCGACCCACACGCCTCCGGGTCCTGGAGGTGAACAGGTCCTGGAGAGATGGGAGCTCACAGCCAATCACCTTCTCTGCAGCACGCACAATGCGCTGCAGTCTCTGCCTGTCCCGTTCTGTAGTGCCGGGGTACCACACAGTGATGGAGGAGGTGAGGATGGACTCGATGATGGGCGTGTAGAACTGTACCAGCATCTTGGTTGGCAGCTTAAGTTTCCTCAGCTGCCGCAGGGAGAACATCCTCTGCTGGGTCTTCTTAATGAGGGAACTGATGGTTGGCTCCCATTTGAGGTCCTGGGTGATGGTGGTGCCCAGGAAACGGAAGGAGTCCACGATGGAGATGGGGTGGGAGAGTCTGTCAGGGCAAGGGGGGACGGTGGGGCTGTGTCTTTCCTAAAGTCCACGATCATCTCCACTGTTTTCTGGGCGTTCAGCTCCAGGTTGTTGTGGCTGCACCAGGACGCCAGCCGGTTCACCTCTCTCCTGTAGGCGGACTCATCACCGTCCGAGATGAGCCCGATGAGGGTGGTGTCATCCGCAAACTTGATCAGTTTAACGGACTGGTGACTGGAGGTGCAGCAGTTTGTGTACAGGGAGAAGAGCCAGGGGGAGAGTACACAGCCCTGAGGAGTGCCAGTGTTTGTAGTCCGAGTGTCCGAGACGATCTTCCTCAGCCGCACGTGCTGTCTCCGGTCCGTCAGGAAGTCGGTGATCCACCTGCAGAGGGAGTCGGGCACGCTGAGCTGGTAGAGCTTGTCTCGTAGCAGTCCGGGGAGGATGGTGTTGAAGGCAGAGCTGAAGTCCACAAACAGGATCCTGGCGTAGGTTCCTGGTGAGTCCAGATGCTCCAGGATGAAGTAGAGGGCCAGATTGACTGCATCGTCCACAGACCTGTTGGCTCTGTAGGCGAACTGCAGCGGGTGTGAACCAGGGCTTATCATTCTCATAACAAACCCTGGTGCGCGTTGGTACTATGCGCTGCTCATTGAACTGGATATATGAGGTCACAATGTCCGTATATTCATCCAGGTTGATGGAAGCGGCCCCCAGTCTCCCAACTCGTAATTTCCGGTTCGAGCCGCATTCCAAAGCCCTTTTCCAAGCGGGAGGTGGGAAATTTACCAGTTCCCAGTTGCATGGAATGCACCATTAGTCAAACTGCTATGGAACTTTTTACCTCCATCTATGTCACTTCCTGTCAGTAGATTAAAAATTCTAATAAAAATAACTTTTCTGCCCAACATTCCTTCATTAAAGCTGCTGCTTCACAGAAATAAAATGATAATTATTATACTTGCAACTGATGATATCCATCTAAATAGGTTTTCAAAAGGATTAAAACCTGTCAAATGCACTTTAAGATAGGTGTAATGTAATGTTTTACAGCTTAGAATTACAAAATACCAGATGACTTCCAGGTAAGGCAAATTTGTAAAGCACATTTTATAAAAGAAAGCGAATCAATGCGCTTAAAAGGGACTATAGGGAGTTTAAACAATTTTAAATTATGTATTTTCCTCCCCCTACATGTTCCAGCCATGTCCTAATGTGTAGAATTAACACAGACCTGTTCACCACAACTGCCTCTAAAATCCTGCACCGTCACTCAAAAAGGTGATAATTTGTTCTCCCAGAGCTGCTCAATCTCCACTTTCTCTTAGACCCACTTTTGTCTTGATTTGATCTTAATCAAGGTCTGGTGGTACTCGACGGGTCCAATATTGGAAGAAAATTAGAGCCAACCCTCGTCATTTATCAGAAAGCCGCAGTAGTCTGTGGAACTACGGAAGGTTTTCAGTTCAGGAGTTTTTGGTTTGTTTTGTTTATAGAAAAAGATACAAATCAATACCAGAAAGCACAAACATGACTTTCTGGAATATTTTAAAGTGCGTTTAAAGGGCGTATTGGTTCCCCTGATATTGTGGAAATGTCTGCATATGTGGGTTGTGGAGTCTTTGAGGAGCTCCGGAGCATTGAGGAGAATGCCACGTTGTGTAACCTCCGAGTTCAATGGGCCTTTGTTCGTGGCAGGTGTGTCTGAGATCTCACCTGTGTGTGCGCAACATGAGAGAGAGCTGCGATCTCTGCACTCACTGACAGCTCAGAGGAACGCTATTGTGGTTTATTTAATACAATGGTTTAACATTTGGAGGGCATAGGTAACACTTAGATAGCAGAAGAGCAAAAAATATGAAAAAAAAAAGAACAGTTTTACACAAAAGTATTAACTAAATTGACTTTACATTTAGTTTTTGCTACTCCATAATCAAACAGCTTTAGTTATTATGGATCATTTTGACCTTTCATCTTGCTTCAGGAGACTGGCCTATGTGTGCAGACGATTTCACTATCAGCCAGGTTTAATGTTTATTTAGTCTTAAAGTCTTTTGACGAAAATGTAAAGTTAGTCAAGATGTTTTCAAATAATTCTCTTAATTTTTAGTCAGTGTGGTTTTCGCTGAGCATCGCTATCAGCTTGAGATTGTCGCGTTATCGTGGGGGGTGCTGCTGACCTGCCAGCTGTAGAGCTTGAACCTCAGTCCCAGTTGTTTGTAGTCGATGACGGGGTTTCCTCTCATGTGTTTCTGAGCCCAGATGCAGTCGGACAGAGCCTCCTCCAGCCTGGACGTGGAGCAAAAACAATAGTCAGGTTTGGTTTGTGCAATGAGTGAAAGCAAAGGAAAATGTGTCCAGTTTGGAGCTGTGTGTAAACCATACATTTTGTCAAAGGTTTTGAGAGCAAAGTCCTTTTTATGAGAAACACTCAGTATGTGGCTGTGTGCAGTGAATAGAAATTGTTGTCTCATCATCGAGGGAAAACTGTAATAAAACCATGGTAAATACAAAGGAAAGTGCTGCCCCCTACCGGTCCAGTAGCATCATTACAGTAGATCTCTGAAAGAAGCCAACAGCCAGATGCTCATCCTTCACAAGAGCCAGGTCTAAAGCCTGAAAAATGGCAGAAATAATAATAATAATATTAATGCCTTACACTTGTATTGCACTTTACAAGCCTGTATTACCAAGTTTCTCAAAGCGCTACACTGTCATCATTATTCATTCACTCCATACTTGGTGGTGGTAAGCTACTGTTGTAGCCGCAGCTGCCCTGGGGTAGACTGACGGAAGCGAGGCAACCAGTCTGCGCCATCGGCCCCTCCAACCACCACCAACAACTCACTGCATTCACTAGGCTTCCTGGTGTTACTAAACGGCCTCCCATCCAAGTAGCAACCAGGCCCTTCCCTGCTTAGCTTCCAAGGTCTGACGGGATCGGGCAGAATGTTGAATTAGAGTTTCACAATCTAAAATGAGGCCACTTTTAATCATTTCCAGACAGTAGAATGTGCTAATGCAGGAGTCAGTGTACAAACCGATAATCTGCCAGCCGATAATTACGTTATTGGCCTGTTACGTTGTCGGTTCCTACCAGGAGAAACTGTGATTCCATCTAAATCCCAGTAATAGTCGAGTGGTGAGTTCTCTTACACTCAGCGCCAGGTCGGGACGTCCCAGAGCCAGATGGGCAGAGGCCTTGTTGAACAGAGTGCGCGCCGTGGGCTCAGAGATCTGCTCCAGTTTGGACAGAGAGCCCTCCCAGTCCTGATCGTCCACCCTCTGCACCGACGAGTCCCACAGCTGCAGGAACTCGGTGTACAGCATCCTGTGTGGACAAAAGGAGGTGAGGTCTAGAGTCAGAAAAATATGTGGAACCCTAGTGTGGGGCCCATTCTGCTTTCTGAATGTATAATAGTTCAACCAAAACAAGAAAATATAATTATATACACATAAACTACTATTACATACAGTATTGGTCAAATGTTTGGAAACACTTTTAATGTATCGGCATTTCTTTATTTTCAACACTATTTACAATGTGTGAGTCTCACTGAAGGCATTGAACTTATCCATGCATTTGTCTCCAGCAGGTTAGACTACTGTAACAGACTGCTCACTGGCCCCTCTATACAAGCTGTTAGAGCTGCAGTACATCTAGAACGAGGAAAAATGACCATATTAGTCCAGTGCTCCGGTCTCTGCACTGGCTTCCTGTCACTCAGAGAATAGAATTTAAAACAGCTCTGTTTGTGTACAAGTCTCTTCATGGATTAGCACCAAAGTACATCTCTGACATGTTAGAGCCGTATGAACCATCTCGGGCCCTGAGAACTTCAGGGAGGGGTCTCCTGGTGGTTCCCAGAGTCAATAATAAACACGGTGAGGCTGCGTTTCAGTTTCATGCAGCTAAAATCTGGAACAGTCTTCATGAGGATGTGAGACAGGCCTCAACTCTGACAATGTTCAAATCCAGGCTGAAAACAGCTCTTTTTACCCGAGCAGATGAAAACTGAAAGTATTTTATCCGCACGCTTGCGTTCAACTGTCATTAATGAATTTTAATGTGGTTGTTTTATGGATGGATTTCATCTGCTTTCTTGTAATTTTATGTAGCTGTGAAGCACTTTGAATTACCTTGTGCTCTGCAAATAAACTCCCCTTGCCTAAATTATGAACGCACACATGGGATCATGTAGGAAACTAAAATAACTAAAAATAGGTTTTATATTTCAAATTCTCAAAATTGCCACCTTTTATTCTTGGCATTTTCTAAATGAGGTCGTCCCTGAAATGGTTTTCAACAGACTGTGACGCGAAAGCCATTTCATTGTGAAGCCCATTGAGAAAATGTCAAAAGCGCAAAGGAGTGATCAAAGCTAAAGGCGACTATTATGAAGAATCTATTTCACCTTTTTTTGTTTAAAACATAATTTCGAATGTGTCGATTCGTAAATCAGTGAGAATCTACAAAGTAAATAGTCTTGAAGTAAAAGCAAAACCAAAACAAAGGTGTTTCCAAACTTTTGACCGGTACTGTATAATATATCAAAAGTTTTTTGTAATTGTGAATAAATCAACACTAATCAATTGTTACCAGTAAAATCATTTGATTTGAACGTGTCAAACTGTAAATATATATGGGAGAATTAAATATTTACAAAAATAAATACCCCACCTTTACAGTAAGTCCTTTTTGAAAACATACAATTACAGTGGTACTGACAATGTTAGTACAACGCAACAACACAAATTACAGCTCTGATTCATTTGGTCTAAACCACATCTCTGCTCCACCTATGGGCAGGTATAGGGAAAACCACAGGCAAATAGTGCTGAGTCCACCTGTAACTGCAAAAACAGTTCCAATGCCCCGAAACAACATTAGCTTTCCATTATAGCACATTATTGTTACAACATGCAGTACATAGTCCTACTTTTTGCTTTTGTCCGTCATGTATCCCTCTTCAGTCAGTCTCCAGCTCTGGCTAAAAGGTGTGTGCTTCTTCTCAGGAACAATAGGGATCAACGGGGAAGTGTGTCCCACAGACTCCGCCCCGCGACTCATACCAGGAAGTGCCCCGTCCACATTCCCCGGCAGGTGAGGGTGAGACGCACAGGTGCAGGATTCACCTTTCACTGAGGCATGAAGCAAACATTTATATCAAGATCAGGGCAAACACAAGAGGAAAGAGGGCTAGTAGAAATAACTAATGAACACAGAACTTTCCTGCTGCATGGCCGATAATCATTACTCTGTCTTTAGACTTTTAAAAAAGTAACTAAACTAGATTAACTAAAACTAAATAAAAAAGATACATGTGCAGAAAGTTTGAGGCTGAGCCTTTGTGATTTAGGGTTGAGTAGACTCTAATTGTATGTATATATTTCAGTTTTCTTTGACTTGTGTAGCTTATATTTCATATGTATGGGCAAATTACTTTAAAATTGTAATATATTCTTTAATACATTTCCAATTCACTGCTTTAAACAGTCATTTTACAAAGTAATTTGCCATAGCTGTGCGTCCAATCAAACTTCTAAACTAGTGCTTCTAAAAAGCAGTCAACATAACCACTGCCTAATCCAATGAGCCAAACCGTGACACTTTTGTACAAGGAGAACGTTTTGAATCTTAATCAACAGTCTGTAAAGATATAAAACCGGGGTTTCCTTTTTTGCCTGTTGAGCTACTTTTATTGAACAAAAACATCAGAGAGCTGCTTGGACTTTGAAAACGCGTGTGCATATTGGTGATGATAACAGGAGCTGCAGCGTCCTGCGTCTGTGGGGATGTGAAGCTGAATGCCCTGTGTTTACATTCCAGTGCAAGTAGTGTGTGGTTCTGTCACTATTAGAGCGCCATGTCGATATGCCTGAAAGTCAATAAAGCTGTTCCGTATTGTTTCTGAAATCCAGTTCCCTCAGTAAGGCTGACCTCGCACAATTTGGTGCATGGGTCAGGGCTTGAGCTGGAGCGGGTGTGACGCTCGGTGTGGCCTTATCAACGAGCCCTAACAGAGATATTTCAACATATTTCAAGAAGATCAATTGAACTTTGTCCATAACTTAGGAAACCTCTCGAATTCTGTTTAAGCATGTGTCAAAATGAAACCTTTGGAGAGCTATACCATTAAAGGTCTAGAGGGTTGGAGATCCCTGATATACAAACATTGTATGTATACAAAGTGTTTAATGCATGTAGTCACACTTTTATCCTGAAAGCCCATTGTACTTTGATATACAGTATTGTATCCTTTGGGTTATTTTTCTACAAATCCAGGTGAGGTTTTATTATTGTGTCACTATAAAAAACTCCTGTTTACACGCAAGGTTTACATCAGGGCCATGGGATTTTTCTAAACTGACCTTTGAACAATGGAAATGAGGCAATTTTATCAAGGAAACGGAAGCAAGGCATTTGTGGGAAAGGTTAAGAAACCATCATTGATTTATTATAGGGTTTATGGTCAGCTCAACACTAGGCCAAGGTATAATTTAGCTGTATATTGATAAGTTAGGTATTATTATGTTATATTATATTATATTATATTATATTGCCTATTTGTTGTGCTTATTTAAAAATAAACTACAGTGAACAAAGTGTGATCCAGGAACCTCTTTGCTTCAAAGATTGTCCACACATTCACATAAAAATAACTTATTTAGCCTGAAGTCGGAAATGTGTAAAAGTCCATTTCTGATCAAATTAAGAGGAAAAACATTACATGGTTTCTTTGAAAGAGGGCAGTTTATATTGTTGGGGACCTTGTGGGATCTTTGAGCGAGTGTGTTGATCAAAGGCTTCCGTAAAAAGTGTTCTGTATTTTCCAGCGTTAGCCGAATATCAAGCCTATAAACTGCAGTCAGACCTGGTAAAAAACAAATATAAATGGTGTCAAATGTTAATAACATACAGTAAATGTTTTTTAGTACGAAGGCTTGGGACGTCCCATTTGAAAAGTAAACACACATATTATGTTTATTGATTTGTATAATGTTTTATGATAGTGATTTATAGGCGGGGCAAATATTGGTGCATCTACAGGCAACGCACGTGTAACCGATTAGAGCAGTAAAACACTGTGGATGGAAACGGTCTGTACATTTATTATACTTCAGTGATCAATGACTGAGCAAGCATTTTAACAGCGAGAAATAAGCAGTAGGCAAACTCCATTCACATTGTCATAACTGGTATAGAAAAATAATTAGTTGCACCCATGAAAACTGGGTGCCCTTTTGTGTGATCAGAACGGTAAAAAGGGAAAATTAGAAGTTAGTTTTTGTTTGATTAGGGTTAAGTTAACGACTACTATTAACACTAACAGGCTCTGTGCAGTGTGCACAGCAACATGAAGCTAACTTACTCATTTAACATGGTTTGTGTCCTTTTGGAGAGAAAGCTGTGACAAAGTCTTGATCTCAATCCAGTTGAAAATGTATGGGCAGAGCTGAAAAGACATAGGCACGCAAGGGGGCCTACAAATGTGGCTCAGTTACACCAGCTCTGTTTAGAGGAAGGGACCAAAACTCCTGCCAACTATTGTGAGAAGCTTGTGGAAGGAAATCCAAAACGTTTGAGTTATACAGTGATACAGGCAATGCTACCAAATAATTGTAAACATTCAAATTGACCTAAACATTTTAAAGTTAATTCTGGTTTCATGTCAGACACATTTGCATTCAGAAAACAAAAGTTCTCGACTAGACTGACCTGAGTGTTACCGACTGCAGCGGAGGCTGACTGGTGTACGCAATCAATCCCTTTTGCTGGACACTTTCCTTACAACAACACAAATTTAGTATATTTACAGCCAACGTTACAAAATAATTATTTCCCAAGACAATTGTGGCAGTGAGTCACAATAATAGTTTTTTACGAAGTCCAATTTAAAAAAAGAAAGAAAAAAAAGTCAAGCAAAGGTGCTTTTTTTTGCTTCTTTTTATTCAAGATCTTGTATTTTGGAGAAATGTTGAATAATATTAGTGAATTTACTTTTTAGTATTAAGTTTAACGTGACTGAAGTGATTTTTTTCTTTGTGTGAATAAATAATCGGATCCAAAATTGAGATTAAATATGTGAGGATTCTTTTGTCACATTGCCCTCAGTAGTTGGAGGAGGAGCAATAGCATAACAACTATGGCTGATATGGTCTATAAAATAATATCCTACATTTATTCACAGAGGGGTTATATGCACACCTAAAGTGGCTCTAGCCCCTAGCCCTCTCCTTGAGAACGGGGGCAGCCTGGTTTGTCTGGACCTTGGTAAATGCACTGCAATGATGGTGTTAAAGGGATCCCATAAGGACAACTAAAATTAATACGGTATATCATGCTGAGACGTGTGAATGGGGAAGACTCGAACAGGCTGAACCGGCTGCACTGACTGTGTTTATCAATATTAAATATGGAGCAACTTCGGGATGAACCACACAATGACACACCCATAAACTTCAATACAATATGCAATGGAGGAACACAATGCAGTCATGGTAACGGTCTGCGCCACAGGGGAGGATGGATTATTGTAGTTTACACAGGTCCATTTCACAGGCCCATGCGTGTCTAATTATATATAATGCTGTGAAACATGTCAAATGTTTTAGCTATGTTCAAATATTGAGTTTATGTTGTTCACTTGTTGTGTGAATCATTCAAAACAACAACTGATATAAATGTTACAAAATGGAATTAGGAATACATGTGAATTAGTAGAGAAAAACAGAGAAATAAATACAAGGCGGCACGGTAGCACAGCAGTTAGCGCTTGTGCTTCACAGTTAGAAGGTCCCGGGTTCGATTTCCACCTGGACGGGGTCTGCATAGGTTTCCTCAGTGTACTCTGGTTTCCCCTACCACTAAAAACATGTACAACAGGCCAGGATGAATGAGAGTATGTTTGAGCGGGCAAGTGTGAGACAACGGCTGCAAATTAGCCTAAGGCTACAATCCGGCATGGTGTGTTTACATGCATGAGTCCAATGTATGTTCATTAACATGCACTGTCCTGACCAAATAAACAAACAAATAGAAGAACAGAAGCTAAAACTAAGTCTACTTCTATTCATTTATTTAGCCTATTTAACCATAAGCTTGAATAGTCTTTGAAATATATAATTTCCATCATTATTCATTATTTATAGTGTGTCATAGTAGGGTCGTAATACCCTTAAATAGAGGCCTATTAAAGCTGGGGTACCTGATTTTTCCTGTTCAAACAGTGACATTTTTTGTTTTGGCCAAAAATTGTTTCTAGCTCTCACAATATACAGCATTGAGGGGTGACAAAGTGAAGCAGGGGTGGCCACCCCCAAGATAAATTCCACTAATTTAGGTTAGACTTCGATCTTTCATTGCTCAATAAAACTTTAGGTGAAGACAATACAACAAGGTCTGTGTTTTGCTGTGTTTACAATATAGTCTGAGGTGGTGAACATAAATGTATTCTACAACACCAAAAAATCAGGTACACCAGCTTTAATACTTAACCTTGCTCTGAAAGATGGATTTTGGCGGGATCTGAATGTTCAGTCTCAACTCAACTCATCTCAGAGAACTATAGTCCTTACAACTTAAAATGTAGTTAGTGACCTATTTTGATTCATTGGAAAAAATGATTACACCGTCTGGAATTTCTGCCTAAATAAATAAATAACTAAACGTGGTCTGTACTTCATTAAAATCATAAGAATAAGTAAACAGTGTCTGCTTGAACTAATACCACCCAATTCATTTACATTTTATAATATTTATTTTGGCCATAACACATAAACATTAACAGGACAGCGTGGAATAAGTAAGTACACCGCCTGAATATCACTGAACTGCAGCAGTTTTGTAAAGAGGAACGGTCCAAGATTCATCCTGATCGTTGTGAGCGTCTAATCTGCAACTACAGGAAAGCAGTTATTGCTGCAAAAGAAGGATCAGCCAGCTATTTAATACAGGGGTTCACTTCCTTATTCCACGCTGTTGTGAATGTCTCAGGTTTTTCTGCAAAATATCTTTAAAAAAAAATGTTTTTCTATTGATTATATCACGTTGTCCAGGCCTTAAGGCAACGAAACAGCCCCACACCATATTTCTCCTGCCCCATACTTCAAAGTGAGGTTAGGGTTTTGATGTTGGTGTGCTGTTCCATTTTTCCTCCACACATGACGACGTGTGTTCTTCCCAAACAATTCAACTTCGGGTTCATCAGTCCACAGTATATTTTTCCAGTAGTCCTGTGGCGCATCCAAGTGCTCTTTTGCAAACCAAAGTTGAATTGAGCCTAGGCGCATATAGGAGCGTCCGGCTTCTTGTGATGAAGGCATGAAAAACTGGAAACCAAACCCCACCGGCAGGGCAGCGCCATATTGTTCCTCTAATTTGGGTTAATAAACCCAGACATAGAGCTTTTGGATATGTGGTACTATATCAGTCAGTTAATGGGACACTGCGTAACATTTTGTCTATACTGTTGCCATCAACACAAAAGCTGTTCCCAATGACCAGCTCGACACAGAAAGTGCAATTCATGCAGTGGGTAATGGATGAAGACCACATAACCTGTTCAGATCTCAAATTCTGTTGACTTTAGTCACATCTCCATGGAAACGAGCTGGAGAAGTACCCCCTCCAGGTAAAGGTACAGTCATTAGGAGAGCTGAGCCGCTCACATCAAAAGGCTTGTGCTTGTTTGTACATGTTTGAGGTATTTTTCAATGATGAAAATATCTGTTTTAAAATAAATGCTTGTATTTCAATGTTATTTATTTTTACGCGGTGTGGCTTTAAGTTAATCGTTTCTCGTGTGTGTGAATTTATGTGAAACAGAAATCTATGACTAAACTTATGACTAATACATTATGCAGCCGCATGGATTGAACGGGACGTGTCTGAACCAGGCAGCACGTCAGGAGAATGTTCACATTTGTTATCTTTATTACAACTGAAACGCAACCCTCATAGTAAAAAAAGCCTTTTTTCATGGAGTCATCTACAATCTGAATCAACTACTGTACATGTGTAGTACAGTACAGGGCGGCACGGTAGCACAGCGGTTAGTGCTTGTGCTTCACAGCTAGAAGGTCCCCGGTTCGATTCCCACCTGGACGGGCCTTTCTGTGTGGAGTTTGCATGTTCTCCCCGTGTCTGCGTAGGTTTCCTCCGGGTACTCCGGTTTCCCCTACCACCAAAAACATGTACAATAGGCCGGGATGAATGATGTGAGTGAGTGGTTGGTGGTGGTCGGAGGGGCCGATGGCGCAGATTGGCTGCCTCGCTTCCGTCAGTCTACCCCAGGGCAGCTGTGGCTACAACAGTAGCTTACCACCACCGAGTATGGAGTGAATGATTAATGACGACAGTGTGGCGCTTTGAGAAAAACTTGGTAATACAGACTTGAAAAGCGCAATACAAGTGTAAGGCATTATTATTATTATTACAAGTTAAAAGATCATGCCATTACTTACTCTCCGTGCAGAGTTTGGGGGATAAAGCTGAGGATCCTCTCCTCTGAATGGTCAAAGAGCCGTCTTTTTATCCAAGCTGGGAACTAAACCTGGCCCAGACCAGGTTTTGAGCTAGAAAGTTATCCAGCTTTGCAATATGGCCCTCTAGCCCTCTAATCTAGCTTCGTAGTATACCACACATTAGTTTAAGAGCCATTCTCAAGCACACATAAGAGTCTGCTGTACTTTAGAAATCTCAAAAAACTGAGAAATTCACAAAAAAGTCAATAGTAATATTTGTAAATGGTACTTACCAAAACAAGGAGCCTCTGAGCCACAGACCTCTCAGAGCAGACTGAATGAGTTCACCAAAACTAAAAAGAGGAACGACAACTTATTTTTTACGGTGTAATCTTATTAATAATTCCTTACTTCCGCACGGTGATATCGTCAAAGTGTGGAGGAGGATAGACAACCGATTCTATCACTGAAGGCAAGTAAAAAGAATAACATTATTGATGTTCTGAATACTGCTAATTCACAACAGAAAAAGCAAAAGACACAACAAATGAAACGGTGAAAAAATACAGAAATGTTTTTCATGATGTTGGCTGAAGAATAATGCAGAACCAGTGATACACCCAGCAAGAATAGTGCCTGTAGCCCTCAAGGAATTATCAGAAAAGTTGCGGAACTGACAGGTGAATTCTCTCGTTGTTGTGGAAAAGAGAAACCGGTTTGAGATTGTGCATAGACCCAAGAGATTTGAACAAGTGAATCACAAGAGAACGTTTCAAGTTTCCTAACATTACAAGTGCAATGGCAGGTGCACGTTTTATTTTTTTTCAAAACTGGATGCGTCATCAAGTTTCTACCAAATTGAACTGGACGAGGAAAGCCCAAAATGGTGCATTCTCGATACACCTTGTGGAAGGCAAGGCAAGGCAACTTTATTTATACCGCGCATTTCGTACACAAGCCACTCAAGGCGGAAGGCATGGTTTTCTGCGCATGCCTTTCGGGATTGCTTCCGCATCTGACGTTTTTCACTGGACTGTACAACAAATATTCGATTGTGTGGAAGGAGTATTCCTTGACGACGTGGTCAAATGGGGAACCACACAAGCTGAACATGACAAGCGTGTGGAAAAAGTGATGGAAAAAGCAAAGCAAGCAGGGCTGAAACTAAATAAACAAATCTCCAGCTGAACTTCTGATGAGCAGAGAACTGAGGACCCGTCTACCTTCAGCTTCACACTGAAGGAGGAAGAACAGTGTACAACAAACTCAGGCCCCTGCTTGCTTTTTATTTCAGGAGTTATACAAAAGGATAAAGCAGGAGATCGGGTAAAGCCAGGTGTAAAATGGTTAGTTTGTGTCACACAAGTATATCTTCTGTTTTCCGGTTTAAATGGCACAGAGTTTCCTTATTGAAGCCAACAGTATGAAGTCCACTTTTGGCCACTTTTCACAAGCCATCCCATAAACTTGTTTTATTAGTGTAAAACAGTTTTTTTTTCCTGCAAATTAAAGGTTGCATCTGAAGACATGAGCCGGAATTCACCCTAGAGAGACTATTAAAACTCATTGCAATATTTTGAACAGTTTTAAAAGATAAATTCAGTTCACATCACACACTTTCAGAACCATTAACAAGATACAGAATGCATTTGAGAACATGTTTGGAGTTGAGATAGCAGCTTTTCTTCATGATAAATCCTTTTTACAAACAATGACAGAGGGAGCGTGTGTAATGTATATTTTAAATAGTTTGGGTCCAAACTAGAGCTGGGCGATACTGACAAAAATGTATATCTCAATATTTGTGGGGACTTTCTCGATAACAATGATGAAGCGATATTTTTACACATCATCAGGAATATGCAAAGCTGTGCTGCAAACATCTTTATAGGAGCCAAATATGGCACTATGAGTGTTTTGACTCTGTGGGTTCAGGACCCGCTTCAGGTCGGTGGGGAGTCCTTGCCTCAAGTGGAGGAGTTCAAGTATCTCGGGGTCATGTTCACGGGTGAGGGATGGATGGAGCGTGAGATCGATAGACGGATCGGTGCGGCGTCAGCAGTGATGCGGTCGCTGTATCGGACTGTTGTGGTGAAGAGGAGCTGAGTCTAAGGCAAAGCTCTCAATTTACCGATCGATCTACGTTCCAACCCTTCAAAGAAGTCTTTTTCAGAGGACCTACATTTTTCTGGCATATTGACTTTTACGATAAGTTGAAGAATTCATAAGTTCAGCATTTAGTACAGACTTGAGCCAAAAGAGCGCACAATGATCTAGAGGCAAAGGCGGTGCGTCTTTACGCAGCTATTTAGGAACAAGCGACAACATTATGGTTCATCGTAAATTCAGGCCAGTTTTGTGCCGAGAGACTGACTGAAAGTTGCAGGTGCTGAATTTGTACGTATTATGTGGCTATGAGGTCCATGGGACGTGGGCTGCGTAACGCAAGAATCTGGGGTCGACCCCTCCACAATCATCTAGACATCAGCACGGGAGTGACCCTCTCCCCTGATCCCGGGGCCTGGCTGTGCTAATCTGAAATCTGTCCCAAGATCGCCTCTCATGACTCTGGGACACCCTCCAAGACCTCGCACAGCTTCCACGTAATACGTAGGCTAATAAGATGTCTTTCACTTAGGCCACATTAATACCATGTCTGTTGGCCAGCACTAATCTTGATTCTTTGTATTTTAAACCCATTTCAAAATAAAGATCAATTAATTTCCCCCATTCATGCTCCATTGTGTGTGGAGGATGATAGCGTAGAGACTATACGCCGTAGTCTCTACCCAAATATGATTGCGTTAATTCGCAATAATTATTGCGTTTTATCGCAAAACTATTTGTTATTTCGCAATAATTAGTGCGTTATATCGCAAAACCTTTAATTAAAAAAAATCTTGTCATGTCCCCTGGCGGGCTCCGTAGGTTCATAGGAACGCGCTAGATTAAACGAGAAAACAATTTCAAGAATTATTGTAGTCATACTGACAACGCTGTAAAACCAAGTCTGCAATAAATGTAATATGATATGAAAAAAAATATATTACATAAAAATAATCAAACAAAAATATATATAATAATGTTTGTTTAGGGATACAATTATTAAAATAAATATTTTGGATCCAACATGACAGCAGCAGACGCGACGCCATAGCTCAAAAGTTTATAGCGGGTACGTCACGTCATCTGATACGATTGGCTATGGCTACGTGCAGACCATGGTGCAGACGCATTCTTTTTTACAGTCTATGGTAGCGCCCTGACAATCGTGAACCACACCTCTCCTACGAGAAAATGAGGTAACACTTTACATTACGGGCCGGTAAGTCCATGGTACTTACAGTGGTAATTACTATTAATTGCAGTGGTACTTACAGTGGTACTTCTAGGTACTTATGGTGGTACTTAGAGTGGTACTTATGGTGGTACTTAGAGTGGCAATTAGAGGGGTACTTCTAGGTACTTATGGTGGTACTTAGAGTGGCAATTAGAGGGGTACTTCTAGGTACTTATGGTGGTACTTCTAGGATACTACAGTGAGAATTACAAGACATGTACTGTGATACTTCTAGATACAGTTGTAACTCTTATTACCATTTATTTATTACGAATTACCATTTATTTATTACGAATATTACCATTCGTAATAAAATGGTGGTACTTCTTAGTAATTCAAGGATACTACAGCATACATTTCTATGTATTAAATGTGGTACTTCATACATACAGAGGTCATTTCTAGAATGTGTGACTATAAAACATACAACATTATGGAAAACAAGCGTCTTTATTGTTATGGAATTAGTAGCACAGAAAGGACAGTAGCAATACAGAGCTTATCATTTAATGCATATTTCCAGTTTCAAGTACAAACACTGCAAGTACTAGGTACATAACACAAGTAACTTTAATTAAACATTAACACACCAGTAATTATACAGTAAGTACCAGGTACTTCCCACAGGAACTGACTTAGTTGTAAGTACCAGTTACAACACCAGTAATTATAGAGTAAGTACCAGGTACTTGCCCCAGGAACTGACTTAGTTGTAAGTACCAGTAATTACACAGCAAGTACCAGGTACTTACCACAGGAAGTTACTTAGTTATAAGTACCAGTTACAACACCAGTAATTACGCATCAAGTACCAGGTACTTACCACAGGAACTGGCCCGTATTATGACGAAGGACTTGGTTGTAAGTTCCAGTTACAACACCAGTAATTATAGAGTAAGTACCAGGTACTTACCACAGGAACTGGCCCGTATTATGACAAGTACCAGGTAGTAAGTACCGGTGACAACACCAGTAATTACACAGTAAGTACCAGGTACTTACCACAGGAACTGGCCCGTATTATGACAAGTACCAGGTAGTAAGTACCGGTGACAACACCAGTAATTACACAGTAAGTACCAGGTACTTACCACAGGAACTGGCCCGTATTATGACAAGTACCAGGTAGTAAGTACCAGTGACAACACCAGTAATTACACAGTAAGTACCAAGTACTTACCACAGGAACTGGCCCTTATTATGACAAGTACCAGGTAGTAAGAACCGGTGACAGCACCAGTAATTACACAGTAAGTACCAGGTACTTTGCCCCAAGTACCAGTAACACCCGTAATTATTAGTCTGGCCTGCCAAACTACATGCGTTTTCAAAGATATTTCAAAGACATGTAGTCGGAGTCATGTAGTCTGGGAGTGATCTCAGCGATTTCCCAGTGGGCGTGATTAACAGATGGCATCAAACAATAGGTTGCGTTCACGTGACATCACAACACTCTAAAGAGCCTATAGTTTAATATCGAGGTGGAGGGCAACTGAAAATTCCACGGCCGTAACCATGGTAACGCTCAAAATGCAGATTTATAGTCTTAAATCATTGCTAATATCTCTGTAATTCCTGGGCCAATTCACATGAAACAAAAGCTGTCACAAAGTTCAAAGTCATATATTTCAGCAGATATGAACATAGGTCTAATTATTTCTTCACAAAGGCGTCCAAAAGTGGAGACAATATTCAAAAACATGTGCTTGATGTTGGCCAGTAGAAAGGACTTTCAGCCATGAAATTCACATGTCAGGTTTGTGAATCCAATCACTATCACATGATGATTAGAGAAAACATTTGGACATTTTCCTTTTGGAAATTTCTTTCAAAAACTGTTTCTCTCCCATAGAGTTGTATTGACACCTGCCCTCCAAGTGAAAAGGAATTCTATAACGTGAACGCGACCTATTAGAGCAACGCTGGATACGTCGCAGAAACAAGCGGCAAGAAGTCTTTTCAAAAATGTCCTTTTTCACAAGGAATGATTTGAACGCCGTTTTTTACTGTGGGTTTAGGGATTTTATATTTGTTTGCTTGGTAGTGACGGGTGACGGCTTCCGTCTCTTGGTGCGTGATTCGACCATTACGGATAAAATGGTGAAATGATAAGCTGTAAGCAGCCGCCCAGACGGTTGTTCTTTTGAACTGAAAAGAGGAGTGTCTGGCAGGCCAGGCAAAGTAATTATAGTGTAAGTACCAGGTACTTGCGACAAGAACTGGCCCATATTGTGACAAAAGACTTTGTTACTTTTTTTTCATGTGGTTGAAACATTTACTACGAATCTCTGAATCAAATTTTACCAAATTATCTGTGATTGTAAATTAATCATGTAATGTTGCTTAGGTATTACATTGTGCTTAGGAAAGAGCACTTTCCAACGTTTCAAATGATTTTCAATCAGCGCTTTTAACTTTGAGATGGTTGCAACCAAAAGAACTGGGGCAAATGCAACCTGTATAAATATCTAGCAGCTCCAGTATTAGTTGACCGTATTTATTTACATCCTAGCTTGGCAAAATAAATGGCAGAATCCTTAACATCCCAAGCATTTGACCTGCTGACGGTTTCAGCTTGTTGTCATTGGACATTAATGTGTTAAATTATTGTTGTGGGTCAATCCCTTACATCTAAAGGGGATTAGGGAAAACCAAGCATACCAGAATTCTGGTTTGGTAGAAAATACAGGGTGTGACTTGAAAAGCTCACCATCAATCATTGACCAAATACTGGGATGTAAGAGAAACTGCTATAAACGTTCAACTAAAAAGCACATAGTAAAACAGTTTGCTCTTGATAGAGTAGTCCGCATCTTTTTTCTGCATAGGATTTGAGCAATAGGAATTTCCTCTGCTTCGAAAGAATCGAAATGTTTCTTCATGATACTGTCCTGTCGAAAGGTTCTTGCCACCTCAGCAAATGGATCAACAAACTGGTCAAATACATCAAGGGCATCCCTTTCCAGTTGACTTGAGGAGGCATTTCCAGGATGCTTCTTCAGCACGTCCTTCATCTGCTTCTTGAGGTGGTCCATTAGAGAAGACTGGTACTGCTGTACTCAACAATGGCGTTCACAGATTTCTGAATAATGATTAAAAAAATAAATAAAGTTATCAGGATGTGTTAAGATAAAAAACATAAGTGCAACAGAATACAACTGACCACATTTACCTGTGATATATTACACTTCGCCCTGATGTCTTCTGAGATTCTTGGTAAAAAAAGACAACATAAATCTAATTAGGTACATGAAGACAAATAACTACATAAAGCTGGCACATTAGGCAGAGTGGTGTGTACTCAAGTAAAGGCAATATAACTTTAAAGTAACAACAGTACATTATGCCACTACTAAAATAAAAAAATAAAAACTGAATTTGACAGAAAATGTACAAATAATTTTGAATTAATGTTATGGTATGGTCCAATAATCTTTCCAATGTCAGTTTTAAACATTGTGTCTCTTAAACATTTACTCAATGTTGGAAGAGTAACCAATTGTATCACTCAATTGATATTTCAACATTAAAAAAAAGTAGAAGCAGAGATTTACATTTTACAGTTACAGTGCCTCTCGAAAGTACTAATACACCTTGTACTTTAGCACATTTTGTCATGTTTACAACCATAAACGTAAAGATTGGATTTTGAATTTTTTACTGAAAGTTCACAAACAAGTAGCAGACAACTGTGAAAGTAAAATGATACATGATTCTGTTATTTTACAAAAAATAGAAAAGTGTAAAGTGGGGCGTGCATAAGTATTCAAACAGCATTTTCTGAGTGCATTAAATTGCCTTTATAACATTCCTAATGACTGCAGAAAGTTCACACCTTGCCCTAACCATTAAATAGAGGCCACCTGTGCGTAATCTACTCTCAGTATAATTCCAGCTGTTCTGTAAGGGCCTCAGAGCTATGGTCGGAGTGTATTGGTCACTAAACATCATCATGAAGGCCAAGGAGCTCACCAGAGAGGTCAGGGATAAAGCTGTGGAGAAGTTTAAAGCAGCGTTAAGTTATACAAAGATTTGAACATCTCACGGAGCACTGTTCAATCCATCATTCAGAAATGGAAAGAGTATAGCACCACTGCGAACTTACCAAGACACGGCCGTCCACCTAAACTAACAGACCGAACAAGGAGAGCACTGGTCAGAAATGCAACCAAGTGCCCCAAGATAACTCTGGAGGAGCTGCGACGTACTGCCGCTGAGCTGGGGGAATCTGTACATGGGACAACTATAAGTCGTACTCTACACAAATCTGGCCTTCATGGACGAGTGGCAAGAAGAAAGCCATTATTGAAAGGAGGCCAACAGAAATCCCGTTTGACGTTTGTTAGAGGTCATATGGAGGACACAGCTACCATGTGGAAGAAGGTGCTTTGATCAGATGAGACAAAAAAATGGAACTTTTTGGCCCAAATGCAAAACGTTATGTATGGAGCAAACCTAACACTGCTCATCGTCCTGAGTGCACCATCCCCAGTGTCAAATATGGTGGGGGGAGCATCATGCTATGGGGCTGCTGGGAAGATTGTAAGAATAGTTGGGAAGATGGATGGAGCCAAATACAGAGACATTTTGGAGGAAAACCTGCTGAAGTCAGCAAGAGAATTGAGGCTGGGGCGGAGATTCACCTTCCAGCAGGACAATGACCCTAAACACAAAGCTAAATCTACAATGGAATGGTTTAAAAACAAACATATTAATGTGTTAGAATGGCCCAGTCAAAGTCCTGACCTAAATCCTATTGAAAATCTGTGGAAAGACCTGAAAACTGTTGTTCACAAACGCTCTCCTTCTAATTTGACAGAGCTCGAGTTGTTTTGTAAAGAGGAATGGGCAAAAATGTCAGTCTCTAGATGTGCAAATCTTGTAGAGTCAAACCCCAGAAGACTTGCTGCTGTTATTGCAAGAAAAGGGGGTTCCACAAAGTATTAAGTCATGCTGTATGAATACTTATGCACGCCTTTTCACTTTTCTATTTTTTGTAAAATAACAGAATCATGCATCATTTTACTTTCACTGCACAGTTGTCTGTTACTTGTGTGTGAACTTTCAGTAAAAAATTAAAAATAAAATCTTTATGTTTATGGTTGTAAACGTGACAAAATGTTCAAAAGTTCAAGGTGTTTTAGTACTTTCGAGAGGCACTGTATCTCTTATGCAAGGACATACTTCTTCAGTAGGAATAGTTCCATCTTGTTTTGTGTTCATCTCCTCTTCATTTGAGTCAGACATCTGAAGTGGCTGATCAATATTATCTTGCTCAGCTGAAGGTGAAGTCCTCTGTACTGGTCTGAAAAACATAAATACACTACTGAATAAAATTGCTTGTCTGGCTCTGCCATACTATGTCCTGTCCATTCCACGCAGGGAAGTTAGTCTGGTCACGGAACAATTGGAGCAGTTTGAACGGGCGGGCCTAACGTGCACAGATTGTCAGTGAAATAAACCAATTAGCAATTATCAGACGTGATGACAGCTGTAGTCTAACTCACAACATTTGAACTGAATATAAACTCACGAGAAAGAGGAGGCCAAATCCTCGACTACTTCATCCAAGATTAGTTTTGGCTAATGTTAATGTTGTTAAATGAACTAACGACATAGCGGCGCATCGAGTGACGTAACCATGTCAATTCTCTGTGACGGTCGTGATCGGTTCGGCTAGGCCTTAGCCGCCAATCAGCAACTTGTTTACCGTGTATGTCCAGACCCACCTTCTTTCACCAGAAAAGAAGTGGGTGTGGTTTATCAGGCTATAAAATTGCACTAGTTTACTTTACAGCATCAAATGAAATATATATATAAAAAGTGATTTTTGTTTTAACCTCCTACTTAACCGAGCGCAGCTTTAAATGCAGTTCTGCTTTACCCAAATCTAACAGCTTCTTGACCTGAAAGCTGAAAGCCTATAGGTCGGTGTAACGCCTCATTTGAAAGATCAGACCTACAAAACTGATTTAATTTTTTTTGTCACCATGTTTATGTTTATGGGTGGCATGGTAGCGCGGTAGTTAGCACTTGTGCTTCACAGGTAGAAGGGTTCGATTCCCACCTGGGACGGGGCCTTTCTGTGTGGAGTTTGCATGTACTCCCTGTGTCTGTGTAGGTTTCCCCAACCACTAAAAACATGTACAATAGGCCAGGATGAATGAGAGTGTGTTTGAAAGTGCTCATGGGGGATGACGGATGGAAATTAGCCCACAGCTGGCGTGTTCATTAACATGCACTGTCCCTACCAAATAAATCAAAAACCGAAACCAATCAATAAACTGAACTTTTTTAAAGCATTTTTGTCACGTTTTAAATCGCTTATTTCTTGTTGCTTTCCTGCTTTTTTTTACATTCTTTTGTGGCTTTTTCATCACTTTTTGGCCATGTTTTTGGTCGCTTATTTTGTCTTTGTCTTGTTATTGTCACTCTTGTCATTTTTGCATTTTTATCCTCGTTTAGTCACTATTTTCGTTTATGTTTTTATTTTTTTTAGAGAAGCTTTTAGATTTGTTTAAAGGCAAACAGGAGCTAATGTGCTCGGTTCAGGCGGGGGTTAAGAGGTTAAAACCGAGATATGACATTTAGAAAAGTATAATACTTAACAGAGTAAATGTGAAATACTTAAAATTTTAAAAAGTACCAGGGTGTGATGCATGTCAAAAATTAAAACAATAAAAAAACTTATTTGAGCAAAGTCAATTATTTGAAGTCAGGTTCGGACCATATACTTCAATGGTTCGGACAGACAAAAATAAGGAAGAGGAATGAAGAAAATGTGTGTCAAACACAACACAGCTACAGCGAAATCACATTCGTATACACATCGCGCCACTTTTCATTACCACAACAAAACAAGCTAACGCTAGCATTCGAAAGAACTTACTTGAAGCTGCAAGCTGGATCTGTTCTCCGATGATGCATCTGCGTCTCGCCCCTCCACGGGCGTCTGACCTCCCGTTTCTTCATCAGTTGGCTGAATATCATCACGTAAGTATAGCGGGTGTTTTCTTGTAATGTGGTATTAGCAGGAATTAGTCACTAGCAGCACTAGCAGCCAAAAGTTCGGACTGCGGCTGTGCAGTTTGTTGATATGGCTCAATAACGGCTTCAATGAAAAAGTGGCAAAACTGCACAAACAGAGCACCGCCAGCAACCGAGTGACCTCACAGTTACAATTCGTTTAACTAACATCGTTTTGTTGAGCTCACGTCATGTCTCATGTCTCATGTCCCAATCGAACGCGCATTTCCCAAAGCTAGTTACGTACATTCTTAGCTAAAGGGGAGGGGGTACAATATTGCAATACATGTTTAGAGTATGATAGGCTGTTAATGCGACTGTCTGTCACATAATATTATCCAGACGTATTTTAGGTTAAAGAAAAAGTGCTCTTGACCATAGTTAACACAGTAGTGATTATGGCGATATGACATTGACTTTACGCTCCCCCCTCTCAGTGAATTGGTATCTTCCAACACAAAGCCGAAGCGCCGACATTGGCCGCAAGTTACGTAGCGCCCATCTTTCGGCGGTGTAGGAAGAGGGCAGTCGTTAATTTTCAAAATGTGATCTTTACAGGTTTCTCTTTTTAGTTTGTTGTTTGCTGGACATCTTGAAGATCCAACATGGATGAAGATGGGGCTGGTGAAAACTATCCTAGAGATGGACAGTATATCAGTTTCAGTATTAAAAGGTAAAATGTGTGTATTATCTTTTATTGCAACATGCACTTTGGATGAAAAAAAGCGTTTTAATGGTGCATTCATGTGGACTGGGGAGCTCGTTCCCCAGTTGGTTTGTGTTCATGTGGTCATTATGTGGGAAAGTGGGGATTTTGATGTCATCAAATAAAAATGGTCTTTTATCATTGATTAGCGCTTAGCCGAGCTAATCATTTAAATGTGTTAGCGTCTCAAAAGCTAGACGTTATTTTGTTAATTTAAAAAAAAATATCACATAAATTTACTTTTTTCCTAACGTTGATGTGAGGCATTTCACTCGCAATTTTGTTACTACGAGGATGGCGACAGCTAACACTAAATAAAAAAAGTATCAGTCTTTAAAGAACAACTAAGCACCAAATCAACTTTTTTTTAGCTTATAAACTGCATAAATATGTTTCTTATAGTGCTCTCTACATGTCCTGGTCAATTTTTTGACATTTTAGTGCAAAATACATACAATCTCACTTTTGAGCCTAAAACCGTCTGTGTAGCGCCCTCTACATTTTCGGCTGCACTACATTTGAATTTCGTGCCTGTCCTCCCCATTCGCTCTGCCAGCTGTGTGACGTCACGTTGTGCTGTGTGACGTCCGCCGCTCTGCTGCTCGGGGTATAAAAGCAGCCAAGTGTCGCACACGCCCCCGTAGCGAGTTGGAGTTGGAATAGCGAGCGAGCGTTTTACATCGATTTTCAGGTTAGCAATTTATTAGCATAGTATTTGATCTACAGGCTCCGCTCTGTGTGTGAACCACGCCACAGCACTCACATCCCCGACCTCTCCTACTAAATAAAGACAAAATACCCAGATTCACTTATTTAGTGACATGGCTGGATGTTTTCACGTTGAAACTACAGACACGATAACGCTGTATCGGGCAGACAGAGCTAATCAGGGCTGTCAGTGTTTATGAGATGGGTCTGAGGGCTTTTTACTGTAATCTACCCCAGGGAGAGCTCACAGACACCGGGGGCAGCAGTTAGCCATCCCGGGCTGCCTTCGAGGCTCAGAGCGGGGCAGTGTGTGACTGAGTGTCCGCTAAAGTCAGGAGGGGGAACGGGGAGATAAGAGCGCCAAATGTCCACCGCGTGTGCTCGGCGTGTAGCCAGTACGACAGGCTTCAGAGTAGGGGTGGGCGATATGGCGAAAATAGAATATCACGATTTTTGAATTATAAACTTACGATTTCGATTTTATCACGATTTTTTATAATGACTTAAAAATTACTTAAATTATACACTGAAGAAGAAAAATACTACACTAATTTATTCAACTTTGTGATAATCAACACAGCAATAATAGACTTGGACCTAAAGCAAACTCACTTTATAAATGAAAAACAAAATAAAACCCCAGATAATAAAGTTAAGAAGAAGTAAGTTAAAGAGTAAGTTTGGCAAATGCTTGTTGTTAGTGTCTGTTTAGCATTTTTTCTGAGACGTCTCTCATGACGTCGAGCTGCTGTAAATATAACGCTCTGTCGATGTCGACCCTTTCACAATAAGAGTCTTATTAAAGCGTTAACATGCAGTGACTTTTATTGTGTAAAACTCAAACAGGAAGAAGTTTGTCACTGTTAGGTGACTTTACAATAATGAACTCTGACGGTGTTTTTGGGGAACTTTTATATTTTCAAAGACATGGATAAACAGCGCTTTTGTGAACACGGTCCAGGATTAAAATTAAACAAATTAAAAGATGCGGCGCCTACAGAACTGTAAGGATGAAGGACACGCTCGCTTCTTCACACATGTGTCGCCAGGTAAATAAATAAACACACGCTGCGATCTACGCAGAAGAGTGGCGGGGGAAAGACATGGCCATAAATACCGCTGAAATAGAGACAGAACGCTGGGTTTAAAAGCTCTAGATTGAAGAGTCTGGTCGTGTATTCGCACTGTAGAGGAGCGGCTCGCAGCCAAACGCTCGCATTAGCGTCTGACATTGCGTAGCGGAAAGTGCACGGCTTGGGTTTGCTTCACTGACTGTGAAAGTCAACTTTGCTGAAGTGCATAAAACCGTGATAAAACGATCCCACAAAAATAACAGATCGTCAGCTCTGGAGATCGTAAGACGGTCTAATATCGTCATATCGCCCAGCCTTAGTTGACCAAGAAAATTGTGGTCGACTGAAACCGCATCCACCAATCAGTCGACTAAACGACTAACGGGGGCAGCCCTATTGGCTATTAATTTTTTAACATGCATTTTACCTTTTTCTTGCAGATGCAACCTATTAGCAATTCCTTGGTGGTGGTGGAGTGAAGAAGGACGACTGAAGGAATTCCTAAATCCACAAGCCAGTGCTCTTTTCCCCAGTCATCAAAAGCAGAAGAATCAGAAAAACGATGTACATACATGCTAATCTGTCGCCTTTTTTTTTACAAAATTCACCATTGTGATCTTGGAAAGTACCATTCACGTCAATCGTGTAGATCTGCAATTTAAAAACAATGAACTGTAGGTGAAAGTTACTCCACTGTATATTGCATGTTAACCTTTATTGCCACTTAGATTTATCAAGTAGTGAGTGGCAGTGCGCTGAGCACCAAATTATTTTAAGTTTGACAATAGTGTACCTTTCATATTTGACAATAGCAGCATGAAACATGAGTGCATCTACAAGCTAAATTATGAAGCTAGATAGCTCTAATTTATTGTGGTGGAGGCTAAACTGACCAGGTAGGTGCCCATGTCTCCGTGCGCACTCTGTGCTCATTTGATGTGCGATCGCGGTCAGCGAGGAGAGGGCTAACCTCTCCAGGTGGACCGTGTGGTCAATGGGCGCTCACAGATATGAGTGCCTCTGATAATCAGAGATGTTTAACTTGGCAAATTTACTAAAACAGAACAAAATTTTACACCTAATTGGGCTCACAACAATTCAAATATGCCAAACCATTTGAACGCTTTCAGTAGCCCACTGTAGCCAGAATTAATATATCAATTTTTTTTCCCGGTATGTCTTAGGGTGGCATATTCTATATTCCTACAAATAGTCAATACAAGGTTAACATCAATATTTAAAAATCAAAAATGTGGTAAGTACCTGTAGTATTTTTTCCCTTTTATTATTATGTTTCTGTCCATGTGATAAAATGCAAGCCTTTAGTAGAACTACAGTTCTAAAACAAAATGAAAGCCTAATAATAGTCATAAAATGTACTTGTTCTGTAAAACAATTCCAACAAACTGCCACACTTCGCCATGACCCCCGAGAACTGTGACCTTTTTCACAATGTTTGTGTTTGCATGTCTGATTAAACTTTTGGGTACTTGCATTAGAAGATGGTAAGATTTGATTCAGACAGACTCGTGGTAAATGATTTACCTTCCTGAAAAAAAACTGTTCCTTACTGAGTAATTATTGTTGTGTTTATGTGTAAGTCCTGTGACTTATGCTAAGTCCCTGGTACTTACTGTATAATTACTAGTATTGTAACTGTCTCGTAACTGGTACTTATGGTAAGTACCTGGTACTTACACTCTAATTACTGGTGCTGTAACTGTAAATGATGGTAAAGTCCTTTGTCATAATAAGGGCCTGTTCCTGTGGTAAGTACCTGGTACTTACTGTGTAATTACTGGTGTTGTCACGGTACTTACTACCTGGTACTTGTCATAATACAGGCCAGTTCCTGGGGTAAGTACCTGGTACTTACTGTGTAATTACTGGTGTTGTCACCGGTACTTACTACCTGGTACTTGTCATAATACGGGCCAGTTCCTGTGGTAAGTACCTGGTACTTACTGTGTAATTACTGGTGTTGTCACTGGTACTTACTACCTGGTACTTGTCATAATACGGGCCAGTTCCTGTGGTAAGTACCTGGTACTTACTGTGTAATTACTGGTGTTGTCACCGGTACTTACTACCTGGTACTTGTCATAATACGGGCCAGTTCCTGTGGTAAGTACCTGGTACTTACTCTATAATTACTGGTGTTGTAACTGGAACTTACAACCAAGTCCTTCGTCATAATACGGGCCAGTTCCTGTGGTAAGTACCTGGTACTTGATGCGTAATTACTGGTGTTGTAACTGGTACTTATAACTAAGTAACTTCCTGTGGTAAGTACCTGGTACTTGCTGTGTAATTACTGGTACTTACAACTAAGTCAGTTCCTGGGGCAAGTACCTGGTACTTACTCTATAATTACTGGTGTTGTAACTGGTACTTACAACTAAGTCAGTTCCTGTGGGAAGTACCTGGTACTTACTGTATAATTACTGGTGTGTTAATGTTTAATTAAAGTTACTTGTGTTATGTACCTAGTACTTGCAGTGTTTGTACTTGAAACTGGAAATATGCATTAAATGATAAGCTCTGTATTGCTACTGTCCTTTCTGTGCTACTAATTCCATAACAATAAAGACGCTTGTTTTCCATAATGTTGTATGTTTTATAGTCACACATTCTAGAAATGACCTCTGTATGTATGAAGTACCACATTTAATACATAGAAATGTATGCTGTAGTATCCTTGAATTACTAAGAAGTACCACCATTTTATTACTAAGAGTTACAACTGTATCTAGAAGTATCACAGTACATGTCTTGTAATTCTCACTGTAGTATCCTAGAAGTACCACCATAAGTACCTAGAAGTACCCCGTAATTGCCACTCTAAGTACCACCATAAGTACCTAGAAGTACCCATGTAATTGCCACTCTAAGTACCACCATAAGTACCTAGAAGTACCCCTCTAATTGCCACTCTAAGTACCACCATAAGTACCTAGAGGTACCCCTCTAATTGCCACTCTAAGTACCACCATAAGTACCTAGAAGTACCCCTGTAATTGCCACTCTAAGTACCACCATAAGTACCTAGAAGTACCCCTCTAATTGCCACTCTAAGTACCACCATAAGTACCTAGAGGTACCCCTCTAATTGCCACTCTAAGTACCACCATAAGTACCTAGAAGTACCCCTCTAATTGCCACTCTAAGTACCACCATAAGTACCTAGAAGTACCACTCTAAGTACCACCATAAGTACCTAGAAGTACCACTGTAAGTACCACTGCAATTAATAGTAATTACCACTGTAAGTACCATGGACTTACCGGCCCGTAATGTAAAGTGTTACCGAAAAGGGTTTTAGTCTGGCGTTAGCCAGGCTACACCATTGAAGTAAATTTAAGGGCTACGACCATTGAAGTAAATATGAGTGTTTCTGAGAGCTGAATGTAACAAGTACATTTCGAAACTCAAAATGTCGTCAAATTGAACTAAAAAAAACACATTTACCATTCATATTTTTTTATTCTATTTCACTGCATCAATTGCACATTTAAATTGTTTTTTTCGATTGCCTATTTTGTCTAACTGTCTGCACCGAGCTGTGAGATTCATCTTATCTTCACCGTGGTGAAGTTAGTTTCACGTTGGACGTTGGATATTCGGCTCCAGCACTTACGGTGGGAGGAGCCTTTAACTGCGTCCCACCCGCTCAGTCAGGGTTTAGGCAGGAACACGCTGAATGCCCCGCTATGATCTCCGGTCGTTCGAATTTAGGGACCGTCAATGAATTACTATCAAAAAATGTACGTCTCATGAAAAGAAAAAGAAAATGCTTTAATAAAAACAAATACAACTACGGGAGAAAAAACAAAAAAAACAAATGTCATGTGCAGGTGTATTTAATGTTATTAATTGTTATTTTATTACATTTTACAACCATTTTTGAATAGGCTATAAATATATATGTCAATAGCTTTGGGGCCATGTGACCCACACACCCCAGTCCAATTTATAATAGTTGTTCTAATCCTAGGCTACCACATACACCTTTTTGTTTCAGTTTTTGGGAGTTTTAAATTTTTTGAAAAATCAAAATGTGCCACAATCAGCCAAAATCCACCATTTCTGTTCAATGGCTTTTGGGCCATGTGACCCAGACACCCCAATCTAATTTATAATAGTTGTTCTAGTCCTAGGCTACAACATACACCTTTTTGTTTATCCATTTGGGAGTTTTACCTTTTTTGAAAAATCAAAATGTGCCAAAATCAGCCAAAATCCACCATTTCTGTTCAATGGCTTTTGGGCCATGTGACCCAGACACCCCAATCTAATTTATAACAGTTGTTCTAGTCCTAGGCTACAACATACACCTTTTTGTTTAAATTTTTGGGAGTTTTGCCATTTTTGAAAAATCAAAATGTGCCAAAATCAGCCAAAATCCACCATTTCTGTTCAATGGCTTTTGGGCCATGTGACCCAGACACCCCAATCTAATTTATAATAGTTGTTCTAGTCCTAGGCTACAACATACACCTTTTTGTTTCATTTTTTGGGAGTTTTGCCATTTTTGAAAAATCAAAATGTGCCAAAATCAGCCAAAATCCACCATTTCTGTTCAATGGCTTTTGGGCCATGTGACCCAGACACCCCAATCTAATTTATAACAGTTGTTCTAGTCCTAGGCTACAACATACACCTTTTTGTTTACATTTTTGGGAGTTTTGCCATTTTTGAAAAATCAAAATGTGCCAAAATCAGCCAAAATCCACCATTTCTGTTCAATGGCTTTTGGGCCATGTGACCCAGACACCCCAATCTAATTTATAATAGTTGTTCTAGTCCTAGGCTACAACATACACCTTTTTGTTTCAATTTTTGGGAGTTTTGCCATTTTTGAAAAATCAAAATGTGCCAAAATCAGCCAAAATCCACCATTTCTGTTCAATAGCTTTAGGGCCATGTGACCCAGACACCCCAATCTAATTTATAATAGTTGATCTAGTCATAGGCTACAACATACACCTTTTTGTTTATCCATTTGGGAGTTTTACCTTTTTTGAAAAATCTAAATGTGCCAAAATCAGCCAAAATCCACCATTTCTGTTCAATGGCTTTTGGGCCATGTGACCCAGACACCTCAATCTAATTTATAATAGTAGTTCTCGTCATAGGCTACCACATACACCTTTTTGTTTACCCTTATTTGGGGTTTACATTTTTTGAAAAATCAAAATGTGCCAAAATTGGCCAAAATACACCATTTCTGTTCAATGGCTTTTGGGCCATGTGACCCAGACACCCCAGTCCAGTTTATAATAGTTGTTCTAGTCCTAGGCTACAACATACATCTTTTTGTTTACCCTTATTTGGGGTTTACATTTTTTGAAAAATCAAAATGTGCCAAAATCAACCAAAATCCACCATTTCTGTTCAATGGCTTTTGGGCCATGTGACCCAGACACCCCAATCTAATTTATAATAGTTGTTCTAGTCCTAGGCTACAACATACACCTTTTTGTTTCAATTTTTGGGAGTTTTGCCATTTTTGAAAAATCAAAATGTGCCAAAATCAGCCAAAATCCACCATTTCTGTTCAATGGCTTTTGGGCCATGTGACCCAGACACCCCAATCTAATTTATAAAAGTTGATCTAGTCCTAGGCTACAACATACACCTTTTTGTTTATCCATTTGGGAGTTTTACATTTTTTGAAAAATAAAAATGTGCCAAAATCAGCCAAAATCCACCATTTCTGTTCAATGGCTTTAGGGCCATGTGACCCAGACACCCCAATCTAATTTATAATAGTTGATCTAGTCATAGGCTACAACATACACCTTTTTGTTTATCCATTTGGGAGTTTTACCTTTTTTGAAAAATCAAAATGTGCCAAAATCAGCCAAAATCCACCATTTCTGTTCAATGGCTTTTGGGCCATGTGACCCAGACACCCCAATCTAATTTATAACAGTTGTTCTAGTCCTAGGCTACAACATACACCTTTTTGTTTAAATTTTTGGGAGTTTTGCCATTTTTGAAAAATCAAAATGTGCCAAAATCAGCCAAAATCCACCATTTCTGTTCAATGGCTTTTGGGCCATGTGACCCAGACACCCCAATCTAATTTATAATAGTTGTTCTAGTCCTAGGCTACAACATACACCTTTTTGTTTCAATTTGTGGGAGTTTTGCCATTTTTGAAAAATCAAAATGTGCCAAAATCAGCCAAAATCCACCATTTCTGTTCAATGGCTTTTGGGCCATGTGACCCAGACACCCCAATCTAATTTATAACAGTTGTTCTAGTCCTAGGCTACAACATACACCTTTTTGTTTACATTTTTGGGAGTTTTGCCATTTTTGAAAAATCAAAATGTGCCAAAATCAGCCAAAATCCACCATTTCTGTTCAATGGCTTTTGGGCCATGTGACCCAGACACCCCAATCTAATTTATAATAGTTGTTCTAGTCCTAGGCTACAACATACACCTTTTTGTTTCAATTTTTGGGAGTTTTGCCATTTTTGAAAAATCAAAATGTGCCAAAATCAGCCAAAATCCACCATTTCTGTTCAATAGCTTTAGGGCCATGTGACCCAGACACCCCAATCTAATTTATAATAGTAGTTCTAGTCATAGGCTACCACATACACTTTTTTGTTTACCCTTATTTGGGGTTTACATTTTTTGAAAAATCAAAATGTGCCAAAATTGGCCAAAATCCACCATTTCTGTTCAATGGCTTTAGGGCCATGTGACCCAGACACCCCAATCTAATGTGTAATAGTTGTTCTAGTCCTAGGCCACACACACCTTTGTTTTTCACTGTTCCAGTACCAACAGCCACAATAGGACAATATTTTAAATGTGCTTCCTTTTGTCACTTCTGACCTCCAGATGATGTAACTGATAGGACTGGGTACTGTTAAACACTACCATGTAAAAATAAAAATCCAGATTCGGCTAATGTCAACAAATTAATACCAAAAACTATTCTTTTGAAAGCACATTTTAAGACCTTGTGTAGTTGAGACTGCACTAGATTAAGTTGTTTCAGGTAAAATAAATAAAAAATATTCCAAAAGACTGAATAAATGACAATTATTTATCTTTTTCATGATTTAATACTGAGGAGCTCAGTTACCCGGGAGGAGCTCGGACTCGAGTCGCTACTCCTCCACGTCGAAAGGAGCCCGCTGAGGTGGCTAGGGCATCTGTACCGGATGCCTCCTGGTCCAGGCATGTCCTATTGGGAGGAGGCCTCGTGGAAGGCCCAGGACACGCTGGTGGGACTATGTCTCCGAGCTGGCCTGGTGTCGCCTCGGGGTCCCCCCAGAACAGCTGGAAGAGGTGTGCGTGGATCGGGAAGTCTGGGCATCTCTGCTGAGACTGCTGCCCCCGCGACCCGGCCCCAGATAAAGCGGAAGAAAATGGATGGATGGATGGATGGATGGATGATTTAATACTTCAAATATTAAAATCGTCTTTAAATTACTTGACTGTAGAATATTTACGTATTTTTGAGTGGATTGACTAGATTAGACATTGACTACCTTCATGTAGATTTGTCATATTCCATTTGATATATCCTATAATAATCTTGCTTTAAATATGAAAATAAAACTGCCAAAAAAGTAAAGACCAATGTTCTTACCACATTAGCAAATAAATGTACTTGAAATGAGAAGAAATCTATAGAAAGAGAATAATAGATTTATTTATAGTCTCTTTCACATAGTCAATAAGCGCTTTACATGGTTCAATTTACATTCACTCCGAACTCGATTGTGGCAGCTTACCTGAGGCAGACTGACCAAAATATTATCAACAAGTCAAAAACTACTCAGAACATGTGAAATAATCTTAATGACCTAGGTGAGCTACTACATCTTAAGTTGTCATAACAGCTAATATTTAGATAATTACGTTGAATTTTGGTCATTCAAACTCATGTAGATGTTTACTTTTTAGTGTTGATGAAAAATAATTTACTTTAAAGACACGAGATGCAAGTTGTCATTTTTATACTCACTACTGCCACCTCAGGTCTTACGTGTAACAGCATTATATATATTAAGCTTGTGCCTAAATGGTGGATTTTGCCTGATTTTGGCACATTTTAATTTTTCAAAAATGGCAAAACTCCCAAAAATTGAAACAAAAAGGTGTATGTGGTAGCCTATAACTAGAACTACTATTATACATTGGATTGGGGTGTCTGGGTCACATGGCCCAAAAGCCATTGAACAGAAATGGTGGATTTTGGCTGATTTTGGCACATTTTGATTTTTCAAAAATTGTAAACCCCAAATAAGGGTAAACAAAAAGATGTATGTGGTAGCCTATGACGAGAACAACTATTATAAATTAGATTGGGGTGTCTGGGTCACATGGCCCAAAAGCCATTGAACAGAAATGGTGGATTTTGGCTGATTTTAGCCCATTTTGATTTTTCAAAAATGGTAAAACTCCCAAAAATTGAAAGAAAAAGGATGTATGTTGTAGCCTTGGACTAGAACTACTATTATAAATTAGATCGGGGTGTCTGGGTCACATGGCCCAAAAGCAATTGAACAGAAATGGTGGATTTTGTCTAATTTTGGCACATTTTGATTTTTCAAAAATTGTAAACCCCAAATAAGGGTAAACAAAAAGGTGTATGTGGTAGCCTAGGACTAGAACTACTATTATAAATTAGACTGGGGTGTCTGGGTCACATGGCCCAAAAGCCATTGAACAGAAATGGTGGATTTTGGCTGATTTTGGCACATTTTGATTTTTCAAAAATGGCAAAACTCCCAAAAATTGAAACAAAGGTGTATGTTGTAGCCTAGGACTAGAACAACTATTCTAAATTAGATTGGGGTGTCTGGGTCACATGGCCCAAAAGCCATTGAACATAAATGGTGGATTTTGGCTGATTTTAGCCCATTTTGATTTTTCAAAAAATTGTAAAACTCCCAAAAATTGAAAGAAAAAGGATGTATGTTGTAGCCTTGGACTAGAACTACTATTATAAATTAGATCGGGGTGTCTGGGTCACATGGCCCAAAAGCAATTGAACAGAAATGGTGGATTTTGTCTAATTTTGGCACATTTTGATTTTTCAAAAATTGTAAACCCCAAATAAGGGTAAACAAAACGGTGTATGTGGTAGCCTAGGACTAGAACTACTATTATAAATTAGACTGGGGTGTCTGGGTCACATGGCCCAAAAGCCATTGAACAGAAATGGTGGATTTTGGCTGATTTTGGCACATTTTGATTTTTCAAAAAAGGTAAAACTCCCAAATGGATAAACAAAAAGGTGTATGTTGTAGCCTAGGACTAGATCAACTATTATAAATTAGATTGGGGTGTCTGGGTCACATGGCCCTAAAGCTATTGAACAGAAATGGTGGATTTTGGCTGATTTTGGCACATTTGGATTTTTCAAAAATTGTAAACCCCAAATAAGGGTAAACAAAAAGGTGTACGTGGTAGCCTGTGACTAGAACTACTATTATAAATTAGATTGGGGTGCCTGGGTCACATGGCCCAAAAGCCATTGAACAGAAATGGTGGATTTTGTCTAATTTTGGCACATTTTGATTTTTCAAAAATTGTAAACCCCAAATAAGGGTAAACAAAAAGGTGTATGTGGTAGCCTATGACGAGAACTACTATTATAAATTAGATTGGGGTGTCTGGGTCACATGGCCCAAAAGCTATTGAACAGAAATTGTGGATTTTGGCTGATTTTGGCACATTTTGATTTTTCAAAAATGGCAAAACTCCCAAAAATTGAAACAAAGGTGTATGTTGTAGCCTAGGACTAGAACAACTATTCTAAATTAGATTGGGGTGTCTGGGTCACATGGCCCAAAAGCCATTGAACAAAAATTGTGGATTTTGGCTGATTTTGGCACATTTTGATTTTTCAAAAATGGTAAAACTCCCAAATGGGTAAACAAAAAGGTGTATGTGGTAGCCTAAGACTAGAACTTCTATTATACATTAGATTGGGGTGTGTGGGTCACATGGCCCCAAAGCTATTGACATATATATTTATAGCCTATTAAAAAATGGTTGTAAAATGTAATAAAATAACAATTAATAACATTAAATAAACCTGCACATGGCATTTGTTTTTGTTTTTTCTCCCGTAGTTGTATTTGTTTTTATTAAAGCATTTTTTCTTTTTCTTTTCATGAGACGTACATTTTTTAAACCAATGCGTTTATATGAGATAGTAATTCATTGACGGTCCCTAAATTCGAACGCCCAGAGATCATAGCGGGGCATTCAGCGTGTTCCTGCCTAAACCCTGACTGAGCGGGTGGGACGCAGTTAAAGGCTCCTCCCGCCGTAAGTGCTGGAGCCGAATATCCAACGTCCAACGTGAAACTAACTTCACCACGGTCTTATCTTCCTGTTGCGCAACTCAAATCATAACATCGATCACGTGAACCGCGGGGCCAGCGCATGCGCAGTTTGGGCTGCTGTGCTGAAGCTTTCTTGACTTTGCAGATTAATCACTTTTGCTGAAGATGAATAGGATTTTAGCTTTATTTACTTTAGTGTGTTGTTTAGCAGTGGTGCTGGACGCGTTATCCTTTCACGGTTTGAAGAAGGTAATGTTGTAGCTTTTGTTTTTACGTGATTTACGTATTTTATTGTGTTTTTTGTTTGCTCTTGTTTACACACTGTTTAGTAATTTCTAGGGTGAAAGCAAACAAACCTATCAATGAAATGTATTATTTTTGGCCAAGTTTACTCTTTCTCAACGTTACTTCCACCACCACTTTGTACCCATTTTGCACAGCTTTATTTCAGTCATACAATACACATGTATTGTATTTCTCGTGCAGCCTGTCTACACTACAATCAGTATTGGCTGATTACAGCACTAAATATACAGATATTGATGATCACAATAACCACACACCACGGGTCATGAAATGTCTTTGTCGTTTGCATTGGTCCAGTGGATTATGGAGGAAGCTTTACAACCCTTTGAAAGTTCAAATACATTTTCTTTTTTTTCTTTCTCAGTCAAAGAAGCAGCATGGCTCCAGCACAGACCCAAAGTTCACAGAGAAGTATTTCACCCAGACCCTGGACCACTTCAACTTCAACAGCATGGGCAACGGGACATTCAGTCAACGCTACCTCATCACCGGTAGAAAAATAATATTAATACTTTTGGAAATATAGTGGTGGTGGTCGTGAACTACAGTGTATCTGTTGCTCTTCTTTTTTACTTGTAGATAAATACTGGAAGACAGGTTACGGTCCTATTTTCTTCTACACCGGGAACGAGGGAGACATTTGGGAGTTTGCCCTGAACTCTGGATTCATCGTTGAACTGGCCGCGCAGCAGGGGGCCTTGGTCATATTTGCAGAACATGTAAGACACACGCCTGTATCTCCAGCACACGTTACCTGAAGCCAGTTTAGCCTCAGGAGCTGGACTAATATCACTAAGTTTGTTGATGTGAGCAAATATTTTAAATGAGAGTGTTTTATTTAGGCCAATTAATAATACTTAGTATAACAATCACATTAAAACTGATAAATCAAATCAAATTCAAAAGTATGATTTTATATGACCATTTAGAATAACATTATTAAGCTGACAGCACTGGTTCTAAATGTGGAAAGAAAGACTTTACGTTAAATACAAGTCTGGCTCCAGAATGTGTCAGTTTATGGTCATATGATTGATGGGAATAGGAAATGGTTACACATTGACAGCATCAGCTGTCTTGCAGGGCCCATTATAACTTTTTAATGAGTCATGTAGTCATTGTTGCGTAAGAAGAAGATCTTTATTTATATAGGGCCTTTCACAGACATGGTCACATGCAAGCATTTTACATTCACTCCATACTCGGTGGTGGTAAGCTATTTTAGTAGCTTCAGTTTCCCCTGGGGGAGACTGACAGAAGCGCTGTCGTGACTGCACACATCTGCGCCAACGGTCCCTCTGATCACCATCACACATCATTCATCCTGGCCTATTGTACATGTTTTTGAGGTAGAGAAAACCTACGCAGACACGGGGAGAACATGCAAACTCCACACAGAAAGGCCCGGTCTAGGCGGGAATTGAACCCGGGATCTTCTTGCTGTGAAGCGAGAGCCCTAACCACTGCGCTATCGTTCCGCCCGTAAGATTTATTTTGAATACATATCCTCTAACACCCAGATTATTTTGAAGACTAGTATACACACAACAGAGACCTGAACCGAGACTTTTAAATTATTCTATTGGTTTATAAAGCTCTTCATGGCCTTAGTCTTATTTATTTATCTTATTTGCTTTTAACTTAATATGAGCCCTCTCGGACCCTCAGGTTCTCAGGTAGGAATCTTTTAACTGTTCCTCCAGTTCAAACCAAAACATAATTCAGTTTCTACGGCCCCCAACTGTGGAACAGTCGACCTGTGGCCCGCTGCTAGTGTTCATATGTTTGGAGGCGCAGTTTCAGTGACCCAGTGGCTGTATGGGTGGGCAGCGTGACGCCTTTACAGAATCAAATGTTTTGTAGGTTTTCTGGTGAGAGGCTCCATCAGCAGTAAAACCTCTAAAAACAATTATTCCTGGAGCGTCCTAGAGGCCACATGCATGGAAAGTAAAGGCGCACCCATACAGTGGAGGGGTCACTGAAAGGTCAAATACACATTAATATGAACTTGTTTTTTTCTCCATAAAAAGCAGCATAGTGCACCTTTTAAAGAGTTACCTGTTTTTATTGATCTATTGTTTTTGTTTCCTTAGACATTTTGACTCTGGTATTCCGGTTCCCACTACCACGTACAATAGGCCAGAATGAATGTAGTGTGTGAGAGAGTGGTGGTGGTCGGAGATTGGTAGCCTCGCTTCCGAAAGTCTACCCCAGGGCGGCTGTGACTACATTAGTAGCTTACCACCACCGCCATACTCGGTGGTGGTAAGCTACTACAACCATGAAAACGTGACAAATAAACGACGAAAACACGACAAAAATGCTTAAAAAATGTGACATAAATGCGGGGACAACGCAACTAAAAAAGTCATGATCAGTTTTGTCAGTCTTACCTTTCAAATGGTCTTTTGGCTCTAAGCTCCAGTCAAGAAGCTTTTAGATCTGGGTAAAGCTGAACCGGGAAAAATGTGCTCGGTTAAGACCGCCTGTGGGGTGTAAGAGGTTACAGGGTGACTGGTGGTGACTAAAATGGCCGAGCGCAGATTGGCAACCGCATTTCCATTTGACTGCCCCAGACCCTGTAATACACAAGACAATAATGTTTAAACTATCTCCGCTGTGTCAGAGATACTACGGCAAGTCTCTGCCCTTTGGTGAGGACTCATTCAACATCCCGGAGGTGGGTTTGTTAACTGTGGAGCAGGCCTTAGCGGACTACGCTGTGATGATCACTGAACTGAAGCAGGAGCTGGTGGCCGCAGACTGCCCTGTCATCGTGTTTGGAGGAAGGTACTGTGTCACATCGGAACTTCCTTTTATGTACCGTATTTTCCGGAATATAAGTCACACTTTTTTTCAAAGTTTGGCTTTTCAAAATATATAAATTCACATGATTGTTATTATCACACTTACAGCCACTAGGGGGCACTCTAGACTTGCGTACCAGTGTCTAATATTCTTGCACCACTGACATTTTTTAAAATTGTTATAAAAGAAAGTCAGTTTTGAGTGAGCAAAAAACTTGTGGGGGACAGGTGGGGGGATAAGTACTTATACTCCACAGCGACTTTTAGTCCGGAAAATATGGTAGTACTATTCTTAGATTGATTCACTGTTATCACTGCTGCATAGTGTTCAACCACATGGGCGCTTGTTGTGACCGCATACAACCCATTCTTTATACTTTTGATTTCATTTTGTTGGATAAATCTGAATATTAACTGTTACTTCTGTCTTCTCCCATTTCATGTTGAGTATGTTTCTCTTCTGTAAAATGACTCCCGTGTGTAACGCAGCTGCAACATTTTCTCTTCTCTTCTTCTCTGCAGTTACGGGGGAATGATGTCCGTCTACATGAGACTCAAGTATCCCAACATTGTAGCCGGTGCTTTGGCCGCTAGCGCCCCCATTCTGTCAACAGCAGGACTGGGAGACCCCCGGCAGTTTTTCAGGGACGTCACAGCAGTGAGTTTGCATTCTCAATTTTACGCTCGATCAGTCTTCAAGGAACTGGATTTCAATAATAATAATAATGATGATGATAATTTCACGGCGGATTTGTTTTGAAGGATTTTCAAGACGTGAGTCCAGACTGCAGAGACGCAGTGAGAGGGGCCTTTGGACGGCTAAAGGAACTAGCGGACAAGCAAGGTACAGGGCCATGTTTATGACCAAAATATCTAGTTGGGCTCTATGCATGCGAGTGACACGTCTGACTGCAATATCCGGTGGCTGCGGTTGGGGCTGAGTGCCGTAGTAATATTTGTAAATGGTACTTACCAAAACAAGGAGCTTCTGAGCCACAGACCTCTCAGAGCAGACAGAATGAGTTCACCAAAACTAAAAAGAGGAACGACAACTTCTTTTTTACGGCGTAATCTTATGACTAATCCCATGAGTCTTTGTGATTTCTCCAAAATCTGTCTCATTTCACAGGAGGAAAGTTTACTTTAAATAATAAACGTAAAGTGACATCAGTGTGTCAAGCATGAAGCTTTTGTCACTGTTGGCTATCATCCCCTTTTTCTGCAAAATACAATATTTATCTTGGTTTGGAACTAGTGTTCATAAAATGACAATTTACTCATGGAAATCCCAAACGGCAAGCAAACAAAATAATTCTGCTCTGTTTTATGATTTAGTCCGCGTTAGAGAATTGCCTGATCATAATTGTAAACACATTTCAAATGGAACTCTCTTTGTGATGATAAAAATAATGATGTTTCTCTCCTCAGATTACAGTGGGATCCAGGGGAAGTTTGCCCTGTGTCAGAGCCCCTCCTCTCCGCGGGACGTGCACCAGCTCAACGGGCTGCTCCGGAACGCCTTCACCCTGATGGCCATGCTGGACTATCCCTACAGCACTCACTTTATGGGTAACATGCCGGCAAACCCAGTCAAGGTACGAAAGAGCGTTGACAGCAGAGTATTTAATCACCAAAGAATAAAAACAGAACATGGATACCCTTTCTTGTGTGAGTGATAGCGAAGAGGTGAAAGAAATACTCAAAATATGCTCAAAAGTGTATTATAGAATGATAATGTATTGTAATATGACCTAATGTAGACGACAACAGAGGCTCATTTTGAGATGTTAATGCTGAGTCAAGACGTGCTATGTTTTTGGTCATTTTTCTTTCAGCAAATACAAAAAGATTTGTTAAACTTTGACACAGTGGACAGTGAAGTATGTTATTTTGTACATTACTTGGTTTGTCAGTGACATGTTTCAGTTTCTGCTCGATACCAGGTATATGGTGAAGAGCAAATAAAATGAAATGAAACTAACTGTACCAATAGCGCTGTCAGAGTTAAAGCTTAACACACGATTAATACAAAAAAAGAAAAAAAAAAGAATACATTAATCATGAATTAGTCTCATCTTATATATTTTTACTAAACAAACTCCTGTATCTGAGCACAGACATGACCTGAAAGACAGAGCTTGTGAAAATCTTGAGTGGGGCTCCTCCTGTTGGCAACTATAGGAATAATTTTCACACAAAAAATGACTTACAGGTTGGATACAGCGTGTGAGCAGCTCCAGCAATGCGGGATAAACACTTATGGGCTTTAAAAATGTGTTTTGGGTTTGAACAATGACAGAATTGTAATCAGGAAGTACAGAATGAGGCGCTGGCACTATAGAAGAAGAAATGTAACTACATTTAACACAGCGTTTTTGTTGAGTCGGCCCATTAATAATAAGGCATCTTATTTTTTAGCAAAACCGTTTACAGCGATTAACCGTGATTAATAAAATAAAATAAAAAAATACAGTGATTAATCCCCCCAAAAAATAAAACTAAATATAATTGACAGCACTACTTACTAATGAAGTTGAGTTTGTATTTTCAGGTGGGCTGTGAAACTATGCTGAGTGGATCTGACCTCCTCACTAACCTCAGAAACACTGCAGGTACTGTTCAAAATGATTGAACTCTACTTTGTTGGATTAGAAACAGTATCCAGTATTTTTCATGCTCTTCATCACAAGAGGGCAGCAGCAGAGTGATGACAACGGAGTAGGCAGGGACGTCCAAAACACCTCAAAAGTAACCAAAAAGACTGAGATGAAGCAAAAACAATAAGTGTAAAAAGCCTCGCCTTGCAGCAGCAGAGTGGTCTCATTGTAACCATATAATCTCTTCCAGGGATCGTGTACAACTCGACCGGAGAGCTGACATGTTTTGACCTGTACAAACTGTACGTGGAGTGCGCGGATCCCACCGGCTGCGGCCTGGGCTTCAACAGTCTGGCCTGGGACTATCAGGTAACAATTATTATATTTTACAGATATCATTTCCAGTTTTTCAAATGCACTTTTTTCTGACGTACAGTAGCTCGTAATTACAAAACCATGACATTTTTGCCATGGCGTAGAGCCTCTAAATGGACTTAAATGAAAAGTGAATATAACGTGAATTCCCTCCACCGCTCCTCTCCCAGGCCTGTACCGAGATCGATCTGTGTTTCGAGAGCAACAACGTGACGGACATGTTCCCCCCGATGCCCTTCACTGAGTCGGACAGAGAGACTTACTGCACCAAGCGCTGGGGGGTCGTCCCGCGCCCAAACTGGCTCAAAGTGCAGTTCTGGGGAAATGGTGGGTGATTTCTCAACTTCCTTTTTGTCACTTTTTCTTTCCTTAGTTGGTGTCTACGCCATTTGAGAAACACAGTATATCGTACATTTCTGCTCTTGTTTGTTCAGATTTATCCACTGCCAGTAACATCATCTTCTCTAATGGTGACCTGGACCCATGGGCAAACGGAGGAGTGAGTTTGTAAAATGATTTAATACATTTCTGTTTATTGGAGGACAACATGAAGGAATGAATGAAGGTTTATTTCTGTTACAAACATGTTGACAGTGGCGCAGGTGGTACAGCGGGTCGTCTCATGATCGGGAGGTTGGGGCTCCCAGCTCCCACAGGTGCACACTGTCGTGTCCTTGGGCAAGACACTTCACCCACCTTGCCTCCAGTGTCTGCGTGCATTGGTGTATGGCCTCAATGCGCTTTGGGCCATTTTGCTTTGTTTTCAGTTTATACACAATGATTATTCTTAAGCTTAGCTTAACCAATTTTTTCTTAAACATTCATAAATTTGTTAGAGATTGAAATTTGAAACAGTTTTGGGAAATAATGAATGGAATTGCTCCTCTTGAGATTGTCGGGGGGGACCATTCAACAAGTCGAACCCTTTAACAGAAATGCTGTTCATTTTAAAGTTTGTTCCAACCATTTGTTTTTTAAACATGTTCGCTCCTCTCAGGTTATATTTCTTTTCCCTGTTTTCAAACAAACATAGTATATTTTTGCTTTGTACATTAAGACAGCGGTATTCAGACTGACTAATTTGTAAAATGTAATTGTATTCTGTATATGTATATTTACATATACAGAATACAATTACAGAATATTGCGTTTGTTGGTCCATTATATGGCGAATGATTCACTATCCTAATTGCTTTTTTTGTAAAATAAAAATAGGTTTTGTATTTGAAGTGCCCCCATATTTCAACACAAAAAATGCATTTAAAAAAACAGTCAAATCCTTTAAAGCCACACTGTGCAACATTTAACCAATACATAGAATCAAATAAGCATTACTCAGGCTTGACTCGCACTTTTCCCTGAAGATAATGCTTGGCTTGCTTCAACTTTGCTTTGTTTGCATATCAGTTTTACAAGAGTTGGCTGCTCTTTTCTATTCTTTTGCTGAACCCAGACCTGAACAATTGTATCAGCCCCAGTTCATAACAGTTTGTCAAATCCAGGTGCACATATTTTTTGTTTCTCAGGCGGTGAACTGCATATTGTAAAGGAACTTTCATGATGTTTCCAGGTGAGGAAGTCTTTGAGCTCGTCTTTAGTGGCCATCAACATCTCAGGAGGAGCTCATCACCTGGACCTGAGGTAAACCAGACTTAGCCAGCACTCAAGTACATGTATAACAGCCCATGATCTAACTAGTAATCCTTAATCCAGAGGGTCAAACAATGCCGATCCCGGGTCCGTGATCAAAGCCAGGAAAACGGAATCCCAGCTGATCGAAGAGTGGGTGAAGACGGAGAGGACCAGGCTAAAACGCAAGACTGAACTTGGACTGATTATAGCCTCTCTATAGCCTGTCCGTCCATGGGAGTGGATCTCTCCTTCTGTGGTTCTCTCCAAGGTTTCTCCCATCGGGTTTTTGAGTTTTTCCTCGCCATGCTGGACAGTCTAAGGACAGAGGACACCCGCGCCGCTCGTCGCCACCCATTGCTGACGCTTATTTGGACATTATGTTTGCCCGGATACTTGATTTGCCTGAAATTGACATTGTCTTATTTACTGCTCTGTTTTATTGCCTTAATGTTCGGTGCAGCCCTATGAGGCAACTTCTGTTGTGATATTGGGCTATACAAAACCATTGATTGATTGATTGATTGATTGATTGACTGTAGTAGATCGAGCATAAGAATTGCACTCATGATGAAAATGACAAAACTAGTGCTGCATTAAGGCACTTAACGCGCTGTTGACAGTGAAATCGGCAGGGATGTTCACTAATCTACATTATTTTGGGACATGACAAGATCTTTCTTACCTGTAAACATATCTGCTGCGAACAGTCATCCTGAAGTCTTGCTGTGCCAGGACGAGAAGCCCATTGTGTGTGTGTTGGGGCTGGTAACCAACAAAACACAATAGTTTAAAGCAAGACAAGACAGATCATCGTTTACTGGCCAGGAGAGACAGACAGAGATGAAGGCCCAGCTCCAGCCTCCCGTTTGCTCTGACTCCCCTGGTGCCGCACATGGCCTCTTTATTCAGTTTTCACGACCCTAGTATACAATGTACTACTTGGGTCTAAGGGAAGGGGGGTCACACCACATACCAAAGCAGTAGATAACAATTTACGAGCACACAGTGTTTACATATGGTATCCATTATTCTCGTCCTTAACACAGTCCCAGTTACGGTCACACACGGCTGCTCTGCCCTGGTCTAAGGGCAGGGGGTCATATACCAGAGCAGCATAGCACTGTTTCAGTTTATACTCAAAATCTGTAACTCAAAGCAAAGCATTAATAACATCTTGCCAGTCAACAGATTATGAAGTGTAAGATAAAGCAAAATATAGAAAATAGCTATATTTATCCAACAGTGTGTCACTATGAAATGTGTTATTTTTGACACTTTGAGGGTTGTGTTTAGAATAAAACAGATGTAAGTGCAGATCTTTTTTTCAATCTACTCGAAATAGGTTTACGTTTTGACTGTGTGTGACAAATTGGCCACAAATCTTCTCACAGAGACAACAAAATGTATCGTTTTCATCTTGATTTTATTCCTTTTTTACAAAATTAAAGCAAAATGACATGTTCACTTCACAACTCGTTTAACTGAGTTTTAAAATAGCGAAACAAATACGATTCCAGCACACACAGACAAAAACACACGCACACACCCCGCCCTCCACAAAGCACCAAGCCCTTTGACTTCTTTTTAAACCCTCCAAGTGACATTAAACATGGCTGCAGTCACAGGAAGCTATGGCTGTCGCAGAGATGAACAAACACGGAGGGGAATGTTTTTCAGAATTTGCTAAATTGTAAACCAATTTTCTAGAACTACAGCATAGAACAGAAACTAATCGACTTCTCAAGCTCCTGTATAGCAGCAAAATGATTAAATAAAACAACCCAACTAAAAATGACACATTGGGACTCATTTTTAAGAGCTGTTGCAGGTTTCCTAATAGCTTAATATCCTCTAAGAAGACACATTTCCCCCCCATTTTCTTACAAAAACCTGCGCGAGTGCGTGAACCGGCAGATTCAAAGCGTGTTTCTCAGATCACTGTGCAGCCCTTGATGGTTGACAACTGTAGAAAAATGCAACAACATCAGAGTTGTTTTGCTATAACTTGGTAGTCGCAATGATGTATTAAAATTAGGCAGAACATTCACATTCTTTAAGTTTAGTCTAGATGCAAGAACTGGCAGCGGCAAGACACAATGGAACTGTAGGTTAAAATATGGTCGATTTAAGAAAACAAAGAATGTTTTTTTTAACCTCAACCCCCATCTTAATGCGCATTTTCTCCAGGTCAGCTTTACCCAAATCTAAAAGCTTCACAGTCTATAGGCCAGAGCAGGGGTGGCCAACTGGTCAGAGGCCAAGAGCCGAAATGTTCTACCTTGATCCTGTGAAGAGCCACAAAGGCACCGACCATTCGCGAAATCCGAGTGCGGTAGTTTAATATGAGTCTCCACCTAATTTTAGCAGTGCCTTTTCAACCAAAAATGGAAAAAAGGGAGGTGGCACTGCCTCTATAAGCATAAATACTCTTGCCACCAAACCTATTTTATTTGATCAATACACGAGTTTTGAGCACCACACAATTATCTTTAGTAACCCCCCGATTTTATGTGTCACTATCTATAGACCGCCCAAAAGATGTCCCCTTTTTATTAATGAATTCTCAGACTTTCTGTCAATTTTACATAGCTCCTTTAATATGATCATTTTAATCTACACATAGACAACATTTGAGACCCCATTTCTGCTGAGTTTTTAAATGTTTTTAATTATATGGATTTCCCCCAACACGTCACGCAGCCAACTCACGAGAAAGGACAGTCTGGACCTGGTCATCACGTATGGCCTGTCCACTACTGTGTCCTCTGTTACCGACCTGGCCGTCTCTGACCATTTTAATGTTACCGGTTTTATCCAGCGAGAATCCTCTGCAAAAACTGTGAGGAAACGTGATCTCTGAAGTGGCTGCAAAATTAATTGATACTTTACAACAAATTCCTCCTGTGATTTTATCTGCTAACTGCGATTTTATTGTCGACAAGTTTTACAGTAAAGTACTCATCGCCCTCGATGCAGTTGCACCATTCAAACTTAAAAAGATTAATCCCAAACCCGTTCCCCCTGGAGAAACGAGGAGCTAAAGCAACTCAAGAGAAATTGCAGGAAGGCCAAGAGGAGATGGAGGAAATTCAAAATAACAATAAATTATCAATTATGCCGTGCTCAACAAAAGACCTACAGACCAATACAAAAGACCAATACAGCAATAAGAAATGCTAGAAATAAAATATTTTCCACAATAATCAGCAACCACAAACATAACCCAAAAGTTCTATTCTCAACATTAGAAAATGTTTTAAATCCTGATTTTAACAGACCTCCTTTAAACCCCACAGACGCTCTAGTGAGTCGTTTGCAGACCACTTCAGGGGAAAGATAGACACTATCAGATGTAATATTTTATCTACCCAAAGTAACACGGCTTTAAATACATCTTGTTGTCTACTTGTTCCAAAAGAAACACTGCACAGTTTTGTCCAGGTTCATGCTGAGATGCTTGATAAAGTTTTCTCCTCAGTGAGGCCCACCACATGTCTTTTAGACCCGGTCCCAACCCCGTTTTGTAAAACATTGTATGAATCCTTTAAAGACGAACTTTTACACATGATGAATTGCTCTCTTCAGACGGGGGTCTTCCCTGCTGCCTTTTAGGGGGCGGTGGTGAGGCCTCTGCTGAAGAAGACCAATTTGGACTGTAATAATTTTAAAATTTTTAGATCGGTATCCAAAATTACAATTTTTAAGCAAAATCTTAGAAAAACTTGTCTTTATCCAACTTAATGATTTTATTACTGGACATAACGTCCTTGAGAAATTCCAGTCTGGCTTTAGGGTAAACCACAGCGCAGAGACAGCCCTTTTAAAGATCTTAAATGATTTTAGATTAAATTATAATCTAAAAGGTCACAGTGTTCTACTGGATCTGAGCGCCGCTTTTGATACAGTCGAACATACTATTCTTTTAACTCGTTTAAAACACATCGGCCTCTCTGGTGCTGTCCACAAATGGTTTACATCCTACCTCACAGACAGGACATTCATGGTGAGTGTGGATACTTGCTCCTCTAAGGTCCATAACATTACATGTGGTGTGCCCCAGGGTTCGATTTTAGGCCCAGTGCTTTTTAACCTGTATATGCTCCCTCTTGGTGATGTCATCAGGAGACATGGAGTCAACTTTCATAGTTACGCTGATGATACACAGTTGTACATCTCCATGTCTCCTGATCACACCAGGCCAATGGATGCACTTTTTAACTGCATTTTAGATATTAAATCCTGGATGGCAAAAAACTTTCTCCAGCTTAACCAGGACAAAACTGTAGGACAAACTATAGTCATTGTCTTTTAATCCTTCCTCACAGGTGAAGAACCTGGGTGTGATTATTGACTCTGAGCTGACTTTAATTCCACACATTAAGAATATCACAAAAATAGTTTTTTTACCATCTAAAGAACATAGTCCCCCTCCTGGAACCGCCACCTTAACGTGGTGGAGGGGTTTGAGCCTGAATGATCCTGGAGCTCTGTTGTCGGGGGCTTTGTGCCCCTGGTAGGGTCTCCCATGGCAAACAGGTCCTAGGTGACGGGTCAGACAAAGAGCGGTTCAGAAGCCCCTTATGAGAGACCAACAGGCCTGGTTAGAATTATGAAGCCGTCCTTCTGTGGACCTACCACCTGCAGGAGGAGCCATAGGGGCTGGTGCAATGTGTTTTGGGCAGCTGCCCCCACGACCCGGCAACGGAAAAGTGGAAGAAGATGGATGGATGGAGAACATAGCCAGAGTACGCCCCATTCTCTCTCGGGCCAACACGGAGACGCTAATGCATGCTTTTATCACCAGTCGTATTGACTACTGTAATGCCCTGTTTGCTGGTCTTTCCAAAAAGAGTATCTCAGGTTTACAACTTTTACAAAATTCAGCAGCTCGTGTCCTGACGAAGACCAGGAGGCGGGACCACATTACACCGGTTTTAGAGTCGCTGCTTTGGTTTTAATGGTTTTTAAATGTCTTAATGGTCTTGGTCCTTCTTATATTTCAGAACTGCTTTTACCGTATGAACCTTCACGGCCCCGCGCTCCTCCGGCAGGGGTATCTCCTAGTTATTCCTAAAGTCAACAGAAAGACTCACGGCGAGGCGTCTTTCCAATATTATGGCCCTCGCCTCTGGAACGACCTGAGGAGGAGCTCAGGACCGCAGAGAACGTTCATGTTTTTAAGAGCAGGCTCAAGACCCACCTTTTTAGCTTAGCTTTTAACTGACTGTTTGTTATCTGTAAAGCACTTTGTGATACCTTTCGGTATGAAAAGCGCTTTATAAATAAAGTTTGATTTGAATTGATTTAAATGATTGGTATTGGTTGTGTGGACATGCTATTTACGCCAACCTGCCACCTCACTGGGGAGGTACATGTACACTTGTAGACAGGGCCTTCAATAGGAACCTGGGTTCACTCAGTCAAACCCATATAAACTTATCGACAATAGGCGTATGGATAAAACTGTCTTTTTGCCTGGCATTTGTTCGCTAAAGGATTTGTCAACAACGCAAACCAAAGCAGCGGTGCCTCCGACCCCAAACAAAAGCAAACACCTTCGGGAACATACGGAAATACACGACACATGACGGGCAGAGATGAGCGCGTTATAATGTGGAGACAGGTGGCTGTTTTTAGGAGATGTTTTGTTGACAGAGCGAGACATCAACTCAAACACAAATCAACCATTATAAAAGATACTAAACTTAAAGTTTGGTGCTATTTGAGATCCTTTTTATAGCGCTCGTAGTCTCGTACTTGTTGCCTGCCCGAGTTCCAGCGCAGCTGACGCAGGGCAGGTCAGGTCGAGCGTCTACGTCCCGCTGTCGTTCCCGCTGCTTTGCTCTCGAAGACCTTCATAATGAAGAGGCGCAAAATATCCGTGATCAGTAAATCCACTTCATTTTGCCTCGTTCTGACGTTTCCAAGAGGAATATCTGTTTATCCGGTTCTCTTCGGAGTGGCTGGATCGTCTTGCCCATGCGCGGCTACATTAGCGGTTTCCCCAGGCGAACAAACCGTAGGGGGCGCTGCTGAGCTACTGCAGGCCCTGGGGGGCGGACTGTCAATGTACATCGAATTCTGATTGACTGATAATTCTGTCAGTCACGCTGGCTGTCAGTCATGTGTGCGGCCTGACAACACAGGGCCTGCAGAATCTGTGGAGAAGGCCCTGAGGAGGAGCAGCTCGCCAGAGGCACTTTTTGAGTAGGAAATTACAGTTACACATCAACAAAACCAATATAAGTGATTCAACTGTACATTATATAAATACATTAGAAATTAAATATACTATTAAGATATTTTACACTTTTATTTCTTCATTTGGCCAGGGCCAGCAGGGAAGGCTCTGCTGGCCCTGACGGCACACCACTGCTTGTATCATCAACCTATTATCTATATTCCAAAAGATAAATTACACACTGTGCATGATGCTGTCCAAATAGCAGACACCAGACGTGATAACAGAGAGGTCTTAGCCGACCGTGGGGTTCCATACGATAAAAGATGAGGATAACACTTTAAATAATATGAATGAAGTAGTCGATACATTTAATAAATTCTTTGTAGATGTTGGACCGAACCTTGCTGCAAAAATTGTAAACGTTGAGAACTATAATTGTGATCTGATAGAAGCAAATCCTATGTCCCTGTTCCTCAAACCTGTGGAGGAAAAGGAGATACTGGACATTGTTAAAGGGTGTAAAAATAAAACTTCGACCGATTACCATGACATGGACATGAAAACTTTAAAAACTGTTATTGAAAGTATCTCTAAGCCGTTAACTTACATCTGTAACTTATCGTTGCAAACTGGACAATTTCCTGATAGTATGAAAGTAGCAAAAGTGATTCCTCTGTTCAAAGCAGGAGATAAACATCTCTTTACAAACTATAGGCCTGTTTCCCTTTTACCGCAATTCTCTAAAATCTTAGAAAAGGTTTTTAACTCTAGACTCGACAGCTTTATTGAAAAGTGTAATTTACTCTCGGACAATCAGTTTGGGTTTAGGAACAATCACTCAACCTCACACGCGCTCTTTGATATAACTGAAGAAATAACTAATGCTGTAGATAACAAGAAATGTGCAATAGGGTTATTTATTGACCTGAGTAAAGCGTTTGATACAATAAACTATGATATATTAATTAATAAACTAGAACATTATGGAATTAGGGGGGTAGCTCTACAGTGGGTTACCAGTTACTTAAAAAATAGAAAACAGTGTGTGAAAATCGGTGACTATCAGTCGAGTTGTCGACAAATTGTCTGTGGTTTACCTCAAGGTTCTATTCTGGGCCCAAAATTGTTTAATATGTATATTAACGACATTTGTAAAACGTCTGAAATACTTAAATTTATCTTGTTTGCTGACGATACAAATATTTTTGCATCAGGAGACGACTTACAGCAGCTGTGTCGGATTGTTAACTTGGAACTCAAAAGTGTCAACAAGTGGTTCAAACAAAATAAATTATCTTTAAATCTGAGTAAAAGCAAAATGATGATATTTGGCAACTGTAACTCCAATGCTCAGGAAGCGATTCAGATAGAAGGTGTTGTTATCGAGCGAGTGCATGAAATCAAATTCCTTGGTGTGATTATTGATGACAGAATTACTTGGAAATCTCATATTAAATATATATCTACGAAAATTTCTAGAAGCATTTCAGTAATTGCAAAAGCAAAGCACATTTTAAACATCAAAGCTCTACATACCTTATACTGTTCTCTGATTTTGCCCTACTTATATTATTGTACTGTGGTTTGGGGTAGTACTTACAAAAACACAGTTAAACCAATAATATTGTTGCAAAAAAGAGCTATCCGAGTAATTCATAAAGTTGGGTTTTTGGACCACACAAACTCATTATTTTTAAAATCAAAGATCATGAAGTTTTGTGACATTGTTGAGTTCCAAACTGTTCAAATGTTATTCAAAGCAAGGTATAAATTGTTACCAAACCAATTACAAAGAAGGTTCCAAGAACGTACTGGTCGTTATGAATTACGTGATGAATTAAACTTTAGGATTCAGAAACATAGCACAACTTTGAAAAGTTTTAGTCCAACAGTTAATGGTGTTCAATTGTGGAATAAACTGGAGATGGATTTGAAACGATGTCCAAACATCAACCTGTTCAAATTTAAATACAAACAAAAGACTTTTGAAATATACAGACAAGAAGAAATGTGTTGCCACTAGGGGGAGCAGTAGGATGGATTATGTGTATTGTTCCTCTATAATCTGGAAGAGTGTTGCTGCTTGGAACGGTTGTCATTCTATTGCTCAAATTCACAAACGGAGAATTAGGGTTGGCAGGTTATGGATCTGTTGAGAGGAATCCTCCCAACGGGCTCTAAACCTTGTCTTTTAATGCACCACTCAGCATAGGAACATATTCTACAAAATCAGCTGTTAGGGCAGCCATGTGGGGGTTTGTTGATTGGGAGTTACTGCCCTCTTCATCTGGCCCGCTCTACACTTTGGCTTTTTAATGCACCACACTATGCAGGGCTTGCAGCATACTTCACATATAACTCAATTAAATAAATATATAATAATAATGATTATGGAAATTACACCCAAATTAAAATTATACTGAGAATGGTAATGACAACTGGAAAGTATCAAGATCTCAGATTATAATATCTATTAATGTACCTTCATAACATAAAAGTAACTCTCGGTTATCAAGGGTAAAAATCTGGAAGAAATATATTAAGGATCACATTTTTTTTTTTTTTTTTTGACTGCTTTGTTCTAGACATCGTACATGAAACGGGATTGTTGTTGTAGCTGTGCGTTGCTTCAATTAATTGTATAAACAGTTCATATATTATTATTTTTTTTGGTAAGTTTGTAAGTTGGTCTGTATGAATGTAGCTGCTTGAAATGTTCTTTTTTTATTTTTTTTATTGCACTTGGGGGTGGGCAATCATAAGCTTTTGCTTCAGCCCACTCCTTTTGAGCACTATGTGTACTGCTCAAATAAACAAATAAACTAAACTAAACATAAAAGAATCTTTAATACTGGAGACCGAATCGCAATAGCATTGTTTCACCACTTTGGCATTTCTAGCGTACGTACAGAAGTAGAGTATAATAGATGGCGATTATTGGGGTTCATGAATACAACTATAGTGGCCATTAATGCCACCCATGAGGAGTTAAAAGCTTTATGCACCATGGTATTACAAAACCGTGTTGTACTTGATCTACTAACCGCCTCTTCAGGAGGTGTATGTGCACAGATTGGAGCTGGATGTTGCACGTTTATACCTGATAATAGTGGAGATGGAGGTTTAATTAGACAAACAATAAAAGACATGGTGCGAGCCAGGGATGAAGTACAAACTCGCATATCATAATCAGAATCAGGTTTATTGCCATTGTCTGAGAACAGGTTCACAAACTAGGATTTTTTTCTTGATGCGGAAATGCAACATAAAACATATAACACAGAATTTAGATAAAATAAGCTGTACAAATTTAAACTCTAAGGCTTTAGGGGGCATGCATAAGGAATATTAATAAATAAGATACAAAATAAAAAGTAAATAGTAAAATATGGTAAGACGACAACAATTGACTTAGAACACCAGTGGGATTATATTTACAGATGAGTTTAAAGTAAAAGTGATAAGTGTTAGCAGCAGATCTGAGTGTGAACACACCACACAGTGCAGCAGGGCAGATACATCCATGAGTCTGTGACTAAGTTATTGGGTCTTGTTATTGTTCACGAGTCTGATGGCGGAGGGTCTGGATACCAGGGACCCTACGCACCCATCACCCGTCTTTTCAGAGTAATGCCTTCTGGGAGGAGACTGCAGAATCTACGGGCCAGGTCGAGTCGCCTTAAGAACAGTTTCGTACACAGGGCCATCGGGAAGCTGAACTCCCTGCCCTCCCTCCCACCCCTCTTCCCCCACCCCCCGCTTCACAATCAAGGATGAGAGAAATATAATTTCGAATCAGTCACATGGTTTGACAAATAACACAATCTTGAATCTTGATAGACCGTAGCCTCCTGCCTGAGGGGAGAGGGGTGAATAGTCTATGTCCGGTGTGAGAGGGGTCAGCTGTGATCCGACCCACACGCCTCCGGGTCCTGGAGGTGAACAGGTCCTGGAGAGATGGGAGCTCACAGCCAATCACCTTCTCTGCAGCACGCACAATGCGCTGCAGTCTCTGCCTGTCCCGTTCTGTAGCACCGGGGTACCATACGGTGATGGAGGAGGTGAGGATGGACTCGATGATGACCGTGTAGAACTGCACCAGCATCCTGGTAGGCAGCTTAAGTTTCCTCAGCTGCCGCAGGAAGAACATACTCTGCTGGGCCTTCTTGATGAGGGAGCAGATGGTCGGCTCCCATTTGAGGTCCTGGGTGATGGTGGTGCCCAGGAAACGGAAGGAGTCCACAATGGAAATGGGGATGGGAGAGTCTGTCAGGGCGAGGGGGGACGGTGGGGCTGTGTCTTTCCTAAAGTCCACGATCATCTCCACTGTCTTCTGGGCGTTCAGCTCCAGGTTGTTGTGGCCAGCCGTTCCACCTCTCTCCTGTAGGCGGACTCATCACCGTCCGAGATGAGCCCGATGAGGGTGGTGTCATCCGCAAACGTAATCAGTTTTACGGACTGGTGACTGGAGGTGCAGCGGTTTGTGTACAGGGAGAGGAGCCAGGGGGAGAGTACACAGCCCTGAGGAGTGCCAATGTGTTTGTTGTCCGAGTGTCCGAGACGATCTTCCCCAGCCGCACGTGCTGTCTCCGGTCCGTCAGGAAGTCAGTGATCCACCTGCAGAGCAGTCCAGGGAGGATGGTGTTGAAGGCAGAGCTGATGTTCACGAACAGGATCCTGGCGTAGGTTCCTGTAGCTGGGACATGTGGACTTGGTTAACTAGTGGCACATGGTGGCATTTGCTGTTAAAATTATGAATACCCATACTAGTCCTTCTAATAATCTCTGTAGTTATTTGTTGTGGTATTCCCTGCTTGCAAGCTTTAACAATAAGATTAATTACAACTGTCCTTGCGCGTCAGGCTCCGACATCACATTATATAATTCTCACCACTGAAATCCAATCCGATCACGGAAATTATATCTAACTCAAATTAAACTTTTAAATTTGTAAATAATAACTGTTCTAGTGCTATTCCAGCTATCCCAGTATTGCTAACTGATGTTCTTAAAGGATAATTATGCTATTATGCTAATGTTAAACAAATGTGTGTTAATTCAAATGAGAGGTAGCGACTTGCACCTTTTGACGTCTAATGCATCAAGATATTGTAATAAATAATTTTTTATTGTGTGATCACATAAATGTGATCAACAGGGGGAAACTCAAGAATTACATTTGTAACTGCTTGCTTAAAACTTATAAAATACTCATTCGGAGAAGAACACGTGAACTTAGTGTTATGATTTTGCTGTGTCAGTGTTATAATTAATGTCCTCAGTGATTAAAAAACAAACTTGTTTTGCTGAAACTTGCACGTAATATCTGAGACAAGGTCAGTTTGTGCGTCTGGATTAGAGGCTAAACTAGTATATAATGCTAAGACAGACTTACATAGACAGACTTCCTAACATTGTTATGATGTAACTTGTATGTGCGCTGTTGATTAAATAAAGGCTTCTTCGAACTAATTCATTCTCCTGAGTTTTTTTTTTCTTAAGTCCCGGACCGGAGCAAAAAACTCACACCATACTAAATAATAGAATTAAGAATACATCAGGCAGCATCAGCCACCCTCAGAATTGTATAGATAATGATAAGATAATCAATTATTATTTCGACAATATAGCGAACAAATTGTGTATGTTTTTCGTAAACATCGACCAAATTTAGAGAATAAAAAAAATTAAAAATCCAGCAACAGACAATAGTCAAATAGACAGAAATGATAACACTATGTACCTTGAACAAGCAGCAGAAGAAGACATAGTAGACATTGTTAAAGAGTGCAACAATAAGACTTCTACTGACTTTAGTGTCAGTGAAGGGATTTAAAAATACAATTGAAAATATTTCCAAACCACTTACACATAAATTTAATCTATCCTTGCAAACTTGTCAATTTCCGGAGTGGTACGGATCAGAACCACTACCGATTTATACTGATAAGGAAACACATTTGTCCACTTTTGTTTTGGAGATTTCTTACAAAAACTGTATTTCTCCTATATAGTTGTATAGAGTTCGGGAAATCCACTGTTACCATGGAGATCTGCCATGTTTCTAGCTGCTAGCATACTTTTCCATAGGCTAACATTAGCTAAACACAATATAATAAATGGAGAAAGAAGCTGTGGAACAACTCTGTTAGCTGCTGAGTTACTGCTGGTAAATACATCTAAATCACTGTGGTGTCAAAGTATTTTAATGTGAACAATAACGCCAGTATTCTACCTTTTAAAATCTCCATTAGTTTATTATTGCTACAAATCCCATGATGCTTAGCGATATGACATCACAGTCCTGAACCCTCCACCAGACATTATGACATCACATTCTACAAATGTAATGCCCCCTGTTGCTATTGACAACGGAATGTTGTTTTTGACATCAGCACTGTTGTTATTCAAGGCATAAGTCAAGAGAAAGCCTCACACCGTTTTAGCTTAGCTTTTAACTGACATCTATTTATTTAGTCCTAAGGATATATTGTGCCTGCGCTTGTTTGTTTCTTATCTGTACTTTGTACACTTTGTGATACCTTTGGGTATGAAAAGGGCTTTTGAGCAGGTCTATCCTCAAACGTTTTGTGGGATTTATGCCCATATTTTTTTATTGGAAACTTACTCTTGCAACGGCTGTTGCTTTAGCAGGATATTACTGTAATCCAGAAGAAATTCTTCAACTGTTTCATCTTCTGAGAGAGTTGTTCTCACTGTTTTGAGAAGCTTACACTCATAACCTCCACTGAAACCTACAAAATGAAGGACTCTGAACTACAACAGTTAGCGGCCCAACAACTACATGACCTGCTTAATCAACAACGTCAGATCGAGGAAGAATCATCTCATATTATCCAGTCCGTTCTTCAAAGACTGCAAGACAGGACATTTGAGCGATTTCTCTCGAATTTTTTCATGCTGCTATTTTTCTTGTTTCTTTTTGGCGTGTCTATATGTGTTGGCCATACTGTAAAGCAATCAGTTGATACCACGTTACTTACTGCTTTCACAGATATCTTCACAGACGGATGGTTGATAATTCAGAGGATTTTGCAGTTACTGAATTTCCCATTGTACGTCAACTTTGGACCATTCACACTATTTTTCTCTCTGTCTAAGGCTATATCCACACGAAGACAAAACGCTTATATTTTCAGAAACGTTCTTTGTAAGCACGAAGCCAGCTTAGTAAATGTGTGCGTCCACATGGGTCGACTCAGGTCTGTGAAAACGGTGTGATTCATCTGCCAGGCCTGTGTGTGGCGCTGTGACGCTAACGCAGATAATAGAACAAGATGTAGAGGGCGCATGCGCAGTAAACCTTTCTGGAATGTAAACAGTGAAAATTAAACGGATTCAAGGATTATGATTTACGGAAGAGACGAGGAGGCGAGTTTATTCTTCAGACGTAAGGGGACTAAAGCAGAAAAACCTGTCAGTGACCGGACTTTGACTGTCTGTCCAACAACAGAGACTGACTCGGCCGTGTTTTTCTACTTATCACCTGTGGCTTGCGGATTACAGTGGAGCAAAACGGAGCGGAGTAAAACCATCATAGATCCATGAGTAAAACTCATTATAAGGTCAGTAGATTATGGATAACAGACTCCACCCCTGTGCTGTGATGTCATCGTTTTAGTAAAAGTTGCGGAGACGTTGTAACAACGGCGCCACGTAAACGGCGTTTTGAGATCTTTCCACTCTGGGACCTAGTTTGGAAAATGTTCGTTTACAGACCCCCAAAACGCCGGACTCGTATGGACGATACACTGGATTGATAAAATATCTTTGCGTTTGGTCCTCAGCTTGACTTCGTATGGACAGGGCCTGAGTCCCTTTCCTTTGCCTGAGTGGATTCCTTTTAAACAATCTTATCTGTCAATAACAGTGATGGGCCCATGTGTTTGTTAGCTTACATATCTATCCGTCTCTTTGTCTGTACCTTCCTCCACTGTCATCTCTCTCCTGGTCCTCTCCCCCTCAGTTTACAGTGACTCTCACTCTCATCTCGGTCTACATTATGTCTGTCCCGACAGAACTTATTGGGGTCCAGGTGTACTCCCCTCTGGCTGAATCTCACTCAACTGCAGCAGTTTTGTAAAGAGGAATGTGTAGTGCTAAACTATCGGACCCCAAAGCAGAGACTGACCCAGGAAGCAATTTTGATTAGGTAAAGATGTGCAGGTGTCTAGTCTCAGTCACCAGGAGGAGTCAGCCACACCCCTGCCACACACTGCTCTGCTGCAAAAGAAAAAACAACAAGGGGAAAGGGACAGCACACAAGCCAAATCATAACAGAATGGTCCAAGAGTCATCCTGATCGTGGTAAAAGTCCTTTATTGAATGGACATGCCGACGCCTTTCGGCCGCGTTCGACCTTCTACAGGGCATACAATTAAATAGCGGGTCAGGTCTCCTTTTTAAGACCCGTCTCAGTCACGTGATACAAAGCTTCCGGTTTTAGATGGAAGAGGCATTTAAGTGGTCAACCACTTAGTACATTAGTACATTCCAGTACTATCTTACCATACGCATCTATTTTTCATTGTTGTTAGTTTGTTTTTCTCTCTGTCTCATGTATGCCTCTTCCATCTAAAACCGGAAGCTTTGTATCACGTGACTGAGACGGGACCCACTATTATAATTGTATGCCCTGAAGAAGGTCGAACGCGACCGAAATGCGTCGGCATGTCCATTCAATAAAGGACTTTTACTAGGAATCAGAGTGCCTCGAATTTTTTTCTTTTTGAGAGAAAGATGCCAGATAGAGGTGTGCGCACGCAGCACACTCGCTTAGCAGATTATGAACGTAGAGCGGCCTTTCCCGGAGTCTCTCGTCATTGTGCTCGGTGACTTTAACAAAGGGAACCTCAGCCAGGAATTACCCAAGTACAGACAGTTTATTAAATGCCCCACCAGAGAGGAGAACACGCTGGATCACTGTTACACCACCATAAGCAACGCATACCACGCTGTCCCCCGTGCTGCACTCGGACTCTCAGATCACGTGATGGTCCACTTAATCCCCTCATACAGACAAAGACTGTAACTCGCTAAACCGGTAGTGAGCACATCAAAGAGGTACACCCCTGAAGCTGTGGAGGAGCTGCGCTCAAGTATGGAGACGACAGACTGGGAGGCATTTGGAGCTGCTTCCATCAACCTGGATGAATACACAGACATAGTGACCTCCTATATCCAGTTCATCGAGGAGCGCATAGTACCAACGCGCACCAGGGTCTGTTATGGGAATGATGAGCCCTGGTTCACATCCAAACTCCGGCAGCTGCGTAAGGAGAAAGAGGCGGCGCACAGAAATGGGGACAAAGACCGATACAGACAAGCAAAATACCACTTTAGAAGGGAAGTGGGAAATGCCAAATCTGTATATTCAGCCCGTCGCTGTCCACGTCCCGATAGAGAGCGATTGTATTGATGGGTCCCGCTGTAGCGCAAACTCCATGCCTCAGAAACAGTCTATAGGAGAAAAAAGCACAGGGAGGGGGCACTGCTGTGCAAAATCTCACCATGGGAGCCTGTCCAACCCACTTATTGCACCAAGTATGAAGCTGAAGATTGCACTGAGCGCCCCCCAAGATCGGGCCCAGAGTCTCCACCTCCTCCCCCCTTTTTGTTTGACATTTAATTAACCAGGAGAGTCCCACTGAGATTAAGAACCTCTTTTTCAGGGGAGTCCTGGCCCCAGAGGGGAACCTATTGTGCATGTTTTTGTGGTCGGGGAAACTGGACGAAACCTACGCAGACATGGGAGAACATGCAAACTCCACACAGAAAACGTCCCATCCAGTTGGGAAATCGAACCCGGGACCTTAGCTGCTAGCACTAACTGCTGTGCTACTGTGCCGCCCGTGCCTTTCCCTACCACAATTTTATTTTCAAATTGTTCTGTAAATAAAGTCTTTGTATTTGAACTTTGAACTTCGTAGGTTGACTTTGTCGGGTGTACGGCTTAGGTTTTAGTGGGCGAGTTTTTATTTCAGGAGTTATACAAAGGGATAAAGCAGGAGAATGGGTGAAGCCAGGTGTAAAACAGGTTTGGTTTCTCTTGCAAATGAAACGTTGCATCTGAATAAATAAGCCTGAATTCACCCGAGAGAGACTCATAAAACTCATTGCAATGTTTTGAACAGTTTTAAAAGAAAAATTCACAGTTCACAGCTTGCACTTTAACAAGCATTAACATTTGAGTTGATACAAAATGCATTTGAGAGTTGAGATAGCAGCCATTCTTCATGATAAATCCTTTTTTACAAACAATGACAGAGGGAGCGTGTGTAATGTATATTTTAAATAGTTCGGGTCCAAACTAGAGCTGGGCGATACTAACAAAGATGTATATCTCAATATTTGTGGGGACTTTCTCGATAACAATGATGAAGCGATATTCTATCTAATAAACTAATGAAGACGTGATAGTTTCCTGATTAGGCTGCACGCTTTTGAAAATAGCTTAAATGTTTGGCGGAAAGCAACGTAATGAAAAGTACAAAATAAATCGGTTTTAAGCGTAAGGTAAGGTGACAGTTCGTGAATCATAACCTTTAGTAAAGTTTGATCAGAAACAGAAACGGCACAATATACATGGCTGACAACAGAATAATTGTTCATGTTGAAAAACGCACTTGTAACTCAATTTTTCACTTTTTAACTTTATGAACATGGCTACTTACATTGACTTATAGAACACTTGTAGTGCTCCTTCTTTGTATTCAGCCAAACAATTCTAGTAGTGAGTTTATATTGGCAAACAAAGTGAAGTAAAAACTCGATTTCTATCATTTTTATCACAATAACCAGGCTGCCAGCACTTACGGAACTTCTCGGAAAAGTGGCCGAGCGTGAGTACATTAGCGCGGCTACGTGCGTTCGAAGGGCCGCTGTAAGCTCCGGTTGTTGTACAAGAGCGGAGAAACTTAGCTTATTTGGCCCCGCACTGACAAACTGACCCCCCAGGTCATCTGAACATAGTAGCTTAATCGCCTGAAATGGCCTTAAACATTCATTTTGTATTTAAAGAACGATCACATTAAGAGATTTGATACAGCGTAATGGCCGCTCTGAGGCTTCGTCATTGGGCTTCCTCGACAGCTGTGCGCGTTCACGCTGCCTTCCCCCTCTTGAGCCTAGATATAGATGACGCGTCATACGGGTACCATGGGCCGTAATGGCGGACGAAACTGGAGTCACTGAGCACAACTATTGAAAGAGATAGGAGCTGAGACATCATGCCTCTTCCATTTAATTTACTTCAATGGGTGGGACGAACAAAGGGGACTGCGGCCCTATTTATACCCCGCAAGGCAACCATGCACCATTCATACTGCCACACTTATCTTAATCTCATTTGTTAGAGATTGTAATTTTAAACAGTTTTTTTTAAATAATTAATGGGATTGCTCCTCTTGACCCCCCGACGATCTCAAGACGAACAAGTCGAACCCTTTAACAGAAATGCTGTTCATTTTAAAGTTTGTTCTGACTATTTGTCTTTTAAACATGTTCTCTCCTCTCAGGTTATATTTCTTTTCCCTGTTTTCAAACAAACATAGTATGTTTTTGCTTTCGACTTTGTACATAAAGACAGCGGTATTCCGACTGACTAATTTGTAAAATTGAATTGCTTTACATATACAGAATATTGCGTTTGTTGGTCCATTATATGGTGAATGATTCACTATCCTAATTGCTTTTTTTGTAAAATAAAAATAGGTTTTGTATTTGAAGTGCCCCCATATTTCAACACAATAGATTATGTAAGTATTCAATGATGGGAGTGCTGTTTTAATAATAAATACAAAAAACAGTCAAATCCTTTAAAGCCATACTGTGCAACATTTAACCAATACATAGAATCAAATACAAGCATTACTCAGGCCTGACTCGGACTTTCCCCTGAAGATAATGCTTGGCTTGCTTCGACTTTGCTTTGTTTGCATATTAATTTCACAAGATTTGGCTGCTCTTTTCTATTCTAAATCAGACATTTTCTATTCTAAATCAGAGAAAATCGGCAGGGATGTTCACTAATCTACGTTTTGTTTTTGGGACATGACAAGATCTTTCTTACCTGTAAACATATCGGCTGCGAACAGTCATCCTGAAGTCTTGCTGTGCCAGGACGAGTGTGTGTCACTATGAAATATGTTATTTTTGACACTTTGAGGGTTGTGTTTAGAATAAAACAGATCTAAGTGCAGATCTTTTTTTCAATCTACTCGAAATAGGTTTACGTTTTGACTGTGTGTGACAAATTGGCCACAAATCTTCTCAGAGAGACAACAAAATGTATCGTTTTCATCTTGATTTTATTCCTTTTTTACAAAATTAAAGCAAAATGACATGTTCACTTCACAACTCGTTTAACTGAGTTTTAAAATAGCGAAACAAATACGATTCCAGCACACACAGACAAAAACACACGCACACACCCCGCCCTCTACAAAGCACCAAGCCCTTTGACTTCTTTTTAAACCCTCCAAGTGACATTAAACATGGCTGCAGTCACAGGAAGCTATGGCTGTCGCAGAGATGAACAAACACGGAGGGGAATGTTTTCAGAATTTGCCAAATTGTAAACCAATTTTCTAGAACTACAGCATAGAACAGAAACTAATCGACTTCTCAAGCTCATGTATGTTTGCAGCTGCAAAATGATTAAATAAAACCACCCAACTAAAAATGACACATTGGGACTCATTTTTAAGAGCTGTTGCAGGTTTCCTAATAGCTTAATATCCTCTAAGAAGACACATTTCCCCCCCATTTTCTTACAAAAACCTGCGCGAGTGCGTGAACCGGCAGATTCAAAGCGTGTTTCTCAGATCACTGTGCAGCCCTTGATGGTTGACAACTGTAGAAAAATGCAACAACATCAGAGTTGTTTTGCTATAACTTGGTAGTCGCAATGATGTATTAAAATTAGGCAGAACATTCACATTCTTTAAGTTTAGTCTAGATGCAAGAACTGGCAGCGGCAAGACACAATGGAACTGTAGGTTAAAATATGGTCGATTTAAGAAAACAAAGAATGTTTTTTTTAACCTCAACCCCCATCTTAATGCGCATTTTCTCCAGGTCAGCTTTACCCAAATCTAAAAGCGTCACAGCCTATAGGCCAGAGTAATGCCTCATTTGAACGCCAAGACATACAAAACTGGTTGTTACATTGTAGACTTATTTTTGGTGCTTTTTTTGTAACTTTTATGTTGCATTTTCATTCTCATTTACGTCTCATTTTAGATTTGGGTAATGCCGAACTGGAGAAAATGTGCTTGGTTAATGTGGGGGTTAAGAGGTTAAGCCTATAGATCAACTGATTAGAAAAACCAAGCCAAAATAAATATTGAATGGCGTCTTGGGAAAGGCGTCTGGCTTTTTGAAACATTTCCCAAACTAATGCAAAATCATTTGAGGTGGACTCACTGATGAGCCGCGTCTCGGCTTATTGCTCACTATTGGGACTATTTTCACATTTGCAGGTGCATCCTGTGACTAAAACACAATCCAACCACATCTCGGTCTAAAAATATCTTTCAGTCTGAGCTAAAATTGTATCAAAGTGTTGGAGGGGAGAAAAAAAATCCCGTTCCTGAAATTTGGAAGAGATGGCTTTGTATCGTAAGAAACACCAAAGTAACATCATAGTTGAGCTCGTCTTTGGCTCAGAAGCTCTGCCGTCTAGATTATCCTGGCGAGTCAAACTTGAAGATGGTCGCCGTGAGATGGCTCACAATGTACAAGGTCACATTAATAGATGCATGTTGTGCAAAAGCAAATAACTGAGGTATGACCACACAGAACGGGATCCGCAAACATTTAGGAACATCACGTCATTTACTAAAGGGAGACACTGAAGGAGGAAGCCAAGCCCGATATAGTTTTAAACCTTAACAAGAGGGTGAGATTAGACTTTGAATCACTTTTTAGGCAACAACCACTTAATTTCAATCCAAACTGCCAAATCTAAAGTAAACCCTTATATTAAACCAGGTTCAATCATTATTCAGATTTTGTCGCCACCATAAATACAAAATTAACTCATTATAGCCGCCTCCTTCCTGAAGCCACAAGGAAATGGGGCAGGCTCCGTAAATTCCTTGCTCTAAACCAAATTTCAAAGTGATAGTCTGTAAGTTTGCAAAGTGAGGAGAGTCAAAGTGGAAAAAGTAAACAATCAAATTCTTCCCCTCTTTAACAAGGAAGCCCTTCTTAAATAAGTTTGCAAAATTAGGAGAGAAGGAACAAAATGTATCCAAATTTAACGATCAAAATCCTCCCCCTCCCTCCTGATTGGACCTGACAGGCTGGTTCACAGGAAATGCTCATCTCATTGGTCAACGTGGGAGGATACTAGCCTCTGGTTAGTTGCTGAGATCCGGGAAGGAGAGACTTTACAAAAACATTTTGTGTGTGTGTGTATATATATATATATATATATATATATATATTTATATTATTACTTACTTGGTAAATTTTGCACATTTTATAACATTTATAATACATTTAGACTTCCAGACTACCACTTTAAATGTTTAAATTAATATAAATGCTAATTACATTCTAGAGAAAGGGGTCCCGAGTTGTTGGTTGAGTGATTTTGGGGGTTGCAGCCTGAAAAGCCTGGGTACCCCTGCTCTAATGGACTTCCTGTTGATTTTGTTTTATTTTTTTTACCCTTTTTAATTCATTATTGAACACAGGCTTGTCTTTCTTACCAACACTCGCAATGTCCTTCCATGGGTTTCCTTTGGCTTTCACCCTATTCTAAATAAAGGAGCTGGAGCCAAACTGCTAGCATGACCAAGCTTCAGTTAGCCCGCGCTGAACGCCACCCACTCTTAGTCCATTCTTAATTTAGTCTATGGATGTCACAGATACAGACAAATTTTTAAGCAAAAAAACTATACTATATAATAATATATATATATATATATATATATACATATATATATATATATATAAAAAGATTTTTTCCTCCCTTATATTTAAGTCACAACTCTACAGAAAACGTTTTAGATTAATATCTCCAAAATGGCTTCATTCACCTTCAGTGTGTCGCCTTAAGACAAACAAATGATTTTCTTTGTGTGGAATTGTCATCTTGGCTCTAGTGTCGTCAGAGCATAAGTATTTGTGTTTTTCGTTAGATAAAAGTCGCTCATGAGGAGGTTGGAGACCCCTGCGGTATGGTCCAAGGTGTGACTGGCAGTGGAAACAGCTCGTATGAAAAGGGTCATGGCAATGTCAATGGTCTCTGATGCAACACTGAAGGCACACAAAGGACATTTCCAGAAAGATTTGCACAAAATACAAAATTTGGTCTCTATACAAATTCAAAACAATGAAAGAAAAGTGGAAAACATTTACAGAACAAACAAATCAAAGCGGACTATTTTCTACACGGTACACTAGAAATCAATATATTAAGCTCTAACTGAATCTGACAACGGAAATCCTGCACTACATCTGATCGAGAAAAATTACATTCAAAATAGCAGCTCAGACAAAAAAAAAGAAAAAGCGCAACTTCAAAAGAGTACATTTTATAACATTTATAGAAGAAAAGGTCTTCACAGTAACTTGTGCAGCTTGGCATAAACCGGGAGAGAATTGGACTCGGATGCTACATTTGAGTAACAGGAAACGGCTCCTCTTGTAGAAAATGACTGTTCGTAAATGGATCTTGTTTGAGCGCATTAAAAAAAGATGAGGATTGGATTTGAAAGTAGCATGTGAGGAAGTGCTTCTGCCCCACACCGGACTATGCCTTTTCTGTTACAGAGCGCGAAGCTTCTTCCAAAAGCCTAATACATGTGTACAAATAGGGCTGTGGGTTATCACTCAACAGATTCACTGACCTATTCAAATTATTCATCTATTTTGAGGCTTTTTATAGTTGTTGTGGTAAAATGAAAACCAGATTAATGTGTTGTAAAGCAAATGAACAAAACCTTTTTACATGTTTTTAAGTCTTGTTTTGACAGTTTGATGAGAAGACAAATTGATGACAGTTCTAGTTAAGATTTCTTAAAATTGTTTTATGAAATAATATCATCGGCCCTTATGCAAGTCTGAAAATCTTATCTTATTGCTTTTAATTGTACAGTATTTGTCGACATAATTTTAGACGAGTCGACCAGTCAAGTGTTATGCCGTCGTATGTTGATTTTTGTGGCTTTCAAGTTTTTTATTGTGCACACGTGTACAGTGAACTTTAATACAAGTATACGGCCGTGCGTCTGAAAAAACCTCTTAACCCCCGCCTTAACCAAGTGCATTTTCTCCAGTTCAGCTTTACCTAAATCTAAAAGGTGTAGTCATTTTTTGGACAATTTTCTATTATTCAGTTGCTTTTTTGTTGTGTTTTTATAAGAAGCTTTTAGATTTGGAGAAGTGCGCTCGGTTCAGGTGGGGGTTAAGAGGTTAACATTAACCCCCCCCCCTTTTCATGTTTCAGTGGGACAGTAAAAAGTGTTACACCTGCCAAAACTTTGGGCTGCTCGACTGCTTGTCTGATTTAAAGATAAACCTTGGCGCTTACTTTATTCCACCAGTTGTAAGCAGTTCCTCACTTCCTCTTATGTATTTCGATGATCAGGTGTGGGGCAAACAACACAGGCTACTTGCGCGTCTATCTACTGCGTCTAAGCTCAACAGTGCTAAATGCTTTTACAAACATCCCAGCAGTGAAACTCTACATAAATATAGAATTTTCTTAAAACCTGCGCAGAGCCTCGATCCCTCCCATTATAAACAATTAAGACCATTTCTTTTCAGTTTGTGTTTTTTCTAAATGACTCAAAACATTCCTCCGCTTTTCCGGCAGAAAAAACGATTCAGTCAAAATAATGAGACTTTGATTCCCTGTTGGCCATGCTTGCTGTTGTCCATGGCTTTAAACGACGGGATTCTCGATGGAAGTTCAGGGCACAGAGCCGCTCCTACATGTCGGACTAACCCTGAGATTCCTTTGTGCAGTTACGTTAGCAGCCGCTGGGCCGGTCTCACGCTGCAGAAGGCCAAATGGGCAGCGGGTGGGCCTCGGTGTTGAACACGTACTTGTCCAGGCTGATGAGGCTGAAGTCGTCTGAGAACAGCAGGTACAGGTATTTGAGAGTCTCCCCCAGAAAGAAGCTCTCCATCTTGTCCCGGGGACTCGGGTAGTCCGGGTCCCGAACGTTATTGACCGACGTGTAGCCGCCCGAGGAAACCTGAGCACAAGATACCAATATGTTGGCTCGCTGTAACTGTGAAAGGACACTAAAAGTCTAATTCTCCTTAATATGTTCTGCATCTACTAAAGGCATCCAAAAGGAAACATTGATACTTTCTGCCATGAAATTCACAGATAGCAAGTCAAATTTAATTATTTTTTTAATGCCCAAATACTATATTATAATAAAAAATAAATCGAACACATTTCATCAAACAAAGGAAAGAGCATTGGACAAAACGGGAAGCTTTTGAGCAAAAAAAATGTGGCCAATTCCAGAAAACCTGCAGCTAAATATGTTTTAGACCTTTAGACTTTGATATTGTCGAAATTAAGGTTAAGGTGCTTGATTTGTCATTGTACAACAACTGTACAATGAGGTCGACCTCTAGGAACTGTTTGCCTCTTTTTGCCTGTCAGGACAATCTGAACCTTCCTAACCCAGCGGAGGGAACAACCAGGAAGTGATGTCATACAATAGACACTACATATATTCTCCTACAATGCAAACGTCAGAATGTGTTAAATAAACAACTCTTTATAAACTGCACTGTTCAATTATCACTGACACAAAGTTTCAAACATGAACCACTTCAATATGAAACTACACAGACTGATGATGAAAATACTTAGCTTCTACGATGTTTCATACTCAACTCTGCTGCTACAGCTCTGTCACAGAAATAACATGCTCTGGTCAAACCAAATCCTGTCCTTTAGTTCACGCAGACACTGTGATTTAATGCCACTTTAATGTCAACAATGACAATTAATGGCATTTAATGGCTTTTAATGCTTTTTAATGCACTGCGGAAACCGTGTAAATAGCTCACATATTTATAAGAAAGATACAGGCTGGTATCGGATCAATGAATTGGATTAAATACTCACCAATACTGGGAAAATAAATGCCATCAGCCTAAAATACCAATATTAGTATGGAAACAACCCAACTCTCTACTCATTCACTCCTCAAACCAAATGGAAGAGAGCTCCTGCTGCAGGAACATCTGACCTCCTGACTCCTGACTTTAGACTGGCAGTCAGAGCAATGGAGGTCGACCGAGGAGGTTTTCTAAACAATTGTTCTTCAATCCTCCATCCACAATGACATCACTGTCACATTCACATAATGGGTAACGTTTCTTGCCAAAGATGAGTCAAGTAGAGCCCATTTTGCTCCAGTTCGGTGAAACCTTTTCATTATTATGCCCTTTAAATGTGATGATCACCGTTTAGGCAGAAAAGTTATACAATAGTTCTGCAAAATTTCAGCTCCACTTTACCGGTAACAGACTATGCTATACTTTTTTCTGCTACACTTGTGAGGCAGTGAGAAACTGTACTTATTACAGTAGCTATATCAACAGTACTTTTACTTCTGCTTGAGTAACATTGTAATGAAGTATCTTTACTCTTACTTGAGTAAAAAAAAACAAGTTACATGTGCCACTGATTAAAGTTACAAAAGCTTCATGTCAACCTAGCACGTGCCCCGTTGTCTTCAGAAATATATATATTTAATACAATTTTACTTACTTATTATTACGTTTTGTTTTCCATAATTTATGTCACTAATGAAACAATCAGACTTTAGCGCTCAAACAGTTTCTCAGTAATCACAGTAGTCAAGTAATACTATGTACTTTTTTACTTTTACTTGAGTATTTATCTGGGTCTCTACTTTTTAAGTATTTTGGTGCACTGACTTTTTTTTTTTTAATGTCATTTTAGCAAAAGGACAAGTCGACTTACTTTTGTGTACTTGTTAAAGTTTTGCAGTATCTCCCAGCCCCACTGCCGGTACTTCTTGTCCTTGGTGAATCTGTAAAGGTAGAAGAGACTCTCCACAGTCTCCGGTCGCAGCAGGTTGTGTCTGTCTGCCAGCTATGGAAACAAACAAAAAACTGAAGAAATTAGCGACAAAGAAACGTGCAATGAAACAGAGTTGGATCTAAAAACATGACCCTTCACCTTGACCTCGATGTCCCGCACGCTGCCCTGGTGCATGTTAAAGTGGACGATCTCGGGACTCAGACCGGTCTCCATCTGTTTGTACATTTGGTAGCACGTCTCCATCATCTGCTTGGCCAAATCCAGGTGGTCCTCGGGAAGACCGTTGTAGGCGCCCAGAGCCAGTGTCCCGGGCAGGAAACACACAAGATGGTCCTGGAGAGAAGTCATGTCAGAAAGTTTAAAATTCCGTTTAACATTTGAGAACTCTGGTTGAAAGTTACCCACCATCTTGGGGCTGAACTGTCCGTGTGAAAGCTCCCCAATAAAAGTGAGTCCATTTGGTGAAGACTTCTGCACCAGGTTCTTCTTCACTCCCTCTACGGCCTGAAGATAGTCCTCCAAAAACCTGACAAACACATAATGCACAATATTAGAGTCACTGATATATATCGTACACTTACACTGGCTCAAAAACATTTTATACAGCAAAGAGACATAGTATTGTCTGGTCATAATTGTTGATGTTCAATAGTGAGTTATTCCAATGGACAAGTGAAAATTTTGTGCTAAAGACATTGATGAAAAGGAGACAAAAATGCAACGAAAAAGTGACAAAAAGCGATGAAAATGTGGCAAAAATGTGATGAAAACCCAACAAAAAAGCGATGAAAAAAAAAGTCAAAAAAGTGACGACAACCTCAGGAAAAAGATCCATTTATATGAGTTTTGTCGGTCTTAGCTTTAAAACGAGGCATTACACTGGCCTGTAGGGTAAGGCGGGGGTTAAGAGGTTAAAAGATCTTGACTGGATTTAGCGCGATTATAGAACGACTGGTGGTTCACACATAACGACTAAGAATCGTACGAGCACACTCCCTACACCTCAGTTATGATACAGCGGAGCATCTGTGACCTTTTTCTGTATTCCATCAGCTCTGCATTCTGTGTTCACTTATGGGACGCTAAAATCACCCAGGCCTGTACGTCCAAAAATCGGGCTTAAAAATCAAACATGTTTCATTTACTGCAACTGAGGTTTAGTCGCGTCTTTCCCACATTACACGATTCGAACACAACTTAGAATCATAGCAAAATTGGGCAAAAAAAAAATCGTGCAGTGCTCAGCTTAAGGGGCATAATGGAAAAGGTCAGTGTGTGGACATGAACTCACTGAGGCTCCTTCTTGCCGCCTTGGAGCCACTGCTTGAGGAGGTATTCATAGTAGCTGTCAGCTCGGGCTCCCAGAGTAAAAATGCCCTGATGAGTGAACTGTCCGCTGTGGGTGTTGATGAACATGGGAACCAGGCCGTCCACTTTACCGTCCAGATTGTGGACTTTATTCGTCACCTCAGCCACCGCCGCCTAAAAAATGCAAAGTTCACAGATCCGTATGTATGTGGACAACAAGTACATTTACTGTAATATAACATAGTATTAGATTATTAAAAAACTCAATTTTAGTAGGAGCACAGCAGCATAGCAAAAAACAAAAACATCGAATTGTCAATGCACACAGAACAACCTCTCTCTAAATGTGGAGAAGACAAAAGAGATTGTTGTGGACTTTCGTAGAGCACGGGTCCAGCATGCTCCTCTAACAATCAATGGTGCTGCAGTGGAGAGGGTGACCAGCACTAAGTTCCTGGGTGTGCACATCACAGAGAACCTCTCCTGGACCATGCACACTACATCGCTGGTCAAGAAAAGTAATCAGCGTCTCTACTTTCTCCGCAAGTTAAGAAGAGCTAGAGTCCCAGCCTCTGTTATGTGCAACTTCTACAGAGGGACTATAGAGAGCATCCTGACCAGCTCCATCACTGTGTGGCACGGCGCCAGCACTGCCTCCTGCCGAAGGAGCCTCCAGCGCATCGTGAGAGCAGCGGAGAGGATCTGTGGAGCTCCTCTACCCTCCATTAAGGACATGTACTCCACCCGTCTCACCCGCAAAGCCGTCAGAATCACCAGGGACCCTACGCACCCATCACACAGTCTCTTCAAGGTAATGCCTTCTGGGAGGAGACTGCGGAATCTGCGGGCCAGGTCGAGTCGCCTTAAGAACAGTTTCGTACACAGGGCCATCGGGAAGCTGAACTCCCTGCCCTCCCTCCCACCCCTCTTCCCCCACTCCACAATCAAGGATGAGAGAAATATAATTTCAAATCAGTCACATGGTTTGACAAATAAAACAATCTTGAATCTTGAATGTTTTTAATCTATATTATCAAAACGTTGTGCTTCTACAATATTGAAATGATTGGACATTAGTGCTGAAAGATATATCGTTATCGTATTTATATCGGGATATGAACATTCAAAATATTAAAATCGAAAAAAGCAAGATATAAACGATATAGATATTCATAAATAAAACCGCACTCTTTTATATTATGATTTTATTTGTCTGAAAAATGCTTAGTTTTCACCTAACCCATAGTTATATCGTATCGATATCAAAATATCTGGCATGAATATCGAGATATGAAATTTTGTCCATATCGTTCAGCCCTAGTGGACATGCACTAACCATATGCAGGAAGGCTTCACTCTGATGCAAAAAGAGTTTGGACTAAACTAAACTAAACCTAAGCAGAGTGAGTAACTATTATACATTATTTGCTTTTTGCGACCAATTAAATAGCGATTTCAGTTTGTGATTTATCTTGCAGACAGATACAGGCGACAATGCGTCATAAGAGGGAGCGTGGCCTAGCCGAGGGGGAAGAAAACCTCTCATGGAAATCACTATGTTTCCCTCTTTTCAGTAGTAGACAAACATATTTGTCACACACAGGTCAAGTTAAGCCAAAAACGGGTTCGTATCGATGTTTTTTCTCAACAAAATGTTGAGCAGAAACAAAAAAAAGCACTCATTAGCTAACGTAGCATGAAGCTAATGTTAGCTTGCTGGTTAGCACTGTTTGTTTTTTAAGTATTTATGGGCAGTTGAACCACTTTGCTCCTCGTCGTGTCTTGTTTTTCTATTTAGTAGAAAAGTATATTCATAATTCAGCATTTGTTAAAGTAATGGTGGAGAAAGTAGATACAGATGGCATGTTTGGAGTGGCCCATATATGGTCATGTTTGAGGCAGCCAAAGACAGATAATACTGTATAGCTTAGGCCTGCCACGATAAAATTGAGTATAATGCAAATATTGTAGGCAATGAAAAGAAAACTGTAAGCAACTATTTTAACTGAAATGGATTGAACTTTTGGCATTCAATATTAACACCTTATACCAAACAAAGTGCAAACTAGAAGGGTCGATATATTCTAGGACACTGTATCTCTGCTTCTCAACCTTTTAACATAACTTACACTCTCACCTAGGCCTGTCACGACATAAAAATCTTTTAAAAATATCCCAATTACAATACTGATATTTCATCTACCGTATTTTTCGTACTATAAGGCGCACAATTTTAACAGTGCGCCTTATATCCCGGTGCGCCCTATGTATCAATTTGTGGCTGTGTACTGCATCGTGCCTTTGTTTACAGGTAAACCAGCATTAATTAATGCGCCTTGTATTCCGGTGCGCCTTATTTATGAAAATAAACATTATAATTGATAATGCGCCTTATAATCAGATGCGCCTAATGGTGCGAAAAATACGGTACATCATTCTGGTTAAATATTTCCTGACAAAACTCACTTCTGTGTTAAATTAAACCTGGTTAGAATAAAATATTAAATGTATGGATTCAAATAATACTGTATTACTGCAAAAGTAGAGTAGCCATATGTTTTGTTTTTTCCTTTTCTTTTCAAATATAACCTCCTGTACACACGGCTGTCGGAGTGAAGCAGCTTTTTTTTGGAAACTTGTTGACTCTTTGTCAAACCGCTGCAGCATTTCTCTGGCTTTTGAACAGTAGCATGTAGACCTAAGCACTGAGTAATGTTCTCAGGAGTATCACGCTTGTATTTGGATAGTGGCTAAAGCTGTCGGGTTCCTCTCGCTAACAGTAGCACTGATTAGCTTTGATACACTGACTGGGCGGGGGTTGGGTTTCGTTCTCATGTTGGACACACCTGCAGTTGCATTAACGTTGTTATTCTCTCCATGATGAGTTCTTTTGGCTGGAACTCCCAAGTGTTTTCACACGAGTCCCTCTTGCTCCGCAATAAAGTTCCCAAAGTGTCGGAATCAGCAAAGTAGTAGTGTAGTAGTAGTAGTAGTGTTTACACCCCGCCTCTCTCCAAAAGCAGCGCATTCTTCTGTATTTATTTTAAGCACAAGCAGCACGTGCATTTATCGTGCATTTACCGAGACTAAAAATGTTATCGTCCTTCATTTTACTTATCGAGCAACAGGCCTAGTATAGCTTCTGACCTGGTATTGTGGCTCCTGGGTGAGGCGGCTGAGCTCCCTGAACTCCAGCTGGATACTGGTGACCTCGGCCACGGTGCTGTCCGACGTCCAGCGCGGAGGGTGAGCCGTGCCCTTCCCAATGTTCACGTCCGAGTACGGGATCTTAGAGGGCGTGTTGAAGGCGGGCATCAGCCTGGAGCCAATGTCCTTCTGCAAATGGACAGGATGTGATGTGAATGCTTGGAGTCATATGATGGTTTACATCAGGTGTAGGCAAGTTAGCTTAGCCGTGGCCACATTTACCCCCTCATCAAAAGGCGAGGGCTGAACTTGTAAATCGTGGCCTAAAGCAGTGGTTCTCAACTGATATGACCTTGGGAGCCGCCATCAGCCCATGATGAGAAGGCCTGAACCCAAATAATAATAGATTTTCCAACTCATGGAAAAGAATGAATACACCTATAAAACTGAAATCAAAAAGGTCAAAAGAACTTCGCTCCAGTCACTTTAGTTTAGACTTTTTCTGTAGGGCAGTGGTTCCCAAAGTGGGGTCCGGGGGTCCCTGGTGGGCCTCAGAGGCAACAGAGGGGGATCCCCAAAGTTTGTTTAAACAAATACAATGAAAAAAAGATATTGTACAAGAAAAATAAATGTATTTTTCACATTTATTTGCAAAAAAACTCCCACTATTTTAAACCAGTATTTAGTCCGTCATTACTATATGTTGCTGTTTTATGTCATTTTGGCTGTAGAATAAAAACAAATTCCTTTGAAAAGTCACCAGGCGTGTCCAATTTTCTTTTGAATATTGAGATTTCCCCTCATTCTGCGGTTAGAGAGAATGTTTGTCAAAGTAGAAATTTATTTTCTTTGGCATAAAAAATATAGTATTGGCATTAAAAACATTAAACTTGCTGTTTCCAGTATATAGCCAGTGAAAGACATATTTAAAACACAAAGCTCACATCGTAACCCAACAGAAATGGCCCCGCGACCAACTTTTGGGTCCAGACCCACCATTTGATAACCACTGGCCTAAAGCACCAAGCACTACTTTATCCAAATCCCTGTGTTGTACATCATATAAGATCTCTTGTCATTTATTTCCCTTTATTTTATCAGGCAAAACATTAAGAACAAATTCTGGCCTGAAAGTGCTACTGTGCATTTAAAGGGAAAGGGATACAAAATAAATATTAAGTATTTTCAGCATTTCTAGTGTAACTTTACAGGTGTTTGACCTCTGATGTAACAATATTTCTCAAAATGGGGCCAGTGGTTCTTCATCTTGCTCCCAGGCCAGACGTTGCCTACCCTTGATTTAGATTGTAGTTTTGGAAACAAATTAAAATTCTCATTTCAGCATTGGTTTCCTAATGTTTCATGTTTGTCTTGTCACTGTATTTAGTAAAATTAAATTCAAGACAGTCAAATCAAATTGTTTTTCTATCGTGCAGCGCTAGTATACGTACTTCAGTAAGGTTCACTTCAGCATCAGCGAGCAGTCAAAGAAAGCTAAAAATAAAGGTTGTACAAACAGTACAAAATTAGAAACTCCGAAAATATCTGAGATTTGACTCATGGGGACAGACAACACGCTTTAGGGTGTTACAAGACTTTGACAAAACCTGCTATGACGCACTTGCTGACACTAAAAAAAACAACTAATAATGCAAAGTAGTGGACACATTTGATATAAACACCTAAACGTACCGCTTTTTCCAGAAATAGTGCGTCTCCCGTGAGGTGGTAGGTACTGAGCAGCCCTCCCAGGATCCGAATGGTGCTTTCAAACAAGTTCACATCCACATTTTTGTTAAAGGAAAGCTCTGTGGATACCCAGGCTTTGGCTTCTTCAAATTCTGTCAAAAACAAAGCATATTGCAAGTCAAAATCCTCACAACCACAAGTTGAAAGCAATATCACTGAAAAAAACTAATCTAAGAATAAGGACTAAAACAAGCCTACAGAAGGTTGTCAGGAGAGAAATGTACCAGTCTTTAGCCCCATTATCCACATGGTGTCCAGGGCGTCGATGAGCGTGAGCCCGAGGCCGAACCACTCGCTGTAGGATTTGGAGATGGGCCGGAGCTCGTCGTGACCCCAGGCGAAGTCTTTGTACCCCTGCCAGGCGTGTCTGAAGGAGTCCCGCACTGCCTCCAGCAACTCCGCTTCTGAAAACACACATTCAACACACAACACGTTTAATAACTCAAAGATCTCCGAAACACTCATTCACATGTAAATAAAGCTATTTATTTCTGTATTTGTGGAAATTTGGAATCAGAATTTGAATCACCTGACATATTGTGAAAGGAATGATCTGCGAAGAAAACAAGAGTCTTCAATATAGGACAGCAGAGTGTAGACAGTTTAGTATCATGCTCCCGAGGGCGAGTGTTTATCGCATGCCAAAACAAGAAGGTCGCGAGTTCATTGGTGACAAAAGTATTTCTCAAAGGAAATTACCCCAAAATAATAATAAAAATATATATAAGGGAACAGCGACACAAACTGGCATGCAGACAAAAGATAGAACAGCATTCATGGCCATCTTGCATTTGTCTATTGAAGAACTTCTTAACAAGAACACTAGCAGGTTTCTGATAGAGAATTTATTTAGGGTTGTTCCGATGCCAGTACTAAAGATGCACCGATCCACCTGGGGTTTGACTATCTGCCGATATCCGATATTAACCGATACCAAGAGACTTTCTTAAAAGTGAGTCTCTTTTCTCCAGTGTGAGATCAACAAAGTCTGATCTTTTGCAAACGAGATGTTATAGATCAATTATATCTCTTTAGGTGCAGCTGAGATTTAGTTAGTGAATGTTGTTTTTTAAAACTTAGAGAGCCAATAGGTTCAGGATCTGATTTTTGTAACCGATACACTATATCGTATTTTTTCCAGTATCGGCTCCGATATTTGATACCAGTATGGGATCGGTGCACCCTAGCCAATACTACAGATTTTTCAGGTATTGGTACTCAAACATCTATTTGATAAATCTGATTCCACATTGTTTTTTGATTTTATTTAAAAGGTGCAAGCTAGGGCTGGGCGATATGACGATTTTAGACCGCCTTACGATTTCCAGAGCTGACGATCTGTTATTTTTGTGGGATCGTTTAATCACGGTTTTATGCACTTCAGCAAAGTTGACTCTTTTCACCGTCAGTGAAGTAAACCCAAGCCGCGCACTGTCTGCTACGCAATGTCGGACGCTAATGCGAGCGTTTGGCAGCGAGCCGCTCCTCTCCAGTGCGAATACACGACCAGGCTCCTCAATCTGGAGCTTTTAAACCCAGCGTTCTGTCTCCATTTCAGCGGTATTTATGTCAGTGTCTTTCCCCCGTAACGCCACTGCTCTGCGCAGATCGCAGCGTGTGTTTATTTATTTACCTGGCGGTACATGTGCGAAGAAGCGAGTGTGTCCTTCGTCCTTACAGTTATGTAGGCGCCGCATCTTCTCATCGGTTTAATTTTAATCCTGGATCGTGTTCACAAATGCGCTGTTTATCCATGTCTTTGAAAATATAAAAGTTCCCCCAAAACACCGTCAGTCTGAGTTCATTATTGTAAAATCGCCTAACAGTGACAAACTTCTTCCTGTTTGAGTTTTACACAATAAAAGTCACTGCATGTTATCCCTTTAATAAGTCTCTTATTGTGAAAGGGTCGACAGCGACAGAGCGTTACATGTACAGCAGCTCGACGTCATGTTTGATAAAAAGGGTATTGAAAGGAGAACATTAAGATTATTCTCAAATTATGAGGTCTAATTTACATTTTTGGAAAGCTTGTTTTTTAACTGTGGAGTTTTAAGTTAGTGTCTTTGAAAGGTATAGAAAAATAAAATGAACTGTAAAAACATGTAGGAAAATTACCACATGCAAAAATCAAATGCTGCCTTGTCAAGTCACTATGTAGACAGTGCTTTTTAGTGAAGGACAGGCCGAGCAGAAAAGTCCTGGTTGTTACTGTTGTAGCAAACGTCCCCCGGATTACTAAAATTTGACTCATTTTAGTCAAGTGCATTACATTTGAAAGCAAGCAACTACTACAAACCGGCCTCCTTGACAGTTTTAGCGTCCTGATCGGCGGCAGTGTCGTCTTTGGCGTCGCCCTCTTTGGCGCCATCTGAGCCTTGTTCGGCGTCGATCACAGCCCCGCGCCAACTGGGCAGAGAAACATGAGCCACAAAGTCAAACAAACTGTGCTTTTGACTGTGTAAGAAAACTAAACTACGAAAAAGAATGAAAGGACTTCTCACCTGATGACTCCCTGTTCGTCTCCCTCTTTCTTACTGTCCTTAGGCTTGTCCTCGACAGTGTTTGAAGCATTTCCGTTCTTCTGCAGGTTTAGTAGTAAAGGTGGTCCTCGTTTGTTGGATAATTTCTTCTGAGGAAACACAAATACAAGTGTGTTTTAGTCACTAGGAAGAGCAGATTGTGGAGCACTTCTCTACAGAGGGCATTTGCAATTTGTTATTTCCCATGCAAATTATAAATAGGGAAACGTACTGATAAAATTACTCAATGATATAACATATTTCCTTGACATTTTCTCTTGACTACAAGTAGGGTTGCAAAGGGGCGAAAAATACCTGATAAATTGCCGCAAACATTCAATGGGAACTTTAGCCCAGAGATTTGGTGAATTTTAAATGATTAACAACTGTCACACTTAAATAAACAGTATATTTTAGCATTTTCCATTTGATAATATTTTATTTTTAATATTTTTATTTTTTATTTCTCTGAAGCACTTTGGTCTCCCTGGTGTTGTTGTAAAGTGCTACTGAAATCAACTTGACAAACCATGTACCTAAATCACAGTCAAGATGATTGTAACTAACTTTTCTCTATCCTGTAATAAATATTTCAGTGTATGACTATCAAATCAGATTATTATGCAGCACTTTATATCTGTTTGTAAATCAATTAATCAATCAATCAATCAATCAATGGTTTTGTACAGCCCAATATGACTACAGGAGCTGCTTCACAGGGCTGTACTAAACATTAAGTCAGTTTTGCCAATTCCCTGCTTATTCCCATTTATCCATCTATCCATCCATCAATTTTCTTCCGCTTTATCCGGGGCCGGGTCGCGGGGGCAGCAGTCTCAGCAGAGATGCCCAGACTACAGAAGGGTGGGAACGTAGATCGATCGGTAAATCGAGAGCTTTGCCCCCTGACTCAGCTCCCTCTTCACCACAACAGTCCGATACAGCGACCGCATCACTGCTGACGCCGCACCGATCCGTCTATCGATCTCACGCTCCATCCGTCCCTCACTCGTGAACATGACCCCGAGATACTTGAACTCCTCCACTTGAGGCAAGCACTCCCCACCGACCTGAAGCAGGGAAACCACCTTTTTCCGGTGGGGAACCATGGCCTCAGATTTGGAGGTGCTGATCCTCATCCCGGCCGCTTCACATTCGTCTGCAAACCGCCCCAGTGCGCGCTGAAGGTCCTTAAGCCAACAGAACAACATCGTCTGCAAACAGCAGAGATGAGATCCTGAGGTTCCCAAACAGGACACCCTCCGGCCCCTGGCTGCGCCCAGAAATGCTGTCCATAAAGGTAATAAACAGAACCGGTGACAAAAGGCAGCCCTGGCGGAGACCAACACCCACCGGGAACAGGTCTGACTTACTGCCGGAAATGCGAACTAAGCTCCTGCTACGGTCATACAGGGAACGGACAGCCCTTAGTAGAGGGCCCCGGAACCCATAGTCCCGGACCACCCCCCACAGGGCACCACGAGGGACACGGTCGAACGCTTTCTCCAGATCCACAAAACACATGTGGACTGGTTGGGCGAACTCCCACAAACCCTCGAGCACCCGATGAAGAGTATAGAGCTGGTCCAGTGTCCCACGACCAGGACGAAAACCGCATTATTCCTCCTGAATCCAAGGTTCGACTATCGGCCGGATCCTCCTCTCCAGCACCCTGGAGTAGACCTTACCAGGGAGGCTGAGGAGTGTGATCCCTCTGTAATTGGAGCACACTCTCCGATCCCCCTTCTTAAAGAGCGGGACCACGATCCCAGTCTGCCAATCCAGAGGCACTGTCCCCAACCGCCACGCGATGTTGCAGAGACGTGTCAACCAAGACAGTCCTACAACATCCAGAAACTTAAGGTACTCGGGACGAATCTCATCCATCCCTGGGGCCTTGCCATCGAGGAGCTTTCTAACCACCATTTATTCCTGTTAAATCCCATAAAATCCAGTTAATCCCCATGGAAGATTTTCAAGGTTGCAAATTCACAGAATTCACAGCATAATCACAAAATAAAAGATTATTTTGTACTGTAGATATGAATCAATAAAAACTAAATTGACTTGACTCTGAGAATGCCAAAGTTCTTTTCTATATATATATATATATATAGTGAAAAGTAGGGCATGCATAAACTTCATTTAGCATGAATTAATACTTTGTGGAACGCCCTTTTGCTGCTATAACAGCAGCAAGTCTTCTGGGGTATGACTACAATATTTCTTACCATTGCTCTCCTTGTTCGGTCTGTTAATTTAGGTGGACGCCCGTGTCTTGGTAAGTTTGCACAGGTGCTATACTCTTTCCATTTCCGAATGATGGATTGAACAGTGCTCAGTGAGTTTTTCAAATCTTGGGAAATCTTTGTATAACTTAACGCTGCTTTAAACTTCTCCACAGCTTTATCCCTGACCTCTCTGGCTCCTTGACCTTCATGATGTTGTTTAGTGACCAATACACTCTGACCATAGCTCTGAGGCCGTCACAGAACAGCTGGAATTATACTGAGAGTAGATTACACACAGGTGGCCTCTATTTAATGGTTAAGGCAAGGTGTGAACATTCTGCAGTCATTAGAAATGTTGTAAATGCAATTTAATGCACTCAGAAAATGTTGTATGAATACTTATGCACGCCCCACTTTCCACTTTTCTGTTTTTTGTAAAATAACATAATCATGTATCATTTTGCTTTCACTTCACAGTTGTCAGTTACTTGAGTGTGAACGTTCAGTAAAACATTCAAAATAAAATATTTATGTTTATGGTTGTAAACATGACAAAATGTGCAAAAGTTCAAGGTGTATTAGTACTTTAGTTTTAGTTTAGTTTATTTAGCAGTTTATCTGCTCAAAAGGAGTGGGCCGATGCCAAAGGCTTATAAGCGCCCACCCCAAAAGTAAAAACCATAACATTTCATTTAACAAATTATAAACAAATCATAAACAAGGGAACATATGGCAAGGCACTGTATACACTACACTATTATGTAAAGCATTGGTGATGTGGAGAAACGCTCAGACCTTGGAGGGCGGTTCAGGCTGGGGGAGTTGGCCCAGTTTTGCCGGAGCTGGCAGCGCATGAGGAGCGAGTGGGTGCACCGCGTCTGTCTCCGTCTCCAGCTCACCTCCTGAAATAACAAAAGGGTTACAGAATATTTTTGAATGGCTTCTGAATTACTTACCAAGACATGATGGAAAGATAGATCGATTTTGATTGGTTGTTTATTCCGAGTAAATGTACATTACATACAAGTTTTTTTTTTCCATTAACATGTTCCACTTTTATGAACTTTTAACATGCGTTTATAACATTTCCATCATGCTTCCATAACACTGTACAAAAACTCAAAAAGGAGTGGGAGGAAGTAAACTCATAAGTTCCCACCCCTGTATGTATCATAATTCCATTCATGTTATTGGAGCCAGTAGCAGAGCAATTCGCGACAACCTGATGGCAACAAACAGGACAACGATCCCAACCAATCCCAGCTGCAGCAGGCCGACAACGCAACGACACGCCAGCAACGCCCCAAAGCAGCTGAGCCAGTGACGCACACTGATTTGTACACCATCTATGTTTAATTGTGATTCAGTTTTCTTTTTGTAGTTTTCAAAAAACATAGCTTTAGTTTTGTTCAGGTTTAAGGATAGTTTGTTTGTGTCCACCCAATTTTTCCCTTTCCTTAATTCTTTGTTGACAGTATGGATTCAATTACAGTAATTTTCATTTGAATAAAACAAATTAGTGTCATCTGCAAATAGAATCATTTTTAACAGCGGAGAATTCCTAAATATGTCATTTATATACAAGTTAAATAGTTTTGCACTCAAAATTGAACCTTGGGGTACTTCACAAGAAATGTCTAAACAGTTTGATGCATGCTCACCCATTTATACAAACTGCATTCTCTCCAACAAATAGCTTTGCATCCATTCCAGAGCAACTCCCCTGATACCATACAGTTCTAATTTTCGTAAAAACTTTTGAATGATTAATCGTATCAAAGGCTTTTTTTTAGATCTATGACTATGCCAACTGCATATTCATAGATCTAAAAAAAAGCACTGTGTCCACACTTAGACCCGCTGCTATCACTTATCACCTTATAACACCTAATATCACTTTATATGCCTACACATCCGTAAATACAATCCCGCTGTTGTGAAAATTGTTGTCGTCTTACCACAGGTCACTTTTATTTTATCTTATTTATTTAATATTTTTCATGCATGCCCCTATAGCCTTATAGTTTAAAGTTATTTTGATTATTTTTTATCTTAATTCTGTGTTATATGTTTTATGTCGCACGTTTGCACCGAGAAAAATTCCGAGTTTGTGAACCCTGTTCTGAAACAATGGCAATAAAACCTATTCTGATTCTGATCATTTTTCTTGTCTAGTGCATTAGTAATTTGATTTTCATAACTTGTTATAGCATTTATTAGTTTAAAATAAACTAATAAAATAAATCCAAACCAGAAACATATCCTTTACAAATCCAGCATTGTAAAGCCTATTTACCCCAAATAATTATGTTTTTGTGGCACGTTTTTAGCGTATGGATAAATTCACACATCTGCCCACAGCTGCCCAGCAACGGTCTCCATGGTGATATAATGAGGCTGGTCATGGACGCAGTTATTTTTACACATAATGAAACGATGCATTTGGTTTGAAGTATGCATTTATTCTATTAGAGCAGCAGGGCATGCCATGTTATTATCGTCTAGAGCTGGACGTATTCAGCCTTCAGATGTGTGTAAATGCTCCATATTTAGTCACTTCATAGTCCACTTCACAGTGTTCCAACAACATTCATAAAAGTGCAAATGTCGAGCCTGATTACCCAAAATGATCTCCAGAGGCCCATCCATCCTGGCATCAAATCAAAGTGAAATTAGGCGATATAAAGCGTCCTCTAGTTAAAGAGTGTTTTAAATCTCGTCTTAAAACCCACTTTAATTCTCTAGCTTTTAGCTCCAGGTGAGTTGTGTGGTCCTCTGTGTCTTTTATTTTATTGTATTGCTTTTTATATCTGGTTTTATTTTTATTTATCTGTTTTATTCTTATTTATAGTTTTTATGATCTTATGTGCAGCACTTTGGAAACGTTTTGTTGTTTAACCCATTTACGACGGGAAAGCATTGCCGCGTAATTCTACCATTGAGGCCGGGAAAGCGTATACGTAATTTTATAAGGGTATAAGGGTGTTTTTGCACCAATTGTCGGCCTTTGAGCCAATGAAATGCAACAGAATAGAGGCGCGGGAGCGTCAGCATCACAACACTTTTTTTGTTTCGTGTAATTTGGTGAAATACTTGTGGAGATATTCACTTTTTCGGGTTGCAACCCAGCTACAGTCCGTTTATAGAGTTTACACGTGACTGCTTTTTTCCAGGCGTGTCAGGCCTAAATGTGCTGTACAAATAAAGTGGATTGGAATGGATAAAGAGCGTTAGTTAAAGTGGCTCTTACCTCGGAGGCTTTCGGTGATGGTGGAGTACGAGGCCAGTCCACAGATGAGCAGCAGCACCACAGTGAAGAGGATGAGGCTGCGCTGGAGCCGGGACAACTGCTTCCATTTCTGAAAAAACATAAAAAAGCACCAACGTTCAGTCGTTTTCAAACAATAATCTTTCCTTAACTCGTTTTCTTGTGTGTGTTTGGATACCCTGCCATTTCAAGGGAAGTTCATTCATTCTTCTTCTATTATTATTCTTATTTTTGCCCGCACAGATGGCCATGGTCTTTACTGGCTAATGGCCGATGTAATACTCACTTGAATTGCTTTATTTTTGGGGGGTAAACAGTGTCACTTATTGGGTTCTATTTGATATTCAAGCAAGCAAGTTACTTGTAGAGGTCGACCGATACAATATCGGTTATCGGCCGATCTAACGCCAATAAAAGCTGATATCTCCGGGACCGAAAGAGCACTGCCAAAACTTCCTAGGCCTCAGGAGAACTCAGAAACATCGCGATTAAAATTGGTTCGCTACAAGTTTGTAAAACACAAGTTTGTTAAACACAACTAAACCTCAGTGAATAAGTTTTAACTTCCACAATTGTATTTTTGATCGCTGCGTTAAATGCCACGGCTAGTAACCATATGCTAATGGAAACAAATCAAAGCTGGGACAGAAACTATGATTGAATCATCGAAAGTAATGAGCAGCCAAGTGTTTGTTTTTACAAATTCAAAATAATCGGCATTGGCATCGGTCTTTTAAAACCCGTATCGGTCGACCTCTAGTTACTTGTATATATTTAATCACAATAATGAAAACATGATATACCCGTCTATTATACAGCATGTTTTTAGACTCTATGACTATGGGACTTCACCATAGTCTCTGTCATTCAAGGAAGCGGGTCAAATGCATCATGTGTTGTTCATAGTCAGTTGGGTCTCTCGACTTCCAAACCTTTACCCACTGACAACCTATGCAGTAGAATACACAGACCGCCTAATGTGCAGAGCCTGGAAAACTAGTTACGAGTCGTTCATTTACAGAAGCGCGATGGCCCCACTCACCCTCCAGCAGGACTGCCTCCTCCACTGCTTACTGTTGTTGTAGCTGCCACTCTTTTGTCCAAGTGTTATAGCCACATAATCCTGCCGAGATGGAGGGTGCATGTCGCCAACCCAACCCTGGACAAAGACAGACACCGGACAAGAATAATGAGACAATGAGTCAATGACATTAAAGAATTGATCAGAACAACAGGCTCTACTTACATTGTTTTCTATTGCCATGAAACAGGGCTGCACAGTTGTAAAAGAATCTAAACCGCAACTTTAGGTCTTAAGAGGACATAATTTTATCTGAAAACAAGTAACAAACCAAACAAATCCTGGGTTTTTATAAAACACTTTTCTAGACACTAAAAAAACCAAAACGCTGCATAACATTGCATCATCACCCCATGCTCTTTGTAGCCACAGCTGCTCTCCCTTTGACCCTCCAACAAACCATTCGTAAAAGTTTCCTGCCCAACGACAGGACAGACTCGAACAGCTATTACTCTGCTAGTGTGACTGTGTTATATATTTGTTATATATCATGCATACAATTCGTAAACCCTGTAGTTTAGATGTCTGAATGAGAACTTGCAAACCCATGTATGAAATATGGACAACGGTCTATCGTGGTTTTGTGTGTGTGTTTGTGTGAATGTGTGCATTGTATTAAGGTCACTTGACCAATACCGTTTATTTAGGCTTTTAGTCGCATCACACATCTCTCTTTACTATTTTGTTCAGCACGTTTTATATTGAGTGCTTATGTGCTGTGATGGGTTTATTGTTTATTTCCGCGAATTTCACCGAATGTTTTGCTGACTGGTGGGCAAACAGCTGATTTTTCCGAGCTTGAAGAGCTGTTTAATCTTTCACAGATCTTTTCACAGAAGCAATGCTGTTTGTGAACGATCTATCTATCTAAACTATCTATTCAATACATTTGCGTTGCCCACCAGTGCCTCGGACGTGACGACGCGATCCCCCTAATAACAAACACGGTTGTCAGATGCAAAAGGCAGTGGACTGAATGTAATTGCATAGTTCATTTCACTCAGTCAGAGCATAATGGCGATGTATCAAATGGCAGGAAACCGATATCCTTTCAACGCGCGTTTCGCTCATCCGTGGGTTTATTCATGTTGCATCACGCAGAGGTTTGCAAATACAACAAACTAATGCAAGATCCGCTTCATCATCACTGCGAAATGTGTGCACACGAAAGAGCAGACGTTATTTACCGCCAACAGTTTAAATAAATAATGAATCTCTTTGGCCATGTTGGTCCAGCTGTCCACCGAAGTTGGCATCATGTTGTTGACGTTAGCACAAACGGCTAAAGCTGTCAAAACTTCACAATTCAACAGGCACATGATTAACACACACCGCTAAATAGGACTATTGTGACTTTACCAGGGCTGGCGACACAATTACTACATTTAATCGTTGACAAAAATGTATTTGATAAACGTTTCATGACTATTTCCTGCGGGCGAAACACCTGTAATCCAGCTGCAGCGGCTGCTCGGCAAAGACGACGCCCGGAATCGATGAGCCAAAGGCGGGGACGGCGTCGAGCGCGCACCGAGGCGTAGCTGGAGGCCTAAGCTAGTTCTAAGCGGAACCCAAAGAAAAGGCTATATAACTTGCATGACAAATGCTTTGCCAGATATTTTATTGGACGGGAGATTGCGAAAGGAAAGCATTCGTCATGGGGGAAAAAACAGGACATTACCTTTGCGCGGAAACAGGCAAATCCAGGACAAGTCCAGCCAATGAACCACCGGCTAAACCGGCGTTATAGAAGCCTTCGGACTATCGTCATCCAAACAAAATGTCATTTGTCTTCATTTACATATTTGTATTCCTTTGCAAAACGATAAAAAAAAAAAAAGATCCGATAACGAGAGCTTTCCACTTGTGGCTTGGTATGTGATGCTGCCTGCTCGTCTGTGACTGCTGTGAGTGAAGGGGTTGCCAGATCTGTGTTACAATATTTAGCATAGGAACGTGAAACACAATAGTTCAAAGGGAAATCAATCTGGCAACACAGATGATTTCCTGAAGGGATATAACAAAGGTTTTGAATGGGCTAATTATTATTGCATTACTATTGCATTGGCCTGTCAAGAGATAAATTAATGAAACAGAAAAAGGCAACAACGTTCTGAGGAAATTAACCTCTTAACACATTTTCTCCAGTTTGGCATTACCCAAATAAAAAAAAAATACCAAAAGCACCAAATAGCGACAAAATGAGGATGAAAATGCAACAAAAAGTGACAAAAAACGTACCATCAAAGCAACAAAAATGTGACAAAAGGCAATGAAAATGTGACGAAAAAGTGACGCAAAAACATGGCGAAGAAAATGACAAAAAAGGAGTGAAAAAAAGCAATGACAAAGTAACAAAAAAGTTACTATCACTTTTGTAGGTCTTAGCTTTCAAATGAGGCATTACACTGTTGTTCTCCAGTCAAGAAGCTTTTAGGTGTGGGTAAAGCCAAACTGGAGAAAATGCACTTGGTTCAGGCTAGGGTTAATTGGGCTGTGGTCACACTTTCTGAACGTGTTGGAATGACAAGACTCCTCAGTGATCATTCTAAATGCCAGACATAAGACCTAAAATGAAGACAAAATGCTAGAAAGAATAATAAAGAAAAACTTTATTTACATGACAAAATCTCTAACCCTGAAGTGGACCTCCTGAGAAAGAACCGACATCCTGTCATTTTCTGTGTAAAGCTGCACAATTGACCTCAATAAAATGTGAGAGGAGGCTGTATCATTCATGTTCCCAAATACACTCACGCCTATACAAAAACAGAAGATCAAATTTAACCAAATATATTTACAACAACTCATATAATACATTATATACATGACAATTCTATTTCTTCCAGAGATGATTTTTTATAATCTTTAACTTTTTTTTTGGTTCTCTTTAATAAATAGGCACATATATCAAATCACATCCACAACAACTACACTGTAAACTGAGTGATTTTGGTAAAATGAATAGAAACGTGAGTAAGTAAGACAAATGCACCTGATAACATAATGGAGGTTCATGATATAAATACATGTTAAATACAAACCCAAAATGTACAAGTTAGCACCTCATATTGATAAAAGCTGCTGGCGTCATGTCCAGGTTGAGTCTTTGGTCCACAGAGACTTTTCTGGAGTGAATATTTTTTGAGTTCAAGTGCACGAAAGATGCGGCTGAATTAAGTTTAGTGCTAGCTAAAGCAGGCTGGTCCCACCGTGAAGCCAAAGTCCTGGGTAAATTCCTTATTTCCAAATACAGCAATGTCCCTGAGAGGTAGCAACTCCAGATCGTCACTCTCGAACTCAAAAATAGATTCAGTTGGTCCGGAGCCTCCTGAAGGCTGCAAACATAGAATATAAGTGACATTAGATAGGGATGCAGAAATATATTACCAAGTTATTGTTTTAGCAATTGTTTAGTGATTTTTAATGATAACTTTGATTGGATCGTATTGTGGTTTAGTAAAATGTTTGTTTTTGCTATCATATTATTCAAGTTATTGTGATTTTTGTTCTCATCTTGTGAAGCCCCAATTGAACGTTGAAAGTTATAATTTAACTTACAGCTCATTTACCTAACTTTTTGTATTCTCTCTATCCCTTCCTAGGGAGTAATCCAAAGGCTCAAGTCACTGTTAAAAACGCACTTCTTCGCAGTGGCTTTTAATTTAAGCGGAGCTACACATTTTGATTAAGCTGCAGGTGTATCTATAATTTCATAGTTGTTACATTGCATTTAATTTGCTTCTGTGTATCATTTCGATTGTGCACTGAATGTGTACAGCACTTTGGGGCAGTAGTCTGGTTTTAAATGTTATATATCCCTGAAAAAGGCCTAGTTGCCAAAACGTTGTAAATAAATCTCACTTTTTTGCAAGATTTACAGTGTGCGGGAGATTACGTTTTTCACATGATACGAGCATCGCACACAACCTCTCCTACGCACCTGCTCTCTTTAAATGTTATGTATTAAAAAACAACAATTGATTTTCTTCTGTGTGTCTGCTCTTTTGTATCGCTCTTCAATTCTTTTGGGTTGTTTCAGTGAAATGTCAAAACTACAATTACGATTATATCAACAGTTTAAAATGATTGGCTACATTAAAATAATTACTCTATGTTACACCATATCATACAAATAGATTTACTCTGACTAACCTCACAGTCCCGTAGTGTGGACAGGTAGCTCTGGTTACTTGAGTCGGATAAAAACTTGATTTCTCTATTGCGTCCGCTCTGTCTGCCCCCCTCACCGCATGAATATTGTATCGTCTGAGACGACACTCTGCTGTGGAGTCTCAGGAACCTCAGCTGCACCACATCTGCACCGGGATACTCAAACTGAACGTAAAATATGAGTTAGGGAGACACGACGATGGGGTAGGCGGAAACAGCATTCACTCACCTGGAAGCCATCTTTAAATGCACTCAACCAACTAAACGCCACGCTGATGTCTGCCTCCTTCAGCCAGGGTTTTATTGGAACCTGTGGATTTAATATAGAAGGGAGTTTATCATCAGAGTAATATATAATAATGGATTATATTCAGTCAGAGGTTGGAATGTGGAGTCAGTGCCGCCGCTTCCTACGCTCAAAAATATTTGCATCTCTGTTCTATTAATGCAGCTGACAACAATTCACTGAGAACGGTGAGAAAGAAGAGTTACAGAAGTGTGCCAATGGGACCGATGATTATGCTGGCTCTGCTATTCAAAACTCCACTGATCATTTTAAACTGAAGTTTCAAACAGAAAGAAAGTGGGTGTGGCCTACAACACACAGAGGAATCCCTGTGCCGGCCAATTCATACAAATGTAGTAAATTCGTTAGCAAGATGTCCTGAGAACGTTTTTGCATCACGCAGTGTTCTCTGGTGCCTCTGCTCGCAGTGGCAAGTGACAAAGGAAAGAGGGGAAGGCGCAGAGAGGGAAGACACGTCTGAGATGAAGTGCGCCGCAGTGGCAGGGGCAAAGAGAAAGAAAGGAGCAGAGAAACTCGGGTTCTGGGGGGCACCAACTATTTAACTGTTACATCTAAACTCAATTTATTCTACATCTATTTTTGGTGTAGTTTTGAGAGTGTGTTGACTTTTAATGAGCTACAACTCGTCCCTGCCCTGTTTTTTGTTTTTTTGTGGTGGAGGTGGGGGGCACCATCAAACATTTCTGCTTAGGGCACTAAAATGGCTTGCAGAGGCCCTGGGTGGAGTGCTAGAATATCTTAAAACTATTCTTTCTGCTGCATCTCATTGCCAGGGATCAGTCTCAAAATAAGTATATTCAATGTTGTGTATGTTTGAAATACCTGGGGCTGCAGAGGAGATAAGCAGGTCTTTGGCTCTTCTGTAAAGTCGCAGTAAACCTGGAAAGCATCAGCTGGACTTCCCTGGTTTGGATCAATGTAATACATCCCTGAAAATAGAATAAGAAGAACTTCCAGTCTTTATATTTTCATGTTATCGCGCTGGTCCGGGATGAGTCTCACCGTTGGTCACATTGGGCTGAGTGAGCCACAGCTCCAGACAGATAGTGGCCGGGTGCTCTCTGGTGCCCTCTGGAGGATTCATGAACCAGCGCAGCTCTGTCTGCAGTGAGTCCAGCAGAGTCTGAACCTGGAGGTAGTTAGGCCTGTCTGACATGTACATCGTTGTCTGTGGAAGCAACAGCAGTGTCTAAATGTGCACTATTTGCAGAGACAAGATGCTATGGCAATGAAAGGGCTAAAACAGGGGGAGGCTGAAAATCTCTTAGTTCATGAATAATTCGGCGACATAATAAAAGTGCTTTGACCGCTGCTGAGTCACTGTTGCAAATGGTTTAGTGCTTCAGCCACATTGCAATCCGAATCTGCTTTATTGATTGCATTACATTTCTCCAGCTCAGTTGTTTTGTAATGGGATGTGATGTGATTTAGACGGAAGTAAAAGCATTTAGAGCTGAGGCACTTACCCTCATCTGATTGAGAGTGCGGTTCAAGGAGGGCCCTGGTGGTCCCGGCCGTCCTCGAGGACCCTGAACAACATCAAGGATAAAGTTCTTTACCCGCCCTATCACGTCCTACTTTAAAATCTGCCAGCTAAGGCTTACTGAGTTTCCTTTTTGCCCTTTCGGACCATGAGCTCCAGAAAATCCTTTAAGCCCCTGGTGTAACAAATCATGAATAAGAAACCAACATTTTCAAAGATAAGTATAAACGTACAAACCTTTTGTCCAAATAAACCCTAGAAACAAAACAGAAAGAAAATTATTAGATGACACATGTAATAATTTAATTCAAATGAAATGTAATCTTACAAGTGACTCACAGGTAGCCCAGGTAGTCCAGGTGCCCCATGAAGCCCACGAGGCCCAATATTTCCCTGAAACAGGCACAAACAATGCACTCACTTTAAATACAATTCCAATGTAGTCGGCCGAATACTGTGATTTTTATGCTGCCCTAGCCGACTTGGCACTCTGGCAAGTCGGCAAGAACGAACTTTTGCACTAAATAGGGAAAGAACCTGTTTCTATCGCAGTGTAGAGACTGTATGCTTTTGCTAATGCAGTATTTGAATGCTATCCTGAGCTTGTGCAGTGTTTGAGTCACCTGCTCTCCTTTCTGGCCGATCTTGCCACGTGCGCCGATGGCTCCGCTAAGCCCCTATAAGATTATCAATAGAACATTTAATTTAACTTCAAACGCACAGAGAACCACAAAGAAAAGAAACACAACCTTCAAGCCGTCTCCACCAAAAGGCCCAGGCGGCCCCATCGCTCCTGGCTCTCCCTGTGCAGTAGGACATTAGAGAGCAGTTGTTTAATTGACAAAGGAAAACAAAAGCAGATTAATTATATACTGTACATGTTATGCCTTTTGCCTACCTTAATGCCTGGTCGACCCTTGCCACCTTTTTGACCTTGAGCTCCATGTTTTCCCTTTAAAAAGAAGAAGATGTAAGAAGATTAACAATAAACTCTTTAATATTACAGACCTAAATAAAGAGTCCGTACATATGGGCCGCGTCTGCCAGGTGGACCAGTTAGGCCGAGAGTGCCACTCTTTCCCTGTAAAACACAAATGAAGGATTTAAGCTTATTTTCAAAGTAATGAATAAAAAGATGGCAGCAACGGAACCATGTAATGAAAGTATTCATAAAGTAGGAGGCTGAAGTGCCAGCCTACCCTCTCCTTCCCCCTCTCCCCTCCTTTTTATTGTTTGTTTTCTTTTTTTTTCTTTCAAAATAACGTTCATTGTACATTTAACCCATCAGTACATAGCATATACTTTAGAACAACAAATGTATATAGTATATCCAACTGTATGTTCAATTAACCAACACAAGTATTACATAAAAAGGAAGGATAACCAACCTTTTCGCCAATCTTTCCTCTGATGCCTCTACTTCCTGCTTTTCCTTTTTTACCCTGTCAGTGTAAAGAAAGTAAAATCATATCATGTTTAATAGGGGTGTTGAAAAATATTGATCCGCCGTTATATTGCGATATTACGTTGCGCGATTCTCGTATCGATACAAAAAGCGCCCGTATCGATATTTAAACATCTATTTTTGGGAAAATATTCATTACAGCATCTCTCATTGGTCCTGCACTTTTACTCCCGCCCGCTAGATGGCAGCGCACCACGCAGTCCGCTTGAGTAACACTAGAATCTCGTGAGAGTTAGAAAAACACAGGATGAGTTTACCGTGGAAAAGAAAGAGCTACGAGACGCTTCGGGGCTCTTTTAAAACTCTACATTTGGCATTTACAGCAAAGAAAGAGACCTGGATTATTATGAGAGCCACCAGCGTTCAGAGAGGATTTATCTTCGTAGCATTTTATTACGGAATTAAACAAAGCCGAGGGGAAACTAAATACAGCATGCTCATGTCAAACCCGTGTCTCGCCAATGGACTACTACGACACAAGTTTAAAAAGAGCCTGCTGTATTTAGTTTCCCCTCTGCTTCGTTTGTGTGCTACTGCTAACAAAAAGACTTCAAAGCGATTTCGAGCGCTGTAGTCACAGTGATCCCCGTGTTGTCATTATGTCCCTGATCTACGAGTGAAACCCGTTGTGGAGTAGATACGATTTTAAATGCCCCGTCTGAGTTATTGTATATTTTAATGGATGAAACCCATAATAGTTATTACTGATCGCTAAGGACTCCCAACTATAACAAATTATCGCAATAATCATCTAATTCTTCAATATCGAGATGTATTGTATCGCGACCCTTGTATCGGGATACGTATCGTATCGCCTGAGACTAGGCGATACACACACCCCTGATGTTTAATATACTCATCCATCTACCAAGCATCCTCTTACCTTCTTCCCAATGCGCCCATCCTTCCCAGGATGTCCACGTTTGCCCTCATCGCCCTGAAACATTGCACAAACACACATTATGTCAGCACGTTTTAATTTAGCAGCACCTACAAACGACACATGGCACCCTTTTCATTGTATATGTAATTCATAAGGTAACCATAACCTGATGACCTTTAAGCATACAGTACCTTTTGCCCTTTTACGCCAGTGTTTCCCTCCAGACCTGCCAGACCTATCAGACCCTAGAGAAGTGAACACAGTGTCAATCCTCAACTCAACATGGTTATATCTGGGAACAGTTTTATTAGCTGTGAAGGTGAGACTTACTGGAGGACCGCGGGGACCAACTGGACCATCAGGACCCAGATCTCCTTCTTCACCCTGGAACACATCAACTTATTAAATTATTATACATTAATAATTCGGTGATGATCAATATAATATATAACGTTTTTTACATAATGAAAGTGATTGGACCTAAAAGCCCCTCCTCATTCCCTGTGCACAGAAAAGCTCGTCTCATTGGTCCACATGTAATCCTGTGTGAGTCTAATTTGTTTCTGAGATCAGGAAAGGGAGGGACTTTGGAAGGTTTACATCAATATGCCAGCGCAGAAGGTCAATTATATGCATCCTGTCAAATTCGTGACACATTCAGACTTACAGACTATATGTCACGATTCCGCCTTTAGTTACCCTGTTTTGGTTTGCTTTGTGTCTATCTGTCCTTGGTGTTTTATTTTGACATGTCTTTTTGGTCTTTGTGATTTTGCTTTGCTTCCCTTGTGTTGATTTCCTGACCCGCCCTGATGTGTTTGACCTGTTCACCGTTTCCTCATGTATGTATGTATGTATGACAAAATGTCCTTTGTCGTGTCATTTTGATCACCAGTTTTGTTGCAGTCCTGCATTTTGGGTTTTATTTTTCCTCACTCCACCATCCAACCCTGACACTATCGCTTTAAACAGCATCAGAAACCTTAAGATACCAATGGAGACAGGGTTATGCTACTTGTGAACATAAAAATTGTGATTTCGATTCTGCAAAGAGCTCGTCACTTGTTCTGCTCAGTGGTTTCAATGTTTTTAGCCACTGAGTGTATATCATTTATATGCGTCTTATGGATCTAACTACTAAACTGATACAATATTTCTTTTATCTGAAGTCTGTTCATCACTATTCAGTGCCCGTTTCAGATGGTTGCTCATTAGGATCGCGGTCTTCAGCCCTATCCGCAGAGGAACCCCGCCTACAGGGATTGGACAAGAAGAACTGGAGCTCCAACAAGGACTTGACGTTCTTCCACGGTCTTGGCTCGTCTGCAGCGGGGCCCCCATCGGCCCAGGGTCTATCTAAAGCCTCTATAATCCGTCCATGGGAGTGGATCTCTCCTGCTGTGGTTTTCCCACTGGGTTTTTGAGTTTTTCCCCGCTGTGTCGGAGAGTCTAAGGACGGGGGGACACCCACGCGGCCCGTCACCACCTGCTGCCGACGATTATTTAGACATTATGTTTGCCTGGGTACTTAATTTGTCTGAACCTTACATTTTTCTTATTTATTGTTTTCTTTCATTGTTTTAATGTTTGGTGCATATTTGGTGAATAACAACAAAATGTTTTACAGACGCCAAAGAAGACAGATCTACCTTTGGGCCGGGTGATCCTTTTTGTCCTTTTTGCCCCTGTAGTCCATCAGAGCCCTACGCAGAGTTTAAACAAACACCACTTTTAATCATTTACACCCAGTCAATAATACAGTATGTAAACACAGCTCCAACTAAATCCTCACCGCGTCTCCTCTCTCTCCTTTGACTCCAGCTCCTCCACTCGGCCCCTGTGCCCCAGAAAAACCTTTTGGACCGACATCCCCTGGTCTTCCTCTGACACCTGTGGACCCCTAACACACATCCACAAGTTGATATTGATCAACTGTACATATACAATGTTACAGGTTTAGTTGCATTACCTTCAGCCCAGTCTTGCCCATTTCACCTTTCAGCCCCCTGCGTCCTGACACTCCCTGCATCAAACAGACACAAATATAAGCCATAAAACACTGTACGTCAAATAATTTCTTATATTTCATACTGTACCTTTGGACCAGGAACTCCTGACGCTCCTGTCAAACCATTTGGGCCTCTTTCCCCCTGCAAATAAATTACCTTTTAGCTTATTGGTGGCCATTTACATATTAGAGTCCTGTACTCGAATATGTGGTACAAAGATATGATTGTGTATTATGTACTTAGTAATATCTAATAACAGTGTGTGTGCAGCCCTTATAGACAAAACACAATATAATGCTTATGAAGAAGTTAAGGCCAACCTTTAGTCCAGATATCCCAGTACGACCAGAAAGCCCTGAAGGTCCTGGAAATCCCTGTTAAACAAGAGTATCCAGATTAATATGTTTCCATGTTTCAACTGATTTTGTGCCAATGCATAAATTACCAATGGCCCCATTAACCCCATAGGTCCAGTCTTCCCCCTCAGTCCAGCCGGGCCCTGGTGAGGATATTTGCATTACTGCAGCTGTTACCAATCTCACTTAAAATCTGTGACTATATTTACCTTTAAACCCGCAAAACTCTTGTCCCCTTTAGTCCCTCTCAGGCCTCGTTTTCCTGTCAGACCCAATGGGCCGTCAGATCCCGCCACGCCCCGAGCTCCCAAAGTTCCCTGAGAAAACATCACAGGAACAGACAGTTACAATTAATAAGACTAATCGCTGTATGTTCAGGAAAGGTCCTATGTTATGAAACCTTTGCTCCTCTAGGTCCAGCATCTCCAGATTTCCCAGGAGGGCCAACTCCTCCCTAAAAAAAGATAAACAGTTCTTAATAATTAAGCGTTAAGGCGTTTTAGGAAAGAAACCTCTTGCTATCAGGCAGTTCACCTCTTTGCCCCTTTGTCCTGGTTTTCCCTGAAGCCCCTGTGAGCCCTGAAGTCCAGACTCTCCTTTAAGACCTTTCAGTCCATGTGGTCCTTTGGCACCACGAGACCCCTACAGAGTCAGACATTAGACATTTCAAATGAATTCAGTAACATGTAATACTTTTAAATGTACATAATGTTTCCCCAAGTTGGCTTCTTTATTAACAAGAGGTCATACCTGGTCGCCTTTTCTTCCAGCTGTTCCTTCTTCTCCGGATGGACCAGGTAAACCCTAATGTAAACCCGTAAATGTCATCATTGTTTTTATAACATTGGAAATGAATATGGTGGATTAGCACTGACCTGTAGCCCATCCAGCCCTGGAGACCCAACATCACCAGCAAGACCCACAGCTCCCTAAAACAAAACACTCCTCAGTAAGACATCTCCATCAAGCTTAAATGTTACTCAACGAGTTAAACATGAAGGAAATGATAGCTGTTTTCCAAGTTCTGCTATAAATGAGACCAACAATTTACCATCTCTCCTTTGTCTCCAGCTACACCTGTCGCTCCTCTCATCCCCGCTGTTCCCTGGTAGAATAAAAAACATGTCTCAGTAAAAAACTCCTGTATAACCATGCTGTTATGAACTTGACAGAGGGAGGAAGGTAACAGGTACCCACTCACTGGAAACCCTCTGGCTCCTGCGGGGCCCTGAGCGCCCAGAGGCCCTTGTCCGCCGACGGAGCCTGCAGCTCCCACTGCGCCCTGACTCCCGGGACGTCCTGGAGGCCCCTGAGAGAGAGAGAATCCACATTATTAAAGCGCTGGCTCGTGGCCACTATAAGGTTGTTGTGCTGAAGTGCTGGGCAGCTCTCACTTCCTGTTTAGCACGGTTTTCCGACGCTAGGACGACAGCGCCATCTGCAGTCAAACTTGTTCAGTACAAAATCCCAGGTCTACAAAAGCAAAAAAAAAGCCCCCGATCCCGGTTAACTGTCCCGGAGGCACGTGGCTTACCTTCACCGGTGGGAAAACAGCACCAAAGCCTGTTTAAATCAGGCAATATGACACGCCCCAGCAACAAGTGACCATTTTCAGGTATACAGCAGACAGTTAAACTGTCGCAAACGTCCAGTATGAAAAACACACTGGTCTAATGTAAAGAATCTTTAAGGCTCTTTACATGATTTTTTTTTGCAATGAAAGACACACTTGTTAGTCGTGTCCAAAATCATTCCTAACTTTCATAGCCCATTCCTAACTTCCAAGTTCTTCACTGGGATGAAGCACTTTTCACAATTTTTAGGGCCACTTTTCCGGGCCACTGTCACAGAACACTGTCAACTACTAACCAACCAAAATTAATCCAACGTGTATTTGCAGAAGGCTATGGACTATGGCTGAACTTAACAGGTATATTCATATTTTTTTATTATATATGAAGATTGGCCACAGCTGTTTTCTTTAGGTCTGTTTTGTATATTTTGTTCATCATCAGCATATCATTAAGACAAGTGCAATAATAATGTGAGAAATGAGACAATCGACACTTACTGGTTGGCCCCTCAGTCCTTTTGGCCCCAGTGCTCCTTGAAGGCCCTGAGTAAAAGAACAGCGTTATATGTCTGTGAATTCATAAAAACAAACAAACATACAAAGCACCTACCTGGGGTCCCGGGGGTCCTGTCTCACCAACAAGGCCTCGCTGTCCCTACATTTGTTCAAAACAGCAACATGCAAAATATCACTATAGTAGTATAAATTACAGTAAATAATTAAAATGATAAACTCACAGGAGGTCCAGGCTTCCCTCTGCTTCCTGTCGTCCCCCTGACTCCTGCTTCTCCCTGAAACACAACAAAGAATTAAGTTAACTGATAGATAAAGGGATGATGATCGATGCAGAGACTGAGGGGATGCGGTTCACTGTAGCATCTTATGTTAAATATTTGAGATTTTACAGTCAAAATAGTCTTAAGACTGAGGATGAAACATTAATCATTAGACATTAATTATGTCTTACTCTCTGTCCCATGTGGCCTGGAGTCCCGACTGGACCCACTGCTCCGGGGTAACCCTAGAGGCACAACACATGGACATACAGCATTCAAACTCTGGGCCAGAGAACTGTTTAATATAAAAGATCTGTAACATTTTATAAGCTTTGACTGTTTGGTTGGTTTCTATGGTAAATCTTCAATACAATAAAACTTATCTGTCTTCAGTTTAAAACCACATGTGGACATATTGTTTTTTTTGTTCAGAGCAGATCTATTCAATAACGTGATAAACTCATGTTACAAGAGCCACTTACATACATGCCCACTGGTCCCTGAGGGCCACTTAACCCAGGTTTTCCAGTGAAGCCCTAAGGACAGACATAAACCAACATGCTTCATAATCAGATATTGTAACGTATAAAGTAATCCTTTTATGCAACTCTCTCAAATATGTCTTACTCTCTCTCCAGTAGGTCCAGGCCTCCCAATTGATCCTGGTTTTCCAGGCTGTCCCTGGAAAGTTAAAAATCCTTTTTTAACATTTAAATAAATTGTCTTATAAAAAAAGGGGCAATGATATTGTGTCCTGAACTCACCACAGCCCCCTTTGAGCCAGTCGTCCCCAATTCACCGGTGGCACCAGGAAACCCCTAATACAAACGAGACAAATGTAATGTCTTTGTAATCTCAAACTGTCATTTTGAAGATTGTCTTACTTACTCTGTCTCCTTTTGGGCCAATGGGACCAATAGAACCAGGCGCTCCCTGTAACCATAATTAAAAATATGTTTTGTTATTAATACATCATTTCAAAGTACAAACTCAAACTAATCAATTAAAATGTAAATATAGAATGGGAACCTGTGTACCAGGCTTTCCTTCTGGTCCCTCTATCCCGGCTTGACCTTTGAAACCCTGACACAAAGATAACAATAACAATGGAGGTAAATAATGACATAACAAATAACTAATCAGTTTCTTTGATATACAAAATTATCCAACCATTATTCCAGGCAATCCAAACAAGCCATGGAGCCCAGTGCGACCCTGTCAACAAACACGATCAGAAAGATATGTCAAAAATACTGTGTACAATATCAATAAATGTAGACCTTTTGGTACTGATCACCTGAGGCAGGTTGTGCTACATTTACTTAAGTACAAGGATTAAACTTTTAGAAGTCACTGTAAATTCATTGTGAGTAAATCTGTAAGTGACAAGTTGACACATAAAAATGAATTGAAGTCCAGCAAATCTTCTTAAATATAAATTAAAATTATTATAATAATTATTTGTCTAATCATATGTCTATGTCCTCTCTTTTGTCTGCCCTGTTACATCAACACAACAACATGATCAGACTTTTATGCTCAAACAGTAGAAGTTTTTACTCCTACTTGAGTAGTTGTATGCATCACTTCTACTGGAGTAAAATTATTTTTAAAGTAATGTTAATCTTGAGTAAGTACAGTATTTTGGCTACTACACATTGTTCAAGTTCTTACCTTTGGTCCTTTAGGTCCTATGATCCCTTTTTGTCCTTGTATCCCTCTGTTCCCCTTAAATAAAGACATATTCATAAAAATATGTAAAAACATTTACCAAGGGTTTGCTCATGTGAAAAATTGGCTCAGCATTTGTGCGGAGTATTCTCTCATTTACATGTCAGATTTGGGGCCCTATTACTGTAAGGCAATTACAAACATCACTGAGAAGGTTAGCGCCCCCTCTGGGTGAAAACAGCAGCTCTCGTCCATTGAAATTAATGGGCAGAGATAGTCTCAGAACTTCTAATTCACGTATGAATAAAAAAAAAAATTGTTTTAGATATTTGTTGAATGTGAAAAGGAAGCAATGGAAGTGATCTGTTGCTTCAGATAATTCAGAGTAGACAGTTGACATTTTAAAACTGAGCATCTAAACCCACTGTGAATGTTATATCAGTAATATTTGCTTGTCAACTTTTCCACTGGTTGGTTTACAGTATAACGCCATTACAGCTTCAGCTTTTATTCTGTCCCTTTTATATTGTTATTAAATAAAATGTATGATGTAGTTTTGTAGCTTGTGAGAGCAAATGGTACATGGTTCATTCAGCAGCTAATCTACTAGCTGCTAATGCTCACGTTAATGTAGGGCTAGATACCGCTCAGTCTTTTTCGGTACTTGGTCCACGATACCGGTACCTGAACAATACTTGCTTCGGGAAACTAAACTACAATATTCATTATCTAGAACTTTAACACGATAAGATAATGTTGTTTTATTCATGTTTTGTTCATGTATTTCAGCTTGAACAACCAAATCACTTTCTCTAGTGCTGTTTCAGGACTCATAACTTTTTTTCCAGTACCAGTAGTACCGTTACTTTTTTTTTCTAAGACCATACTAGTTTTGTTTAACGGTACCCAGCCCTAGTTTTGAAACCCAGATGATAATTATTTAGGCCATTATGCTGAGCATGTTTAATAAATCTGAATATTTACAGATTAAAGATGACACAAAGTGCATAACACACGGCCACCAGGTGGTGCTATTTCTTGAATAATGAGCAATCAATAAACTAGCTCATACATTTTTCCATACAATATGAAATAGATTCTGACTGTGAATTGATGTGTCCGTAAGCACGAATGGGAATTTTCTTGTGGTTCTGATCACTGGTGCGGAATATTTTATCCATAGAACGAGAAATGATCCCTGTTCTCCCATACACACTATATCATATCATCTTTAGGCCTTGTTTTCACCTAAAGAGGGCGCGGATGTAGCTCCCATCTGTGCTATATTCCCCCTCAAAAAAAGAATGTTTACCACGTGTCTTGAAGAATGACCCCATGAATATTATTTTTGAGTGGTTTGTTGCAGCAATAACCACATCTGAACATATTGCTCAGTAATGGTTGTTTCTCAGTTAAAAACCCCAACAGATTATAAAAGCGACATTACAACACTGCCAGTGGAAACAAGCTGATGAGACAGTAAAGATGGTTTACAGCCCGAGAAAAGGCTCTGACCTTTGGGCCCTGTTTCCCCAGCGTCCCCTGGAGGCCCACTTCACCGTCTTCACCCTGACAAGACACAACAGCAGTTAGTAATATTGTGAAACCAATTCATCGTTCGAATTCACTTTTCTTTTTTTTTCTTTTAAATATGATTCGTAACATGGCCTGGACTGTTTCAATCATTCACACAATTCAAACACAAAACATCTATTAATATTTCAATAATCCTATCTTAACATTTGAAAAAAAAATAAAGAAACAGAGAAATGTTTACAAAAGCAAAATGTTTGTGCAGGCTTTCAGTCACCAAGGGATTATTCATTGTAGTAAAGATCTCCAGTCGATGATGAATTCAAAGGCAAATTGGACACAACGGGAAACTTTTGAGCAATAATAGATGTGTACAATTTCTGCCAAAACTGTATATGAAAGTGTTTTAGACCATAATTTTGTATTTTCAAGGAATTTGTGCACTAAAAATAGTCGAGCGGTGTCATCATTTTCCAAGAAATTCAGATTTAATGACAGGACTACATCTTGGACTTTAAAAGTGGGTCACAGGACCTTTGGGTCGTGTAGCCTTTCGGCAAAAACTACCAATGTTTTTGTATCATTTGTAAACCTTATTTTGATATTCTAATAGAATATTTCTTATTGTAAGTTGAAATTTATATTTAGAGCTTGATACCATCCATCGATTAATTTTCTCCGGATCACGGAGGCAGCAGTCTGAGCAGAGATGCCCAGACTTCAAGATAAACGCACACCTCCTCCAGCTGTTCTGGGGGGAGGGGGGCCCCGAGGCGACACCAGGCCAGCTCGGAGACATAGTCCCTCCAACGTGTCCTGGGCCTTCCACGAGGCCTCCTCCCAATAGGACATGCCTGGAGCACCTTCAGCACTTCTTTTAGTGTTATGAGCCTGTACCTCTTTGCCCTGTGGCCCGGGCTGACCTCTGTCCCCGGGGAGACCTGCAGCTCCTCGCTCGCCCCTCTCCCCTGGACGACCCGGGATCCCTGCAGCACCTGGAGGGCCCTGTGCACATGACACCTCTAGATCAGCTTCAACATATTACGCCATAAATCACACCATAGACTTCATTAGCATCAAAAACAGCAACTACACCAATACAGTCATACAGTATAAATATTCACTGGTCTTACTTTGTCTCCTTTATCCCCGAACTCTCCTCTGTCGCCGTCTTGTCCTCTGAAGCCCTGCCACATTAGAATTAATTGACTGACACATGTTTCCAATGCTTTAACTGGAACCAAGACAATTATTTGAGTACACAGTTAGGATACTTACAGTGTGACCAGGAAACCCCTTTGGCCCAAAATGTCCAGGAATCCCCTAAAAACAGAGGCACATACAGTATGTAAAAATGTACCTAATCTTAGGCGTGAATACGTCACTGCCACTTACCATTCTTCCCTCAGGGCCTGGGGACCCTCTGATGCCCATGGGACCCACTCCACCCTATCACACATCAATAACTTTCAACGTTCTACCTCTGAAATGATGTGGTGAAGAATAGTTTAAAGGCATACCGTCTCCCCTTTCGCACCACATGGACTGTCGCTGCCGGGGTTACCCTGCCCATGAGACGACAAATTATGTAGAGAAAAACTCAGATTGTGTACAATTAAAACCGGTCCTACCTGAGGTCCTTGAAGTCCTGGTAACCCTGTCTGTCCTATCAATCCAACTGGACCCTAATATAGAGGAAGTGAGAATTAATTATTTTGAAATAATATACACACATACATTTTAAAGCCACACTGCGGAGCACTCCACGTTGTATTTTAAATAGTCCGCACGGTTCCCTCTAAGCTGCACATGGCTCCTATGTTGACTGCGCACAGAAAAGTCATGCTGTGCACAAAATAAAATCGGACCCGAGAATAGCTGATAATAATGATAGACGCACTTATGGAGTCGCATAACGTCATGGGCAGCCTCAGTGTCTCCCCCGTCATAGACGTATCCCTGTTCTTCCCCCACTCTGAGAGTGCACGAAGTCGGCCCATCTTTGCGTATTACTACCTCCCTCTGCAACAGCCCATGAGAGCAGTCCATGGGACACTGTGTAGACCATTCAGTGCACGTTTTACACTCAGACACGGGAGCTGTCGCTCAAGGCTTGAATGAGACTGAAAGGTGGATGCGTCCCACTCACAACGCTGCCTTACCCATGCCACGCACTCTTGTCTGAATTTGAAACATTGTCTGAAAATGAGGTGTGGCAAGGTTTGTGGTAACGTGTGCGTTCAGCACTGATGCAGTGTAAAACATGTAGTAACCTTGCACCTGGTGAGGTGCGTATATTTTTGCTGTTTGAACCTCTGGTGCAATAACAATGAGATGAACTGAACTGAAGGTGAGGTGACCCAGCTCACGGTAAAGATGCAGGTTGTTTTCCCCAATAATCAACCCTGTGAAGTGAGCGCTTGAATTGTTCTTATATTGTTATTTATTGAACGAAATATTACGCTGGATAGTGGGTTTTGGAGGAGATGTTTAACTGAGTGTCGTTTGGTCAGCAAGCATACAAGTGAAAATGTAGTCCATCTTCCTTATGATCTGTCCAAGTGGAAGTATATGGTGGAGAGAAATGGTCCAAGAACCGAGCCTTGTGGTACACCTTGATGAACAGGGGATGATTGAGAGCGGGATCCAGTGATTGAAATAAACTGTTGTCTGTTGGCGAGCTATGACTGAAGCCAGGAGAGTGCAGTACCAGAGAGTCCAATGTATTTGGAGAGGCAGTCAAGGAGGATGGAGTGGAAAATTGTATCCAATGCGGCAGTCATTGTCAGCAGCACAGGAGGTTATTAGTTATCTTGACAAGGGCTGTTTCAGTACTGTGATGTTGTCGAAATCCTGATTGAAACAGTTTAAAGAACTCATGGTTGGACCAACAGTATGTTGTCGGATTTGACCAGCCACTGCTTTCTCCAGGATCTTATTTAGAAAAGGAAAGTTGGACATCGGTCGATAGATGGGAAGCTCTTCCATGTCCAGGCCCTGCTTCTCGAGGACTGGTGTGACAGCAGCCATCTTGAGAGAGGGAGAACTGTGCCAGATGGAAGGGAGCTGTTAATAATAAATTACAGCGTGTGCAATGGGCTAACTCAAAGTGGAAGCGCAAGCTTTAACCAGAAAAGTTGGCATTGGACCAAGGAGGGACATGGATGCTGAATGGCTTTAATAAATAAGTAATTCATATGCCGACATACCGGGGGACCAACTCGACCTCTTGGACCAGCAGGGCCGGGATCACCCTGAACACAACAAAAAACATCAAACAAATATACAACTAAATAACTCTAATATGGAAACTACAATAAGGGTAACAAGTATCTAACTGCCTCTTTGTCTCACCTCTGTCCCGTTCAAACCTCGTTGTCCGATAGCCCCAGTGGCCCCCGGTGCTCCCTATACAGTCAGAAATAGGATGTTACAGAAGAAAAAAACATATAAAGCCAAGTGAGAAGATAAATGAACAGCTGGTTATTGAGAAATGTTACTTACGGTTTGTCCTGTTGGACCTCTTGCCCCGTCATATCCACACTCGCCCTGGTTTATAAGAAGACAGACTATTTAAGACAAACTAAAGATAAAAACATATATAGAAATATTTGATGTAAATGTCCCACCTCTGGACCTAGAGCCCCTGGAAGCCCACGGATACCCTTTAATCCCAAAAAACCCTGTGAAAACAAATCGTCTCAATCGATAAACAAAAAATCACAATCTTAGAGTTGTACAACAGCTTTCACATGTTTTTGCATTGAAGTCTTTTACACATGATATGATGCAGAAGGTGAAGCCACAATATAAAAATCACCAAGTAGTTCCATCTTAAAGAGATTGTGTTGGAATGTTAAGAAAAATAGCCCAATCATTTTTAAAGACATTTTCTCTCATTATATAGCCCTAACAAAATCTATAATTGTCTCTGTATATTAAAAGACATGCAGGAAGTCACACTTACTGAAGGGCCAACTGGTCCAGTTTCTCCAGGTTCCCCTTTATCGCCCTGACACACATAAAACATAAAATTGCAATATATTTAAACTCTGCAGGCAAAACTTGTATGTAATGAAATGTAAAATAAGCATGGCAAAAAGGCCTAGAAGTACTAGAGCCGGAACCAAGCACATTTTCTCCAGCTTTAGCCACATCTAAAAGCTTCTTGAAAAAAGGGACAAAAAGCAACAAAAATGTGCCAACATAACGATGAAAAAGTGTCAAAAAAATTCAACAAAGGCGTAACACAAAAGTAAGAAGAATGTGACATAAAAAGGGATAAAGGTGACAAAGGAAGTGACGAAATATTGGCAAAAAAAATTATAAAAAAGAAAGTGAAAAAAGTGACGGCAAGGAAAAAAATCAATTAACAGTAGACCAGTTTTCTGGGTCTTAGCTTTCAAATGAGGTGTTACTCTGGCTTATAGACTGTAAGCTCCAGTCCATAAGCTTTTAGATTTGGGTAAAGCCGAACTGGAGAAAATGCACTCAGTTAAGGCGGGTAGTAAGAGGTTTTAATAGAGGTCAATGTATTTAAAGATAATTTAGAGTGACTTGGTTCACTCACCACTAGAGGGCAAGATTTTACAACTCGTGTAAAGGATGCTGCTCCTGTGGCAATTCTACTAATAATGTACCACTACTGCTGCTACTATTACAATATACCGTATACCAGCCATTCCCAAAGTCCGAGACAACACCTTATTGTTCCGAAATTCTCTCGTGGCCCCCGATAATAATAATTTACTCTATTCAAAAGGAATTTGTTAACAGCTAAAATTACATATAAAACGCAACAGCTATGTACTGGTTTAAAGTAGTACATTATAGCAAATAAATGTAATTTTTCCATTTAAAATATTATGTTTTTCAATGTACTTGTTTTCTTGACAACCTTTGGGGGCTCCTTGGGGGGCCTCAGAGGCCCTGCGGACCCCACTTTGGGAACCACTGCTGTATACAGTTCCGGACAAAAGTTTTGACACTCTTTTTCAGCTTTTCTTTATTTTCAACACTATTCTTATTGAATTCTTCATATGTATGAAAAAATGGGATTATGTAGGAAACAAAAAGGATGAAATAACTAAATAATATGTTTCATTTTTGAAGTTCTTCAACATTGTCACACTTTATTTTTGGCATTTTCTCAATGAGATTCATAATGTCATGATCTGAAATGATTTAACAGTTACACCATTTCTGTTGACGACATCGCGAAGCCCATTGAGAAAAAGTCCAAAGAGCAAAGCAGTAATCAAAGCAAGAGGCGGAGAGGCGGAGAATTTATTTCAACTTTTTTGTTGAAAACATCATTCCATGTGTGTCCATTCATAAATCAATGCCTTCAGTGAAAATCTACAATGGTCTTGAAATGAAAGAAAAGCCAATACATAAGAAAAGCGTCCAAACGTTTGACCGTGTTTTTCAAAATACCAACCTTTTCCCCCTCGTCGCCCCTGTCTCCACTCGGGCCAGGCTCCCCCTTGAAACCCTATGGTCCCACAAACAAACACGAGTCAGTCTTACAGCTGCATCCCCGTTCATTCAGTCGCGTACACTATTATTAGAGCTGCCCGTGTCAGACACAGGGCAGTGGTCAAAAACAATGCGCCTTCACTGCTCATCTGGGAAAGAGAGCCTCCCCTTTAACTACTAAGGTATGGACTCACAGGGGCTAATTTACGGCGGTCAGATGAAAACATTATGTAAAATGCAAGCCAAAAAAGCAAATATGAAAAAAAGAGTGTGCTGCATATGAGGCGGTGGAGGGGTACGGATTGTGATCATATTGTATCCGTTCAAAGAGGCATTTCTTGGCCTAATTCAAAATAACTTTACCTTGTCATAGGAACCACCCTCCCTAATTCTCAAAAGCTGCTCTCAACGAGTTCAATAACCTTTATTATACTGTAAAATGAGTATACACAGCCCTGGTGACTGTTTGTCAGCTGTCTATTGTTGTCTGTTGTTCAGACCTGGGTTACGTCTGAGACTCATTGACAGTGGTCTTTGAAGTTGTGGTTTCAAAAGTATTCAAATGTTTGGCATCTTTGGGCACCCTCACTATGTTGGAGAAGCAGGTTTTGATTCTACAACATGCAGCACAAATCTTTACGCAAATCTGTGCCAGCACTGGATAAATGAATAAAGCCGGCGTGTTGCGTGCACTTGTGCTCATTGAACTCACCGGTTCCCCTTTTTCCCCTTCAGGAGGATCGTCCCCCTTAAAACCTCTTTGACCCTGAGGAACAACAGAAAATGATTAAACATAATTGCATCCGGACAGTTATTAGTCCATCAGAAGTCCTGCTCATTGCCCTAAGGCAGGCGCATCATTACGGTTGTTAAAGGCCACATGTTGAAACATATGCAGAAGGAGGGGCGGTTAACACTGAAATGGGTGTGATTAGATTTGGTTTGGGCTCAGATCATAAAGCAGGTTGTCTCATGACCTGAGGATTGGCTGATCGAACCTTGGCTGCCACAGGTGCTATCTAACTTTGTGTTTTGTGGCAAGACAAATTCCCCGTCTGTGTGAATGCAAAGTGTGAGTGAGGGGTTAGTGATGGGCCTGATGGCACAGATTGGCAGCCTCGCTTCCGTCAGTCTACCCCAGGGCAGCTGTGGCTACAATAGTATGGAGTGAATGAATAATGAATTAACTTTATTGTCATTATAAAATTGTAGAACACAATTGCATAGATTTTGGGTTAGGCCTGAGCCACCACATCTTACTGCGCCACCATTGTGAGGCAAACTGGCTGTGAGTATGTTTTTGGAGGCAGGACAAACTGCAGAACTCGGAGGAAACCTACACGACAATCAGGTCTCACAGCTTGACATCCTCCATGCTGAAAAAAATGGACTCCCGAGTCCCGATGAAGCTACCAAGGGTAGCTGGGGTCCTTCCCATCACCACACTTGTGTGGCTTACCTGATACCTCCTTGTTTACCACGTTTTTGTTTCCTGTAGCGCATCTTGAGACGCCTCCACTGTGCTGCAGGTGTGGGACTCTTGGTGCCTCTTCAGTGTTTCAGAAGAAGAAATGTGTGGATTTGTAGGTTTCAAAAACCGCTCAAATACCTTTGGATCATCAGCTCGATGTTTGTAATTGTTGTTATCTGTTGTTTGTTTCAATAATGACGATAGTATAGCGCTATGAGACGCTTGTCAACTCAGGCTTGTAAGGTGCAGTGTAAAAGTGTAAGCCATTATAATAATTATCATGGTTTGGCCATGAATCCACAATTTCACTCCGGTCTGGAACCAGTTTGAAAGTGCTTTTACTGTTTCATTTAGGACCCGTTCAGAAAGCATTTCTGACCGGGGGGTAATGTCGCATGCTTTATTCTCACTCAATGTTGCGAGTTTGATTCACAGTTTGCTGAAAATCTCTTATTGCTCCTCAGACCATTTTACACCACCTGCAGTATATATATATATATATATATATATATATTTATTTATTTGGTCGGGACAGTGCATGTTAATGAACATACATGGGTCTCATGCATGTAAACAAGCCACACCGGATTGTAGCCTTGGGCTAATTTGCATCTGTCGTCCTCCATGCGCACTCTCAAACACACACTCATTCATCCTGGCCTATTGTACATGTTTTTAGTGGTAGGGGAAACCGGAGTACCCGGAGGAAACCTACGCAGACACGGGGAGTACATGCAAACTCCACACAGAAAGGCGAGGATGGGAATCGTACCCCGGACCTTCTAGCTGTGAAGCACGAGCGCTAACCGCTGTACTACCGTGCCGCCAGTAATGTCCAATAAAGCCCCAAAGCAAAGAACTCTCACCTTCAGTCCAGGTAAACCGGGTGGACCACGCCTCCCATCAAGACCCGGGTACCCATCACTGCCCCAGCGACCCGCCCGGCCCAGGACGCCTTTAGGCCCCAGATGACCCTGAAAGACGTGAACCATCAATGCAGCGTACTCATAGCGTATTTAACTTAAATACTTTAGTGCGTTTCTGGTTCAAATATTCACCATGTCCCCTCTTTGTCCAGGCATCCCTCTGTTTCCAGGTTCTCCAGGAAGACCCTAAAAACAGTTCACTGTTATTAGAGGTCACTGTCAGGTTAAACTGCGGCTGACCACTGCTCCTGACAGGTTATCCCAGCGGCATTGAAAGATGGCTTAAATGCAGAGGACCGATTTCCCAACAGGGACTACAAAGCAAACATCAATCTTCACTGTTTTACAACACACATTTGCTGTAATCAAAGCTAAAGGCGTCCAACCAAATACTAGAGCGTGAGACCTTTTTTATTGTAGCGACCTATTTGTGGAAAATAGACGTACATGAACTATCTGTACTATACACTCTGAGAAACTTACAGGGAGACCAGGTTTGCCCGTTTGTCCGAGAGGTCCAGGTGGGCCGGGCATCACCTGTGAGAACAAAAACGGCTACTGAGAGACTGAAAGATACCGATTCAAGGAAACTGTCAAATCTGAACCACTCACAGGCCAGCCAACACGCAGCATCTGGTAGAACGGAGATCTCTGGAAAAGATCAATACAAAATTTACTTCCAAAAATCTCCGAGTTTAATGTTTAAAAAGTTCAAAGCAATAATGTTTTCATCACCAAACCTTATCTGTATTAAAGTGTTCTGCATCGGTAGCATTCTGGACCTAAATCATCTCGTTCTCTCAGAAATACTTGACCCATATTTGACTGTGTCTGAGCTCCGTCGGCAGCTGCTCTGCGCTAAACTCACTCCAGGAGCACACCTTATTTTTTTTTTAAGTAATAAATGCTAGGACAAAAGAAGCACTCAAAGGCTGTCAACCATAAAAGTTATTTTTGGGTTTTATGAGGTCTAACGCAAAATACGACTTTCTGACAAGACAATTATTTTGTACAGAATAGTGAATAGATAGGAGGCAAAAGAAGACTTTAATACGAGGGTTTTGCAGAATGGTATTACTAACGTGAGGGCAACAGTGTCTTTGTGTCCTTGAGCAAGACACTTCACGTTGCCTGTATGAATGTGTGACAGACACGCTCCACTGATTGAGCGAACGCACGGTGACTTAGAGATTAGTGACCTCACAGGAACTAGGTCCCAGAAGTGCGCTGTTCTACGCTGTTCTTCCTCAGAGTGAGCACACAGAAGGTTTCCCTCATCGACCTAAAACATAGACAAAGGGAAAATCTTCCAGCTATTCCTGATCATGACTCAAATTTTGTCGATGGGTCTCCGGGCAAGACACTGTGATTGGCTTCTGCTCCTGACAGATTCTTTAATACAACTCTAGATAGGACATCGCCATAGTAACACTTTGATTGGAACGAAAGCTCTGGCGGCCATATTGTGATTGTCCTTTTAATCAGAGTGCAATGTAAACCAACAGGAAACCACTTATTTCTGTATGCTTTTATAGAGGACATTCTGCTAATTTGATGACTTCTTAAAAAATATTACCTGAGCTTATGCGTTATGTTGTTGTTTTTTTTTAACAGTAGCAGAGTATTTGTGATTATAATTGGCTTGTAAACACGTATACAGCAGGAGGAAAAAGCATGTGAACGGTTTGGAATTTCTCACATTTCTGCCTAAATTGGTCACTAAATGTGGTCTGATCTTCATCAAAATCATAAGAATGAATAAACAGTGTCTGCTTAAACTAATACCACCCAAACATTTACATTTTATCCATAACAGCTGCTGACCTTGACTGGGGATGTGGTCGGGCGGTGGAAGGAGTACTTCGAGGATCTCCTCAATCCCACCGTTACGTCTTCCGATGAGGAAGCAGAGGCTGGGGACTCGAAGGGGGGCTCGCCCATCACCCAGGCTGAAGTTACCGAGGTGGTTAGAAAGCTCCTCGGTGAAAGGGCCCCGGGGGTGGATGAGATTTGTCCCGAGTACCTTAAGTCTCTGGATGTTGTAGGACTGTCTTGGCAGACACGTCTCTGCGACATCGCGTGGCGGTCGGGACAGTGCCCCTGGATTGACAGACTGGGGTGGTGGTCCCTCTCTTTAAGAAGGGGGATCGGAGAGTGTGCTCCAATTATAGAGGGATCTCAGCCTCCCCGGTAAGGTCTACTCCAGGGTGCTGGAGAGGAGGATCCGGCCGATAGTCGAACCTTGGATCCAGGAGGAGCCATATGGTTTTCGTCCTGGACCAGCTCTATACCCTTCATCGGGTACTCGAGGGTTTGTGGGAGTTCGCCCAACCAGTCCACATGTGCTTTGTGGATCTGGAGAAAGCGTTCGACCGTGTCCCTCGTGGTGCCCTGTGGGGAGCCTCCAGGAGTATGGGGTCCGGGGCCCTCTACTAAGGGCTGTCCGTTCCCTGTATGACCGCAGCAGGAGCTTAGTTCGCATTGCCGGCAGTAAGTCAGACCTGCGTGTTGGACTCCGCCAGAGCTGCCTTTTGTCACCGGTTCTGTTCATTACTTTTATGGACAGAATTTCTGGGCGCAGCCAGGGGCCGGAGGGTGTCCTGTTTGGGAACCTCAGGATCTCATCCCTGCTGTTTGCAGACAATGTTGTTCTGTTGGATTCATCAAATCAGGACCTTCAGCGCGCACTGAGGTGGTTTGCAGCCGAGTGTGAAGCGGCCGGGATGAGGATCAACACCTCCAAATCTGAGGCCATGGTTCTCCACCGGAAAAAGGTGGCTTCCCCGCTTCAGGTCGGTGGGGAGTCCTTGCCCCAAGTGGAGGAGTTCAAGTATCTCGACGTCCAGTTCACGAGTGAGGGACGGATGGAGCGTGAGATCGATAGACGGATCGGTGCGGCGTCAGCAGTGATGCGGTCGCTGTATCGGACTGTTGTGGTGAAGAGGGAGCTGAGTCAGGGGGCAAAGCTCTCGATTTACTGATCGATCTACGTTCCCACCCTCACCTATGGTCATGAGATCTGGGTAAAGACTGAAAGGACAAGATCGCGAATACAAGCGGCTGAAATTAGTTTCCTTCGCAGGGTGGCTGGGCGCACGTCGAAAGGAGCCAGCTGTTTCGGATGCCTCCTGGTCGCCTCCCTCGGGAGGGGCTCCAGGCATGTCCTATTGGGAGGAGGCCTTGTGGAAGGCCCAGGACACGCTGGTGGGACTATGTCTCCGAGCTGGCCTGGTGTCGTCTCGGGGTCCCCCCAGAACAGCTGGACGAGGTGTGCGTGGATCGGGAAGTCTGGGCATCTCTGCTCAGACTGCTGCCCCCGTGACCCGGGCCCGGATAAAGCGGAAGACAATGGATGGATGGATGGATGGCATTTGGATGCTCCACAGCACTACTGGAAAAATATTCAGAGAACTGATGGACCCAAAATGTATTAGTTTGGGCAGAACACACGTCACGTGTGGAGGAAAAATTTAACAGCTCAGCAACATCAAAACCCTATGTTCATTTTGAAGTATGGAGCAGGGAGAATCATGGTGTGGGGCTGTTTTGTTGCCTCAAGGACTGGACAACATGATATCATCAATATCAATAGAAAAATGTATTCCCGTTAATTCAATTCAAGTTTATCAAGATATTTTGCAGAAAGACATGAGACATTCACAACATACGTGGAATAAGTAAGTGATCCCTTGTATTAAATAGCTGGCTGATCCTTTTTTTGCATCAATAACTGCTTTCCAGTAGTTGCAGATTAGACGTTCATAACATCAGGATCAATCTTGGACCATTCCTCTCATTCAAAACTGTAGCAATTCAGCGAGATTTTAGGGGTTCACTTACTTTTTCCTCCCTGTCCTGGGAATGTTTATGTGTTCTGGCCAATAAAGATATGATCAAATGTAAATGTTTTAGTAGTATTAGTTTAAGCAGACACTGTTTATTCATTCTTATGATTTTAATGAAGATCAGACCATATTTTATGACCAATTTTGGGCAGAAATGTGAAAAATTCACATACTTTTTCCTTCCACTGTATTTACATTTGTTAAAAGTAAATTTCTACAAATACATACATATTCCATCAGTAATCCATAGTTATTACACATTGGTACATAGCATGGGGGCCAGATGATTTATGCTGGAGATGGTCAGATGCTGCCTACTCCTGCTTTAAAGTTTACTCCCCTGCTGCGCCTCACTAGCTGCTTACTCCCGGTCGTGTTAATGTTGGCTGTCAGTCTGCAGTGGTCTCATTGAAGTTCGTCCTGTGTTGTAAAGTGACGCTCAGACAGGCACCGCGGCCCGGGACCTCCCTGACTCTGCAGCCTGTGTGGACCAGGCCTCACAGCCTAACACTGTGCTCCGACTGGGCAGCAACACAGGGCTCTTTCACGGCCAACGGGACCCGCCTGGAAGAGCCGAGTCTAGGGACCAACCAGGGCTGAGTCTGGACCCGCTCCAAGGTGTACAGTGGGGCAAGACACACGAGCTGTGATCTTTTGTATTGTTTCTGTTCATTTGAATTCTTTATTGTTTCATTTTTTATGAAATACTGTTCAACTTACTGTATTGCTACTATTGTGTTAATTCTATTCTTGGAAAGAAGATGTATACTATTGGATTGTTAGGCCATTATAAATACTTTTTGACACCAAACACTGACGAATTATGTACAAAAGTATCTAGCACATAGGGAAATAAAGCCGTTTAAACGAGGCTAAAAACAATGAATTGTTCGAAGACATGCATTGCAACTATCCAAACTTCCCTGTCCAAAATCTGCCATTCCATTAGTTTTTGTTGTTGTTTTAGTTTGATGTTTATTGTCCAACTTGAGACACAATTCCACATAGAGGAGATGCTAGAATAAAGATTTTTTTATTGGTTTATACTTGGGAATTGATATTCACACGGGTCAAAAACATGTATTTATATATTTTCAAGTGTGTTGTTTGGGGGCTACCAAAAAACGGGGAACAAAGACTGAGTAAAACTGGGACAAATCAATGGTTTTGGAGAAACTGATTGGGATATGGGACACAGGACTCAAAACTGGGACAATGCTGGGTAAATTGGGACATCTGATAATAATTACTGTCATCTCTTTTTTATCAATATGAGTATTTAGTGAGTATGAAGGCTGTTTGAGTATTAAAATGACCAGAATTAGTCCGGTAAGTGAAGCGGACTGGATTTTTAAAGCACAGAGGAGCACCATCTAACATAAGCAGGTGTTGTAAGTTCTCGAGAGGGAGATAACCTCAGGTGCAGTATGTTTTTGATGAGAGAACATACAGTAACGTGTTAAAAAGATTTTTTTAAATGTAAGCTTAGCTGAGCCCCCCTAACCTAAATAGCTGCATATTTATCGTTTATAACACTTCTTCACGCAGCACTTTGGAGACTGTCTTGTTTACAATATGCATTACATAAATAAAGTAAATTGAGTCGGAGCACAGACTGGACCCTGGAGCCTTGGTGTGTGATGCTGTCAGCGCGCTGCGGCCAGGGCACTCAGACCGGCCCCAAACAGAGTCCGATTCTACCCGTGTGGTCACTGTCTGCACACTCAGCGCTTCTCCTGTTTGTGTAAATAGAAAACTGCAAATCCAATCGCGAGCAGTCACAGGGCAGACCAGACGACAATCCTGTGCCAAACCCAAACTCGGTTAAATGGGGAAGCTTGTTGCACGTCTTCAAAACGTGTCATTCTGCTTTTGTGACGACAGGGAAAAATATTCATTTTCAGCGTAAAATTAGCAAAAACTTTGAACTTTTCAATATCTTTCCCAAAAGAACAGTTTGTCATACCAACATTGAGTTATATAAAGAAAACATATAGGTCAACCTCTACATAGCATTGTTTTTCTGTGATTATGACCTTTTTATAATTGTGATATTGAAGAGATCACCTTAAAAGCAACCCAGTCTTCCTCAGTGTTCCTCCAGAGGAACAGAGAAGGCAGTCCCGGGACTCCCTGAGGTCCATGTTCCCCGCGCTGCCCGTCCAGACCAGGCGGACCGTACGAGCCCTAAAGATGAAACAAAGACAAAGATGTTAAAATATTCTTGTCTGTCCCTCAACCATTACTCATTTATACAGTGCTGAAGTTTGGGGAAGATCGAACTTGACCGGTTCATTAATGCTGTGGGACATTGGTAAAGCACAACGTAGACGGTTCAGATTTGTCACCAACACATTCTTTATCACTTTCTACAGCCCTCATCCTCTAAGCTGTGCCGAAACTTCTCAAGAACATCACGGGATCAGGGCTGACTGACAGAGACACAGCTTCCATTCTGCGCCAATAGACTCTCCAGACCGCCATGCACTCATTTGTATGTTTGCATTCATTCGTAACTAGGGATGACACGAAATTTTCGGAGTCACGATTATTATGAGGTGGAAACATTTCAAATTTACGATAGAAAGAAGAAAATACAGAGAATTTCTCAAATCCTTTACTGTACTGTCTAAATGTTCCCAAAGAAGAAACAAGACATGCAATATTTAATATTTTATATTTAGCGGTTAGCGCTCGAGCTTTACTGTTAGAAGGTCCCAGATTTGATTCCCACCTGGACGGGGCCTTTCTGTGTGGAGTTTGCATGCTCTCCCCGTGCCTGCGTAGGTTTCCTCCGGGTACTCCAGTTTCCCCTACCACTAAAAACATGTACAATAGGCCAGGATAAATGAGAGTGTGTTTGAGAGTGAAATTGGGGGACGATGGATGGAAATTAGCCCAAGGCTGCAATCCGGTGTGGCGTGTTTACATGCCACACCGTCCCATGTGTTTCATTAACATGCACTGTCCTGACCAAATAAACCAATAAATAACTATGTCTGTGTAGGCTCTTAGTCGTGTTCATCTTCAATGAAGGTTCTTGAGTCATCTCTCGACCTCCAAAATGTGTAGGTGTGTCGCTGACGAAGCCTTTTGGATGAGAGGCGAAACGTTCTACACTTCAACTACAGAGTACAGACGATGACTCAAGAACCTTCACTGAACAATAAATAAATTGACAACCCATTGAACAGTCACCCTGTTATCTTTTACCTTTATGTTCATTTTTAAATAATAAATAGGCAATAGAATACTATTAATAGCCATGTCTTAAGGAAGTAAATTGGTGTGAATGTTTTCAAAGATCTTCTATAATAAGATATTCCTCTGATCTGAGTCTCATGAATTCACAATAATTACAAACGAGCTCCTAAACAAATGAATGAGCCTATAGGCTGATTACCATGATACGGCACAGTTTCACTTTTGTTTTCACTGTGACATAAACGCAGCGCTGCACATGGTTCTTTTGGGACTCTTCCTTTGGCAACGTCACGCAATTATCATGAAATGGATAAGATTTGCTCTGCACATTGGATTACTGAACCTGCAGTACTTCTTTGTCTTACATTTTAACTTATTTCATGTGGAGATGTGAGGCCTGTGGGATCATTTCAAACACTTCAAAGACAATCGCAGTTTGATTCATTTTGGAGACTGATCTCTTTAAATAAGTTTATGTCGGCTTAAAGGGACTATACAAAGTTTAAAATGTTTAAAACTAAGTATTTTCATCCCCTACACGTTCCAGCCATGTCCTTATGTGTAGAATGAGCCCAGTCTTAGTCACCACGACTGCCTCTAAAATCCTGCACTGTCACTTAAAAAGTTGTTACTTCGGGTCCGAAGTGCCGTCATGCACGAGCATAGAGACTGCAGTTACGCATAAGACCTGAGGTGGCAGTAGTGAACATAAAATGACTTGCATCTAGTCTCTTTAACTGTGTGAATAAACAGGTTTGACAGTAAAACAGTTTTTGGCTTTACGCCGTGTTTGTCCCTGTCTGCAGGGAAAAGGAAACTGAAAATGTGTCTGTGCTGTTTAAGTCGAGTGTGATTCATTTTGCATTTATGCTATCACTTATAAAGAGTCTAAAGGACTTACCTTGTCGCCTTTTAGTCCGACTGGCCCTTGTATCCCAGGACATCCCTAAAAATAAAACAATAGTTGCTGTAATTAGCACTGACCATCAACATCAAGACTACTTTTATTGGCAGCTATTATAAAACAAACTTTCCGACTTCATCTGCTTCTGAGGAAAAGGCCTCTGTGGTCATGCCCAACCCTTATTGGCTCAACGTGTTTGGAAAAAAATTAACTCTCTGGTCTATAATTTTGGTTAAATAAAACCGTGTATAAATGTACCATGTCAGATATTGCCACAATTTGCCAAGACTAACCCTGATAATTATGAAAGGTTATTTAAAAAAGGTACAATCGTCCTCTTGTTCACAGTATTTCCTGAACGTCGAGTCGTCTAAATGAGTAATTACAATTTGAGAAGGCACTTCTTGTTTAAGACGTTTGTATATTTTTTTAATATTGACTTTATGTAATTGACCACTGCCTGACATTTCATCAGTGCTTAACTTTAGCAGTACTTATTATGTCTTATTATGTACATTGCACCACACTTTCTGTTTGTTAAAAGAAGTTAGGCTCATGACAGACACTGTTTACAGACACATGTATCTAAAGTAGCACCAACGTCCTGATTGGAATGGTGTCCTAGCAACAAGATTCTACTCTACAGTTGTCTGTTTTCATTTATTTTTGTCAAGGGTGCAGGGTTGCCAGGTCTAAGCAGCCAAACCCGCCCAAAAACCCCATGGACATACAGCGCAACCGTTAATTTCCAGTGTATTTTGCTAAATTATAGCCTACAGAGTCCCAACGTTTCCCTGATTAAGTGAATCCGACATGTCCTCTCTATTGTACAGAGAGAGTAGACCTTAAGATGGAAATACACCAACCAAACGCCCTGTCGCTTTTGGGGGCAGCAGAGCAGCTGTTAGACACTGGATAGGGGGGTTTTGTCATTGAAATTGGGAATTTGATATATATCAAAGTTGCAAATTTACATGGAAAACAGCTCTGCCAAAATCTATGGACAGTACTTTTCACCCGCGGCACAAAAACGCCACAAGGGAGAAATATAAGAAAAGACCAAAGAATGTGGTCAACATATCTGCTGTACATCATCCACACATTTTAAAGTTGCTTCTCTAAGTGAACATGGATTAATAAAGACCCACTTGTTTGCCCTGTTGTCCCATAAAACCGGGAGGTCCTTGGTGAATTCTGTAAAGTCTGTGGTCCGTTCCATAGACAATATTCCCACCGTCCAGCACCGATGTCCCTGAGGCTAAATCCTGATGTATCAATGTGACATTATCCGTCTCTATGTGAGGTAAAAGTGTCAGTGACTTCTCAGTGTCATTCGAGACTTGAAAATGGTGCAAATCCAGACCCAGTCCTGAGGACAAATCCAGTCCTTGGTCCTCGGCATCTTGATGAGAAGTTTTTTCAGCATGACTTTGCTGCAGGTCATTCTGGAAACAAAAGAGAAACCGTGTTATTCGCAATATACAGGTATGCTAATGTATAAGGGGGCCAAGACTTCAGCTCAATGTTGGAGTAATGGCCCTTATTTATCATAAACCTTGGCACAATTTACCCAAAAGTTTTGCTGTCAAAAGAAGCACATTCAAAACACTCATTTGGGCAGCAGTGGCTCAGATGGTAGAAAAGCAGAGGAAACTTTATTGATATAGCACCTTTCACAGAAAGGTTCTTTGCTTCACAAAGAACAACTAAATTAAAAACAACTAAGTAGTACACAAAGTAAAATACAAACAGTCAGCCTTGTCGACTAAAAGCTCTTCTGAGCAGGAACGTTTTCAGCTGCTTTTTAAACTAATCAACAGAGACGGCCACACGTAACAACCGAGGAAGGTCATTCCACAGTTTAGGAGCAACGGCTTCAAAAGACAAGTCTCTGGTTTTAAAGCGGTTCACTGGGATAGTGAGGAGGTTCTGGCCAGCGGCTTTCCTACAACAGGAAGGTTATCGGTTCATATGAGATCTCGCTCTAGCCAGTTCATTGTGTCCCTGTGTCCAAAGTGTGCATCATCATCTCATTAATTTATTTCATTGGCATCACCTGAAGTTTAGGAACCAATGTAAACAACAGACATAACTTATAGTAGATATGTTTTTAGACGCTTGACCATTTCAGAAAAATATCCAAAATGGCTCAGATCGACTCCTTTTTTGTTCTGGCCTATTCACGAGAAACACTGTCCTTTGAAATGAGGAAGCCTTACCCTACTTGCAGAAATGAAACTGTCTGCATGTGGGTCAGCTGACGTCACGTGTCATCTTTGGGTAAACTGTTCATTAAAGCCTCTTTATTTGTATCTGTGCGGCCCCTCTGCCCCACACCGAGGTCAGGCTCTGGGCTTCAGTCAGAGCTGCACTGTCTGCGCTGCCAAAATCATCATCTGCAAAGAGCCACGGCGTCAGCAGCAAAACCTCTTTAACCCTGCAGAGATGGACCTTTTATCAGAGAATAGTGTTTAGAAGAGCGTGCATTCACTCGACACTGGAAAACAGCCAGGAAATGTATATGCTACTTTTCACCATCGCCGTCATCAAACCCCAATCTTTTATCTACTTACAGTTGTGCAAATTTACTATAGCAAATAAAAATCTAGCAAATATTTCTCAAAAAAATCGCTCCCTTGGCACTGAATCATTCCAATTGACAACTTTAGGGGAAAGGATGATACATGCAGTGGTAAATCAGGAGTAGTGGTGGTCAAAGTACTTGATTTCTGGTCAAATATTTCTCCAATTAAAGTTGCTCCGTCAAATTATTACTAAGTGAAAGCACTGAAATATACGGTGAAAATACTTAAGTATTTAAAGTAGAAAGTACAAATCCATTTTAAATGACTGTTAGGAAAAATAATTTTTCAAAAACACGAAAATTGTGCCCGACTTCACCCTCTGCACGGCAACACCACAGGGACAAACTTTCCTTCTCGGTGTGAGTCATTGACAGTACATACACAGTGCCACCTACTGTTCTGGAGTGTACATTATTGGCTTTTAAAATGACCAAAAGTTCAATCTTGCCAAGGATGCCAAATTGGCGAGGACCGGCACTGAGTTCTCTCAACAAAAATAATACGGATCCTCAAAAACTCTACTACTACTAATTTAGGGCACGTGCCCTGATGAAGATTCGTTTGAGTTGAAACGCGTTAATGAACAAGCCACACTGGATTGTAGCCTTGGGCTAATTTCTATCCATCGTCCCCCATGTGCACTCTCAAACACACTCTCATTCATCCTGGCCTATTGTACATGTTTTTAGTGGTAGGGGAAACCGGAGTACCCGGAGGAAACCTACGCAGGCACGGGGAGAACATGCAAACTCCACGCAGAAATGCCCCAGCCTTGGTGGGAATCTAGGTGTGAAGCACCAGCTCTAACCGCTGCACTACTGTACTACCGTACTGATCTGGAGCCACAGTTCGTAGACATCATACATGAGAATTTGATTGATTACAAGAGCTAAGACGTATCGCCTGCAGCTAAGCTAAACATCCTCAACTCTTATCCACTCAGTTCAGTTGACTATTTAAAGCTTCATTATGAAACTATGACTCAGCATTCACCCACTAACCTAAAGGTTGCCGTTTCATTCCTATTCCAGTGAAAGCACACTGACAACAGTATCCCTGGGCAGGACACCAGTGTCGATTTTGACAACATTTAAATTTAGTTTTAGTCTAATATTAATCGACAAAATTAATACTGCAGGACACTTGACTGTGTTTCGCAAATGTTCTTTAGCATTAGCACTAGCCGCTCCATCGTCTTACCAAAACCTTTGCCACGTACATTTACATTAAATATAAAAGTATTTGCTAAGGCTTATTTGGTAGTCATGCCTTTACACAGTATTATCAATGGCCCATTCATCTTGCCTGTAAAGCCACTGCTGACTTTACCGTGCCTTTGAACCTGAGGGCTCTCCATAATCCCCCGGACGGTGATACTGTACTATGTGGCATTAATAGAGACATAATGGGGGCCCATATTTCCCCCGTGCAGATCGGAACAAAGCTCCTTTCTCCCGCACAAGCAGCCATTGTGGCAGCAGCTCTGCAGTCAGCCGACACTTGATCTCTGCACACCTGAGCCTGTTTGTCCTGCTAATCTGACCACTGCTCATCACTTCACAGACATGGGCGCTGGAAAAATGAATCAGTAATGTAAGCATATAACATGTACTGACACAAGGTTATGTGGATAGAACAGATGTCATTATTAAAACCCTCATTGTCATTACACTCGTCACTGTCCACTCTGTGTGCCTCATATGATTTAGGATGTGCAGACAGTATAAAAAAACAGCATGTACAGGACAACGACAATCTGTCATTTTGTTGGAGATAAACATGTTTATGGAATGCATTTGAAATTGCAGTTCTTGATTGGGATCATCCGCATTTCTCGCAACAATGAGGATTTGCTATACTTTAGCCTGAATTAAAGCAGACGGCAAGTTTCCAAAGGTTACAACCCAAATGCCAGTCAGTCTGACATTGAGTGAATTATTTGGAAAAATGCAAATGACTGCCAGTAACTGAGTTTGGGAGAGTCACCAAAACCAATCTGTGCATGTAGCCTCAACATAGCCTTGTAGACTGCCATTACTCACTCCTCCCCATTTACATTCATTACTCCATCCGAGGGAGGATCCATGCTCAGTCTCCTCCGACTGAGCATGTTCCAAGCAAGTACAAAAAGTTTGAAACCCCGCCCCCAATCAAAGATCAAAGCTAAATCTTTAAAAGTAAATACAACAAAAAAACAGCGTGGTTAAAACGTTTTCACTCTCCTCAGAGTTTCCACGAGAGGAAACTGTATTTTTTTAGAAACAAATTTAAATCTTTGAAGTCAGGCTTTTAAGTTGTTTTTGACACGTGTAAAGTACCCATTGGTTTCCATGCTATAGCAAACCCTATGGAGTCGCCCCTGGCCACTAGGGGGCAGTATCACAACAATGTCCTCGCCCATTTGACCTCAAATAAGACTGTAAGGCACTGTTGGAAATATTATATTGTGTCATGTTTTAGTGGACCTCTCCTGTTCTGGCAAACTATTTATTGTATAAAAGTGTGACGCTATTGCAGGATTGTCGTTTTTTAATACGAGGCTTGTGTCAGAATAAAAGCATATCACGGTATACAACAAAACAGTATATCGTTTTTATAGTTTAGGCATTATTAAAATATTATATCAGAGGTCATCAATGCAATATAATGGCTTTTTTATTTGTAACCAATATTATTTGTATCAGGCATTAACAGCTTTAACAAGGCAAGGCAAGTTTATTTGTAGAGCACAATTTATGCACAAGGCAATTCAAAGTGCTTACAGTTGCATAAAATTACAAGAAAACAGATTAAATCAATCAATAAAACATCAACATGAAGTTAATCAATTACAGTAAAAGGCAAGAGTGCAGATAAAATACTTTCAGTTTTCATATGCTCGGGTAAAAAGAGCTGTTTTCAGCCTGGATTTGAACATTGTCAGAGTTGAGGCCTGTGTCACATCCTCATGAAGACTGTTCCAGATTTTAGCTGCATGAAACTGAAACACAGCTTCACCGTGTTTATTATTGACTCTGGGAACCACCAGGAGACCCCTCCCTGAAGTTCTCAGGGCCCGAGATGGTTCATACGGCTCTAACATGTCAGAGATGTACTTTGGTGCTAAACCATGAAACGACTTGTACACAAGCAGAGCTGTTTTAAATTCTATTCTCTGAGTGACAGGAAGCCAGTGCAGAGACAGGAGCACTGGACTAATATAGTCGTATTTCCTGGTTCTTGTCAGGACTTGAGCAGCAGCGTTCTGGATGTTCTGCAGCTGTCTAACACTGAGAAGGCCGTTACAGTAGTCTAACCTGCTGGAGACAAATGCATGGATGAGCAACACATTGTTGCTGTTTATCAGCTGACCCAATGGAAGCATGTACAAGTTGAATAAGAGGGGGCCCAAGATTGACCCCTGGGGGACTCCACAGGTCATGGAAGTTTTGTCTGAGACACAGTTGCAATCTTCGACAAAATACGTCCTGTCCTCGAGATAGGACTTGAACCAGTTTAGAGCAATACCAGAGATTCCCACCCAGTTTTCTAACCTGTGAAGTAAGATCCCGTGGTCCACTGTGTCACTGTGTCCTAAGAATGGTAGGTTTGATATGGGCCGGTAGTTGTTCAGTATCTTGGGATCAAGGCTGCTCTTCTTTAGAAGAGGCTTGATGACCGCGGTTTTCAAAGCCTTTGGAAATGCTCCCGTCTCAAATGAGATGTTAACTAACTGATCAAGTTGTGGTAACAAGCTGGTCAGCACAGATTTCGGAAATCTAGTGGGTAATTCATCAAGGCAGCATGTACATGAACTCAGACCGATTGTTTTGTCAGTAACAGGTGTGAAATGTGTCAGCTCAAGGTGTTTATCTGGTGGCAGGGTTGCCATTTGTGTTGTGGAAATTATGGCATTTTTAATGCCTTGGACTTGGTCATAAAAAAATAACTCATTGCACATAGATGTAGAGATTAGTTCTAAGGGCAGTGAAACTGGGGGGTTAGTTAATCTGTTTACTGTGGAATTCAGAACACGAGAACAAAGGTCCGAGTGGTTGAAGTCGAATCAGAGCTGCAAGAATGTATATTATGTGTTTAGTTTAAGTGTCTAAAAGCCAAAAAAACAAGCAAATAAAGTTTCTCAGCCTTAATTCACCTTCATGTAATGATTCAGATTCTGATGTACAGTAGTGTTCACTGACATACTGTGGTGTTGACTGAAGAAAATTAGCCATGTGCATCCACATCCAACCACAAGATGTCCTTCCAGCCAAAAGCGTGTGTTTTATTGTCTGACACCTAAGCCTCTCAAATGAAGACGCAGGCTCTACTTCCTTTGAAGAATGAAGCAACATGCAAATCGCTAGACCCTAAACTGAAGTGTGAAAACAATTATGGACTTTTTAATGTCAGAAAATCATCCTATTCAACTAAAAAATAAATGTCTAATGATAGCAAATAGCGAGAGAGAGAGAGGAGGGGGCACAGCTGGGCAAACATCTTCCATCACATTATGCAGCTTCACCGGTGACAGAGCAGTTCGGGGAGACAGCGGAGACGAGGGTTGAGTTACATAAGAACAAAGGAGCGAACTGACAAGAGCAGCTCAGCAGACAAGATCAATGTCTGACAGTTTACACGGGGCTCCTGCATTGTTATGAGGCAAAGTCCAAAAAAAAAGGTTGAACTAGTGGTCACATATAAGTTAAGTCTTAAAAAACTACCAAAGCACAACTCCTCGGATTGTCAAGTGTTATTTTCCACAGTGTTAAGAGGCTGTCATTAAAAGTACTAGATGCAAGTTGGTCATTTTTATACTCACTACTACCACCTCAGGTCTCTATATTAAGCTCGTGCATGACCGGACCCAAATGAACAACTTTTTGAGTGATTTTAGAGGCAGTTGTGGTGAATTCTACACATTAGGACATGACTGGAACATGTAGGGGGAGAAAAATACATAATATATATATATATATATTTTTTTAACTGCATATAGTCCCTTTTTTGGAACTGTTTTAAATGTAGCTGGAAAACACATGTTTATATGGAGCTAACATTTAAGCCATCGTCTGTCCTGGGTTGTCTTTGTGTTGAGAACGTTTTGCCTCTCACCTCGATTGGCTTCATCAGCAACCAACAATCTTTTAACAGCAGGAGTTGAAATTATATATGTTGCTAATGATATTGAGGCTATTGAACAGGTTTGAGAGTAGCTTCTTAGAATAAATATGAGTGCAATAAATGACAGGGAAACACCTCCTTTCAATAATGACTTTAGATAACTCCTCCAGAGTTATCTTGGGGCACTTGGTTGCATTTCTGACCAGTGCTCTCCTTGTTTGGTCTGTTAGTTTAGGTGGATGCCCGTGTCTTGGTATGTTCACAGTGGTGCTATACTCTTTCCATTTCCGAATGATAGACTGAACAGTGCTTCTCCACAGCTTTATCCCTGACCTCTCTGGTGAGCTCCTTGGCCTTCATGATGTTGTTTAGTGACCAATACACTCTGACCATAGCTCTGAGGCCCTCACCGAACAGCTGGAATTATACTGAGAGTAGATTACACACAGGTAGACTCTATTTAATGGTTAGGGCAAGGTGTGAACTTTCTGCAGTCATTAGGAATGTTATAAAGGCAATTTAATGCACTCAGAAAATGCTGTATAAATACTTATCCACTTTTCACTTTTCTATTTTTTTTTAAAAATATCAGAATCATGTATCATTTAGCTTTCACTTCACAGTGGTTTGTTACTTGTGTGTGACCTTTCAGTAAAAAATTCAAAATAACATCTTTATGTTTATGGTTGTAAACATGACAAAATGTGCAAAAGTTCAAGGTGTATTAGTACTTTCGAGAGGCACTGTATGTCCATTGTACAATTGGATGTACAATATCCCTCTCTCCCTTCGCCTTTTCTGTCAGCGTAGTATTTACTCTCACGGATAATTAATAATAAGAAAAAAAAGCAACTTGCTACGACACCTGCAGTTGCGCGTATGGCCTCTAGGGGCAAGAGTTTCTTAGTACTGCTTTAAAATAAAGTATCTGTCTTACTTGAGTAGAAAAAATAGTAACTCATTCCACTGTGAGTAAATCTTTAAGAGACAAATCATTATTTATTTTTTGTTTGTTTGTTTAATTCATTCTTCACAGTGATTTCTTTGTATATGTTTTTATGGTGTTTTCTTTGAAAATATTACTATTTTCACATTATTTCATGTTTTGCGTCACATAATTTATGTCATTACTAAAACACCAATCAGACTTTTAGGCTCAAACAGTTACTCAGTACTCACACTACAACAGTAAAACTTTCTCCAAGTACTTTTTTACTCTTACTTGAGTAAAAAAGTCTGTTAATTCAAGATCAAGAAGCCACAAGTATAAGCGAAACACTGCATCAAAGAATGATTCAACTTAAAATATATATTAATTGAAGGTAGAACCCCATTTCTTTTTGCTTGATGTATAGACTTTGGAGGCCCCCTGCAATACTTCTGAGGCCCCCAGGGAATCACCGCAATATATGTTCTGCCAAAACAGTAATTACTCAATAGCATAGTTTGCTTGGGTGCTCTGGTGTGACTGCTGTGCCTCTCGCTCTGGGAGGACTAACCACTGTCTGTTGTAAATAATTTCATTCATCATCACATTCACAAGGCCTTCATTTAGAAAAGAAAATATTCAAACTACACCTACAACACCTCCAAGACAACTCAACACTATTAGACACTCTCTTCAACCCAATTCAATTTCATGCAACTACCAGCCCTTTTAGCCTTATGCCCCGTCTGTGTCTTGCAGTCCATACCTCAGTCTGTTTCCCATCTACAGGCCGTCCCACGTGGAGCGGGCTGAGGAGCAGAAAGCAGCCCAGCGCACAGGTTAATGCTATCCACATGACTGCAGCACATCCCAAATGAAGCCGGGGCCATGAGCTGAGTCCACTCACTGTACCCTCCTCCCCCTGGCTCCCTCCGCTGCCCCTCCTCCCCCATGGCAAACTCTGACACACCCCGGCACTCGTGGGACGGCCCGGTGAGGATGGACACTTGACAAGGAGCACACAGGGGATTGAAGACTTTAAAAGGTCTCTGTGTGACTAATTTCAAACATAATTCTGCAGGCTACACTGGCAATTAAATATTTGTGTTTTGCTGTATTTGGGAAAATGTTCAAATCAAATCAAATCAAATCAAACTTTATTTATAGAGCGCTTTTCATACAAAATGTAACACAAAGTGCTTTACAGTGCTTAAAAATCATTAAAAATAATAAAAATCGTCCCCACCAGTAAATATACATAAATAACTACAACCCCACCACCCACCACCCGCACACACAGACACACAGACGTACAGACAGCCCAGCAGTTAAAAGTCTTAAATAAAAATGGACATAGAGTTGAGTACGTAAGGCTGGGTACAGATGGACCGAAAGAGGAAACATCATCCAAGGAGCCGTCTGCACCAGGAGCAGCCCATCGCCCACAGCCACAGAGCGCCAACCCACGCTAATTTAGAAGACTATACAGTAGGGGTGCGTAATACTTGTTCAATTTGTCCTGAAAATTGTGATAACAATAAATTATGTGGGAGCTTGTTTTAAAAAGGCACCACCAACATATAGTTTTTGGATGCCCTGAAGAAGACCACCTCTGGTGGCATTGGCGTGTCCATAAACCTCTTAACCCCCACCTGAACTTATATTCATATTTTCTCCAGTTTGGCTTTACATCCGAATCTGAATCTAAAAGCTTCTTGAAAAAAAAAAAAAAGCATCTAAAATGCAACGAAAAAGTGACAAAAAATGCAACGAAAAGTGACAAAAAGGGACAAAAATGTGACGAAAAGTGACTTTTAAATGTGCTCATTTTAGTTAAGAGGTAAGAGGTATAGTTACAGACTATTTATAGTCAGTGCCTCGGATCCTCTTTCTCTATGTATTGCAGAATAGCACTCTGATCCTTGAAGAGCACCTGCCCGTTGAACCCAGGGACGTACTCAGCTTTCAAGACTTTGTAAAGACATAGTTTTTTTTTCTTTTAAATCTATAATTAAATATCTATTCCGCAAACATTCTAGTTTATACAGTGAGTAAACCACTTTAAAGGTTTAATCGTTTCATTGCAACAATTATAAATCAGTGTCTTGGTTTGGGTGGGGGCGAAACTGTCACCACATCCTGCATCAGGGATTTGAAAATGGTTTCCACAAGTCTTAAGTTGACACTTCTTATCAGCAAACCTCAGCAGGATAAAATATTGGAACCTATGGATGACAGTAATTAAATTGAACTGTCTGAGTGAAGTTTTAGTTTGACAGTGGAGCAAAAGAAAGCCGCACAAACACCTCCTGCTTATATTGGAAACAACGTCAAACAGTAAATTAAGGTAAACATGCATGACGTGACTTCAATTGAGTGTTCTCGAACATTCACGCTATACGGTTGTGTAGTATTAGTATTATACATTTTACAAATACACACTTTTAATATTTTGTCAGTAACCCTAAAATATAAAATGTATGACTGTATGTGGTGGACATGTGTAATTGAATAAAACCTGCTTTTTGCCCCTTGACACAGATTTTTATATGTTATGATCATTTTCAGTACCTCCCCAAATAAATTACTACAACTACAACTGATGTGATTCTGAGCTGGAGGGTGGACAGTCCAAGCCTCGCCCCAAGTCCACTCTATCGTAAATGTCTTTTAGTCTGACACTCAAAAAGATGTTAGATGTTGTCTTAAAGGCGCATTGTGTAACTTTTAATGCAAAAAAAAAAGTTGATTTTAGTGCGTATCTGACACTGACCTTTGGAAGGTTTTCTCTGCTGACCAGAAAACCTACAAAACAATTGCTCCTGGAGCGTTGCAGAGACCACTGTGATGCAAAGTAAAGGCGCCTTGTTAACCACTCAGACAGTCACTGGGTCACTACAAGGTCAAAATGCATTTTTTTTTTTTTTCATTATGCACCTTTAACCTCTTAACCTCTGAACCATTTTCTCCAGTTATTATCCAGGTATCCAGGCATTACCCAAATCTTAAAGCTTCTTTAAAAGAGCGACAAAAATGAGACGTAAATAAAGACAAAAAAGCGACACAAAAAAGTAACAAAAACGCAATAAAAAAGTAACATGGAAACACAACGAGAAAAAAACAAATCTAAGATCCGTTTTGTAGGTCTTAGCTTTCACTGGCCTGTAAGAAGCTTTTAGAATTTGGTTAAGCCAAACTGGAGAAAATGTTTCCGCTTCTAGATCGTAATGTACGTTTCATTTTCCCCGTAGACAACGTTGCCGTCTGCCTTTGACTATGCCTATTGTACATGTTATAGACACGCTTTCCTTATAGAAATGTCGGGAAGCCAACGCTTGTTTAGGACCTGAAACATCTCTCTCTTTTTAAGAAAGTCAAACAATTACAGAACAACCCAAACTATTGTGTCTGTCTTTTTCCACTATCTGTCTTGGTCCCCCTCAGCAACATCAAAGCTTGGGACTATAGATATAATATACGTATCCTTGCGATTGACCCAACCTCAAAGCCGCTGAGGTTATACGTGTCAGGAGCAGTGTGGCGCACGAGGACTACTCCCGAGGTCTTGAGCTAAGTCCCAGAAGTATTAAAGATGTAGGACTATTTTGTGCGAGTTATGTTGAAACCGGGAAACAGAGGCGACCCAGACATTCTGTACTGAGAACGTGGAAACACAGAGGGATTTGGGATTTGAATCTTCTCGACTCATGCATTTCCCTCCTAAGAGCATTTCTATGAGTGAATTTGTCTCTCTGTCATCATTAATAATTTTCGCTCTCGGGGGCGATATTTTAGGAATTTCCTCCACACAGGAGTGGACCGTCAAAGGTCAGGAAGTCAGTGTCATGTTGCAAGACTTAATATTGTCTGAAGTGGATTGTTTTGACGCAGAATAAGCGTTCTGGGCCTTCAAAGTCGTCCCTAATGAAGAAAAGTGTCTCAATAATGCAGAAAGATTCTAGCTTTATTTTTGCCTGTATTAAACCAGTCTGAATTATGACTGAAGCTATAGCAGCTGCTTCTCCTTATGGACAGCTGGACACAGGCCCACACAATGTCTTTGCTCTAATCCACTGCAGGTGATTTTATTTTGGAAAATGTTCCTGAAAATATAGCATATGGACAGAAAGTATGAGCAGTGTGAAAGTCTGGTATTGGGTTTTGGGGTTTCATTTTTACACCAGATCCTGTATTTTATCTATACTGTATAGTAATGAGTGACACAAGGATCAAATGAATAGAGAAATCAGAGCCTTTGATTAATTACTTTGTTAATGAAATTTGCACTGTAATCAATCTGGCTTTGTGACATTTCATCTATGGCATGTTTGAATGAGTTTGTTTGATTGTTGGTGGAAAATTGTCATTTTGCAAAATGTCTTGTTTCAGCTACATCCAAGATCAAGTACATTCGAAGAAATGTAGGCGCGTTTTTACAATTTGTTGTTATTGTTGTAAGAACTGTCCCTCTGAGCTCTGTTGGCTGGTAATGTGTAGTTTATTGTCTTGGGAGCGTCCAGCCCTAGTTCAGTCTGATCCACAGAATTGTGTTGTCTCTGTTGAGGCTTGTGCCGCCGCCGCCCGAGGCCCTCACAGGTCCTCTCAGGTCAGACTGGAGCATTTCTGATTGTCACAGCGGGAAGTTTTACAACCTGCTCTGGGCTCTCAGTAAAACCGGTGCGAGAGCCGGTATCATGACGGCAAAGTTTAGTATTTGTTTAGTACTTCTCACAGAAGGAGAAGTTGCATCGATGAATCGACACATGACCCGAGTTAATGCAGACACACTTCGAGATGTATTAGTTTATTGGTTTATTTGGTTGGGACAGTGCATGTTAATGAACACGCCACACCGGATTGTAGCTTTGGGCTAATTTCCATCCGTCGTCCCCCATGCGCACTTTCAAACACACTCTCATTCATCCTGTTCTATTGTACATGTTTTTAGTGGTAGGGGAAACCCTACCACACAGGGAGGAAACCTACACACACACGGGGAATACATGTAAACTCCACACAGAAAGGCCCCGTCCAGGTGGGAATCAAACCCGGGACCTTCTAGCAGTGAAGCACGAGCTCTAACCACTGCACTACCGTGCCGTCCTAAATTAATTTAGGACATAATGTATAACACCAACATCTGTAAAACCTGTACATTTCTTCTCTCCTTTGGTTCTCATTACTGTAAAACCTACTTGCCTCACATAAGCAACATTTATATTGATAACCACATAAAGGCAACTCAATATATGACATATTCTGACCATTGTATTGCTGTCCTTTAAAGGGAGCATATCGTGCAAAAAATAACTATTGTGTGCTGAGGCTCAGATCTGTATTGTGTGAATTATGTTGTCATAAATTCAAAAGTATCTCTTTATTTTAAATCCCATAAAACATTCACTCAAGCAGCGCCATCAATTTGAATGCGTGCAGTGGGGTAAAAATGAAGGTTTGGGTAAAACGTTATAATGACGTCACCTTATTTAGCCTTAATAAATGATGAGTAAACAATTCATTAGTGAAGTGTAACTAACACTTAACCAATGAACGATGAGAAATTCAAGGATGTGACGAACTTCATTATGAGTTTGACTTGACATTAACTGTAGTAAAGTAGTGATTAAGTGTTAGTTTTAAGTGTTAACTAATTGTTCATGATGAAATAAGTGTTAATGCATCATTTATTAAGGCCAAATAAGGCGAAGTTATAATAAAGTGTTACCGAGGTTTGTATTAGGGCCCGACCGATATGAATTATTTATTATAATATTTGAATTTTATAGATTTCTTTGATTGAAAACAGCATATTTTATTGAAATTAAGCCAAATATCAAAATACAGTATCCAAACTAACATAATTAAACCAGATTATTAAATTAGATTGATAATATTTTGCACCTTAAATTATTATTAGGGCCAGGACTCGATTAAAAAAAATAATCTAATTAATTAGAGGCTTTGTAATTAATTAATCGAAATTAATCGCATATAAATATTTGACCTGAGAACAGTGAGAAGTACGTTTTTTCATAAGGATTTTTAGTATACCATTGAATAATGACTGAATACATGAGCTTAAGCAACAAAATATTGTTTATTTTTGTTCAACCAAGTCCAACAGACCAGTGCAATATTGCCATTAATTGTGCGTCTGCAGGAAAAAAGTAAATTGAAGTGTGGAAAGCAAAGTGTGATTAATTTCGATTAATATTTTTAATCGCACTAAACCTCATGTAATTAATTAATCGCAATTAATCGAAAAAAGTCCCGGCCCTAATTATTATAAATGCTAGATACATTTGGGGGTCGCAGCCTGACAGGTTTGTGAACCCCTGCTCTAACCAAACTTTGAGACACAAACCACTACAACCAAAAATGATCAAGTCTCCATTCGCTGCTCAAGTTATAATATTATGTAAAATATCAATGCCGAGGTGCCCAAATGGTATTTCTACTTTAAGCTGGCAGACTCTCATATTTAAACATGTGGGATTTCAGCTTATGGACAGGCACCTATGATCGGATATTTTGTGTTGAAACTGTAATCCTTGAACTCCCCACCATGTGCTGACCGGCCTTGTTGCATGTTCTTCGCCGTTGCCCCGTGTCTGAACCCCCGGAGCCGACGGTTTGGGTGGAGCCCTGGGTGAGTCCTCGTGTGTCTTTGAGAAAGTCCGACCCGCACACATGAGCTCTCCAGATGTAGACTTTTACAACAGTTACCTCAGCGCAGAGAGCTTTATTATGAACAGACACTTCCAGCTCCTTTGATCCTCTCTGTCACTCTCTCACGTCCACTGAAGCTCGGCACGGGCACCGCTGATCGCTGTGGCCTGAGTGTTAACTTGTCTTGTGCTGGATACAGCAGCGTAGAAAAATGGTCGGACGCATCTCTCCCTATTAGTCAAAGTGTTGAGATTTGTTGATAAGTATCACACGATATTTGGTCATTAGGCTTTGAAGACGATTATGCGATAAATTCTCAACAGTTCTCAACCCATACTGATCCTGATAGAGAACCGTGACCACTGACAAAATACATTTATAATAAGAAGGAATTAATATTAAATGGGGGGAGATAATTTTTTGAGCTTTTAACCCTGTTATTAAGACATTCAGGAAATGACGTTTTCTCTGCATTTTTAAAGTTCATAAAGCATGACTGGACCTGTTTTGGGCCATTCTGCATTCACACTGTGTTCAGTACAGCGTCATAATAATAAATAATAATGCAATGGTTCAATAAAGAGCTTTTCTGGATACTCAAAGACGCTTTACATTGCATTATTCATTCATTCCATACTGGTAAGCTCCTGATGTAGCCACAGCTGTCCTGGGGTAGAATGACATACGCGAGGCTACCCGTCTGTGCCATCGGCCACTCCGACCACCAACCATTCACTCACACACTGCACCCAGGCATCCTGTTGTTCCCATACAGTCTCCCATCCAAGTACCAACCAGGCCCTTCCTGCTTAGTTTTCAAGATCTGACGGGATCGGGCAGTGCAAAGGCGGTATTGTCCTTAAACTGGTGATAAATTGTCCTTTCCACATCACGTGGCTGGGAAAAGTGGTTCTTTTGTGGTGTTTAGTGTGGTTTAAAGGGGGGCTCGCAAACGCTCGCAAGGGAGCGAGCAACAGGATTTTCTGTGTGAATTCTGCTCGGTTAATGGCTGCAGCCAATGTCACTTTTGGGTAAAATCACCCACGCTTTTCCTGCGGCTTTAAAATTCAAACATGATTTATTGCAACTGGGGATTAGTCGCGTCTCTTTGCCGCCCACATTATACAGTTTGAACGCGATTCGAGTCGTGAACTCCCCACACTACGAAACATGATTGTCTGCGACTGCCTTCGACTAGTCACAACTTGGGAAGACTCACCACAAATGAAAATTAGAGCAAAAACTGCACAAAAAAATTGTATATATTGTGTCTTTAGCTTTAATTTCACGAGGTTGAAGACACATATTGTGATTTATTAAAATACAATCAAATTTTGTTGTCTTTATTTAGTCGTAATACTTTTACTCCACAACCCTAGGTCATGATACATCCAAATGTAATGTCTCAGAGAAAGTGAACCTTATAAAACCGTTTAGTTTTTTTTTATTTGTATAAATTCTCTCTATGCTCCCATTCAAACCCTAAAGACACACATACTCAAAAGGCCACACGCTTCGCTGTCACCACTTCCTCTCTCTAATGTGGAAAGTCGTGACATTAAAAGCCGGGAGTGTGCCGTACAGTGGGGGCATGAGACAAATGAATGAATGAATGAGCGTGGGGCCAAACCATTTCCCCAAAGGGTCCATAAACACAGCGGTCATGTCCCTCTGCGCCTGTTCCTTCAAACAGAAGACACTGTGCTGCTGATACAGGCTTTTCCCCAAACCACATAGACGGAACCACCCAGGCTCGTCATCCGGGGACACACAACTACCTCTTTATCAGAGCCAAAGACAAATCAGATAAATGTGTTTCGGTTTCTGTTTAACTCCCTTTATTAGAGCATGCAGCGTTATTTGCTGCCAGAGGAATAAAGGTTGGTGTTTGGACTCTTTTTAAAGGGTTTGGTCTAAAGCTATAATCACATGTACTTATTAAAGCTGCTTTACCAGATTTTTCCCTTTTTCAAAATGTGGAAACAAGAGGCAGAGGAGTTTAAAGTAATAGAGTGAAGAATTCTGTATTATAAATACAAAAACATTTAGCTATTATAGTTTGAAGTTGTATGGTCTGCTGTTGACTACATGGTTATGTTATGTGGTTAGGTGAGTGATTTGGGGCAAGCACGACGCCTGACGCTCCTGCTTTTAAACAGAAAGTAAGAAGGGCCGGCTTGTTTGACTCCTTATGTGATCAAATAGAAGAGCATAAACTCACCCGAGGAGGAAACTCTGGATTAAGCGACACGTCAAAGTAATCATGAGCATCATGAGCCAGCCAGGCGTCAGGAGAAACTCTCTGCAAAGATAAAGAGGAAATAAGCTCAGCAAGCACAACTATTTTTGGCACAGTTTGCTCACTTAAAGGCCCTATACCTGACCTTTTCTAGTAGTGGAATAGAAATAGTTTTGTCCTCCTTCCGTACATTGTAAACAAAGATAATTGTGTGTAAGCCTTTGTATCAATTTCGTGAATTGGCGGGCTAATTTTTGTAGCACTTCTGTGACAGTGACCCGGAAAAGTCACCCTGCAGTTGTGAAACATGATTACAAACTTATCCCTGTAAAGAATTTGTATGTTACAAATGTGTTAGAGAAGTTAAGAGTTTTTACCACAACTGACAATTTAATTTACTCGCGCTCTTTCATTGTTAACAAAAATCTGTGGTTTAATTTTAAAATACAAATGGGTCTATCTATAGCCTGTCCGTCGATGGGAGTGGATCTCTCCTTCTGTGGTTCTCCCCGAGGTTCCTCTTTTGTCCCACTTGTTCCTCACCGTGTAGGAGAGTCTAAGGACGGGGGACGGGTGGCTCCTCACCTCCTGCTCCTGACGCTTATCTGGACATTATGTCTGCCTGAACTTTACATGGTCTTGCTTATTGTTTGGTTTCATTGTTTTAATGTGTGTGCCATCCTTCGAAGCAAATCATGTTGTGATATTATGTGTCGAAAACAATGGATTGAAATGGCTTAATTTTCATTTTTTCAAGTGTTAAATTATTGTACAAATTAAATGTTTCTCATTTCAAGAGAAATATTAAAAGTCTACCTTTCCAGTCCAGTGCTAAATTATATTTTGAAGGTTGATAATAAGGTTTTTTCCATTTCTAATGTTTAGCCTGATTTATTTAGCTTTGAACATCTGAAACACAAGCTAAATTTACTTTTTTTTTTCACACAAAAAAAAAAACACACATAAAATGACATATTTTCCCATTGAACACAATAAATGAATAAATAGAACTTAAAGGAACAGGCCACCGTTTTTCCATACCGAGATATATTCTTACCAATCGACTTATGCTGCCAATAATTGTCGGCATTTGTTGTGTTTTAAGATGTTTTTACTGTGAAGCACTTTGTGACTTTGTGTCTGTGAAAAGCCCTATACAAATAAAGTTTACTTACTTACTGAGCTTAGACGAGTTGATGCATACCTGTCCGGTCTTTGTGTGTGCGCTCAGTCAAGCAAAAAGACCAAAGATGTTGTTAGCATTTGGCCTCTCCCAGCACATTCCTATGGCTACAAACGTGTGTGAAGTTGGAAGCTACCACGCTCTTCCCCGGGCACAAAGACCAGACAGGTACATATTAACTCTTCTAAGCTCAGGTAAGAACATATCACAGTATGGAAGAACTGTGGCCTGTTCCATTAAGAATCAATTAAGGCTGAACTATATTTAATATGGCTGTGAAATATCACAATAACAATATTATTGCGATATTTCACTAAACCATTTCAACGCGATATGTTCCGTTATAATTAAAGACAAATCGCAAGTAACTCGTTTTTTTGTAAATAGCGTCAAAATAAGACTTGAAGTACCATTATTACATCAGGACCAAAACAAGACTAAATCCTAAATCAGGACGTTTAACTAAAATGTAACTTTTTCCACACATTGATCAGTTTAATGCATTGCATGCAATTTTTTGTTGTTGATCTCAGTCAGATAAAGACTTAAGTGATGTTGCAATTTATGGTGGCTTTTTGCGATACGGATATTGCATCACCCAAATCATTGCATCACCTGCGATACGTTATTTTTTGTGAATCAATAATAGACAACAGCAGTTTCAAATTCATATCTCTATTTATCTCTATCTGTGACTTTGTATTCCTATCAATAAGACTAAAACATATAAATGATGCTGAAGTAATAATGACGTGTGAGGCCAAGGTAAGTATCCCATTGCCGTACCAGAGTCGTTTTGGAGCTGTCTCTTGCACAGGCAGGTCGCCGGCGGCTGCAGTGGTCCCTGGCGGCGTCTGCGTTGCCCGTCACAAAGTTCATCTGCCTCACTTCACCCTGAGGACAGCAGGAAGGAGAGGCCAGAGGTCACATTATGGTAAACTACACGGGAGCAGTTACAACACAAATCTTAAGAAGACAGGTGTCCATGCTGTGCAAAGGAGCGTAGAGATTCATGATAATGACGGCTGTCAACGCAAACTCCACAAATCATAACATCAAAGATTCAGAGGAATTAAGCAGATTGTTGGGGGGCTAGTTCTCAAAAACAGGCAAAAACGGATCAAAGTGTTCAAATTATGTTTATTGAGCCTTTTTTCAAAGAAACCTCGAGTGCAAAACATTTACAGTGAAGGGGAAAAAGAGAATGACCAAAAAAAAATATTTACAGTTCTCAAATGTCCAGTCCAAACTGAGTTCTACCATAACTCCAGCAATCGTAGGGGTGCGCAGCTCAGAACCTTCTCCAGGCCCATGTTACCTCCTCTGTAACATCTGTAACACTGCCCCCTCAGCCTGAAACGGCTCCCCCTTATACCCCACAAGCCCCTCCCACCGGGCATTTCTTTTACAATAAAGAACTCCATATTGGGGCAAACAAAGGTACTGAAAATTTGCATAATACTCACACAATACACAGACCTCAAACAATCAATAATGTTCATTGCACAAAGCACACATTTCAATGGTACACAAAGTGGTTACATAATACGCATCACATGATCAGCCCCACGGCGCGAACAGCTCCTATGTAACGCACCAGGAAGTACTGCCTCGGTTTGGCCCAGACGCATCCAACGCTCCGTCACACAGGTATTTATGGATCTATATTGCATTATATATTGGCCGCTGTTGGAGCTGCCCAAGTCACATTGCACCAGCCCCTATGGCTCCTCCTGCAGGTGGTGGGTCCACAGAAGGCCTGTTGGTCTCTCATATGGAGCTTCTGATATACTACCCCCCAAAAGTAAAAGTTGCTCTGTCAGTTTTTACTGAAGTGAAAGTGCTGTAAAAAATACTTGCGTAGAAGTACAGATCAGTTTACATAGGTGTTAGGGGAAGACTTTGCGACTTCAAAAACATGATGATTGCGCCTGAATCCCCCTCTGTACGGCAACACGACGGGGACAAACCTTCTTTCTTGTTGTGATTTAGAGGCATTTGACAGAACATCTTCACAGCGCCATCTACTGTTCATTGTGTGCATTATTAGGCTTTTAAAATAACACATGGACGCATTTACTCTTTCGCATTTACCCTTTTTAGAAATGTAGTTGAGCAGAAAGTTTTATATTTATCTTTCAAATATAGTGGAGTAAAAGTAAAATCTTCTCAACAAAAACACTACTCAAGTAAAATACAGATGCTCATAAACTCTCAAAGTAAATGTACTGACTTGCTACTGACAACCTCTGATTGCAATCTATATATAAGGAAAAGGCAAATTTACATAAAGGAAAGTTATGAAATATAGATTTTGTTCTAGACTTGAAACAAAAGATGATTTGTCCTCCTTTAGTATATTGTAAAATCAGGCATTTATGGTAAAAACACAGTGCATCTAATCATAAAGCATTTGTATCAATATCATAAACTTACAGGCTAGCTATCAAGTATTTCTGTGAAAGTGACTAGAGGTTGACCGATATATTTGGGTTTTTTACAATATGGGCTATTGGCTGATCTAGAGATCAGGAGCGAAGTCAGGGCTTTAAAACGAGTCCTCCCACAACCTCCTAGGCCTCAGGGGAACAGAGAAACATCGCAATGAAAACTGGTCAGCTACAAGTTTGACAAAAGTTATTTAGTTTCACTAAACCTAAGTGAATATGGACATGCTGCAGTTCATTTTGAAGCACAGAACCTGGAGAATTAAATAGTTTTGACCTCCGCACTTGTATTATGGTGAGGCGAGCAACAGTATGCTAACACTAACGGCAACTAATCAAAGCAGGGACAGAAACTATGATGGAATCACCTAAAGTAATAAAATAAAATCAGCCACTGCTGGAATGGCCAAGTATTTATGTTTTTACAAGATTATAGACCAGGCATTTGGAAAAAATGCCAAAAATACCGGCCGAGCATATCAGCATCGGCCAATAAAATTGACCCTGCAAGTTGTGAAATGTGCCTAAAAAGTCATCCCTGTGAAGAATTGTAATGCTACAAATGTGTTAGGAAAGAAATTAGTTTGGATCACAACTGAGATGTTAATTTAGTGGCTGCCTCTTTCATTGTTTGTAATAAAAAAATCAGGTATAGGGCCTTTAAGCGATGGCCCCCAAAGTAATAAAGCTATGAAAGTTTCTCATTCACTTCTGTGCTTCTTAGGAGTTTTGAATGGAGCAACTATTGACCTGAGGTGAGATACAACCTGAACATTATGTGCTAGCCTCCTACTTTCATTATTTTAGCCTGAAGCTTTACCGCACCTCAAAGGATTCCTCTGCTCCCTCCAGGTCAGCGCCGACAATGAGCAGCCCGTCAATGTCGATGTGGTCCCAGGGAAAGGCCCAGTTCAGCCTCTCCACCAGAGTGCAGTCCACAGACACCTCCAGCCACAGAGGGGACACGCCCAGGGCGACGCGGTGCCAGTGCCCGTCCAGAAGAGGCCCAACCGAGAACCTGCACACAGGGATCGGGCAAAACAAAGGCTGTTATTTGGACAAATCTATGCAGAAGTGCAAGTGAAATGTAATTATTCAACATGCATGGTTATTGTCTATAGTGTGTCATATTTTAGAGGGACACAACAACATGTTACTTTCATGATTTATGATGCCTGACGTACTCATACTGTTTCTGCTGAGTGGAGATGAAGGATATGGAGTTTGGGCCGAGGCGAAGCTGCAGGTCGATGTGGTGCTCAGAGTTTAAAAGGGTCAAAACGCTGCTCTCTGACGACTGAGAACTACGCAGCTCCAACAGAACGCTGAACTCGTCACAGAAACTGCAAGAAAAGACAAAAATGATGCAGCGACTGTCCAGACCTCTTTTAAGTTCTGCAATATCAAATCAATATAATAAAATCAAACAAATGTTATATGTAATGGTAAAAAATAGGGATGGACCGACCCGATGATGCTGTCGGATAATGGAGCCATTACTGGAAAAAAATCGGGTATTGGCTACAAATATCCGATACTGAACCGATAACTGTTTTTTCTCTCACCACTTTAAAAGCACAACTTTCACGGACTAAATGTTAGTCTCTATAGGCATACTGTACCTCATTTTGAATCTCAGAATAGGTTTTAGCAAATGTATATTTGATCGCCGCATATGCTAATGCTAGCGACAACTAATCAGGTCTAGGACAGAAACTATGATTGGATCAGCTAAGTAATAAAATACAAAATGGGCCACTGTAGCCAAGTATTTGTATTTTAGTCTATGAAAAGCTGTTAAAGAATAACTGATATAATACATTTGTAATGATGAGATCACATTGATAATACAATCTAAAAGCCTGTCATGTAGTCGAGGATATTTAGTGTAGAAAAGTCCAGTGATTCTTAATGCTTAATGTTTTTACATACGTTTATTGATAGATAAAATTGATATGGAACATCTCGTTTGCAAGAGAAGATACGATTTTCTTCTTGAAGTAAAGAGGACCATTCCCTTTTTCACTCAGAGAAAGACACCTGCAAAAACAGCTGCTCTGTGATGGCCTCAGTGGTCGCAGCTTTATACTTCTCAATAACTTTATCCCGGAGTGTCTGGTGTTCTTGGACTTCACGATGCTGTCTGATCCCAATAGTCTCATAACAGACTCTGAGACCATCACAGAGCAGCTGTATTTGACGTGAGATTAGATTACCCACAGGTAGACTCTATTTAGTCATTGGGGCAACATGTGATCATTCAGAAATCTTCATTCAACTTCTGAAGGCAATTGGTTGCATTAAAAGGAAAGGGGGGCCGGTACTTATGCACATCCTACTTTTCAGTTTTTTATTTCTAAAAAATCATGTATAAATTTCATTTCACTTCACGATTGTGTCACTTAGTGTGTGTCTGTCACATAAAATTTCTACTATATATATGTTTATGGTCCATAGCGTGGCAAAATGTCCAAAAGTTAAAGGGTGGCCGATACTTACGCAACCCACTGTAGTCACACTCAATAAATCCAATGAACAAACAGTTAATATATTAGAAGAACAAGTAGGACAGGATTAAGTCTCACCTCGGTCCAAGTGCTGGTTCAGTGGCTGTCATCACGTATCCTGAAGAGTGTAACTGTAGGGAAGCACAGCCCTGATCGTCCATGAACAAGGACACATTATTGGCTCGGACCGCGGTCTGAGAGATGTGCTGCAACACATCCACGGTCTCTGTGGAAAAAAAAAATATAAGGAAAATACATACAATAGCTGAGTACAAACTTATCAGACGATTGCCATTAAGGCACATTTATTAGGAAGCAGTTTCAGGCATTAGACAATATCTTTAACATTTTGATGCCTGTCGAATACAACTTTTCAGCTGCATATTGAGATATTTATAGTAAGCAACACACACAAAGCACAGCTAAAACCTGAACAAATAAAGTGTTGCGAAGTGGACTGTGATGATGTGACTGATACTTATACAGGAAATCAGGGTATATACAGGCAGAAGCAAGTCAAATTTTTCCTCGTTGTTTAATCCTTACTTAATGCCATAAAAATCACCTAAACCCTTATGGATACAGACGGCATCTCTGAAATCGCCAATATATGGTCATGTTTGAAGCAGTTGAGGGGGAAAACAAATAGGAGAAAAATGTAAACTTTCTATAATTTCTCCAAAACTACTTTCACAAATGCTGAATTATAGTTTTCTACCCAAAAGGATCCAAAGACATGGAGATTGGCAAAGTAGTTCAAGTTTTTTTTCGTTTCTACTGAACAATGTGCTGTGAAAAAACATCCATATGGACCCGATTTAGACTGGACTCTATTTGTGTGTCATAAATCAGCTTTCTATTACGCCAAAAAATTGTATGACGAGATGACGTCAATTTCTATTCTAAAAGTGCATAATTACATCCCAAAATAACACACAAGCAGCAATAAACATATATATAGATATAATGCAACTCAATTAACTTGAGTTAATTTTTTTTCCAAAGATTTACAAAGAATAAATAGGGAAAAATGCTAATAAATGTTCAGACAATAAACATTGAGCCCAAAACGGGGTCGGTCCATTAGTCCGACGTCTCATTATTCCAAAAATATCCCATTGAGTAGAGGTTGAAAAATAAAATTAGGTTCAGGCAAGAGTCCACTGGCCTTAAGGTTATGGCCAATGGCTGTTTATGGCTCTCTAATCCACAACACAACTGGGTTAGAAATTACGGACTAATGGCACCTCTGCTCAAGGGTAAATGTTCGGATTAATGAGAATAGTGGGTGGTCGGACCAATGGCATGGCACCCCCAAAACTGTATAGTTTATCTGTTAATTATTGAACGATAAGTGGATATGGTAATTATCGTGACAGCACTAATGCTCCCTGAACCACTCTTTCACAATGTGAGCCCGATGAATCCAGGCCTTGTCATTTTGGAATATGCCCGTGCCATCAGGGAGGAAGAAATGTACTGATGGAGTAACCTGGTGATTCAGGATGCTCAGGTCGTCAGCTGAACCGAGACCTGACCAACTGCAGCGACCCCAGATCATAATAGTCAGTTAAATCCAGGACACAATTTATTTATTTTTGGTCAGGCAGTGTAGGACGCATTCAGGTTCAACAATGTCATGGCGTCATAATTAATGTGATCATTGTTTGTGAGGTATTAGGACTTCAAACCTGCCATATTAATCTTATGCCTGAAAGTCGTTAATACTAACCAACATCACACGTTTTTCATTATTGTCACCACTTTTGGACGCCATTATGAGAAAATAATTGGACTTCATATATACGTATGTGCTGGCAGAGAAAACGTTGAGCTTGCACCAGTTCTTTTTTAATTTTAGTTTGTTTTAAGCGGGAAAGCCCAGTAATGACAGAGGTATTCACCGTAAACGAAGTCAAAGAAATCAGCATTTCGACAGTGAAGTCATGCGCCACACCACGGAATTACAGCTTTGAACCAAATCGTTCAAAGTTACAATGAAGCTTAGTCTGTGCATGACAAGAGAAAGAGTGCGGCCCGAACAATTATTCAGCGTTATCAAACACCCGAGGTTCCTTTAGGCGCCAAAGACACCGGATCACGCTGGACGCTTCATATGAATTAGCAGAAATTAGCCTGTCTAGACACGGCTCGCTGCCCGGAGAAAGTGCAGAGAGCGTCGTGTAGCTGTAATGACGGCGCAGATAGAGCCGCTCTTTGTGGCGCGCCCCGGTATTGGCTGCCACCTGCCTGCCCCTCTGCCAGCCCCATCACTCGCCTCCTCTGTCCCACAGGCTCCAGTCACACTCCGCTGGGCCCCGATAACGCCATGAAAGGAAACAAGCATTCCTCCGACAAGAGACAGGCATTCATCAGGTGAGAGAGAGAGAGAGAGAGAGAGGAACGGCCCACCAGAAAGTTATGTCTTTTACTGAACACAGGGGTAACTAAAAAGACAAGAAGACAGTTTGGATAACAATATAAATGATACAGTATACACACCAGGTTTGAAGCGCATGGAAAGGCTTTGTGCATTCATTTTCCTGTTTTTAAAACAAAAAAGGGGGCTAGTTACGGCCCAAACTCAATCCTTACTTCCCTAATGCACTTCAAGAGTAACATTACTGCAGAGTAATGTTCACAATCACTATTCTGCACCAGGGGTTGCGCAACGTCCGGGTTTGCAATAGCTAATATTGATAAGCACATCAGGGTCATTTATCAAGACAGGTGCTGTACGAGCTGGAAAATAGTATATGAGTATTTGTGTGCATTTTGCACCTAATCTACCACTTGAAATACACATGGTTCTTTTGGGACTCTTCCTTTGGCAATGTTGCGCAAATATCATGAAAATGGATAAGATTTGGCCTGCACTTTGGATTAACACTGGATACTGTGTCTTCAGCCTTTACCAGTGAGTGCACACCTTTTGACACATTATGTGCATCAACAAAGACTCATGAGACGTGACAGCGGTTTAATATGGGTCCTAAAATCCTCACGATTAACGTTACCTTTTATAACCGCAGTAATTATAAAACTGGTTAATCTTGACTTGAGGCAAATGGATTTCCTTTGCATTAAAATTGGCCTGAAAAAAAATTAAAAATCAAGTAGAGTGCCTTCAAAAGCTGTATCATTTTATTTGCATGTGTGTGTGAATATTTTGTTTATGTCTTACAGACATACAGTATGTATGCAGAAGCTAATCCTCAGCACTTGTCCCGAGAAGGGCTTTTATAAATAAAAGTAAATATTGCCTTTATTTGGGAAAGCCCTATGCAAAGTCAACATGTCTGCAGTCTGCAATGGTTCTTATTAAGTGTGTAGCATTAGATTATTGTGGTTGCTCGTGTTTGACTGTGCTTGTTGTGCATCTTTGGTACACATGTGATTCTTGTATTGGTTTAGAGTCTTCTCTCAAATGTCAGTGTCTCTCAACTCTAAAAACAGAATCACAAATTTAAATACAGGCACAATACCGCACAAAAATACAATTTAATACTTTCAATAACTGTTCAGCTCGACTGTACACATCGCTAGAAAAATATCTTGAATTCTCGTGTGCATCTTCGAACTGAAAAGCATTAAGGTCCACAGTAGGCGAGATCTAAGAACCTCCGTACTGTAGTCACACAGAAAAAAGTCAGAGGTCCAGATGAAAAGGTGTTATTTTTCAGAGCCGACAGACAGTCCTGAGGAGAGCAGGTGCCATCTTGTCTCCATGTGTGGACAGAAGACCACGGCGAGTCTGGACTAAAGGGATTCCTACTGGAGCTCTGCCAAACACTGACAGCTCATAGACAGCTTCGGGCGAGAGGGACACAGGCCTGCGCTTCATATAGACATGCAAAACACATGCTGGACTGTAGTCCCGGAGTCAGTGATGTGATGGACACGGAGGACTCTGGACACTATACTGTGGGGTCCCGGGACAGCATTGAAGAAAGTGACCTGGTTGTTTCACCTCAAATAAATGACACACAGATACAACAGTCTTTCATGGAATACATCAACATTATTGTACGCTTTTTCTGGTTCAAGATGACAAATATTGAGGTATAGGTATTGGATTCGGTATAGCAAAAAAGTATTGTTAAAGTACTGGAATTGAAAACGGTACCCAGCCCTACACTTAACATCTGCATTATACTTCTCTTCTGAATAACCACTCCATAGTGATAGAAAGAAGTTATTGTGCCCATTGGGAAATGTGTCCTCTGTATTTGACCCATCCTTCAGAGCGGCTGGAGAAACACAGGAAGGCCCAGTCTCTGTCTAAAACAGTGGTTCCCAAAGTGGGGGTCGTGGGACACTGATGTGGGGTTAGTGAGATTTAAATGTTTTTTGTTTATTCGGTCAGGACAGTTCATGTTAATGAACACACAGGGAACTCATACACGTAAACACGCCACAACGGACATCTGTTGTCCCCTTGTCCAGTTGTGATGAGTGGGGTACATCCACGTGACACCTGCCGCTTTCCATCGTCTCCACAACTTTATGTTTGGCTTTGAGCTGAGTTCTTTCTTAAAGAGTAACTCACCCTCAAATCCACTTTTTTTTTCCTGATAAACTGTAGTGTTTGGACACTCGTTATTTCGGCTATTTAGTGCAAATTAGTTGAAAGATCAACTTTCTGAGTCAGTGAGGCGCCATCTGCAGCGAACTGTCGGTACTGCATTTGATTTTTGAATTCTGCGCCCCTATTTGCGCAGAGGTTTGAGATGACGTCAGGGGTTAGAGCTGACGTCGGTTGCCCCGCCGCGCTGGGCTATAAAAGCAGACCAGTCTCGCTCACGCCCCGTAGCGAGTTGGAGAAGGAATAGTGAGAGACTATTTTCATCGATTGTCAGGTTTGCGAATTGTTAACATAGCATTTAGGTAGATTTTATTAGCATAGCTTTTTGTATAATAGATAATTGTATAGTGTTAGCAGGGTTAGTTGTTGAATATTGTAGTTTTAGTCATTATTTGCTTTTATTGTTAGATTAGTTAGCTGAATTTAGCTTAGTTAGTATTGGTTTTAGTGGTCAATATAGTGTGCATATATTGTTTATTGTACCGTGTTGTACTACTGTGTTAGGATGGGTAGAAAGTGTAGCGTAGAGGGCTGCCATAGTTCTGGAGGTTTGCACAGGTTTCCGCAGGACTTAGAAATTAGGCGCCAGCGGTTGCGTGCAATTGGCTTGGGGGAAAACTCCCTCCTCATGCTGGAGTTTGCAAGTACATCATTTTCCTTCGCCAACTTCATGGAGGTTGAACTGGGCTACGCTACTCTTCTCCGTTTGGAGCGCGAGGCAGTCCCCACCCTTGCTTATCCACAATGATTTTTTCATCATTCAACTAAATAAGCATAAAAATAGAGACTTTATTATAGCCTTTACTCTACAGAGTGATCATTCTGTGGTAGTTAACGTGTTACATTGGTTAAACTTCAAATTTAGTAATAGAAATGACTTTGGGCTATTTACTTAGGGGGATAACTGTGTCTTTGGGTCCACAATGTTACAGACCCTTAGTCAAGCATTTAGATAAACATGACCCGGATGTTTCTGTGTTATCTTCAATGACAAACCGAAAACAATTTCAAAAGGACAGTGTTCCTGCACAATAAGATATATTTTTTATTTATGTGATGTTTTGTACACTTTGCTGTGAGAAAAATAAAATAAAGCTTTGTAATACATATAGTCACATCTCAACACCTTACACATTATCTGCTGAGGACACTGAGATACATCTCCCATGCTTACGTAGACTACAGCAAAAAGTCTACATATAAAAAAAAAGTCTAAAATAGATTGATTCTGAAAGGACTGTTCGGTTCCTTAGCTGCGATGCTAACATCGATCGAGCTCAATGCTAAGCCGCTAGCTTTGTAAATTACAGAGGAATCACACTGTCTGTCACGATGCTTCTCCTGTGTAGAGAGAGCTGTAGAGTTGTCCCAGTGGAACATGTTGCTAAACACGTTAGCTCGCTGGAACTCCATCGGACTTTGTTTACGAGTAGCGCTGCAGGTGCCGACTCAGGCCTGTCAATCACAGACCCAGACCCAGACCCCGCCCACCCCTCCCACACGCCCCTTAGTCCTCCAGGCAACGCCCCTTTTCTGTTAATATTTTCAAATCTGAGGCTCTGAGGCTGAGGCTCTGGAAAGGGGTCTAGTAACCCTTTAAGAAATAGCTGTGTTTTGGGACTCACTGAAGCACTCGTGTAGCGCTCTGTCTATGAATAAATGTAAGTGCACTATTATTGATAACATGCCACTTTATTTAATGGCCGGTAACTCTTGCGATTGGCCTACCTTTTTCGACCCAGCTAAATAACGTTTGTTCCACTGGCAATCTTATAAAACATTAACTATTATTTTTCAACGATCAAAGAAGCCCAAAACAAGCTTTCAAAGACACAACTATTACCTCATGGAAACAAGAAAGTCTGAACCTATTAGAATCAGCATTAATTGTCTTAATTCTAGCACATTTCAAGCCATTTATCTAAAATAAGGTGATCTTTTTTTCAGGTGCCCTGGTTTTAGACTGACGGAAGCACCCCAGACAACTCACACACTACATTCACATATATGCAAGGTGGGTGAAGTGTCTTGCCCTAGGGCACAACAACAATCTGCACCTCGGAGCTGGGATTCAACCCGCCAACTGTCCAGTCATGAGACGCCCCACTCCTGCCATGATCCCATCACCCTGGAAAAAGGATCTCTCTCAGTTAAACGAAAGCAATAATATAATACAGAATACACAACTGCATGTGACTGGCTTTCAATCGTTGCTTATTCATCCATTTATATTTTTTATCTGCATTTTCATTGACAGATTCTGAACCAAAGAACCACATTCGTCATTGAGAACCATGACCTTTTCCTTCGGCCGAAGTGAGCCTGGAATATATACTCATTTCCCCTTTCACAAGAATAATATTTAGACATTTAGCCGCTGATATTACTGTAACCCAACCCTGTTAAAGTATTGGCCTGAGAGTTTCGGGGGTAAACAACATGATGGGGCGGTTTACGGTCCCGCTGTATCCTGCTCCTTGCTGGGGTAGGCCCGTGACACCGCCTCAAGGGAGCGGCCTTTTAGTGCGTCTGAACTTATTTAAGAAGACGATGATGTTGTTTGGGCGTGTCTGATCTGGGGTCAGGAAAGTTATCGTAATAAACTTTCACTGCGCTTTAGTGTTATTGTAGTTTTTGATTAGGGGGGCCTTCTGAGCTCTGGGTGACCTCAGGGAGTCTTCAGTTCAAATGACACAAGCCGATGTTGGTTCTGTAAAAGTTATTAATGGTAATTGACAAGATAGCACTTAGCAAGCAGAAACACCTTTCAAGATGTTTTCTTTTTTATAAGTGGCCGTATCATTCATAATTGTCGTTTTTGGAGCCAGCTCCATTATATAGAATAGGACAATGTTACGCATGCTAAGACAAACACGTGGAGGTTAGAATGACAAGCCTGTGGTAAACAATGACTTAAAGAGGCAAAAAGCGTTCAATGGAAAGTCGACAGGAGCCAGAAACGTCCGGAACCAGCCGCCATTTCCTTACCGTTTCAGGAAGAAATCGGCCCCACAATAAGTCCATTCTTAGTATTACAGTCAGAGACTCACAGATTGATCTTGGATTGCCTAGTGTCTTCTGCAGGTAGTAGTTGGAATGACACATTATAACAGTGAAGATATGTTTTCAGATTACAGCATTGGGGAACGCAGAGGGGTCAGAGGAGGTGCTGGTGGTCCGCTGTGGTTTGACTGATGGGATCACCGGTATTCTACAGTGGGACAGACACATTCCTGAGGGGCACAGTGGGTCCTCTCAGACTGTCCCGTCCAGAGACAGCAACCCACCCCCCTTCTGCTTTAAGCAGCATCTAATGAACAAGAGAAGGCCCCAGTGCATATTTGACTGGAGGTGAATACTTTTATACTACTGGACTGCACTTCTGGAATTGCTAATGCCATATTATGGAATTTACACTTGGCTTTTCTTACTTTTCAATAAGAAATAACCATTGAAAAGTGCCAAGTAACCCTGTAAAACACCATCTCAATCTGCCTACTTAAAGGTGTAGAGGAGGATGTTCTTTTTCCGGGTGGATCATCAAGACTATTGGTCCTCCTGATTGTCAATCATTCTGGTGATATGTTTACGTAAGGACGTCGTACGTGCTCGTTCCTGGGTAGTTTTCGTTTTTTTGCGCATGCGCACTTTCAGGTGTATATGTTGAGCTTCGCCTTCAGCTTTTCACTGTAGCTCGCAGTTCTCACCGGGTGCTTTGAAAATGGCAGAGAGTCGCAAGAGAAAAAGTGTCTTCGAGGTTTATGAGAAGAAGAGAGAGGCTTCAGAAGAGAGAAACAAGACCAGAGTGTTTTTGGGAGATTCTTTCACACGATGGCGTGCGCTGAAAGCACACGTTGGGCTTCCCACTGACGCTTCAGTCGCGAAGTTTCTACTCGACAGGTAAAGTTTGGCATTCTATTTGGAGAAATCCATTTAAAATCACTTCTAGTAAAAGTGTACATTGTAACTGTATATTGTAACTTTCTAGGGTAGATTAGTTTATTTAGTTTGTAATTTGCATCGTCAGTAGTTATTACGATGGCCACAGGTCTGCTAACATTTCCTAATCTTCACCGCAGCCCCCAAACAAAGGCATGTCAAGATTTTTAAATGTACTAGCAGTCATTTTTGCGATGAAAGTTCTTAAACATAAAAATGGATGAGATGAGATCTATCTGAGTGACCGTCTTTATCATCGCGTACCCGCCGCCCCTCCTCCCTCATGGCTCGGAGCCTTTGCTAACAAACAAACAAACAAACAGAGTAGCAGCTCGTGTAGAACACCCGCTCCTGCATCCATTTACTAAGTAATGTCGTTTAAAAGCGGGCCAATCACTAACTGGAAACGAACTCAGAAGAGGATCGTTGTGGTATGCTTTGGATTATGATTTGAGAATAATCGACCGAGTAGTTATTAGGAGAGAAGTTTATCCTAATGTAGGCTCTGATTAGCGAAGCCTTGGCACAGGTCACGCGCCGCGCAGACACGGGAAAGCTCTCCATTTGTACCGTGGTGAAGTTAGTTTCACGTTGGACGTTGGATATTCGCCTCCAGCACTTACGGCGGGAGGAGCCTTTAACTGCGTCCCACCCGCTCAGTCAGGGTTTAGGCAGGAACACGCTGAATGCCCCGCTATGATCTCTGGGCGTTCGAATTTAGGGACCGTCAATGAATTACTATCTCATATAAACGCATTGGTTTAAAAAATGTACGTCTCATGAAAAGAAAAAGAAAAATGCTTTAATAAAAACAAATACAACTACGGGAGAAAAAACAAAAACAAATGTCATGTGCAGGTGTATTTAATGTCATTAATTGTTATTTTATTACATTTTACAACCATTTTTGAATAGGCTATAAATATATATGTCAATAGCTTTGGGGCCATGTGACCCACACACCCCAATCTAATTTATAATTGTAGTTCTAGTCCTAGGCTACCACATACACCTTTTTGTTTACCCATTTGGGAGTTTTACCATTTTTGAAAAATCAAAATGTGCCAAAATCAGCCAAAATCCACCATTTCTGTTCAATGGCTTTTGGGCCATGTGACCCAGACACCCCAATCTAATTTATAATAGTAGTTCTAGTCATAGGCTACCACATACACCTTTTTGTTTACCCTTATTTGGGGTTTACATTTTTTGAAAAATCAAAATGTGCCAAAATCAGCCAAAATCCACCATTTCTGTTCAATGGCTTTTGGGCCATGTGACCCAGACACCCCAATCTAATTTATAATAGTTGTTCTAGTCCTAGGCTACAACATACACCTTTTTTTTCAATTTTTGGGAGTTTTGCCATTTTTGAAAAATCAAAATGTGCCAAAATCAGCCAAAATCCACCATTTCTGTTCAATGGCTTTTGGGCCATGTGACCCAGACACCCCAATCTAATTTATAATAGTAGTTCTAGTCCTAGGCTACCACATACACCTTTTGGTTTACCCTTATTTGGGGTTTACATTTTTTGAAAAATCAAAATGTGCCAAAATCAGACAAAATCCACCATTTCTGTTCAATGGCTTTTGGGCCATGTGACCCAGACACCCCAATCTAATTTATAATAGTTGTTCTAGTCCTAGGCTACAACATACACCTTTTTGTTTACCCTTATTTGGGGTTTACAATTTTTGAAAAATCAAAATGTGCCAAAATTAGACAAAATCCACAATTTCTGTTCAATAGCTTTTGGGCCATGTGACCCAGACACCCCAATCTAATTTATAATAGTAGTTCTAGTCATAGGCTACCACATACACCTTTTGGTTTACCCTTATTTGGGGTTTACATTTTTTGAAAAATCAAAATGTGCCAAAATCAGACAAAATCCACAATTTCTGTTCAATGGCTTTTGGGCCATGTAACCCAGACACCCCAGTCCAATTTATAATAGTTGATCTAGTCCTAGGCTACAACATACACCTTTTTGTTTATCCATTTGGGAGTTTTACCATTTTTGAATAATCAAAATGTGCCAAAATTGGCCAAAATCCACCATTTCTGTTCAATGGCTTTTGGGCCATGTGACCCAGACACCCCAATCTAATTTATAATAGTAGTTCTAGTCATAGGCTACCACATACACCTTTTTGTTTAACCTTATTTGGGGTTTACAATTTTTGAAAAATCAAAATGTGCCAAAATTGGCCAAAATCCACCATTTCTGTTCAATGGCTTTTGGGCCATGTGACCCAGACACCCCAATCTAATTTATAATAGTAGTTCTAGTCATAGGCTACCACATACACCTTTTTGTTTACCCTTATTTGGGGTTTACATTTTTTGAAAAATCAAAATGTGCCAAAATCATCCAAAATCCACCATTTCTGTTCAATGGCTTTTGGGCCATGTGACCCAGACACCCCAATCTAATTTATAATAGTAGTTCTAGTCATAGGCTACCACATACACCTTTTTGTTTACCCTTATTTGGGGTTTACATTTTTTGAAAAATCAAAATGTGCCAAAATCATCCAAAATCCACCATTTCTGTTCAATGGCTTTTGGGCCATGTGACCCAGACACCCCAATCTAATTTATAATAGTTGTTCTAGTCCTAGGCTACAACATACACCTTTTTGTTTACCCTTATTTGGGGTTTACAATTTTTGAAAAATCAAAATGTGCCAAAATTAGACAAAATCCACAATTTCTGTTCAATAGCTTTTGGGCCATGTGACCCAGACACCCCAATCTAATTTATAATAGTAGTTCTAGTCATAGGCTACCACATACACCTTTTTGTTTACCCTTATTTGGGGTTTACATTTTTTGAAAAATCAAAATGTGCCAAAATTGGCCAAAATCCACCATTTCTGTTCAATGGCTTTTGGGCCATATGACCCAGACACCCCAATCTAATTTATAATAGTTGTTCTAGTCCTAGGCTACAACATACACCTTTTTGTTTATCCATTTGGGAGATTTACCTTTTTTTAAAAATCAAAATGTGCCAAAATCAGCCAGAATCCACCATTTCTGTTCAATGGCTTTTGGGCCATGTGACCCAGACACCCCAATCTAATTTATAATAGTTGTTCTAGTCCTAGGCTACAACATACACCTTTTTGTTTACCCTTATTTGGGGTTTACATTTTTTGAAAAATCAAAATGTGCCAAAATTGGCCAAAATCCACCATTTCTGTTCAATGGCTTTTGGGCCATGTGACCCAGACACCCCAATCTAATTTATAATAGTTGTTCTAGTCCTAGGCTACAACATACACCTTTTTGTTTACCCTTATTTGGGGTTTACAATTTTTGAAAAATCAAAATGTGCCAAAATTAGACAAAATCCACAATTTCTGTTCAATAGCTTTTGGGCCATGTGACCCAGACACCCCAATCTAATTTATAATAGTAGTTCTAGTCATAGGCTACCACATACACCTTTTTGTTTACCCTTATTTGGGGTTTACATTTTTTGAAAAATCAAAATGTGCCAAAATTGGCCAAAATCCACCATTTCTGTTCAATGGCTTTTGGGCCATATGACCCAGACACCCCAATCTAATTTATAATAGTTGTTCTAGTCCTAGGCTACAACATACACCTTTTTGTTTATCCATTTGGGAGATTTACCTTTTTTTAAAAATCAAAATGTGCCAAAATCAGCCAGAATCCACCATTTCTGTTCAATGGCTTTTGGGCCATGTGACCCAGACACCCCAATCTAATTTATAATAGTTGTTCTAGTCCTAGGCTACAACATACACCTTTTTGTTTACCCTTATTTGGGGTTTACATTTTTTGAAAAATCAAAATGTGCCAAAATTGGCCAAAATCCACCATTTCTGTTCAATGGCTTTTGGGCCATGTGACCCAGACACCCCAATCTAATTTATAATAGTTGTTCTAGTCCTAGGCTACAACATACACCTTTTTGTTTACCCTTATTTGGGGTTTACAATTTTTGAAAAATCAAAATGTGCCAAAATTAGACAAAATCCACAATTTCTGTTCAATAGCTTTTGGGCCATGTGACCCAGACACCCCAATCTAATTTATAATAGTAGTTCTAGTCATAGGCTACCACATACACCTTTTTGTTTAACCTTATTTGGGGTTTACATTTTTTGAAAAATCAAAATGTGCCAAAATTGGCCAAAATCCACCATTTCTGTTCAATGGCTTTTGGGCCATGTGACCCAGACACCCCAATCTAATTTATAATAGTTGTTCTAGTCCTAGGCTACAACATACACCTTTTTGTTTATCCATTTGGGAGATTTACCTTTTTTTTAAAAATCAAAATGTGCCAAAATCAGCCAGAATCCACCATTTCTGTTCAATGGCTTTTGGGCCATGTGACCCAGACACCCCAATCCAATGTGTAATAGTTGTTCTAGTCCTAGGCCACACACACCTTTGTTTTTCATTGTTCCAGTACCAACAGCCACAATAGGACAATATTTTAAATTTGCTTCCTTTTGTCACTTCTGACCTCCAGATGATGTAAGTGATAGGGCTGGGTACTGTTAAACACTACCAGAATGATATTTAAAAATGAAAATCCAGATTCGGCTAATGTCAACAAATTAATACCAAAAACTATTCTTTTGAAAGCACATTTTAAGACCTTGTGTAGTTGAGACTGCACTAGAGAAAGTTGTTTCAGGTAAAATAAATAAAAATATTCCAAAAGACTGAATAAATGACAAATATTTATCTTTTTCATGATTTAATACTGAGGAGCTCAGTTACCCGGGAGGAGCTCGGACTCGAGTCGCTACTCCTCCACGTCGAAAGGAGCCAGCTGAGGTGGCTAGGGCATCTGTACCGGATGCCTCCTGGTCGCCTCACCTCGGGAGGTGTTCCAGGCATGTCCTATTGGGAGGAGGCCTCGTGGAAGGCCCAGGACACGCTGGTGGGACTATGTCTCCGAGCTGGCCTGGTGTCGCCTCGGGGTCCCCCCAGAATAGCTGGAAGAGGTGTGCGTGGATCGGGAAGTCTGGGCATCTCTGCTGAGACTGCTGCCCCCGCGACCCGGCCCCGGATAAAGCGGAAGAAAATGGATGGATGGATGGATGGATGATTTAATACTTCAAATATTAAAATCGTCTTTAAATTACTTGACTGTAGAATATTTACGTATTTTTGAGTGGATTGACTAGATTAGACATTGACTACCTTCATGTAGATTTGTCATATTCCATTTGATATATCCTATAATAATCTTGCTTTAAATATGAAAATAAAACTGCCAAAAAAGTAAAGACCAATGTTCTTACCACATTAGCAAATAAATGTACTTGAAATAAGAAGAAATCTATAGAAAGATAATAATAGATTTATTTATTGTCTCTTTCACATAGTCAATAAGCGCTTTACATGGTTGAATTTACATTCACTCCGAACTCGATTGTGGCAGCTTACCTGAGGCAGACTGACCAAAATATTATCAACAAGTCAAAAACTACTCAGAACATGTGAAATGATCTTAATAACCTAGGTGAGCTACTACATCTTAAGTTGTCATAACAGCTAATATTTAGATAATTACGTTGAATTTTGGTCATTCAAACTCATGTAGATGTTTACTTTTTAGTGTTGATGAAAAATAATTTACTTTAAAGACACTAGATGCAAGTTGTCATTTTTATACTCACTACTGCCACCTCAGGCCTTATGTGTAACAGCATTATATATATTAAGCTTGTGCCTAACGGAGCAGTACTAGTATTGGAAAAAAAAATTATGATAGCCAACCCTAGTCATTGATGATTTAAGCAGTTAAAGGGTCTAAAACAATAAACAATAACCACAGCATTGAACAAAAATGAGGCGTCTTCAAATGAAGTAAAACTACAGAAAAACATCATCAAGAATGGAGTGATTTCTTTATTTGCAGACAATGCATTTCCACTCCTCACCAGCAGCTTTCTTAAGAAATCCTTTGGACATTTGTAGACATTGTCCATGAAACCACCGGTCACACTTGTCGCATTGTATCTGTCAACATTAAAAGAAAAAAAACAAGTAAATTACATAATTGTTTTTAATATGTGCAATGTGTTTTAGTCTTCACTTTTGTATAACACAAGGATATAAGTTTTGATAAAATAGAAAGATGACTATACAGAATTGAGTCACAACCAGCAGTATAGTCAACCATTGTCTAATTTTTATTTCAGAAGGGTGTCCAACGATGGTGAAATTATTCAAAACATGTGATGGATTCACAAACTCGCCATATTATTCTTATTGCTTATAGGCCGGGGGCAACAGTGGCGCAGATGGTAGAGCGGGTCGTCTCATGATCGGAAGGTCAGGGGTTCGAAGGTGCACATTGTCGTTGTGTCCCTGGGCAAGACACTTCACCCCCCTTGCCTCCAGTGTCTGCGTACACTGGTGTATGAATGAGAGAGTGAATGGGCCCCCTATGAGAGACCAACAGGCCCGTTTGGAACCATGAGGCCGTTCTCCTGTGGACCCACCACCTGCAGGAGGAGCCATAGAGGGCTGGTGCAATGTGACTTGGGCAGCTCCAACAGCTGCCCCCACGACCCGGCAACAGACAAGTGGGAGAAAATGGATGGATGGATGCTTATAGGCCAGCATCACATACATGCTTTTCAGTATTGTCTTCACCTTTGGACAACTTTCTGAGAAAATAATTAGACCTTTGGTCATATGTGCTGACGGACAAGACAGTTTACTGTGCGACATTTTTTATTTCATGTTGATTGGACCAGCAATTACATAAACCTATTAGAAAAATCTGAATTTTGACAGTTACCATAGTTACCCAGCACAGAATGCGAACCTGCAGAACCTGCCCTCCATCTCAATGTTAAACTATAGGGCAGGCTATTTAGAATGTTATGTCAGGTGAACGCAACCTATTGAGTGGAACTTAAAAACGAGAACGCAACCTCTTGACCTCTTTCAAAGTTGTTCTAAACTTCTGAATTCTAAGGTTTAATTCATCACGTAATTCATAACATCTAGTATGTTCTTGGAAACTTCTTTGTATTTGGCTTGGTAACAGATTGTACTTTGCCTTGTATAACATCTGTACTGTTTGGAACTCAACAAGGTCATAAAACTTCATGATCTTTGATTTTAAAAATAATGACTTCGTGTGGTCTAAAAACCCAACTTTATGAATTATCCGGAATTAAGGAATTATCCTTTATGACAGCTCTTTTTTGCATCATTACTATTGGTTTTACTGTGTTTTTATAAGTACTACCCTAGCCTAATAGACGTTGTGGTTGGAAATGTATCATTTAAATAAATAGTTATAACACCTTGAATATTATAATATAATCATCATGTGACGTGTTTTAACTCTCTGTTCATGTGATGTGCTGTAACATTCTGTGAACTTTATGTGAACCTCGTGTGAATTTTCTCGGAAAACCTTTTCCATGCCGTTTTATTGTTCTTTTCCTCCTGAGGTAATTAGGTTTGGTTCAGCCAGTTTTAGTTACCTGCTCAAACAAATACATAAACTAAAATAAAGCTGTTATCAGGACCATTTGGTTATTTAACTAAATAGATAGAAGTGCCTTCATCTCACATCTGTTATTTGACTGAATAGATACTGCAAGGGTGCCACTATATTTACAACAGTCATAGATCTGTCTTCTTTGAAGTTGCCTGTATTTGTCCTCTTTCAGGGATATTTAAAGATTCCCCTGGCATAAGGGGGCAGACTGAAATGAGCTCTGCAGAGTTTTTGGTCTCATTTTGCATTGGCTTTTCACAATTTATCCTTTTTATACTGATCATAATAACCTACAAAACACAACTGTTTCATCTTTCCATTTGTTAAATTTTTGCATCTACAACGTTCACTGGAGAATAAAACAGATGAACTGCTGAGCTCTTCACAGAAGATGGTGAAAGACTGTTGTGAAGCAGAGGGAGCTGCGCAGGAGGAAGGAAGAGGTGGAGCTGAACAGTGCAGGACACCACGTACTGAAACAGGGACAAACCCAGGAGGCGCAGCATAGTTTAAGAGGATCAGAGGACACTGAAGGCAGCCCGGTTCCCTCTGGATGCTATGTTTCCCTGACCTCCAGAAACATGCTGGTCAGGTTGGCCCATGGCGGCACGACTCAGTTGCAGCGGCTAAGGACTAACACCTGAACACAATTTCGTTGTACACTCGTACAATTACAAATAAAGCTCTCTCTTACTCTTACTATTTATTTCACTCTCTCCGTTGATGGCCACACTGTCACCACCTCTCCCCAGATCAGAAATCTTGGCTTAATTTTTGACCCCACACTCACGTTTAAGCCTCACATCCGTCAGATCACCAAAACTGCCTTTTTCCACCTCTGTAACATTTCTCGCCTCAGACCCACCCTCACCACATCCGCTGCTGAAACTCTAATCCATGCATTTATTACATCAAGACTCCACACCTGCAATAGCCTCCTGTATGGTCTCCCTTCCTCTGATTTACAAAAACTGCAATATGTTCAAAACTCCGCCGCCCGCCTTCTCACCCACATCACTCCTATCCCCCAACAGCTTCACTGGCTCCCCTTACAACAGCGCATCCATTACAAAGTTCTGCTCATCACCTACAAAGCTCTCCATAACCTGGCACCTCCTACAGCACCAACGCCCCTCCCATCGCCTCCGCTCTGCCGACTTAAACCTTCTCAAACCCATCACCAAATCAACGCACCAAACCCTGGGGGACAGAGCTTTCGCCGTCACTGCCCCCACCCTCTGGAACTCACACACATTGATCCTAATGTGCTCGAAGCTTAAGATGCAAGTGTTACACAGAATCAAATTGTAAGGTGCGACATATAGAATGGAAAGAAAATGTTTTACATTCTTACCCAGTGAACATCCCCTCTAGCTGTAGATGGTGGCTTTTTCGACGCACACATCACGCACCATTTGTCTTTTAGAAACACTAAAAGAATTATCAATTGTTTTGGATTACTGTGCAAAAAAATAAATCAATATACAGTCCCTTACTTAATTACCTGATCCTTGGAGTATTGCAAGAGCCATCGCTCTCCTTTCTTTGCGCATATTTACTCGTGTGGAACTGAAATTAAACTTTGGGTTTTCTGGGAAGGATTCTATGATTCCCTGTGCCATCTGAACATAATTTGTTTCAACAAAGTTGGATAAAACAAAATAATCGTTGTTTATAACACATTTTACCTTGGCAACAATTATGCCACAGCTGCTTCCATCATTTTGGAAAGGATGTTCCATCACTTCCCCCTTCCAGTCAATGTTTTCCCAATCAAAATTTTGATGATGCTTTTTTCTCATGTTGATGAACTCTCTGTATGTAAAGAGATTATTTAAATGTTGACATTACAATAGTGTTATCATATTTTACTTGCTTTAGTTTGTCTGCTGCTTTTTCTGAAGCATCCATCTCTGAACCACTGCGAAGAGGGTCTATTAAATAGACCCGTTCTTGCAAAACATTCACAAACTGACACAACAGGACAATCTTTTGTTAAAATCAATTAACAAATGACTTTATGTAAATAAAAATAAAAGGTAACAATTTTTTTTACACTACCTTAATACATTTGACCAAAATAAATGTAGTACAATGTAATCTGTAACAATGTCAAATAACTTGAACAAATGTGTTACATACACAATGGAATAATGTGCATTAGTACTTTGTAGGTACATAATGTAATGAGACATAAGACCCTTAGGGTTAGGGCTAGAGTTAGGGTCTTATGTCTTATTAAATTATGTACCTACAAACTACAAATTCATATTATTCCATTGTGTATGTAACCAGTAGGTACAAGTTATTACACATTGTTACATAGAACATTCAATTGTATGAAATGTGGCAGGTACAATGTTTCAAGGGTAGTGTAAAATAAAGTGTTACCAAATAAAATTACAAACCAGAAGATTCCAGTGGTTGTTGTTAATATTCACTGCAGAGATTAGACCCTCGTAGCTTCCCAGATTAACCTGCAGATGAAAGAATACAGTTTCTGTCTCACATACACAACATATACAAGTAATTTGCCCTGCACATGTCCATAACAGCTATCCCTCATAGGCTGTATCCTGAAAACATGCAGTTATGCATGTTTTCAGGATTGTAATTAGGCCCGAGTGGCCTACAGTCGCAAGGGCCTATTGCAATCGCAACGCAGTGCGCAGAGTGCACTGTACCAAGATGCGCAGAGCGCACTAAAACAGCGCGAAGCACTGTCCCCCAGTCAAACATAAACTGACCATCTAAAACAGTGACAGCGTATACCTCTGGTATGAGCCCTTTATACCTATTAGGGCAAAACAATAAATTTATGGGGGCCTACCTCTGAGCTCCACAGCTGTGTGTGGTCTTTGAGAGTTTTAAAAACATGTCAAATATGTTGTTATATATTGTTGTTTTTTTCAAAAATTAAAACACATCTTTGTGTCACATTCTTCATGTTCCCACTGCAGGTCCTCAACAGCATGGGCAGACAGTACTCCGTCCATTACGTCACATAACACATAAAATTGATCTCAACATGTTTTTGTCACTACTGTAAGGTCTCCATTTTCCATGCATCACACAGGAATTCAAGATCTGTACCTGTATTTTTATTTCCAAAACTGGGAGGTAACTTTAAGTTGAACCAATGAACATTTTCATAACTTTACAAGTGTGTATGCCAGTTTTATGATCAGCCTGCTGAAAATGTCAATGAGGCTTGGTACAATGCTATCTGCATGGCATCATCGGCCCTGCCAGAAGTACAGAAATATACATCCCTACAAATGATGTCCTCCATCAGCACTGCAAAAGGGAAAACTACCAGACAACAAAATTAGACTATGGCCCAGATCTTGCGGATCATAGTGCAAGCTGTAGCGCAGACGAAAGCGCAGTCGGGCGCCGGTCCTCGCAATCTTACGTGCCATACCAGGCGCAATAAGTGGGCAGGACAGGGGTGTACAGACTCGCATGGAGATGTTGTTATGTCTCCTTCCCATGATTTTGACAGACTGCTACTGGGTGGAGTTTTGCCCGCAAAAGCTTAGTAACATGCTGCGCGCGATTTTATAAGGCAATAAGGTAAGTAAGTATGAGTGTAATATTGAAAATATTATTTGTGAATTTGACTTGTAATATAAGTTATGTGAAAGCCCTCTTAACTGGATGTCTTAAGAACCAAATCATTGTAACAAACAAGAAATTTTTACCCTTGATAAAAGGTTTCTCTCCACCTGGCTCTCCTTCCCAAACAACATTACACCGGCTTCGTAATGATCCATCAAGTATAGTCTGTCGTTGACACCATTTTTGTTGGCAGCCAGATGAATGAGGGCCTCTATCACCTAATTAAATAAAAACGATACATATATTATTAATTTTAACAATCATTACATACCTTTACACTGATCGCATGTGTACCTCTCCAACAAGCCAATTATTTGGTTTGAGGGTGTTCAGGTCGTAGTGTCGAATGAGTATATTACACCCCGTAGTTTGAACAGGGATGGCAGCGACAACCATATCTGTGTCCTTCCTTTTCCACAGTGCGGTGAGCTATAGAACATCAACATGTTTATTTACTGTAAACTCCTTTACTACGGTTAAGCCTCTGCACATGACTTTGCAAAAGTTATAAAGCTATATAAATGAGAAACTAGGCAAATTAGAATATCACGCTAAAGTTAATATTTGTAATATTTGTATTTGATGTGAAATACTAAATTAATATATGATATAAAACCAACACATCAAATAAAGATTCATCATGCCTTTTTTAGTTATTATTTTGACTATTATTTCTTACAGTAGATGAAACCTCCACATTCAAAATCACAGACATTCCAATATTTCATGCAATCAATCGGCCACAATTTCAAATTTAGATCAAAGAAAGGCTTGACAAATGTTGCATTGCATGTAATGTATATAACATAACATATAATGGTATTGCCTTGTAAATTTCATTATAAAAATAAATTAAATTTTACATGATAAACATTTAATTTATTCAGGATTACATAAATCCCTCTTTCTGAATCTATCTTCTTACTGAAATGAAAACATAAATTATTGAAAATGTCATTACGAATATTAAGACATTATACCTGATCTTCAGACTCTTTTTGTGGCTCATCTTTAACCCTCTGAGCTGGGATCTTGGGCTTTGGCCATTTTTCTGGTGGGTTAAAATATTTGGATTTGGGGGTTTTGTCTGAAATTGGTGTCTTTTTCCACTTTTCCTGGTGATCATCTTTTGGTCGCTTTATGTTTTGACGTGATCTATACAAGAGCTCCAGTGGCAGTTTATGTTCGTTGACATGCTCAACATATCGCCCCTGCAGTGATGTGAACATGAAGCGGATGAAGTCTGCTGGTCTCAAATGGCGCTTTCTCTGTAATACAGAGTTTTTCACCAGCCAAAACCAGAGTTCGACATGGCAGTTGGTGTCTCTGCCCTTTTGAGGACAGGTGGTATTTTCCTCTTCACCTCTGACATATCGCTGTAGGTCACCAAGCAGAATACCACTCCAAAGTGGATAGAGACCCATGTATCGTTTCAGCAGAACCTCCACAACACCTGGGCAAAAATATACATTTGCCTTGCCAGTTTTTTCCTCGGAGGCAATGTCCACTTCTGCCTGCTCCCTCTGCAACGCAAATGCCTTTGTGAAAGGCGAATCTGCCACAATTCCTTTTGGTCTACCCTCGCTTAACACCTCCTCCTCCTCCTCGGTGTTCTCTGGCACAGGCTCCATTTTGTGATTCCTTATGTGCTCCTCCAAACGTTTTATACTTTCTTTGACGGCATCATTTTCTTCTTCCGCAAGAAAGACAATACACATGTTATAGAAAATCTTAACAGCTGTTTGCATGCTTATACATGTTTGAAGAGCAGCAAAGCAGTATGTAGCATATTCTTTTAACGACCTTTGTGTTGTTTTGTGGCCAATTGCCTGGCTGACAGCTTTTATAATATGGGCAGCACAGAGATGAAGAACTGTGAATGGCGTTTGATCAGACCCATGTACCAGAGAATGTGCCCTTCGAAGGTAAATTTGCATGCTTTCGTGGTTGAAGGCCAGCAACACACTGGTCATCAGTGCCCAACTGAAATCAGTTTCAACATGGCTGATTTTCCTCCTTGTTATTAAAGAAAGCTTTCTTATGAATTCCATCAGCCAATTGCAAATGGATGGTATGGTGTGGCTGTTTGTGACCATCTCTGTCACAGGGAGAGGTGGCTTGTTTTTGCCCATCCCAGGTAGTACTAGAGCATAATACAAAACCTGTTTGCCCTGTTGGATGTTTTTCACAACACCACCTGTAGCATCTAAATACAGTGCCACAGGTCGTCTTTTCAGATGTTCTGCTAAAATGTTGAGGCCAGACTCAGTCTCCAAGTGAATAGAGAGAGGATCAATTTGCAGGCGCGCAAGGTATCCTTTTGATGCTGGGTGACTGCCACTTTCTTTTATGATTTTGAGTGTGTACATAAGCTCAAGGATACAGTCATTGTGGAGCTGCTGTGTTTTTCTCATTTCTGCACTTATTGTTTTTATAATATCTTTACTTAGGCTTCTGGTGATATTTCCAGCCAAAATTTCATCCTTGGGTGTATTCCGCAGTTTGTCATAATAATAATTACTAATCCCTAATTGTTTAACTTTTCTGGCTATTGTGCCACGTCTCGTGTATTTTGCTGGACGAAATTTTCGTTCGATTTCCGCGTGTGTCACCTTGCCTATTCTAGTCACCCTAAAGTCGATGTATTCCAGGGAAGGTGATGGTTTTGTAATTCTTCTGATGTGGTAAGTGGCTTTGCAGCTTTTGAAACTACAAACTGCTGTGGCAGAAAAGTAATTACTTTTGTTTTTACGACTGTGAGTTTTCCTAACATGCTGGTAAGTGAATTTTAATGGACAGCATGGATTATGTTTTACTATGTGCTTGTAAAATATATCGGACCAAGGTGCTCTCAAATGTGATTTTCCATTTTTGGGTTTGATTTTTCTCCATTCTCTTTTGCTGATGTTTATTTTGAACCTTGGAAGCCCTGCGTTGCAGACTCTAAATTTTCTCTTTTTTCGTGGTTGCTTGGACTTTTTGGTTGTTTGGGGTGACTTTTGCTGTTCTTCAGGAGGCTGAGGTGGTGTTGTTAACAAAGACACAGGAGACTCTGGTGGTGGTGTTTCCTGGGATGTAGTAGACTGTGGTGATGCTGCCTGGGCAGTAGGACTCTGTGGTGGTGGTGTTGTTAACAAAGACACAGGAGACTCTGGTGGTGGTGTTTCCTGGGATGTAGTAGACTGTGGTGATGCTGCCTGGGCAGTGGGACTCTGTGGTGTGGTTGTTAATAAAGACACAGGAGACTCTGGTGGTGGTGTTGCCTGGGATGTAGTAGACTGTGGTGATGCTGCCTGGGCAGTAGGACTCTGTGGTGGTGTTGTTAACAAAGACACAGGAGACTCTGGTGGTGGTGTTTCCTGGGATGTAGTAGACTGTGGTGATGCTGCCTGGGCAGTAGGACTCTGTGGTGGTGGTGTTGTTAACAAAGACACAGGAGACTCTGGTGGTGGTGTTTCCTGGGATGTAGTAGACTGTGGTGATGCTGCCTGGGCAGTGGGACTCTGTGGTGTGGTTGTTAATAAAGACACAGGAGACTCTGGTGGTGGTGTTTCCTGGGATGTAGTAGACTGTGGTGATGCTGCCTGGGCAGTGGGACTCTGTGGTGTGGTTGTTAATAAAGACACAGGAGACTCTGGTGGTGGTGTTGCCTGGGATGGCGTAGACTGTAGTGGTGTAGACAATGACAGAGCATACTGTGGTTGTGATGAAATAATTGTGACAGGTACTGCAGAGGAGGGTGCTACAGAGGAGGATGCTGTAGAGGCAACAACGGCTGAAAGGACTGATGCAGATGAGGGTGCTGCAGAGGTGGCCAAGGAGGGTCCTGTTGGGATGGCCGAGGCTGAGGGATGTACTGAGGCAGGTGAAGCTGAAGAAGGTGCTGATGAGGCAAACGGGGCTGAGGAGGGTCCTGTTGGGACAGCCAAGGCTGAGGAGGATCCAGCCACGGCAACTGTTGCAGATGAAGGCACAACAGAGTAGAGTGCCGCTGAGGAGACTCCAACACAGGTGAGTTTTGTGCCTAAAAAGGGACATAACATTGATTTACATGTTCATTTTTTTGAAATAGTAGAAATCCCCTCAGATGTAAATACGGTTTGTCTTGTTCATGCAGTAACATTTTGGCACCAACAATAACTGTAACTCAATCCTACTCAACTTTCTCCTGTTGTAAATTGCAAGAAGTATATTTTCTCTATTGTAGTAGGTTAGTGGTAATTTCGCCATAAAAAACAAATCAAGTATAAAGAAGAACAGCAGGTTTAACAGTGTAGCTAAATTTTGTTAAATAGTAATTACTCCTATTTATACCAAAGTTTTTGTTTATCTATAACACTGATTAGCCTATAGATTACCTGTTTGTCGAATTACCAATGGCCTCTGTGGCAAGCAGACGTGGAAGTGCTCTTAGGGTGTTATTAGGGCTTAAAATTTAGTACCCCTTTTACCAAAAGTGCCATTTACCAAATTACCCAATAGTGCCTTTAAAATGGACAGTCTGACATGCTTCTGACAAATATTATGAGTGAGAGAGCCAAGAAATACCATCATAGAGTCTAAAAAGGCTCATATTCAGACTGTCAGGGATTTGAATTATGGCTCTTGATAGTGCAAAGTGTTGGTATGTCAGCACCCTTGCTTCTGCCCTGGGGCAGCTATGGCTCCAATATTTGCTCACCACCACAGAGTCACACATGTCACTTTACAACACTTGGACGCTAGGGGGTGTTTTTCCAAAATAACATCAGAAATGTGTTCAATGTGATCCACCTGCATGGTCTGTTTTACATCCAGCATAATTTTAGCACCCTGAAAACGGATGTGGGCTCTTATGGGTTAATATTAACCTAAAACGTGTGATTATCTACTGTAAAGAAGAAGGCTAAATGTAGTTTTTGCCTCTCCAAAAGCAACAAACTGTGTTATATCCCATTTGCCTTTAAAAACAGGGAAAAAAAATGTTGTCGAGGCTACCCTGCCTGTTGACTGTAATTATTGAAATTATAAGTCTAAATACATTAAAGATCCACCTTGCATTGCATTGCATGTATGCTTTAGTGATTTTTTTTTTAAATGACTAGGTTAATAGAAGCAAGTAAAAACAAGGCCTTGTTTGAATATCATTCATATGGTTAATCTAAAAGCCTAAATGTATTTGGTGTACAACCAACCCACCAATTGACTACCAATAAAAAAAAAAAAAAACATGAAAAATATTACCATTTTGAAGAACCTCGTCTTTGATTCCTCTTCTGTTTTCCTTCCATATGGTTTTCAACCAGGTTTCAAAATTTGCAGCGTAATCACCGAACAGGGCACGTGTAATGGCCGCCCAAGTGTCCGAAGGTACGGGCCCACGAAGTCTGCCAAAACCACAGGCTGCAAATGCGTTGACAACTACCTGTCTGCCTCCTGCTCTATCCCACAGGTCACTATTTTTTTTACGCTGACCTTTTTTATGACGACCCATTATTATCAATAGGCTATTGAAGTTCAACGCTGCTAATGTGACAGTTGGGTCGGGAGAGTCGGTCTGCTGGTGTGACGTCATTATGATAGCCTACGTTATTTAAATTATTATTATTTTGGGGTAGCCCGATTACTATTTAAGAAAAAACAATGTTTTGGACCTATAGGCTACATCATTGGAGTAAAGCAATATATCACCACAAAGCATTAGCATATTATTTATATATTTTATTTTGCATCTATTTTTTCCTAATTTCAGCCGAACATAAACACCCAATCAGATCTTAAACTTCACACTCGCACACTCCTCCCGCTCATGTGATACAGTTAGAAGAAGATCAATTTTAAATTAACTGGTGCCAGTGCGATGATACCTGACTGAGTCGCTCCTAAAGACCACTGCTATGGACTGGACGGCGGGCGCTTTGACCCAAAGGCTATTGAAAATAAATGGGTGCCGTACCCCGGTATCATAACGGGCCCAGGGCCATGAAAAAGCTCCAGCCTTGTCGGTCTTAACGGGGCCGCTGCGTTGCTGGTTGCGCTAATCAACCGCGGTCAAATAATCATTAAAAAAAAAGTCTGTCTCCGCTCTCATGGATGCGTTCGCTGCATCAGGTTCATCCCCGCACGAGAGCGCACGGTGTCGGATCATCCCACGTACCTCCCTCTCCAGCCGTGCAGGCGGGGAGACAGGTGCGTGCAGGAAAGACGCAGTGTTAAACACTTAAAACATGCTTATTCTCAGAAACCCACAGAGACGCTGTCGTTAACCCGCTGAAAACCCCAAACGTATTGTATTGAACAAACAGACAAGCCACGCGCATTTGTCTTTATTCATAAATGGGCTACCCAAACTTCTAGAGGAGTCTGTTTTTTTCACAAACAGCGCACGCGAGGGCGTGCACGTGGACGCGAGCCAAGGTTGACAAACTTGGATTACTCAAACTGAGAAACTGAAAAAAGGCTGTGGCTCGAGTGTAGTTCATTATTTTCTGCACTAAATGTTCAATCTCAGTCCACAGAGCAATAACCAAATGGTAATCCTTGATTTAGCCCATAGTATAGTCCATTGGCCAAAACCACAAATCTGGCATATCGTTATCGAAAAGGTGGCAAAGGCTATCGTTGCTTTTTAAGTAGGTAAATATCTGAGCTTTATATTTTTGTAGGATAGCCTTTTCAGAGTTACAGCTTTATCATAGTTTTGAGCTTTGGAAGTGTGTCCAAAAAGTCGCTTTTGACACTAGTTCATATTTTGGTTTAGGCCATTTCCAGTCCATTACCTAATGTTTTGCACCATTTTATTTGATATAATTTTAAGAAGACATTTTCATGTATAATTTGAGCCCACAGTACATGTGGTAATCATATCTCCTCAAACTGAAACTTGTGGACATTTTTTTAATACCATTTTTGGAAAACCAGTTTTACTAGATTTAACACTGTTTCTTCAAAGAACATCACAGATACAAATGTTTGATACTGGGTAACTTTTAATACTTTGATGATTCAGGAAATGTATAACATGTCAGCACTTTCTCAGCTTAAAGCATCACTGTGAGCCACAAAGTAAAACAATGTCCACTTCATAAAAGCATGGATTGTGGATGATTTTGGCACATTTTGATTTTTCAAAAAATGTAAACCCCAAATAAGGGTAAACAAAAAGGTGTATGTTGTAGCCTATGACTAGAACAACTATTATAAATTAGATTGGGGTGTCTGGGTCATATGGCCCAAAAGCCATTGAACAGAAATGGTGGATTTTGGCCAATTTTGGCACATTTTGATTTTTCAAAAAATGTAAACCCCAAATAAGGGTAAACAAAAAGGTGTATGTGGTAGCCTATGACTAGAACTACTATTATAAATTAGATTGGGGTGTCTGGGTCACATGGCCCAAAAGCTATTGAACAGAAATTGTGGATTTTGTCTAATTTTGGCACATTTTGATTTTTCAAAAATTGTAAACCCCAAATAAGGGTAAACAAAAAGGTGTATGTTGTAGCCTATGACTAGAACAACTATTATAAATTAGATTGGGGTGTCTGGGTCATATGGCCCAAAAGCCATTGAACAGAAATGGTGGATTTTGGCCAATTTTGGCACATTTTGATTTTTCAAAAAATGTAAACCCCAAATAAGGGTAAACAAAAAGGTGTATGTGGTAGCCTATGACTAGAACTACTATTATAAATTAGATTGGGGTGTCTGGGTCACATGGCCCAAAAGCCATTGAACAGAAATGGTGGATTTTGTCTAATTTTGGCACATTTTGATTTTTCAAAAATGGCAAAACTCCCAAAAATTGAAAAAAAAGGTGTATGTTGTAGCCTAGGACTAGAACAACTATTATAAATTAGATTGGGGTGTCTGGGTCACATGGCCCAAAAGCCATTGAACAGAAATGGTGGATTTTGGCTGATTTTGGCACATTTTGATTTTTCAAAAAATGTAAACCCCAAATAAGGGTAAACAAAAAGGTGTATGTTGTAGCCTAGGACTAGAACAACTATTATAAATTAGATTGGGGTGTCTGGGTCACATGGCCCAAAAGCCATTGAACAGAAATGGTGGATTTTGTCTGATTTTGGCACATTTTGATTTTTCAAAAAATGTAAACCCCAAATAAGGGTAAACCAAAAGGTGTATGTGGTAGCCTAGGACTAGAACTACTATTATAAATTAGATTGGGGTGTCTGGGTCACATGGCCCAAAAGCCATTGAACAGAAATGGTGGATTCTGGCTGATTTTGGCACATTTTGATTTTTAAAAAAAGGTAAATCTCCCAAATGGATAAACAAAAAGGTGTATGTTGTAGCCTAGGACTAGAACAACTATTATAAATTAGATTGGGGTGTCTGGGTCACATGGCCCAAAAGCCATTGAACAGAAATGGTGGATTTTGGCTGATTTTGGCACATTTTGATTTTTCAAAAAATGTAAACCCCAAATAAGGGTAAACAAAAAGGTGTATGTGGTAGCCTATGACTAGAACTACTATTATAAATTAGATTGGGGTGTCTGGGTCACATGGCCCAAAAGCCATTGAACAGAAATGGTGGATTTTGGCTGATTTTGGCACATTTTGATTTTTCAAAAATGGCAAAACTCCCAAAAATTGAAAAAAAAGGTGTATGTTGTAGCCTAGGACTAGAACAACTATTATAAATTAGATTGGGGTGTCTGGGTCACATGGCCCAAAAGCCATTGAACAGAAATGGTGGATTTTGGCTGATTTTGGCACATTTTGATTTTTCAAAAAATGTAAACCCCAAATAAGGGTAAACAAAAAGGTGTATGTGGTAGCCTATGACTAGAACTACTATTATAAATTAGATTGGGGTGTCTGGGTCACATGGCCCAAAAGCCATTGAACAGAAATGGTGGATTTTGGCTGATTTTGGCACATTTTGATTTTTCAAAAATGGTAAAACTCCCAAATGGGTAAACAAAAAGGTGTATGTGGTAGCCTAGGACTAGAACTACAATTATAAATTAGATTGGGGTGTGTGGGTCACATGGCCCCAAAGCTATTGACATATATATTTATAGCCTATTCAAAAATGGTTGTAAAATGTAATAAAATAACAATTAATGACATTAAATACACCTGCACATGACATTTGTTTTTGTTTTTTCTCCCGTAGTTGTATTTGTTTTTATTAAAGCATTTTTCTTTTTCTTTTCATGAGACGTACATTTTTTAAACCAATGCGTTTATATGAGATAGTAATTCATTGACGGTCCCTAAATTCGAACGCCCAGAGATCATAGCGGGGCATTCAGCGTGTTCCTGCCTAAACCCTGACTGAGCGGGTGGGACGCAGTTAAAGGCTCCTCCCGCCGTAAGTGCTGGAGGCGAATATCCAACGTCCAACGTGAAACTAACTTCACCACGGTTCCATTTGTCTAAAGTAGCCTTATGACAAATGGTAAAAGACATCACGCTGAAATGATCTAAAATCTTGTGTGTTCATTTTGGATAATCCCAATGGTCACCATAGTATAAATTAGACAAAAGCAACAAGCTACTTCTCCATTGTTCTTGAAGTCTCAATCAATCTATCATTATAAGTAAATAAAACATGGAAGGGCATTTGATATTTTGTATTGCATGACGCTGCTAGCCAAATTTGGATGCCCTTCCATACAATCTACTGTGATGCATATATGTGCACTAAAATATAAAAGATGTGTTATGCTTGTACTTTGGTAGAACAAACAACTAATGTGTATAATTCTATATTTGTTACAGCTATGATAAAATTACATCCACTCCACTGACACACACTCAATGGGCCAGACCCCGGCCTCCAGCTGTGTCCACAATTCAGGAGTCACTGTCTGATCGGTAAGTTATTGTCATATTTATCATCAAGCTACATATTTCTTAGTAGAAATTATTCCTTGTTTTTGTGGCTGGATTAGCAACATTATCTATATTCTGTATTTGTGTAATTTACAGAGAAGGTGATTTCTCTGTGAAGGGAGTTGAGAAAATGGCCAGCAGTAGTAGCAGTGAGGAAGAAAGAAGAACTATTCCACAAGAGGAAGCAGGGTAATTACAATTCAACATCTCTGTGCAGATAGCTGTTATTTATTTTTGCTTTATATTTGGTAATTTACTGAATATATTTTCTAGGGCCTCAACTAGTGTAAATATAGTTGACATTGAAGAAGATTCCTTCAACAATCTACACAATTCAATGTAAGTATTACTGTTTTTTGGGTTTATTTGGGATGGTACTGAAGGGGGCACTAAAATTACTTTATTCAAAAGGATTGACTGGGATGACGACACATGGGATGAAACTTGGACTCCGGATACAGAGACACAATCACAGTCATCCTCAGAAGATGAGACAGAGGAGGTAGATTTCTCAGAAGATGAGACCAGTGAAACCCCAGCTGATGTGGATGAAGAATACGACCTGGGTCCTCATATTTGCATAAGGTATTATTATTATTTTATCATTTTGTAATGGAAAATATGTTGATGCGATTTTCATTGGGGTAAACCTTATTGTTGCATTTCCAAAAGAACGTCTTCCTGCAATCAATCTCTGAAAGCAATAAAGATGAAAAAAACTGCTACTAGAGCTATCACCTGTACGTAAAACCCTTTGTAGGTGTTTGAAAGGTCTGTCTGACATTCCGGGCGGTGTCTCCAACACATGTAAATGAAATGTCTCTGTCTCCAGCATCCTATTGACTTGTAATAGTTGTTAATTAGCACAGGAGTGGCTGGCAGAAGCTTTTGTTCTTTGGGTGATGTGTGACACATCTTTTTCTTTACATTTGCAGGTCTGGTGTTGCTCTCCCAAATGGACTGTCGTTAGAGGATTATCCTGTGATTGGCCTTGATCAGACTGTGCACGATGACCCGGAAGGTAATGAAGATGAAAGCCAGGAAGTTGCCACTCCACCAGACGCACCAATGGTCCTCACAGAGGAAGACGTAATCGGCAGGCCCGCATCCATAGTCTATCATGACATTATAAAGCAGTTGCTGGACTTCCTTATTCTTCCAATTGAAAAATGCACAGTGAAGAATTCAATCACAAAGGCACCCTGTAATGCAGCTAAGCCATTTGAGGTTTCTGTAAAATCAAGGTGCTCTGCAGTCATTGCGGAATGGGTGAGTATCACATGTTTACATTTAAATCTCAAAATCATTTCAGTAGTGGCATTTTCTGCAGTGGCGCTCAACTCTTGCACTCTTACAGATATGTCCAAATGGTCACACTGTTTGGAAGTGGAGTTCACAGCGATATTTCAAATATGGAATGCTCGCTGGCGATTTTATGTTGGGTGCAAATATCCTCCTGTCTGGTAACAACTTCCGGAAAATAGCTCTGCTCTTCAAGTTTATGAACTTGGGGATGATCGACCCAACAACATTCTACAAAATCCAAACCAAATTTTGTCTGTCGAACATTGAAGATTTTTGGAAGAGGGAGAGTAGCAATGTCATCAGCCAGTTGAGTTCAAAGGACTCTGTTGTGCTCCTTGGTTAGTATATAACATCTCTGCAACTTGCAATATTATCTGTCGTTATTGTTTTATACATTAACAAAACATTGAACCCATTTATATTTGTCATTATAAGGTGATGCTAGGATGGACAGTCCTGGGTTCTGTGCCGAATTCTGCACATACACCACCATGGAGAACGACACAAAAAGTATTGTGTCGATTGTCAATATGGACAAACGACAGGTCGGAGGGAACTCTGTAGCTATGGAGAAGGCGACATTCATCGAGACCTTAGACACACTCCGTCCAAAGTTGGGGAATGTGAAGGAATTTTGCACTGATGCTAATATTCAAATATCAGCACTTTTTAGTACGTGGCTTTATGCAATATTAGTTACATATAGACAGATTTGATGTTCAATTAATAATAATACTGCTTTGATGTTTGACAGACAATGGCCAATACAAAGACTGTGGTGTGAAACACAGTTTGGATATCTGGCACGGTGCAAAGAACCTAAGTAAAAAGATTCTGGCTGTATGTTTACTGTTATTGAGACCTTTTTTTGTTTTTTTGGCAAGGAACCAGTTAATCTAATTCAATAAATTTGTTTTTTAGGCTGGACATGAGAAGGACTGTGCACTACTTCTGAGTTGGAACAGAGACATTTGCAATCATTTTTGGTACAGCTGTAAGGAAGCAGAGACCTTTGAAGCTTTCAACGTAAGTTTTTATTTACTGTATATATTTCTACACAATTAGAGTATACTAATATATAAAGGGTGTTTGTCAAATGTTTTTTTTTTTTTAATAGTACGCATAATTTACTGAGTGAAAACATTTGATTACAGGATCTTTGGACAGGAGTTCTGCATCATGTAACTGGCAAACATGAGTGGTACTTTGGGGCCTGTCGACATGGTCCTTTGGAGGAAGACCGGAATAAAGAATGGATTCCAAAGGGCTCTGCAGCACATGGAAGACTCCAAAAGATCGTTTACGATGCACGCTGGTTGAAAAATATACCCAAGTATCTCTCTTTCAGGTAGACATTTTTGTAGTGCAATTGCATTCCAAACCACCAATTTGCTTTATCAAAATTTGGAAAATGCCAGGTTCACACATTGTCTTATTTGCTTCTTTATTTTTGTTTTATAGATCAACCTCAGACCTGGAGTCCTTCCATAACCACATACTTATGTACGCCTCAAAGCGCTTCTGCTTCAAACCACCAGTGTACTATGCTCGGACCCTGTTGGCAGGGCTGGATTATAACTACCACCTAAACCGAGGAGCACGAACAAATGCAGATGGCTCATATCAGTAAGTTATCACTGATCTATAATCCATAATTTATACTATACACGCAATGGCAATATTGACATGTTTTTGTTTACTCCTCCAAGGTATGGCAGAATTTTTAACAAAAGATCAAAGATGTGGCGGCTGTACACCATCAAGAACCCAAAAACCTACAAGTACATTACAGATCTACAGAGTGTTATTCTCCATTCAAGACTGTCGGCTCCTAGGGGGATGGCAGGAAAGCAGCCTCTTGCACTTCATGATCCACGAAGGCTGGGGCTGTTGTCCGGTGGCCCTGCCCCAACAGTACAAGAATTGAAGGAAAAGAAAGCCCGCAGAGGGCTAGGTGAGTTGTATTCGAGTCAAGTGCCTTATTTTGTTGAATTCAATCCTCTACAGCAGGGGTAGGCAAGTTTGTCATTGAGGGACAATTTTCTTCATTGCCCAAATGCCAAGGGCCGAAAATTACAATTCTCGTCCAAAATAAAGCACAAATATTAGCTTTGTACATCATTTATGATCTAAAGGAGTGCTTTGGAAGGAAATGTGAAAATATTGACAGTATTTTCAACATTTTTGAGTGCTTTATCAGGTATTTGGTCTCCTATTTATTGAATAATATTTCTTCATAATGATCTTGGGGGCCACATGTTTTATGCAGGAGGGCCAGATTTGACTCCCTTGGCCTGATGTTGCCTACCCCTGCTCTACAGTGTATGCTGCTGTTGCATAGGATAAAGTCCTGATATGTAAACTTATTTTATTTATATTTTTTTTTAAAGGTCAACCATCTCACACATGACCTGTAGATGTGGTGCTTCAAAAGGAGTGACGTACGTGTGCTTCATTTCCCCTGTACATAATGCGCAAATCAATAATTTTTATGGTGAATGTATGTCATGTATAAAAGAACAGCATATAATTTTATACATTTGAGCAAATAAAAGACAAAATCTGCATATGGCTATCTCAAATTGCGTTGATATTTGTATATGTAAGTTCTAAACCGTTATCACATACAGCACATGTTTATGATAAAGAATGGGCCGGTTTACCATTAGATTATACAGAAAATTCTCCACAATGACCACAAGACTACAAGCTGTCATTGATGCTAAGGGGGAAATACACATTATTAGGAACAGGGGTGTGTAAACTTTTGAAAAGGGTCATTTTATTTAAAAAGAGCAAACACTGTTTCACCATAAGTGGCTTCACACAACCACTGAGTGGGAAAAAAAAAGTAAAAACATTCTGCCAGGATATGTAAACTTTGGAGCACAACTGTACAAGCCTACATACATTGTCCTTTGTGAACTTTTTAAAGCCACGTACAAATATTTTAGAGAAGTATGGGAAACTCGATGGAAGTACATGGACAAAGATATGCTTTGTAAGAAACTTTATCAACATCAATCAAAATAGTACATGTAACAAAAAGTTAGCATAAAATACACACATGTATTGATCCAGCTTATTTTATGGTGCAAGTTTACCTGATGAGGTATCTTGGAATAAAGCACAAAGAATTACGTTGAGTACACAAGGTTTACACTCTGGCCGGAATAAAGCCTACATAATTACCATTAGAATCCGGGAAACGATCTCTAATTTTCCACACACAACATGACGCTATAACAATTCTAACTCCTGGTCCCAGAACACCATATTGCCAGACAATAAAGTTCCTATATGCAGCATAGCGGAACTGTCTGTGACTTTCTCCTGTCTCCTGGATGTCCACCTCTGCCCTAAGGTCATTCCAGATTCGCCTGGCCAGTCTCAGCACACCTTCCTCCAAGATGTACAGCTCCATGTGTGGCAACAGTGACGTGCAGTTTTGTGGTTGTTGTTGACAGCATTTCTGTTCCAGCAGTGTTGGCATATTTCTGCAGTTTCCACAGACACACCAGTTGGGTGCCTGTGGATTAGGAGGGCCTGGTGGAGGGGGATCAGGGGTGAGACTCATGAGGTCAAAGATGAGACTCGGTTCACGACTGAGGCATCTTTGTAGAAGTTGTTGACACTCCTCTAATGTCAGTCTCTTTATCCTAGCCTGTTAAAACAAAATCACACTTAAAAAATGTTCTATTTAGCCCTTTGACACACAGCTTTCTAAACCATTGAACAGGCGAAATGTGAACACATTTTCTAATAAAAGGGAAAAGTGCAGTACATTCACTCCAGTTTTGAGTGTATTCACTGTTCACTGTCTGCCTCGCAATGTAGGAGGGAGCATTACAATAACAAAAGGAAAGATCACGTCTCACACTGTCTGTCTGACACCCTGGACCAGTAATATTACAATAACAATAGTAATGCTTTGTACTGATAAGAGTTTGTAAGTTAGCCTGTGACGTATTTTGCGACAAAAAAATGACAAGTTAGCGGTTATATGTGTACACATACCTCCTCAGTTGCAATCCTCTGTTTATGAAGTTCTTCAACCCTTTTGAAGTCCTCCCGTGACAGGTCAGCTAGCAGACGGCCACGGGCTCTAGCCCGACCCTTGCCTCCCCTTCTCTCTCCTTGCTCTTGGCTGGTGCTGGCTCTTGGAGGTCTTGTGCTCTGAGCTCGTCTCCCGCGGCCTCTAGGCGCACCCCCCCTCCTGGATCTTGGTCGGGATGCACAGGGAACGGGCTCGTAGTCCATATCTGATCCCACAAGACTGTCCTCTTGAAAGCTCTAAACGGACATAAATGAAATAAAACAATTTAGATGCTAAATGATAGCTTGTTTATGCTCGTAACGCTACATAGACACGAAACATTTTGTATTCACAATCCCTGATTACGATTGGCTTTATACATATTCTTTAAAACAAATTTTGATGGTTGTAATAGATTTTCACTTACCGGTGGGGAGTCTGACATTGTGGAAAAAGTGCAAATCTTCTTGGAAAGTGAGCTTGTGTGAGCGATGCCGACAGTGACTTGTAAACAGAGCGTGCACGAGGAGAACTGGGCTCGTGCATGTCTCTCGCACACGTTTTAGAAGGCGTTCCCTCTCGGGAGCAGGTAGAGCGTTGCGCATGTGCATTTTTTTCAAAATGTGGAGAGGGCGGTTCTTTCCTAAAATTCGGGAAAATCCTCCTGTATACCTTTAAACTGAAGGTTCTTGAGTCATCTGCCGTCGCTGAAGTGTAGGACGTTTTGCCTCTCATCCAAAAGGCTTTGTCAGCTACACTAAGGTTTCCAGCTCTCACACGGAATAGATCAAGACCACTGGGAGGGGTTAGCTTGGCCAAGTTCCTCCCCTCTATTAACAGCTACTAGCTCTAGTGGCCCCCAGTCAGCTGTCCACCTCGATCTCAAAGCCACCAATCACTCCTTTGAGGACAGAGGTCGCATTTGCTAAAGGAAAACAAGAGGAGTCAAAGAAGCAATTTTTGTTAAGAAACAAAACCCTTCCATGAACAGGAATGGAGGTCTGAGATTTCATCTGTCCTCTGTACAGCAACCTCCTGCGCCCCAAGCCCGGAGTTCTATGTCAAGCTAATGAGAGTTAGAACTGCAAAGGTGTTTCACAAAAGGTGAGCGTAGTCGTTAATAGAGGGGTGGGAATTAGCCAAGCTAACCCCTCCCAGTGGTCTTTATCCACTCCACGTGAGTGCTGGAAACTTTAGTGTTGCTGACAAAGCCTTTTGGGTGAGAGGCAAAATGTCCTACACTTCAACTACAGAGTACAGCAGATGACTCAAGAACCTTCATCGAAGATGTACAACTCCTTTACAACTGAGAGCAAACACACACTATACAAAGATATAGTACCAAATGCTTCTTGGGTTGGATTATTTTTCCAACCTGTGATTGTCCCGGGACGTAATAACAGGGCAGTCTGCTCGGAGTCCAGCCTTCCCTTCATTGAATCCAAGGTCAAAGTCAGAGCTCATGTTTCAAAGACAGTAATGTTTAACATGTCCAAAGCGTCTCCACAAGAAAAGGAACAACTTCCTCTAGTTTTAGAAGTTCAATTTCATTACAGACTTCACATAGGCGGAAAACTGGGATTATTAGACTTTTATGAAAGAGGAGGTCTCAGATAACACTCGTCTGAAGAAAAATTGAAACTCAACTTTAAACTATGTCATAGAAGTCTGTCCCTCAAAACCAACATTCCTACTGTTTTGATGGACATAAAACCTGCTTAAATTGCATCCTCATGAAGTTAGCAAGCATTGATTCTCATGTTCCTATTTACATCTTTATCAAACGGAAACAGGTGCAATTTTTTCTGCAATGTGAAAGTAGCAGAAATGTTCTAGTTCACAAGTTCCTGTGTAAAATGTGTAATCTTAATGCACGGCCGAGCCATCAAAACATCCAAAGTAGGTCACTTAACGGGACTATACAGAGTTTAAAAATGTTAAAACTAAGTATTTTCATCCCCCCACACGTTCCAGTCATGTCCTAATGTGTAGAAAGAGCACAGACCTGTTCACCACAACTGCCTCTAAAATCCTGCATTGTCACTCAAAAAGTTGTTACTTCGGGTCCGTAGTGCCATCATGCACAAGCTTAATATAGAGACTGCAGTTACGCATAAGACCTGAGGTGGCAGTAGTGAGCATAAAATGACCAACTTGCATCTAGTCTCTTTAAACCTACAGTATAATTATGATCAGATAAATCCCCAAGAAACTGCATTCAACGTTTGGCCCTAAACAGTATCTGTAGCTCATTTATATACTGTGATCATCTCATATCCTGGCTACACAATTACTATACAAACACGCTCTCCCGCATTAAAAACACATTTTTCAGTTCAGGCTAAACTTGTCGCAGACTGTCGCTGACGCACTGTTGGTTTAGTGAAACGATACTCCCGGAGCAGAGATCTTCTGAAGAGACACTTATCCTGGCACTAACGTCTATGACATCAGGGGTCACGGGAGGTCGGGCTCACCTCCTTCACTTTCAATTGTTCAAACAGAAAAAATAGAAATGTCTGCTTTGTTCAACAAAATGGAATAGGAACAAATTACAATAGATTCGTAAATTTGATAAAATTTCATTTCATTTGGTAAAGTTTATGGCCTAAACTACCTTGAGGAACAGTGATAGTTTGGTATACAGCAGTTCATCTTATTAAGGTATCTGCTAAACGTGCAGCTTAACATCAAACACCTGCTAATGCTTTAAATTCAGCCGATAAATTGTTAATTGGAGTGCCAACCGCCAAGCATATTTTTTTAATCTAAAAAAAAAGTTATAACCCAGTCCTACTCAGTTCTATCCTTTGGAAGGATTTTGCAGTCCAAATTAGCTCGGTCAATCGATATGGCTTTTCCTAAGGCCATTATTAGCTGATTTTTGAAAATGTCTTGTTTAAAATCCTCGGTATGAAGTATCTAAACTGTAAAATGTGTGAGCATTGAACTGTGACAGCAGGGGGCGCTTTGTTTAGGAGGTACTTCAGAGGGAGCTTGTTTAAAATACATAATCAGCAGATTCCAAAACAAAACAACTTATCTGGCTTTGAAATTAGAAGCAAAAGTCTGCAACATGAAATATATAAATATGATCTGAGGCGCACAAATTGTGACAGATTTTCGCCATGATGTTTTCCAGCTCCCTGTAGGATGGGAAATTGTGGGAGGGTTCATTTTAAGGCTGTGACAGCTCTTTCGAAGGCCAAAAACAGGACCTCTTGACCTCTAGTCCAAATGTGCCTTTTATTTGCATTTTGTCTTTAAGGTCATTTGTCCTCTGCATTAGATTCATCCTTCAGTTGTCTACGGTCCACAGAACCATGTGAGCGAGTGAGCGCTGAAAGACCCATCTCCAGATCTTGTGGCAGGCCATCGAACTGGAGGATCACTGTACTGGGCATGTTTTTTGGGAGCTGAAAGGGGAAATTAAATAGGCTAGAGTAAGTTACGCACGAAGACAGGAGAAAACATGCAAACTCCGTCACTGGCACCATACCTTTGATTGATTATAGAATTGCATTGCATTACCAGGGCTGTGTAAAATTGCACTCACACTGGACTGTCAAACGGAGGGCATGGGTTGTTATTCTTGCAAGTGCTTCGAGAACAGTGTTTGCCGAGTGGCTTCTCTGACATCAGAAAATGCCAGCAGTGACAAGGCTGATTTAAAAACGCAGGTGAACTGCGGCAGAACAAAGACACTCACTGAGACCTGGACTGTCATAGGGTTTTTACAGGGTCAAAAACATTAACTATTATTTTTCAATGATCAAAGAAGCCCAAAACAAGCTTTCAAAGACACAATTATTACCTCATAGAAACAAAACATAGTCTATAGAGGGACAATTCAGAAACTATAGATGTGGTTGTAAATCATATAAGGTTAGGCAAATACAACCTCCAAAAAAATCTCTCAGATGTATGATCTTAGCAGTAGTACTTTAACTTTCCACTAACAAAAAAATATTTTTTGAAAATAGTCCAGGGTTTGAATTTTGATGCTCCGAGTCCGAAAATGACCTTGGTTTTGCTCAATCAGGTCAGGATTTTTTGCTACAGAAATGCTTTAAAAATCGATTTTGCGTCAAAAACAAATTTCTGCGGATCATCAGCTGAGAAACCCTTGGCGTTTTTTCCGTTTTCCTCAAGAAATAAAAGTCAACGTATCCAAAGTCATTCAGTTTTTATTTACTCCATCAAATTTGATGAGCAGAATTCATAATAACGTAGTCGTACGTAATCCGTAACACTAAGGCTGTATCTCAAAAAGTTGACCTGATAGAGCAAAATGCATGTGATATTCGGACTCAGAACACCAAAATTAGTCTAAATCAGTTGAGAAACCCCTGACCATTTTTTGGCTGTCACCTTGTGTAATAGGCCATACACTATTGTCAATGCAGTTTGCAACATTGTGCAACAGATGAATCAATTTGTTCACTAATATGCTTCAGTTGGTAATTTTTTTTGGCATATATCATTCTCCATAAGCCAATTTTTGAAAACTATTGGGTGTCCACCCATAATTTCAAAATGGCTTCTATTTTTTCATGACAGCCACTGGTTTGTTTTATCATAGGTTTTGCGTGCCTCTAATCGTTAGTTTGTGGCTTTGCCTTGGCTTACATACTTAAAGCAGAACTAAGTAACTTATGCCCCATAGGTCCATAAGCGTCACTCCATGTTGCGTCTTTTTTACTCATTGTCTGTGAGAGTAAAATACTACGCTGACAGAAAAGACAAAGAGAGAGAGAGGGATATTGTACATTGTGCCACAACTATCACAATGGAGATATTTCTTTCCGCTCAAACCTGGCTGTAAATACTGCCAAAGTGGCGCTAGCCCACAGTTAGCTTTGCCCGTTAGTCTGTTAGCTTCTTCTTCGTGGTTTCATTAGTGTGTGTTGGTGGCTCCGACCCGGAGGGAGGCAGGGAAGTTGCAAGCGTGGTTTCCTGGCCAGAGACACCAGGGGGAGACGAAAGACCCCCAATCATCCCATTATCACTTGTATTACCCACAGTTGGACATCGAAAAGGATTTATTAAGGTAAACACGTTACTTAGTACTGCTTTAAGTTAGAGTCAACAAGCAAAGGTGATGATGACTTGCTCATACTTACCCAGATGGTGCACAGATCACACAGGACTTAAATGGCACTGGGGGAATGATTGGGCAAGGTGGGGGATAACTGGACCTAGTGATCCCACACATCAATGTGCACATCAGACTAAAGTGGTAAAATTATGGATTAATTTTATTTTTTGGACTCCCAGATTTAGATTTTTTGACAGAGAAGATTGTAGTGTAGTGTAACTTCATCATTTCAACATGAGCTTAATCTTTTTGTCTTTCCTTCTTGTTTAATCCTTTAAAATGGTACCAAACGCTGTGCTTTTGTGAGCTGGACACCGTGATAAATGAAAATATTGTTAACATTATTGCAGAGCCGCTACTCCACATTTCTGAAATACCAGTCTCTTCAGCACCACTTCCATCTGGACGACATGCACGAGCATCTGGTTCAGGTTAAACGCTTACTACAGCTGCCCCCAGCGGCTACGCGTAGTACTGCACGCAATCAAGCAATTAGCGCAAAACCTAGTGGATAAAACTTTTCATCGTTCTTTGCAATAACATGACATTGTTGCCATGACTCAGCAAACTACGCACTTTTTGGCATTGTAATCAAGAAATAGTTTAGCAAATTCTGTGAAAGGGGAAAAGATTCAGAGCTAAATATTTGTAAGACGTTTTGAGAAACTTCTGTAATTCTTACCTGATCGATGACAGCTCCACGTGTCTTTGCTGAGAGAAGACGACGCATCCGTGACGTAAATTTCCAATACATTTATCAATATACAAAGAACGATGTAATTGCTAGAACAAGGCATGGCTCAAATGACTAATTATGCATCTATTGACAGTCGGGTCATATCAAATCTACACTGCATATGCAAAAGTATGGACTTGTCAGGGCGCGGTTTTAGGATTTTATTCATCAGGGTAAAGCTATGTGGGTCAGTGCAAGTACTTCCTGTCAGATCGTTTCAAAATAAAATATTTAAACAAAAATAATTTTATTTTAGCTCTCGGTTTATACTCAATGAACTATAGGTCTTTTTTTCCTTTCTTTTTTGCTGAATTATTGATCAAAGGTATTATAAACCGAAGAAAGATTATAACTTTTATAGGTTGTATATATCTTGACCAATTTCTAAATCTGTTTGAAATTGAGGAATTTGAGGGACACTTAATAAGAAAGAGAAGACTACATAGTCGAACCTCGGATCCAGGAGCAATAATGCGGTTTTAATCCTGGTCGTGGAACACTAGACCAGCTCTATACCCTTCATCGGGTGCTCGAGGGTTCGTGAGAGTTCGCCCAACCAGTCCACATGTGCTTTGTAGATCTGGAGAAAGCGTTCAACCGTGGTGCTTTGGGAGCATGGGGTCCGGGGCCCTCTGCTAAGGCCTGTCCGTTCCCTGTATGACCGCAGCAGGAGCTTGGTTCGCATTGCCGGCAGTAAGTCAGACCTGTTCCCGGTGGGTGTTGGGCTCCGCCAGGGCTGCCCTTTGTCACCGGTTCTGTTCATTACCTTTATGGACAGAATTTCTAGGCGCAGCCAGGGACCGGAGGGTGTCCGGTTTGGGAACCTCAGGATCTCATCTCTGCTGTTTGCAGACGATGTTGTTCTGTTGGCTTCATCAAATCAGGATCTTCAGCGCGCTCTGGGGCGGTTTGCAGCCGAGTGTGAAGCGGCCGGGATGATGATTAGCACCTCCAAATCTGAGGCTATGGTTCTCCACCGGAAAAAGGTGGCTTCCCCGCTTCAGGTCGGTGGGGAGTCCTTGCCTCAAGTGGACGAGTTCAAATGTCTCTGGGTTCTGTTCACGAGTGAGGGACGGATGGAGCGTGAGATCGATAGACGGATCGGTGCGGCGTCAGCAGTAATGCGGTCGGACTGTTGTGGTGAAGAGGGAGCTGAGTCTGAGGCAAAGCTCTCGATTTACCGATCGATCTAAGTTCCCACCCTCACCTATGGTCATGAGATTTGGGTAATGACCGAAAGGACAAGATCGCGAATACAAGCGGCCGAAATGAGCTTCCTTCGCAGGGTGGCTGGGCGCACCCTCCGAGATCGGGTGAGGAGCTCAGTTACCCGGGAGGAGCGGAAGAAAATGGATGGAAATGGAAGACTACATAGCTACATTTTCAGCTATATGATTTTATTTTTGCTCTTTGTAATTGGCAAACACCAATATCATATAAGAAATCCAAACTGTTTCAACCGCTTACAGTAAGTGTTGTTGTTTTTTGACATTTTGTTGTTAGCCTACTTAATAAATAGATTAGTGGATATTTAAGTTGGAGCGACAGTGGCGCAGATGGGTCGTTCCACCTTCCAAACACCTGCAGGTGCACAATGCCGTTGTGTCCTTGGGCAAGACACTTCACCCACCTTGCCTCCAGTGTCTGTGTACATTTGTGTGTGAATGAGATTGTGAATGGGTGAGTGGTTCCTTGATGTACAACGCTTTGGGTAAAAACGCATTTACCATTTAACGCTATTGACTTGCTTCGATTTGATTAATGCATATCACGTGATTAAATCTTTCTGCTGTGAAAACTTGAGATTTCATATCACACATTAGGGAAAGGGTCGCCGTGCAAAAGCAGCATAACAAAATCAGAGTATAATATGACAAGTGCAACATGTTTTCATTTGCTTTTTTATTTCAAGGTACTTTGCTTCATACAAAATGTTTAATGTAGAAACAACAGCAGAATTCAAAGTCTGGCCAAGAAACAGATGTCAGGCAAACAAACATTTCACTGAATCCCAAAGACCCAAAATAAAGGGGCCGCCCCGGACCTGCTGCGCAGCACGGGACCACCAATACAATACTGCTCTCGATATAAACATGTTTTTAATATATATATTTTATGTCAACAAACCCCACACTTTTTATCAAATATTAAAAATCAACAACAAAATAACACGCAGTATCTAAAAGTACTAAGTCTCCTACATGCACATACGTCATCAGAACATGCAAACATTGTATTATTTTTGAGAAATCGCCACATTTACACGGCCAGTGGTTAGCGGAAATGGAAAAGTTGGATTGTTTGACAGGTTTTTGGATTCGAATTTTAAACTGGGCATCCATATAAAGGCCGGATCTATTTCTGTACCCATTAAAAAATCTGTACCCAGTTGGTGTTGAGAGGTAAAGTTATGCATGCAAATATAGTATGTATAAAGTTGCTGTAACCCTAAATATTGTTCTTGTTTATTCTTTGTGCCTTTATGTATGTATGGTAAGTCTATATGTTTTCAAAGCATTTTCTATTAAAACCGGGGGGGAAAAAACTTGCTCACAATCACACGCTTGAATAGATTGGGTTCACGTTTCAGAAGAAGATGGAGGTTAGGGGCCTGGTTTGTGACAGAAAAGTGACAGAACTTCACAAATGCATATCCTTAGCAATGTTTTGATAGAATAATTTTACGTCAAATTAATTGTACTCAAGTAGAAGTTATAAAACTAAATGTGCTTGGTAAAAATAATACTCGAGTACAACTGCTCGAGATTAAGATTTTTTAGTGGCAATGGAACAGGTAAATTGTACAATAGCGAGAAAATGTCCTACAAATACACAAATAGGTCAAATAAAGAATGTTTAAGATAAACAAAAATGAACTAAATAAAAATAATGATTCATTTTTATCTTATCATGAGGCTACACTTACTAAATATTACATGTTTTTAAAGTCCTTTTACACAGAACATTTTCTGGACTAATTGGTTCCATTGAGTCCACACTCCTCTGAGTTACTGTGAATCAACTCTTGTCAGAGTGCACTTCAGGTCACTGGTCTCCATCCAGCAAAAGTCTGCAATTCTGTCTAATTCCTTCTTCACCTGTTGGTTTGTGACAGACTGAAGTGCAATTTTACTGAAAACAAAGAACACACTATGTTTAGCATTATATTACTGACACTCATGGTGTCTGACCTGAAGTCCATGACATGAGTCCAGTGTGTGTTAAACTACTAAACGATACAGTAGTTATTTCAAAATGTAACTGAGAACTACCTGCATCTGTTTGTTAGTGATTAATAACTATAAATGTAACAATGATTTTAGTCTTGTAAAATCATTGCCTGTGTCTGTGTGTGTGTTAATACTTTGTAAATTGTGCCTCAGACTATCTTGTATAGTTTGTTGTTTTATTGTGTTAAAGGGGCACCTGTTATAAGCTTTGTCTTCTTTGTGCTCCTTTTCAATCATGTAAACATACAATGTCAAACTATATATAAAAGTAAATAACACGACTGACTGAAATAAATAAAAAATGAAATTAAGTTAAAAACAAACCTGCCATTTTGGAGTCCTTTCAGCTGACAACACTTAGAGAGTGGGTAAATAAATAAAATAAAACAGAAAACAGAGCTGAAACTAATTATCCAGTAGTCTGATCCAATGAGCTGAAATAAGAGGAAGGGAGTTGGAGGGGCTTACTTTTTCTTTTTTTTAAGAATAGTGAATAGTGAAGATCCAAAGATTACTGAAAGATGTGCCACACAACTCACAACTATGTTTTTGATCAGAGAACTACATTGTAACGTTGTAAAAAGCTAAAATAGTCAATTTTGCATAATACCCCTGTTGAGGACTGTGTAATTGAACAATACGGCCATTATATTAGTTAATTTGAGAACAATACAGTTTGAGGCAGTTTTTGTTTCAGCAATTAACGACATATTAACCACAAACCAGGTCAGAACGTCTGTGACTTGGAAGGTACGAGGCATATCCAGCCACAGATCGTTTTAGCTGCCCTCGTCTGCCTCATCATTAACCTCTTCAGACACGTGAACACAACCTACTACAGAGAAGACCAGCACAGAAGCTGAATGGAGAAGAGAGGGTCGTCGTGTTGCATAGCCCTAAAGTCTTCACAGGAAAGTGGCCAGGCCTCCCAATGTCGCTTACTACATGTAACCATACAATTTTATCCGTACATGTCATTTTGTTTTCTTCAACTTAATCGTAATAATGCATATTGACAGACTTTAGCATATCAAAGTACACTTTTATTTACTAAAACAAAAACGTTTATCTTATGCAGCGCAACATTGTTTTAGCGGCTAAAAAAAACATGAATTCATTGCATTTTGATCATTAAGGTCTGCATAGGGCCACATTAAGATTGCTCTGGCCAATATGACAGTAATATTACACTGGAAGAGTCACTCAAATCCTCATCATCGAAGCCATGTCTTTCTGTAGAGACACATGGAATCCAATCTACAGTTTGGCAATGTTACAAAAATGAGTCGGGATCTGGAGTCGACCGCTTTCTTCTGCTTTACTCCTGGTACTGGCCACGGAGGGAAAAGCGCCACAGGCGTTGTATTTTTCGGAGACGCTCATTACTCTCCACACATTTCAAAGTAGCCCTTGTCATTTTCCTTCAAAAAGTCTTGCTACTTAGTTGGACGAAGAGGGTCCAGCTACGGTACTGGCTGGGACACATCACTGTAAAATAGCCTGGCCAGCATTCATAAATATTTCCGATTTACACATCGAAACAATGTTGGATTGAAAACCAGAGCGAGAGGAAAGAAAAGGAAAGGTTAGAAATACACTGGTGACTAAAGACGAAAGCATTGCATAAGGTCTGTACCGGTATAGATCACAAAAACAAGACAGTATTTGAGAGGAAGACTGTTTAAAAGGACACGCTTCACATCCAAGTAACTGGCCAGGCTACACTTTTCTCACAAGCTGTTCACCCATCGTCATATTCAGAGGAAACTTCCCACCTTTTGCAACACAAAAGGTTACATTATGAATGTTTAGGCACCTAAAGAAAATATGTAAAATTAGTCAAATTGGCTTGAGTGGTACATTACTTGACTTAGGAAAGTTTCTGACAAATCATCCGGTAAAGGAAAAGTATCATTCCCTTTGAAATAATAAAAGAAGAAACTCCTCCATTTAATCTATTTATAGGTAGAACATTTGGCCATAACAAATAAGAAAAGAGTTTATTTGCAAAACCAGATAATCCTGTATTTATTTGTTTTTACTGTCGATTACGAGTGACACTTGCGTTGGGTGAATTTGATTCGGTTGATGAGGAGTAACTTAATATTTGATCGCACCAAAGTAAATCTTAGCGTCAAATATTTGCAAAGAGAATATAACAAGCAAACGTCCCCATGGCGAGTTCGTGTTTGCAAATAAACTCTTTATTTTCAACGTAAACCAGTTAGAAATCTTGCGCTACAGGGCTGCACAATATATTGCCCAACTTATTTTATTTATTTATTGTTTTTTTTTTGGTAGGGACAGTGCATGTTGATGAACACACCACACCGGTGGAAGGGAATCGAACCCGGGACCTTCTAACTGTAAAGCTCGAGGGCTAACCGCTGCGCCGCCGTGTTTTTGCACAAAAAAATTAGGCGACACAATCGGAGACAATTTAACAAACAGTCTAAAGCCTTTTTGGTAACACTTTAGTTTACACTACGTAACTATGTAATCTACGATGCAAATGACATTGTACAAAGTCATTACGTATCAAGGTAGTAAAAATAAAATGTAACCACATGTTTCAGGATGAGTAGTTTAGTTGCGACTGTGCATGGTAACTTAAAAGTGTTATCATGCAATGTTTTGGTTTTGATTTGTTTCAGCTCTGATTTATTATTATGCAAGTCTTATTTTACAGTTTGATGAAGAGTCAAATCTCTTCCCATTCTGCATTGAAAAGGGTTTTGTAAAAGATTGCAATATCCTCATTTCCATATTGCTGACAGTTGTCAAATCCACTTTTTCTCATATTGTGCAGCTCTATCGTGCTGAAGAGAAGCTCATAAACTCATAAATCGTATTGATCTAAACAGAACTGCTCATAAACAAGGTCAACATTCATCATGTAGAAAGGTTTTTAGTGGCGTGAGATCTCCACGGTTGTGTAGCTGCTGGAGCAACGTGACGCGTTAAAGTTAGTCACACATTCGCAACAAGATGGTACAAAAATATGCATCAAGTGGACCCGCATTGGGAAAAAACCCCTCCATGACTTTACGCACGCGGCTAACGCTATGGGCTACATTTACGAAAATAAACGGTGCAGCCTCCACAAACTCACTCTCTCACGTTCACATTCACGCTTCGTAAAAGTCCAAACAGCGAAATCGAAGGCAATACACGAGGTCCACTGGGTCATGACATTCTTTTTTTTTTTTTTTTCACGGGAGAAAAAACCCCCAAAAGAATCTACACCGTCTTTGCATGCACGTGTTACTGTAGTTAATGTCACTTCTTTGATTGATATAGTCATAAGCAAAAGGGCTAGCGCTGTAGTTTTGCACAAAGTTGATTCTTGCTCCACCACAAAAAAAAGATTTCAAAACTCAAAAACAAAACTTCAAACCAGGGTCGTGCTATCATTCCTGTTTGTAAAGCATATTGTAGGTGCGCGTCTCTGCGTTAAGGCTTTCTGTACAACTTGTTTTCTGGCAGAGCTACATACAGAACGAACCGAGTCGATGATGCATTTAGAAAACAGTTGCTTTTTTTTTTTCTCTTATATATATATAACTCTACAGTCGTTATCTAAAAGGAGAGGCACTTTGTCTTCAAACGTCGCAAAGAAGTCTGTAAAAACATTGTAGACCTGAAACAATGGTAAGCAGAAAAACTCACGATGTCATACAAAAACGTACACAATGAAACCTTTGAAATAAAAGAATACAAATCAGAAGTACACCTCACTACCATGGGTCGCTCCTCGTCTCTCGGAGCGCGGTCAGCCTCGAGTGATGGGCCGACGGAAAAAGGGAATGTAGAGATTCGGCAGCGTCATGGAATGGCAGACTCCGAAAATAAAGGACTCCTCTTTGTACAGCGTCTGAACGACTTTGAGGTTGTTCTTTTTTTTCTCCTTTTCTTTTTTTTTAAACAAACGAGCAAAACCAGACTTCGAGACGTTAGGTTTGAGTGAAACGACCACACGGATACCCGAACAGACCCCGACGTGCCGATGGTTCACGGGGAATTGAACGTAACAGGAGTTGTCTTGTGTCCAGAGCAAGTAAAAAAAAAGAATTTACAGCTCAAGATCTGGAGAGAGGTCCAACATCAGTGAAGGATGGGTCAAATGCCATTAAGTTAAACCTTAAACCTCAGGGCAGGGGTGCTCAAAGTGCAGCCTGGGTGCGAAACCGGGCCCCTCAAACCGACCTTCAGGCTTCTTACTGAATTGTTTCGGATCAGATCAGAATCAATCTGAATTAAGAACAAAAAATAGCTTGTTCCATTGGCGATAAGAGGTGTTGCCTTATCCAAGACTAGACCAAACTTTTAGAGATGGGATTTATGGCTCTTTACTGGGAGCGAAGCCTTTGGGATCAGTTCATTTCAAAGAGTCGTTCAAAGCTCTTTTTAATCATTTTAACACCAACTCACAATACCTTCGATATATATTATCAATAAAAGGCACTTTTTAAAAAATTTAAATAACATAAAAAAATCCTTTTCAGTGCATTTAGCTTTAACTTTAGCGCAGAAAGCTTTCACTTGCGTGGCCTGCTCCATTGTTGGGCTGATTCTTCTGTTCTTACTGTGGAGTTCTGGGTAAAATTGACTGAAAAAAAGATGCGGCTCTTTTCACAATTGAGATTCGGTTCGAACTGTTCCCCGGTCATGAACGTCACATCTCAACAAACTTTCTCAAACTTTAAATTTTAATCTCTTCATTCAAGTAAACTTAGCCTATGTTATTCCTTCCTTAAGATGATTTTTTTTTTTCCAGTGTAAGCCTAAATTAAGGTGCGGGGCATGGTTTGAGCCTCCTGCTTTATACACCCAGTTAAAGGTTTCACCGATCTATGTATACACTTACATGATACAAGTTTGGACACCCCTGCCTAGTCCCCTTAAATTCAACTTGCTTGTAACAGATCACCCACTTAAACAGTATAGTTTATACCCTGATGTCCCATTGTACAAATAATGTGTTGTTCATGATTCGAGTGGAGGGCAGTACTGACTGTCGTGGGTTACACCAATCACATTGTGCCACATGAGCAAAAGGGAACGGCTCTGGCAATCTGAAAGACATATTAAATAATAAAACAGTAAATAATGTAATTGAAATGTATCATAGGTGGACCTAAATATAACCATAATGGGTCTGTTCGGTCAGAGTGTGTCTATTTGGTGGTTTCACCTCAAGGAAGTCAAAGTAATTCCAGCATTAACTGTAAGACATCTCAAACTGGCAAAAGGTCCACGTCCAACTAACGCCTTTAGCACTTTGACCCACACTCGCTTCCCTCCCGCCTTGACCATGTGCACTCACCAAGGAATAAAGTACAGCATTTAACACACAGTGACAATGTAAACAACGAAAGCCTTCAAAGAAGATGATAAAACTCATCACGGTTTCTCCAAAATGCATTAAAAAGGTTGCCTTAAAGCCATGCTAGCACCATTCGTCCTCTTCCGCCTCTTCGTAATACCTGGCCGCCCGGGGACCGCCAGGGCTGCTGCTGCTCGGGCTGGTTCTGCCCCCAAAACTGAGGTGGTACCCGTTGGGCACCCCCAGTCTCTGCTGCTGCTGCTGCTGCTGCTGCTGTAGGGAGGAGGGCAGGTTGGTCCGAGGAGAGTGTCCCGCGAAGGGGAAGACATCCAGCTGCTCGCGGAGGCTGCTGTAGGGGCTGACCTCCACGCGTTGCCCCCCTCCCAGAAAGGGCTCCGAGCAGATTCTAGTAACGGGACAGGGGAAGTAGTGGGAGCCGCTGTGCCGAAGCGCGACGTGCTCCGAAAGGCCCCTACTCAAACGTCCCGAGCTCAGCGAGGGAGCCTGGCCGGACACAAAGTGCACTGGGGAGGAGTTTGCAGTCTTGTAGGCCACCCCAGGGCGAGGGGTGTGGGGCGTCTGGGGCAACTGTCGACGACCGCGGACCGGAGTGCTACAAGAGGAGCTAACCCAACCACTGCCCTGCATGAAAAGTGGACAAGCAGTTGGTTTGTTTTGGGGACGATGAGGTAGTGAGAAGGGGAGAAAGGGAAAAGGGGCACGAGAGAAAGGACACGGTAATGTGGCACGGGACAGAATGAGGGCACACGGCAGACGGGACGAGACACAAAGGAGGCAATGCAGGAGATATGACGACACACAGATGAATGGTGAAAGCAGAAAGTAGAAAAAGAAGGGAAAGGCCATAAGAGGCAGCACCACAGGAAGACAGAGAGAAAGAGTCTGCATGCATCCGGTTAGAACTCATTCATCCTCTGCTATTTTATACAGCGTAATATTAACAATGAGTAGCTTTGCAATTGGATCGTAGCTTCCTATTTACATGTTCATTTACCTGAGCTGCTTCATTAACACTTTTATAGGATAGTAGTAGCATGGCAATAGGATGGAAATAGCATGGACTCTAACAGCGTGAAAACATCGTAATTTGGATAATTACATGGAAATAGTTAACGCTGGGGCTGCACAACAAGAGAAAATAAATTGTCTTCAACTGTTTCAACACTGTACGTTCCATTAAATTTAATGGGAGACACAAAAAGGCAAAAGTATTTGTTTTGTTGTTTGTTGTTCAAATAAATACCTAATCATCACAGTTTAATTATTGCACTGATTCAATGTTTTGCGACAGATTTTTTTGGGAAATAAATTCAAGGGCCATTTCCCTCACATTGGTGCAACAAAATCTCCATGTACAGTAAGTAGCACCTACAGACTTCAAACTTTCCAGCCTCGGACTGAACAATATTTTGAAGGTGTTTTTTCAGAGGGAATTTTTTTTTATACCTAATTCCTAACATGATTTATTGAGTTTTGAATTTCAAAAAACAAGGTAGGTAAAATTGTAATTTTGATATCTAAAATCCCCTCTGAAAAAGTCTATGTCGACAAAATAAAACCATGAAGTCTCGATCCACTTTTTGCTGAAAATATGGGAAATTTGGGGAATTTTTAGGCATAAAATGACAGAAAACTTGCAACACATTTTTCTCATATTTATGCCAGTAATCTACAGCACAACTTTCAAACTGACATAAACCTTGGCCCTTGATTATCAGAAACGTGACTACAATTTGGCGCCGTTTTAAATCACTATATTTTCGTTTCAAACTGTTGTAATGTATCACGACTTTCTTGCAATATAGATACTGTGTCACTGAATGCAGCTACAGTGATAATTTGGTGAGATATTCTACAGCTATAGTTCACACGTCATTTATTTCATAGTGAACCCTGTAATATAATTGACACAGGTGCTGCCCCCATTATCTCCCGGTCCAATGCCATTTCCATGTTATTACTGCCCTCTAGAGTAAAGTATTGTTGTCCTTTTTACGTCACAGACACTTTGGGGCGAGCGGCCCGTCCACGTTGTCCCACCTGCTTGTTGCTGGTGTCCTGGCCCTCACTGGGGGAGACGGCACAGCTGGCGGTCGCAGACTTGGTGCTTTGGTGGCAGTGTTCCCGGCTGCAGTAGCGGTCGCAGGAGTAGTACCGCTGTTTGTCGGTGGACGAGTGGTGGTGCCGCCTCTCGTGGGACCGGCCCCGATCGTGGGTCCGCTCTCGGGGGGCAGGCGGCTCCGGCCCGGGCTCCGCTGGGGCACCTGGGGGGAGAGGGGTTGGGGGGAGGAGATTTCGGGTCATCATGCGTTATTGTGGTACAACTGAAAAAACAAGGGGTATCACAAATGCGAGTATCCCACTTTTTTTTTTCCTAATCAGATTTTTCCATGCAAACATTCTGAAAACGTTATAAATCCCCGTGACTGAGCATGAGAAATATATCTTCTGTCACCTTAGGGCTGATAAAGATGGTCTGCTGTACATATGGATTGCCACACTGTGTCGTGATAACTTTTACAGCGTTATGTTTTCACTTTAATTTATAGGAATACCTTTGCACTCACGGACACAGGGAAACGCCCACAGGTCTTCACATAGGTTTTGTGTCTGTGGTCTCTTTAACTTTTCCTCACCTCATCGCACAGAGAGGCAGCCCATAAATCTGTCTGAGGCTTTGAACAGACTCAACATGAGGATTTCTAAAACACAAATACCAGTTGCCACAAACAAGAAAACACGGACAAACAAGCTGGCTTACAATTATGTTTCATTCATCCATTATTGCCTCTAGAGTTCTTTTATAATCTAATGTAAACATCATCATGGCAAATAGTGGAAACTTGAGTTATGACCTGTCCATGATCTTGTAAAGCTTCAAACTGATTGAAGCAATTGTTTTTTCTGTTCATGGGTTTGTGAATGAACATTATATCCTTTACATGAGGGCTCTCCAAAATTGTACACAACAGATGCGTCGTAGAGCTACTTGTCCTTCAAAGACACTCGTGTAAAATGCAAATTAGAAGCCAAGATGAGTATTTAAAAGGAAATTACTTGAGTTCCGTCTGTACACTTTACTACATTGACCCAAATGTTTGCAGATTGTGTGCGGCATGTTGAGAACAAAAAGAAAATGCATCTAAAATGTGAGTCATCGAGCGTATGTAGAATCTCGTGAGATTCAAAAGCCACAAGATTTTTCTAACCCGAGTAGCCTGGTTTTCGTCTCGATGTGTTTAGATAATTTCATGAAAAAAGCTCATTTAATGGAACTTACTGTGAAATGATTAACTAAAATCGCAATATTCAAAACAGTTATCTAATCCTTTCCCTTTCGCCTTACACAACAAGTAAAGTGACTCTTTAAGCTGCAAAAAGGATCAAATGGCATCAGTTTGTGTGTACAGTTTTACTTCAGACCCACCGGCAGGAGTATTGGAGGGCTGTCCCACTACAGGAGTGTCTAAAGACCTCTGCCTCTTCTCCCTGTCCCGCTCCCGGTCCCTCTCGCGCTCCCGTCGGTGGTGGCAGTGGTGATGGTGGTGGCGGTGGTGCGGTCTGCTGTCCTGGACCGGCTTCTCCAGCGTGTAGTCCATCAGGTTGACCTCCTGGGGGCGCTGTGGGGTCACACTGGAAGCCGAGCGCTTCATGTCGAGAACAGTCTAATGCGCATAGGGATGAGGCAAGATTTAAATAAGGCTTATCCATAATATACCAGGTTAAACAGGATTAAATTTAGTCTAAACTCTGACAGATTAGGACTAAACTGAGTGCCCTAACTTTAAAACAAGGAGCAAAACTGTCAGAAATCCAGCTTTATCATAGTAATTGACAAAAATACCAATCAAATAAAATGTACAGTATTTAAAGGAAGTAATGATAATACAAAAATAAGTCAAAAATAGTAAAAATTGACATACAGTGAGATGATTTCCTGGAGAGAGACGCGACTGACGCTGTTGAAGAGAAGAAACAAGAGTCACTACCAATCCATCAATGTACCAACAAACCATCAGCATAGACTCTACATGCTGATCCTGAAAGAAATGTTTAAGTGACAAACTAGCAACCGTGTCCTTGTTGTTCTGTAAGTCATATTTAATATATTATATATAATGAATAAAAAGCTTTAAGAATATAAAAATGTAGAACGTCAAAAAGTCACCATTGGCAGTGCAAAGTTTACAGTCCTAGTGCAGGTGGTTGATAAAGTGATGCTGATACAGAGATTATTGCATGTAGTTTTACATAGGAGTTATTCCACATGAGTTGCTTTACAGTAGTGTTGTACAGTCTGACAGCAGTGGGGATGAAGGAGCTGCTCCCTCTTGCACTGAGGGTGTCTCAGTCTCCCACTGAAAGAGCTGCTCAGCTCCTCTACAGTCCTGAGCAGTGGGTGGGAGGTGTTGTCCATGATGGAGGTGAGCGAACACTCTCCTGTCCCTCACCTCCTCCACAGAGCTTGAACAAGCTTGACCAGCTTGTTCTCAAAATTAAACAATGGCGTGTGTCAAAAAATACATGTGCAGTTATCCAGTGTAACCTTACACAATAGAGGATATTAAAGCTGGGGTACCTGATTTTCTTTTTTTGGCCCAAACCTGTTTCTAGCTTTCACAGTACCTCCTGTGTATTCAAATTGTTCAAAGAATGTAATTATATGCACATTTCACACCCATATACAGCCCTGAGTGGTGACAAAGTGAAGCAGGGGCGGCCACCCCAAGATAAATTCCACAAATTTAGATTAGACTTCTATCATCCATTGCTCAATAAAACTTTAGGTGAAGACAATAAAACAAGGTCTGTATTTGCTGTGTTTAAAACATACTCTGAGGTGGCAAAAATAAATGTATTCGACAACACCAACAAAAATCAGGTACTCCAGCTTTAAAATGGTTTGATTTTCTGAACTTCTCTTTATTTGACCCATCCTCAATGCCGCTGGGGCGACCTGTAGGAGCCGTGGGCAGCCAGTGTAGGCTGGCGCCTGGGCCTACGCGCTGAAGCCAGGCAGATGGTCAGAAACACCTGGCTGGAAGATTTGGGCGAATACCCAGAGCGCTCAGCCGATTCAGTTCTATACAAATCCAGCTACAGCAGACCGAGCAGACATTTCTCCAAGTCCTGGTTTAACTGAATTGGCGGAGGGATTTCCTGCCTCTGCTCCAAAAGACAGAATAAGCCACTCAACCCAAAGAGGGAACCACCATCTCCCCATTGATCCTCCTCCCAATCCTTTCATGAACACTATATAAATCCTCTGTCTGTCTCTAACTCTTCAATACAAATGACCATCTTTCCTTTCGCCCGTGAATCTGGATCATTTATGCGGCCTTCGTAGCCAATATCATTACACTTATTCGACTTCGGGCAGTTGCAAGGGGTGGGGGGAAACGACACCACACAGGCAAATCGCTGGCCGACTGCCACAGGATGATCTGATTACTGTAGACTTCTCCAACGCACAAAGCGGGAGCAGGATCAACAAACGCTTTTCCAATTTGGGGGCCCTGAAAGGAAAGCACTTTTAAACGCACCAATCGATCAACCTCAACATCACTCAGGAAATGGGGAGCATATTATTATATTTCTTTGGGTCTTAGAAGGATTCATTCAGAGGTTTTCGGACTTTAACTTGATGCCAGTTCGGAGCAGCGATGATAGGCAGAACATTGAATAAAAAACACTTAAGTCATGATAAGCATAAAGCAGGCTGTGTGCTTCAAAGTGAGGGCTGGATTCAGAGTTGTGGTGCATAGATGGAAACGCAAAGTGAGAAATTCAGGCTTCGGAGGTTTTCCAATTCCTGCAACGATTTAACTAACACCACATTGTAACTTTACTCAAAATAGCTCAAAAACAAGATGAGAAGTAGAGTCCGTGAGAGTAAATACTAAGCTGACAGAAAAGACAAAGGTAGAGAGGGATATTGTACATTGTGCCACAACTCAATGTAAACACTGCTTAAATGGTACTAGTCTGCAGTTAGCTTTGCCCGTTAGCCTGTTAGCTTCGTCTTCGTGATTCTATTAGTGTGTATTGCGCCTCCGACCCGGAGGCAAGGAAGTTGCAAGGGTGGTTTTCTGGACAGAGACACCAGGGGGAGATGAAAGACCCCCCAATCATCTCATTAACACTTGTATTACCCCCAGAGGGACTACGGAAAGGATTTATTAAGGTAACAAGTTACTCAGTTCTTCTTTAAGACAAAAAACATTCTTCACAGCATCTGATAAACTAAAGTTTCTTGGTATTTGGCCAACTAAATAATAATAACTAGCAAACTAACCTCGGCGTTGAGTCGAGGCATGGAGGAAGCTCTGCCCTGGTTTTCCAGTCCTGACCCTGGGACCGGTAACGTACTGCTGGCACTGGTCTCCATCTTCGTCATCTCCACTGACTCCTGAAAACAACACTTTATAATATCAATAATGTAGAAACACTTACATGTTTAAATCTTGCACCTTTTCATAACATCATTATAAATATGCAGCCACCTTCATCTTAACATTAAGTGCAGTCAAATAAAGCTACATATCATTTATACGTATTCTTTGAAACCTGTGCAGCGTCTGGGGTGTCCTCTGAAGGGTCCCGGGACAGGGGCCGTTTGGTCTTTATTCGCGGCGGGTCTTTTTGCTTCTCCATCACCCACGAAGAAGACGGCCTGATGCTGGGCTCGTGACTGGGTCTGTTGTATTAGTAGGTAATACAATAGCAACATTAAATCTATTTGAATTGACAACAATGGCTCTGAAACTGTGGCACAGGTCCCACTTCTTCAGGTACTCAGGGTCATGTCTTAGTAAAGCCTTTAATTTGGGTTTTTCAGGTTTAGGCATCATTTTGTCAAATTTAGATCTATTTTAGACTCGGTTTAGTTTTCATTTTATCTTGAGCTTTGTCTGGTGATATTTGTGTGAAACGTTTGAGAACCATACGAGCGATAGCGCTGTCGTCACGTCCGGGGGGCTGTGTTTGGCAATTTAATGTTTTAAATAAAACAATGTTTACAAACAGGGCATAGCTTCCCTTGTGCTATAACAAATTGGAAATCTTATAACATAGAGTTAGAGGCCGAAAGCTTTAGCCAATAACCAAAACATCCGGGGAAAATCGCGGAGGTAAACCTCTGAGATCGCTCGTATTGACATAGTGAGGCAAGGCAAGTTTACGTGTAGAGCACAATTCATACACGAGGTAATTCAAAGTGCTTCACAGTTACATTGAAATACAAGAAAGCAGATCAAATCAATCTATAAGAAAACATCGATTCATAGTTTCGTTCAATCCACAGTCACAGCAAAAAGCAAACTAGAAATACGGAACATTTTCTTGAAACAAGTGAATTTTGCCCTGATTTGAGTAACTAATTTCAAGAACTTTGTCCATGGGGTAAGTTTGTTACACTTACTGTAAAAAAATAAAAAACTTTCTATTTACTTGAAATATGATTATTGTTGACGTTTGGTGTAAACACTTTCCACATGGACAAATCAAGGACAAATGTACTTACAGTATTTCAAGAAAGTTGTACTTAAGTCTAGATTACTTTTTGTTGTGTTCATTCTGTGTTCACAATCACACAGTCATTCACATCTTTGCCTAATAAAACACAACCGGAAACATGTTTTCAATTCAAACCCAGTACAGATGACGAGTTCAAACCAGGACGGGACTGGCCACGAGCACCGGGACTTTTCCCGTGGGGCCGGTCAGACCAGATGCGAGATCAGGCCCACTTTGCACCTCACCAACCCACAATAAATTAGTTTGTTGACATTCTGTGCTTGTTAGCTACCGCTTAAGAGGGGTCACGACTGACCGGTTTCCGCTTATATTGATTAAATGGCGACGCAATCCAAGTTTTTATCCTAGCCGAATTAAAGGCTGAACCTTTAGCATCTAGAGGACACTTTAGTTTATGTATTTTGCACCCGTTTTGGTGTCTACTTTTGTTAAACTGAACTTCCGCTCCACGATGGTTTTGAATGATGATTTTTCTGAATGAATGTAGCTACTATTTTGATTTTCATTGAAACAATTTTTACATGAAATGGATTTTCATAAATTGGCTTCACTGCTAATTCACTTTGATTATAGAATTGCACCTCCTGATTAAAGTGCTATTTTTTATATATGTGTATGTACAATTAAGTACCTATTATAAGATTAGTTTTGAATACTACAATTTAAAACAATTGTATTTATGGGTTTGTGATCTCTACTGTAACTAATATATGTGTATATATATATATATATATATATATACACACACCACTCATTATTGAATAACTAATTAATAATAATGCGGAGTGCCCCAGGGTTCTATTTTGGGCCCCATGTTGTTCTCTCTTTATATGTTGCCACTGGGGACCATAATTGCCCAACATAACTTAGCATTTCACTGCTGTGCAGATGATCTGCAAATCTATTTGCCCGTTTCATCGAATAGGAGTGACGCTGTCAAATGTCTAATGGACTGCATATCTGACATAAAACTGTGGTTACAGCAGTTTGTCCATTTAAACGAGGACAAAACAGATTTTATTTTGTTTGGTGACTCAAATTTTAAAAAAATAAAATTTTGATTGATTGATTTTTGAATAATAATATTGAAATCATCATAATAATATATTTTCTTTTTACTTAAAACTTAATTTGTGTCTATGTTCATTTGCACACTTTAAGGTTCCCCTCCGAATCTACTTCTGACTCAGTAACTACACTCACAGTTGGTCAGCCTAGCCTATAAGCTATACATAATGCTTTAACTGTTTTTGTAATAAGGCCTTTTGTTTTGCAAAAGACCTCCTCGACTATTGTTAATGCAAATGCAAATGATTATTATTATTATTGGTAAATGGTCTCAACTTATATAGCGCTTTTCCACCTACATTAGGCACTCAAAGCGCTTTACAGCAAGGAACCTCTCACCCATTCATACACCAATGTACGCAGACACTGGATCAAATCAAATCAAATCAAACTTTATTTATAGAGCGCTTTTCATACAAAATGTAACACAAAGTGCTTTACAGTGCTTAAAAATCATTAAAAATAATAAAAATCGTCCCCACCAGTAAATATACATAAATAACTACAACCCCACCACCCACCACCCGCACACACAGACACACAGACGTACAGACAGCCCAGCAGTTAAAAGTCTTAAATAAAAATGGACATAGAGTTGAGTACGTAAGGCTGGGTACAGATGGACCGAAAGAGGAAACATCATCCAAGGAGCCGTCTGCACCAGGAGCAGCCCATCGCCCACAGCCACAGAGCGCCAACCCAGGGGGCCCGGAGTAGGTGTAGGAGAGACGTCCTACCTCCATCCAGGCACCCCCAGGAGAGCGCCCGCACGGCCACAGCCAACCAGCACTCCCGGGGCAGAGGGCTCCCTCAGAGGAACCACTAGGAGAACATAAAAAATAAATGAATAAAATAAATAAAAATAAATAAATAAATATTTAATAAGAGATACATTAAAAACAGCTAAAACTGTGCGTGAAATAGCACAGGATAAAAGAGGGAAAATAAAGAAATAATAGAACTAAAACCGGTAAATAAGGTTAATATAAGTAAATATTAATTAAAAGCTAAACTAAAAAGGTGGGTCTTGAGCCTGCTCTTAAAAACATGAACGTTCTCTGCGGTCCTGAGCTCCTCTGGCAGGTCGTTCCAGAGGCGAGGGCCATAGTATTGGAAAGACGCCTCGCCGTGAGTCTTTCTGTTGACTTTAGGAATAACTAGGAGACCCCTGCCAGAGGAGCGAAGGGACCGCGAAGGCTCATATGGTAAAATCAATTCTGAAAGATAAGAAGGACCAAGACCATTAAGACATTTAAAAACCATTAAAAGAACTTTAAAATGGATCCTGAAACACACGGGGAGCCAATGCAGTGACTCTAAAACCGGTGTAATGTGGTCCCGCCTCCTGGTCTTCGTCAGGACACGAGCTGCTGAATTTTGTAAAAGTTGTAAACCTGAGATACTCTTTTTGGGAAGACCAGAAAGCAGGGCATTACAGTAGTCGATACGACTGGTGATAAAAGCATGCATTAGCGTCTCCGTGTTGGCCCGAGAGAGAATGGGGCGGACTCTGGCTATGTTCTTTAGATGGTAAAAACCTATCTTTGTGATATTCTTAATGTGTGGAATTAAAGTCAGCTCAGAGTCAAAAATCACACCCAGGTTCTTCACCTGTGAGGAAGGATTAAAAGACAATGACTGTAGTTTGGGTAAAAGTTTCTCTCTCTGGGCCTGAGGACCGATGACTAAAACTTCAGTTTTGTCCTGGTTAAGCTGGAGAAAGTTTTCTGCCATCCAGGATTTGATATCTAAAATGCAGTTAAAAAGTGCATCCATTGGCCTGGTGTCCTCAGGAGACATGGAGATGTACAACTGTGTATCGTCAGCGTAACTATGAAAGTTGACTCCATGTCTCCTGATGACATCACCAAGAGGGAGCATATACAGGTTAAAAAGCACTGGGCCTAAAATCGAACCCTGGGGCACACCACATGTAATATTATGGACCTTGGAGGAGCAGGTATCCACACTCACCATGAATGTCCTGTCTGTGAGGTAGGATGTAAACCATTTGTGGACAGCACCAGAGAGGCCGATGTGTTTTAAACGAGTTAAAAGAATAGTATGGTCGACTGTATCAAAGGCAGCGCTCAGATCCAGTAGAACCAACACTGTCAACCTTTTGGAATCATAATTTAATCTAAAATCGTTTAAAATCTTTAAAAGGGCTGTCTCGGTGCTGTGGTTTACCCTAAAGCCAGACTGAAATTTCTCAAGGACGTCATGTGCATTTATAAAGTCGCTAAGTTGGGTAAAAACAAGTTTTTCTAAGATTTTGCTTAAAAATGGTAAGTTGGATACCGGTCTAAAGTTGTTAAAATCATTACGGTCCAAATTGCTCTTCTTCAGCAGAGGCCTCACCACCGCCCCCTTAAAGGCAGCAGGGAAGACCCCCGTCTGAAGGGAGCAATTCATCATGTGTAAAAGCTCGTCTCTAAGAGATCCATAGAAAGTTTTAAAAAACGGGGTTGGGACCGGGTCTAAAGGACATGTGGTGGGCCTCACTGAGGAGAAAACTTTATCAAGCATCTCAGCATTAACCTGGACAAAACTGTGCAGTGTTTCCTCTGGAACAAGTAGACAACCAGATGTATTTAAAACCGTGTTACTTTGAGTAGATAAAATATTACATCTGATAGTGTCTATCTTTCCCCTGAAGTGGTCTGCAAACGCCTCGCAAAGGGAGTCACTTGGAGTAAAATTGGTCTTGTTAAAATCAGGATTGATTAGATGTTCTATTGTAGAGAAGAGTACCTTGGGATTGTTTTTATTATTGTTGATAATTTTTGAGAAGTAGTTGTTTCTTGTGTTTCTTACTGTGTTATTGTAGGTTGATTGTTGTTCACGGAAGATTTGGTAGTTTATGGTAATTTTGTTTTTTCTCCATTTTCTCTCTGCCACCCTGCATTGTCTTTTGAGTTGTTTAATTTCCTCATTCCTCCATGGAGTAATTGGTTTTGTAGGGAGTTTCTTGGATTTTAAAGGAGCGATAGAATCAAGCGCTGACTTGAGTTTGCTATTAAAATTTTCAAAAATAAAATCACAGGGGGCAGGTAGAACAATAGGAGAATATTTCTCTAAAACATCAATAAAATTTGCAGCCACTTCAGGGGTGAGATGACGTTTCCTCACAGCTCTTACCGAGGTCTCCCGCTGGGTAAAACTGGTGATATTAAAAAACACACAGTAATGGTCAGAAACAGCCAAGTCAATGACAGAAGACACAGCTGTGGACAGGCCATACGTGATGACCAGGTCCAGACTGTGTCCTCTGTCGTGAGTTGGCTGTGTGACGTGTTGGGTAAAATCCATATAATTAAGAACATTTAAAAAATCCCTAGCAACAGGGTCTAAAAGATTATCTATGTGTAGATTAAAATCACCAGTTAAAAGAATCATATTAAAAGAGCTATGTAAAAGTGATAAAAACTCAGAAAATTCCTTAACAAAAAGAGGGCATTTTTTGGGGGGTCTGTAAATAGTGACACATAAAATGGGGGGATTGCTAAAAACAACTGCATGGTGCTCAAAAGTGGGGAATGGATCAAATAAAATAGGTTTGGTGGCAATAGTGTTTGTACATATGGAAGCAGTGCCACCTCCCCTTTTCCCATTCCTTATTGAAAAGGTGCTGCTAAAATTAGGTGGGGAGGCCTCAGCAAGAACCGCGGTCGCATCTGTACCCAGCCAGGTTTCAGTTAAAAACAAACAATCAAGATTATTATCTAAAATCAGGTCATTCACAATAAAAGACTTCTTCTGCAGAGAGCGGACATTTAAAAGAGCCATGTTTATTGTGGTTTGAGATGGATTAGCTGTGGACTGTGGGGGGGCTTTGGGGAGGGGTTTTAAAACGTTAATATGGACAGGATAATTCCTGTCCATATTAACGGGATAATTGCATGGAGGGTTGTGTTGTGTCCGCTCTCTGCTAGTGATGACAGGGATGGTTTGTGAGGGGGGCGTGGAAACGATAGGAGGGGGAGTGTTGGCGGAGGCTGCACCTGCGCGTGATTGACTGGAGGCAAACCGTCAATCACGCGCAGGTGCGGAGTGGACTGCCAGGGTCATGTTCTTTGTGAGCAGACGGCTGCCCCTCAAGTTCAGATGTAAGCCGTCGACTCGGAAATGAGAGGGTCGGTCCATAAAAAGGCTAAAATTGTCAATAAAAGAGGTTAGAGGTCTACATACGGATTTAAGCCAGCAGTTCAGATGGAAGGTCCTGCTAAAATGTTCATCGCCACGATTCAGCGTGGGGAGGGGGCCCGAGATGAACACAGACACACCTTTAAAAATCCATGGTCTCAGAACGCTGAGGAGTTCTTTAAAATCCAGTTTTGTACGCTCCGATTGTCTTTTCGATACGTCATTTGTACCCACGTGGACGATCACTCTATGGACGGATGGGTGCATGGACTGAAAAATGCCTGGGAGTTTTTGTGTTATCCTGGAAACTGTAGCACCTGGGAAGCAGTGGGTTGCGGCGTTATAAAAACGGACGTTTCTGATAATGGAGTCTCCTATTATGAGTGTTGTGGTGGGGAATAGTGGCTTTGGCTGGTGGGCGGACTCGGAAACATCACCATGTGGAGAGGACGGAGGAGAGACCAGGGCCGCGGGCTGACCGATGGGTTCAAGTCCCGCCCCGACAGGAGTGGATCCTGGCTGCTGTTGTTGCGCGCCCTCGTCCGGGATCACCGGCTGCACCGCGGGTTGTTGTGTCCGTGGCTCCGCCGGAGAGGACCGCGGGGATACCTCTCGCGACGCGGAATGTTGTGGCCGCGACGCGAGAGCTGACCGCGGGGGGGCCACCGGCGGTGTCGCGGCTTGATGAGACCGCGACACCGTCAGCAGCTGCGAGGGCGCGTGCAGCGTCGGGGACAGCGACAAGACCGGAGCCATACCCGAGGATCCACTGGATCGTCTCCGGACCGCCTCTTTTAGGATATTACGCCTGGCCGATGTTTTTTCCCCCTGTTTGTGAGGCTGGGCCGAGCGGGGATCCGCGCCACCCCCTTGGAGAGCCGGGAAATCCATCGCCGGGTCCAGATTGGGGAGCGCCGTTGCCGGAACAGCTGGAGTAGGTGAGTCCTCCGCCAATACAGAGAAGCGGTTCGTGAGGCTCAAACAGGTAGATCCAAGTGTTTTTGTTCTGTGCACGGTTTGCGGGTGGGGAGTTGAGCTAGAGGGTGAGGGACAGGTAACCGGGTCTCCGAGCACTGTCTCTTGGAGGGCAGCAGTCAGAGAGGAAATATGGAGTGATTGTCTATGGGATATTTCCATGAGGTCGGAAACAAGCGCTTCTTTCTTTTTAATATCCTCCGTCAATCGCTTTATGTCCAGTCTTAGACGGTGAAGCTCTTGCTCGGTGCGGCTAGCCATAATGATTGATTTCACCAATCATTATGGTGAAATCAACCTTGCCCACCTTGCCACTGGAGGCAAGGTGGGTGAAGTGTCTTGCCCAAGGACACAACGACAGCATGCACCTTCAGGAGGTGGGGTTCGAACCCCCGACCTTCCGATCACGAGATGACCCACTCTACCATCTGCGCCACCGTCGCCTTATTATTATTTTCAATTTGGTTTGGAATAGTTGCTTCAGAACTCGTCTGAATCATTGATACTGAGCCATTTGTGGAATAATACAGTATTTATTAATAGTACTAAATAGGGCAGAGTATCATTAAACAATACGAGTATGTTATCAGAAAAAAAGTTTAGGTACTACTGGTATAAAAAATTTTTTTTGCAGGAGTTGGGATTCAACCCGCTCTACCAGATGCGCCACTGTCGCCCCTATGCCTGTTGGGACCAAGGACAGCATTAAAGGAAGTTACTTGGTTGTGTCAGCTCAAATAAATGATACAATATAAATAGTCTTTTATCATCCTTCAGTTTTATGGTTCAAGATGACAAATATATTAGTATTAGTATAAAAAATAAGTATAGTTAAAGTACCGTTATTGGAAAAAAAAATAACAGCACGGCACCCAGCCCTAGTACTAAATCACTGATTAAAGATGGGATTAATGGTTGTGTTTCTACTCTATTATTTAAAAATTCTGTAGCCTTCACTCAATCATTTGCATATGTATGTATATTTTTATTTTGGGTAGAGGGCCAGTCTTGACCAAAAAGTCCAGGGCGGATTTTTCATGCCAGTCCAGCCCTGATTGAAATCCATTTCCATTACTGTATACCAATCTTGCTGTGTTCTATATTGGACCATCATGAATGTAAAATAATTTGAAGCATATCCTCGTGCTTCCAGACTTACGGTGCTCCTCCGTTGTTGAGCGAGTTGGAGCTGGGTCTAGTCTTGGGCTTGTGCTGAGGCTGGAACATACTGGGAGGCTCTGTGCTCCGCACCATTGCGGGCAGGTCTTTGGCAGGGAGCTCCTGCAGGTGAGGCAGAGGCAGCAGAGGCTTAAAGAGAGCCCCGACCCTGCACTGTGGAGGAGAGACGAGGCCACATGCTCAAGGAGTCCAGAGGCAGCAGGCAGAATATTGTAAGACCCAAACCGGACAGCAGGGGGCACCGCCACTGTGTCAAGATTGGGCCAGAATATTCATCAAAAGTTGCAGTCATGCTTTGTGACTTTGTGCGTTGGGATGTTGGTGTAGTGTACATGCAGCTTCATACGCAAGGCTCTGAAAAACTGTTCAAGCCAGATTGATTATCAGCCAGTGTGTGTCGCGGCGTCTTTGGTCCTGAATACTTTTCATTCTACAAAATCCTGTAAAATGGGTAGAAAAAGCTTCGATACGTGTGTGTTTGCATGCACGCTTTTACCACGAGCAGCTTATGCTGCTCTGAAAGTATGGCTTTGTTGTAATGTCTTTAAGTCAGATCGTTGCGGTAATTACACATGGGCCAAACAATAGATATAGCAACACAACATTTCATTAAAACATTTCTAAAAAGTATAATACATAATAACAAACTAACAAAAGATTTTACTGTATGAATGTAATGAATCAGGGACAGTGAATCATAGTATATTATAGTAGAAATAATAGCGTAAATGCTAGTCTTGGGCAAAATTGATATTTTTCCTTCTTTATCCATTTTGAGATCAAGGAAGTCTTATGTTTTTCTTGGAAACAACATGTTACAGATTAATTATGAATTATGACTATTAATTAACTGTGATGAAAAAACATATATATCCTCGGAATATGACAGGAATCGTTTCAGTATCGGATATTTAAAGCGAAAATACCCAATATTGTATTTTTTCCAGAATCGGATCGGCGCATCCCTAATCCAAACCCATTTTATGATTCTCGAGCAATGAATGAAAACAACAGAGCCAGAATGTTTTTACGCATTCTTGTCTACAGTGTAACCCTGTGTAAAGTTATGAAATGTTAATGACAAATAAAGTTAATGAATAGCTTACTTGCTCATTCAAACTTGAAATAAACAATAAGCCGAACTTTTGAACTGCAGTTTAGCCCCTGTGTCATTACCCGCCTTATTTGCAGCCCGTAATATGCGTTCATCTTGGCGTGCGCAGGCTTGCGTTGTGACCATGCAGATTGCATCCTGCGTCATCTCAGGCGCATGTGTAATCCGAGTGATGCACTTTACAATGAAACAGGCATTTTGTGAGCGTGTGTATCGTGTTATTGTGATGTGCTACCTGTGATCCGCCGTCGTCCTTCAAACGCTGATGCTTCCTCAGGCGGTTCTGCTTGTAGTAGTCGAAAATCATCAAGGCGGCGTAGACCTTACCCACTGTCAGCTCATTTGCTGAGAGGGGAAACGAAACAAAAGTGATTGGTACAAACAGAGAATATAATTATACAATTACAATAAGGATACTAAAGAGCAACTACTGAGTAAATGTTACTGACTTAAAGCTTTTAACCCCGCTAAAAAGTCAGGCTCGTGAAGAATTCCGAAGCGACAAATATATTAAAGTTAGGAATGAATTTGGACCTAAATTTAGTGGCTTCCTCTTTCAATGTTTGTAATGTAAAAAAAAAGTAGTAAATACTGTAGAATATTAAACACAAGCTTTTGCAACGGTTCTTTGGGAACCACTTCTCTATAAAGATTGCAGATGTGTTCAAAATGTTCCTAAAAACAGAAAAGATACCCATGAGAGCAATCCAATTAATCTCATCAAGATTTTATAGATGTTGAAAGCCTTTGAGAGCTACCAGGAGATTAGTAAGAATTAAAAAAAAAACATGAAGACTCCTATAGAAACCGTAGGGAAAGCAATGTGCTGAGTCATTGGTCTGACTCCATTCATTTTTCTATTAATATGTCAAACCAATATTTTAGTTTGAGGAAGTAACCTGTTAATGCTTCATTCAAGTTATTCACTCTAAGTAATCACATGGGATTTTTAAGTTTGAGCAAAATACATGGTAACAAGATAATCGAATATCTTTGGAGTGAGACATAGAGGTGAGACTAGCACGTTTTCACCAATAGAGGGCAGTATACGCAAAGAAGTGGTATCACAGCTGGTTTGGTGGACTCATTGAGTAGAAACACTGAGACAAACTAAATATCAGATGAGGATTGGCCAATGAAGGGATAATATGTCATAACTTTAAATACAAACAAATACTGACACCATTTTTTCTCTTTTTTGGACAATGAGATCCAATCTGTCGCACAAATCAAGGAGAAAAAGCTGAAGGTGAGGCTGCGAAAAATGTTTTTTGTTCACGACGAGAATGAAAATGAATGAAAAAGAATAGAGGACTTACGTTTGTGTGGCGTCACCAGTAGGTCCATGGTTTTCTGCGAGAGGTTGGACCAGACAGTGGACAGCTCCTTCTTCAGCTCAGCGTCGCTCAAACGCTGGGCCACCATACCTGCAACGACCACGGGCGAGCGCCTCATCAAACATTTAGATAGGTAGAAATAGCCCCGCGCTGAATGAGATATTTGAGGGGACTTAAATATTGCGCTGAAAATAAAATATACATATACACTGGGCATCTGTATTCTGTTTAATAACCGGGAGCCACGGAAAAATTAATACATTAATATGCCACGAGAAACGACCACGCTCAGAGAGGGCTAGCTGAAGCTCATTCATGCTAGCAAAATTGCAAAAAGACAAACAATTACAGCAAGGAATTTCCGGAGCCTGCCCCCATTTCCTATTGGGCTTCAGCAGCTAACAGCGAAGCTACGTCCATGTTGTTCACAGTCTATGGTCCAACCATAGACAGAAACTGGGGACACAACCGTCTCCAGGTCCCTTTCCTCAAGTTAATGTTGGTTCTACTGGATCTGAGCGCCGCTTTTGATACAGTCGAACATACTATTCTTTTAACTCGTTTAAAACACATCGGCCTCTCTGGTGCTGTCCACAAATGGTTTACATCCTACCTCACAGACGGGACATTCATGGTAAGTGTGGATACTTGCTCCTCTAAGGTCCATAACATTACATGTGGTGTGCCCCAGGGTTCGATTTTAGGCCCAGTGCTTTTTAACCTGTATATGCTCCCTCTTGGTGGTGTCATCAGGAGACATGGAGTCAACTTTCATAGTTACGCTGATGATACACAGTTGTACATCTCCATGTCTCCTGATCACACCAGGCCAATGGATGCACTTTTTAACTGCATTTTAGATCTCAAATCCTGGATGGCAAAAAACGTTCTCCAGCTTAACCAGGACAAAACTGAAGTTTTAGTCATCGGTCCTAAGGCCCAAAGAGAGAAACCTTTACCCAAACTACAGTCAGTCTTTTAATCCTTCCTCACAGGTGAAGAACCTGGGTGTGATTTTTGACTCTGAGCTGACTTTAAGAATATCACAAAAATAGGTTTTTACCATCTAAAGAACATTGCCAGAGTCTGTCCTATTCTCTCTCTCTCGGGCCAACACGGAGACGCTAATGCATGCTTTTATCACCAGTCGTATTGACTACTGTAATGCCCTGCTTTCTGGTCTTCCCAAAAAGAATATCTCAGGTTTACAACTATTACAAAATTCAGCAGCTTGTGTCCTGATGAAGACCAGGAAGCGGGACCACATTACACCGGTTTTAGAGTCGCTGCATTGGCTCCGCGTGTGTTTCAGGATAGATTTTAAGTTATTTTAATGTTTTTTAAATGTCTTAATGGTCTTGGTCCTTCTTATATTTCAGAACTGCTTTTACCTTATGAACCTTCTCGGCCCCTTCGCTCCTCCGGAAGGGGTCTACTAGTTATTCCTAAAGTCAACAGAAAGACTCACGGCGAGGCGTCTTTCCAATATTACGGCCCTCGCCTCTGGAACGACCTGAGGAGGAGCTCAGGACCGCAGAGAACGTTCATGTATTTAAGAGCAGGCTCAAGACCCACCTTTTTAGCATAGCTTTTAACTGACATCTATTTATTTAGTCCTAATGATATATTTTGTGTGTGTGTGTGTGTGCGCATGCGCCTGTTTGTCTGTTTGTTATCTGTAAAGCACTTTGTGATACCTTTCGGTATGAAAAGCGCTTTATAAATAAAGTTTGATTTGATTTGATTTGATTTAAGGTTAAGGTGTACTTTATTGTCCTCTGCATTTGACCTATCCTTCGAAGGTCAAACCCTGTTGCTGCTATGTCCTGTGTATACAAATGAAAGACTTCTAATAAGTCAGAAGTGCTGTTATGTGAAATGTTTTTGCATGGGTATGGATTTTTTAAGATGTGAACAATACACCACGGTTCAAAGCTCCAAACTGTGGGTTTAGCATAAGACGTCTGGGCGCCAAAAAAAGATTTCCTTATTAAAAGTGCAGATTGAGGCGCTGAAGCAGACGCAGCCAGAGCAGCACTAAGTCTCCTAATGAGTCCAGAAGGGAGAGAGCTTTACTCCTGAGTACGAAACAACAGCTTTCATATCAAGAACGCAGCTGCTGCAGGGTACGAGCTGCGGATGGAGGGGGAGAAGGCGATAATGGCACAAAGTTTGGGTGCATAATATCATTTTAAATCTTTTGCCTTGTTTTTGACATAATAGGTGGGAAAATATGGTTGTTTTTAGACCCAAAATAGACCCCTGCTGCTATAAGACTGTTCGAGCCAATATCCTGTGGGATTTCTAGACACACTGACAGTGGTAGTGGTGAACCAACCAGACATTAGTGGAGGAACAGCAGAGGGAAGACCCTGTTGGTGACAAAGCAGTATAGAAATACTGTAATAAGGGCCTGGATGGTTTGTACCAAGGGCTCAGATTTCTGCTTGTTCATTAAAGGGGCGTTCTCTCTCAGTTTTCAGGGTTAATCCTTACATTAAAGTAGCATTGTTTTGGAGGTCTCTGATGCTGCACTAGTGCCTTTCTTTCTCATGGTTTAGAGGAACAGCTTAAGAGCGCCAAAACTATTTATAAATCTTTCAATTAAATATCACGGAAACACTTCAATGAAGGTCGTCAGAGTTAGTGGTAGAGGCATATTAGTTAGAGCTGCTCCCATATTACTAACATTACCTTTTCTTGTGTCATTTTCGATTCTTGAAGGGTATGTTTTCGTGACATTGTTGGTATTAGAATAATTGTTATGTGCCGTCTTTGGTCACTATGTCACAAGTGCATATGGGGTTAGGTTAGGCATAACAAAGCCTACTCCTATTCCTACTCCTACTATTTACAACATGTGTCTCATTGAAGGCAATTTCATTTAAACTTACTTAATTTGTTGTTGGTCAGAGTATTTACAGTAGTCGAAATATAATGACAAGTCATCACTTTTCAACACATTAAAGCTGATTGTGTGTTACTTTGGATGCAGCGACCTGCAGGATAGTGCGTCTTAAACAATAAAGCTAAAAGTAGCAGTGGAGGTAGTGAACCTGGAACGCCTAGTCAGCAGAATCTGCTGATGCCTTGTGGGCGGGAATCAATTCTCATAAACATAGGCATTGAGCTGTGTGAGCTATCTTTATACAACATGTTTGTGAACTGAAGACTTAACTTATCTGATGTTTAACTGAACTGAAGTCAGTGCTCAATAAGTAAAGGTACAATTGAAGCTAATAGGAGCTCTGAAGTACGCTTGAAAAAAGTTGCACTTTATGCCAACCCAGCATTTGGCCCTAAAAGACACACATGTTGATGTCTTCAGATGATTAACTTGGTGTTATGTCATTGAATTAAATGCTTTTACAACCATTTTCAGGGGATTTAATTGTCATTGTATGACAACTGTGTACAATGAAATCTACAGTTGACCGTTCCTTCGATGCCGCTGGGACAATCCATAAGGAGCCGGGACTTGTCTCCAGATGTTGCGCCAGGCTAATAGTCCGAATCACCTGTCTGGAAGCTTCACCTATAGTGCATGTTTTGGTTGATGGGGTTAACTGGAAACCCATCCAGACACTGGAATAAACATGTAATCTCCTCACAGAAAAGTCCTTGCGGGAATTGAAGCACTGATTCGATTAGAGGATCTGAAAGGCTGTTTAACGTCCAGGACCAGCAGACGGGACCCATGATGATACAGAGTTTAGGTACCTATCTCTACCAGAGGTAATACTAATATTCTCAGGGGGTTTGGGGTCACTACAACAAATGCTCTAAAAGCTACTGAAGAGAAAAACATAACTTTGCTGTAAAAATGCTATAAAACTTTCTCATAATTCTCATTTGGTTTCCTTTCAGCTAATGTCGAATATTTGAATATCGTTCTTGAATTACATCTTTATCTCACCTGAGGCCAGCTTGATCTCCAGCGCGGTGCGGATCAGCGCCATCAGCGTCGACGTGAAGTGGACCGAGTTGTCGTCCGCGATCGGCATGTTCATTTTAACCAGGCGCTAAACACAGAAACATCGCGGTGAAGAAGCGAAGTTAGTGAAAGCCAAAGACCTTCACCCCCACACTGAAGACCACCCAGAGAAGTCCATCTGTGTGCTGTTTGTAGCTATACAAGTGCAACTAACAACATCAAACCGTGCGAAAGTTTGACATATGCAGCTCTATTTTGTAAATGTTTGTGGAGTAGCAGCACACAAAGAGCCTTCTCACCCAGAACATAACAAAGAGAGAGGAGACAAACTACTAAACATCCACATTCAGTGCTAGAGGCTACAGTATGCACTATGCCGCAAGTCAAGAGTGCACTGGTGCAAGACTGACAGAGACCAGAGGAAGAAATAAATGTGCGAGAGACAGAGATAGAGAGGCATGTAACGCATAACCATGAAGGTGCGTCCACATCTTGGGAGCTCGACTCTGTTGTTGTATTAAAGCTAGGTTTCGCTACAGGGAGAGTGCACATTACTCCGAGCTTAAAGAAGGCAAAAATGTATATCTATTCGTTATAAAAGCTTGAATTCAGAATACTGATCTAATTTGATGGTTTTTGACCAATATGGACCAGTTACCAGTTTTTCTCTTTGAGAGCTCCATTTGTGGAAAAAAAAGGGCAGAAAGCTACTTATAATCAAGATGACAACCCAACTTAAAGAAATATATATATTTTTTACTTTAGAAAATTGTTTGCAGATTGTGTTGTTTGTGATGTTCAAAGCAGGTAAAGACAAAAATGTACCCAAAAAGTATTAATCTTGGCCTTTCTACATTATTATTATTTGTCTTAATTAATACTTTGTCAAAACCTTTACTATGGAACACATACAAATGGATTAGTACATTATAAAGGCCCTGTCTCACCAGCCTGGAGAATAGGGGGAGACTTGAGTCGCTGCTGGTCACGGAGATGTCTCTGGGACGTCCCCTGGTAGTCTCGGTGGAAACAAACAGTTTCAATTTCAGCAGAGACTTGAAAAAGTCTCCATGCAGTCTCCATGTGGGCGCGGACTCAAGCAGATTGTGTTGCAAATACTACTGGTTGTCCTCAACTGTAGACTGCAAAAAATAATAGACCGCGTCTGCTCACTCCTTCCCGTTTACGTTAATGACCACGTTCGAAAGGGAATCCATGCTGGAATTACAGACTCCTCTCTACCAAGCTCCGACCGAACATGTTCCTAATAAGGGCGGGATCTTCACAGTAGACTTGGCGTGTAGTTTGGTCGTAACCGCGCCGTTAGCTCTGATGCTAACGGCCTGTCAATCAAAGTCAGGGCCTCGTTAATACACGTGATTTCGAAAATGTACCTTATGAAAAACCTGCCTGGTCCCTTTAATTGTACCTAACTCACAGGAAGAATATTTAGCTGTAGAAAGTTTTAGAAAATTAGGCACCAGGCTTTACAGTTGTTAAAAACGTGTGTAAAGTGCAATGCATTCTTATCTAAAGCTAGCTTGTTCTGCCGCGACTAGATGGAGGTATTACAGCAATGGTGGGCAATGGTGGCTCCCTGAGTTGTGGTCACGGAGCAGTGCAACCCGCGGCCATTGTCCTCAACTTGCGAGACGTTTCTGTGACGCCCCTACAATGTCTCCGAGACCTGTCAGATACCAAGGAGATCTCAAAGAGACTCCATAAGTCTCTTGTTCACAACATTTCCACAACTGCTTGAGACCATGCAGAGACTCAGCTGAAATCGAACCAGTTTGTTTTTACACAGAGGCGTAGTTTGCCATAAGGCAAGGCAGACTGCTGCCTGGGGCCCCCAAGCTAGCAGGGGCCCCCAGAGGGCCAACAGACTTGACAGAAATGACCAAGAGAATAAAGTCACTGCAGCAGCAGTGACATGGTGCAACAACAATTGGCCGTTGCATACTCCCTGAAAAGGCCCCATAGCGCCCCTCCCCCACCTGCTTCTCAGAGGGGAGAGAGAGAGAGAGAGACAGCGCAAACCCACGTGTTGGTGTAAACAGAGCAGCTACCTCCAACAAAATGAAGAGAAGTTATGCCTCTGGCAAAAACGAAAGAAAATAAGGAGAAAGAAGAGGAAGTAGAACAAGACAGGAGTGTAATAAGTTACTGTAGTTGTATGTCTATGAAGTGCCTTCTTTTAGCAGCCTTCATTGTTTGGCATGCAAATATCCCCCCCCCCCCCCCCCCCCCCCCCCCACTGGACTGGACTTCCCAGATGTCTCCAGGGGACTTCTGGGAAGCATCTCTTTGGCCAGCGGCAACTTTAGTCTCCAACTAGTCTCCAGGCCAGTGAGGCCCTTTGTATGCTCGCCATCAATCCGAGTTGCGAGGACGTTGCAGTTCCCGCAACGTCTCTGCAACTCTCCTCCAGTGAGATAAGCCCTTAAGTATGTAAAACCAAATTTGGATCATCAAGGTTGTGTAAAAATGCTAGGTGCTATGTGGAAACATTTGGAGACTCCAGAGCGACAGATTGGAGAAGTTCAGAATTCCCTTTTCTAACTTATTTCTAACTGGTTCCTACGTTTTCTTGAGTCAAGCAGAGTTATACCCCCGGACAGTGATGCTAGATAAGCTCAGTTAAGATTGACATAATGGATTCAAGCCATTTTAACAAATACATATATGTGTTCTTAGCTCGTGTTCAGCTCTGTTGTGTTTGCTGTCTAGTGTTGAAACCGTCTTAAGAGTTGAGCTCCCCTGAACACACATAAGCATTCATCTGAACATGTGCTTTCAAAGGCAGTGCAAAGAAGAAGAGCCACAGAGAGATGGGGATGTGAGAATCGAGGAGGGAGAGATGCTCGAAACACATACACACCGATAATAAAATCAACTTTCAAACGCTGTCCAAGTAAACTGGGGATGACTTGGCAAAAGACAAACGCACGAGACTGAGCTCATGGCATCGAGATCATTTCAACGATTAGAAATGGAAGAAAAGAACTTGGTACCGACTCAGTTTGGTTTGTGTTAGTCAGAAGCAAAGTCACTCTGAAATAAACTAGTGACATGAAACATAATAAAACCATATATTCATTTTGCTGAAAGGTCAATAACGCGTACAACAAACTTGTGTTCAGGTGTTAGTCCTGAGTCGCTGCGACTGAGCTGCGCTGCCACTGTATCGCAGTATTTGCAGAGGGCAGCAGTAGGAGTAGTAGTAGTAATAATAATAGCACTAGTAATAGTAGTAGTAGTTAAAGTATTCGTCCTTAATCCAAAAGTCAACGGTTCTATCTCGAACTGTTTTGTCCTTAAAGGCCCTTTACCTGATTTTTTTATAGCAAACAATGAAAGAGGAAGCCATTACATTTTAATGTTGGTCGCATGGTCACTTTCACAAAAGACTATGCGAGGAACATAGTGTGAAAGTTCATGAAATGGATACAAATGTTTTATAATAGAAGCACAGTCTTTTTCCCACAAATGTTTACAATATACTAAAGAAGGACAAAACAAATGTGGTTCCATTTCCATTTTCCATTTATATAGTGCCTTGACATGTAGCGCTACTGAAATGTGACCATTTTATTTTACATAGGAATATTATTGTGTGAATTAAAAGGCTCAAACTAGGGTTGTTCGTGATGGAGAGCAACCATCGTGATGCCACGCCCCCTGATGTCAGAAGCACGCACTGATCTTCTGTGGGCCTTGTAAACCTACAAACTTTGCAGGGATTGCACTGTAAATTAAATCTCAAACATAACTAATATGCACGCTAGTTTATGTAGCCTACCAGAAGCCCGAAGACATGATGTGTTAGCCGTAATTATTAAAATAAAGACGCAGCGCTGCTCTATTTCTGACGCGTGGGGCTCTCTCTCTGAAAGCAGCTTCACTGTTTAACATTGCGTGGTTTCGCTTTGTTTTCGTACGGAAACTAAACAGTTTTAAAATGCCGCGATGGATCTCACATCGGAGCTGAGAGCGCATGGGTTTGGATGTTCTCACGAAGGACCGAGAGAGGAAAGGAGGTACGAGGCTACGATGCAAACTTCTAAATATAGTCCCGTTCACCCACTGTTTCTTAAACATTACGTTAAAACTGAGCAAATGCAAATAATAAGCTCCGATTTACATTTGTATCAGTGTGATAAGAGCCTTGTTATTGAGGAGCAGATGACGCTCTGAATAAGTCGTTCTCCTCTGAGACTTTACACACGAGTTTTAACAAGTTTCTGTTGCAACATTCGTGTTCCATGACATTCAGATCATGTTTAGTTTAGATCCATTTATCCAGCAATCGCACATTGTGCGAGTTTTCCATGACGAGACTGGACAAAAACGTGTCTAGTAAGTCTGTCAGACGTTCCCAATTATTTATTTATTATTTTGAGAAAGGAAGTGACAAAAGCCTAAAAGTGACAAAAACTAGACCAAACCTTTTTGAGGTTTTGTCGACTCAAACTGGACTAAAACACTAGATGGAGGTATTAATAATACTAAGACTAAAACTACTACTAAGCATGTCCAAAAGAGTTAGGACAACACAGTTTCATTTTTGGCTAGAAAAGTTAGCAAAGAGTACATAAAATACTTGCTCAGCACTTTGGACGTGACGGTGGTAACTTTTAAAATCTTCCCCTTCTGCACAAAAACAACCATTTGCTGCAGCTTTTGCTAAACCTAATGTTCTGTACGTGTCCTTGAAGGTCCATAAACTCCACAATGCCAAATGTTGATCTACTGGTTCCTCCGCTCATAACTCAACCACAGACTGCAGCTTTGAGAAGGACTCTCCTCTTCACTTTTGTTCTGCACAAACGCTTTTCTTTGCCTCATCAAGACTTGATTCCCACAGAGAAAATGCCTGTATATGCCGCTAGTAGAATTCATTTAGCAGTTTTTACTTTTCTTTGTAAAATTAATGTTGATGGTTAGCAGCAAGTTGAATTTTATGCTTTTTAATGTCTTTTTTGACCAAATCGTAATGTTTTGAATGCCACAAAAGACCAAATCTATGCATTTATGCTCTCTAAGTAGTACTTGTATACATTCCAGTACATAGAGGAACTTAGGACCTTTGGGATTTTTAAAGGCTAATTGGACACAAATAAAAACTTTTGAGCAAAAACGTGAAATGACAGAAATGTTTAGCAAAATCTTTGCACAAGGTTGTCATCTGGACAGAGTTGCTGAGAGAACACAGGAACAGTGAACAGTGCAAGTCTATCAGCTAAACAACAGCACAGTCCAGATGACAACCTTTTGAGCTCCTCTGAAGCAATGGAAAACTGTTTAAACATTGTCAATGTCTATTATACAAGTTTTGAGTCTGTAAGTACATAGAATACGTATTTGTGGCATGTTATATGAATAGTCTTTGCAAGTCTTTATCTTATATCAAATGTGTCTGGCACAAATGAAATCTTTGCTCCGAGGAATTATCAGACAACCGGGCGCTCCATTCCTCTGTGATCATATATTAATAAGTTCCCAGCATCCTCCACTTCTGTCCACAGTGAGGGCGAACAGACAGGCTCACAGACGGGTCAGGAGATTCATACGGACAGATCAAGCCTCTTTATAGTGTCAGCTCAGACTTGTGGGTTTACCCGACTGTTTGGACAGAGCTTCATCTGAACACACATATTCAAAGGAAGTTTCTGAGAAACCACGTGTGCTGTGAGTATTGTGTATGAATGATTAAAGGACCTATACTTCTTTGTTAGTGGGATCCAAGTCATTTTGCCCTTAAAACCTGGAATTTGTGCAAACAAGTCCTTTGTGCGCTGTGCACCTAACTATTATCAGGGTTTCTACAGGTGGCAGGCAAGTCAAATTCAATGCTTTTGGATGCCTAAAAATATATATTTTTAATGCCACAAATGAAAAAAAATCTTGGTATATTTAATTTGTAAACATTCAATCATATAGAGGAATGAGGGGAAATATTATATTCAAAACTAAATTGGACACGACGGGCAACTTATGAGCAAAATTGTGTTTTTGACAAAGTATGGAGTAGAAATAGTTGAGCAATGTCTTAGCCGTGGGTTCTGTCCCAAAGAAAATATATATATATCTTCTCGCAATGCCAGTTTGAATCCAATCTTGGCATAATTCATTACTGACTTTTAATGCGTTTTAATGCCCCCACGGAAACCGTGATGTACTTTTATCATTTTTTATCATATTGTAGCTACAGAATAGGATAATTTTTTCTTATAGTTTTGTTAGAGAGAAACAAATTAAAATTAAATAGTACACGTATCTTATCTAAGAGTAAATAATTAAAATAAAATCAGATATAGGGCCTTTGAATGTGGTGTGTGGCAATTTCTCAAAACATTTCATAATCAAGCCTGTGTCTGCTAAAGTGAGGTAAACTATTTCAAGTTCCTTTGACCGAAACATTTCAGAAGACGTAGAAGTTGCTTTAGTTGGCGTATTTTGTTTTGGTTGTCAAGTCACTAATCCTATCAGAAAGCAGAATCCAACATCTGAAATCAGTATTTGGGTCGTACAGGACTTACTCTGATCTAAATGCAACTTTCGTTAATCGAGTCCGAATGATTTGCTTTCAGTGAATTGAAAACTGAATGACAAACTTTCTACTCAACTCGAGAATAACAGACACCCTCACATGCATTCACACGAGACTGAAATGTGTAGAAAGTCGCCGATGGAGATGACAGAAAGATGAGAGGAATGCGATGGACAACAGAGACAGAGGAGTCAGAAGCTCAACACCAAAAAGTCTTTATCCCACAGAGAAGCACAGACTGGGACACACTTCACACTGCCCCACAAAAGAAAGACCCCACTACGGCAAACAGCTCAAAGAAAAATGGCTTTTCCACAGAAACTTTATCGTAATCCTGGCAAAGACTACTTTTAAGTAAATTGAGTAATTGCAAGGAGGAGTTAACATTGCAAAAAGAAGAAAATATTCTTTTGATGGATAGATTTCAGGACTTTTTAGGCCTGGATTCATTGACATCTATTTACTGCTTTGATTGTCTTTCCTGTTTATTTATTTTTTTGCCGTGGATTATAATGATGTGAAACATAGGGCAGTATAATAAAATTAAAATTTAAACTAGCAAATCGATAAGACAGAAAATGCTAATTGGGCAAAAAACAGGGTCATATGTAAACAACTCAAAATTAAACCTTCGTATGTACGTATGAAACCTGCAAACCCAGTCTGTTCTCATACGTTTGTTGATAACTGTTTCTTAAAGGTACATTATGCGGGAAAAAAGTTGATATTTGTGCATATTTGACCTTGTAGCGACCCAGTGGCTGTATGAATGGTTAGTATGGCACCTTTACTTTTGATCATGTTTTGTAAGTTTTCTGGTGAGAGGGTCCGTCAGCAGAGAAAACCTTCCAAACAATTGACCCTGGAGCGTCCAAGAAACCACTGAGACCACTCATACAGCCGCTGGGTCACTACGCACAAATATATACCTTTTTTTTCCACATAAAAAGTTGCATAATGCACCTTTAAAGGGACTAGATGCAAGTTGTCATTTTTATACTCACTACTGCCACCTCAGGTCTTACATGTAACTGCAACTTCTATATTAAGCTCCTGCAGGACGGCACTTCAGTCCAGAATTAACAACTTTTTGAGTGACAGTGCAGGATTTTCGCGGAAGTTGTGGTAAATAGGTTCGGTCCCAGAGATATAGGCCTTTATCGGCACTAGATCGGCCGATAGCCAATGTTGTAAAATACCCAAATATCGGCCTGATATCATCGACCTCTAGTTAAAAGAGAATATAATTGTAAAAGATTTAAGTTTGCCTGTTTCCCGGATCTGTCCTACCTTTACAAACAAAGCAATGTCTAAGGAGATACTGTATTTAATATATTCTGTTGCGACTTATGAGTAAAGAACCAGCTGTAGTGAAGCTTAAATCGTCAATTCGAGTGTGTTTGGTTGAGTACATTTCGCTTCCATTTCCTTCTTCACTCTTGTGATCAGAAAGTGTGACAACTAGACCCAAGGGAGGGTTCAGGGCAACAAGACTGGGGAGAACAAGATTGACAACATCCATGTACTGCAGTTGTTTACAGCAGTGGTTCTCAAACTGGTGGGTCGGGACCTAAAAGTGGGTCGCGGAACTGTTTTCAGCGGGTCACGAGCCTTTCCCAGAAAACATTCTTTCAATATTCATGTACAGAAAAAATATAGAATCCGTTAATATTAATAAATAATAATCTGTTTTAATCCAAATTTAAGTTTTTCTGTCTTATTTAATGCGTGTTCAACAATAACTTGTGAGGGAAATACAGTATTTTACATTATATTTTTTACAAGTTCAAGTCTTATTTAGGTCATGGCTTGTTAGCAAGTCTTTGTTATGATTTGATGCAGAGACTGTGACGTGACATTAGCTTTAACAAAGGAAGCTCGTTCGTCTCAGGCCATTATAGAAAGGAGACATTGCGTATAAGACTTTAGGAGTCACACTTTCAGTACACAAGAGCAAAGAATAACACCTGTGATTAGAAGCGAAACGTCCACAACTCAGTCCAGTCAACAAATGAAGCTTTATAAAATGAATACCTCGTGGACGAATGAGAACCTTCAGAAACATAAAGAACCACTGTACTGAAATGAATGTAAAACTTTTATTCGTTAAACAGTCGCCCCTCAAATGTCAGAATCAAGCTTCACAAAGTTCAAAGCACTAAGAACTAATTAACTTGTTTACCTTAAAGGGACTATACAGAGTTTAAAAATGTTAAAACTAAGTCCTAATGTGTAGAAAGATCCAGACCTGTTCACCACAACTGCCTCTAAAATCCTGCACTGTCACTCAAAACGTTGTTACTTCGGGTCCAAAGTGCCGTCATGCACGAGCTTAATATAGAGACTAGGGCTGAACGATATGGACAAAATTCCATATTTCGATATTCATGTCAGATATATCAATATCGATACGATATAACTATGGGTTAGGGAAAAAAAAAGCATTTTTGAGTGAAAGTGTGTGTTTTTTTATCACTGGTGGCCGCTGTGCCATCCATTGCTTTTTGACGAGGCCATTGTGCTGTTGTAAGCTAACGTGTAAGCTAATGTGTAAGCTAACGTGCAACTGGAGGAATGAATCTGCTATATACACAAAATCAAGAGCTCTAAAAACTTTAACTATTCCATAAATGTAGTCAGCGCATCCCTAGCTTTCAGCCACTTCTTATTTGAGAGAGATCCACTTCATATTTTCGGTTTTATGCCCAGCTACAGTTACTGGGTTTGTGCAGTGAAACGTAAACACAATACGACCACGCACAGCGATACGTCACGATGTCGGCCTTTTCCTCTCGTGTATGAGAGTGTATGTGCGTTACTAAAACAGTACAGGAGTCTTTTCTACAGTTATAACTTCAGTTATGTCCGGAGTCTGTAACTCTCGCTCAGCCTGAGGCTGGAGCTGACACAGGAAGGGACTGGGGAGAAGCTATAGGAGAAGCACACAGGATTTTGACTGTAAATAAAAGAGTCGATTATTTGGTTTATTTGGGCTGCAAGGTTGTTATCAGTAACAACGATGTTCCCAAAGAGAGTAGGCAGACGATAACTTATAAATGCCTACCCCTTCATACATTAACAAACATGGCTGTTGACATTCATTTTATTTCATAGATACAATTCCTTAGTTGATTGAATACAATAATGTCCATATGCATACGATCACATTGCTAAGATGATGAGATGATTTTCTCTGCAAGATTGGGTCCTATATTTACTAAATTGCCTGACAACTTCACTCATATTTTCAATTTTTTCGTCATCATTATGGATAATTTAATCTACAGGGCTGTTTAAGGTTAGTCTTTTTTTAATTAGACTATTTAAAACTTTCCATATTTCTGTAATCTTGTTTTTATTGCTTTCAAGCTGATTTGTATAATAATATTTCTTGCTAGCTCTTAATTTACAGTGCCTCGAAAGTACTAATACACCTTGAACTTTTGCACATTTTGTCATGTTTACAACCATAAACATAAAGATTTTATTTGGAATGTTTTACTGAAAGTTCACGCACAAGTAACAGACAACTGTGAAGTGAAAGTAAAATGATACATGAAGTGAAGTGGGGCATGCTCATACAGCATGAATTAATACTTTGTGGAACCCCCTTTTGCTGCAATAACACCAGCAAATCTTTTGGGGTTTGACTACAAGGTTTGCACATCTAGATGTTGTTAGTGACCAATACACTCCGACCATAGCTCTGAGGCCCTCACAGAACAGTAATTAGTAATTATACTAATTACTAATTACACTGAGAGTAGATTACGTACAGGTGGCCACAATTTAAATGTTAGGGCAAGGTGTGAACTTTCTGCAGTCATTAGGAATGTTATAAAGGCAATTTAATGCACACAGATAAATGCTGTATGAATACGTCCCACATGATTCTGTTTAAAAAAAAAAAAAAAACAGAATCATGTATCATTTTGCTTTCACTTCACAGTTGTCTGTTACTTGTGCGTGAACTTTCAGTAAAAAATTCTAAATAAATCTTTATGTTTATGGTCGTAAACATGACAAAATGTGCAAACGTTCAAGGTGTATTAGTACTTTCGAGAGGCACTGTAGTTACCAATTTAGTTTTTGCATCTCTTATATTTCATTTCATTTTTAGATGATCTATTTCTTAAGAATTGGCTGTACAGTTGATTACACTATGTCCATTATCTACATCACTATGGCCAAACCTACACATAGCAACAACATACACATAACATGACATGACAGTGGGGAGCTTTACGGGGGTATAGCTTATCTAAATGAGATGTAAATTAGCCCTATTGTTATTCTTAACAGCAGAGAGAGGTGAGAACTGCCCAATTCTTTGGAGAGCTTTTTCAGCCCTTTGGCCTTTTTGGAATTGTTAACTTCAAATCGCGACTACGTCTCCCAATATTATCAGATTTCCATGTGTTACACATTGTTGGAAAGCTTGGAGACTACACTTTAACAATCTGTGAAAATCTCAAAATGCCCTAGGACCGACTTGTGTCCCTGGTTCTAGTGACTGGTCACATATCTTTCAGCCCTAATAGAGACTGCAGTTATGCCTAAGACCTGACTTGGCAGTAGTGAGCATAAAATGACCAACTTGCATCTAGTCTCTTTAATAAATCCTTTTCGTAGTACCCCTTTGGGGGTAATACAAGTGTTAATGGGATGATTGTTTTTTTTTTCATCTCGCCCTGGTGTCTCTAGCCAGAAAACCACAATTGCAACTTTCCCTGCTCCAGGCCACCAATACACACAGGCTAACGGGCAAAGCTAACTGTGGGCTAGTGCCACTTAAACAGTATTTACAGCCAAGTTTGAGAGAAAAAAAGTATCTCCATTGTGTACAATATCCCTCTCTCCCTTTGTCTTTTCTGTCAGCGTAGTATTTACTCTCACAGACGATTAATGAGTTAAACAACATGCTACGACACCTGCAGTGGCGCTTATGGCCTCTAGGGGTGTGAGTTACTTAGTTTTGCTTTAAGTCAATAAATCAAGGCCTAAAAAGAGTGTATGCATAATCACTCAATTACTCTTTACTTTCCGTTTCAATGTGCTTTAGGGAAGGTCTCGGGGATTACACCAAAAATATCAGCAAATAAATAAAATAATAAACACGGCAGAGCACAGACAGTTGCCCAGGGGCAATGGCAGTTGACGCCAGTGGGACAGGGGGAAGCACAGGGAGAGGAGGGAGAGGAGGGTCTACCTTGTAGGCGACTCTTGGTGGACATTTCTTTCCCAAACCTAAAGGTGGGGACATGTGGAGCAGCATCTGATACATATCGAGGTACTTGATACGGCCACTTCACGGGGTTGGAAAATAAATGCCAAAAAAACAAAACGCAAACAGAGAAAGATGGGGAGTTAGAGAGAGGAGAGGGAAAAGGGAACAAAAAAAGGGAGAAGAATGTAACAGAAAGGTACAAAACACAGAAATCTGGTGTTAATAGATTTCCAAGAGTGAGATGACGCTTGGATGGCATCCCCGGCCCACGGCAGTGTGTGTGGGGGCTCGAGGATGCATCGCTGTGGAGCCCTGAGAGGAGATATGGGATGGGATAGTTTAGTTTTGGCGATGGAGGGGGTCGACCCACAGACGGATGGAGCTGATGAGAGGGAAGAGAAATGACAGCATCGTAAAGAAATGTCTGCTCGGGCATGCGGCAGACATCCCAGCTTCAACCACGGAGACAAAGCTTTCAGAGTGTCATTACGGGGAAGCCACGAACAAGAGCCTCACTTTCCTTGGGTTTTCCACACAAAAATCTCCTTTTCGCTTTGTCAAATGCATCTCCCTGCATCATTGCTGGATCCAGTTAATAATAAAACTGGAGATAGGACGTTGCCATGGTAAACAACTAAGGTCCAGCTCTGGCGGCCATATTGTGATCATAAACTCTACTCAAGGATACTTACAGATATAAAGAAGACTCTTATTCTCTTTAAAGGTATTTTAACTTCACCAGAGGGTGCCTTGGCTTTTACATTTTTTGAATGACTTTCCCTCACACACGTCACCTCTGGGTTTAATCATACTCTGTGAAGGTCCAGGAAGCGTTTCTCTTTTCCTCTTTTAGAGACACTTTATTTGGAATTTCCTTTATTTACCTTGTCAATGTGACTTGTGTTAGTATCATCAAGTATCACCATGTTTAACCATAGTAATGTGAAAATACTGTGTCTAAAAAAAGTGCTCATAAAAGTCTGCATTAATACTAATTGGTGGGAATAAATTTAACAATTAGCAGAAGATATAGGGAGTGTACATGCAATATAATCAGAAACCAGTGCTTCAGTGCTGAAGGGGTTCATTTCAGGACTGCAAAACGAAATCACTGAATCTGCAATTTTTATTTTTATCCATTGAGATTTCTAGCCCTCGATTTTCATTATTTCAAATTAGAATTTGGACAATAATCTACCACAAGATGGCCGCTATATTTGCCATGGCGACGGCTGCCGTGACCGCTCTGGAGTTTTATTATAACTCTGTGGCTGGATTCACTCACTAATCTTTACAAATAAGAAAAGTCAGGCATTGCAGAAGGCATTTTGAGGCAATGCCTTGGCTTTGAAAGCTTTGTTTCCTGCCTGGCATCAATCAAAGCCAGTCTGTTTGAAGGGGCGGTGCCGGTGTAAAAGGCGATTCCATTGGTGCACAGCCATTCAGTTAAAAGTATCTTGGCAGAGAGGTACGCAAAGCACCCTAGTGACGGAAATGTCTGGTTGCAAACCTTGTATGCTACCCTATTAGGGCAGTTCTTCCCTAAGCCAAGGGGGGGCGAGATAATGCGTAACAAATTGTACATATCCTTATAGGAAATCCGTCCGCTGCGGAGAAGAACAAGCACATGAATGAACACGTAAGCTCAAATCAAACAGATTAAAAGGTGCGCTATCTGCGAAATGCCTCATCGGTCCCTTAATCAAAGAGGAGAAAGTGTGAGTTACGTTAGAAATACAAATATCCAGGAGACAAGGAGGGAGGTAGACGCACCACGCTGCAGGGTCGTACTCAGCCCAAACCCTGATGAACTCGTCCAGGTGATGCGGCCCCAGGATGGAGGAGTCTCTGGTCAGGTACTCAAAGTTATCCATAATAACAGCCACAAACAGGTTCAGCATCTGGAACACACGAGACACCACTTTACCAAGCATTTAGAATAATGAGCAAACTGTTCACATGTCCTTCCTCATTCGGGACGCACACAAACATTTCTCACATTATCATCATTGCAATATTAGATGAAGCCACAATACAGAATCTTAGGTCTTCCATCAGCCTCAACTTAACTCGATTTAACTTAAATTGTGCAAAAAAAGTTCAGTTTTAGCCATACATTTCCTAATTCCAAATACTCTAATTCATTTTAGAGTATTTTTAACTAAACGGAAAAAAAATACTCCTGATTGTGTATTTTTAACGTTTACTTAAGACACTATTTGATAAATAATTGCTTACCCACTTTTAGTTTGAGATTAATGGTTAATTACAACATTGATAAAACTTTTTCCTCAAGTCATGCACCCCAAATATCACGCGAGATCTACGCGTAAACAATTGAGTATTGTCGGCGTATTCTTTACTATGGGCAAAGACGGAAACTCGAGCTATTAAAAATCTAAATCATTGTTTTATTCCCTATATTACAAACTAAGCACAAGTTATGCGGGCTGTCTCTAGGACACATGTTGGTCGACCAGCGAGGAGGAGAAGAGAGAGAGCCTCTCCCCCTGAGCAACACATAAGAACCATAGACTGTTAAAAAGAATAGACAGCTCCTCCTCACTCCTCCCCGTTTACCACAATGACCACGTTCGTGGGGGAAATCATGGCGGATTTACAGACTCCTCCTCTCCAGCTCTGACGAAGCATGTTCCTAAAAAGGGCATAAGGGAGGAATCTTGACTGTAGACCCGGCCCTGCTTGGCCCTCGCGGGGCGTGTAATGGGCGTGTATTTCTGTTGTAATCGCGCCCATGGCCAGGCAGCGACGTAAATGGCCTGTCAATCAAAGTCAGGCTCTCATTAATTATGCAAGATTTCTAAACTGTATTTCTACGATAAAAAGCCCGGTGCCCCATATTGTTTTTAACCCAGCGTAATCACAGGAGGAATATGTAGCTCTAGCCACGTCTAAACCATTAGGCACTGGGCATTAAAGTTGTTTTTAACGTGTCTAAAGTCCAATGCATTCCAATGGGGGAATAGCGGCCATATGGAGGTACTACAGCAAAGGTGGAGCAATGGCGGCCTCCAGTGTCGTAGTCAAAAAGCAGAGCAGTCAGCGGCCATTGATAAGAACACACAGGAGTAGGCGTCTCCTTGTCAAACCAATCAGTGCTCTTGAAATGTTCTCATCGGCACTTCCTCTGCGCAATCTGACTCCTCCTTTTGACACACTGCCTCCCAGTGGATCCAAAAGAAAAGACAACCACGGAGTAATAAAATGTCCGCCTAATTCAAATGAACTTTAAAGCACAGATTACATCAACACAGTTTTATATATAACCACTAAAGCCTAATATGACAAAAATATGTATAGTAATATTTCCACAGTATACAACAGTGTTGTGTATGTGACTGACCAGGAAGGAGCAGAGGAAGATGAAGGAGACAAAGTAGAAATAGGCGAAGTCGCTGCCGCACTCTTTGCCGGGGGTCCCTGACTTTTCGTCACACGGGCGATGGCTAAGACAGGACAGCATGATCTCATGCCACGCCTCTCCTGTTGCGCTCCTGGAAGGGAAGACACAGATAACATGCATTTTCTTATGCAGTGGAATATGTCATGGGTTTATTTACATCTTTTTGGCTTCTAAATTAGGCATATATCATTCAGAATATTTGCACTAGCACTTTTTGTTTTGATCCAAAAAACGAAAACAAAGGTATAATGCTTTAAAACGTGTCTAATCACAAAAAATTGAGGGGACACATCAGAAGAAAACATGAATAATTAAAAATAATAAAGAAATTATTAAAGCAAAGACACTGGATGGTGCATGACACTGGATGGTGCATTGACTTAATTTGTTTATTGGCAGCCTGTCCAACAGTTTTTTTGTAAATATGAATAAATAGAGAGTGAACTGCCCTTGCTGGTCCAGGAATTGAATCCAGGACCTGCTTGCAATGAGGCAGGTGTGCTAACCGCTACACCGCAGCGCTGCTCATGAGACAGTACCAAAAACCTACATACTGTATCTGCAACAGCAAATAAAGGAAACCATGCACTGGACATTTTAGAATGACAAATGATTAATCATTGAAGTAGCTTGTTGCTCATTGGGACTTGATGATATCGAACAGGAGGCAATTAGTGAAACCCATTAATAAGTCCTCAAACCTGAAGAGCAGCATGAGCGCCTGTAGGAAGGTGCGGAAGTTGTTGTGGTGATTGATGGCCGTGTCCTCATTCAGGTCGATGTTTCCGAACACCTGCGGCAACATAAAAACCCACTCAGGAAAAGGCCACATCTGTACGACAGGGGTTCCTGTGTCCCAGCCACCACACCGATGGGGGAGAGAGGAGGGAGAGAGAATGGGAGAGAGAGCCCTACCTGCATCCCGATAATGGCATAAATGAAGAACAGCATCGCGATCAGCAGGCAGACATATGGCAGCGCCTGAAGGGAGAAACGGGAAACCAAACACGCTCAATATTTAATGGTTTGAGAATCATTTCAGTCAATGTGTGCTGCGGGCGGACTGCCGGAAAACAGTAAACCACGACCATGGGCGTGACTAAGTCAAACATAAAGCATTTTTACCTTGATTTCAATGACAACATTCTCAAGTTAATGATAAATCAAATGAATGTGATCCCAAGGAAACCATTTATGTAGGTCACAATATTTAAAAGCTGTGTTTTCAGGCTTTTATTAACAATTACACACAACTTTTAGTTTATTCCCCGTGTCTTTCTTCTCACTAAAGCTTTAACTTGTAAAAAACAATGTGGAGTTTGTTTTTTGTAATGTAATGTGATGTTTTTTAAAAATTCATTCAATATCAAGGACCCAGTTTTTTATTCAAACTACAAAATATCCATCCATCCATCCATCCATCCATCTATCTATCTGACACAGGGTTGCCAGGTCCACGGTTACTGCAGATTTGGGCGGCTTTTTAAGCCTTTCCACAGTTGAAAAAAAAACGATCCGCGTTTTTTTGCCATGCTGTTTCCGATGTAAACTAGGTTACTTATATCTTATTTCTTGAACAATATCACTATTTCAAATGACAACATCTCAAATCCAAGGCCCTGAGAGCTGCTTTTTCAATAAGAGAGTGAGAAAGGGGTGGTTTGTCATAATCGCAGGAGCACATGGGCTTTGTTTACTAGTTAAAAACATTTAATATTCCAGCCGTGCTGTATGTCCGCGGGTTTGGGCGGTTTGTCAGATATTTTTGGGTGGGTTCAGCTGCCTAGACCTGGCAACCCTGATCTGATGGCATATGGTCAGTTCAAAGTAGCCAGAGCGGAAAACATTACTCCACCATTAGTTTAACAAATGCTGAATTATGTATATATTGTTCTACGAAATAAAGATACAGAGACATTGAGAGGAGCCAAGTGGTTTGGACAGCCAATAAACTCTTAAAAACGGACAATGCTAACCAGGAAGCTAATGTTAGCTTCATGCTAAATGCTAACATTAATGTTGTTTTTCACTTCAACTGAACAGTTTGTTGTGAAAAAACATCCACATGGACCTGATTTTGGTTTGACTTTATTGGTGTGTGATAAATATGTTTATAGTTTACCAGAAGCTACAGCTAAAAAGTCTTTCTTTCTTTTTACTGTATGTACCAACCGACAACCTGCCAACCTTTTTTAGAAAACACAAAAGAGTTGATACCTTAAACGACTGTACGAAAGTCCAGAGCAGGATCCTGATGGTGTAGCCCTGTCTGAGGAGTTTGATCAAACGCGCCGCTCTGAACAGCCTCAAGAAACTCAGGTTCAGCAGTCTGTCCTGTACAACACAACAACAGCAGGACATCGACATTTCTTACCTTCATACTCATTACTTCACAAGAAATAATAAAACATGCAGATAATGATTGTGTCTTCATAACAGGTTCTTTCATTTATTGGTGGGAGAATGGATCAGAAAGTTGCATTCACTCACATATACATTAGTTTAATTTACTAAGATCTTTACGGAAAGCTCCACACTTTTGCAGGGAAGCACTAGCCCAAGAGAAGACCCTACTGTACATGGTTTTAGTGGCAAAGGGAAGCCCCAAAGAACCTGGGGGAAATCTACGAGTCGAGTACATGGGAGAGTTGAGCATTATGATAAAAGAAGCGGTTGAACTTACTGTCGTCTGGGCAGGGAGGATCAGAGCATGGCGAACACCAGTGACCACAATAACCACAATGAGCAAAGAGACCACGACACGAGGCACAGGAAAACAGAGAGAGATGGAGAGACAAGAACAGTCATATATTACAACATAAACACACAGTTAAGCTGCTTTCCATACACTCAATTACACCGGCATCAACGATAGTTCTCCAAAGAAAATATTTGGCTCTCTTTGAACCGCCAGATCTGTATAAGTATAGGTCTAAATTACTATATCAAAACTAGTTCTAAACAGGCCCTGAATTGACTCAAAATTAAACAAAATCTAGAGCTGCAGAGGAGCATGAGTGTCAGCAGAGGAGGAGCATATGACCCGTGAGGTAACACCAATAGTTGGCAAAGTTGAAATCTACAGTGGCTCCTATAGACTAGTAACATGATGCTAACCAAAGCCGACGTGCATCAGCATCCACCAGGATAAGAAGCGTCCGAATAGAGCTGTCAGTAAGGAAGGAGGTAGGAAAAGGAGCCTGTATGTTTCCAATCATATCTATCCTATGCTAAAGGATAGGGACCTATGGAAGTTCCCCACCAGCGGTTTGGAGCAACAGTATGTACTGTTGCATTCAGTAACCGTGTCCCAAAGGACAGGATTTGTTACTGTGGTTCATGAGTAATTAAGGTCAGTGGCTGCAGGAGGAGTGTTTTTTGTAGTCCAATAGGTTAGGGGACGGACTTCTAGCAGATTAATTTCCCCTGGTGGATTTAAGCATTATTTGTATTGACCAACTGGAGTAACAGCTCATAAAACAGAATACAGTGGCTCACAAAATGTCAAGAAATAGACAAATTGACATTGCATTTAGAATAATAATTAATAGAGAACAGCAAATATTTGAATTGGGGTAAAAAAAACAAAGAACAAACAGATGTTTAATGTTTTGCTGCATAATAAGCGTCAATTATTTTTTACACTGGCATCTCTTGTTGCTTATTTGAACAGTTTGGAAACCCTTTAATAAAGTAAAATATGAAGTAAAACATAGTGTGGAATTTTGAGACTGAAAAAAACTTATGGGGGCAATCTTCCACCTTGCACAAGGACAGCGTTGCTCCATATACAACGTTGGACACGGGCCATCTTGCATGTGGCGCAGCTTTTGCGCTATGTGCCTGAGCCACTGGCGAGAGGGCGTTGCTTATTTTAAAAAAGGGAATCGACTGAGGTGTGGTTTATTACAAGCAGCAGAGCGCTGCTCTCCTATGACAGCCTCACATTCTTTTCCTCGTTTATATCACGCCTCTTGTTCTTCGTTTAGCATTATAGGCTTTTATAAGCTCAATCAAGTCAAACTAAAAACTTTATTTATTCCACCATGAGTTAAACACAGCCTGTGTCCGGTGTCCCAAGAGAAGGAGATGTAGCTAGTCCCGCTGTGGCGCGCCGCGGGTCTATGTCTGTGGTCTGCACTTGACCGAAACGCAAAAAACAAACAAAAGCACATGTTCGCCCCACTCCCCCATCACCCCTCCCCCTCCCCGGTGCACATGTCTGGTTGGGGGAAACAGGTTGCCTTGCCCACTTACAGTTTAGAAACACAAGATTGGCCCCAAGGACAATGTTTAACCGTTATTATCAGTCAACATATCTAGCGGCTCGTCATTTCTATTTATCAATGGAAAATGTATTGTATAACTGGTTAGCAAACACAGTATCCTAGCTTTTACAAAACTTAATCTTCAAACACGTCTAGGACCAGAAATTGAAATAACATTGCCTTCGTCTTTGCCCCCAGTGACTCACATAGTAAATCACCCGTCGCTTGTTACAGCTTTTATGCAGCATCCTTCCCATAACCCTCTTCCTTCTGCTGCCTTTTCTTTATGTCTCTTCTAAAGGCTGTCTGGATCCCTGCCACACCATTGTCTCCGCTGATGTGGCCTGTTAGCCTGTTTGCTGTATAGGCATCTTTGTGCCATTAAAGAGGCGGTGTTTACGTAAATTAAAGGGCTAAACAGGAAAGCGGCGTGTCCCTTACGTTGATTTCCGTGACGAGGATGTCCGTGATGCTGCCGAGAACCGTCACAAAGTCAAACACGTTCCAGGCATCTTTTAAGTAATTCTAGAAGAAAGAGTGATAATACAGCGAGAACCATATGTTTACATACACAAAAAGACACATTTGTATTTTTTTTTCTGTCTGGTTTCATGTCAGTCAATTAGAATTTTTAAATTATTTCTATTTGTCAAATTCAAGAAGAATGTGAGATAGAATTCTCTACAGAATTTGTTATTACTTTTCACAAAGTCAGATGTTTACATACACTAAGATTACTATACCTTTAAACAATTTGGGAAAGCCCAGATAATGATGTCATGACCTTGGAAGCACAGGTCGGGTTCATCCTTGGGTGCAATATCAAGACACTTGAAGGTTCATTGGTTAAAACAATGATGGTCCAGCCATCATACAGATCAGAAAGAAGGCGGGTTCTGTGTCCCAGAGATGAATGTGCTGTGGTCTGAAATGTAAATATGAACCCAAGAACAAATACCAAAAGACCCGGTGAAGCTGCTGAAACTTTGAGTTTGTCATCATCCAGAGTGAAACAAGTACTGTACCAACATGGGCTGAGAGGGAACTCTGTCAGGAAGAAGCTCTTACTCCAAAAGAAACATGAAAAAGACAATTTGGAGTTTGCATAAATTTGGATAAAGACTTTAATTTTTTGAGATATATCCTGTGGTCTGACAGAAAAAATGTGTTGGGCCATAATGACCGTCGTCACGTTTGGAGGAAAAGGGTGAGAACACCATCCCAACTGTGAAATACGGGGGTAGCAGCATCATGCTGTGGTGTTGTTTTGCTGCGGGAGGGACTGGTGCACTTCACATACAGTACAGGCCAAAAGTTTGGACACTTTTTTAAATGTTTTTTCCGTTCATTTTAAAACTGTTTCCATGGTAGATTCTCACCAAAGTTGTTCATTTATGAGTGAACACATACAGAATTGTGTTTTAAACAACAAAAAACATTGACATAAATTCTTCCAAATGGAAGAATTTATGTCTTCTGCTTTACACTTTTGACATTTTCTCAGTGACTTCTCAAACATGTTGAAAACGTCAAAGGAGGACCTTATGAAACTCATGGAGAAAATGCCAAGAATAAAGGGCGGCAATTTTGAAAAATTTAGAATATAAAACATATTTTGAGTTATTTCACCTGTTTTTGTTTCCTTCATAATCCCATGAGTTCATGAGAATCATAGTGTGTTAATAATGTTGAAAATAAAGAAAAGCCAATCCATAAAAAGTGTGTCCAAACTTTTGGCCTGTACTGTAATAGATGACATCATGAAGACAGAACACTATGTGTAAATATTGGACCAACTTCTCAAGACATCAGCCAGAACGCTTGGGCGCAAATAGGTCTTCCAAAATTGACAATTCCCAAAGCATATGGCCAATACTGGTTACAAAGTGTCTTAAGGATAACAAAGTCAATGTTGTGAAGTGGTCATCACAAAGTCCTGATCTCAATCCAGTTGAAAATGTATGGACTGAGCTGAAAAGGCATGTTTTGTGGAAGGAAATCCAAAACGGTTGACCCAAGTTATACAGTTTAAAGGCAATGCTACCAAACATTAATGAAATGTACGTAAACGTTTGGTTTTGTAAAAAGTTATTTAAAAAAATACAATAAAATAAAAATATAAAATAAATTCTAAAATTCAATCTCTCATTGTTCTGGAATTTGACAAATAGATTTTTATTTTTTTATTCTAATTTACCTAAAAAAAAATCCTTCTGGTTTCATGTCTGACATTGAGAAAAAAATGCAAATGCATTTTTTTATGAAGTGTATGTAAAAATCTGGTTCTCACTGTATTGGTTAAAGACAATTTTGTGCATTATTCATTCACTCCATACCCGGCGATGCTAAGCTTCCTCAAGGTGGCACTGGCGGAGACACGGTGAGGAAATACTACTCACCAGTGGGCCGAATGCGATGATTTTGAGGATGCACTCCAGCGAAAACAGTGTTGTGAACACAATGTTGAGGTTCTTCAGCATCGCTTCATAGAAATCAGGCGCTCCGTGAAACTAGGAGAAAGATGAAATATACTGTATAGGAAAGGTAAGACAAGTTTATTTTAATTCCTTACATGAAGGCAGATAAAATCAATCCTTGAAACATCTACTTAAAAAATAATAAATGAATTACAGTAAAAGCAAAGAGTGCAGATAAAATACTTTCAGTTGTCAAATGCACGGGTAAAAAGAACCGTTTCACTCCAGGGGCTCATCTCTGATATAATTTGCCCTAATAATGTTTTTTCCTGGGTCTTTCATATACAGATGGAAATGGAAAAAAGATCTGCACAGGTCCCAGGAAAAATATATCATTAGTATTATTATTATTATTATTATTGTTAATATTATTTATTTATTAGCACCAAGTAACGTTTCAGGCACAGTCCTTCATCAGGCAAGAATTGTATTTATTTTCCCCTGGGAGCTGCCGGCTGTGCAGCTTCTTTTTCCATTTTCAATGCATCTTGGATGTGACTCATTCTGTCATATACAGAGACACATCTTCTTGCACACCATTTGAGTTTGTAAGAAGCACAGGTGGGAATAATTATCATAAAACATTTGCCACAAGTTACACCAATAATACTTTCACAGATAAAATCACAAAGGTGCTATATAAATAAAGTTTCCTCTTCTTCTGACACTTTAGGCGTGTATCTCACTCACAGAGTTGTTACTTTATCTGTTCCCTAAATAAAAAAATGCCAAAGTTTGTTTTAATATTTGATCTAGTGGCAATACATGCCCATATTCAGTAAATGACATTGGAGAAAAATAACCATCATTATCCAGCATTTCAATTTGTGAGATTTGGCTATTCAAAAACAGGGATAGAGAAAACGTTAATGAAAGTACCTTCATCATGAGCACGATGGTGTTGACAGCGATCATTATCATTATGGAGTATTCGAACGGAGCAGACACCACGAACTTCCACATGCGGTACTGAAACGACTGCGTGTTCTCCGGCATGTACCGCGTCAGGGGCTTAGCGTTGATGGCAAAGTCGATACACGCTCTCTGTGAGAAAGAAACATGTGGCCATAAAGATATTAAAACTTCTCAGAAAGCCAGCGTTAAGGTGTCGCCTGTTCACCTCGTTCTTCTCCAGGCTGCACTCAGACAGGGCCTTGTCTCCCTGCTCCTGAAACGTGATGATGATCAGAGCCACGAAGATGTTGACGAAGAAAAACGGAAACACCACAAAGTAGACGACGTAGAAGATGGACATTTCGATCCTGTATCCGGGACTGGGGCCTGTGTCCTCAAACGTGGCATCGACGGAGTGCTTCAACACGCTACGGAGCACAGACAACACCAGATCATAGGGGCACACAGTTTTATAATGTGGTGATCTTCCCACAGAGTCAACATTTGAGTAAGGACTACAGGTTCGGGTTGATTGTTGAATGAGAAAGGCATTACAACTATTGCCTGAATGTGCCAGAATAAAAATATATGTATTATCTATAGCACATTCACATCTCAGGCAGCCATTAGTGTTTAATAAATTACGAATGCTTTAGGACAATTGTGTTAGTCGGTGAGGCTCTTGGCATAATACAGTGCCTGGCCAAAGAAAAAGTCTTCAATATTTCTTTGGACCAAATTTAGCTTTGATTACAGCTCACACTTGCTCTGGCATTGTTGCAATAAGCTTCTGCAATGTCCAAAGATTAAGTGTGCATTAATGTTTTACCAAGATCTGGTATTGATGATAGTAGAGTGTGACCACTGCACAAAACCTTCTCCAGCACGTCCCAAAGCTTCTCAATGGGGTTAAGATCTTGACTCTGTGGCGGCCAATCCATGTGTGAACCACTCTTTTTTCACAATGTGAGCTGGATGAATCCTGGAAATGTCATCTTGGATTATGGCCATGCCATCAGGGAAGAAGAAATTAATTGATGAAATTCAGGATGTTCAGGTCATCAGCTGACCTCATTCTTTGAGCACAGAGTGTTGCTGAACCTAGACCTAACCAACTGCAAAAAACAATCGACCAGATGCCGAGATCCAGGAACCCGCTCCCTAGACTGGGGCGTACCAACTTTCCCACACCTGGGGAACCGTTCTGGTGCCTGCTACTACAAGCAGGAAGACAGAGCCAACAACTGTTTAAATCCTGGAAACTGTAGCAGGCACCCAATTAATAAAATGAAATTCAAGCGTTTCTTTCAGTAAGCAGGAGATGTTGCCTTGACTAGTTAGCCAAACGTGAGCTTTAATTTCTCTTATAACAAAGACAGATAGTGCTCCAAAATCACCACTGCATCTGATATTTAAACTTTTATTACATTTAAATAATTTGCCATTCAATTACAATTTTGCTATTCATGGACAGAGTTTTAATATAGATAAGCACGCTGGGAGCATGGAAATCAATCAGGAAGCATATTCAGGTAGTTGTCTGACCTCTTTTTCTGGAAACATAACTTTGCTGAACATAACCATCCACTTACTACTGTTTTAAGAGTCCTTGTGGTGTATTTCTTTTTACCATGAAGTGTATGTTTATTGTACTGTGATGTATTTCTTGGCAGCTAAAAAAACTAGGAAAAGTAGCCTCTGTGGATACGACTCTTGTTTGTCTATTATAACACAAAGTTTGACAGAAACTGACCACAGCAGACTGACAACAACACACCAGAGCCTATTTAAGATCCCCCTAAACCAGTCTTGCCATTACAATGTAGTAACTCAAATTTCTTCTTGACAAATCATCAAGGACAGGATTCCCTCCAGAGGCTCAGATTATCCTACACATTTGACAGGTGCTATTTAATGCAGTGGTGCTTTCCAACAGAGCTGTGAACACAAAGTGCACTTACGTGGGCCAGCCCTCCCCGGTGGATACAGTGAAGAGGGTGAGGAAAGCCCACAGCACGTTGTCATAGTGAAACTCGTATTTCTTCCACTCTCTGGGCATGGCAGCCACCTCGTCCTTGTCGTAGTCTAGAAACTGTCCCCTGGATGATGATAAAAGCAATTTGGGACCAGAGTAAACAGTCACAGGTTATTGATGTTGACATTTTCAAAACAGTGGTTCTGCTGGTGGTACATCTGCGACAGCCTTGATCTAGTTTAGTGATTTTGTCCTGGTTTTGTGCTAGTCATGACTAGTTTTAATATGTTATGTATAATCTTAATATGCTATGATTCACTTCGTTTTGTGTTTACTGGGGCATGTAGCAATGAAAATCCACTTTTAACACAGCTTTAACCATGTAATAATGTTATGATAATAATAAATAAATAAATGATATGTAACAAAGCCAGTCAGCGCAGGTTGCCAATAGTGATGCTTTCCGTGTGCCAGACTAAAGACTCACTTATTTTAGATATGTTTTGTTTTGCTGGTGTTTTTAGACTTTATGTTTTCGCTTGTGTTTATTATGTAAAGCACTTTGGTCTGCCATGTGTTGTAAAGTGTTCTTTGATTGATTGATTTGAAGGAAGCCAATATGGGCAAGTGCCACAGAAATGCAATGAACTCTCATGTAGCTGTACTTTTAAAAGTAGACTAGGCTAAACAGGAAAGGGCACTGATTGCCTCTTTTCATATGCCTAATTATTTACGTAATAATAATTGTTTGTCTAGTCCTTTTTTAAATGGACCACAAGGCCAGAATAAAGATGAATCAAACATAAATTGCTGTGTCCTCATCACACACATAGACAGGTATCCTGTGAGCACGTTTCACTTCTCCGGCATGTTTGGTCCATCACCCGAATCTGCACTCAACACCAGCCCACACTCCAATATACGACACACTGAGAAATCCAGGAAGTTTTCATTTTTAAGAGGACACACCACAGGCTTTTCTCTATTTACAGGGTTTGGACCAATTTGGTCTCGTAACATCTAAAGTTTCACCTGTGAAAAAAAAAATTGCTGTTAAATTATTGCACTGATTTAATGTTTTGCGATATATTTATTTGGGAAATTGTCATTTCAAGGGCCATTTACTCAAAATGCATTTTACTCACATTAGAGCAACACGTTTTTTAATTTTTTTATTTTGAAGGGATTTTTCAAAATCTAATTACTAGCCTGATTTATTGAGTTTGGAATTTCAAAACAGTTTTTTCCGCTAATAAACAGTTTATATAAATATCTAAAATCTCCTCTGAAAAGTCTTTGTAACTAGTATGTAAACAACAACAAAATCATAAATTTAAACATGGCTCAATCCATTATTCAGATGTTGTCGAAATGTTTGGACATTTTTAGGCATAAAAGGCCTTAAAGCCCAGTCACCTTCACCAAACTAGTTCTGATCCGGCACTAATTTACATGTTTATCAGTTGCATCTGATTTTAACTTGAGTTTTTTGCACTTCTGCTGTGAAAAAAGTGGACCCTCTGTTGATAATGCCTTCAATGTGAAATCTACATGAACTGTTTTGCTTTAGACTTGGGTAAAAGATTGTATTGAAAAGCCGTCGGCTGCGTTTTCTCGGGTGCCTTTGAATGTGTGACGCACTTGCAGTCCTTCTCCAGCCCCTTGGACTCGTCGGTGCAGTAGAAGAACTTCCCCTTGAACAGCTGCACCGCGATGACGGCGAAAATGAACATGAAGAGGATATAAACGATGAGGATGTTCAGCACGTTCTTCAGAGAGTTCACCACACAGTCAAACACCGCCTGCAAAACAAGGAAACGTAGGTATTTATGATAAAGTAATGTCAGTGTATTTAATCAGCTGTACCTTGAGTTTGGGCAGCCGTTTGATGGTTTTGAGCGGCCTCAGCACCCGCAGGACTCGCAGAGACTTGATGGTGCTGATGTCTTTGCCTTTGGTCCCCCTGCAGCGACAAACCAAGTTAAAACACACGGAAAAAAGCAGGCGCGAGTCTGGCCACCACACTTCATCTTCCTGTACAACTAGCAAGATGATGGGGTCAAGGTAAGGGTCACTAACACAGAATTAGCTTATACTTCACCTCTGTGTTTTCAGATGTGTGTTATTTTAGGATTTCTAACACAACTGTGCGGCTATTTGGTCGAGCACGTGTACCGATACTTCAATTAGAAAACAACAAATTCCCTATTATTTTCTACTTTAGGCGTGTTGCAGTTTTTCTCACATATTTCCCTAAACACTGCTCCCTGTTTCCTTAAGACCTAATTCACAAAGAAGTGTTCGGGAAGGTTTTGTCAAATAATTCATCTGTGGCAAAGCTGCTCTTCGGTGTCGTTTGTGGAGCAAAATCTTGTGAGGGAAAAGGAAAAAACAAGGCACTCTTCCAGCATCAAAATACAAATTATTTTGAAAGGTCTTTAAAACTTTCCCCAAGCACTGATCCGACACGGGTAGTAAATCAAACTGATACGTGTTTTAACTCTCACTGTTTTAAAATACCACACTTTTCCCCAACCTAATATCACTGGATAGTAAAATCAATCGCTGAGATAGTTTTTCACTCCGAAAGTGTACTTTTGATCGCTGCGCAAAAGATAGAAATAACATCAAATTAAATAAATGATATTGGCCACAGTTTATGGTCTCCATGTTTGTAGTCAAGTCTCTGTGTTTGTAGTTTAGTAGCTTGGGCGGTTACTTTAGCTAACAGTAATTACAGTTTATAAATAGAAAAGCCCCTTGATATGTAACATCTAGTCTTATGGTGTTGGCAAGGGCGTTTGGTGTCATTTTTGCTGGGGACACCCTCCAGACTTCATCATTACTTAAACACATTAATTTGACTCTTTTCTTTGTAACTTAAAGTCAGTCTCCTGTGATCCATAATTTCCCCACCAGAGACCAAGAAACAGAAGAACACCGCTCTCCTCTCTTCTACCACTTGAATAAAACTAAGATATGGAAAGGTGCACACCAACTATTTTCTGATAGTTTTTGAGGGAGACACACACGGCTCCATAAACAGACAGTAGTGCAGGTGGAAAATATGAAGATCTCCGCGAATATTTGACGAATCAACCAGTGTTAATTTCGTCGACTACAATATTTAGTCTTAATTTTAGTCAAAGTGATATTTTTGACGACTGAAATTGGACTAAAACTAAATTAAAAGTTTTTCATGAGACTAAAACTATGACTAAAATTTCCAGATATTTTAGTCGACTAAAATAAGACTAAATAAAAATGGAAAGGAGAGACTAATATCATCCAAACTTCTATTGATAGTCTGAAAGAGCCTCATATCATGTAAATTCACTGCCAAAGGGCAGCTCTGAGCTTTGTTCATGAGGGATCAGCTCCATGAAGCAGAGGACCTTGATTAAATATGATTATAATGAATATTATAAATACAAAGTCGACTAAATGTGTCTTAAATTTAGTCGACTAAATCTCAGCTAAAATTGAATTAAATTTTCGTCAAAAGACTAAGACTAAAACTAAATTAAAATATCTTGTCAAAATTAACACTGGAATCAACACGAAAACAAAAACTGTTGATGTTGATCGTCCTCTCTCCAAGACTAAAGTACCCACATCTGAGTGAAGTCTTTGCGAAAGGTCGCACACCGTGAGGATGAGGTTGGTGGAGACAACTTGGCCGTCGTGAAAACCTACGCCCATGTGTATCGGTAGGTGTTGGATATCAGTAAATACTCTGATACCAAGTATCGGTATTGGAAGCAGACAAACAGCCTTCTTCGTAGGACAAAAACAGATCATTTTGATGCCGGAAGAGTACCTTGGGGTTTGCCTTTACTCTCGTTTCAACTTCGTTATAATGTGTGTGTTTTCATATTTTCAGCTCCAAATTCCAAACAACAATATGGTCACTGTTTGCTTCTGGGAACGACAAATGTGTTCAGTGCAGGTTTTTATCCCATGTCTCAAATGTGGATATGAGATCAAACTGTAAATCCACGGTTTTAATTACAAGCTTATCTGATGTTCATGAGCTAATAAAAGCTTCAGAGCATTTGCTGGCGTGACTGTGTTGAATCAATTTAGACAAAGTGGTACAATATCCTGCCTGCAAAAATGTGTGCTATAACGAAATGATTTAAGCTCCGACTTGTAACAAATCGGCAAGACATGCAAATCCCCTGCCACGCTGCTGCTACGTGAACTAACGACTGCGTTTCCAGAGTAGAAGAGATGAAAGAAGAGCTTATCTGTCATTTGGTGTAATCACATTGTACGGAGGATGTATCATGTCTTTTCTACTGACACTAATCTGGTTAAGTACGACTTATTTGTGTGTAATTCCCACACACGGCGCATCCACTCCACTACGACACACAACCTCACACAGAAAGCATGCGCTAGACACTCGCCGTTGGGAAATCACGTGATCCGCATTTACAGCCGCTTCAGAAACTCGACTCGAACATGCACCGGGGCTTCACGAAAAGGCGCCGTCTTGGCCTTTTGCTGAGAGAACACGCGGTTCTCCATGCAGACGCGTAACTGTGCATCAGGGATCCGCATCGCCAAGATTTTACATTGAGAAACCTGGTGATGCCGATTCTTTTTTTGGATTCAGAGGCGAAACGCATTATACATTTAAATGCTTGAGGTATTCGCAAGCTTAAAGTGCAAAAGAAAACAATTTATGAATCACATATTTGGGTTGACATACTATACCTTGATTTCAAAGGTGTTGCTACTCATAAAATGCATCAACATGAACTAATATGAGTAAGACCTGAAAGAATCAGCTCTAGATTGTATTAAAAAAGATACGCACCAAAGACAAAATTGGCAAATTACAGGGATAAGGCACAAATCCTTGGAGTTCTTCAAAGTAATAGCCAGCCCAGCGCAGCTCTAGAGTGGAATTTTAATGAAGGAGCCTGGCAATAATAGGATATGGGACTTGATCCCAGTGAATTTCAATATAAAATATGTCCATTAACATTCACTTGCTTCACATTGTAGAAGTTGATGATCTCCAAATCTCAGTTGAAGAATAGAGGGCTACATAACTCTTAGAGAGTGCAGAGTTTTTGACAGCAACACCCGCAACCTATGTTCCCCGGTGCTGCTGGTCCCCGTGGAGCCTTGTTAAGCCACATTTTGTAAAAACATTATTATTATTATTATTATAATAATAATAACAATAATAATAATAATAATCCCCTCCTGGAACCGCTACCTTAACGTGGTGGAGGGGTTTGAGCACTCGAATGATCCTGGGAGCTCTGTTGTCGGGGGCTTCGAGCCCCTGGTAGGGTCTCCCATGGCAAACAGGTCCTAGTTGACGGGTCAGACAAAGAGCGGTTCAGAAGCCCCTTATGAGAAACCAACAGGCCCGGCTAGAATCATGAGACCGTCCTCCTGTGGACCCACCACCTGCAGGAGGAGCCACAGGGGCTGGTGCAATGTGACTTGGGCAGCTCCAACAGCTGCCCCCACGACCCGGCAACGGACAAGTGGAAGAAGATGGATGGATAATAATAATAATAATAATAATAATAGTAACGGTTCAAAATTAAGCAGAGCCTGTCAATCATAGACTTAGGCTTCCACTTTTTATTCCTCATGTGCAAAAAACAGCGTAGTTAAAAATATGACACCTAGCCCAGTGTTGTCACATGGGCCACAATTTTTAGAAAAAGATAAACTCTCTGGTGCCAGGGCTTTAAGCCGTTTAAACGAAGTCCAAAGCTACATTGGAATCCTGTTTAGCAAGTGTCTTTTGGAGTCGGGGGTGGTATTACAGCAATGTCAGCTCCCTGCCATGAGGATCATAGAGAAGTGCTTTCCTCACCCATTGGTCTAAACTCATTCATTGACTCAATAAAGTAATCACTATTTATCTGCCTATAAATGAGTAATAAATGATGAGGAAAGCTTGGTAATGTTTTAGATATTATAAAATAAGTATTTACAAATGCTTTAATAGTGCACAGTCATCATAGTGTTACCGCATATTGCATTATATAACTGGTTATTGCAGAAATACAAAATTAGCATTTATTACACAAATAAGGCTTCGAGGCTTGATATCGGACCCATCATTGGAAGAGGACATGGGGAACATCGGCTGGACTAAGGGTTGGGTTTAGGATTTGAGAGAAGGAGCGGGGTCAGAACAAGAGGAACAGCACTGGCCTGAGTCTGTTCCTCAAAACTTTGGTAGAGATGCTCCTCCTGGACGTAGGATAAGGGGAACAACGGTACCGGGGAACATACACGCGGACCAGCCAAGAAGAAGATCCTGGATATTCTGAAGAAGACGCAGGAACATGTCGACATAAAGCTAACATCGCATTAATCTTTAATCTTCATCTCATTTGCAGCTCGACTTGAACTCCATGCAGCAGCGTCCATGCTCTGATGCACATTATCGTCGCATGCGTTCAGTGATGTAGGCCTGAGGACCTTTAGACCATACACTCACACAGTCACAATGAAGGCTACAGGATCAAACACATCAATAATCTGATAGCTTTCAATTAATGGGCCTCTAAATGCAGGAAACAGCTGGACTGTATTGGACTGTATACTTGTACGTGGACTGCAAGGATTTTACTAACAATGTTTTTGTCAATAAGGGTAGGAGTTGTAAAACTGCAGTGTTTCTTCTCATAAAATTAAACATAAAATAAAGGTTTAACCCCATGACATCCATAATACTGGGGCTAAAAAGTATCCAGCTCCACAGGGAGACTGAGGCAGTGCGGTTCAGATGATAATGAGGATCTGGCAGCGACGCGACCGGGGGCCACAGGAGTTCAACTGTGTTCTGGAGCGAGGACAGAAAGGTCAGCCCTGAATCCCAATCCATCTTCCGCCAAAGCTATCTTTAGCCTCAGTCTTTGTCCATTGGTTTATTGATCAAACTTTCGACTATTTCAGCTCATGCAATAAGTGAGAGATAAACTATCAGTCCATCCAAGATTTTACAGGCAATTTTTGTGATTGCTGCAAAAATGGGTGATTTTGGGGACCATTTTTGCTGTTTAAACATTGAAACCAAACTTTTCTCATTTTACAGCAGTTTTTACTGAGACTGGGGAATAAGAAAGACTTATCATCTACAGTATGTGTGTAAGTGTGTGTGTCTGGAACAGACACTGTCGCACTTGTTGCTGTAATTGCCTCGGAGTCCACACAACTCTGATAAAACAGAGCCCTGAACGAGGCTCCGAGGAACAGAACAGACAAACAAATGTATTTTTATTTCCCTCAGGCTTGGGCTCCGGTTCAACAGCATTGTGACTCCTGAAGTTCGTGCAGCAAAGAAAGACTCTCACCGAAACCGCATCACATCTAAATGCACAGCAGCATTTATCCCTCAGATAAAAGCCTATCGCCAAATAAGGGTCGGACAGAGGGCGGAAGGAGCATGCAGCGGGGCTCGCTGTAAAGTTAGACCTAGACGAGTGAGAGGAGGGCGGGGAACAGATGCAAAAGTCCTCTCTGAGCCGTGCTTCAGTCTGATGATTTAAACCTGGAGGTGCTGGACATCGCCTCCTACGTGCAAATATAACAAGGAAAATGGAATCAACTGATCAGAAGCTCACTTCAGTGCCGCGCTGATTTTGTGAAAATTCCTTAATTTTGGGTAAATAGTTTTAATCGCAAAATCGTGAAATCCAGGAGGGACTGAACTATGTATATTTTTTAGCTTAACATCAATCGTCTGTGCATTTATTTTGATTATTTCTTCTTTTTATCCATGAACATTTTCACTGAATATTTTCCAACCTCAAAATAATATTGAATTACTACTAGTAAAGGGCCCGATCTCGTGTTTCTCCAGCTCGAGACTGAACGCAGTAATGGGGGCTGGACAGACACCCAATGACACTGTATTTTAAACTGTATTTTATGGCTAACAATTGGAAAGCCAAAAGTTTCCTGTAACATGCTGTAGATACCTTTACAAACAAATGCTGTAAATATTGAGCTGTTCCTGCTTTGACTTTGACAAAACCACATGCTGCTAATTTGTTATGGGAAAAACACCAATGTCCTTTTGTCATTTGCCACCTGAGGCCTGTTTCAGTTGAGAGCTATCAGATTGACGTCACTGTCAGTCGAAGGAAGCTACGTCTACGTCAAATGGTTTTGGTTGATGTTGTACAGGAAGTGGATCATAAGAAGAATGGTAGTTTAGAGGGGTCGGTTTGGGGGTCGGTTTTGGGGTCAGAGGAGGGGAGGAGGGGCGGGGGCAAAGGGGAGGTCCCCACCTGGTCACACCTTGTTGCGATCTACTTGGGGGAAAACAGTGGTAAAACAAGTAGAGCACATTTATGGATGCTTCACACACAAACAAAATAAGTAAATAAAGCATAACGTGTGTATCAACAACAGCACGATGGAGTCTGCACTAATTGGACTAAAGCACAGGCACATTGGACAACACGTGTCGGAGTGTGAAACCTGTAAATGTTTAGAGTCTAATCTGTGTTGAAGAAAATAATGTTGGCAATTGTAACTGGCATCCTTACAACTAATAAAGTGTAGGAAAACTGCTTGACGGTTTATGAAAAGGACAATTCTTTTAGGGGAAAGAACAACAACAATGCACTGTTTCTGCAAATAACCATGACGTTCATCATTGTGACAAAACTAAATTAAATTTACAGTTCGTCCTGTTTCAAGTGCATATGACAGGTTTGAATGCTTTTGAAAATATAACTTATTTAGATGGATAATTGTTGTAAGTAATAATTATCATTTTATTTCAATGCTGCAGCAATTTTAATAAAGAAATTATTTGAATTTTTAGGCCACTGAGTTTTCACATTGACATGGTTGGCACGGCAACAGTTTAAAATAGTTTGCCTCTATCTATGTCACTTCCTGTCAGCGTCCAATAAGGAAGTGAAACTATAAACATCACCAAAAAAATGGTTAAACAAAAGAAAGCTGGGTAAAATCTTTAGCAAAATCTAAAATATAATTGTTTTAAATAGGTTTTAGCAAAAATGTTGTCTAATGTGACTAAGGAGTGTCCAATGTGGTCAGAAGGGCTGCACAATATTTAGATGATGCAATATCTATAGGAAACTACAAAATCAATGTTATACATTTGTGTGCCTGAAACAAAACCAGATCGCAGTTTATATAATTTATGTGCATTTTCCAACTTTAGTTCCATTTTACCCTTGTTAGCTTCTGATTTTGTATTTTAGTCTTTTTTCCACACAATAATTCACATTCATTTAAATTTACTGAATCTGTCCTGAAATGGCTTAGCTGCATTATTTCAGACATCAATAGCGCATTTCCTTCTCATATTGTGCAGCTCCAGTGACAGGTTGGTGTTGAAGTGAAAGGATTTTGCAGAAACATTACATTCTGAGTTGGGTTTTTCAAACACCGCCTTTTCTAAACGCAATCATATAGGAATCTGCAAACGGGCGCTGGTGCGGTTTGCAGGTCACACCAGAGTGAATCAAACAAACGGCACCGCTCTCCACTCCAGTGACTTTGGTGATGGCACAGATTCAGGCTGTTGTTATGGTCCATTTCGGGCGTCGGTGAAGCAGATGGTTCAGAGACATGCATGACCAGTGAGTGACAGCTCCAAGCCCACTGTATCTGCCAATACCCGACTCGCATGGGGCCGATGAGGTGTGCTTATGCATGGAGACTAAGGGAAGCAGTCTGGACGGAAAATGTGATAGCGTTTCCATAATGCTGTTAAAATATCACCTATGGAACGAGCCCTACGCCTGGATTCATTACAAGACAACACAGCGTTTATTGGAGACCAGTCGATATTGTTTAGGCCACAGATTCTCTGCAGCATCTCTCACTGGTAACATGATGAATCTGGTCCCACAGTTCTTTTAGCGTCTGTATTTTCTTACACACTCCTCTTGCTTTTCTGGCCCATTAGCTGCTAAACGCTCCACTCTGTTCCTCTGCTACTATTAGTATTGTGCACACTCAGCGCAATTCTCCCTCAGACAACATCTGCCAGACAATGTCAACGCTTGGCTTTGCAAATCTGACAAGCGCTAGGTCAAAAATAGCGGAAAATTTTACATAAAATGAATACTATTTTGGATTTATGGGGCTGATTTTGTAATAATTGCAATGTGTACTGCCTGAACTGGACAAAAGTAGCGAAAAAAATGAACCATCTAAAAGTTCATTTTGAACTTTTAGATGGTTCATTATAAAAATACATATAATAATATAATTATTTATTTATTTACGACATTGTAACACTAGCATCCAGTGACTAATTTTTTAGCTTTAATAGCCCCATATATTAGTTAAGTGTCACAAGTTTTGAAAGTGCCAAATGACAAACCTTACTTTCCAAGATGTTCTTACACACTGTAAAAATAAATGTTGTAAATCTACTTTAATTAAAAGGAACAGGCCACCTACATCTAAAGTTAGTTTGTATCATTCCAAGTGAAAGAGAAATCATTTAAAAAGTTTAATTTATCCTTGTCTGATTTCAAGTGGGATTTCTGCTCGTTTCAATGGCAAACCAACTCAAATTCAACATAAAGAGCATTCATTCAAGCAATAGAAGTCATTTATCTCATTTACCCTTATTTATAGGGTGTACAACCAAAATATAAAAGCAGTTTTCCGTTAGTCAGCGTAGTTCTAAAATTAATTCTATAATTAATTCTACAAGTAAAGAGTTACAAATCTGCCGAGTGTGAAGACAAATTAACAAAAACTATCCACCAAAAGTTTACGAAGATTACGCTCTATTTCTATAGCAAAATGCAATTTTCAAAGTAAACTTTTATTTATGTACATAACTTCCTCTAACTTACGTCCCCAAACCTGCCATAATGTTTTGGCTGAAAGGCCTTTCTACTGGCCAACATCACACCAATGATTCTGAAAATTGCCACCACCTTTGGACGTCATAATGAGAAGATAATCGGCCCTAGAATTACAGGGATATTAGCCAATAAGCAAAACGGAAAATTTGCACCACAATTTAATTCTTAGCTTCCCTCCACATCAATTTTAAACTTGGCTCTTGAGAATGTTGTGACGTCACATGAACGTAACCTATTTGACCGATTTCTGGCTAATAATGAAACGCTGAGGGCCGAGGAAGTGATTGATTTGATCTAGTATCAGTTTCTGTGTAGTTACACTATTCGCACCAATCTTCCACTTTTCAAATCTGTAACGTTCTTTGCTAAAATTAGCCAAATAAATTAACCCTCTGGAGTTTAATTTGACTAATTTTAAGACATGGGCTATGGGGCTCGTAATGAGATTGATTTTCACATAGTGTCTGACAGATACAGGCCATGCAGAGAAATGACGGAGCTACTTCTTCACACCGTAAACGTGGCGATGAGGTGACGGCGCGGGCGATGGGCGGTCATTAAAAACCCATGGCTGACGGCATACATGTGGTACAAGCTATTTAACGCACATGCTATAAGATCACACGGGGGATGGACGATCAATAGCCCCCACGATACACTCAGGCAGGGGCTGGCTGGTTACATTAGCGAGCCCCTACTGAATTAATAATGGCGCATGAGGAATGAATGGTTGAGTCGCTCCGGTGGCAAAGTGCTGATGGAAAAACCCGGAGGCCGCCGGAGTGGAGCGAGATGAGCCGGTGGGGAGAGAGAGAGAGTGCATGTGGTTCGTGAGAAAAGGCGCAAGAGCCAGTCAGGCACGAGAGTCTAAGATGAAAACTACGAGACGGATGCGGATAAGAGTCTGCAGAAGGGCACTCATTGGCAACAAGCAATTTGGCTTCAGATACGGCATGTCTTACTACTTTATAATCAGAGTTTTACCCAATCATGGTATTTAAGGTGATGACATAGAATAACATTTGAAGCATTTTACTTTACGGCACAGTTATAGCGATAAAATAAAAGAATGGAACTAGCATGGTATCCAGCTAAAAAAGTAGAGTAATTACTCAAGGAAACAGGAAACATTCTTCATTCTACTTTATTTCCAGGTAATATAGTTAGTCCTAATCCTTACCCAGAATCAAGTTGGTAAATTACCTGGAAACCTTAGATATTACTATTTATTACTGTGTGCTGTAAAGCTAAGTGTGATCGTTGTTCTGTTGTGTTAGTAAGATACATGAGAATTCCAGTACCGGTCAAAAATGTGTAAACACTTCCAACGCTACTGTATGTACAGTATGTTTACTTTGTGTGATTCTCACTGAAGGCATTAAACTATGAATGACCACATGGGATTATGTAGGAAACAAAAAAAGTGAAACAACAAAAAATATGTTTTATATTTTAAACATTGCCACCCTTTATTCTTGGCATTTTCTCAATGAGCTTCATAAGGTCGTCCCTGAACAGCCTGTGAAGTAAAAACTATTTCTGGTGTTGACAAAGCAGTAATCAAAGAATATGTTTGATGAATTTATTTGACCTTTTTGTGTTTGAAACACAATTCCATTATTCCATTTGTGTTGACTCATAAATGAACGCCTTCAGTGAGAATCTACAATGTAAGTAGTCTTGAAATAATAGAACAACCAATACATAAAAAAGTGTTTCCAAACTTTTGACTGGCAGTGTATATAGGTCTATGTTACTCTGTCTTTTAACTAGAGCTGTCACGATAATTACTACATCGACATATACACAATACATTTTTGAGATTTTTTTTTTTTATGTAACAGTTTATTGTTTACCCTTAATAGGTTCTTTATGTTTATAGTGGGATATTTCGAACAAAGCTTTACTGTCATTTTTAAGCTTCAGAGTTAGTTTCCATGGCATTAAAAGGTCTTAATAATACAAGATATTTTCATGGTCTAATATATCGAACTTCAAATTCTACTATCGTGACAAGCCAACTTTTAAAACTGCATTTCTTAAACCTGCCTATCCCCGTTTGCTGTAGCGTCACTCGCAGCAAATTGCATCAGGTCCTTGATTATGTAACAGAGAAGAAGTTTCAAACGCTGACCCATATTTCTGTATTTAGGCTTAATTTAAACCTGGTATAGTCATGTACTGTGCTCCTGGGGTCCCAAACAAGCCGGGACCTTCAAAATCATTTTTATTCACATTGTTTAATTAGTTATTCCTTTATCATTGCTAAAATTGCTACCTATTCCCTTACGGTTAAGTCTGAGTTGTCTTTTTGTCATCTGCCGCCGTAGTGAGACCACAAGCTGAATGTGAAGCAATTGCTTGGCATGGCTTTTGCAGCTGTGTTAGTAAAGTACAGTGTATAGCGTGTTGTTTATGGTGCATACAGTAACAGAGTGACAACACACACAGGCAGCATGAGAGAGGTAGAGGAGGCATTACCCCATGAAGCTCCTTTACAACGAGTAAGAGGATCCCGCCACAGAAACAGAAAGCGTTGGTCAATTAACAAACAGAACAGTAAACAACAGAGACATGTATCACGCCCCGCTGCTAAAGGCTGTGCAGCACTTTACGACAGGCCCCCACAACAGATTACGGACTGCAAACTGGTTAACTCAAACAGACACAGTCGTTTTTTATCAATAGGAGCTCTGGGTAGGTCTTAATCGAGGCTTAATCGAGGACAGGGTGAAGGTTGTACTCACGAAAATGCAAAAGCCACCAGCGCCCCACTGACCACTATGAAATCCAAAATGTTCCACAAGTCTCTGAAGTAGGCGCCGGGATGAAGGAGCAAGCCCAGGTCAACCATCTGAAATAAACACAAACAAAATAGGTTTATGATATGATTATATCTATGTTACTGGAACTTTGATTAATCACAGTGGAATCAAAATAGCTATAATAGTAGGGAACTAACCATTACGATTCTTCTCCATTTAATCTTATGTATAAAATATGGTAACCCTGTAACCCCTGCCTTTAAAAACATGTCTTAGAGATTGGCATACTCCTGAAAGTGTTTCATATGTGCGCTGTGAACTTTTAAAGCAAAGCAAAAGGAAGCTAGATTAAATGTAAACTGGGTAATTTTCAGCTAAGAGAAATGTCCTTAACGCGAGGAGGAACTCAGACATACCTTTATAACCATTTCAAAAGTAAAAACTCCAGTGAAGGCGTAGTCCAGGTATTTCAACACCTGCGGAGATCAAACAACAATATGGTAAAAACCAGGCTGCCTTAAGTTAGGACATGGCTGAACATGGCTGTAAACGTGCAGCGTCTGCCTTACGTTGTTACGAGGAGCGTTGGTCCACACTGGGTCCTCTGCCGCAAGAGCGATGCTGCTCATGGCAATCACCACCAGGATGGACATCTCGAAATACCGCAGAGTCACGATGTAATGGCACAGCCTCCTCACACTGGAGAGAATTACACCGAAAAGGAGAAATGCAGATATATTTAATCATCAATACATTTATGGTGAGACGCTGTTGTCGTCCAAGCAAATTCCAGTCTGTAGTCGCAGCAAGTTTTGATGGTTATGGGCGATGCCAAATGTTCTTTTTTATCAATATGATACCGATACTTTTGGAGTCATGTTTGTTGTAATCGATACTGATACTGGTCATTTCATTAGCGTGAATGCATTTCAATCAATATACATTTCTAAAACTGGTTATTTTATAAAATATTAATATGTAGATAAAACAGATTTTTCTTTCACTGCTTAATTAAACAATTTCCATGTGAAATTAGGTAAGTGCTTTATTGACATTGTACAAGCGTACAACGAAATAGTGTTCAGGTGTTAGTCCTGGGCTGCTGCGGCTGAGCCTGTGTGTTGACTGTGTGTCAACCTGACCCGCATGACCTTGGAGGTCGGGGGAACTGTAGCACTCGGAAGAAACGTGGCTGGCTGCCCTCTGTCTCCTCTGATCCTCTGAAATGGTGCAGCGTCTCCTGGGTTTGTCCCTGTTTCAGAGCGTGGTGTCCTGCACTGGTCAGCTCCTCCTTCCTCTTCCTCCCGTTTGAAAATAATACTTTCATGACAAACAGAAGCTAAACTACAATAATATGGACGGCCCAGTCCAATACTCTGCTGCTATGGAGCGTTTGTGGAGCAGAACAATGAAGTGCTTCGTCCTTTTGTGTTTGTAATTGATGCCGCGCCTCCTTTGTACATATGCAAATTAGTATAGATGCTTTTGACACAGTATCGATACTAAAAAAGTAGCCATTTGGTAATGATGTATCAATACTATGGCATTGATTTGCCCACGCCTAGTAGCAAGTAGTCAACTAGACGGGGTGTTTAGAATTGAGGATATTTAGCCTCACATCCAAACGCTTCTTAAGTGCCTACATTTTGAAACTCTTGCTATGATAGAGCATAGTTAATAATGCATGAGTCTTTCCAGACACTCAAAGACGCTTTACTATTTCGTGCATTATTCATTGACGCCATACTTGGTGGTGGTAAGCTACTATTGTAGCCACAGCTGCCCTGAGGCAGACTGACGGAAGCGAGGGAACCCGTCTACACCATCAGTGCCTCCCACCACCACCAACCACTCAGTCACTCACTTATTTACAACATTCACCCAGGCTTCCAGGTGTTCCCAAACGGTTTCCCATCCAAGTACCGACCAGGCCCTTCCATGCTGAGCTTCTGAGGTCTGACGGGATCGGGCAGAGCAAAAGCGGTATGGCCACAAAAAAACATTGTATGCTTGGTACCACATTGTCTCTTTTGTACCGACTAGGGTTCAACAATACCAGTTTGTTATTGAAAAAGAAGTTTAGGTACTATTGTTATTAAAGTGATCATAGTAAAAATTAAAAGGTGTCAAAAGGAGTGAACGTATTTTTGATGCCTGTTTTGATGTCTGTTGGGTCCAGAAAGTTCACCTCAAATAAGTTCACCTCAAAACCAAAACCAAGTATCGGTATAAAAAAAAACGGCACCCTAGTACTGACCAACAAGAAGATTTCTTAAAAATACTTTAACTTTAATCCACTCATAGAAAAAAATAAATAAGTACAAGGCTTTTAAGTCTGCAGTCAGTATAGAAAAAGGTTAAAAAAGTAATGTATTTCCAGCATGTTTCCAAGGTAGACTGCACTACCACACTGTTTGTACACAGAGACACCGACAATACAATAAGCAACAACATTCCACATTTATAGGCATCCTGTCAGCACTCTCTTTTCACACTGCAGACAGTTTATTGTATTCACGTCTGGTCTCGCTGCAGCAGTGTGTCACCATCATAAAGAAAACACCATCTTTTGAAATATTGCATCATGTAGACAGAGCAGCAGAATTTATTCTTGTGTGGGTATAAATAAATATGTTTAAAAAAAATCGTCTACTCACGGATTCGCCTGCCCAAAGATGAACATGGAGCTGTAAGGCAGGATGGGCCTGGGTCCAGTGGGAATCAGATCCTCCAAATTCTTCTCCGTCATTGGCATCGTCTCAGAGTCAATGCTGTTCACTAAATAAAAGCAAATTGCAAATCAGTTACAAAAAGTCAGCATTATTGGAGTCCAGGAATTAAAGTTATTGGGCACACAACATAAACTCTTTATCAATTGACTGAAAACCTCTGAAAACCCCAGACTCCGAAAGATCCTTTCTTTCCATTGAACGTTTTTTGCCCCTCAATTAGTCATTATTAAACATTCTATCTAAAGGAGCTGGCTACAAAAACCCACCCAAACTGCTAGCATGAATGAACGCTATGGGGGGAAGCGTCGCCTCCCGCGGTCCATCGCTATTTCACGGTCTATAGAATATTCAATATACACAACCCAAACTTTTTTTTATCCCCCTGTGAGCTACTTTCATTAATACAAAATGCCATAGGGCAGCAATGCTTTGATGAAGCTTAAAAACACATTGCACATCATTTTGGACTCCACTGTTGCCAATACAAAACATGCTCCTATTGACCGTAGGATAGATAAACAGTTTTTGTCAACAAAGACTATAACAATATCATCTATTATATTATAAAAGCTTAATTCAACCTGTCAACCTTCAAACCAATTATCAATACTTATAGACCTAAATTCATTTGTTGAAATACTAACGCTTAATTACTTTTTTAAATGAAACGGACTAAAATTAGACTAAAACTTTACTAAAACCTCATTGAGTTTTCGCCGACTTAACTTAAACTAGACTAAAACAGTCTTATTTAGAAATGACTAAAATGTGACTAAAACGAAAAGTATTTTTGTCCAAAAGACTATCACTAAAACTAAGAGTGTAGCTAAAAACAACACGGCATGGTATTTTTGCCACTTGAAAATGACGAGTGAGTGTTCCAGCTGAATAAACCGGTATGTAAACAAAACGGCTAACACTACCACAGTTAGCTAAAAAAAAAAGCTAACGTTACATGAGTATTTCTTCACAAACATATATTTCAAAACACACTAAATGACATTATATTAAAGGCAATGACCAAAAGTTCACTTCACTGATGCAGTGGTTTAGTTAAAGTTTGATCATTAACTGCGCTCCTCCACTGGGGACCGCCATAACGGTCTTCATCTCACATTCGAACTCGAAGCATCTCCGGGTTTACAAATTGTAATTACGAGTTTGAGCGGTGTTCCAAGGCATTTTTCCAAGTGTCATTTGGCTGCCTTTAGTCAGTATCTCCATGGAGATGAACTGGAGATGTCCCGCTCTCAGGAAAAGTTACAGCCAGGTCTTTGCTCACAGCAAAGACACATGTTTGTTTGTTAATTTCAACCATAAAAATATCTGTAATAAAACAAACATTCGATTTCATTATATTTTTGGGTGAAATTATTACGCTTTAAGTAACTAGGGACTTAGGCTGATGCAGGAGTACACCCTGTATTCAACACAAAGACAGAAAACGACTTTGGTTTCCTCTTAAAAAGTTGCTATATTTATACTTAAATGTTTGTGGACTGGGTTCTACATGATCATAGCTAAATTCTTTGAAAATCAAAGACCACACAGGTATGTCAATATAAATATCGTATGTACAGTACGTGGGATCCCTCTCACTCTGTATGATGGTGTCGCCCGGTGGGGAGGTGATGGTCACTGGGGGTACGGGCGCAGAGCTCTGTCCCGTTCGTCTGACGTTCCTCTGGTTGTCTGAATCCTCGAGCGGCCAAGACTCTGTGCCCTTCTGAGGGGAGATCGCAAGAGACTCCCCCTCCGAGTCCCCAAACCTACAGCACAAAAGACGATGTCCCATGCAGACAATGCTACAACTGCAAAACTATAAGGCATTTTATACGGCGTAACATGTAATTAATGAGAAACATTGAAGTTGTTTTATGGAGCATAAAACCCTCAAAAAAAATTCCTCTGGCACCACACTGCTGCAAAGCAGGCGAGTGATCGTATTTGTTTGCACCATTCTCCATTCAATTTATTTAAATCTTATAATTTATAACTAGTTTTTATTGTCACATGTTAAGTCTCTTTTGTGTCTTGTTTTTAACACATTTCTGCAACAAGGGACAAGAAAGAATATCTTAACAACACCTTACCGTGTCTAATTCAAATTTGTCAAAATTGCTTGTTGATTTAATTTAAAAATGCCATGAAACCAGTGTATTACTAAGTGCTTCAAACGATATTGTGAAAGGTGTGTGGTTGCCCTGGCAACCGTTAAGTGGTGTAGTCTATGTGATACGCAGGTATACACTGTATGTTATAACCAAAGAAAGAAAGCCTGCAGGATGATACCGACCACAAATTGAGCAAAGATACAGTCATTTGCGCAGAGTTATTTTTGCGCTTTCTGTCCATTTAGAGACCAGCTCAACACGAGTGAAGGGACCGGCATCTCTCCCCTTGTTCTTTTGCCGCTCATCGGCAGCAGAGGCACAGGTTAATCAGGACAGGTCTGGAGTAAAGATCATGTACCTGCACAATGTCTCACTGATCAAATATTATTGTAATAATATTGCATGTCGCTTATAAACTAAACTGAAGTCCACATGGCTAATTTGCATACACGCTCATTTGCAACCCCGTGAACTGCTACCTTAATGTGGTGGGGTTGTTTGAGTGCCCGAATGATCCGAGGAGCTATGTTGTCTGGGGCTTTATGCCCCTGGTAGGGTCTCCCATGGCAAACAGGTCTTAGGTGACGGGTCAGACGAAGAGCAGTTCAAAGACTTCTATGGACAGTATACTAACAAGGACCGTGACGTCGCCCGGTATGGCGCAGCCGGGGCCCCACCCTGGAGCCAGGCCTGGGGTTGGGGCTCGAATGCGAGCGTCTGGTGGTCGGGCCTCTGCCCACGGGGCTCGGCCGGGCACAGCCCGAACGGACGACGTGGGCCCGCCTTCCTGTGGACCCACCACCCGCAGAGGGATCCGTAGGGGTCGGGTGCAGAGAGGACTGGGTGGCAGTCGAAGGCAGGTGCCTCGACGACCTGGTCCGCGTGCGCAGCTTCTGGCGTTCGGGACATGGAACGTCACTTCGCTGGGGGGGAAGGAGCCTGAGCTTGTGCGGGAGGTAGAGAGATACCGGCTAGATATAGTCGGGCTCACCTCCACGCACAGCCTGGGTTCCGGATCCCAACTCCTGGAGAGGGGCTGGACGCTCCATTTTTCTGGAGTTGCCCGCGGGGAGAGGCGGCGGGCTGGGGTGGGTTTGCTCATAGCCCCCCAGCTCAGCCGTCACGTGTTGGAGTTCACCCCGGTGAACGAGAGGGTCGCGTCCCTACGCCTTCGGGTCGGGGACAGGTCTCTCACCGTTGTCTCGGCCTACGGGCCCAACATCGGTGCAGAGTACCCGGCCTTCTTGGAGTCCCTGGGGGGGGTACTAGATAGTGCTCCGGCTGGGGACTCCATTGTTCTACTGGGGGACTTCAACGCCCACGTGGGTAACGACAGTGAGACCTGGGTGGGGGTGATGGGGAAGAACGGCCTCCCCGATCGGAACCCGAGTGGTGTTCTGTTATTGGACTTCTGTGCTAGTTACGGTTTGTCCATAACGAACACCATGTTCGAGCACAAGGATGTCCATAAGTGCACGTGGCACCAGGACACCCTAGGCAGGAGGTCGATGATCGACTTTGTAGTTGTGTCATCTGATCTCCGGCCGCGTGTCTCGGACACTCGGGTGAAGAGAGGGGCTGAGCTGTCAACCGATCACCACCTGGTGGTGAGCTGGATCCGCTGGCAGGGGAAGAAGCCGGTCAGACCTGGCAGGCCCAAACGTGTTGTGAGGGTCTGTTGGGAACGTCTGGTGGATCCCTCTGTCAGTAGGGTCTTTAACTCCCACCTCCGGAAGAGCTTCACCCAGATTCCGAGGGAGGTAGGGGACATGGAGTCCGAGTGGACCATGTTCTCCTCCTCCATTGTCGATGCGGCTGCTCGTAGTTGTGGCCGTAAGGTCTCTGGTGCCTGTCGCGGCGGCAACCCCCGAACCCGGTGGTGGCGCCCGGAAGTAAGGGATGCCGTCAAGCTGAAGAAGGAGTCCTATCTGGCCTTGTTGGCTTGTGGGACTCCGGAGGCAGCTGAGAGGTACCGGCAGGCCAAGCGTGCTGCAGCTCGTGCGGTCGCAGAGGCAAAAACTCGGGTCTGGGAGGAGTTTGGAGAAGCCATGGAGGAGGACTATCGGTCGGCCTCGAAGAGATTCTGGCAAACCATCCGGCGCCTCAGGAGGGGGAAGCAGTGCTTCACCAACACTGTTTACAGTGCGGGTGGGGGGCTGCTGACCTCGACTGGGGAGGTGGTCGGGCGGTGGAAGGAGTACTTCGAGGATCTCCTCAATCCCACCGTCACGTCTCCCGATGAGGAGGCAGAGGCTGGGGACCCGGAGGGGGGCTCGTCCATCACCCAGGCTGAAGTCACCGAGGTGGTTAGAAAGCTCCTCGGTGGCAAGGCCCCGGGGGTGGATGAGATTCGTCCCGGGTACCTTAAGTCTCTGGATGTTGTAGGGCTGTCTTGGCTGACACGTCTCTGCAACATCGCGTGGCGGTTGGGGACAGTGCCTCTGGATTGGCAGACCGGGGTGGTGGTCCCCCTCTTCAAGAAGGGGGATCGGAGAGTGTGCTCCAATTACAGAGGGATCACACTTCTCAGCCTCCCTGGTAAGGTCTATTCCAGGGTGCTGGAGAGGAGGATCCGGCCAATAGTCGAACCTCGGATTCAGGAGGAACAATGCGGTTTTCGTCCTGGTCGTGGAACACTGGACCAGCTCTATACCCTTCATCGGGTGCTCGAGGGTTTGTGGGAGTTCGCCCAACCAGTCCACATGTGCTTTGTGGACCTGGAGAAAGCGTTCGACCGTGTCCCTCGTGGTGCCCTGTGGGGGGTGCTCCGGGAGTATGGGGTACGGGGCCCTCTACTAAGGGCTGTCCGTTCCCTGTATGACCGTAGCAGGAGCTTGGTTCGCATTGCCGGCAGTAAGTCTGACCTGTTCCCGGTGCGTGTTGGGCTCCGCCAGGGCTGCCCTTTGTCACCGGTTCTGTTCATTACTTTTATGGACAGAATTTCTAGGCGCAGCCAGGGGCCGGAGGGTGTCCGGTTTGGGAACCTCAGAATCTCATCTCTGCTGTTTGCAGATGATGTTGTTCTGTTGGCTTCCTCAAATCAGGACCTCCAGCGCGCACTGGGGCGGTTTGCAGCCGAGTGTGAAGCGGCCGGGATGAGGATCAGCACCTCCAAATCTGAGGCCATGGTTCTCCACCGGAAAAAGGTGGCTTCCCCGCTTCAGGTCGGTGGGGTGTCCTTGCCTCAAGTGGAGGAGTTCAAGTATCTCGGGGTCGTGTTCACGAGTGAGGGACGGATGGAGCGGGAGATCGATAGACGGATCGGTGCGGCGTCAGCAGTGATGCGGTCGCTGTATCGGACCGTTGTGGTGAAGAGGGAGCTGAGCCAAGCAGCAAAACTCTCGATTTACCGATCGATCTACGTTCCCACCCTCACCTATGGTCATGAGATTTGGGTAATGACCGAAAGGACAAGATCGCGAATACAAGCGGCCGAAATGAGTTTCCTTCGCAGGGTGGCTGGGCGCACCCTCCGAGATCGGGTGAGGAGCTCAGTTACCCGGGAGGAGCTCGGACTCGAGCCGCTACTCCTCCACGTCGAAAGGAGCCAGCTGAGGTGGCTAGGGCATCTGTATCGGATGCCTCCTGGTCGCCTCCCTCGGGAGGTGCTCCAGGCATGTCCTATTGGGAGGAGGCCTCGTGGAAGGCCCAGGACACGCTGGTGGGACTATGTCTCCGTGCTGGCCTGGTGTCGCCTCGGGGTCCCCCCAGAACAGCTGGAAGAGGTGTGCGTGGATCGGGAAGTCTGGGCATCTCTGCTGAGACTGCTGCCCCCGCGACCCGGCCCCGGATAAAGCGGAAGAAAATGGATGGATGGATGGATGGCTCATTTGCTCCGCTAATGCAGCTGTCGCTCCTGAACCAAACTTTCGTTCACATCTCCCCTTGCCCTCTCCCTCTCTCTCTCTACAAGAGGTGGAAAGCTGAGCTGATCTGCTCATGTTGGTCAGTGTTTTTTCTCTGCACAGTGCAGCCCGGTTGAGGCTCAGAGACTGAATCTAAGAGGGGGAATAGGCTGCGCCCCTCAAAAGAGAACTGGTCCATTACATAACAATTATATTGCTATATAATTAGCCTAAATAAATCAATCAAAAAATGTGTCCCACTCCCAGTTGCTCTTTATAATTTTATCAGAGCATAAGCTAATTAGTCACCCCCTCATCTCCCCTCTCCTACAGGTAGCCCGCAAAAAAATGAACACTACATTTGCAATATTAGAATCATTCATAAAACATATTTGTGGGTTTAAACTGGGATAATTCTACATATGTGGTTTTAATTGCGCATGAAGATTTCCGAGTACCTCTGACTGTGAGGCTTCTCCCCGTCGATGGCCTCCTCTCCCTCCATCGTAGACTGCCCCCTGCACCCGTGTGCCCGGTGCCTGCGCCTCTCCCCGTTCGAGTTTTTATCCCCTTCTTTACTCCGTCCCTCCTTGTGCCTCCTCCTCTCGCCCCTGCCCCCCGTGTTCACCGTCCCGTTGCCCTCTCTGTTCGGCCTGTGCGAGTGGTGATGCCTGTGCTCCCTTTCGCTGGTCACCCCCGCACTGTCGTCCACCGAGCTCTGGTGGTGCGGCCTCCTGCCCCCCTCCCTGCTGCGGGACCGCTCGTTTTTGCACTCCTTGCTCCTGCTCCCGTCTGGATCTTTCGAGCGACTGTGGTGCACGTGATGCCTCCCTTCTTTGCCACTGTCCCCGTTTTCGTTGCTTCTCGTTCGATTATTGTGCCTGTGGTGTCGGCGGCTCTGGCACACGGGGGCAAAAGGCTCCGCGTTGGGTTCCGCCTCCTCCGCCGCGTTCGGCGTCGGGTTCAATGCGTGGTCGCCGAGCAGGGGACCGTCCCGCGGCTCCACGACAAGGGGCCTGTCCCGGTGGGTCTTCATGTCCGGTCTGAGGGGGCAGAGGTGGGGCAGGTCCTCCGGGTCGGGCTCGTCGTACAGGGCTTCGCAGCTGGCGCGGTTGTGGCGCCGCAACTGGTTGGCGCGCTGCTCCCAAACGGACATGGCCTTCATCGACTTGTGCTGCTCCTTACTGAGAGAGGCAGAGGCAAACACGTTAGAAACGTTTGAAATAGGAAAGAAGCGGCGCACAATTTCACCGTATATTATTTAGACAGCGGTTTGCCAATACACACAGAACACAGCAGCATATATATAAAGTATATAAATAAAAGTTGTAGCTGAACGTGCGTGAAAGTGTAAAAGTATTTGTTGATGTTTGCACGTGAAAGGTGCCAGTGTTCTTGCTAAAACTTGCGTAGATTTTTTTTGTGTGACTGGCCATTGTGACAATGGCCGGATATTTATTGATCATCAAACATTTCTAAGGGTAGAAGTTACCTGGAAAGTTACCTGGAAAATGGAAAGTCCTTTGTATTATGTGCAAGCAAAAATCACAAATTTGCACCATTACTTCTCTCAGAGTAGCGTAGAAACAATGTATATATTCCATTACATTTAAAGGCAATATACCTGAGTTGTTGTTTTTTTCTGTTATTGGAATGACTGTGCATCGAATTACAAAGCATTTGCATCAATTTCATGAACTTGCAGACTGGTTTTCTTGCATTTCTGTGACAGTGAACCTGCAAAGTGACAATGCAAGTTGTGAAACGTGTCTATAAAGTCGTGAACAAAAGCTAAGAATGGGTTGGACTACAACATTTCATTTTAATGGCTTCCACTTTCCTTGTTTGTAATAAATAAAGATCAGGTATAGGGCCTTTAGTGTAAGACTTGGGATGGGTGCCTACTGGTACCGACCGAAAAGTTCCGGTCGGGGCTGGTATCAAAAAACTAAAATTCTTTCGGTGCCAAATTTCGGTTCTTTTTCTCTCTAGATGACCCGCAGCGAGTCTAAAAAAAAGCAACATTAATGTGTGCGCAGATAATGAGCCGCTTCAGCGCAAATGGAGCAAAGCAAAACTATAACGTATTAAACTTTTGTAATAGAGATGGCGCAGCCGCGGTCTGCGGCTGGACTGAGCCAGGACTAAACCAGGACACTGGTTGTAAAACCCAGAGCCAAACTAAACCAATTATAAACCAGGACTGAATAAGAAACTTGAGTTTTTAGGCAAATTGAAAAACAAAACAGAGCAGTGACAACAAGAAAGACGTCTTTACCTTTAGCGACAGACCCACGGAGGCTGAGTTTACGAGCTGTTGTTACAACTTTACAAGCAGCTGCAGCGCGAGGGGAATATCAAAGATTGTTTGTGGAAAAGTGAGCGCTCACTCTGTATTAAACATTTTTGGTACAGTTTTTGTGGATTATTATTGGCAGAGTGAGCGCTCGCACTGTGTAAAGATCTTTGACGGGAAAGTACTTTCGCTTCGTCAAAGCGCAGTGTGTTTAGAAAAAAGTATCCGAAAGAAAACTGTGTCCTGATGTGGATCTGTAGTAGTGGTATCGAAAATAAACGAACGCTACCTATCCCTAGGTATAGGGCCTTTAGTGTAAGACTTGAAAGAAACTCTAGTAAGAAGAGAGTTTTTGACAATCAGTATTGTGACACAATTTGAAGTCACTGCCACGTTTTCCTCTGATACTTTACGACTTCACACTGGCAACTTGCACGAGAAACAGCAGTATACTCTGTTCCACACCACGTCCCCTGATGTTGAATGATTTACAGTATGACCGAGGTGCAATGGAGCTTTCAAACACGCCGTCTGTCGCTCTCATAAATCAAAGTTGTCGGCCGTGAAAAGAAGCTCTTCCATGGACTATGCCTGAACAAAGCCAAGCATGGCCACGGCACCATGCTCTGACACACAATAGTTCCCCATTGTGAAACAGCACTTTGAAATGATTGATCGCATGCACTTTGGATACTGTAACCACAAGAGAGGTGCACAAATCAAATCATTACAGATACATTTGAAATTATACATCAATCCTCCACTAATATTAAAGCTTCCCAAATGTAAAGCCTGCGTAACAACCCCAGAGCATTCTCATTCCAAGAGCAGTCTATAATGAGCGTACGATACATTTTTATTTTGACCACATAATGTAACCAGAGACTCAACAAGTTAAACTTAGGCCCCAATTTAATGAAACAGCTCAGTGTTTGTGGAAAATGTTCGGAAACACTTTCGGTCTTGCATCTGCAAAGATATAAATCCAAGACTAAAAGATTTATCAAGAACTAAATCAAGGAGCTGCATCCATTTTTTTTTTACTTGTGAAATCCATTTAAGCCCCTTCCAGACATTTGTGAAATAAAAGAGACCAGTATGCAGCATATTTTTAGTAATCATAAACCCGTAAGAATCACTAATGCTACAAACACTGGCTGGTTGTTGTAAACATTACACTACCCAGTGCTTAATTTGGTTTGGGGGAGTAGACAAAACAGTTGTCAGAATACCCTAATATCATCTCAAATCTTTGCCAGAACCTTTGAAGTAGTTCCTGGATCCTTTATCGCAAAAAGATGGGGGAATGAGTTCCCCAGATGGGTTATCTAACTAATTAAATTAAGATTGTAAACCCCCTGCACGATGTGAAACGGGCTTATTACAGGGTTTCTACAGGTGGCAGCAAAGTCAGATTGAGTGATTTTTAATGCCATTTTAACGCCTCAAGTAAGTGTGCAGGATTCACTGTTCATTGCAGTGGCCTTGCACCTGGTGATGTGCGTATATTAAAATTTACAAACATTCAATCAAACAGTGGAATGAGGGGAAATTTGACATTCAAAACTATATTGGACACAATTAGCTCACTTTTGAGCTAAAGATTGTGCAAAAATTCAGTCAGAACAGCAGCTGAATTTGTTTTAGATCATAGTTTTTCTATTTTTGATAAATGTGCGCAGTAAAGATAGTTGAGCACTGTCAGTGAATGGGTTCGGTCTCTAAGGAAACTTTATATATATATATATTATATATAAATTCTAAAAAATGTATATTTGATTATTTTTAAGGCCTTAATTTTGGCATAATTAATTTGATTACTTTGAATCCTATTTAATGCCCTGTATTATAACCTCATCCTTGCAAAGATTCAAGATGATGGAATCCACTATAGCCACAGCAGGCCAAAGTCCTGCTAAACTCAGAACTTTCTGCCAAAAATGCTGAGTTTAGTGAGACTTTTATGTATGTGTGAATGTGGCTTTAGAAAGTTATGAATAGATTTTCACCGAAGTTTACATTTTATACTTAACTCACCTTTGTCACGTTCTAAAAACGGGGACATTGGGAACCGCCCCTTTAAGGTTTGTTTTAAAAAACACTTCACAGATAACTTTAAATTCTTTATCTGTAAATTAATATTAATTTGACCAACCAACAACACAACTGACCCCTTAATATCTCCAAAATAGATATAGCAAAGATGTATTCACAAGCAATTAAACAGAAATCAAAGCCTTTCACTGTGATGAATCCCATGTTGATAAAATGTATAATGCCAAACATATATACTTACCTTGCTAAACTGAAAGCCTAATTGGATGAGGACACAGATAATGACATAATGCTCAGTATGGTCCGATGTAATGGAAATGCAAGGGCCCAAGGAGGTACTGACTTGACCATAGTGTAAATACCAGCACTACGTATATGTATATTTGCATGTTATCATGTTATATTCCGCCGTGCTAACAGGCGGTGGGTTTACCTCATGTAGTGATGAACTGGGGTGCAGACAAAACTCCTATAGACACATAAAAAAAGCAACAGAAAGAGAGCAGAGACTTCAAGGGGCAGGAACCAGACAAAATGAAACTCAAGGACGAGAAGAGAAACGGCCACATGATATAGAATACATTTCTTGACTTTTGTCTAAGTTTATCTTTGCATCCCGCTTTGAGATTCTGGGGTTTTAACACACCTCCCCTGGTCACATGATCTCATTTGTTCTTGGACTACTGTGTATTCAGATCATATTCAATTTCACTTTACATCGACACAAAACACAACAGTAAAGAGACTATGGACGAAGTGGATGAATGAAGTACGATGGGAAAACGATGCATTTACGAAACCGGGTCCAGAGTCACAGACACAATATTAGAGAAAATACACCACATAATTTAGATGATGAAGACAACTGGAAAACCAACCCAGGCCAAGGTAGCTGTTAAACATTCTCTTGAACCGCAGCACACATGGAATAAACCTTTTTCTTTAAAGGTGAAGTGGATTCTTCATGCGGACCTGTTACTCCTAAACCGGCTTTTGGTAACCTAAAGGATAATATTTCACATACTTGTAATTAAATTATAATTTGTGCATGGAAAGTACACAGTGCCTGACCAAAAAAAAATAAATGTGTGCCAAAATCATTTTCATCAAGGGCCACGTATTAAAGTGTATAGTGGGTGAACGTAAGAGCCGTTTAAACCGTTCCTCACACCTTTATTTAGGCCTGGAACCTTAAAGTGCATGTGACACAGTTAACACAATTATATTTAAGAATTTGCTATAAAAAAAATAATATATATATATATATATATATATATATATATATATATATATATATATATAAATATAAAATTACCCAGCTTTCTTTAGTTTGACCATCTTTGTGACACTGACACTGATCGGAAGTGATGAATTTTAAACTGTTGCCGTGCCAACCATGTTACGTCAATGGGAAATTAGTGAGTAAAATGTTACCTCTATCTATGTCACTTCCTGTCAGCAGCCTAAAAAACAAATAAAATTAACTTTTCTGCCCAACATTTCTTCATTAATTTACTGCTTTTTTTTGAGGTTTCAATTGTGTGGAATTGGTAAAGCTGCAGTCAAAAGTATCATCTCGAGCACTTCGGGCACCCCTGCCGTAAGCTCACTGAAAATCTTTTGGATGTGCTGGAGAAGACTTTGTGCAGTGGTCACACTCTCCCATCATCAATACAAGATCCTTAAAATCAATGCAACACTGAATCTTTTGGCACTACAGAAGCTTATTGAAAATATGCCACAGGGAATGCGAGCTGTACTTGACGAGTAAAGACTGCTCACTGCTCGCTGACTGATCTCATATGTTGCTTGGAGCGTGTAACAGGGAGAATTGCATCTAATATAATCCAGATACAAGCCACCATTTCCTTGCTAAAAGCATGCTAACAAATGGATGCCGGTTGAGTGCTCAGAATGTGTCCAATGCTGGTTTATGGGCTTTAAAAATTCAGAGGGCACGTCTGTGTTTAATTTATTACACAATAAAATCCAGGAAATACAGACCAGGATTATTCCAAATAGTGTGAATTAAGCGATAATACAACTCCAGGTATGATTTTGATGAGGGAACAATGTTGCATCATGGTTTGCTATATAAAGTTTCTTCTTCTTTCTCCAAACACTCCAAATAAGGAATTTAGCATAGTATGTCATATCTGAACTCAAATGTATGCACAAATTCTGAATCTAAAAGAAAAAAGATTATTTTCACCAAAAAACTGTTTATTCCATGTGTCTTGGATTTCAATGAATGTTAAAAAGCTCCATATTTTAGGATTGGGCTGTAACATCACAAATGCAATGCTCAACACAGACAAATGCAGAGTGGAGACCAGATAAAAGAGGAGTATTTCAGAGATTGACAGAAGGGTAAATGCTTTTCAAAACATTGTAGGTAGTAACTCACAGTGAGCTAACGCTGCAGAGGGATGAGCTGCTAGAGTGCGCGTTACCTCGACTGCGCGTTAGAAAACTGTACATGCACAAAACAAAATCGCATGAAGTCAGAGAAACCGCAAAAAAACCCAAAAAGTACAGTTCATATGTTTTAGACAATTTCTCTGCTTCATTGTGTCGTTCAGCTGCCCATCACGGTTCAGCGCAATGGGAGGTCGGAAAAAGGGGCTGAGCTGTAGAGAGAGAGGCACAAAGTTGGACGTATGGACGGCTTTAGAGAGCCAATGCCAAATGGTAGGGATGCACCGATACCGATAGCAGTATCAGGTATCGGCCTCCTACTCGTACTCATTAATGTGGTCTCGATACCAGAAACCGATAACACTTGACGTCAGCGGCGGCGCCAGACATTTGTCACAGGGGGTGCTGATGTCTTTCATGGGGGTGCTCACAAAAAAAGGAAATTGTTGCTGTACTTTAATAACAGCACAATAATGACACTATTGTGTGCTCTGATGCACGGCTGTATTACTATCACAACGGGCCTTGGACAATGCCTTGTCCTTTAGTTGGAATTAAACCTGTCCTACTCACTCCTTTTCATGTTAAACGTCCAAGGAATTTTTCTAGAGATAACTAGTGCTCCTTTGATTTAGTGGCCAAAATCTTTGGGGGTGCTTTGGCAATCTCAGGGGGGGCACCCACTAGCCCCCTCTGGCGCCGCCCCTGCTTAAAGTGCTGCTCCTCGCCGCTAATGTCGCTAACTATGCTAACGGTTCTGGTGATTTTTAAGTTGCTTTATGCCTAGGGGCTGAGATACTGTATATAGCATGTCCATATTGAGCCAAGTTTAGCTGCAGCAAAAATAATCTAAATGCTGTAGGCTACTTGCCAAGTTGCTATAAACACACAGGAAAATCCATACAAAGTTTTAGTACCTGTAAGGCAAAAAGGCCAATTAGCAGTAGTAATAAGTAACCATCTTAATACTATTATTAAATAATTATCAATATCACGATATTCAATGAAAAATAAATCAAATGTAATTTGTTTAATTCTGATATAACTTCTCTTAAAAGCGTAGCCTACTTTACTCAAGGAAATGTAAATGAGTAAAGTAACTAACAACTAACCAATCTGCTGTGCAAAAGTCTGTCTATAAACCGTATATTCACTTCAAAAACTACGTTGAAGAAAATGCCTTGTACCCGTATCGGTATTCGGTATCGGCAAGAACTCAAAACAAAGCACTCGTACTCGTAGAAAAAGTGGTATTGGTGCATCCATACCAAACAGTCTCAGTTTATTTGGCGATTTTACCTTCATCGAGCTGCCAAAGCGCTTGGCATTACAACTTTATTCGGATTTACTTGACTTTATGAAAAAAAAAGGGAGGAAAAAAAAAAACGGATAAGGGATAGTACAGCTTCTCACTACAGCCCAGGCGTGAGGAAGAAACTGTGATACTGAAATCCAAGAACAAGCAGAATTTCAGTATGACCGCTCATGCAAAACCAGGATGTCGATACAGTGTTCAGGTGGGTTTATTCAGTCAGACAAACACATCAAAAACCAACTGCAAATCAAAAATACTGCACATTATGTTATTTCTCAAGGACAAAAAGTCAAGTTTTTGAACTAAATGTAAGCTGTAACATCCAGGCTCCTGTTCCAAATACCCTTTTATGCTTTTAAAGTACGGATAAAAAAGCCTTTTAACAATAGCTTCGTCTTGGTTTTACTTTGTTGAACTTAAAGTTATGCCACATTCATAAAAGACAGTGGGTTAGAATCAATCTTGCGCTCTTAAACTAAACAAAACTTTTTCAAAGCCGTTCCTTGAAACTTACGCTAAAATCACAGCCTCTTTTCATCAACATAAAACTAGTTCTTTGAAAACTGAACCTATACTATTAAAGCAAGACACAGCAATATCACTGACAATGATAGTTTCCCGTGACTTACGCGGTAATGGAGATGTTGGCAGCCGACATGGGGCTGACCTCCTTCACCTCTTTGGCTTTCTGTAGCGCCAGCTTCTTATTAATGGCTTCCTCCTGCTCCTCTTCATCCTGGAAATTATGAGAAAAAGACAAAAAAAAACAATGCACAGACGTGGGAGAGTTAGTTGCCAAGATTCCTCTTCATACTTTACAAGCAAATGCATCAGTAAATGGGATTTGATAAAAAAAAGTTTTTTCACGAAGAGAAAAGAAAGTCTTACTCATTAAGCTTTGAAACCATTTGGCAAACCATTTGGAAAGGGCTACTTTTTTAAGTTTATATAGGTTTAAAACCAAAAAACCCACAACCCCATAACGATTTTGTTCTTAAGTTTATTGTAAACGCAGATTATTATGAAAACTTACCTTAAAATCTATAATTTACTTTCATGGTTTGTGAACAAATTAAAAAATAAAATCAGAAATAGGGCCTTTGTGTCAAACTAAATTGTGCATTGCATTGTGCATCTCGACTTGCCTGGCTAATGCCAGACCTTTCGAACTTCACAGCAGCCTGGGGACCATGGCTGAAATCTTTGCATGGATTTGGGACCACTCACAGAACGAGGAGGGACGGTAAGACGATGACGCACTATTTGACATACTTGTAGTTTGTTTACGGATTAAAAAAAAAGTTTATTTACGGATCCAACAGGACACCAGCAGAAGCGACGCCATCTTGCGATCAAGCTTTAGACCGTGTTCTATAGTTTAGCTCGAAAGTTTACAGCTGGTTTGTCATACGTCATCAGATACGATTGGCTATGGCTACGTGCAGACGCATGATAGACATTCGTAGCACCCAATAAACGGCTAGGGATGACCGTAAACCACACCTCTCCAACGAGAAAATTAATTAGTGGTCTCTAGACTAAATATCACTTGTGAATTTAGTCTGGCGTTAGCCAGGCTACATATTGACCAATTATTCATACATCAGTGTTTAGTCGATCACTTTGTAAAGATGTTGGCAGGATCCTCAAGGTATAGGTTACATGTAGTATAAATTACTATGTCAAAGGGTACGCAAGAGAAAAAGGTTTGGGAACCACTGCTGCTTTTTAAGTCATGAGTTACTTTTACGCAACCAAAATGACAGAAAATTTCTAATTCTTCAAAGAAAAACATGTAACTTAGCGTCTTAAGTGGAGTTCACCTTCAGCCATGATGAAAACTTATGTCGTTTTCTTCATCATACTTTACTATATTATTATTTCAACATGTTCAAAACAAAAAGAAAATACCCCTCAAATATGACTTATAAAAGCAGAACTGTAGAAAGCCTTTGGGGAGCTACTTAGAAAGGGGGGGCGAGCTGCAAGCAGACCTTATAGACCCCTCTCGCCAAGCTAACATTGATATAATGGTATTCAAGTTTATGACCCAGAACCACCTCCCTTTAAATGCGCCCGAGGACCTTAACCATCCAACCAACCATATAAAAATGTATATTAAAGCACGAAAACCACCGTAAATCCTGCGCCGACCTCTCACCTAAGCAGTCAAGCAGTAAGTTACCTTCGTGAGCTCCTGTGCATTTGCCAAGTTATCGACGGCAATGGCCAAGAAGACATTTAGGAGGGTGTCTGGTGGCGTTCGGCGTTAAGGGAAGCGACAAAAAAAAAAAACAGAATCTACAGGTCGATAAAGGCCGATCAATGCCATACCAGTGCGGCTGTTTATCAAATCGAAAGTGAATGTGTATAAGACTGCCCGACAGCCACAAGGGGAAAGCGATCAATTGTGCAGGATACAGTTTCCAAAAAGTGTTAGAACGATGAAGTAAATGGAGGAGAACATGCCCCCATGGACCCCGCCGTGCGCCTCGATGCCGTGGTACATAACAGCGTTCCAGTCTTCTCCAGTGAGGATCTGCAACGAGAAAGTTTAAAAGAACATAAGGCAAAGGGGTCATGCTTTGAAGCTGAAGGCGGGTGGTGGGGAACTGTGTTTACTCCAGATACATTTAGCCATTTTGTACTTTCATTGCTATTTGAACTGTTTGGGATTTGACTTTGGTTTGTTTGCTTGTCCCGGACGCACCTCAGCACAGAAGAATCGGCCTTCTGATGGTTGGAAAGCTGTCCCACCGTTGCCCAATCTTCCTTATACAATTGTGCTTCAACTTGTGCAATGATAATGTGAGCTGTAGTGCACTATATGGAGTATATATATGAACCTCCATATATAGATCTGTTAATATTTCATCAAACAGAGGAAAAAAGATTGGACAAAACGGGCCTCTTTTATGGTCAATTTTGGCCAAAACTGCAACTGAATATGTTTTAGAATAGGGGTAGGCAACGTAAGGCCCTGGGACAAAATCCGGCCCTTCAGCACAGCAGCAGACATTTTTAAGGGTAAAGTGCCCTTAAAAAGATGAAAATACGGTCAATTAGTTCAGAATTTCATGGAGGACGCCCCCAATCCCCATATTAGATAGATATCATGATTAGTGGGATTTGGATACAGTGGGGACTTTTACTTAGGCCACGATCGGGAGGTTTAACCCCTGGACATTGGATAAGGAAGAAAATCGGCCTACCACAAAGCTGACTTCCTACCCCCTTTTAGACCATCATTTTGGAATTTTCGATGAACTTATGCAATAAATTTTTTTTAGCAATGTCCTAATTTTCCCCAAAATGTAGATTTATTGCCCATTTTTATTGATATTTAAGGCCTTGATTTTGGCAAATACGTTTAATGACTTGTGTATAGTAATGTTTTTATCGAAGATTTTACTAAATTACTTTCATTTATATGCACTGATTTTGATTGTTTGATAATTTCCGGTGATTTGAATGTGCATGTGGATGTGACCAATGACAGGCATGCAAAAGAACTTAGTGCTGTTCTTGAAATGTTTGGTTTAACTCAGCACGTGAGTGAGGTGACTCACAACAAAGATCACACTCTAGATCTAGTTATTACAAAAGGTGTTTATATATCAAATGTGAATGGAGAAGTGAAGATATGGTCAGGGCACAGAAAAGGGAGTGTTGAAAAGCCAAACGTAAATGGCGCAAGTCAATGCTCCAGGTTCATTTTGAGGTATACAAGTGCTTTGTGAGTTCAACCAGATTGTGTGTGGAGAAAGAGAGAAGTACTTCTCTAAGATTATTGCAAACTGCAGAAACAATTCTCGTGTTCTGTTTTCCACAGTAAACACATTAACTAGCCCTCCAGTTTCACTGCCCTTAGAACTAATCTCTACATCTAAGTGCAATGAGTTTGCAATATTTTTTTATGACAAAGTCCAAGGGATCCTAGGAGCTAAGTTGTCGGGGGCTTCGTGCCCCTGGTAGGATCTCCCACGGCAAACAGGTCCTAGGTGACGGGTCAGACAAAGAGCGGTTCAGAAGCCCCTTATGAGAAACCAACAGGCCCGGTTAGAACCATGAGGTTGTCCTTCTGTGGACCCACCACCTGCAGGAGGAGCCATAGGAGCTGGTGCAATATGATTTGGGCAGCTCCAACAGCTGCCCCCACAACCCGGCAACGGACAAGTGGAAGAAGATGGATGGATGGAAAGTCCAAGGTATTAAAAATGCCAAAATTTCCACAACACAAATGGCAACCCTGCCACCAGATAAACACCTTTAGCGGACACATTTCACACCTGTTACTGACAAAAAAATCGAAGAGGTTATCTCCGATCTGATTTCATGTATATGCTGCCTTGATGAATAACCCACTAGATTTCTGAAGTCTGTGCTGACCAGGATAGGACGTACTTTGTCGAAATTGGCAACTGTGTCTCTGTGAAAAAATGTCCATGACCTATGGAATCCCCCAGTGGTCAATCTTGGGACCCCTCTTATTCAACTTGTACATGCTTCCATTGGGTCAGCTAACAGCAACAGCAACAATGTGTCGTACCACAACTAAGCAGATGACACTCAGATCTACGTGTCACGGACGGCAGGTGAACAAGGGCCTGTAGATACACTCTGTCACTGCATCCAACAGATCAGTTTGTGGATGCAAAACAGGTTAGACTACTGTAACGGCCTGCTCACTGGCCTTTCTAAACGAGCTGTTAGAGCTGCAGTACATCCAGAACGCTGCTGCTTGAGTCCTGACAAAAACCAGGAAATACGACCATAATATGGTCGTATTTCCTGGTCCAGTGCTCCGGTCTCTGCACTGGCTTCCTGTCACTCAGAGAATAGAATTCAAAACAGCTCTGCTTGTTTACAACTCTTTTCATGGTTTAGCACCAAAGTCCATCTCTGACATGTTAGAGCCATATGAACCATCTCGGGCCCTGAGAACTTCAGGGAGGGGTCTCTTGGTGGTTCTCAGAGTCAATAATAAACACGGTGAGGCTGCGTTTCAGTTTCATGCAGCTAAAATCTGGGACAGTCTTCATGAGGATGTGACACAGGCCTCAACTCTGACAATGTTCAAATCCAGGCTGAAAACAGCTCTTTTTATCCGTGCATATGAAAACTAAGTATTTATCTGCACTCTTTACTGTAATTGATTTATGTTACTGTTTACTTTATATTGATATTTTATTAATTGATTTGATCTGTTTTCTTGTAATTTTATGCAACTGTGAAGCACTTTGAATCGCCTGTATGAATTGTGCTCTACAAATAAACTTGCCTTGTAGGTGCAGACTGTCATTGTGTCCCTCACCCCTCCTGTGTGAATGTAGTGTGCGAGTTGTTGTTGGTGATTGGAACGGCCAATGGCGCAGATTGGAAGTAGTGTTACCACAGTATTTATTCACAGTGGTGCCAGGACAGAGGCCTCCTCTAGCGGTTCTTTCAGAAGAACAACATTTGGACAAAATGCTCTGTCTGTGAAGACTGTAAGTTATGGGACAGTCTCCCCCTCACTGTCAGGCAATGTCCCACATTTCCTATATTTAAAACCAAACTCAATGTGTGGCTTAAATCAAACCAGTCTTGTGGCCATTAAGTGACTCTTCTTTTACATTTCTTATATTCATTTCTGTTACATTGTTTTAGTATTCTCTGTATTTCTGTCATCTGCCTCGGGACAATGGATGTAAATTAGCCCAGTGGTTGTAATCCCGCATGTTTACGTCTGTTTTAGTTGTTTCAATGCAGATGTTCAATAATGTGCACTGTCCCAATCAAATAAATAAATAATAAAATAGGACCGCTGTGTACATTAATTGGTGTATGAATCAGAGTGTGAATGGGTGAGTGGTTCCCTGATGTAAAGCGCTTTGGGTGAAAGATCTGGACCTGCCTGTCGTGTGGTGGTTTCTGGAGTAGTCTCTGGAGTTCTGCATCCCAGGTTTAAGATTCAGATTTAAATTTGATGATTTATTATGTCCTCCATACGGTTTGGGAATAAGAGGGTAGGAACATTTCACTATTTTATTATTGTTGTATTTTTGTTATTTCATATTATTGTTGTATTTTTTGAAAGTGTTAGCTTGTCTTGTTTAAGGGTTAGGGTTAACCCTAACCCTAACCCTAACCCTTGTTTTTATTTTGTCTTGTGCAGATGTATCTGAAGCACAGGTGCCCGAGACAAATTTCCACAGTGAGAGACAATAAATTATGCCAAAGTCAAAGCTCCCTCGTCTTGATAGAATGGGAGATTGTGTCCCTCACAAAGGAAGCAGCTCAACCGCTGAAATGTGTTTAAATACTGCTAATATCTACACTTGTCTTTTCAAAATAAATCAACAGAAATATTCTTCTATTTGAAGATATAATGAACATTAGTACTTGTTAAGTGTTTTGAAATCCGAATGCTAAAAAAGACCAACAGGGCGGTCTCTTAGAACAAGAAACTTTCAATCCTTCGCAGGACCATAAATATACTTCTGTTTATGTCCAACCATCCCGCCCTCAGTCTTAAGTGAATTGCTGACTCTTCCACCATTTGTCATGGGGTAAAGTGCGAGATAACACCATGCTGTTGACCTTTACCTGGAAGACGGTGAGGATGGCTGCTGGGAACGTGTCAAAGTTGGTTGTCGGTGTTTCATCTTCAAAATTGAACCTGTGGGGAGAAAATCACTCTAGTGTAATCAGGCTCAAGCCAAGCACAGCCAATAACACGTCCATCACCCACTGGAAAACCGCCATGAATTCACTCTGCATAAGGGCTGGACGTAAGAAGCGCAGGCAATGTAGAGGGATCATGTTTGCAAGTGTCACACAACAAAGTCTTTGAAAAGTGTTGTGTTTGGTTGGATTAACATGGATGGTGCACTCATATTTTAGAATCCTTTTACGGAAGGATCTTACTCATGCACTGCTTCATTTCATCCATTGTCATAGCAGCAAAAGCCTATTCTGTGATATATTTTTAACTCAGCTATATTATCTCATTGCCTGGAAGCATGGCCGTAGTGTCCGGGTAATGCTGACATTTCGTATTGCTGTGTGTCTGTGGAGGCCTCATTACGTCCACCCCCTTGTCGTGAGGAATGTGGAAACGAAAGGTTAAAATGGCACCCAAATTTGTCTTGTGCCTTTCTTTCCTAAATACATGTTAGATTAAAGAAACCAGGAAACTGCACTGTTGACAATTTACAGCACATGACTATAGAAGCCCATTGTGACGTCTAAACTTCCGGCTGCGATTACTACACTTTACACAAAGTTATAATAATCAAGATCCTGTTTTTGAGCGCAAGTGAAGTTCTGTGGTTTACTCACCGTTTAAGTCTTGGAGGTGATAAGAAAGTCAAAAATAATTGCTAATTAATTGCCAATTCAGTCTTTTCTTGCCTGTGTTATAATAAAAATACACTTTTGTTAATGTTTTTGTCTCCTTTTAGGTTGTTTGGAACCATTTTGGTCAGTCATATTTTAAGCTTAGTCCTAATTTAGATTGTTAGGCCTGTTATAGTCTTGTTTAGAAGTGATCGGACATGACATGACAGACTATTTCTATTTAAGATGGTATTTAGCATGAAAAGCTGGAGTAATAACGGTAATTTATTACATTCATGATTTATTTGAGTTTACTACTGGCATCAAAAAGTAAGAAAACTAATGCCTAATGCTGTTTTTTTTTCTCTTGTGTTTCTGCCTTTCTTTTGTCTGCTAAGTGTTGTGCTATAGAAGTAGAGGTGCTATGGAAATAACCTTTGATTGATTGATATACTACCTAAAAGTGCTCAACCTTATTTTGAAATGATCAATAGATAAATGTAAACTCACTGTCCACCAAACAGTTGCATTCCCAGCAGCGCAAAGACCACGATGAAGAGGAAGAGCAGGAACAGCAGGCTGATGATGGACTTCATCGAGTTCAATAGAGACACAACCAGGTTTCTCAAAGAGTTCCAGTACCTATACACACACAGAGGATATGGAGAACCATATGGCTTTTTGAATAAAGTGCACACAAGGATTGAGGAGGACAAGGATTTTATTTTTTTCTTACTTGGTAACTTTAAAAATGCGGAGCAGCCGCAGAGCCCGCAGTACACTGATCCCAAATGAGGCTCCTGGTTTGATGGCCGCCCAGATTACCTCAAAAATACTTCCGATAATCACCTAAAATGGTGAGATTTAACATAAACATACTTTAAATGTTGTCTATAAAGTACTTTTAAAACCGGCAAAGGTTCCAACAGTGCGTAACAGAAAACAATAGTACAATAAATAGACATAAATACTGTATATAAAATTATATCTAGAAACCTCCAAGAATAATCACATTTATTTATCTATTTACTTTTTAAATTATGTGAGCCGTGAGTTTGCCTCAAAGCTAAACTCACCCCAAAGTCAAAGCAGTTGAATGAAGAGTGAAAGTAGTTCTGGGGTCCGAGTCCGTACATTTTCATCGACATCTCGGCCAAAAAGAGACCGAGAAAGACGAACTCGGCCAGATCTAAAAAAGAGACAGAGAGAGAGAGTGAGAGAGAGAGGAAACACAGATCGATGCCTGAGGTTAATAGACACTGCTCCTGTTGATTTCTTGGGCTCGATTGGCCCACAGCGATGCCCTGAAGAGAGAGGAGCGCTCTTTGGGAGGCCTGTGTTTACATGCTCTGAACGTGCTGCAACACACAGAAAGGAACAGGGAAAAAGGGTCTGCACTGACTGTCCGCAGTGTGTGACCTGCACATTTGAAGGTGTTTGCTACTAATTTTGTTTTTGCTTAACATGTGGCTTCGATGATATGCCTGTGTTAGCTGCATTAAGAATGGAAAATGTTGTAGCTTACTAAAAATGTAAGAAAAAGTAAAAAAGTAAACAATCAAGTGTCCCCCCCTCCTGATTGGACCAGAAAGCCACTCCTGTTTTGCAAAATGAGGAGAGCGAGAACAAACTTTCAAAAGTAAACGATCAAGCTCTCTTCCCCCTCGTCACAGTCTCATGTAAAGTAGTTCTTCTTCTTCTTCTTCTTCTTCTTCTTCTTCTTCTTCTTCTTCTTCTTCTTCTTCTTCTTCTTCTTCTTCTTCTTCTTCTTCTTCTTCTTCTTCTTCTTCTTCTTCTTCTTCTTCTTCTTCTTCTTCTTCTTCTTCTTCTTCTTCTTCTACACACTCTATGAACAGTAAGTGGTGCTGTGCAGATGAACTTTCAAATGCCAATTACTCATAACAAGGAAAAATATTTGTCCCCACTGTGTTACCGTACCGGTGAGGAATTCGGGAGCAATTTTCATGGAGCAGTAATTTCATATCAACACTTTTTAAAACAGATTTGTACTTTCTAATTTGAATACTTAAGTTTTGTTTTTTTGACTGATCGACCAGTAGAATCTGAACTTTTACTCACGTAATGAAATCAAGTACTCGTAGCAAGTAATCAAGTAATCGTAGCAAGGCCAAATAGTCTGTAACAACACGGTCATCAGCAACAATGTTACATAGACGCATTCTTGCTGCTATTATTGATACAAAACATTATAAACAATTATCTAGACACATTTCGCAAGATACATTCCTGTTTTTCCATGCCCTGGGACAGAACTACTGGACGCCACTCACAGTCTTTGCCGACTCTTGCATCACCCAGACATAGATGTTTTATTTTGAGCAGTCTTACTTACACAGTGCGTAGGTGAGCCACTCGGGCTGGTCGTAGTGGACGATAGCCACACATAGAGTGTTCAGTCCCACCACGTACAGGACGGTCCAGTAGAAGCTCTGGGACTTGACCAGTCTGCGGATGGTGAAGCGGATCCTCTTCTCTTTCCTCCTGAAGTACGACGAGTTCTCGTTTTTGCTCTTCACGCTGCCACGGGCGAACGGAGAGCCCTGGGGAGCTGCTGGGACGAGAACAAATGTTGAAAGTAAAGTATATTGTCTTGTTCATGAGCAACTGCTTTATTTCAGAAACAAAATAGTGTGAAGAGAATGAAACATCTGGACAAATAACACTGATTATCTGCATTAAAGGACAGGTTTTCAGGAAAATCATGACACAAACTGAAGCTTTGTATGTTTTAAGTAACTGTACATTTTTTATCTGGGCTGTGCTGGAAAAAAAGGTCAAAATCTCAGTCATGGTTTGGATATTGTCTCACCTAGTATTGCGATAATGATAATTTGGCATGATCAATCAAACTGGGATGTTCAGTAGATGTAGCTCATAACAAGTGCCCAAATCCCGAATGGAGATCTTCATTTTTTTTTGTTTGACAGTAGTTATATGTAACTGTGCCAGAGTAAAACCCCACGTCCCCACAACGTAATGCAGCTTATTGCCTCTCCTCCCCGAGAACCTCCCGTGGCCTGAACTATATTAAACTTTCTGTCCCTTAAATTAAGCCGTAATGTGAAGTGGTCCTGGACTCAAAAAGGAAGAAGAAAAATGGGCCTATTAGGGTTTCATTAGTAGCACAGGAAGCACAGCGGGCCAATCACTTCCTGCTCTATTTTAATCCTTAGATATGACTCAATACCTGGTGACCCACTCCGGACTGCGCCGAAAGAACAGTCCAATTATTGTTCTTTCAAAGTAATATGGAGGATTCGTTTGTAAACGTTTGACTCACACGTTTGATCGAGGTTTGCAGGAGGATATTTCATTCCCCTGTGTCTTACTGCAAAGTTACGAACTTATCCCAAACTCAATAGGACTAACCTTGATTAAAATACGTAGATAGAGATGAAAGCCTCCCACATAAAAGTGTTTGCCCAAAAGTCGCAGCTAGTCCTAAATTACTATAATATTGAAGCAGAAACCGATGGCACAAATAAACAAAAATGGTCTAAAATACTAACATATTAACATTTTACTTTTCATATTGTTTGTTGGCAACGTGGCCGTGGCCTAGCCGAGGGGGAAGAAAACCTCTCAAGGGAATCCTCTTTTTAGCCGTTTTCTGACTATAAACCTATTTATCACACACAGATAAAGTCAAGCCAAAATCGAGACAATATGGATGTTTTTTTCACAGCAAATTGTTCAGTTGAAGCGAAAAACAGCACTCGTTAGCTAACGTTAGCATATGTGCCATGAAGCTAATGCAGCTTCCTGGTTAGCATTGTCCGTTTTGTAGTAACTACTTTCCTTCTCTCCATATCGCTGTATCTTTATTTAGTAGAAACATATATTCACAATTCAGCATCTGTTAGAGTAGCCTAGTGGTGGGGAAGTTCATTTTTTTCCTGTGCTTCCTTTTCTTTTTTCCCCCTCTGTATGCATTTTGAAAAGTTACTTACCGACAGACGATATGTCGGTGAAGTGGTCCTCTCCTTCCTCTGCATTGATCAGGTCATTCTTGCTTTTCTTCGCTCGCTTTAGCACTGACGATAAAGAAAGCAAAAGTTAGGGCAAGAAATAACATTCAGCTTTCAAGTGACCTTGTTTACAATATTAGCCTTCACCGGGCTTGTTGTTTTTAGCATCTGTGTTCCTTCCAGGTTTACAGCTGCTCATGACACAGCAGCTGAGAACCAGCAGCAGTTATGAGGGAAAATACTGAAGAACACGCAGAGATATAAAAGGTGTGTTTGAAATAACAGTGGAAAAACCTGTCTACCCATCAGTCAGACTTTACATCAATTCTCTTCTTATTCTCATCCTTCATCCTTAAATGCTCACTCACAGTCTTTAGCTTTCTCTGCAGCTAATCATGTAAAATATTGGTTTCTGTTAAAAGGCACCCTTTTTCATAAATTCCCATTCAGCTTCCTTGTTAAGTGCTGAATAAAAGTCAAGGAGGGCGTCAAACCCTCCAGAGGAGAGAGTATTAAAACTAGCATGAAGGGCCTACACTCCCACGCTGCCTCTGAACTGCAGTTTACTAATCCTAATCACATTAGTGCACGGCCGTTATAACTCTGGCGGGATTTACCAGGCCCGTGCAGAGGGGGGGCGAAGGGGGCTTGAGCCCCTGCACCTTTTGCTCCATGCCCCTGAAGTGCCCTTTTCCCTCCATACCTTTTATTTATTTGTATTATAATTTGTTTATCCAAAGCTTTGCCACAGTCCTTATCATTGGTTTTGCCCCAATAAGCCTTATTAGCTTATATTAATAAATCAAATCAGAAATGAACATAGTAAACACATAGTTTATCGTGTGTTTTCAATGCCCCGCCCACCGGCCCTGCAGCAAAGCAGAGAGCGGCGCTCAGAGAGATGAAGAAGTGAGAGCAGAGGCCTCTCCTGCACAGAACAACGATCTCCACACCTTGTGCTTCAGATCGCTCTTTATTTTTTATCAGTCGGCCTCATAATCGTGGACCAATCAGGTCAACAAGCCGACAGTTTTGTATGTGATGTCTGTGTAAGTTCTCAGTCGTACAGGAGTTGTCCATCTTCAATGAAGGTACTTGAGACATCTTCTGTACTCAGTGGTTGAAGTCTTTGAACGTTTCGCCTCTCATCCAAAAGGCTTCGTCAGCGGACTAAAGTCCCGTTCAGCCCGCAGCTTTAGATATAGACCAACAGGAAGAAGTTGGGGTTGAGTGAGCGTCTCTAACGATCTGCTCACCTCAGTATCGTTCAGCCCTGTCCTATTCATAGATAATCACTGCCCATTATCTGTCCTATTCATGGCTGATCACTGCTAATTACCTGCCTATTGTTCTTTTGTTAGCTGAGGTGCCGTCTCCTTGGACTGGGTGTGCCCTGTCGGTTTTCCCCCAAAGGAGATTGGAGAAAAGAGACGGAAGATTATGTGATCTAAAGATAAACCTAAGATAAAGCCACGTATTGTTGTCACAATATTTCTGCTCTATCTCAGTGCCCTTTTGATTTTTGAGCCCCTGGCCCTCTGTAGTTCTCTGCACGGCCCTGCAGTTTACCCACCGACATTTTGGGGGAAAAGATCAATAATTTTACTGAATGACTAAACACATTTTATTCCACTGTTTTACTACAAATAGGGTAGACAGGTCAGACTCAAGATTACATTTTTGTTAAGCCCCTAACAAGATTTTTAACTTGTATTATCACCGGCCCGACAATAAATTGTATTTTTTGTCTCGTGCGCTGCATCCGACACGTTCCCCTTTCTCCCTTTTTCTCCATCTCTCTCCCAGAGTGCCATAAAGCGCTCATTTTCTCTCAAAAATCGAGCACAGTGTTAAGTCACGAACAGACAGGACATTGTTCAGTACTGCACTAATGAGTCCCGTGGAGGAGGAAATATTCAATCGCTGAACCTAAAGCAGCTGCAGAGAGCCACTGTTTCAGAAACATAAAGTGGGACAGATGAAAAACCCGTCTGATGCAGGTCACTGTGTCATTCATTAGTAAACACATGGATTATTAGCTAAAGTGAGTTTATTACAAAAACACACAAATTGTCTGAGTTTGGGGCCTTTGAGTTGGTATTTCTTACGTTAACTTCTTAACCCCCACCTTAACCAAGCTCATTTTCTCCAGTTTGTTATTAATATAAAAGCTTATTGGGAAAAAGCCTCAAAATAGGAGACGGAAACGAGGATGAAAACGCAACAAAAGAAGCGGCAAAAGAGCGTCCGAAACGTGACTGAAGAGTGATGGAAAAGCAACATAAAAGCCACACAAAAAAAGAAGCATGAAAAAAAAACGCACACAAAAAGTGACGAAAACGCATCAAAGGAGTAATGGGGGGAAAAAAGCGATAATTGCACAACGAGAAAACCACGAAAACACAAAAAAAAAGAGATAAAAAAAAAAAAAGAGACGACAAAAATGGGATAAAAATGCCGCAAAAAAAAAAAAGTTACGATCAGTTTGGCAGGTCTTATCTCTGAATGCTATTTGGATGCATGTTAAAACAGCTGCCAGTGCCCACCTGAGTTGCTGGGTTTCTTTTTGTACCACGCTGCGTCCAGAGATTTCTCCTCTGCGTTCTTGTCTTCTTCAGCGAGCATCACCTCCTCTGCAACACAAGACACCACGTTATTAAAGTTTATGACACAACAGATCAATACGAGCTACTAGTTGCTTATATTTGAAAGGCGATATCTTTCAGCCTGTGTGATGCTAGCAAATCCAGTGGGAAAGGTCACCTTTTTGCAGCACTTTTTCATTTCTTTGACTCACACATTTATGCACCAGTGCGCGCAGACAGTTCAGCGTCTTACCTAAAGGACCGTGATTACGATTGGCAGTGTTTGTTCATTTCTTACCCGCTTTGCAGATCCACTCCAGGTACCCGGTCAGCTCCCTCTCGATCTGCTGCTGTCGGCGGAGCTTCAGGAACTCCTGCCTCTTCTCCACTCGCTCCCTCTCTTTGGCAAACTCCCTGCAAAAACCATAAAAACTGCGTTTAGTGGATGTGAAGAGATGACACACAGAGGCTGGATCAGTGCAGCGTTGTTGACAGGCGAGTGGACTCCAGTGGGAAAATGTCACAGATGGTTTATTGTTAGGGCAAAAAGAAAGTCAAATTTAAAGCTAATTATTGTCCTTTTCACCTCATGCAAAGTACCGACTGACATGAAACTCTCAATCTCAAACAGTGCAGAGCAAAATCAAGAATATAAAAATATGCATTGTACATAATATAGGCACATTCTGAGTGGAGGCGATGTGGTTTGTAGATCCAGGTGGAAGCAGAGGGAGATAAGGAATTGTTTGAAATATATCCCATAAGGAATGAATATTTGTACACTGCCTCGCCACGAAAAATAAGGTCACAGGCGCCGTTGAAGCTTTGGTTTGGTTTCAATAAGCGTCTGCAATGTCAAAAGCCCCAGTGGTGCATTATTCTCAATGGCGTGAAGATCTGAAATCTGTGATTTCCAATCCATGAAAATGATGTCTCACGCCCCCTGAACCACTCTTTCACAATGTGAGCCCGATTAATCCTGGCACGGTCATCTTGGAATATGCCCGTGCCATCAGGGAAGAAGGCATCAATTGATGGAAAAAAATCTTGTTTTGGGTTTTCAGGTTGTCAGCTGATCTCATTCTTTGGGCACTACTGCCCCGTTCCCACTGGCAGTCCTGACCCAGCCTAAGTCCTGGTGTACTCTGTTAAGTGAGCATCACCACGGCCCAGGCCACGACCAATCCAGAAACATGTTTACAAACTAAACGCCTTAATATTGATGATAAACAAACCAAGCATACACCCATTTTAGTAGAAAGTGAGCTCTATTTCTTTTGTTGCTGGCAAATGCTGTGGTCCTGCACAGTGCTGTGAGGTTACATCAAAACCCCACATGACCCCGAGGCTGTGCCGCATTTAAAAGATATACACCAGGGAAGTGTGGTGACGGAAGTGCAAGTATATGAGCACTATTGACATTCATAAGGCAGGAAAAAACTTTGAGAAGGTTTCATGTGTTTTAAAGACTTAAAAACCTTTGGCAAACCAAAACGCAAACCATTGCAAAAGCCAGAAGGGAACTGATACAGCCTGAAGCTCAACTCAACGCAAACTTACAAAAAACCTTTAACCTCTTACCCCCCCGCCTTAATCGAGCTTTACCCAAATCTAAAAGCTTAAAAGAAAAGCATCAAAATAGCGACAATAAAGCAAAGAAAAAAACAATAAAAACCAAACAAAAACATGACAAAAAAACAACTAAAAAGAGACAAAAACACAACAAAAAAGTAATGAAAACACAACGACAAATTTATGAAAAAGTGACAAGAACCCGCCCAAAAAAAAGAGTAATGAATAAGCAACAAAAAAACTACAAAAAACGTGACAAAAATTAGACAAAAATGCGGCGACAACGGGACAAAAAGTTACAATCACTTTTGTAGGTCTTAGCTTTCAACTGAGGCGTTAGACTGTTGCTCTCCAGTCGAAAAGCTTTCAGATTTGGGTACAGCCGAACTGGAGAAAGTGCACTCGGTTAAGGTAAGAGGTTAAGTATAATTTCATATCGTGGAGAATTTGTTTTTCCAGTAAAAAATGTTGTTTGGTTGTGAGCCTTTATGGAATCAATGCCTATACTAAGACTGACTTTGAGTTTCACAGTGTATTGAAATGATATTGGTGTAAATAATCTTATAGAAATGGTGCTATATTGGGATTGAGAGACCATTTTTATATTTGCCCTACAGCGAAACAGCATTGCATAATTTATATCCAATCCTTGTACAGCTGTTTGGCCAATGTTAGTTAGTCATTTAATTATAAATACATTTGCAGCTATCTTTGCATTGGAAATGATTAGGCAAGTGATTAGGGAGAGTGAAGGGGTGGTATGAAGGGAATAAGAAAGAACTGAAAAGAGTCTTCCACGTTTCATAGTACACAAAAGCAAAACATGGGTAACTGTGTATGTTTATCACGCGTAATGAAGCTATTCAGACTAGGTACGGTAGTGATTAGGTGGCGTGATTCAAGACTATGGTTAGGAGGTTTAGACCGACACAAAAGACAACGACGCGGAGAGAATAGAGCAGACATCCCCAGTGCAGGGATCTCCGTCCGTCCGTCCGCCCCCGCAGCCTCTGATTGGTGTGTCTCCCTCGGTGCCGCCGGGGGAAGCTCCTGCAATGCAGTAGCTGTCTGCCTCGCTCTCCCCATACGTCGCTGCCACTGTCTCAATCTCATTGTGTAGCCAGTTTTAGCAACTGGTTGTTTTCAAAATGATCCCTCGTACTTCATCAATGGTTAAGACTGAAACTATAATGACTGTTTTTGTTGCCCAATTCATTTTCCATTTAGTCAACTTGTCAAATTTATTTTAATTGTGCCTTAGGGGAATTAGCAAATTTTTCACCAAGTTGAGGTAAAAAAAAATAAAGGTTTCTTGATTGAAACGAAACACGGCATTATTCTTTTTCTGGTATTTCGTTTTAATCATTTTATCATTTTAAACACGCCTTGTTCACGATATCTTATATTTTGTCTGTCAAGATAATGCTCTATTGATCTAAAACACCTTAAAAGTTTCCTCAGCATGGACTTCAAATCACCAATGCACCTTTAAGACCAACCACACCATAGACCTGTCACGATAACAGAATACAAAGTTCGATGTATTGAGCCACGAAAATATTGCAATAAACTGTATTATCGACAAACTTTTAAACTAAAACTAACTCTAGACCTTGACAATGACAGTAATGTCCCACTATAAACATGACACACAATAAAATGCAACTACTACTACTAAAAAAATTAAGTATTGCATTAAAAAAAATGTGACATAAAATGTAAATAAATGTGCTGACGACAATTATTGAGCCCAAAAATATATTGTTTATCTGTCATTTATTGAACAATAAGTCGATATAGTAATTATGGTGACAGCCCTCCCCACTAAAACAAACTCGGGAGTCTCTCCAGCTCCAAAGATGTACCAACTGTCAGATATGGATACAATGCATCACACAAGGGGGCGTGGCCTCGTCGAGGGGGACGAAAACCTCTCATGAGGATCACAATTTTCTCTCTTTTCAGTTGTTTTCTTGCGGACTAAAAACATATTTATCCCACATCAATAAAGTCAAGCCAAAATTGCGTCCATATGGATGTTTTTTCACAGCAACTTGTTCAGTAGAAGCAAAAAACTGCACTTGTTGCTAACATTAGCATGAAGCTAACGTAGCTTCCTGGTTAGCATTGTCCGTTTTTTAAAGTATTTAGGGGCTGTTGAACCACTCCATGTCTCTGTATCTTTATTTAGTAGAAACATATATTCACAATTCAGCATTTGTTGAAGTAATGGTGGAGAAATGGGAGGAAGTTCAGTTTTATGTCTTTCTCTTTTTCTCCTCTCTGGCTACTTCGAACATGACCATACAAGGGCAACTCCAATGATGCCGTATGTATCTATCGGTGCTAGTATCAAAAGGGGCTGCAATGCGTAGTTTTATAATAGCAACGTTTCCGTGGCTTTTTTGCATCTCGCCGCTCTGTGGAGGAAGGGTAAGCTGAGCTACGAGAGCCTTGGCGGGAGGGAAGGACAGCGCTTCCTGGTTGCAAAGTACCATAGAAGAAGCTCAGAGACATTGGTGTATGATCAGGAGCCAGTGCGTTTCAAAGAGCCGCAGTGGGAGATTAAAATTTTTCTGAAACATGCAAGTTGAACACCATTGTAATATGGTAAAAAAATGATGATTTCCATAATAATTATACATTTTCGGGTCATCTCAATTAAAATCTACAGGCCTAAAGAATGTTGCAATGTCACATGAAACCCAAGCATAAAACTACAGTATATGCTGAGCGAGTTGGCAGCCGCGAGTGTTGTGTGAGGAGGAAGAAAATGAAATCGTTACAGCTTGTATTTGCAGTTTTGTAACAGCGCTCTGCCCACAGGTTCGCACTCTGTCATGGGTATTAAATGCATATGCCCGGAGCAGTTCAAACACAGCACTGAATCACTGCAAATGAGATCATAATAACACATTATTCATTCACTTATCCTCTGTTTGCATTACAAAGGAATAGAAAAAATAACTATGGACTTTTTGGGGCGCAGCCTAGACTTGATAGGCAGCCATACATTCGTGGCACTGATCGTATTCAACAGAGTTTGTGATTGTGTCGTGAAAGCAATGCTGGGATTTCTCTCTAAAGGAATGCACTGAGATACTCAATCATTACATTTCAGCTTCATATTAATAATAAAGAAAAGAGCAAAACGATCAGGGAAATGTTTGGCTTTTAACAATCAATGATCTGTGTCGCCTCCCAACACATGAATGTTTTAAACTCCTTACATCACGGTCCCTGCAAACACATTTGCAAAGTGTTTTTTTTGAGTTCCTAATAAGTGACACAACAGCCGTTTCAACAACATATAATACAAATCAATGTGAAGGTAACCTAAGTATTCAGAAATACAGTACTCTGACTGGAAAAACAGGATACATTACAAAATATATATCAAGTCAAGTATTCAGTAAATACAATTTCAAAGTATTCTCCCCCTTTTACCTTCTGAAAGATCAGACATTTTTTTAAATAGTTATAAATATTTTTTTTAAGTAAGTTTTGTAAGTATTCATATCTTACGATAAACCTAACAGACAGGCAGCTGAAGGCGTCACCAGAAGACTCATATCTCATGCCCATGTTCTGCCCAGGCTGGTGGGATAAAAGCCTGGCTCAGTGTCCCGCGCCGCTCCCCTGGGGATGCGCCGCCGCTCCGTCCCGCTCTGAAGCTCATATCGTGGCCTTTAAGCGGTGACATGGCCCCCACATGGCCCTGTCAGACTGGATCAATGACCTTTCCCCTCCAATGAGGCTCCAACTCATCTGACAACTTCTGTGGAGAGATCTGGAAGCAAACGGGACGGCCTGAACACTGCGTGGGCGGACGCAAAAGGGTAACTGTGCAAATGGTCAGAGATGCCAAATTTAACCTTGAATTTAAATAGTTTCTATTACACACATTATTATCTCAATGTCAGTCGTGGCATTAATGATATTACACTTGGCTTCATGGTAAAAGTTCTGGACACATTTTACATTTACACTATAGGGGTCATTTAGAAGAAGAAGATCTTTATTTATAGAGCGCCTTTCACAGACATGGTCACAAAGTGCTTTACATGAGAGCATTTTTACATTCACTCCATACTTGGTGGTGGTAAGCTACGTTAGTAGCTTCAGTTTCCCCTTGGGGAGACTGACAGAAGCGCTGTCGCGACTGCACACATCGCGCCTACGGTCCCTCTGACCACCACCATGCATTCACACACACATCATCCATCCAGGCCTATTGTACATGTTTTTAGTGGTAGGGGAAACCGGAGTACCCAGAGGAAACCTACGCAGACACGGGGAGAACATGCAAACTCCACACAGAAAGGCCCAGTCCATCGAACCCGGACCTTCTAGCTGTGAAGCACGAGCTCTAACCGCTGTACTACTACTAAATAGACATATGGCATGCTATTTTCCAGCTTGTACTCACTACTGTCTTTTGATAAATTACCCCTTATGTATCTATGGAAAGCATGTTCATCTATGTCTCAGCAAAGACTCCACAGAAAGCTGCAGAGCTGCTAAACAGACAAATGATCAGGGTCTCTCAGTGGCTGGAGGATAATTGTCTGTCTTTAAATTGCTCTAAAACAGTGTCTATGTGTTTTTCAATGAGGCAAAAGTCTATGGACAGCTTTCAGATACAAATAAATAATAAACATATTGAAAGAGTAGATGAATTCAAATATCTTGGAGTAGTTGTGGACTCCCCATCTTAAATTTGGAGCTCATGTAAAGAAAATAACTTAGACTATTAGGATTAATTTGAATTGTTTTCGCCTAATAAGATCTTGCCTGTCAGTCAGTGCGGCCAAGTTGTACTTTCACGCAATGATCTTGTCTCATTGTTCATATTGTATCACTGTGTGGGTCCAAGCAAACCAGTCCACTATGAAAGGTGTGATCTCCCTGTACAAACAAGCTTTAAAAGTGCTTGATAAAAAGCCCATGATGTGGCACTATTGCAGAATTCAAGAGAAGCATAATCTTTTAAGTTTTGAACATTTTAATAAGTACTCTTTTGTGAAATTTGTTTTTAAATGTGTCAACAACCTCGCTCCCGATATCACTGCAGGGATGATTGAAAAAGCTCACGGGATCATTACTAGGGGCGCTGTCAGTGGAGACTGCAGACCAGCCAGATGCAAAACAGCTTTTGGACAGACGGCGTTCGCAGTACAAGTGCCACAAATCTGAAAACTTTAACAGACCTGAACGAGTTTAAAAGTAAAGTTAAACAATGGCTCAAATCAAATCAAACTTTATTTATAAAGAGCTTTTCATACCGAAAGGTATCACAAAGTGCTTTACAGATAACAAACAGACAAACAGGTGCATGCGCACGCGCACACACACACAAAATATATCATTAGGACTAAATAAATACTGAATCACACTTGTGGACGCAACAGAAGTGTATAATATTTTATTGCTTTTTGTGTTTTGTATTGATTGTATTGATTTGTGTAGGTGTATTGTGTGTTTTTGTGTTTTAGGGACCAGGTCTGCGAATTAGCTGTTAGCTATAAGGCCTATGAACATGGCATCGGTTATTTTGTCGCAATGCTTCTTGTTCTGTCCCTATCAAATAAACATATAAAGAAAATAAATGAATAAATACAACTTTTTTGCTTGAAGTCCGTCATGTTCATGTATATTGAAATAACTTATTTTTCTGGACATCAAGAGGGGATATTACGCTTTTTGCAGGTATTTGGTAATAATCTCAAACACATCTTTATCACTATAAATTACACTTTGCAGATTAGAAAACGCAAAAAACAGCAACGACAAAACATCCAACAGTTTGTGGATCATACACGCAATCTCCCACCCCCACCTCTCTCCTCTTGCTCCCCTTCGCTGTGCAGCTCTTTCAATAAAGTGTAAAAAAAAAAAAAAAAGAGTTGGTTTCAGCTGTGAACTATGTCGTCAAGTGTTTTTTACGCTGCAACGAGAGAATTACATTTAGCAAGAGCTGGAGAGGTGAGGAAAGCATTTCCTGGATACGCAGCACCTCAGGGGAAGTTTTCTGTGAGCTTTCGCTGAGTATAGCCACGGGAGAAGATCCAAAGGTCACTCGAAGATGTGCAAGTGGCTCGAAACACAACTCCAGGTATGTTTTTCATGAGAAACACACTTTGTAACATAGTAAAAAGCTCTAAAAAGTCGATTTTGCATTGCATTTTGAATTGGTATTTCCTATTTCATTTTTTTTTTTTTTTTTAAGGTTTAGCTAAAAACTTTTGTGGCACAGATTATTTCACTTTCACAGAGAATGCTCAGATCTCCACAGCTGGTAATGGAGTTTGGAGCATGTTCAAATGCCTATTGTACTTGTTTTAATGGTAGGGGAAGCAGAGCATTTGGAGAAAACCTACGCCAAAATGAGGAGAGCATGCAAGCTCTATAAAGAAAGAATGACCTTGTATGCTCTCCTTAAGATGAAAGATGATTCTAACTTAAGTTTACCAATATTATCCTCGGCTGTGTACTGGCGCTGAAGTCTCTCCAGATTCTGCTGCTTTAGAGGGGGCATTAGACAGTGCACATCAGAAAGACATCCTAGCAATGGCCAGATTTTTTGGAACATTTTTTAATCACACATAGCATATTACAAAAATAGATCCCTATCAGTCCAGGGGTGTCTCACTGGTATGTTTTGAAAGGTGTGGCGATGATAAAGCACTCACAAATGCTCAAGGAGGAGATGCCGACTCCATTGGGAAAGCCTGTATGTTTTTAAATCAGCCAGCTTCGATATCAAGGCGCAGTTGGGGAGGCAAAAAAACATTTTCTAAGCTCCCGAGGGCACACACGGATATTGCTTTCTTACTGGGAAAACCTGTTGCATTTTCCCTCCCTGTACGTAGATGCGAGGATGGGCCAAAAAAGATGTTCCGCAAATTACTTAAAGTCTTTAAGGCACAGTCGCTCGCTCTCTCGCTCTAATTTCAAAGAGGAGCGGAGTGAGCAAATGGATTTTACACCAGCGGGACAAACGGTGGCTTATCAAGAGAGGGCAGGAGCAGGCAGACACGGAGTACTGCAGCTTCTATCCGCGCCAGTGACCCACGACTGGAAAAAAGGCAACTTAAGAGAGAGAGCTGTCTGTCTATTTCAAATGTGGCAAATAAAATGGTCAACACTGTTTGTGGAGAAAAATGATGCGCAGAATGTCAACACAAACAAGAACATATTAACATAATCCAATCTACACCACCAATTTATAGGCATCTAATGTGGGTAAGACGTCTTGGCCAAGGACACAGCGATCAGAAGAAGCCAAGATTTGATTTGCTGAACTTTGCATCTGTGGCCATGTGCTCTAACCACGGATACACCGTCATCCCTAAACACTGGATGCAAAAAGTCAAGGTTTTGGAGATATTTTGTTGCACAGAACACTGTAACATACATATTCCTGATCTGTGAGCAACTTTTTGACCAGATTTTCTTTCAGTTATGATGCTTCCCAATCCCTTCCCAATCCCTCCCTTTTTATTACGGCAACAAATGAAAATGAAATAATTAAAATAGTTAAAGCTATCAAGACTAAAAAATCCACTGATTGGAATGACTTTGACATGAACATGATTTAAATAGTGATACAAAATATATCAATGCCTTTAACACATATGCAATCTCTCCTTTTCAACTGGTGAATTTCCCGACTTCATGAAGATTGCCAAGGTCTTTCCAATTTATAAAAGTGGGGATAACCGTCAGTTTACAAATTATAGACCAATCTCTATACTTCCTCAACTATCCAATTTACTTAGTGACTGTCAGTATGGGTTCAGAAACAATAGGTCAACTGCACATGCTCTAATCAATCTAAGCAAAGAAGTCACCAACAATATTGACAATATTTTTTGATGATGTAAATATTGTAAACAATAACGCACTGTAAATAGTAGCTCAAATAAATAGAATAAATAAATCAAATAAATCCTTTTCGAGGTTGACCTGTTATCGGCCATCTTCAAGTTAGAGTTATTTTCTTATATATTATACATATCCAAATCTCAAAGCGTATTGCCAGGAGGGCTTTCAGCCTAAACTGTATGCCAGTGTGATACCTATGGTTGGGTATGGTTAAACGATACCCGTATTGAAAAAATGAAAGTATCGAAAGCAGGCACCAAAAAAAAAAGTATTTAGATCCAAGATTTGATGCTGTTGGTCCAGGGACAGCATTAAAGGAAGTGACTTGGTTGTTTCAGCTCACATAAATGATTCCCAATTTTTCTTTTTTCCCCCAATGTTTGCCCAATTTTTAAACACAATTGTTCCTTATTTTTGCCACAATTGACATCAGTTTTTTCGGCAAATGATCACAACTGTTCACATTCACCCGACATTGTAAATTTGCAAATCTTCCACACATTATTGTTCTGTCTTCTGGTTCTAGATGACAAATATTTTAGTATAGGTATCGTTCAGGTATTGGTATCGAAAACCAAGTATACAACTAACGGTAGCCCTAGTGCAGTGCTTCTCAATTATTTTTTGCGGCACCCCCCCCTTAGGAGGAAGAAAACATTTATTGGTCTTACCGCGCGCGTTGTGCGTCTGTCCGGGCGCGCACCTCTTTCGCACCGCTCTGTTTGCAGAGAAAGTTTAGCTTTGAGTCTCCCACTGTCCGGGAGAACGAGTCGAACGGGCAGGACGCTGAAGTATTGATCCTGCCTGCGCTCGCTGTGCCATTTAATGACCATACGTGAGTATTTGACCAATCTTCACCAAATCAACACCGATTTAAAGCACACGAGTAGCAGCACAGCACTGTGGGATCTCTCAACAGTTATATGTGGATAGTTAATGTGCATTATTTCCCCTGAATTACCATCACCGGTAATTCACCTCGACTTACGGCTGCACTGACGCCGGTGCGCACACTTACACGCTTTCACAAAGCGGGATGATTGTTGGCGATATTCAGCACGTTTTCACTGAAGAAACTCAAGCGGCTTATCAGCGTGACTGGGGAGTAATGTCTTCAAGTGACGCCTTCATTTATTTGGCTTCATTCTGTCTACACTGCCCACGTTTTTAGACACAGTAACACACGGTCATACGCGCCCCCCTTGGCATCGCTCGGCACCCCCCCACTATTTGAGAACCACTGCCCTAGTGATACCTCATTTGAAAGCCAAGACCTACTAGTTTCTAAAAAATATGTAAGATCTGGCTGAGAGAAACACAACTTACATGGCATTTGCCGTTCCTAACCCTAATTATAACCCTAACCCCTGATCCTGAGCCGAACCCTAACCCTCTGATCGGGGTGACGGCAAGTAACAAGTTAATCACACTTTTTGGAGGAGAGGAATCTCTGTGGGCACAGCTGCTCTTGAGCAGAGTAACAGAGATGTAGCTGCCATTCTTTTGAACACTCTCGCAGGCTGGCAAAGATACAGGCAAAGCGAGATAACTGTCCTGTTCAAGGCCACAACGACATAAATTAATATCGAGTGGGGAATATTCTATACCAGCGATAGTGAATTTCTCCGGTGTGAGATCAATAAAGGATTATCTTATCTTATACACCAAGTATAACATGAGAAAACAATTTTCTGGGTACTATCACCAGAACTGGGTCTTTAACAGGACTAAACCAGGTCAAAACTTGTATATCTAAACAAGAACTGACCCCCCAAAAGTTGCCATTAAATTAAACAAAAATAACTATGAACTGCAAAGGAGCTCAAGTGCCACCTCACCTGAAGCAGCTTGGGAAACACCAACTTAACCACTGTCACCCTTTTCACTGTAGTAACTTCCTCTGTTCTTTCAATAGAGACACTTGATTTATTTCAGACGTACAAAACGTAGGTTTCCAAATATCAGGAGACTCCCAACTCTGAGGCAAGATGTTAATAACTGCAAGGCAATATTACAAAGGAGACAATAAACACACAGCCCTATCCCACGATGATATTTCCCCCGTTATGGCACATGCAGAGGCGCCATCTGCCACCGAAGCCTGCTGAATTACACGGAGTGAGTGCACAGAACTGGCAGGCTCCATAATCACGTGAATCTATGTTTTAATAAAAGTTCATGAATATTATATTGCTGCGGATCCACTAAAATAAGTGAGTGAACCGGAGGAGAGACAGTGAGAAAGGGGGAAAGGGGACAGGAAAGCAAATAAAGTACAGAGGCAGACGGGACAACAAATATAAAAATGCTGTTTGTCCTTTTTAATGGACAAAACTATGCCAGGCAGCAATCACACATCTCAAGAATGATACATTTTTATAGCGTTTCACCGACAAATGCGGCACTTTCCCTTCAATTAACCACTCGTCCATTCATGTACGGACTTGGGCCTTGTCCATTGGTAAAACAAGTGACAACAATAACAAACGGCTGTTTAATACTTGCTCTGAAGTTTGGTCAACAAGAAAAAAAAAATAAAGCCAGGGAAGCCTGTTGACTACCAGGCGAACACTGGGGACAAATACTGCCATTGGATGGTTATTCTATTCTATTCTACTATGAAGGTAAGTTAACCTTTATCACCATATTGGTTCTATTTCATATTTTGCTTCAGCCCTTTAAGCTTTCGCTGATGAATAATCTCTCGGAAGCTCTGCTTCCCGCCTGAGAAGATAAAACAATCTAACTACTTCAATCACCCTATGAGCCTGGCACACCCCAGGTCCTATAAAAGGAAACCTAGCCCAACACTCTGCTCCTTTTTCTCTCAGCTCGCCTTTGAGAAATCTATGTGAAGATGTCTACATATAGATATCCATAGATATCCTCTGGACCGCTTCCCTCACTTAGTTGAGACTGCTGTGGTCAGAATGCAAGTGGAGCATCCCCCTCAGCCCTTTGCTCCGGCGGCTGGTTATCTCCACAGCCTCGTCATCCCGTCCCGGCAGCTTCGACCTGATGTCGTTGCTCTTCGGATGGAACCACTGCTGCACTATGCTCAGTGTGAGTGGTCCCAGCCCATGCCAGCGAAATCCGCGCCCTGGCATACGGGGTTTACGCTGGTGTGGACGAGTGGTCAAAGATGTCCGGCGTCCCGCCCATTGAGGACGCTGTCTCTGCTGCCCTGGTCCTCACCGTGGTCCGGCGCTGCTTTCCCCTCCGAGCGAGACAAGCTAACCATGGCCATACTCAATAGATAGCTGCTCAGGTCGTGGCGTTGGCAAATAACATGACCCTCCTCAAGGCCTCCTTGGATAGTCTGGTGCGTGGTTGAGACCAGCTTTCTCGGACGGACATCGAGGAGGCAGAGGACACCACTGCGACCTTTCTCCGCATGGCTCAGGGGCTCGCGGTTGATGGCGGCCATACCATGTGCGCGGCACAAGTGGCCAGTCGTCATCTGTGGCTTGGTCTGTCCTCGCTCAAGAATACGGACAAGCGGCACCTCCTGGACCTGCCGCTGTCTACTACATCCTTGTTTGGCCCAGACATCCGGGCGCTGGTGGAGCGTCTGGAGGCTGATTCGAAGACATCGGCTCAGCTGGCTCCACATCTCCGTCCGCAGCAGCAGGGACCCCGGGAATCTGCATCTCGGAGGCCGCTATACAAGCAGAGAGGCAGTTCTTCCCCGCTTTGCTCTTTAGTGATGTAACGGGCCTGACGGCCTTTATTGGTAAATTACCCCCCCTTACCCCTGGAACCGTAGGACAGACGGCGGTCTCTCTCGGTTCCTCTCTCCGCTGCTGGTCTGGTCTCGGTCCAGGAGGCCTACAGGGGCCCGGACGTGCCAGAGACGCAGAGGAGCAGTCCTGCTTCTCTCTCCCTGCCGACGATGGTCTAATGGAGCTGTGGCCCAACCCGGCCTTCCAGCCCAAGGTCATCACGTCCTCCTTCAGGTCCAGGGTGATCAGAGTGAGACCCTTCTTCCCTCCTCCGCACGTTTCTGTGGCGGATGAGCATTGTCACAGCATTGTACCTGCTGGATGTCGCCTCCGACTCTATCGCCCATTCTGTTGTGGCTGTAGGGCGACCTTAAGCCGTTGTTCCACATGTGCACGTATCGCCACAACCCCGCAGACCTTTCTGTTTCCACCACACACATATTTGTTGTGGGCGGTACCGTACAGAGGAGCACGCTGTACAGATCGTCATTAAAAGTTGTGTAAGCCGCGATGAGAACAAATGTGGACAAATGCTGCCTTCTGGTGGGAGATATGGAATCATTCAGAGGTGCCAAGCTGTATTAGAACAGAAAGAAACCACTAAATACAACTATGAAGGTAAGCTACATGCAAATGTTATGCTAACACCAGCTAAAGCTAAATGCTAATATTAGCAAAATCCCCTTTTAGCACAGCAGTGTGATGTTGTGAAATATTAAATCCGTATGACCTGCGTGTCAATAGTGAGGGCTGTCCACTCTCTCGTTGCCAATTCGAGGCCAGCAGTCTGTTCACGTCACATCAGACACGGGTTAGCCCGCTTTGGCCACAGCCAGAGGTCGGTCCCAAAACCTATACCTGGTCAGACCGGTTTGGCCCTGGCCTTTGTTGTGGAAAAGCTCGACAAAGCGGGTGCATGTGCAAAAAACAGCCTTTAGTTATCCAGCGGCGCACTTGAGTGTGGCGGCCTGGCTGGGTTGTGTTGGGTGTGTCCGGCGCTCTTGGGAGAGGCTGCCTGGGACACACCCATTGTGTTTAGACTTAGTCGGTGTGGTCGGTTTGGATTCCTCAGGCGCTCTTGGGAGAGGCTGCCTTGCACCCTCATACTTTTGACCGGGCGCTTCCAGACCCTTTTGGTTGCCGGCTGGGGTGGCGTTCCCGTCTTCTCTGTTTGGGTGAGAGATTATGGTGCCTTGGATGGTGACTGCACTCCTCACCCAGCCTGTGGGCTTCTGCCTTGCTGAAACGTTGGTTGTCGGGGTGCACGTCGGCCCCGGACTTGCTCCAATCACTTGAGTCCATGCCTGCTGGGAGTACATCGGTCTCCTCGGCTTTGCGATGGCTTATGCATCAGCGAAAGCCTAAAGGGCTGAAGCAACATATGAAATAGAAACCCCAGTTACCTAATGTAACTACGGTTCTATGAATATGTTGCAAAGCCCTTTAGCTTCGGGCCCAGCAGGAAAGTCCTCTCCTCCAACGGCTGAGTTCAAAGGAGCAGAGTGTTGGGCTAGGTTCCCTTTTATAGGACCTGGGGTGTTCCAGGCTCATAAGGTGATTGGAGCGGTTAAATCGTTTGATCTTCTCAGGCGGGAAGCGGAGCTTCCAAGAGATTATGTATCAGCGAAAGCCTAAAGGGCTTCGCAACATATTCATAGAACCGTAGTTATATTAGGTAACTGGGGCATATGTTTCTAATGTAAATAATGTCAAACTGAACTTGAATTGTAATTACAAAGCTACTGACTGCTTATCTATCCTGCCTTTCTCAATTTTTCCACAGTCGCAGAGAGGCAACAGGAATTACTAAAACTACAGGGTACTGCATAAAAATTCTGCGACATCTAAAAGCATAAAGGTATCAAAGTATTTTGCAGAGAATGCTAACAAATTATTAGCAAATGTGATTAGCTTACAGGTCTACCATTAATGCTAGGGATGCACCGATCCGACACTGGAATCAGAGTCGATACTGAAAAAAATACGATATCAGGTATCAGCTACAAATATCCGATACTGGACCAGTTTTGGCTCTCAACGCCTTAAAAACAACTATATTTAAGTGAATACAGGCATGCTATACTAAGAACAAGGGGAATCGTTTTAACCTCTGCAAATGTATTTTTGATCGCCGCAAAAGGCAGTAGCTAGCAACAGTATGCTAAAGCCAGCGCGAACTGCTATTGCTAGCAGTAACTAATCAGGGCTGGGTCAGAAACTATGATAGAAATACCTAAATTAGCCTAATAAATAAAATCGGCCTCTGCTGGAGTTAACCTGATAAACCACACCCACTTATTTTCTGCGCGAAAGAAGGTGAGTCTGGACATACACGGTAAACAAGTTGCGCATTGGCGGAACTTGGGCCGAAGTTCCGCCGAACCAATCACGACCGTCAGAGAGAATTGACAAGGTTACGTCACTCGCTGCGCTGCTATGTTGTTAGTTCAATTAACAACATTAACATTATCCAAAACTAATCCTGGATGAAGTAGTCGAGGCTTTTGCCTCCACGTTCACGTGAGTTTATATTCAGTTCATATTTTGTGAGTTGGACTACAGCTGTCTTCACGTCCAATAATTGCTAATTGGTTTATTTCACTGACAATCTGTGCACATTAGGCCCGCCCGTTCAAACTGCTCCAATTGCTCCGTGACCAGACTAACTTCCCTGCGTGGAATGGACAGGGAATAGTATGGCAGAGCCAGGCAATGCTGGAGTGGCAAGTGTTCGTGTTTTAGTTTATAAAATGCTGTCAAAGAAGAACTGATATAACATATTTTTCTTGCACAAGTTGTAATGATCAGATCCCTTCATGTGAGCTCATAGCCTGTCCCAAGGATAGTGTTGACAAGCTCATTTCATTTCGTTTCGTACATGGGTCTGGATTTTCACAATTGAGCTCCGTTAACAGGTGGGAGGGGTGAACTCCTTTGAAACGATTGGATCTGATTTTCACTAGCGTTTGGTCGTGACGCATGTAATGCGCCCGTGTTGAGTGAAGCAGCATCATAACTCTTGGGGGCATTCCTTGTACATTCCAAGGTTTCAATTTTAATTTCTGGATATTTGGGAGCCGAGCAAGAACGGATTGAAGAGCTTCCTTTACGTTCGTATCCGCCGCCATTACCAACTACAACCAGCAAATGCGGCGCAAATACTTGACGTCACCTACAACACCCGCCTCCCCCGCTCGCTAAATGGTAGGTTAAAATGCAACCAATGAAACGCAGCCACTGAGATCAAGCCCATGTATGAAAAAGATAATTGACCGGAGTTTACGGATGGCTAAGGCCAGGCTAGTACCGGACTGGAATATTTTCCGCTCCTGCGAGTGGCGGCATACTTTAGTATTGAGTCGTTCTATGGGGAAAGAACGTTCAATTTAATCGGATCCGGATTCGACGGCTAACAAAATGTGAGCGTTTCTATGATTCCTATGGATGCAACCCTGTCTTTTTTTTTTCAATCACCCGTGGAGCGCTCTTTGAATCGCAGTCCAAGTGCTTATTTAAATGTTGTTCCTCTTACTCACCCAGAGAGCACTCCAAGGACCAAGTTCAACATGAAGAAGGAGCCGATGATGATGAGGGGGATGAAGTACAGCCAGTTCCATGTGTTCCCTGAGGCGTCGTTGGCCTAAGACACAGAGCAAAGAATGTTTAATACATGTTTAGCATTTCAGTAATACCCACTGCATTCTGTTCAGTCTGTTGTTAAAGTCAAAGCAATGTTAAGTATAGTCAAGCGGGAAACCTAAAATTATAGTCTAGCAAACTGCATCCCTACTTTCTTTGTGAGAAGGTCTGTCCCCATTGTGCACCATAGGCCTGTCTTCTGTATATTAATGTTTGCACAAGATTAGATTGCCCTGTTTTTCTAACCTCCAGCTGAAGCCAATTCATTTCAGCGTGTGCCTCTACAGATGTGCTCCATTGTCGGCGCAGATAAAGGAGTCGCTCTATAATGGTCCCGCACACAATAAGGTTATTATACAGTTTAATTAGAGGGGGGAAAAAGCTGACTTTTACCTCACGTGTGAATGCAATCCGATACATGTCACACTGAAGGTAAAATCCCAGTCATATCAGGATGAGAGGGATTAAGACATGACATCTGTGCCAGCGGCAAATAAGAACATCTACATTGGTAAAGAAGGCCTACATATTCGGTCGCTATGATTGGTATTTAATGATTTAAGATTAGGCTCATATTATTTCATGAGTTTCAAGATGTCAGACCTGCCTTAAGGGGCAATTTATCAAGCTGCATTTTTCTGTCAACATTTTTTATTTACCAGAGTGGTCAAACTTCAAATGAGAATTTCCGTTTCAGTGTCGTCCTGGCCCAAGAGGTGAAGAACTACAAGGTTCCAAAACGCATCCAAGAAGCTGGACTATCAGGGGCATTATGTTGTATTTAATGTCTATTTAATAATTGTGCACACATTTTGAACCCATCTTTTTAAAGCACTTTCTTTTTTAATCTTCAGTGTGGACAGCAAAGTACAGGGAACATTGTACATATGAAATTCAATTGTTACATCGGCTCTTAAGAAATATATAATCAGAATCAGAATCAGAATCAGAATAGGTTTTATTGCCATTGTTATGAACAGGTTCAAAACTAGGAATTTTACTCGGTGCGTTTGCGCACATGCGCTAAACGCACCAAGAAATATATAATAATACTATGTCATAATGTTATAATTTATTATGCTGTGTAAATGTATATTGAATTGAATATGGGGTGGGCACTTATAAGCTTATTGCTTCAGCCTACTCCATTTTGAGCATCCACAACTATATGAATTTTGAAAGACAAAATGAATGTAAAATTGCTCAAAATAAACTAAACTAAACTAAACTAATCACTGAGGGGGTGCAAATAGACAGGTTAATGTGCAATCTTAGAGTATATACAGGCACAGTGCAGGTGATTGATAAAGTGACACTGATGCAGAGAGGACTGCGTGTGATTTTCCATTTAACCCTCGTGTGATCCTTCAGTTTTGCAACCTTTAAAGACCCTCATGTCAAAAACTGTACACTTCAAAAAAGAGTCTGGAAATGACCACACATTCATATTTGTTCCTGCTTCTTTTTGCAAAATTCCTTCAGTGGCTTTTGGGCCATTTGGATGGGCTGTGGCTCCAGTGGCTTTCGGGTCAAGATGACCCAAGGACCACACGAGGGTTAATAAAGAAACCTTGAACCTTATTTTAAGATTGGGAGCAGGACCACATCTCATACGGCCTTTCCGGTCTCTGTCCTATAAATACATCTCTGTCCCTCTCCTCAGTGTCTATTCAACATCTTCTCTCTTACGTTCCCCTTTCTCCCACCCATATTTCACTTTTCATTGCTTCTACTCTATCTAACCCAGGACCTTCTTTCTGCAAGACAAGAGGACCACATATAGTGTTTGTGTACTCATGCATCTGAGAAAAGATGGAAACCACCTCCAGAAAACTGCAGAAGTAAATGGAGAAGTGTATATGAGCATGAGGGCAGGTTGGAGCCTATTTAAAGCTTTACAAAAACATCCCAATACCAATACAGCATAAATTATTGCAGTAACTAAAACATTAAATGGACACGAACACTAAACGCTGAGCCCAATTGGAGTAAAGCGCTGGTGTAGTCGCGGCTACAGCAGTGCGTGTAATGTAATACTGCCACTACAAATCACCGTAAGGGCTGCTGGTCCTGTTCGTGCTGCAGAGTCACATAAACAGGTCCGTCTTAATTAAATCCACAATAAACGGCTGCCATGCTCACAGTCAGCTGCCCCTGGGCTGTTACAGCTACAACCCGACAAACACGACTGACACGAGAGGAGCCATTGTCTGTGTGTGTGTGCACCGCGTTTTTCTACGGGAGAACTGTCAAAGAAACGTATTGCTGCCAAAATATTAAGAATTCTCTGTGAGGTTTACTTAAAACAATGGTCAATCTTTGACTGTGATCACCATAGACAGTCAGTGTATCCCTACGGAGATGATCTGACAGCGTCCAAGGTTCTTTTACCATCAGTCTCACTCTCCCCTCGCTGCGATGAATCATTTAGGTCTCATCAATAGTGAATTTGGACGCGGAAAAGGCACAGCACCGGAAGCTCTGGACCGGTCTAAAAGACAAACGTATTCAAAGCACAGTCCCACGGGGGATAGTTTAAAGCAGGAGTAATGAAGACAAATGTACTTTAGCCACTGCAGAAGGAAAACAGTCATCAAGGGCTAAGGTTGTAGCTTTGTCGTTGTCGCGGTTTAATTCAGCTGAGAGGTCTTTGTGCTGGGATTTATGTGAAGAAACAAGACTGTTTGGGCCTAATCCAGGTCTAACCATCATAAAATATAATTGATTGCTATGTTAAGTCTGCAAGCCATGATCAGCACTGAACTGAAATGATAAATAAAGTAATTTTGGAGTGACTATTGCTGGGTGGGTACCTTTAAATGTTTTCAATATTAGTACTTTAATAGTATGCCTTCAAAGACTATGGGCGCCAACAGCGTTAGTGCAGGAGAGGGTGACATCTTGTGTGCAAACAAACAGTGCGCCAGTGCCTGTGTGGTCAGGGGGCGGGGGCATCGCTCAGATGAAAGGAGTCGACTGAGGCGGGGTGAGCTCTGACTGTAAAGTTGCTGGTTGTAGTCATTACTCATTCCCACCATTATGTTTTTACAGGATTAAAGACATTTGGAAAAATCGGGCAAGCATAGCAACATAGGCCAACAAAAAAAGAATATAAAAAAATCGACCTTAGAAAAACCTATATCGGTCGACCATAGATTACTGACTGTCGTCTGTAATCTATGGAACACCCGGAGGACACCTACGCAGGCACGGAGAGAACCTGCAAAATGCACACAGTAAAGCCCAATCGGGGCTACATAATCCCATGTGTTCATTCATTGATTAAAATCTTCCACGAGAATCACACAATGTAAATAATGCTGAAAATAACGAAAAAACAAAACGTGTGCAGTCCTGACAGCCAGTGAACCATTAAAGAAAACTCTGGACACAAGACTTACTTTTCTTGTTTTAGTGAAGCTTTCTTGTAGGAAAAAGCGATGCATGAGAGAAAGGGCAATTTTCTGACTACGCATTTTACTTGCTAAACACAATTAGCTAGCCAATGGACGTGACATTGCAATGGTTGCATTGCAACGAAGAAAACATTACAGAAACATTGGTAACTTCTAAACAGGTGCTTTGGACACACAGATACAAGGCTCAAACATTTAGAGCGACACAGCGTGTCTTTTTCAGGCCTCGTTTCTGCCATGCAGGCGAGCTTACTTTCACCGAGAGAAAAACGTCAGATTGTCTATGAGCAAGAGGAGCACACTCTGCAGCAACAAAAACGATCCTTTCTGAGGAAGATCTTTCTCTTTGTTTACTTTTTAACCATAGATTTTTAATGCTTTTTAACATGCACGTTAGCATATGTTCCTTAATCATCTGTTCCTGAAGTATGAAATGTTTTCTTTTGTATTTTGATCCGATTGTGAGAAGTTTGTAATGAATCCGTATTTATTATGTAAATACAGCATGTGCACCTTCTACAGTATCTTATGCAAGTGCACACACAAGAATGTTATGAACTAAGTTACTTTACTGTTTTGAGACGGCTAAGAGGAGCCACTTGTTGATTTAATCTGCTACTAAGGGAATTCCATAGATTGGAATTTTTAAACTTTAATCTCATGGTTAAAGCTTAAATACACATTTGAAAATGATTTTGCCGTGAGCAGTAGTTTGAAGTGTGTAAGTCGACTGAAAGGAGGGGTAGGGCCACATAAGTTATTACTAACTTCTTCCTACCCCCTTTGAGCAACACTAATACTTATGTTGTTAAAAAATTTCTGTATTTGACATACCTGTATGCACCTGTTGCTCAAATAAATAAATACATCAACATCATTTATTACCAGTTATGAACTTATTTATGACTTTTTAACTAACTTATAAACCTTATGAAATTATAAATGTCTTTGACCCAAAGACATGACAACAAGTGTTTCCAAACTTCCTTCAGTTTTTAGGCTACCTCCTTTCTAAGCTCTCACAGGACATCCTACAAACTTTACAACAAACAAACCTCCAGCCCAACCCCATTTCAACGCACTTAGCTACTGTGTTAGGTCTGAAGCTGAACATTTCACAGAGCCACCCTGCGAGCGGCAAAGTCTAGTCTACAGGCTGCGTTTAGAAACACAAGATCTGACCCTAATATTCTTCTGCATAAACAACCAAGAAACTTTCTGTATTGATAAAGTGTTTTCACTGGATATAATGTGTCATTCCCACAGCTGCCTCTAGAGGGCACTTCGGCTCAATCTCTCCTCATTGTCTTTTCTTTACAGAGACTTTATTTAAGATTTAAAAATGTAAATTATCAAGGCTGAGGGACCCAAAATATCATGCTCAAGCCTTAATTATCCGCGTGCCCATTGTTTCTGTCATCAGTAATTTATGTCAAAGATCAGTGCAGTAAGGGCGCATCAAGAGAAGTCACATGATCTACGCCAAACCGCCAGATCCCATAAGACGACGCAGCATTGGGAAGAAGCCCGTCTCATCCGCCATAAAGTGGGAGTGAGACGGCTATTAGTGCATTAGCCGCTCACGAGAGGCACGCGGGCAGAGCGCAGCAGGCAATAGAAAAGCCATTAGCAAAGCGCTGTTCTGCCCCCTTCACACTGTTAGCCCCGAGGATACGCATCAAATCAGCAGCAACGCCACACCCATATCGCTACCGAGCTACGAGCCGACGGGCCAACGGGGTGTGGGCGAATTAACCAGCGCTGGAAACTAGGGGCTGTTAAGATTATAGTACAATGAGGAAAAATGGGGGTAGAGAGCAGAGGAATGTACATTTTGAATAAAGCTAGACGCAGGAGGTTTTGCGGGTATGGAGAGAAAGCTTCTGGAGGAAAATGCCAGTGTTTTGTGTGCAGTGTTTCGCAACAAGTATTCACCCGGACTGGCTTTGCTTTAGTTTTAGAATTAAACGAGTAATTGATCCGGGTACTTTTTGACAATGTATAAGCCACTTTCACCGTGCAACTTAAGACTATTTAGCTGTATTGAGCTTTCAGGTTTATTTTAAAAGCAATTAAACATTTGAAATTGTTAGTTGTGGTCCAAACTCATTCCTAAAACTTTCCAAACACTTTTTCAACATCCCTTTTGTTCAAAGCGAGTCGTTTTTAGGCACTTTTCACAGTTTTCAGTAAGCAAAATTGTCATTGAAATGTAAACAACAATTAGCCCTAGATCACAATCGATAAAGTGGCTTTATAATTTTTAACCCTCATGTCTGCTCTTACGATATAGTGAAGAACAAATGATATGTATTCCACCACTAGGAAAAAAAAATCAGGCATAGGGCCCTTAAAGCTGCCCTCAGCTATACTCTGGAAAGTATTTTTGTCCGTAGGTGTCAGTAGTGAACCCTTCTCCAAGTTTCTGTACATTGTTGCTTCAAATGCATAAGCAAAACTAAGTAATAAGGGGGCAGATGCTCTTCTATCTTTCAGTTCCTTTTCATTCAAGCTCCTCTTTTGTTTAACTGTTTTGTTTTAAAATCTTATGCCACTTTGAATTAAATAATTACATGAACATATAGTCATTGTTTTCAACTAAGTTAAATAGCAAGTAGTGAAAACTGCCTACAGCTTGTTCAGTCAAACATAAATCCAGACACTACATCAAAATCAGCTTCAATGTTGAGACAAAAACGACACAGGTCTATATTTTCAGTCAAAAACAATCTAGACTCCAGCACCTGTCAAAGCCTGACTTTATAGTGAACAGGTCCGGGGGTCTCTTAATGAGAGTCTCCCAGTCTGGGTCCTGCCCTCGGTCCTCGTCTGAAGACAAGGTGAGACAGAACGGGACGGCAGCCGTGATGGATGTCTGCTCCAGTGAAGAGGCCACAGCTGGGTCTGAGAACATGGCACTTCTCCCCAGACGATCCAATTACAAATGCTACCAATCATATCACAGTGTGGCCAAGGTTTTCAGAAAGAAGGCGTCTGAACTGGCATTTCCCTCAGAAGAAATACATACTACAGTAATACATTTCCAGAAGAGACGATAACCAAAGCTGAGAAAGTGTGTTTGATTCAATCTTACGCTACAATTATAAAAAAAACTTAAAAAGCTACAACAATGGATGGTAAAAGTTAAGAGCTTACCCAACCAAATATAGTACTCAAAATCAATGTCTCTACATTTAAAAATACTGACATCAGAACTCGTAAGCATTACAATGGCCACAACACAAATTTACTGGCATAAAAACATGACCTAAAATAGCTGTGTCCTCCTTTCACCAAATGTTTAATGGTCTTTGATCAAACTCTTTTAGTGTAGACTACACAGTATATGATCAATCTTCAATGAAGGAACACATGCTTTTTTTTGGGTCACGTTAACGCAGTTAGTGCCGACTGGCACCACAGCGGGACCGGCTGTACATCTCTTTCTCTCTGGACACAGACATTGTTTAACTCAAGTACTTGAGCAAGTTTGACCGATAGAGCTTAAATAAAAAAAGTCCCTTAATGCAAAAGGGAGAACACAAGGCAGCGCACTGTAAACAAGGAAAAGAATGTAAGGCTGCCATAGGAGAGCAGCGCTCAGTGCTGCTTGAAATAAATGACGCCTTCGTCAACCTCTTTTTTTAGGAAAAGAGGAGGTGGGTGAAGTGTCTTGCCCAAGGACACAATGACAGCTTGAACCTGCGGGAGCCGGGATTCAAACCGCTCTACCGCCTAAGCTTCTGTCGCCCCAATAATCCTCATCTGTTGATTAATAATGGATGTTTTTATATAGAAATTGGCTTCACCATTGGTTTCTATGTGGATAGAGTGTCCAATAGCATAGACACCATACTTTTCACAGATTCTTAAACATGCTTAATTACTTTTTCCTTTTAACTATAATTGCATGTACTTGTCTGGCCAGTAACTGCCTTTATATTTTAAGAGAGAAGCGCAGACGCAGTTAGTAAAAGGCAATGTCTTTGATGTACGAGGTTTGGCTGTCGACACCCACAACCTCAGGGGGATCATACGGACTAATTCTGGATGAGATTAACACTGCGCCTAATGGGAGGTGTTAATCACGCCACTGATATTATCAAGGCAAAGGTCAGGAATCAGTCACATAAGCCGGCGTGAAGTCAGGCAGGGTCAAGAGGACGGTCGATACATAAGCGTCTCTACAGTACATGTAATATCGTGAATACAGTGAGTGACCTGGTTCTGATTTGTTCAGGCTGTGTAGGTGGAGAGAAATATCAGCTTTCATCTCTTGCTAAGTTGTTAACAAATTGATTGCGTCATAATTGACCTTTCACAAAAGCCCCGACCCTTAAGAAATGTTAGCAATAGCTTCGGCAAAAAGTGGCGTTTAGCATAACCTATAAATGGGAGGAAGTGCTAAAGACTCTTTTAGGTGCAATCCCAGCGCAATATCGTCCAGATCGAGGCAAGATGGGTTGCAATGTGCAGTACAGGAAAATATGTATAATGCGCAATGAAGGGGACACTATGAGGACCATTCTCTACTGAAACAAAAGAAAAACAACAAAAAATTACTGGAGCTTCCTTAAACGGCACCATGGTGTGGACAAGTCATGCTCTCTTCTTCTTTCTGTAAGTCTAGTATTGATAAAATATTAGCTTTATGGTTAAGTTAGCTGCTTGTTATGGAGACAAGCGGCTCTCAAACCCCTACTATTGACCGCTGTGGCTCTGTCTCCCTTGCGTCTAATTCAGCAATGTACATTTTTGTCATGGTTCTCAAGCCGCGATGTCACAGTGTTGCCACAGTGGAAAAACAAAACCACCTGCGTCTGAAATTTCAAGGCTCTGCCAAGAGCAACTGTAGCTGTAGCACGTAAAAAGTAAACGTGCCAGCGGCTTTTCTGTGACAATGTCCAGCAACGACAGCTCATGAAACTCTTGGCAAACGACAAGACAGATGGTAAAAAAGTATTGGCTCAAAAGTTAGTTTCAGCTCATTTATCAGCTTTGAAAGGGGAGAAAGGCCCCGCTCCATTAGTTTCTATGGGAGGATCTCCAGAGAATGTCTGGGAGCCACGGTCGCCATGAGGTATGATCGGACATGGATCGTTTAGGAAAGGGTTTTGTGAAAGGTCACTTGCATCAGTTTAAGTTCAGAACTGCTCAGAACAGGTCCAGGGATAGTTTATGGAAGATAAAATTCGGAGGACACTTCCGGGCTCTATCTATGACACAACAAAATCCAGGAAATACATCGAAGTGCTTCAAAACAGAAGAGGTTTTGGTCAAACCAGCATGAATTAAGAAAAATAACACTGAAGGCACGTTTTGATGAGAGAAAATTATTATAACGTACTTAGGAGCTTTAAAAAGTAGATTTATGTTTTTTAACTCTTATGGCGCCAAACAAACTCCAATCATTATTTGTTCCTTGTGTTGCGTAACAACTGCTTCAGGGACACTGTCCTTGACATTGTAGAAACATCACAGCCCTGACTGCTCTTCTTTTCAGTAACTAAACTGCAATTGATCTTTGCGCTCAAGCTCTAAGAGCCTTACCTTCTCATGTAATTCACTAAAAACAAGGGTTTTTCTCCACTTTATGCAACGCATAATTTAACGCTGCATAATTGTTTTTTCCCCGCATCACACAGCTGATTTTTATGCAAATGCTGCAGGCAAACACAAGGCAGTTTTAATGTGGCGACTTTTCCGATGACTGGTTCCATGCAACGCACCGCCTTTAGCTCATATTGCTTTACCTGACACCGCAAGGGATCTACGTTTAACAACAACAAATAATCACCCTCCGTAAAACCTGCTCTGCTAAAAGTACTAGATACATGTGATACAAAAACAGACCAACTGTTTCCAGCATAAGCTATTATGAACATTAAAATGGTTTACAAGACTTATAACACTGGCTCACGTAATTCATAAAACAATTTCTCAATATATGATGCATAATTTAAGTCATTGCATAATTATCCTGGATGACAGAGCTGACTTTATGCAAATGACACCGGACAGGGATTTGTCTCCAGCCCGTGGTGAAGTGAGGATGCTACGGTCCTAACTGGAACTGCGTGAGTCATCCTTTACCGACTCTGGGGCTGGTTTTAATCATGAGCTGGAAGAGTCCCGAGAGGAAGAGGAGCAGCCGGGGGGAACATACAGATTTTTTTTTTTAAGTTTAAGAATTTGAAAAGAGCTCTTTTGGTCCTGCTCGAAAAGCTCTCAAAGTCTCAAAGCGGGCCTGTTTCCAAGAAAATGTATTACTGTATAAATAATGAGGAAAATTGCTTAGTCACTCTAGCTTCAAACCAACTGGAGAAAAAAGACGAGATACTGGAACAATTCATGCACTGAGCTCCACACAGCTTCACAGGGAAAAAAGTGCAGTCATTTTCACACTGCTTTGTCACCACTTTGTGAGGACAATTTTGAGCTTAAGCAAAATAAGTTTGATGAAGGTTAAAAAGTGGGAACATGGTCAGGGTTGTCATGTGGCGAGTATTTTCACCTACTGAGGAAAAACACAAATAGAAAAATACTAATGTAAGCTATGTTTTGGGGTGAATGGGGGGAAGCAGTAAAGCAATGGTCTAAGCCTGTGGTATCACAATGGCCTCTGCACACTAAGAATATTTTTAATTTTTTTTTAGGTTTTCTGGTTCCCTCAGCAGTGAAAACCTTCCAGAAACTCTAAAAACAATTGATCCTGGAGCATCATAGAAGCCACCGCAATGGAAAGTAAAGCCACCATGCTGACGACTAGCCAGCTAAAAGGTCAAATAAAACGTTTTGTTATTCACATTCCATAATGTACCTTTAATGCCAGCTTTGTCTCACAATAAAAAGTTTGTAAAGTATCATCTCTGACGATGTGCAACATTTCAACAGGAAGCCCGAGAGCCACCAAAACTTTATCTGAGGGCTGCATTTGGCCCCCGGGCCGGACTTTGGGCACCCCAATCTACAGAATCACCCTGTAACTGGGAATATCCAAACCCCATACAAAGAAGTGTGCAAACGCCATGATCAGACTTAAACGTTTTACAAAAGATGATTTAGTGAAGTAAGGGATTTTTGAGAGTGAGCCGACTCACGTTGTAGAGGATGTCCACCCATCCCTCCATCGTGATGCACTGGAAAACGGTGAGAATGGCGAACAGGATGTTGTCAAAGTTGGTGATGCCATAGTTGGGTCCGATCCAGTGCTCCCTGCAGACCGTGTCATTGGGGCAGGTCCGCGCCGGCGCCTCGAGGCCACAGGGAAAATCCGCCGCCTGCTCATCTGTACAACGCAAAGGTAAAAATTAGATTTACAGGTAATAACTCGGTCATACGGTAGAAATAGTCAACTTTGCACTGCCAACTTTGACAACTTAAAAATATTCTTATACATCTTATATACTGTTCTAATTTGATTATATTTGTTGGAGGTTTGGATTCATAATACACAAGATAACTTCATTATACTATTACTTGCACATTAACCATGTCCCTCTTTGGTTGCACATTTCCTCAGTACTTGCACCCACTGAGTGTTCTTGAGAGCTGTGAAAGCCTCCCTTCCGAAATACGTGCTTGGTCAATGTTGAGTCGAGTTGTGCAAACAGGAGTTAAAGACAGCTACTTGGGCCATAAACATAGAAGTATTTCCCAGCATTTTAAATACCACAGCAGTGACAGCAGATGCAGTATTATAACTCTTACAGTGACAGACAGACAAATGTTACTTAAGTCCTATTGACGTATATTCACCCTTGACTCATATTAGATTACACGGGACTGTACAAGTCTAGATAAAATCAGTTACTAAACAAATACAAAACCGCTTTTAGGACACGCAGAGATACAGTGCAGTGTTGACTTGTTGGTGCAAATGAACATTGGACATTTTACACAAATCAGTCTACTAAACATCAGATTTTAGAGGCAAACATTTTCCCTCAATCTCCGCTGAATGAACAGACTTCGCGCTCTACCGGGAGTGTCAATACAATGGAAGTGCCAATCCAGGGCAAAAAGAAGCAAAAGTGGGCGGGGCGGAATACGGTGAAAAGGCTTTCCCAGTTCAATTGGATTAATTTGAAAGGCAGAGACGCACCCAGAGCTCACATAGCTATATAGTACACGAAATACCAAAGCACGTACTTCAGTGCTCCTGATTCCAGCTGTTTGACTCGATTCTGACTCTAAAGGCGACATGTAAGCAATGCAAAGCTAAGTCTTTCCTAACAATAATTATGTTTTAACACGAGCAGAGCCTCCTCAGAGAGAGTATTTAGAAGCTGCTGTGGACGTTAGCACTAGTCGTGTTAGCATTAGCGAATGTGTTGTGATTAGCCTATTTAATATTGAATCAAGGTCATGACTGTACTACAGAGATGGCCATAAAGCATGACCCAATATGATAAATGACGAACCTTTTAGACTATGATTACACTGTGTCACGCACATATTTCTAAAGTTCTAGCTCATTTACTTTACAATGATGTTTGACAGAGGTCTGTTTCAAGTTCCAGGCCTTCGCACTTGTTTGAGGCTAGCAGTGCATGCGCAAAGTGACCCAACACGTATTTCGGAAATGAGGAATTGCTATATGTGAGCTCAATAATGTCTTAGAATTTGTTATCCGATCACAACTGTAATAAAAAGTCATAACGCATTTGGCAGCTGTTTCCATATCATTATCAAGAAAATACTGGCCATGTTTCCTGGTAAATTAAAGAGTTCAGGATTGTGACGTCATATCGCTAAGCATCATGGGATTTGCAGCAATAATAAATGACTGAATGGAAAACACTTGTGATGTATTTACCAACAGTGACTCGGCAGCTAACGGAGTTGTTCCACAGCGTTTTTTTCTCCACTTTTTATACTGTCTTTAGCTAATGTTAGTCTATGGGAAATGTGTGCTAACAGCCACAAACATGGCAGACCTCCATGGTAACAGTGAATTTTCCTGAACTCTATACTTGATACGGAGTTGGGGGTAGATGAATAATTTTGTTTCCAACCAAGTAAGTGTTTTGTTACTGTGTCTATTTACGTCACCTACAATTTTTTTATTTAACAGAAGACAACAGTGCCAAATTGGGTATAAATATATTCTAAACTAGGACTAAACTGGGTCTACACTGGGACTAAACTAGTTCTAATTAAGGACTAGGCATTGTGACCTTCACATGTTCTGAACAACAGTAGGTCTAAGCCAGGACTAAACCAGGTCTAAACTAATGTAGGACTCCATTTACAACCAACAGTACATGAATACCACAGATTGAGAACCGCTGAGCTGTAAGGTATTTTTAGTGGGAGCAGAGGATGCATTACGTAAACATATCTGGAGCAGAAAACACTGTCTTATAAATGATAGATGCCTTAAACTACAGTGATACATGAGTTAGCGTGGTGCATTACTGCCTTTACACAGTATATAGGGAGCCAAAGGTTTAAAACAGCTGCTGAATATTTAATGGGAGAATGTATTAAGGCTCTTACGCTTTACTTATAAAGTTCATTCAATGTTTTTGATTTGTTTAATAAGAAAATCACCAAACATTATTGATCTAACAAATTGATTCAGACATAGTCTCATAATTATCATAATTAATTAAACTAATCTAAACTGAATTCATGATGGAATAACCTGATCCAGGTTATTGTTCAATAGGAGATTTCACAAATAAACCACAAGCTGCTGGAGCCTGGACATCAAAGAGGTTATTTTTATCCCAAATCAATTTTGCCCCAGATCAAAAATGACAAGTTGAGGCCTCCTTACTATAAATATGATTCCATGTTTCACAATATTACACTCACAAACTACAGTGCAAGTCATCAGTTGGGTAGGTTTCAATGTGCTGCTGTCGCTCTCGCTCTGTTGAAGTCAGAAGCCAGTTATCTTGCTTCATCATATTGCAGTATTTTTGATATAGGTTAAAATAATAACGATGGTGAAACGTATCTTTATGTCCAAAATACAGCAATTTCTATCAAATGAACATCTTCTCTACTACTTCCACACTATGTTCAAGTCTTAATTAGTGCCCGTGTTAAAGCTCAGTGAATAAACTTTGGAGTAAGGCTGTCACGATCTTTTGAGTCATGATTATAGTGCGAGAAAATATTGTGAATTTAAGATTCTTTACAATTATCGTCCTAACGAAGGGACATACGTTTTTTGTATTTAAAAAGCTTTATTTAAAATGATGAAGAAGAGCTTTATTTATAGCCACAATCTAGTACAGGCTAGGTTTTATTTTATGGAATTTATGCAGCCCTGCATAACTTTGTGTCAGATGTTCTGATGAACAGACTAAAGAAACATGTAGCTAGTCTACAGCGCACGTGTGTGTGTGTGTGTGTGTGCACAATGAGTTCCGTTTCATTTTCTTTTCTGTTTATTACAGTGAAAATAGAGAGGTGCGTATTAGCTTTTTGTTTGCATCCCGGGCCAGTTGTGGAGGCTATTTCTGAACATTTGGACAACTTTATTGGGGATTATGCAGATTGTTACCATGATTTGGACATATACAGCAAAGGAGTATCAAGATGTCGTTTCATATTGGCGCCCTTTGTTGCAACTTTCTGAGGACAGGCTTTGCATGTAGGATGTCCAGCAGGGACAACAACGCTTTGGCCATCTTTTGAATACCTAAAGTGCGCCCACTTTGCTGACTTCAATCATTTCTTTGGGTGATGCAGCTCTGGGGGAGAGCGTCCTTCAGCCTCGCTCAGTTACTGGTGAGTTTACGTGCTGTTTGTGCTTGTACATCGGTGCGAGAAATTTCAGCGATAATCATGGCTTCTAAAATTCTTACGGTTAACCTACCGTGGAAATCGAAAAACCGGTTAATCTTGACATCCCTACTCTGGAGGTTCTTAGCTTTCAAATGAGGAATGGCAAATCCACATACCGTAAGATCGGTGCTTGTGTCTTGTCCTAATATGCAGCTTAAGACAACCAAAGTTCATTTGTAGTTGTAGTGCCTTTTTTAAGCATATCCTAATCCCATTTGAGAGGAATATGAACTGCTAAAGCTAATACAAGAATCACAAGCATATCAGATTATGTGTAAACTATGGCGATAAAAGGTTTTTTACAAGACCACAAGATGTTTTGTTATTTTTAACAATGCGGCTGAGGAAAACTACATGGCATTCTCTGAAAAGTGAAAAGTAGTGAAGGTTTGCCAGAAACGATTTGTTTCTTGTGATATTTCCTCGGACTGGCGCAATAGAGCGTTCTGAAAAGCTGCCAAATTGGCCGTGTGGTTATGAAGTAATTTGATATATCACCCAGACCAACGACTACTTCAAAAAAGCACATGGTTCTTACTCGTGTCTATCCTGAAGCACGTCCGATGAAACTTTCCCATGTAGAAGTCCAGGCCGATGATGGCGAACATGAGGATGGCAAAGAACAGCAGGAGTCCGATCTGCAGCAGAGGAACCATGGCCTTCATGATGGACTTCAACACCACCTGCAGGCCTGGAGAAGAAGCAAATGAATATTAGTCAATTGGCGGCTTCATCAGACGACATTATTTCAACCAAGAAAAACTAATGAGTGAGGTGTGAGGGCTAGTTAACAGAACTGCGGTGTTTTAGCATTTTAACATTTCTATTGGTGTATATCTTCAATGAAGGTACTTGATTCATATTCTGTACTCAGTAGTTGAAGTCTTCGAACGTTTCGCCTCTCATCCAAAAAGCTTCGTCAGCGACAAAGGTCCCACTCTGGACGCAGCTGAATATATAGACCAACGGGGAGGAGTTGGGGTTGGTGTATATTGGTGTATAATTGGTGTATAATCAAATATATTCCTTTTCCAGGCATACTTAGCGTTTTTTATGACACAATCTCGAGCTCCATGGAAACCCACAGGAAAAGGTGTGAGTATGATAGTAGAAAATTGTTGTCATAATTTAGTAAGCATTGTAGTTATGCTTGGTAAATCCTCTGATTTCAGTGTCAAAGTGGATGAGATGGAAAGGCGGAGAAGACTCAACATTTTGGCTTTAAACATTTTACGCGTGAGATATTTGTTCTGGTCAACTGTCTGCACAGGAAACTTTAATACATAGAAAAAAGTGAAGAAAAAAACATTGCATGTACTTAATGTTAGATATAGCACGTGTAATCAAAAGATTGCATCAGTTTAAAACAAAAAAAATGTGACAGTGGTTGTGCTTTTACTATTATTAGAATTATGAAAGGCATAAATCAAGTTAATAAAAAAAAAAAAAACAGAATGGTGATACTCACTGGGAATGCCAGAGACCAGCTTCAGCGGCCGCAGCACTCTGACTGCTCTCAGAGTCCTCAGGTCAAAGTCGGCTCCCACTGTCGCCAACATCCTGCCAAACAAGAGACATCAAACATCAGTTAATCGTCAAATTACTATTTTAATACAACAACTCTTCAAGCTTTCTTTCTGCCATGCTTCAATGCTTTACACCTACAAAATGATAACACAACCCTGAGCAAAGAGCAAAGATGGCAACGTGCATTTAGATGGGGAGCGAGGGGAGCACGCCCTTTCGCGATTTTGCTACATATAAGCCGTACTAGATCAATACAGCTTTCTTTAACCAACAAAATGTAAAATAGTGATCGAGATGAATATGAAATGAACACCAAATGCCGGAAATGAGCATAATAACACCCTCTAGGTCATGTATTTGTTTACTACAAAACAGTCTTAATTTGCATTTAAACATAGCCACTAACAAGATTTCCATATAGAGTAGCTGGCAAGAGCTGCAACACACTTATGACTGGTGCCAAAAGGTGAAGTCTGAATTATTGTGTGTAAGGCTGTCGTTTAACTCTAATCCTTACATTGTGTGCATTAGTCACATGGAAAACAGACAAATGTAATGCATATATTGATGGATTGATTTTCAAAAGTTCCAAATCAAGTAACAAGCCGTCAAAGCTAACCACGCCTCTCTTAAGGGCCTATCTCACCAGAGACAGTGTCACGGCGGTCTCCGCAACGTTTGCTGATTGACCTAGACCGGCTAGAGACTAATAGGAGATGTCGCCGCTAGTCACGGAGACATCTCTGATACATTCTCTAGCAATAAGGCGAGTCTCCAGGTGGTATCGGTGAAAACAAACAGGTTTAATTTCAGAGTCTCTGAGAGGTGTGGCAATATTGCAAACACTATTTGTTGTCTGCAACAAATGGTTGTGGACATAGTAACATGTATGTTATGGTGTCCAGTGAGACGTTTCAGTGACATCCCTGCAATGTCTCTGAGACCTGTTGGATACCAAGAAGATCTCAAAGAACACAACTGCTGGAAACCACGTAGACCTCTCAGGAACCACACGGAGACTTTTTCAAGTCTCCATGCAGTCTTCGCTGAAATCGAACATTGTCACTAAGACTACCTGAAGACTCACCTTATCTCCAAGGGGATGTCCGAGAGACATCTCCGTAACCAGCGGCAACTCGAGTCTCCAACTAGTCTCCAGGCAAGTGAGGTAGGGCCGTTACTGATTTTCCTATGATGTACACACAGCCCATTAATGATAAGCGCTTGTAAAGGGGCTCCGCTGGTTTGTTGTACAGACAGTGACAAGCAGCTGCTCGCTCCAAGTGTAAATTACAATCAATATAGTGTGTTCTCCTACAGTGGATGTGACAGAAACTTAAAATATATTTCTTTAAATATATCCAAACGAAGCAGGATTAAAATGCAAACCATCTTCTTCAGCGGAAGCCGAAGCGAATCGTCCTCTGTGCTTAGAGCGGCTTTCAGTGGGACCTGGTTTTGTGGGAGAACTTGTGTCCTGTGTTAAAAAATGCAACTCCAATTATTCAGTATTTTTTAACTCATCTCACAGCCTGCACCCCACTGCTCTCTTTCACAACGCACTAGACAAACTGTACTGTAAAGGCAGAGACCTGTGTAGTCAAATATCAATGAGGAAGTTTCGCCAGACAATCCGCCAAATGGTCACGCCGCCCGACGCCTGTACAAGTTTTTCTTTGTGACATGGGCACGCTAAAAGGGATTTGAATTTCAACAGGGTTTTAATAAGTGCAAAAGAATGATGTAACGTTATGTAAGACTCTCAGGCGGGATAAGGGAGTTCTCTGAAAACACTGAGAAATCCAAGTCCATGCACTTTATCAAGTCTGGCGTTTTATAGAACGTCACTGGTTCTCTTTACTTATCCGATTTCATCATAGAGACCAAACATTCAAAGACCAATATTGCTCAAGAGGGTCTGAATGCAGCCGATGGAGATTCACGTGGGTAGTGGAGCTCCACACCCCCACAGGAGAGGACGTCACCTCCACTATTGAATCTAAATAAGACGCTTTTAGTAAACTCCACTATCCTTACGGTTAAGATTAGGGTTACGTTTACAGTTAGTTTAAGCGAGCGTTGTCCTGTGGAGGTGACATAATGTCCTGTGGAAGGAGCTCCACTGATCACGTGCCCCTGAATCGGGTGCATCCAGACCCTTCTCATTATGCTACAGCGTCACCGATGTAAAAACTGAACTTGAAGACACACTTCTTTCTGTCTACCTCAAGTGCAGCTGTGGCCACATATCACCTCAGAGTAGAATGGAGTGAGTGAAAAAAATATGCCACTTGTGGAGCACTTTTGTTAGCTTCAGTTATGTGAAAACGCAATACAAATAAGGTTCATTCTACTGAACAGACGCCTATTAACTCATTATAATAAAATAAAATAATTAGAAGTGGAATCTCAGTTCAGCCCATTGTTTGGCAACTACAGCATAAAAAGTACCAGTTGTAAGTAAAGTTAGATTAGATTATAGAACTGTAGCGTTACAAATGTATACAGAATACAATCCAATGTATTGAGAGGAGTTTATATTAACAAAATAGATTCAGACTTTGCAATTTGGCAATTACAACTGTTCCGTTCGATAATCAGTCAATACGGTTAGTTATTCAATAATTGAGATGAAGCAGCACAGTGTCAGATTTGCTACAATTTTTGGCTCACTGAGAGTTGTGGGTTTGATTCCAGGATAACACAGGTCACCTTTGTGCAATGTTTCCACATTTGCATAATATTTCCTTTGGGTGCCATTTGTCATTAAACATGCATAATAGACACCGTTTGGAAGCCGGTTTGTATTCCCCATCTACCTGTCTAAATGCTCCCTGTGCTCTATTTCTATAAAAACGCCAGTCAAAGCCAAGTCTCACGGCTACACTTTGTAATCATTGGACATTTTGGGGCCAAATATCCGGTCCCCTGAAGCTCACGTACTTACTGTACATGTACAGGGGAAGATACATCTAACTGTGGGGTAGGCCTTTGTCGGAGTCTTAAAAGGTCATGTTGGGAATGATTATGGTTTACATTGGCTGCACTGTCCTCTGTTCCCCCTGGCCTCCTCTTCATCGAACTCCCCTCTGCATACCGACTATACTGTATTGAGTTCATCTGTATGCCGTAAAGTGGTGCAGGGGGCGGACTGTAGCACGCTCTCTTTGAATACTTATGAACCACTGGGAAAAGATCTAAAAATAGACTCAGTGATACAGTTAAAGATGTGATGCGTAAGAGAGATGAATGAAAGAATAATATCTCTATCAAGATGCGGCGTGATGCATATTATGTGTCACATTTTTATCTACTGCCGGTTGAATTTGGTCCTCTTTGCCATAGCGGTGGTGAGACATGCAAAGGCAGAGGTGATGATGTGGAGTAGGCCTTAATAGTCCATATCTCATATTGATCAATCTCACTGTTCAATTCGATGTTATTTTATAATAAAAAATAAATACATGTAGCTGATTCATGAACTCAGACAGACCTTTAACACAGAGATCAACATATTATTGTGAGACAGAGCTGACAATAAAGGTGCATTATCTAACTTTGTGTGCGAAAAACAAAAACAAAAAACAACTTGATATTTGTGCATAATTGCCCTTTTGTCGACCTAAAGGCTGACATGACGCCTTTACGTTCCATCACGGCGGACTCTACAACACTCCGGGATCAATTGTTTTGTAGGTTTTCTGGTGAGAGGGCGCTTCAGCAGTGAAAATCTACCAGAAACACTTAAAACAATTGATCCTGGAGCTTCATATAGGCCACTGTGATGGAAAATAAAGGTGAAATAAAGGCCTATGAGTCACGCACAAAGAAAAAGTTCATTTTTTTCACATAAAAATAGTGCACCTTTAAAGGAACAGGCCACCATTTTTCCATACTGAGATATGTTCTTACCTGAGCTTAGACGAGTTGATATGTACCGGTCTTTGTGCGTGCCCTCAGTCATACAAAACGACCAAAGCATATTTCTATGGCTCCAAACGGGGTGAAGTTAGTGACCAAGCTCTTCCACGGGCACAAAGACCAGACAGGTACGTTTCAACTTGTCTAAGCTCAGGTAAGAACATATCTCAGTATGGAAAAATGGTGGCCTGTTCCTTTAAGGTCCCAAGTAGGGCTGAACGATATGGACAAAATTTCTTATCTCGATATTCATCAATTTTTCAGAAAAAGAAAAACATAATAAAGAGTGCAGTTTTATTAAAGAAAATCTATATCATTTATATCTTGCTTTTTCTATTTTGCACGTCTGCACCACGTCTGAACCTGTTCTCAAACAATGGCAATAAAAAAAAAACTATTCTGATTCTGATTTAATGTTTTGAATGTTCATATCTCGATATCGATACAATAACGGTATATCTTTCAGCCCTAGTCCCAAGCCTAATAAAAGGTGAGGGTAATAATAATAATGCCTTACACTTGTAATGCACTGTACAAGCGCCTGTATTACCAAGTAAAGCACAACACTGTTGTCATTCATTCACTCCATACTCGGTGGTGGTAAGCTACTGTTGTAGCCACAGCTGCCCTGGGGTAGACTGACAGAAGCGAGGCTACCAATCTGTGCCATCGGCTCTTCCAACGACCACCAACCACTCGCTCACTACATTCGCTAGGTTTTCTGGTGTTCCCAAACGGTCTCCCATCCAAGACCGACTAGGCCCTGCCCTGCTTAGCTTCCAAGATCTGACGGGATCGGGCAGAGCAAAGGCGGTATGGCCACATACCGTATGGTATGGTTTAAAACTCCCTTAAATGCACCCGGGTGAGTGTTTCACTGCACTGACCATCAATCTTTGGCCCGCTACTTAGTCTACTCGTCGATATGCGGCCCTCGATGACAAACATTTGGACACCCCTGAAACACAAAGGATTTGCCTCCAAACTCCAAAACTATAGGAGCCGTTTCTGCCAAAGAAACCGCTGTAAACCTGACAATTTTAAAGCCCCATGGAGATTAGACTGACCATGGTAGAGATTAAATCTCAATGAATTGCCCAGCCCTATTATTAGCGTTCTTTTGCATGTTGTCCCTACGTCTGGATGGGTTCCTTCTTTTTTTTTTTTTTTTTTATATTTTATTTAGAACAGGTTCTGTTCATTACTTTTATGGACAGAATTTCTAGGCGCAGCCAGGGGCCGGAGGGTGTCCGGTTTGGGAACCTCAGAATCTCATCTCTGCTGTTTGCAGATGATGTTGTTCTGTTGGCTTCCTCAAATCAGGACCTCCAGCGCGCACTGGGGCGGTTTGCAGCCGAGTGTGAAGCGGCCGGGATGAGGATCAGCACCTCCAAATCTGAGGCCATGGTTCTCCACCGGAAAAAGGTGGCTTCCCCGCTTCAGGTCGGTGGGGTGTCCTTGCCTCAAGTGGAGGAGTTCAAGTATCTCGGGGTCGTGTTCACGAGTGAGGGACGGATGGAGCGTGAGATCGATAGACGGATCGGTGCGGCGTCAGCAGTGATGCGGTCGCTGTATCGGACCGTTGTGGTGAAGAGGGAGCTGAGCCAAGCGGCAAAACTCTCGATTTACCGATCGATCTACGTTCCCACCCTCACCTATGGTCATGAGATTTGGGTAATGACCGAAAGGACAAGATCGCGAATACAAGCGGCCGAAATGAGTTTCCTTCGCAGGGTGGCTGGGCGCACCCTCCGAGATCGGGTGAGGAGCTCAGTTACCCGGGAGGAGCTCGGACTCGAGCCGCTACTCCTCCACGTCGAAAGGAGCCAGCTGAGGTGGCTAGGGCATCTGTATCGGATGCCTCCTGGTCGCCTCCCTCGGGAGGTGTTCCAGGCATGTCCTATTGGGAGGAGGCCTCGTGGAAGGCCCAGGACACGCTGGTGGGACTATGTCTCCGTGCTGGCCTGGTGTCGCCTCGGGGTCCCCCCAGAACAGCTGGAAGAGGTGTGCGTGGATCGGGAAGTCTGGGCATCTCTGCTGAGACTGCTACCCCCGCGACCCGGCCCCGGATAAAGCGGAAGAAAATGGATGGATGGATGGATTTTATTTAGATTTTCAAATTAAACAGACACACAAACAAACAAACAAACAGGGCTCAGATGCAGCAATTGCTAGTTGTTTACAGTCGTATTTAGTACAGCAGTAGGAGGAAAGGTTGTCAATACAGGAACACAATTGGTTTACTGTATTTTAGCTTTTTCAAAGTGAGTTAAGAATGGGTTCCAAGAACGAAGAAACGTGTCCATTTGACTGGTGCGGAGTTTTTCCATTTGTATTATGGATAGCATATCAGTGACCCAGACCTGAAAGGAAGGAGGAGTGTGAGACTTCCATTCTCTCAGTATCAGTCTCTTGGCAACTATCAATCCCAGCTCCAATGGCTGTCGCATTATAGTTGGAATTGTCCTTGTTGTTTGTGAGCAGCCAAAAATAGCAAGTCCAGGCTCAGGCTGGAGGGGCCTCTGATATGCTTTGGAGTACCAGTCAAATATTCTAGACCAAAAGTTTGTCAATGAGGAGCAAGCCCAAAAAGCATGGGACAGTGTACCCTCTGATCTGTCACACACTGGGGAAACTGACGGATATATTCTATGTAATCTGACCTTGGAGTAATGTAAGCGATGGACAATCTTAAATTGAATTAATTGGTGCCTGCTGTTAATAGAGCAGGAATGAATATTAGACAAACAGGTGTTCCACATGGATTCAGACAGTTCCAGACCTAGTTCCTCTCTCCAAGTATCCCTAGTTTTCACAGTGTGCGCAATAATACAATCATTAAATAGACGTACAGTTCTTGAAATAAGACGCTTGGAGGAAGGAGGGCTCTTACAAATATCATAAATTTCATGTTCCATGGGTAAATTTTGAAAATCTGTAATTTTTGATTGGGTGTAATGTCTAACCTGCAAATACCGAAAGAAATGGGAATTAGAGAGATTATATTTTTCTTTCAGTTGGTTGAATGATGCAAATTTACCGTCAATGTACAGATTATTAACTGCGATCAAGCCCCTCTTCCTCCAGTCATGGTACGATAGGTCATGCCAGGGTGGCAGAAAACAATGGTTAAAACATATAGGTGTTTGTACCGATGTATTTGGGAGTTTTAGAAAGCTCCTAATCTGGTTTAAAATTCTTACTGACTGTTTTACCACAAAGCATAAATTCCTATAGGACCCTGGCTTTTCAAACTTGGAAAATAACATAGCTGGCAACGAAGAATTATTTACAGAATTGGCCTCCATCCTAAGCCATAACGGGGTTGTAGGTGTCTGATTATCCAGGGATCCCTGCTGCCAGAACATCAATGCCCTAACATTGGCAGCCCAGTAATAGTGTTTAAATACAGGCAGGTCCAACCCTCCCTCTAACCTAGACTTCTGCAAGTGCGCTTTTGAAATTCTGGCATTTTTACTATTCCAAATATAGGACAGGATAATTGAATCTAACTCTTTAAAAAAGGCCGCAGAGAGATAAATGGGGAGATTTTGACATAAGTACAAAAATTTGGGAAGGGAGATCATTTTAATTGAGTTTATGCGTCCAACCATTGATAGGGGAAGGATTTTCCAACATTCAATATTTTGTTTTAATTTTGAAAAAAATTCTGCAAAATTTAATTTGAATATTAGTTTTGGATCTTTTGGTATAGTCAAACCAAGGTATGTGAAATGATCATTAACTATTTTGAATGGAACACTTTGTAAAAAACCTGATGAATACGTACTGGAAAGAGGCACAAGCTCGCTCTTTGACCAGTTGATCGTGTACCCTGATATTTTACCAAAAGACTCGATCAACTCGAGAAGAGGGGGAACTGATTTTTCAGCATTATGTAAATACAGTATTACATCATCAGCATATAAACTGATAAGTGTTTCAACACCTCGAACCTGAAGCCCCTTCACGTGTGGATGCTCTCGTATTGTTAAAGCAAGAGGCTCCAGTGCAATAGCAAAAAGCGCCGGAGACAATGGACAGCCTTGCTGAACTGAGCGCTGCAAAGAAAATGGGGCTGACCGATCACCATTTGTCAGAACAGAACAGCATGGTTTTGCATACATCAGTTTCACCCAAGAGATAAAAGTTTCCCCAAATCCGAACCTACGCAGCGACTCAAACATATAAGGCCATTCGACCTGATCAAAAGCTTTGTGTGCATCAAGGGACAAAATAGAGGCCCCATCAATACCACTAAAATCAGAGTAAATAGCATTGAGCAGCCGCCTGACATTAGAAAAAGAGAGTCTGCCGGGAATAAACCCTGTCTGGTCAGGATGGATGATAGAAGCCAAATATTTGTTCAATCTAGTAGCCAAGATTTTAGCTATTACTTTGCGATCAAAGTTTTGAAGCGCAATTGGCCTAAAGCTTGCAGGATCAGTTTCCTCTCTGCCCTTTTTTAAAATCACAGAAATGTTTGCTTCATAAAGTGTGTTTGGCAATTTTTCATTATTTTTAGAATTATACATCATCCTGAGCATAAGTGGTGCAAGAATATCACAAAATCTCTTATAGAATTCTGCGCAGTAACCATCAGGTCCAGCAGCCTTGCCTGATGGAAATGACTTTATGGCATTGATGACTTCCTGCAGGGTGAAGTCTGCATCAAGATACTTTGTGGCATCACCACTCAATTTGGGCAATGATATAGAGTCGAAGAAATCATTCAGATTAGTTTGTGAAACATTGTTTTTGGAAGAGTAAAGCTCAGAATAGAACTCACTGAAACGATGGTTTATGTCAGCAGGATTGGTTAGAAGAATGCCTGTTTTAGACTTAATACCACGAATTGCTCTCGAAGCCTGGGCACTCTTAAGCTGTTGTGCCAACAGTTTACCAGGTTTATCTCCAAGCTCAAAATGTTTCTGCCTTAATTTCAGAAGTAAATTCTTAACTTGGCCACTCATAATACCATTGTATTCATATTTAAGCTTCAGTATCTCTTTATAATGATCTGGTGATTTCGAATTTTGGTATGTTCTTTCAAAAATAGGAAGAGTGTTGTTAATTTCAAGCAGTCGCATCTCTCTCTCTCTTTTAATGGCTGAGGTGTAGGATATTATATCACCACGTAAAACGACTTTTAATGTTTCCCATAGGGTCGAATCAGAAACTTCCCCATTATCATTTAATTCTATAAAATCTTTCAATTTAGAGGTTATATTCCTAACAAAGTTGTCATCACTTAGAAGGTTTGGGTTAAAACGCCAGGAATACGTCTGCTTTGGGAGGGAAATATTTAATGATATTGCCAAGGGGCTGTGGTCAGAAATCAAAATATTATGATATTTGGAATTGGTGATCTGAGAAATAAGGTTAGAGCTGATCAAAAAATAATCAATCCTACTGTAGGATTTGTGAACATTTGAGTAGAACGAATACTCTTTACTTGTAGGATGCTGTATCCTCCAAATATCTACTAGATTCCTAGCTTTCAAAAGGTTGTTTAGAAGCTTTACAGATGCAATTTCAGGTGCTGGTCGTGTAGATAATCTATCTAAGAAAGGATCCAGATAGCAGCTAAAATCCCCGGCTATTATTATGTTTGAGTCACTATCGTCTGGAAGCAGATCAAAAACCTTTCTAAAAAAATTGGGCTCGTCCGTGTTCGGACCATATATATTAAGCAGGGTTAATGAAAACGAGTTTATAGTACCAGAGACCAATACATATCTACCAAGAGGGTCATTGTTAACAGAAGTTACCTTAAATGGGATATTTTTTCGAAACAATATTGCCACACCACGGGCGTGCGACGTAAATGGCGATTGATATATCTGAGACACCCAATTACACTTCAACCTATGTTGCATAGATGTTTTGATATGGGTCTCCTGCAAAAAAAGAATATCCGCAGAAAGAGATTTTAGGTGTTTAAAAACTTTTCCCCTCTTGACTGCACTACCAAGCCCCTTCACGTTCCATGAAATCAGTTGTATATCTCTACCTCCTACCTGAATTTTACCTTGTACTTGAGTCATTTAGAAAAAATGAGAAAAAATACAAATACCGTTGTAATATCAAAAACAAGCGAGTAAAACATTTGCATCTGAGCCGAACAGCAACAACAACAACAACAACAACAACACAGTCCCATAACCGCCCCCCCTCCCTCCCCTCCGCGTCCCCCGAACCTGACGCGTATCTTCCCCTCTTAGCCAAAACAGGAGCTGCTGGACAAATAGTAGGCTCGACCTACGCAGCGCCCTCCACCACAACGTAATTATTATTATTTATTATTTTTATTTATTTTTTGAAAATTGAAAGCTATGTAACACCTTGAAAACAAAGTAAAATACGCCTTTAAAAGGAAATTGTCCTGCGCCCTGATGTATTAATAATTGTCATGTGTCTGCACTGTCACTTGCTGACAAGCAGTTCGAAGAATGGCCAACAGTGTGGCGCATTTCACGCACAAACACGCTCACCTTGAATAAAACGTAAACATTATCGTCACATCCTTTGACCATCTGCCAAAGCGCTACGTTTCTTCAGTAAACGAGCCGCTTCAGCTGCCGCTGGATCGTTGAAAACCTCCGGAGTGTCTTCCTCTTCACGCCAGAAAACATGAAGCCTGGCCGGGTAGCGCAGGTGATGTTTAACTCCTCCATCTCTCAGGGCTTTCATCACGTCTCGGAAGGCACGGCGCTGGCCCATCACTTCGTTAGTATAATCCGGGAAGATCAGAACTTTGCTTCCTTTGTACAACATCGACTGCGTCCTGCCGAGGCGTAGAATCAGCTCCTTCACCTGAAAATGGTGAATGCGGGCCATGATGGTGCGCGGCTTGCCACCCGCCGCTGGTTTGGGCTGAAGAGAGCGATGCGCGCGGTTAACTTTGACTGGATGTGGGAAGTGCTGTTTACCCAGCAGTTCAGGAATGAGTTTGGAAACAAAGTCAGTTGGTTTTCCATCTTCTGAATCTTCTTTTATACCAACAATCTTGATGTTGTGTCTGCGGGACCGGGCTTCTAAATCCAGTAGTTTGGTTTGAAGCTGGCTGGCGTACCTTGTTAAATCTTCACACTTGGTTTCAAGCATTTCCACACGTACTTCAAGTCCGCTGGTCGTTTGCTCTTGACTGACCATACGGCTTTGCAGGTCAGTTTGCACGGAGAGTACAGACTGAAACTTGATGTCAAAGGCATCAAAGCGTTCATCGAGTCTCCCCAGAATCGTCTCTGACATCGCCTTACACATTTCCTTACACATGTCGTATATGTGGGTTTTGTCATCTGAGGCGGTAGCCGGAGGTTTAGCAGAGGGATCGTTGGAGCGGCTATCGCTAGTACTAGCCCCGCTAGCATTAGCACTGCTGATGTATCCATCGATAGTCTTGGGCTTCCCAGGAGGGTTTCTTTGCCGCGACATTTCCAAATTAGCGAAGTTCAACGGATGAGATAGGCGAACGAGCAAAAAAAAGAAGCTCTTGGACAGTTTTATTGAGGTGTTAGGTAATATTGCATAAATTGCGGTGGAGAGCACAAGCTAAGCACGTCTACATCCCACACATGCGCACTAGCGCCCCCTGGATGGGTTCCTTCTAAGTGCTTGTTTCCCCATCAAAACAAAACATGCGAAACACTCCTTCCATGACCTTGGCTCAAGATCTGGATATGGGACACACCAGTCGCCCACTGTGCCACTGATTAAAGCCTGTCAAATCACTATTGTTCACTTTCTAGACATTTTCTGATGGACTATACACATATTTAGTACATTGAATTATATCCTCCTACATAAGGAAATTACGCAGATTGTCCAGAAGAAATGGACGGCAGTGGAAGCTATAGCAGCTAGCATGCAGCTGCATTTGTTTGTAGATGAAAGAGCAGCTCTTCTCCTCGTTTGTCTTGTCACACGGCGGCATTGAACATGACATTTGTGGGTTCTCTCAAAGATGCCATCTGTGTCTATAGGTTGTTTATTATATTATGTGTAGGTTAATGAACAATACAATACATTATGGTTCGTGGTGCTATAACTTGCCATAGTCACATCTTCTGGTTTGCCATGACAAGCATAATTCCAGTGTAGATATAGGTCTTAGGCAGTGCATTACAGCAAGACTGATTATATTATCATGAAAACACTATGAGACAATAATTTAATTACAATGGACAAGTGCCCAATTCACGTTCAGGCTATAAGTGAATTCCAGAGAGTGCAAACCAAGCACCTTTTCATATACAGTATTATTTGACAGAGACTATGACGCACAGTGGAGCAACTTCTAATACTCAAATACAGGCTACTTTAGTAAATAATAATCCGTAGTAGTAGTGGCCATAAGCTGCATAAAAAAAAATAAAAATCATGAATCTGCGTTATATGAGGCTTTATTTGTTGTAGCATTTGCACTGCTTCTGTCTTCTCTCTGTTCAGTAAACAAGACTTTGACAAGTCTGTGCTACAGTATGAGCAGTGGTGCCAAATGCGAACTGTTGAGCGTCTGTAAACAAAGTCACATGACCGGGACGTCTCTGCCAGGAACACGGAGAGAGTGAGTAACGCCAGTGGGAGGCTGAGAGCTGCTTCTGCTGCTACACAATGGCAACGTGCATCTACAAGACTGTAAAAGGCACACAAAGATTAGCATGGTCTCAATCTGTCTTGATTCTGATCTTTAAATGGGATCAAGTACATGAAATTGCTTGAATTAAGAGACTTTATTATTACTATCATTTATTTTGAGTAGGCTTGGACACGTCTTGAAATAAGACCACAAATGGAAGCCTTACTTAGATTTGTATTGGCTTGGCCTTCTGATATATCATTATGTATTGCCACTTTTTGTAATGAGTTTAATATAGCATTATATTATCTTGAACTGGTAAAAGTTGATATTCACAAACTACACGCAGAAAGGTGATCAAAACACCACAACATCGCCAAGGGAGTCTGTCCGGCTCCTGTCCAGCCACAGGTATCAGGTATGAAGCTGAAGATTGTAGAAAACGCCCCTCATCAGCGCAAAGGTCCAGTCTACAGTCTGTGTTTATAGACCCAAGATAGGGCTCTAAGTCTTTTAATGTTAAGGTATACTTTATTTTCCCCGTCGGGAAATATGTGCTCTGCTTTTGACCCATCCTTCAATTCTGCTTGGGCAACCTGTAGGAGCAGTCGGGAGGCCAGAGTATAGACAGGCACCAGGGGCCCCCTCTCCAGATGTGGAGCCAGGCTAATGGTCAGAACCACCTGGCTACAGGATTGACCTACTGAACATGTTTATAGTGGCAGTGGAAACTGGAACACTTGGACAGATATGTGGACAACATGTAAACTCCACGCAGAAAACCCCTGTCCGGCCCGAAGATCGAACCCGGGACCTTCCGGCTGTGAAGCACGAGCGCTTTTATCCGATTTAAGATGGACATTTCTCCCAGTACAGAGTCAGATCTTCACCAGAGCTGAAACTGGAGGCAGAGACAAAGACAGAGCGTGCAGTTGCCATGGAAACACTTGGCGTGGGAAAGTCGTCCTTCTGTCTAAGACCAGAGATGTGCTCGTGTGAAAAACAAGAGGGCTTCCCCAAGGTTTACACTCGCTGATACTTGAGAAACAGCAAAAACATTTATCGCAGGAATGTTTTCGTGTCATATCTAAACCTTTATCTAAACAAGCTAAAAAATGGTGCTGGTGAAAGGCTAAATGCAGGGACGGGTTAACAAGAAAGGTTATAAGTGGAAATGATCAAAAGGCTGCACAAAATGTACCGTCTCACTGTAAAACCTGCTAACCCTGATTCAGACTTCTAAAAACATGTTCAGCCTTCTCCCAAATGATAATGCTCTAGAATAAGTTTTAAAATGTATAGTGAAGGAAGGACTGATTTTGGAATGCAAACGGATGATTTAATTGAAAGAGATCGAGTCCCATAAACGAATTTTAAGCACTGATTCAAAATGTGTTCTGCATCTGTAGCGTGATGAATCCACTTTAACCCTGTTGCGATGCTATTTTCCTGCAAAACCGCAGCTAGTTTTTGTTCGGTCTCATTTATGCATGTTGGCGTAATCCTGTGCAGCCAGTCTCTGGGCCAAGAGGTACAAAACACTTTTGCAGCTGATGTCATTTTCTAAGCCAAGAAAACCTTTACTGAACCTGTTCTGGTCATTTCAGTTCTCAAAATTCCTCCACAACAAAGCATGTGCTGCTTATTCTCTGCTTCACTCGCAGGGCAAGTTGTTCAAAGTGCTTTATACAGTGATATATAGAAAGTTGCACAAAATGACACTTCAATAGCAACAATGTATATAAAAAAAAATAAAAAAATAAGAGCATAGTTAGGAAAAAAATAAGAAAATAATGTCAGAAATGTACTTTGGCCTCTGTACCATCAGGAAGAAGAGGAAGTCCATGCATTATGAGAACTAACATTTTCATTTGGTGGCCTCCTCTTTCATTGTTTGCAATCCAAAAATCAGGTATAGAGTCTTTAAAGGCACTGACAATCACAGCTAATCTTTTCAGTAAAACCTTAAAACACATCCTCTCCCATTGAGTTTTCCTGTAGAGAGATGTTACTACCGCTACCATGTGCACAGCTCTCCCCTGGGATAGAAGGCTACAAACAAAAGGCTGAGCTAAATATACTTCGGCTCCGCGCTCACCGTCTAGTATTAAGACAAAGGAAATATTACAGGAATAAAAAGGTGCTGAGCTGTCATCTCCTGCATTTTAGCTCCAGCCTAAAGGGCCCACTGTTCTGCTGATATGTGGATACGCGTGTCTTATAATAGCCTTAAGTGCACTGGTATTTAAGGGCACTTTTATCAAATTGCAAAATCGTAATTGCTTCGATTTTCGGTGATTATATAAGGCCACTCTGAGGGGGCATGGTATTTTCATGGTACTTTCTTTTCTTTCAACAATGATAAACTTCCCGCAATGTAAATCTAAGTGGTTTAGTTCTAGTCATAACAAGAGACAAATTACACAAGGCCACAGAAAATTCAAGAAATGCATAATGCATAAAAGCTACAATGTTAAAGTACAAAAAAATGACTTTGACATGAATAATGTGGGATATATGATATGAACATGAGGGTTTTGTATTTTGAATATTGGTAAATACTGTAGATAAAATAAAGATATCTGTAGAGAGTTGGATATGAACGATGAGAAATTGTCTGGAACTCACTTGATGGAATTTTTGAATGGAGTGAACGGGAAAAAAAAATGTCCCTTGTAAAGTGCTTTGAGACAATGTTGCTAAAAGGTTTTTGTGTTTTCTGTGAAAATGTTTGTCCCAAACTGCAGCTTCATAGTTTTGTTGCCAGGTCAGGGGTGGGTCAATATAGGTTCTGTGAACTTCAACCTACTCCCTTTCACTCCTTTATCTGCTGTAAACATTTGTTGTCATTTTTATGCCACTCAACTAAACTAATTTGAGTAATTTTAACTTAAACTAAACAAAAATATTATTAAGAACTGTGTTTGCATATTATTCTGATTAAGCTTTGTATTACGAATCTCAAGGCTATTCGAGTGAACCCATTTATGGTCAAAAACACAGTAGAGCAGGGCAGAAGTGGAACATAATGATGTGTCAGAACCACTAACCACTTGTCAGACTGGAATTCAGGACGACATTAAGCTATTTCCCCCCACATTCTCTCACCTCTGGTCGCTGACCCAGATTGGGAACCGCTGATTTAAAACTAAGTGAAATCTGCAAGTTATTTCTATCTTACCACTGAGAATAAGCCTGACAGTAATTTGTTTTAGACCAAGCACTTTCAGAGAACCATAGTTACTGAAAGTAACTGCGGCAATGAGAACTGTGTGGACTCAACTCCCATTTGAGTCAAAGTGTTTTTCTCTCTCTTCTATTCGCCAAACCACTATCCTGATACTCGGCTCGAGACAACAGGAACATAGTTTGCGTGGCCGATGCAGCTTCTTGTCTACGCAGAGAAAACATGAGGCAAGCAGACAGTAGACAGACAGTCAGACTGTCACGGGTGGAGGTGGAAATAGACCCAAATGCAAAACTCTTTGGTAACATACATTTAATGGCAGAACTTCAAGGAACAAAAAGGTAAACATTTTTGTTGTTACCTTTTTGGTAAAAAGGTTAAGAGCTTTTTACCAAAGGTCACGCACCTATAATTGCGTTAGGAGAGATTGATTTGACCCCCCCCCCCCAATATCAATATGATAATATTGTTTATATAAAATGTCATGTTAAATGATGTCAAACAGTTGATCGATAATCAGTTGATAAAGCGACCAATTAATCAATAACATGCAACTTTAACTACAATGTAATCCTGTTTCAGTCCCGGTTTGGTTCAGCTGTAACAATCACTGCAAACACACAAATTAAATTCCGCTTTGTGCGGAAAATAAACAAGTTTTTTCTGGAAAAACAATGTCCCTTTGGATCCAAAAGGAGGCAGACCCCTGCCCGGAACACAAGTGCCTAGTAGAGGGTTGAGTCTACCCCGTTGTAAAACATGACACATTTCGCATGATCTGATCTCGGCCTGCCTTGTGTAGCCCATATCACATAACCAACACTATAGAGTAAATCTGAAAAGCATAAATCAAATCCTCCAGTTTACACAACGCTGTGACCACCACATCAATACTAGTATCTCTCGCTCTCTCTGCCTTGTTTGTTTCTAATGAGATCTGTATTGTTTCTATGGCGACACGTCCTGCGAGCCTCCCTCTCCCGTGCAGCTTCCCTCCCTCCGTCTCCCTCCGTGTGTTAGCAGAAGTCTCCTGTCTCAGGGCTTGCACCAGCGTCACAGGGTTACTATATCTCTCCCATAGGTTTATAAGTCCACAGAGGGAGACGCTGAAGCGGAGGAGCAACAGTAAACAGTTATAAAAGCTTGTTGTGAAATCACTTTTTGATAATAATAATAAAAATACATTTTATTTATATTGCACTTTACATTTCAAAGAAACCTCAAAGTGCTACAACAGGTGAATAAAATCAGATAAAAACATGATGGAAGAGTTTGTCCTGCTGCCAATCGATCCTTAGTTGCTGACGAAGCATCTCATAATCTAAGACAATCTAAGACAAATTTAGCTATGGTATGTGCAACTGAGAGCTTACACAAATACATTATACTGCATTTTCTGGACGATACGTTGCATCAGCCAAAAAATGCATAATGAAGGAAAAAAAACATAAGTCGCTCCAGAGTATAAGTCGCACCAGCCATCCTGATGCACCATTCACAAGCCTCTCCCGGCAGCACGTTGTTCAAGCACCATTTGTGAACTAATTCCTCTAGCTGCAGCCATCTAGCTTTTAGCCCGCAATTAGCTTTTTTTGTTTTAACCCATTACTCCAAAACTATAAAAGCTGAATATATTTCTCCTACATAAAGACACAGAGACACGGAGCGCAGCAAAGTGTTTCAACAGCCCATAAATACATAAATATCGGAGAATGCTAACCATTATCCTGACATTAGCCTCATGGTACATGCAAAACGTTAGCTTCGAGTGTCGGTTTTTCACTTCTGGAAAATTAGCTTAACTTTTCAATACCAGAATGACACAAGACATTCACATGAACCTGATTTTTACTTGTGTGTATATGTTTTGAGTCCGGATTGCAAGCTTTTTGAAACACTACACTTGGACGTTTTTTATTTATTCACTGTCAACACTTGGCGGCGTGTGACTACTGTGACTAAAGGAAACATGGCTGCCAATATGTGGCACTGGTCTCAGTAATCACCGCCACCCATCCCTCAGTCACTCATAATAACAATAATAATAATGCATTAGTCCTAAATAGTGCTTTTCCAGATGCATTCTAAGTGGTACTGTTATCAGTGGGTTAACCTCTTAACTCCCACATGAACCCAGCACATTTTCTCCCGTTTGGCTTTACCCAAATCAAAAAAAGGAAAAAAGTGGCAAAAGAGCGACAAAAAACATGACCAAAATGCAGCAAAAAATACCCAAATTTTAGACAAAAAAAAAAGCCACAAAAAAAAAACCCGGCAAAAGAGCGACAAAAACACAACTAAAGAGTGATGAAAAAGCCTCAAAAAATGAACAAGAAAGCCACAAAAGACCGACAAAAATGCCATGATGATCAAAATATGACAACAACAAAAACCGAGGCAAAATTTACCATCAGTTTTGTAGGTCTGTAGCTCTTAAATAAGGAGTCTATAGGCTTGTCTATAGGCTTTAAGCTCTAGTCAAGCTTTTAGATTTGGGTAAAGCTGAACTGGAGAATATGTGCTCGGTCAAGGTGGGGGGTAAGAGGTTAAGTTAACGCTGGGTTTCTCTGAGGATTTGTGAGGCGTTCATGTGAAATCACGGAAGAGACACAGACACATTACATCTGAATATCAAGAAATCTATCACTAAACTCATGACGGATATAATATACGGCGAGTCCGAACCAAGCTGCACATAAGGAGTATGCTCACATTTGTTAACACTGAAATGCAACACTCGTATTATTATGTGAAGGAGAAATAATCCTTTTCCTCTTTGTGGTCAATAAGTGCATTCTTGTATTTGATTAAAATGGGATAAAAGGTGTATGGTTAGTTTGCAGAAAGAAGACGTGTCATTCTTTGTCATAGATGCAGTCCCAGCTGGATACGTTCATGGATTTTGCCACAAAAAAAGGGTCATAAAATAGGATCATGTGTGAAAAGTCGGGATTGATTTTTCAGGGAATTGGATTTGCAATTTCCTGGTCAAGACGCTGCAGATTTCCAGGAAAATGACTTGGCGCCTGCGGAGCCTGTGAAAATCAGTGAGACAAATTCTCCCTCTTTAAAAAGATGGCGTTTCGTGCAGCTGATCGTCTAGCGGTTAAGGCAGCTGCACATGGACAAACAACGAACAAAAACACATTACAAAAAGGGCTTCCTACTGATTATCATTCGGAGACAAAGTTAATAGTATAGGTAATATTGGAACATCAGCAGTACCTCGAAGCCATTATTAAACTTTGGAAAGCTTAGGCAGAGGGATTCACATTCAAATTGGTACTTTTACAAATAAATGTACATTTATTGCATTTTAGCTAATCTTCTCTAACGGTTCATTATGTAACTTGTTATGGAAAAAAAAAAGTTTTAAAGTAATAAGACCCTATATGGACACGACATGCGGCTGTGATATTCAATTAAAGCTGAACCTGAGGTTTTTGCTTACAAACAGCAAAAGCCCAATTCTCCACGAAGGCCATAGCGCTCTTGTTTACAAGGAGGATCAAGTCTAGCACCAACCTTCAACCACGGATTTTGATTATTCAGCTTTGCCTGATTATAATAATATTATAACAACACCAAGGACGTTCAGAAACATTCAGAGGTTTAAAAAAAGCAGCAAAAGTGGGCCAAGTTTAACCAAGATACAGTGTAATACACTTTCGTCAGCGGGCTCACATGGTTAAATACTGTAGTTGGAAAAGTTTGTGTGTGGTGCCATTTCTGAATCACAACACCAGTGCCGAGGGGTTTGTCTTTCCTCGTGCTATTTTAGTTCATGTCAGCTCCAGAGTGTCAGAGAGGTGAAAATGAGATCGTCACATCTCGCGATTGAGACTGAACTCTCCAGGGACCTGCACCGTGATAATAATTAAAAGGAGTGTAAAAGGAGTGAGGAGTGTAATGATGTGAAAGACGTTTGTCTGAACCAATGAGATTAGATCGATTCAATGCTCTATTGTTTTACAGGTTATAGATAACAGGAGACACGTAGAGTATTTGGATCAGGGTGTTTCATTGCTTCGTCCAATCCTGATGGCAAGCTAACCAATGATTTACTTTACTTCTCTCATTTTGTCAACCTGCTAACCCTGTAGTTTAGATCTTTACAAACATGTTTAAAAATACTTGTGATTCCTCATTAGTTTGTTTGTCTCTTTATAAACCCTAATTTAACTAATTATGCAACATTGACTTTTAAGAGCTTTTTAACATATTAAAATGTTCTTCTCTCAACTAAAAACATTTACCTAAGTATTTTGGACTAATCTCTGGATCTTCTTAGCCAGTGTTCCTCCTGAGGCCCTACGTCTCCAGGAAATGCTTTCTCACCTCTCAATTTCTGGCTAAGCTTAATCCTCTTCCGCGAAGTGAAAGTGCTAGCTCACTTGGAGAATCATGAAGTGAATTTACTGGATATTTTGTTTCAGATGTTCTAGATCAATACTGCATTTTCTAACCAACAAAGTGTAAGACAGCGATAAAGATGCAATTGAGATTATTACGAAATACCTACAACAATTATATTGCTTGCTCTTTAAGGAGAGCCCTGGTCCAAAAGTTTAATAGTTTAACATTATAGTTAATGATACAGTTAGTATAGTTTAACAGTATTTCTGTCTTTCTTATGCTCTTGAATGTGCTTAAGGGTCCTATATCATGCAAAATCGACTTTTTGGAGCTTTTAACAATGTTGTTATGATATTTCCTCATCAAAAACACCCCCAGAGTGGTTTTTGGCTTCATTCACGCAGTTCTCAGCGATCCTTCTGAATCCTTCTCTCTGAGCAGCCGTCTCCTGGAAAACGACTGAGTTGTTCGCTTGTGACATCAGAACGGAACGGAAGTGCTCGACATTTGTAATGTAATGCCTTACAGCCTAATTTTAATTTGTAAAACAGCTTTTTCATTATTTCTGTTTTCTCTGCCCCTGCAGGGAAAACAAACGCACCCCCTGAGTGTCTGAACAGATGTCATGTTTGCACCGAAAGTTGTGAAGATGGAGCTCTTTCTAACCTACTCTGGACACCGCCTGTTTTTTATTTTCTTACCTAACGATAATGTCACGGAGAAAAGCGCATTTGGCTACTAAGGACAGGACTTTATTCAACCTTCCTAAAGAAGAGTGCACTCGCCAGAAGTTGGATTTTCTCTCCGGCATTCAGCGACTATCAGCCAAAATAGTGTTTGTCTATGACCGTCTCTGATGGATGCTTGGTGAACCTGGGCCAGAACCAAAGTGGATTAACATTTTATAACCAACGCGAGTCCCATAATGTAAGCACCCGATGGACCAGAGCGGTGAGTCAGTCATAACTCATGTTAGCCATTTATGAAGCTGTGTTGCACATGTCAACTCCTAACAGCATCATGAAGTAACTTAACTTTTTGCTGTGATATATATATTTCTACTTCTGCTAAAGTTGTATGAGCGAAAAGAGGGGGCAGAGTTAAGTGACTCGAAGTGTCTCATCTTCTGGGTTGGAAAAATACCTCCAGAAAATACATATATTTATCACAAAAATTAGCGCTCCATAGTGGTAGAGGTACAATATATCATATAATGCCTATACTTTACTTTGGAATGGCTTAAAATAGCATGATACAGGTCCTTTAAAGCGCAGATATGTGTGGGTGGTTTGTTGGTCTAGTGTAGGGGCAGGCAACAACCGGCCCTCCAGTATGGTACCTCTGGCCCTCAAGGTGATTTAGAGGAATATTTTTACACCAATCAGAGATCAAATACCTGTTAAAGTACTCTACATACGTGGAACAATTCAGTAAATTATTTTAAGTTTCTTTACAGAACAACTATTTAGACCATATATGATGTACAACACTGGCATTTTGTGGGAAGTGGTGCTTTACTTCGGCCTACAATTCGGCCCCTGTTTTTTAGACGATGAAGCACAAGCACACTTGCCTTCCCCTGGCCTAAGGCAAGGCACGTGGTAAGTATTAATCATAGTTTTTCACTAGTGATGAGGCAATTTCATAAATGTCAGGCAACTACGTCTGAGACACAGCCCAATGATTAATACTGACACTCAGCCTACAATAGAAACTTTAGGACGAGTTGAGAGTATAGCTGTAAGATGGGAGGTAACAGTAACAAGGTAAACCTCTCTCAACTGGATCGGTATCAATGTCATCCGTTACCGATTAAGCCTCTTGACGTGAGATGCAAAACCAAATGAACTAAAACAACCCAGTGCCGTTGACGTCTTAAGAACTAAAACATTAGTAACGGGAGTGTGAAAGACCTGACTTGCTCACGGCACATTGGTAAAGTATGACACAGCTACAGTTTTGCAAATTCTACTTCTTCGTCTTTCATATCTTTTTGCTCATGTCCAGGTGAAATAATGCATCACCGTTTAGTTTAATTATATATGTTAGCAAATTCTTAATTATAACAGTGTTATCTATGTCCTATTAAAATGTGCTTAGAAAAATGCCATTTTCCAAAATCATTCAGCCCCAAATCAATAGCAACACATCCTGTACTGCCACTATTTACTGTCAGATGTATCCTATTGTCCTATGTTTTATAGGTTTAATTTTAGCCCGCGCATTTATATAAAGGGGAATATGAATTTCCTTTGTCATCCGACAGCCATTACAGTATAGAGACTTACTGTAGGCCATCAGTCAAGCATGGCGTACTATTCGGAGCATCTCAGCGCTATAAAATGTGACTCAGCCTCCCTGTGATGGACACTAAGTGCAAATCGATGCTTTGAACTGGGAGCCAGAGCCTGTATTCATGTAATGGACATCAGCTTAACATAATGGCATCGCGGCGCTCAATAAACTATCCTCATCTGGCATTCGAACACGGGGGTAATATGACCGAATGGGGCCGAATAACCAGTTCTAGAAACAGTCTATTTGTCTCTCAGAGTTGGGCGTGGCTGTTTGTGCAGGAAACGCAAATGGCTTCGTGGAGTCAAATACTGTCAGGTGCTGCTATTGTTCAATGTAGCTTGTCGTCAGATTGTTTCCTCCCATGGAAAAACAAGCGTGCGGCAGAAGGGATTGTTAGTAAGGGCAAGGGAAAAAGAGAGTACCAGCCTAATAATGTCTTAAAGCCACATTGCGTAACATTTCACCCAGTACATGGAACAAAATACAAGAATTTTGGATGTACACTGTACCCAAAATGAAGTCGCCATTGTGTTACAATAAGCTTCTGCAATGTGTTGCGTTCAATTTTTGCAAAGATCTCGTATTGACGATAGGAGAGTGTGACCACTGTGTAAAGCCTAGCAAAAATGGGAAATAGGAACGCGAGCGTCAACGGGACTTCCGAGTGGATCCTCAGGAGGCGCTGCTCTTCGTGGCCCGATATTTTCCAAAGCGTGAGTGCCGGTGTTTTGTCCAAATACATAAATAGCTCAAGATTACATGGCAGGCAGTGAGTTACTGGTGGACAGTCACAGGCATCACGCATCAGGAGCAAATTATTCACAGGAGGAACCTTCTGTGCTCCTCGCGGTGTTTTGGTCTTGAAGCTAATGAATAACACTAAATTTAAATTAAAATGGCACCAAGAATTTGAACGAGCCGCTTTAGTATAAATACTTTTTAGTTGTATTGTTGATTTTTGAGGTGTTGTTTTATGATTTTAGCTTTTAGCTCTGAGATAAAAAAATAAAAAAAAGTCCTCCTCAATGGTAAATGGTCACATAAATGGCCACATTTATATAGCGCATTTCAACCTGCTTTAGGCACTCAAAGCGCTTTACATCAAGGAACCCAGTCACCCGTTCACACTCTCATTCATACACCAGTGTACGCAGACACTGGAGGCGAGGTGGGTTAGGTGTCTTGCCCAAGGACACAATGACGGTGTGCACTTGCGGGATTCGAACCACCGACCTTCCAGACACAAGACGACCCACTCTACTCTCTGCGCGACCGTCACCCAATGAACACAGGCATTTCCTGCAGTCAAGAATTTGCATCCAACGTAATGTTTTTAACACGCAGCCAGTGACTTCCCATCAGTATCTCTGTGTCTGTGACGTTTTCTTGAACCATTGGTTGATTTGTGCAGGACGTCGCTAATCCTTATTGGGAAGTAGAGGGAGAGAGAGAGAGAGAGGAAGGACCGCAACCTCTAGCGATCGCACTCAGGAGTCATGTGTCACTCGTGCATAGCGCCTATTATGTCTCACGCTCCCTGAACCACTCTTTCCCAATGTAAGCCCGATGAATCCTGGCATTGCCATCTTGGAAAACAGTATGCCTGTGCCATCAGGAACAAGAAGACATCCATCCACCCATCCATCTGTGTGACTGAATTGAATTGAATCGTATTATAATCGTATAATCCAGTGCATGAAGTCAAACTCAAAGCCCTGACCAGCTGCTCTGCTCCTCGAGGTGAAGATGGAGGGAGGGGAGAGACACCTTCCCAGTACTCATCGATCGGAGCCTCAGACACATCCGTCTAAACTGAAAAAAAAAAAAGCACTTCAGCCACTGCGCACCGTCTGACTGCCTGCCCCTGTCCGGCTACATGGGAGCTTCTGTGATACAGTGTTGGAGGAGCATAGGGCTCGGGATTTGGCAGCAAACAGATCAAGATTTTATTCTTTCCAATTGATTGATCTCAACTTTAGACACATAAAACATGCCTTTACTGATATGGTTATGGTTGGTTAACATTTTATAATAAACGTCAAGCCTGAACAACACAGGAATGGAAGTCCAAACTCATAACAAACAATGTTCTTCAATTTCAGTGCAAGTTTTAACAGCTTAAGTTCCACACAAATCCCACATGCAATAATAGTCCGAATAATGTCAGTTTACAGTCATCAAATCAAATAGAGAAACTATAATTATTTAAGCTTTTGTGGTATAGTCACTCAAAGACGGTGAGTGTGCTCTGGTGGGATTATGGGCGAGTGTCCTGAGATGGCCTGCGCTCTCTCTTTCCCGCTCTGTGTGTCTCTCTCTTTGATGGATTGAGGGTGGACACTGTTTTAAAGCAACACTCATATTTCACAACTAAACAATCGATGCCTTGAAGAAGAAAAAAAAGGTGCTTTAAACAAATAGAACAGAAAATAAAGTTCATGACTGCTCAATGGACCACTGCCAGTCGGAAAATTGGCTCGAGAAACTTGCGGTTTACGTCAAAATGGTAAAAGATTGGAACTTTCTCCTGCTGCAAATCTTGACTGTCATTTGCCGAAAGGTTGTAAACGGTTGAAAATTACAGGGCGGTTTTACTATTTTTACAGGCCAAGGTCAATTAGCCAAATGACAAGCTCTTAAACTTAATACAGTGTTTATTAAGCAGTAAATTGAGCTTTAACGGCAGAACTGACTGAAAATCTTGGCATAGAGTGCAAGTGTTAAGTTATAATACATTATGGAGAGTGTAAAGAGGAGTAACTTCACAGTAGACGGTGTACAGTAGAAGGTTGAATTTATTTTCAATGGTTGCCATCATGGTCATAGAAATAAAAAGGAAAGTGCTGTTAATAATGTGGACAGTTAGCACATAGGCTAGTCCGGGAGACTTTTCAGAGTCCGTTAGCCTGCTCAATGTAATTTTCCTGTAGCCGTTAGCATTAGTCAATTATAATCATTATGAACGGTCCAGATGTTTTCAGCTGTTGTCAACCCATCGACCACAATTAGGTCAAAACCTAGTTAGAAATCATAAATGAATGTACAGACAGTTTGAGATTTTATTTTAGATAATTGGAAATTAGTGTATGAAAGTGTCCTTGAGTTAGCTAAATGCTAACTCAAATTCAGTTACGTTTTTGCTTTTTGTGGGTTAGGGTCGGATACACATCCAGTGGCCACTAAACTTAACTTTAGTATATGTGTATAAAACATGCTTCCCCATACAATAGTATTGCGCCTGTTTTCCCTATTCATTGAGATACAATTGTGCGCATTTGTAGGAACAGGCTCAGAGCTAAAGGCATTTCTGTGATTACTATGATCATGGTGATTTTCAGAAACCGGTATTCATATTGGGAGCCTGTCCAGGTAGGGTATTTTTAAGCCTAACCCTTCCAACTCAGTTACACCACCATCCCGCCCCCTACATTGTTCTAACCCTGACCAAATCCCTTTCCCTAACGCTAACTTTAATCCTAACCTTATTCCTAAACCTAGACATTTGTAAAACTAGAATATTAACTTAATAAAGCCAAATGTCATCCAATGAGAATTCACGGGGACTTATGGCATTACTTAGTTGGAAATCGGAATTAGGCGTCCAGGTAGGATAATTACAGACATCTTTGCGAAACAGCCACAAATGGAACATCACCTATTACTCCACCAATACTTTAGCAAATGCTAAAATATGGATGCATTGAGTAGTGACTCAGCAGCTAATGGAGTTGTTCCATGGCCTTTTTCTCCACTTCTTATTCTGTTTTTAACTAATGTTAGTCAATGTAAAATGTTTGATAGCTAGGATCTCCATGGTAACAGCAAACATGTCCACCCTGAACTCATAACACATTAAGCAAAGTCTTTTTTAATGTTATTCCAGTTGGTGTGGATTTAATTTCACACAATGGAAAAATAATCCATTATCAATCTCTTACGTCTGAAGGAGAACCTTAACAGCTTTATTCCGTGTTAATCTCCGTTTCATTGTAAAACAATAAAACAAAAAGGAAAGGAACCGGCCTACAGTGAGTATCAAAGAGCCGGCGATGCACTCTCTAACTGAGCGACTCCACCCGTGGAGAAAGTCATTAATTATTCATTTATTTGTTCCAAATGTACTCTTCAGAGACGACCTGATTATTGCAAACGCCTCTTCCTCAGATTTAAGCAGGAGGGCAGCGTGCATTAGGGCTGACCACAAAGCCATCATCCCAGAATCGAGCTCCGCGACTGGGCCATCTGCCTCGACAAAGCCTCCCCCCCACATACACTGGAGCTAGCTGCTACTCCATAACAATAATGCTGATGCTATACATGCAGAAAGTAACAAGTAAAAGTGACACCAGTCTAAATTGGTTTAAAAGTGAGCAACAGCTTTTCATTTTCAATATGATTTGTCAGTTTTTAAATGAAGTAGGAGCTGTCCATTGTCCTGAAGTTTAGTGCTTAACTTTCGTAAGCTAGTCAAGACAACGACATCGTTTGCGCCACCTCATTCAATCAGAGGACATCATTCTGTGACCTTTTTCTCCTTCAGATAAGTCTATAAAAACAGCTGAAACCATTGTGACAATAGCACAGTTGGAGGCAGAACTTGTCAGCTACACTGGGAATACTAAGCAAATACGTTTTTAGGCACTTTTTAAAGACATCCACTGAGCAGTGAGAGCACATGCAGGCCAAGAGGGAGTTTGTTACAAAGCTGAGTAGCAGCTTTTAATGTTTTTTTTTTCTTCTGCGTTTAAAATCAGATTTTACAGTGAGCCAGTGAAGAGATTTTAGTAAGTAACAAGCGTGTTTCTGTTTTGATTTTTAACATCCATTAAGTTGCTCTTGTCAAGTATTTTGCATTTACTATGACATTTTCTTATTAGATATTTGTAGGCTCTATTTGTGAGTATGGTTCAGGGTGAAAGGGGTGAAGGGCTGGAAGAGACAGTGCTCTACAATAATGTGCAGCAGCCTTAACCACTAAACTACACTACACATGGGTCTATAGTTTTGCCGTGTTCCTGTAGCTCCTGGCACGGAGCTGGGAGCCTGTTTGCCAAACTCAGCCTGGGCCTTTTCCCCCACTGTTGGTTCAGAGGGAGGTGCGGATCACAAGACGTTTGCACAGCTAACACAAACACAGTCTTGGCACCGTCAAAGCTTTGGGCCTGTTACCGACGTGATGTCGGCTTCAAAGTGATCAAAAACAACACGTGTTCTGCGGTTATGGGCCCATTTCAGTCAAGAAACACAAGGCTTTTTATTGTCTATTTTGAAAGAAAGTTGAATCAGGACAACTCAGCAACTGTGTAGGGAAATGCTGTCTGGTTTCAATAAAAGGGCTTCATGTAGAAATGAAAATGTCATGCATAATACTGAAAAAGGCGGGAGAACTTAATGTCCTGTCCTTGTTTGTTTAGATTCAAACAAACAAAACTATTTAGCGGCAACAAAGGTAAGTACTTATCTTAAGTTGGAAATGTTGCTCCTTTCATTCGGTTTTCAAACATTTCTCATTTATAGCATATATATTAGACGTGACCTTAAAACACTTTTTAAAGTTTCTGGAATGGAAAAAATCTATAGTGTGCAAAATCGTGGGTCAATATCAATCCCGTGTGAGATCAAGTAATGAAAAGAAAGTCAATGCCAATTCAAAAAAAAAGAACATCTTCCATCAAACTCACATCTCACCGTAGCCCTCAAGTAAAAACTCTGCACCACATTACGGCAGTCGTAGCCTCTCAGGTGAGAATAACAATAGTGCGATGGCTGCCTGAAATGCAACCGCAGCAAAAAGTAAATCTGGGCCATCCTTCTCCCTGACAGTGAACTAGAGCAACATGCAAAAATGAACCGGAAAACCAAGCAGCGCATCATTATTGGTGATGGGGCTAACGGCAGGGGACAATCTGATTCAGGCGCAGTAATGACAGAAACAGATGTCAGCTATGAGAGACTAAACCTCACTTTTTCTTGCAGTACAGTCAAATTCTTTTTGCCCACACAGTGTATATTATAAAAGGTGGTAGAGATTTAGTTATTGTTGGGTTGGTTGAGGATGTTTCACTTCTGTCTTAAAAAGCTTCTACCCGCTCTTGAAGTCAAAAGTAAGACTGACAAAACACACAATCCTCAGAGGAGTGGTCAGGGCTCTCATAACCCCACCGACTTTATTTTTTTGTACCTTTATATTTTGACTAAGTTCGAAAACTCGTCTGGGGTGAAACTGAGAGTTGTTACATCTCATTTGCTTTGACAAAGCCCTGCCAAAGTTAAAATGTTGCCTTATTATTGTTGTGAATATATTGTACATGCCAATGCCTTTCATAGACAGGTGATATGGGAGTCTAAAATGCCCATAGTGAATGACAACAAAAGTACTAATGCTGTTTTGTTCTTTTAATAAGACAGAAGGTTTGTTTACTAGTACTTACTTTACTAGTAAAGCAGGTGTTTGTTCTTACTAAAAGAACAAAACAGTAATAGTCTAACCAAGAAGACAGTATGAACCTTTTACAAAGTCTAAAAAATAAAAAAGTACTAATGGTTGTCTTCGTATTTATTTATTTATGTACAGTCATAACAGTTGTGCAAGTATCAAGTAATCCTTGAGTAATCCTGTTTACATTGGTTGTTTCCTCTTAAACTTGAGCACCAACCTGTATTTCATGGATGTTATGGGATCATAGAAGGAACAACAACACACACACACCCATAGATACAGACGGCTTCTGTGCAAATGCCCATATATGGTCATGTATTAAGCAGCCAGAGGGAGAAAACAAAGAAGAGATTCAGCATTGCTTTAAAAATGCTGAATTATGAATATATTTGTCCTACTAAATTAAGGTACAGAGACCTGGAGAGGAGCAAAGTGGTTTAACAGCCCATTAAAAGCATAAAAAACGGACAATGCTAATGAGGAAGTATGTTCATGTAGGCTAACGTTAGCGAAGCGATGCTAACGAGTGCCGTTTTTTCGCTTCTACTGAACAATTTGCTGTGAAAAAACATCCATACGGATCCGATTTTGGCTTGACTTTATTGGTGTGGGGAAAAATATTTCTCTCCAATTTGAGAAACCTTTAGGTACAGAGTTTAATACTGGCATTCAAGCGTCAATGTTGCAACATTTAGAGAGTTTTCTTTTGTATTTAAGAGATTGCAGCACAGCGACACTGCGATGGAGACACCTGGGTTCAGTTAAAGCCTTGGGCAGTTTGATTCCTGTCAAAACCGTGCTCGTCAAGTGCCTCTAAAAAGCCCCAAAATGCTGCAACTGTCTGGGCACATTTTCCCAAACAATACCCAGGTCGAGATGCTTTATTCACACAACACACAAAAGTATCTTTAGCTCTCCGATAGGGCTAAATAATACATCACAAGCATATGAAAACATTTGTTGGCCAAAACAAACAAAAAAACCTAATGCTGCACAGATGACGGCTGCGTTAATGCTTGTTGCCCTATGGGAGCGCAATGACGTAAGCCCACAGCACAAATAGAGTTAGTTATTAACTGGGCTCAGTGCATCCTCTCAGTGTCGTCAGTCCCATTTGACTCCATGGGAAACGGCACAAACAAAGCATGCGGTCATAAAACCAGTTGTGTTCAAGTACAAGCAAACCAACTCAGAACTAAACCAGGACAAGTCACAGGGTCTAAGCCAGTGGTTCTCAACTGGGACGCTGTCAGGAGTGGACCCACCAAAATCCTAAAATGGCGAGCCACGATCCAAATAAGAATTGAATTTCTTAGATATCGTGTAAAATACTGCATTTTCCCACAAATTAATATTGAATAAACATTAAATAAACCTATAAAGCTGGGATTATGATCAATATTACAGATTCAGATGTTTCTATACTTTTACAGAAGATAAATATTTAAAGAAATGTTCTCTGGAAAGAGTTTGCGACCCACTTTTCTGTCCCGACCCACCAGTTGAGAGCTTGAGTAGGGTTGGGCGATGTCCCCTTAATTGTCAGTTGACGATGTTTACAGTGAACCATCGTGATCTCTCATTATAAGCATTTTTAAAGACATTTACATAGCCTATATATAAGCTGCATATATTTATGTTAGGAAAAATTTGAGATTGCAGGATAAATGGATCTAAACTAAACATGATCTGAATGTCATGGAACACGAATTTTGCAACAGAAACTTGTTAAAACTCGTGCGTAAAGTCTCAGAGGAGAATGACTTATTCAGAGCGTCATCTGCTCCTCAATAACAAGGCTCTTATCACACTGATACAAAGGTAAATCGGAGCTTATTATTTGCATTTGCTCAGTTTTAACGTGAACGGGACAATATTTAGAAGTTTGCATCGTCGCCTACGTTTTGAAGCTGCTCCACGCGCCGCCCGGTCCGTGTGCTCGTAGCCTCGTACCTCCTGCACCGCACCTCTCTCCTCTCTCGGTCCTTCGTGAGAACATCCAAACCCATGCGCTCTCAGCTCTGATGTGAGATCCATCGCGGCATTTTACTTGTTTACTTACGAAAAGCAAAGCGAAACCACTTAGTTAAACAATAGCTGCTTTCAGAGAGAGAGCCCCGCGCGTCAGAAATAGAGCAGCGCTGCGTCTTTATTTTAATAATTACGGCTAACACATCATGTCTTTGGGCTTCTGGCAGGCTACTTAAACTAGCGTGCATATTAGCTATATTTGAGATTTAATTCACAATGCAATTCCTGCAAAGTGTGTAGGTTTACAAGGCCCACAGAAGATCAGTGTGTGTTTCTGACAGGAGGGGGTGTGGAGATATCATCGTCCATCGTGATGGATCGTGGAACAACCCTACTTGAGAGTTGGTGTTAGCATCCCAGACTAATTTTGTAACCACCTTCCTCCCAGAAACAAAGCGACCCATGCTGATACTAATGTGATGTGAACCGTTCATAGTTCCCTCAGATAGAAAAAACAAGTCGGCCACACGATGAATGCGGGACATATTTCTAGTGGATTTAATAATAAAAGGTAGTGGAGATCAGCCCAGAGACGGAGAGAAGTAGCTGAATAGTTCGACTCCAAACTCAGCAAGTGCTGCAAAACTCTTTTGACAGAGAAATGAAAAGGGAGGTAGTTACGGTGTTTGTGTATTTCACTCTGTCATTGGCCAATGCATTCTGTGTGGTCACTTATGGGACGCCAAAATCACTTACTCTTCTCCTGTGCATCCAAATGTTATGTTTTTGAAAAATGTGATCAAACAAAAGTGTTTACATTTTTGTTGAGTGTATCTATCTTAACCTGGTCTTAATCTGGTATAATCCAGGTCAAAACCTAAGGCTAAGAAGAGCTCTCCACTGCTGAGCACATGTGATACCTGCTGCACTCTTTTCTGTATAATGGCCTTTATGCAAAACACAAGCTAGTGTTCTCTGGGATGCGCACGGTGGGGACGATCCATCATGAAAATTGGAAAATGCACAATAATATGCAACATCTCGTATTGAAGAAGGAAATGCTGCTGGAAGCTAAAACCCCACCTATTTTCCGCGAGGCTTGCAACATTTTCTAGCATGTATTAAAACGTCAATTTGTGCAAGAAGCTAAATCACTGAGGCGCATTGCAATAGATAGAAAAAATATCTACTGGCAGGAGTCTAAATGATCACTTAAACTGAGCAAACGACCACAGCATGAAGCCAAGAGAGAGTTCAGAGCTCAGAATGGACCCACTCCAGGACAAACCTGGAATACGGAAGACATGATTGAAAAGTAGATTTATGTGACAGGGAATTTCATTAATAAAGACCACAGATAGATCAAGGACATAAAGTAAAAATAGCAGTCGGGACAGCATTGCAAAAGAGGAGAAACTACACTGCCATTCAGAGCTAATCACCCATCAGGTGCTTTATGGAAACAGGGACAACATTGACTCACCGGACTGTCTTTGCTAATTCATTTGTTTCTAACCAAATCAAGAGAAATTGGCAAGACGTTCAGGAAACCTCCACAGAGTCCAGACATTAACCCCACCGATAATCCTCTGGATGTGCAGGAGAAGGCTCCAGATGTTGAAGTGAAAAAGTAACGCAAAACAAGATGGAATCGTGACTAGTGGTGTCACGAGTCTGAATTTTTGAGTCATGTATATTGTGAGGAAAAGTATTGCGATTATTCACGATTATCAAAATTAAGGACAACAATCCAGCACACAATGTTTCACAACCAGGGGCGCGGGGACCCCAGCGGGCGTGCAGGCGTTTGGCAGGGGGTCCTTGTAATTATTTCAGATCAAAAAGATTGAACAAAATTGTATTTCAATATGATTTTAAAAGAAAAGTATGTTTTTGTGATATTCTCCTGTAAAAAGTTTGCACTTAAGAGTTACTACAAAAATACTCATAAATCTGAGTTTAGTTTAGATAACTTTCTAATTACTCTCAGGACCCGCGAGATAAAGGGTACTTTGAGTAGAAATGAAAGACTTAAGAGGTACGCGACGCAACAAAGGTTGGGAACCACTGCTTTACAGTTCACGAAAAAGACATGTACACATTTAAAGGTGCACTATGCAACTTTTTAGTAAGGCAAAAAAGTTGATATTTGCGCGTATTTGACTTGTGGTGACCCAATGGCTGTATGAGTGGTCAGCGTGATGCCTTTACTTTCCGTCACAGTGGTCTCTAGAACACTCCAGGATCAATTGTTTGGATGGTTTTCACTGCTGACAGACCCTCTCACCAGAAAACCTACAAAACAATTGATTCTGGAGCGTTGTAGAGACCACTGGGATCGAATGTAAAGGCACCATGTTGACCACTCATACAGTCGCTGGGTCACCACAAAGCCAAAAACACACAAATATCATATTTTTTTCCGTTGCATAATGCCCCTTTAAGGGTTGTTTTAATTAAAAATTCAGCCTTTGTTATTTTTTATCTTTATGCTAAATAGAATATTAATCTTATATATTATATATTATATTAATCTTGATAACCCTAATTGTGACATTGCAGAAGTTGATCGAAAGCGTGTTGCAATAGTAAAAATATTTTAGTGCGGGACCTTTCTTTCGGCCGGGTTGAGTATTTTTGGGAAGCCGCATTCAGTAATGTTCGTGCAATATCTTGAAACTTTTCTCCCCAGTCTTCCACCAGATTTCCCGACCTGAGCCGCGCTGCCCTAACCTGATTCCCGATAAGGAAATTTCCACTGCAGCAGTAGCTTTGACGTTCCCGATCCCACCTCTACGAAGAGAGAAAGAGCGAGAGAGAGAAGAGAACGTATTGCCTTTGCCTGCAGCTCGATACTGTATCGATCCGGGCGGGAGCGCGTGGGGAGGGAGAAGCTATATGCTCTTATTAGCGGCTCCTACATCTTACTGAAGCCGAGACAGGGGTGGGGTCTGGCCTAAAGGACCTAAAGTCAAAACCCCATGATGAGATTAGGAGGCTTCAGACCCCTGTGAGGACGGAGAAGGTGCAAAGTGTGAGGGAGGATCAATTGATGGCGCGTTACAGAGCGGTAATGGTGTTACGACGAGGCAGGCTACATCTGTCTCTAGCCCGATCACTGCTCTGTTAACACTGCTTTAGCCGAATCACGTGATGGCTACTAGAAAGGCTACACATGATATCGCCATGCATGGTAATCGCAGTGTTAGGTGACGCAATATCCATACTGCCAGAAACCACAATATGTCAGTCAGGTCATTCATCTGATTGAGATTGACATATATTTTTTTTTAAGACAGCCAAGAACAAACACTAATGTAAGCAAACTTCAGTTTAAGTCAGAATGTTCATAATTTAGTTCAACTTTAGACCAGTTTTGGGGTTTTGATTTTATATTATTTAAGTCTTATTTTAACACAATTTGACAAAAATTTAAATAAAAATGAATAAATGGTTTCGTTGAATTTAATTATTGCAGTATATAAGACCGCTATTGAATATCACATTGCTTCTTTTTTCAAATCATGTAGGCTTACTCACCGGGAATCAAATAATGTTTCAATAAATGTATGACTATGCGCACAATAAAAAGGAATCTTATACATTATCTATCAGCCAAGTGCGATTCTGAAATGCCAGTGCATTAGTTTAACTCATATCTCTGTCTCCTCTTTGGGTCTTTGTACTGAATAATGAGACTTTTGATCAGGACTATAATAGAATATGAATTGGAAGTGTTATCAAATTTACAATACGTGTCAAAACATTTAAATTGGATATTCTTTCAAAATAGTGCAACCTTGGATGGAGAAAAGCCATTTATGTTTGCCAAAGATTTATTGTCTTTTTTTTCAAAAAACCCACATTAGAATGACTAAAGCAAGCGACATAGGCGTGTCTGAGTTAATAAAGACAAAACAACGGCTTTTTGAACGATATTTGCATCTCTGACTAATTGGTCGGCGGACGAAGAGTTTCCCGAATGCCCCACTTTTGCCCCTAAATAACATCAACTATCATTGTATCACGTTAACAATGAAAATGGCTTCTACTTTTGATATAAAATAGCAAAGAATGTTATAAATAAAATGATTACTGAGCAGAAACACCAGTCTCCACACCAATCATTTCCTTCACCAATCAACAATTATTTCTGTTTACCTCAGAAAGTCATAATTTGCAAAAACTCATGCGTGAAATTAGTTGTATGTCAAACAAACATGGGTGTTTACTTTAAAATGGAAACGATAAATGCCACAATAACCACTGCGCTACCGTGCCGCCCATCCTAACCATCTCTGTCATGAGCAAAGAGAAGAGAAGCCTATTCAGCTCTGTTCCCCAGGGCGACTGTCTCCAAACCGTTTATCACTGATGATAGATAATCATTGTCTTGCACACCATATATTATTGGGAAAAAAGGCAAATTGTAGTGTTTTATTGCAATCTCCAATCGTTCAAGGCTTCACCTTAAGTGCCTACATAAATTTCCTTTCAATTGTTTATGCCAACATTGGGGGGGGGGGGGGGGGATTACAGGGGAACCACTGACACACATGCAAAAAGAAACTAAAGTAAAAACGTCTCGAATTTGTCCTGGGTTAACCATTCGTCTTTTTAGGGTATGGTGCATGATTGTTTCTTGAAAAAAAACTTGTATTTATACAGAATGTACAATGAGAAACAGCTGGTGGTGAACAGTTAGAAATTGATCAGAATGAGCAGCGTCCCTATAAAACATTCATGCCTTTGCTGTCGTGCTGCAGAATAAACCCGCAAACTATGTGTTCCAGTGAAATCCTTATCATGAAAATCCAATACTAACTTTTGTACCCCATTTTATATTGTCCTATCGTTATGACAATACCGTCACGGTATTGCCCGCTCAGCGGTCTGCAGACCGCGGATATTGCACATGTTGATACTGAAACAATGATAAATGTACCTTATATTGCGCCGCACCACGGGGCCGGGCCATATTGAAGTCCTGTCTGGCTGAACTGAACGCTGATAATAGGCGCGTTGTTCCTAATGGCGGTTTTTAATGTTCAACACAGCGTAATATATAATATATATACGGTGATGTCCTATAGGGCGGTGTTCATGCGTGTTAAGTCTGTTGATGGGAGTCATCTTTAAACTTCTTTTTGCTCCCCTTCGCTGTGCAGCTGTTACAATACAGCTGCAATAACTATTTCTATGGCTATACAGTCCACAAACATTACAGTATTACATTTACCTCTAAACCAGGCTCATTCCGGTAACGCAGCATTTATTACATTTTCCTCACGGTTTCCTTCTCCTTCATTTGAAGCCAGGAGACTTCCAGGGAAAAGGGGGAGCGAGGCCAGACTGGGGACTTTGATGAGCCCGTTGGGAAATGGCCAAGACTGTGTTCGCTGCAAAGAGGTTCCTGCCAGCCCCCATAGACGGACCAAATAAATCCTGGCACTATTATGTAACAGGATGGAAGCGGAGAGCATCCCGGGACTTTCTCTGGTGTAGCCACATCTCACACTGACCAGATCACCAACCCCCCACCACTTACGCATGAAGCTGCTATGGGCTTTCCCCTGCAACAGCCAACAAAAGCAGCCCGATGGCCTCAACCCAACATTGTAAAAAACAGTAATAGTTAAAGCACTCGAAATCTGAGTGTCATTCGAGCAGTTACGACGGCTAGGATTACATACACTTACATTTTAGATCAAGGTCTTTAGACTTGTGTTACAGGGGCCATATGATGCCCTCTAATTGCCTCTACTACAAATTAAAGGGGCGTTCATGTCGTCGTCTGGAACTGGGAAACAGTTTTCGCATGATAAAAACGCACATTAAGGCTCATAAAACATGGTGCTAGACTTTCTCGCTTGAGCAGATTTGTTTTTATCCTTCAAATATGACATTTTTAGTTGCTATTTTTATGATTTTATAGTGAGCTCCCATTGTCCTTGGAGTACGTTGCAAGAGAAATGCCTATCTTTGACGTTGGCAAGTGGCAAAAGATAAATGGATATAAACATGATCATGCTCAAACACACCAGTGAGCATCTTTTCTTTGTACTTTTTAATGTTTTGCACTTTTGTTTTTTCATTATATTTAAGGCATAGTGTAACACATTTTGCATTCTCCTGTTGCCAACAATACAAAACATGCTCTTAATGACCAGCTAGACACAGAAAATGCTATTTTTGCACTGGGTAAACTAATAACGGGCTTGACTAAATTTGAATGAATACCTAATTTATAAAAATCTCATACGTGACAACCTTTAGTCAACATCTCCATGGAGACAAGCTGGAGAAGTCCCGCTCCCAGTAAAGTTTACAGTCAGGTCTGAGGAGAGGAGAGCCGCTCACAGCAAAGCTCCATGTTTTGTCTGTTCATGTTTTAGTATTATTTTGTTCTTATTTTTTAGGACGTAAAGCATGGGGTGGGGCTGTCCAGCCACTTACTGCACCAGGTATAATGGTGAAGATTTTACATAGCCGCCCGCCCCCATTAGCTATGTTAAACGCTATCAGTAATTAAAGAGTTTATAGTTTATAACTGTGGACATCAAAATCCGCACTCTCTGAGATATAAACAAAACATCAATCAGGCACAAACATCGCTATGCAATAACAAAGGCATTTTTGATTATCAAATCATCATTTCATTAAAAAATCCACTGAACTTTTGTGCATTTTAGGGCATATTTTCATGAGTGAGCCATATTTCCATAAAGATTTTATTAACTGGCAAAGACATGATTTAGGACGTCAAATTTCCACAGAATAAAGCAACTCGAAACAACAAGAAATCCCACCAGCACAGCAGCACAGTGTTTGGATAGATTACTTCGCCTCTCGTCTGTGCCTCGAACACAGCCACTGCAGCCTTATCAATCGTTTATTCTTTCGAAACAGGAAGTGCAGTGGGAGCCATCTGGACATGCTCAGCCTCTGCGGTCATTAGAAACACAACACTCTCTGCCTCTCAGAGCTAATCTGCCCCGAACCATCAGTGCATTAGGCCGGCCATACGCACCCGGGCAAGGCCACCGCAAAAGTCTACTTAGTCACTTTACAGGTACTGCTCGCTGCTCATTTTCAGAATTACAGACATTTCCGTTCAGTTAAGGGAACCTTTATTGTCAATTTCACCACACGTAAAGCACATAAAAGTTCAAATTAGTCTAAAATATATTTGCTATATACATACAAACAAATATGTTCTTCCAGTGGCAGCTGAGGAAACTTAAGCTGTCGATCAAGATGCAGAGGCGTGTGGGTTGGATCACAGCTGACCCCTCTCACCCTGGACACGGACTATTCACCCCTCTCCCCTCAGGCAGGAGGCTACGGTCCACTCAGACCCGTACTTCCCGCCACATGAACAATTGTTTCCCCTCCGCCATCAGGCTCATGAATGAACAAGAACCAATAACTCTGTATCAGACTCATGAATGGAATAACAGCCATTTGCACTGCTATATTGCACTATTTCTATAGTTTATTAATTATCGTTATATAGTTAATTATAGTTAATTATAGTTATGTGTTAAATATTTTATGTTTCATGCTGCATGATTGAACCAGAAAGAATTCCTGGTTGTGAACCTGTTCATTAACAATGAACCTGTTCACTAACAATGAACAGGTTCATTAACAATGAACCTGTTCATTAACAATGGCAAATAGCACATTTCTGATTCTGATTAGTCTAAGTGTGCTTTCTGGTCATATTAGCATATTTATTTTGTTAATTTCCTTTGAAACAGCTCTTCCTGGCAACTAAGGGCCTATATTAAATGCTCTGCTAAGTTGATGTGAGCTGCAGTAAAGGCGTTGTTGACTCTGTGTTTGATTTTTGGATTGCCACCAGGGGAGATGTCAAAGGAGACACATGAACCGTGGAGTCTCTGCACATCTTGCCTTATGGTGCGTAGGGGCAGTGTCTCAGGGCAACTGCCAGGAACAGGAACTACCCACCTTTCGGATGTGCTCGCTCACCTCAGTGGGAATGGAGGCAAACAGGCACTCTGAGGCTGGAGCAGCTGACAGTCCACACTGGACGGACCTTGTAACGTCCAACCCAGCCTGGTACGGATAGCAGCAGGACCTCCGGGAGGTCCAAGGCGAACGGGCTCAGTAGATGTGATCAGGTGAGGATGGTCACTGTCAATAAGCAGCAGTGGCTTGACTTCAAGAAAGTCAAGCACATCCAAAAGGTGGATAGTTCCTGGCAGGCAGATAGCATTCCAGTTAAGACAGGCTCATTAGTTACACACTCCAGAGAAGATAAGTTAGCCCGACAGCTCGAGCAGCAACCAAAGCCAGACAGCAATACACCTCCCTCCAACGTCCCAGCGTCAAGTTACCTCCAACTTGATTCTCCTCACATCCTTCAGTTAGACACAGTGAGGGTAATGACAGTGATGATCCTCCACTGTGTCCCGAGTTTCTCCTGCAGAAATGATCCGAGAAAGATGAGTTCTCTCCTTCAGAGTTTCACGGGGCGGCCCATGGATACGGTTGTCCTCCAGCTGAGACTGCAACTCCAGTTTCTGCTTCTAAGCGGGCACAACCTGGCTGTTCGACTGAGGATTGCTATCTGCTCAAGGCTGAGATTTGGATTCAGCACAGTCATCACCTCGCAGATGCCCTACAACCTCTCCACTCCAGGCCCTGTAATGTCACCCCGATTCCTGATGGGGCGGCCAGGGAGCACACGTCCTGCCTGGTCTATCCCAAGATCAACCACCAAAGGTGGGAGTACTCTCAAGTGCATGATTACCATATCCGGTCTGTTGACATTGCCAAAGGGACAGAACCTTTGCCCAACCGCCGGTTTGGCTGTTGATCCTAACAGTCCTCCTGGTTGAAGATGAAGGACAGCCTCAAGTTCTTATTTCCTAGATTGTTTGTAGTATAGCCTATTGTTTGAGCAAATGTATTTCATACATTTTGGGGTGGCTGTAGAAAAGGCCCCTGTTCCTGTGTTTAGTCATTGTGTTGTTTGGGTGCAATCTGCGGATTATTCTCATTGCCATGTGGTTGGGTAGATGGTAGTTTATTGTCTATTGTTCATGTGCCTTAGTTTGTTGGCAATGTCATTTTGTTATTTACTGTATATGTTGTGTTTAGTGAACACAGGAGTAATTGTGTATTTTTATTTCTGTTTATTTCAGAAACCACACACATACTGATGCACCCATGTCAATCTGTCCCTGTGCCTCTTCTGATGTTGAATACAAGAACCTAAACTTCAAGCCCTGTCTCCTCATTATCTCTACCTACAGCATCTACAGGATCAATTGTTTGGAAGGTTGTCTCTGCTGACAGACCCTCTCACCAGAAAACCTACAAAACAATTGATCCTGGAGCATTGTAGAAACCACTGTGACGGAAAGTAAAGGCACCGTGCTGACCACTCACACTGCCGCTGGGTCACTACAAGGTCAAATATGCACAAATATCAACTTTTTTTCACATAAAAAGTTGCATAATGCACCTTTAAGGGCAAAAATACTTGTTCCGCAGAAAGATTTTTTTTACTTGGCATGTCAAAATTACTCAAAATAAAGTGAAATATTCCTAATTTGAGTATTCAGTTGAGTATGATGAGCATAATTTATAGCAATTTTCATGATATTTTCTTGAAAATCCAGTGACCAATAAACCTAAATCCAGTAAAGTTCTGTGCCTTTTACATACCCTTCTTTTAAAAGACTGACACAAATCAACATCCAGGCATGGACCTCTATGGCCCTCACAGCCTGATGTTGTTACAAAGGCAGTTGAATAGACAGGTCCACTGCGCCTGTTCCCGGGCTCCAGCGGAGAGAGAAAAGCAGCACTCACCCCGTCAGAACCACCACAAAGTCCATGACGTTCCAGCCGTTCCGCAGGTACGAGCCCTTGTGGAAAGCAAAGCCCAGCGCGATGATCTTGATACCGGCCTCGAAACAAAATATTCCAATGAAGTACGGCTCCGTGTCGTCCTGTGGGGGAGGACAAGGAGAGTGCGATGGGTTAACTGCGGAATAAGACACTATAAATAATTGTACCCCCCCCCAAAAAAAAAAAATTATTGGGCAAACACAATGCAAGTTTAAATTTGTGAACCACTGAACCACCATGTGCAGAGTCACCATGAGATACAGTCAACACTGCGGTCTATTGCCTCATGTAATTGTCTTACACGGTGCAACAATGGCTGTGAATAGACCAGACGGATGCACCTGCTCTAGGCCACCGGCAGCCCCGCCCTGCACCAACGAAAGACAATCACAATGTTTCGCATAAATGTAGTGCGCAGGAAGGTAAAGGCGAGGTTATACAAGTCAACACGGCCTATTTTTGACAAGATTTGAATCTTCTATTTGGCAAATTTACTCAGTAACGTGGGCACTTGTGGAGTAAGAATACTCTTTTGAAATAAAAATACAGCTAGGGCTCATTTTGAAGCCTGTTCTATGCACATTTACAGACACACAAGCATCATTTCTTTCCATTTTCACATTTTTTTCCCCCAATATACCATACACATTAAATGAAATACATAAATAATGGTCGTTGTTGACTACATTCTTTCACTTGAACAGCCCTACAGACAGAACTTCAACATAATTATGCTCCACACATTTACGAAGAGGCTGCACTACGCCAAGGGAGTCATTTACCAAGTGTTTGCTCATGTGCAAAATGTGTGGCACGTGTAAAAGTGGATCAGCAGAGTCATTAGCACATCCTTTTACTTGCAGAGCATCCTCTCACTTATGTATCAGATTTGGGGCAAATTACTTTTCAAATTGTTTCTGGGCATGTGGATTGATATATTGTCCTTCCCATAGTTTATCATAATGTGCTGCACTTCACCAACACATAACTGTGAGCCGTGTGAGATTAGAGCAATGTCTAATCTTCATCTATAAAGCCATCCACTGCCCTCGTACTTGTGCTGTATCCTGTCTCCTGCCAGCAGTGGGTACAACTCCCGCTCCTCACAGCCACTTCTTCTCTCTGTTCCCAGGATCCACACTGAGCGGGGCATAACGGCTTTCTCCTACGTTGCTCGAATGATATTCAAATATCTCCAGTTTTTTACTGACTGTAAAATGTTTGAGTTGACTTGTTACTTGTTTTATACACGTCACCAGTGCCTCTTGGCCAGGTTTCCCTCAAAAAAGTGATTTATCGTAATCTTCCTGGCTAAATAAAAAAATGAAATAAAACAGTAAATTTGGTGCAACACGCCCACAAAAATCAACATGCTACATTCCAGACTCACGATTTTAATTGAACCAAGCGCAATAATCCGCTTATGCTGGCTTTGAAATGTTTTGTATGGTCTTTGTATTTCTTGGCTTTTATATGATCACTGGGCCATGAGAACACATGTCCCGCTTACATGTTAGAATGACAAATTAAGGACTCTGGACCTTGACTCTTTACAGTGCGTTTCCCTTTCGAACAGCACATGAATAATTAACATGCCGTTTGCCTGTTGTTGAGCCTGATATCACCATCCTACACTTTGACAAAACGTGACAGAAGGCTTTGGAGGCTGAGACATGGTCCTAATCAATGGGCATTATCATCAAGTCTGCCTAGTGTCTATTAGACTAGACTCCGAAAGTGCAGATCAATGGGGCAGGCAGCTGGGAGCGTCTAGCCTGGGGGGGAGTGACATTTCATTCTCAAAAAACGAGCCCCGGTATACCACACAGGTCTTTCATACTGAACTGAGAGAGTGCTCCTGCCTCTGCAGCACCTGTCTCTGCAGCCTCGTAATGGAAAAGGCTTCACTGACGGAGCGGGGACAGCTCCGAGGGGAGAGGGGAGCGTGGGGGTTGGCGGCACAGCGGGGGTAACGGCGCCCAGGGACAGAGTGAGGAGCCTGGGATCAGAAGCAGCCGCGTGGGGGTTCTCTCCCCCTGCCGGGCTGTGGAGAAGACGCCCCGGCACGCTAACACAAGTCAGCTTCATTAAAACACGCCAGCTTCATCAAATGATTGAGCGGAATGCAAACTGCGCTTGGTGTGATCGAGGGGCGTCAAGGTTTCTAATTTTGGGTTACAATTATAAAAGACACCATTTTCACAACATCACAAAAATAAACACAAAAATCCAAGCCGGTGATAAACTGTTGTATATTTAGTAAACCAATAAAATGAGCTGGATGTGTTTTCCCCATGTCTGCGTAGGTTTCTTTCAGGTACTCCGGTTTTCCATACCAGTTACCACTAAAAACATGTACAATAAGTTGATTTCCAGCCAGGTGATTGTGACCATTAGCCTGGCTCCACATCTGGAGCTCCTACAGGTTGCCCCAGCAGCAATGAGAGGTGGGTCAAATGCAGCAAACAAATTTCCCTACAGGGATCAATAAAGTATATCTTAACATAACCCATAACTTAAGTTCACAATGAGAGATGGAAGAAGAAGAAAACTAAATTGCGTGTATTAAAGCAGTACTAAGTACCTCATGCCCCTAGAGGCCATAAGCGCCACTGCAGGTGTCGCAGCATGTTGCATTTTTTTACTCATTAATTGTCCGTGAGAGTAAATACTACGCTGACAAAAAAGACCAAGGGAGAGAGGGATATTGTACATCCAATTACACAATGGAGATCATTTTTGTCACTTAAACTTGGCTGTAGATACTGTCTTAGTGGCGCTAGCCCACAGTTAGCTTTACCTGTTAGCCTGTTAGCTTCTCCTTTGTGATTCGATTAGTGTGTATAATAATGGTGACTCCTGAAGTTGCCATTGTGGTTTTCTGGCCAGAGACACCAGGGGGACACATGTATTACCCCAGAGGGACTACGAAAAGGATTTATTAAGGTAAACAAGTTACTTAGTACTGCTTTAAAGTAAAGGTATAGTTAACCAATTATCTATTTTTTTCTGCATGATTGAGAAATAGCAAATATTTACTACTACAACTTACTAACTTTGATATCTGGTCAAAGCACACATTACGGGAATTCATTGAACTCATAATTTTTACTTCAATCTCAATAATCGCCATAGGACTTTAAAATCGACAGGTTTTTCAGAAATTTCGTTGGCAGAAACAGCACCTAGTTTTGGAGTTCAGAGACAATAGAAGATTTTTGTGCTAAATGAAACTGGAGGAAAACATTTGTTTTTTATTTTAGCGAAGGTTTGCATAAAAGATGAACTATCTACAATTAAGTATGAATAATAAGATCGACTCAAAAATCGAGATCGATTAATATGAGGGAAAAAACATTTTGATTAATTTTTTAACCCTATTGTCCAGCCCTAATGCACATTTACAAACACACAAGTGAGCACCATTTCTTTATATATATTTTTTATGTTTTTAGCGCTTTGGTTTTGAAATATGTTAAAAGGCACAGTGTGTAAGATTTTGCACTCCTGTTGCCAGTAATACAAAACATACTCCTAATAACCAGCTAGACAGAAAATGATGATGCAGTGGGAAATCAAAGAATGGGTTTGAATGAGGTCTTAACCTAAATCTCACATTTGACAACCTTTAGTCTTTGAAGACTGCTCAAAGGCACACATTTTGTTTGTTAATGTTTTAGTATTATTTTTCTTCTATTTGTGAAAGGTTATGCGGTGTCACACAATAATTCAAAATACATCTATTCAGTTATCCATTGTAGACAAAGAATCTTGAGCTGTCATTTACACTCTGAAGTTTCTTGGATGCTTCGCCGCTCATCCAAGAAGCTTCAGAGCCAGCCAGTGGCCAGAGTTCTTTCGTGTCGCAGACAAAGCTTCTTGGACACATACTTGAGTCATTTTCGACAGTCTATTCAACTATTCAAAGTATTACGACTCCAGCCTCGGTGTCTTAGCCTACAGCCACCCAGTTCGTCTGTGGCCCTTTTGCAGAACAAGAGGCAAAAATATCCCCTGGAGCTTCATGACAACAAAACAACACTTTGCACTGCAGCGCCTTCTGAACGATACAATAGCGCCAATGTCTGACAGTAAACTACAACCAAGAGGTTGGGAGAGACAGCAGAGGTTTGTTTTGATGTGGAGCATGGAGAGGAGGGATCTTGAATAAGCCCTTTTAGATCACGACATTTATTAACAACAATTGTGTTTAAAATAATCGCCAGAAATGAATACCAGTAAAAGCACCCACCCTAATCCTACCCATCTGCGTCATGAGCAAAGATACTCCGCCGCCTTTAGCTTTGCCGATAACCACACGACATCTTGTAATTGTTGCTCAATACCATTTAAAGTTACCACAGCCAAAAGGGACTAAGCACCCAGCATATGTGTAAATTACAATAATCCATAAACTAATTCATGTTTGCTTCTGATAACGTGCTGCCCTGTAGCAAAATATGATCTCTTAACATTCATATGCTGCAACCTCGAGGAACAGATTCAGAAAACCAGCAAATTCGAAAGCTGTAGGATAGTCAAAACTTTGCCTGTGGTGTAAACAGTCTTGTGGATACATAGACACAGCTGATAAGAAGTCACAGTAACTGAAGGATTAGAAAATATATAGCCACTCACCAGTCGTTCGGACATTGGCGTCTTGTCTGAGGCCGGTAGGTGTTGCTCCAGAGCCAGCACGATGCAGTTTGCGATGATAGTTGCCAGGATCATGTACTCAAACGGAGTGGGTAGAGGGTTAAGGAAACATGGGAGACAGATTACAGCAGACATTGAACACATTTAAAGATACCAGAAAACATCACAACGAATTGAATTTATCGATGTCCCACTTTTTGAACCACTGGTGAAGAGTCAGAGCACACGTTTGTCCAAACCAGGACTTGGACAGGTCACCTTTCACCAGAGCCGCATGTGTGTTATGTCTCTGGACTGAACAGTGACAGAAACCATGGGCAAACCAGGTCTAGCTAAATAGCTAAATGCACAGTGTAGACTTCATAACAATCAGCGAATAGTGATGAAAATAAAATATATTATTGCTGCTTCCTGTTATGTGTAAAGGTCAAAGGTTATCTCATCTCGGGAACTCGGGCATGAAAATGTATCTCCCAGTTTCCCAATGGAAAATACAAAATGAGGTGGTGTTGTATGTGCAATTTTCTATTCGGAAAGTATTTACCATAATTACGAGACCACATGAAGGCAGCACGAGTCTTCACATTCACAGCAAACATACTAAAATACTTCCATATACAGTACATATACATTTATATAACACATTTAATATTTTAGGTTTTGTATAGTCCATGCATTCAAGTTTATTATGTCTAATAAACACACCTTGAAAACCAAATATATCTTCGATGTTTAATCATCTGTAGGCATTATTAGACAGTTAAATGCTAAGGGTCATGAAATGTTGAGCGAGACACTCAAATTGTTAGTGCCATGAGGAAAACCCACAGCATCAAGTCTAGCAAAGTGCAAAGCATAGGTGTGCGATCATAACCACAAGACTATCAAACACCACAAATAAACACTCCTATTGTCTTGATTATTGTGTAACTATTTCAAAATCTGTTTGTTTCATTAAACAGTAACATTTTATTTATTTCACTGTAAATGCAAAGCCCATCAATATACTGTACTAACCAATGACATTTCATAATAGCTATTATGTATGTCTTAATTAAGCTGTGCATAGCTGTAACATAAATATATAGCTTACAAAATCTGCCTGAGCAGCCACAGTAAATACATTTGATGGATGTGGTGTTTGGTAGCAACAGGGGCATTGGTATGTGCAGTTGATCGGTGAGAGTTAGCTTGAATCCCCCATAAATGCTCATATAGCTATGAACACATATGTTACGGGGCTGGTAAAGGCCCCCTGAGGCCCACTAAAGCCCCGCCAGCCGTGGGAGGGGGGAGAGGGGGGGGGGAGAGGAAGGAAGGGGGGATTTTGGAAGAACGAGCTGATGGACCGTAGATTGGGCCCATAGCCGCTAAGCACTGTAATGGATCATCCTGTCTGCTGAGTGGTCGTGATTGCAATTCGCCGCACGTTAAAATGAGTGATATGAAAAACAATATGGGCTATAGCAGCAGATCGTCACAAAAGATTTCACAACAAATCACTTAAAAGGTTGAATGGAGGAAAGGTTATGATTCTGTGGTAGAATTTCTCCTTTAAACTGTCAAAATATGCAGATGTTTGGACCTGGTTTTAAGCTTAACCTCTCTATAATTGCTAACAAAAACAAGACACATCTGAAATGTTTACCTCATTCTAGAACAAAAATCCAACCAATACCTGGCAACGTGTTTTAAAAAGTGAGCATCAAGGCAAAACATGAAGAAAAAACTTGGTGTAAAACTGAACTCAGTTGGGTTTATATATGAACTAGACCTGGACAAAACCAAAGGCTAAACCATGTCTAATAGATATAGAAAAAAGGATAGATTGGAACAGATCCAAAACAAGCTCTGAACTGTACCACAGTTTGAGAAGCATTGCATTAAAACCTTCCACATCCCGGCTGCATGAACGCTGGCTCAGCATCTGGAGCTAACCAAGCAGCCACTTAAATAATGTACGCCATTACAACTAAATTTGAATTAATTGCGATGCCCGTGTTCCCTTGCTGACTTTGCTACAGAAAGTATTAAATTTTGCGACAATGAAAAATGACTCCGCTTGCAAGTCAATACGCAAGAGTCAACAGGTGGAAGGGGGAGAAAATGATCCATCCGTGGCCTGTTAGGAACCAGCGCTTGGTTATTATTCCCTTTTTTTTCTTTTTTTTTTACAAGCGAAGACTGGTTTGTCACACCCCGTGCTGAAAACAGCTCGACAGTCTGGAGATTTCAGCACCCTGGACAGCACCACGAGTCACGACCATTACTGAAGCAAGGCGTTACATGACACACAATGGTCGGGAACAACAAAAAACAGCCACAAAGGATAGAAATGTCAAGTCAGGTAGCTCTAAGCCCCCAAGTGCAGGTCTGAATACAATTAGCAATACACAATCAGACACAAATGCTCCTTAACTGGCTCGATTTCATCACTTGTGTATCATTGCTATTAAATTTAGCTACAAAGTTAGTGGCTTCATTCTGCCTTTTCACATCAAACCTTACTATAATCTTGCCAAATCAGAGGTGGTTACATATAAATAGGTTCAAATGATATTCAAGTTTCAATTGTGGTGTTTTTGCAATTGTTATGTAATGCTGAATTTGGATTCCCAACATCAACAGCAAATCACACTATAATCTTAAACAAAAATGAAATCTGGACATAACTTTTAAGATCTGTTGATGTTGCACCTACATTTAAGTAATAGTGTAACCACATTAACCTGTAAAAAACAACATACTATTGACTGGAGCTGTAGGATATGAGAATAAAAAAATATATTTGATATTGCCATATTTCTACTAAACTATTTCAGCGCATTATGTTCTATTAAAAGTAAACAAAATGTGTGTGTTTTTTAGGCAATTGTGTCAAGTTTTGAAGAATGTGCCGGCTAATAATGTGTACATTTCAGTCATCTGTTAGATCACAGTGATGTTGCGACATATTGTGGCTAATTGCTTCACCTATTATTGCGATAACAATCATTTGCATCACTACCACCAGACAACTTTGTCACCTCTGGTCATAAAAGGATATGGCCACTCTGTGATCTTTTTGGCGTATTTGCGTATGATATTGTCCTCGCTGAAGATGAAGAGCGAGCGGTTGACGGTGAGGCAGCTTTGTTTGACAGGTATGGGGTTGTACAGGGCCATGGTCCGGGCCCGCTGAGCCATCGTCTGCTTGAACACCCTCTGCCCAGCGGGAGGTGCCACTCCTCCGACCCCCGGCTGCCGGCTCGGCCCCCTGGCCTGGCCCGAGAGACAGCCCCCTCCGTAGCGGCTGGACTGTTCGTCTTCAAATCGAGCCATTCTTGGATAGCGCGGATGCTGCTGCTACTGGAGAAACCAAAATTGACACCAGAAAGAAAATGGAGAAGAAGCATCACAACAAACAACGGTCGTCCCAAGTTTTTAGCCACGTGTGTTTAAAAAAAAAAAAATCGCTCAAATCACTGCTGCAAATGAAAAAAAGCTCGTAACTACTTGGAGCCCCTGGCTGAAAAAAGGGGCATCCAAGTTTTTTGTCCGTGTTTAGATCAAGTTGGTAAAAAAAAAAAGTTTACAATTGGGGCCCCAGGGAAATTATTAGCCTGGGTCCCTACGAATTGTACAAACGCCACTGCGTGTATCGTCCACGGTGGTGTTACGACTCCAACATTCAGCTTGACACAGGTAGGAGAAAAAAAAAATCAAGCCTTTACCTCCTCCTCTCAAGTACTTTCCACGTTTTTAGTCTCCACGACATGAAACGCAAAGAAGTTGAGGATTTCAAAATCCATGATGCATCATTTTCTTGGGTGTTCCCCCCTTCCTCCGGCTGGCTGCTGGCTGGTGGCTGGTGCTGGCTGGCTGCCCCGGTGCTCTGACTGGGAGAGCTAAATTTCACTTGCGACAACGCCACAAGTCCATGCTCTCTGCAGGGCGGGCATGTGCCAAATAAAAAAAAAAGAAGAAGAAAAGAAAAGAGAGCACGAGCGGGTGAACTATCGCAGGAGTGGTGGAGACGCAAATAAAAATAAAAAAATCAATTAAAATACAAGGCAATTACGCTCCTTCAGTGGGTCGTTTTGTTGACTTAAAACCCCTCTCGGACCTCGTAAGGCAGCGTCTTCACGAAGCCAGTCGCTGTCAGCCTCCTCCGGGTGGTTTCTGGCGGAGAATTCCCGTCTGAGCTGCTCCGCGGTGTTTCCATGAAGTCGGCGTTACGTGAACACAACACGCTTCAGCTCGAGCTCCTCTATGCTCGGGAGCACGTGACCCAACCTGGACCAGCCCTGTCTCCATAGCAACAAGGAGGAGAGACAGCAACACGCCGCGGCAACAAAACATGCCAACTACTTCTAGTAATTCAATTAAAAATGCAAAATTGATTGACTACATGCCTCCCAAGAACATATTTGGAATGTTTAAGTGAAGTAAAATATCGGGATTGCATGGATCTAATTTGATAAGCTTATCGAGTATCCAAAACACCAACTGATTGTAGTTCTTCAATTTACAAGGTTTCACATAGCCTGTCTATTTATCAACGATAAACAAGGAATATACATTTATCGCACATCAAACCCATCATAAAGTTTAACACCTTAACCCCCACCTTAACCGCTTTACCCAAATCTAAAAGCTTCTTGACTGGAGCTTACATCCTCTTAGCCAGTGTAACGCCTCATTTGAAAGCCAAGACCTACAAAGACTGATGTTAACGGATCGTTTTCCTCGTGTTGTTACCGTATTTTTTGTCACTTTATTGTTGTGTTTATGTCACATTTATGTTTCTCTTTTGTTGCACTCTCATTGCTCTTTTTCTCCTCGTTTTTAATCGCTATTTCCACGCTTTCTTCAAGAAGCTTTGAGATTTGGGTAATGCCAAACAATTTTCTCCAGTTCACTTCTACCCAAATCTAAAAGCTTTCAGCCAATAATGTTGACACCTCAGTTGAAAGCTAAGACCTACACAGCTATTCTAAAAGGTTTCCTCCTTTTTCGTCATATAAGCTTATAGAGTATGCTTATGCTTTTTTGTGCACTTTCACCCTCATTTACGTCTCGTTTTTGTCACTATTTAGATGCTTTTTTTCGCTGTTAGATTTGGGTAAAGTTGAACTGCTCAGTTAAGGCAGTGGTTAAGAGGTGAATGATATGTAATGCGGCACGGTAATGCAGCGGTTAGCGCTCGTTCTTCACAGCTAGAGGGTCCCAGGTACAATCCCTGGCCAAACGGGGCCTTTCTGTGTGGAGTTTGCATGTTCTCCCCGTGTCTGCATAGGTTTCCTTCGGGTACTCCAGTTTCCCCTACCACTAAAAACATGTACAATAGGCCAGGATGAATGAGAGTGTTTCAGATCCGGTGCGGTTTGTTCATTAACATGCGCTGTCCTTACCAAATAAACCAATAAACTAAACCAATGTAGATGACAAATGGTTGGTTGTTTACTTTTCTCTAGAGACACTCAAGTCTAGTTAGCTTGCTGCGGTGACGCTAATTGTCTTTTTTTTTTTTTTAAGTATTTTTAATATCAATTGCACTATAGCATATTAGACAATTTGTGTTAGTAGCAGAGTCTAAAACGCTAACACGTTATTAAATAATGGCAAAATAAATTGAATTACAAAGGCACATGGTATAACAATTTTTTTAACTTCTTTACTAATAGGTAGTACAAAAACACTACAAGTTAATCTTACTAGTAAAGCATGATTCAGTAAAGAACAAATACATTTCTTAAAAAAAACACCAAAAAACTGTTAAAAAGAAGTAGTAATTTCTATGCTGATGTTGGCTACAGTAACCTGATTTGGTCTATTGAAAGTATGTCTTTGGAAATTGGAAAAGAAACAACCTAGTTCCATCTATAAGGAAGGTTCCGCTCAAAACTAGGAAACAAAAGTACAGAAGATTACAAACCTGACCAATTTCATGTAAACTGTAAAAAAGACGCACACAGTCTGAAGGAGCTCACGTGAGAAATTAATCAAAACCAAATAATTCAAAATAAACATAGTAGAAATTCATGGTACAACAAGTCATCTTGAAAATAAAAAGTCTAAATCTGTCGTTTGCCATACTCCGAGGTTGTACAATCACACAAGCATATCACTTCATTCATAGCATAAAGCTGGGAAATGTATTGCCAAAGGACACAATAGCATTACAACCAACAACCTTTCGACAAACATAACTCTACTACTGCTGCTATAACAGTCGCAGTAGACAGTCACTAAAAAAATACTTTTGTTTTTGCACATAGTACTTTGTCGTGCTCATTTATTAGCAATGAGAATTACTTTTTTACTGCAGGGCCAATAGCTTTATCTTTAATGCTCACCATGGCTCAAACTGCCTCCCAAAACGAAGACTGTGCTGAGATATTAGTTAACTATTCCTAAGCAACGTATAAAGGCCACCATCTACAACTTATTGGTTTCATACGTGTTGTAAGAAAGAGAAATAGTCGATGTACCTGGATTTGAAAAGAGCCCTACAGTATGGAAAGTGTTTACAGAGTACGGTATCTGGGAAGCACAGTTTTTCTGACAGAGTTTTTGTTGTTTTCTGATACAGAAGATGAACTATCGGCTGGCGGACGGGTGGCGACACTTGGCCGACCCGCACTGGCAGCTGAAATACTTGCTCTTAATTTTCCAGTAGTGATCTCCGTAGTCGAACCTGCCCAGAGGAGACGAAACAAGATCAAATGAGTACAGCAGTTCAATTCAAAGGCATCCCAATTTAAAGATTTGTAAAAGCAACTAGAAGCTAATTTTGACCACAGCTGCTGAGGGATTTCTCTCTCTCGTATCCTGCAGCACTAGTTTTTAGAATGAACTAAGGTATACCGACCCTATTTGGTCCCCGGCTCTGATGGGCCGGCTGGAGAAGAAGGCGATGCGAGGGAAGCGCAGGTCCTGGTGCATGGTGAACACCTTCACGGCCAGAATGTTGGGCTCGCACAGATGGTTCAGGAAACGCCCGATGTTCCCGAAGAGTCTGGAGTCGATACAGTGAGCCTCCCCCATCTGGAAGAAACGGCATGAGAATCCACTTTGAATCCACTGCTACCTACCATTGTAACAACGTATTTTCTGCGCAGGAGACATTAATTAACTCACAGTGGGATAATTTAAGTTGGTAGAAGAACTGCTTTCAGCCTGGATTAGACAATGTTCAAATCCAGGCTGAAAGCAGTTCTTTTGAGCTGTGCATGTGACAACTGAAAGTATTGTATATGCACCGTTTGCTTTTCATGTAATGAATGATTATACTGCCTTCTTGTAATTGTATTCAACTGTGAAGCCCTTTGAATTGCCTTGTGTATGAAGCCTAATAACTTTGCCTCGCCTTTCTTAGTTTGTGTAAAAGGATGTAGCTTAATGAAGTGCATGAGGTGCGAAACAGATGAGAAAACGCTGCCAATGGGAGGCTTACTCTTTTTTTTTTCCAGAGACTGGCCGCAAGCACTGACACAGCAGGTATGTGCACGTAAGATACCAGCCTCGTCTGGACCAACGCTGTTGTTGCGCCAGCCGGAAGATGTACTAAACCTAAATAACTGCGCTCACTAAAATCATTCTTCTTTTTATGCAACTTAAGAACCAAAAATACATAAAGTATGTCCTCAATGAGAAGAACAATTGTAGTATCAGCAGCAGTCTAGTTTTGTAGATCAATTGCCTTATAATTTGATAACAAAACATGTTGTTTCACACTGCCTCTTGCCAACTATTTTTCTGTCAAATCAAAGACCTATCAAAAATATATAAACTATAGTAAAGGGATATAGCAATACAGGTTTCAAAGTAGTCGTCTGGTCTAGGTTTTGAGTGGATGTCTTTCACCTGCAGGATTTAACAGTAAAGAAGAGTAGGACTATTACCAACAACAGGAATCGTTACTTTTTATCACTTTTACCACATTTCTACCACTTTTGCAGTATTTAATGTTGTTGAAAAGGCACAGAGACAAAATGCATTGACTGACTGCCCTCTACAGGCCACCGAATGCGCTGCTGCTGTAATATTCATGTGAATAATTGCATTACCTTGTTTCCCAGAGTGAAGAGGAAGGAGTCGTCGTCTCTTTTGTCTGCCTCTTTGTCAGTTATGATCTCACCCACGTATCTGCAGAGAAGGCAATTTGGAGCACGCTCAGTTGAAATATTTATGCCGCCAGACAGTAAATTTAGTAGTTGCTCTTAAAATATGGAAACAAGCCTGGCCGTACTCGCAAATGAAGGTCCCCTGTGGGATGTCCTGCATGGCTCGCACTCCCCAGCCCATCATCTGTGTTCTGTAAACCTGCAGCCGCACTCTGCAGCAAACAAACGACAGCATTATTTACTCCACACAAAGGTTTCAAATGATATCACAACATCCAACAGACCGACGGTGTTTCCTTTATGGAATAAAGTAGCTCTGCTTTGATTTGTTTAGCTCAATCTAAACTTGAACATTTCAAAAGAATAAAATATGCTGAATTTACGCTCGAGTTCTTTCCGCACCTGTACAAATAAGGCAATAGGTGGTGATGTCGTGGTGTTGTTTCAAACCCAGCAATTAATTAGAGCAGTTTTGCAAAAAAAGATTTTACATGCTTTTTATTGCCCAAATACTATGTTTCAATGCCACAGTCGCAAAAAATCTGTGCATTTGTAAGATTTGCAAACGTTCAATCAAACAGAGGAATGAGGGGACATTTTTATGTTCAAAGTGTGTGGACAATTTCTGCAGCTGAATGTGTTTGACCATAACTTTTTGATCAGACTTTTATGCTCAGTCACAGTATTCAAGTAAAATGACTTTTTTTACTCTTACTTGAGGAAATATTTTGGCTACCCTCCCCACCTCTGCTTTTAAGGTTTGATTTTGCCCCAATTAATTTAATGCCCCGTAGAACCTTTGTTTTAGGCAGACAAACATAGAATCTGGAAGTTTTAAAAAGGTCCCACCTCAAACCGTTTTGGACCACTCTGTTTCTGCAGGTCCTCCAGCAGGAGCAGGCGTGGTTACACTCAAACAAAACCTGAGGCTCGCGCTGGCAAAAGTCCAGTGGAAGACGCCCCTCCTTTAAGAAAGTCAATGGGAATGTTGTTTATTATGTTTTGATGATAATAATAATAATAACGATTAACATCTTAACTCCCACCTGAACCGAGCACATTTCTCCGGATTGGCTTTACCCAAATCTAAAACGCTTCTTGAACAAAACAGCGATAAAACCGAGGATGAAAGTACCAAAAAAGTGACAAAATAAACAAACAAAGGGGTGACAAAAACACAACAAGTGACAAAGCGCAATAAAAAAAATGGACATGCAAAAAAAAGCCACGAAAAAGCCACAAAAATGTGCTGGAAAAAGCCACATAACACGAAAAAAAAAAACATTAAGAAAAGCGATAAACAAAAAATGACAAACGCACACTAAAAAAAAAAAGAAATGACAAAAAAAACCACGAAAACCAGACAAAAAAAAGAGACGAAAACACAACAAAAACGCTTTGACAAAAACATGGCCACAACGCAACAAAAAAGTCACCATCAGTTTTGCAGGTCTTTAAAATGAGGCGCTGCTCTGGCCTATAGGCTGTAAACTTTTAGACTTGGGTAAAGCTGAACTGGAGAAAATGCACTCGGCGCAAAAAAAGGTTAAAGTACAACAGACAATATAGTACTTGAACACTTCAGTCGAGCAACAAATGAAAGCAAATCCACAGGTAGTTCGAGGTCACAGACTTACATTGTCGTACCAGCATCGCAGACTGAGCTGTCCGCACATACAGGACACAGAGGAGCAGTCGTCTGTGCAGTTGCAGTGCTGAAAGAACACACGTAATATGAGTACAAGTTAAAACCGTTATAAACATGTTACTGTGTACCTGTAGGTGCGTGATGTCCTTGTCCACATTGAGTTGCGACGTGATGCAGCTCTCCGGGATGTATTTGAAATTATCTGGACACGTCTCGCTGTCCACGCCGTTCACGCAACTGATGGGAGCCGCCTCGTAACCGCGGGAAATATCGCTGGTGGAAAAAATAAATATCACACAACATTACAGCTACCTCATTTCATTTACCGTCCCATCCCCGAACGCCATCTGGAAGTACCTGCTGAGGACTCGCTCTCCCTGACAGTCTCTGCCTCTTCGGGCGTCCGTCAGTTTCTTGTTGGTGTTGAGGGCCGTCCAGACTTTGGAGCCGTAGACGCAGCAGTCCAGAGGCGTCGCTCCCCCTTTGTTCCTCTGAGTCACGTCAGATCCCCGAGACAGAAACAGCCTAACAGCAACACGCAAGTGCAAGTGAAACATCCACTAAAATGCGTTGTGTTAACCACTCCAAAGCAAATGACACGCTCTTACATGACACAGTCGAGGTGGTTCTCTCGCGCGGCGATGTGCAGGGGCAGGTCTCCGTGGATGTTCAGAGCCGTGAGGTCACAGCGCGCCTCCAGCAGAGCCTGAGCGACGTCGTCACAGCCCGACAGCGCCGCCCAGTGGAGGCACACGTTCTCCTCCTGCAAAAGCACAAGGCTCATCGTGAAGAGGGAATGTGACGCTAGTGCTACGCTTTCTTTAATAGGTTAGTGTTAACGTGTGCGTTTTAGTCATGCATCTTCTCAGAAATTCCCTGGCACGATCACGTTTTGAACTCTAACTGGAACAAAACTGCAAAGCCCAAGCTCATTTTGTTCATTCGAGTTTGTTTATTAACCGCTCACCCCCCACCTGAACCGAGGGCATTTTCTCCCGCTCGGCTTTACCCAAATCTAAAAGCTTCTCAACTGGAGAGCAGCAGTGTAATGCCTCATTTGAAAGCTAAGACCTGTGATCATAACTCCTTTGTCATGTTTTTGTTATTTTTTTGTGGCTTTTTCATCGTTTTTAAGTGCCCAAGTATTGGGCACTTAAAAATCAGTTATTTTTTATTGCCAGTTTGAATCCAATTTAATGCGTTTTAATGACATTTAAGGCCTTGATTTCATTTAATGACTTGAAACCCTGCCAAATAAAAGTAATAACTGCCGCTATAAAAATCTATTTGCCATTAGGCCATTTTAGGATAATTAATAACATTTGTTGATTCAAGCATTGATCATATAAACCCACAGAAAATGGTCCTGCAACCCACTTTTGCATAAAGGAGCTGGCTACAATGACCTAGAATTGAAGGACTGTATTTTAACAAACCTTATTTAAACTCATTTAGTTAATGCCTTTGGAAGCCTCCATCTAAGTGAACCTGGTCATAGCATCATTTAAAAAGGCCAAACGTTTTATAAAGTTGAAATCTTAAACACAGTGAAAGTATCACGAAACAACAGCGTTTCGACCTTATCTCTGATGTTGACATCGGCCCCTCGGGACAGCAGCAGGTTCACGATCTCTTTGTGCTTGTACTCGATCGCCCACGTGATCGGAGTCCAGCCGCCATCGTCCTGCACACACAGACACGGTTAAACCTAATCCACAATCGCGCTGAAATTAAGGAAAATAAGGGAGAAAAGAATCATAATAACAATCATAGTTAGTCGTTACCTGACAGTTGATGTATTTGGACGCTCTGGAGAGGAGGTAGTGGATCATGTCGTAATGTCCCAGTTTAGCCGCCAGATGCAGACAGGTGAACCCCATAATATCCTGTAATAATGGTAAAGTATAAAGCAAACCACAATGAGCGCTTACTGCTTCCCCTTTGCTCTCCTGATCTTTACATCTACATTGTGTGCAGCCTCATGCACTCCATTTTTCAAGCTCTCACAGGAACAACTACAAAAATGTATTCATCCCGCTGAGAATATCCCGATAGTCTTGCTCTGGCTCTGGTAAGAAACCGGGGAAATCTCCACACCACAGAAACATGATCAAAACACCACACACACTGCCAACACCCACGGAAAATAATCAAGTCGTAGGAAGAAAAAGCTTGGAGAGGGACCACTACTCTAAATGTTAAATGGACTCAGCTTATATAGCGCTTTTCTACCTTTATTAGGCCCAAAGCGCTTTACAGTAAGGAACCAGTCACCCATTTGTAACAATGTCTCCGCAATTGTTGTAAGGTGTATTCATTTGGGCTGTAATTATTTTGACTGCATACACAAAATAGGTTCGTATGGAGCTTGTAGATTAAATGACCAGACCAAACAAGTATTAGGGTTGAGGTGAAATATATATATATATATTAAAGATAAAGTGTGGGACACAATATATCACAGGAAAACAAAAAAAACAACTGGGAGAAAATGTGTAGCCCAAGAGGGCTTTGAGTTCGTTTGATTTTGTTCTAAAAAGTTCAACTTTGTTCACAAGAGTTCAGGTTGTTTTGGTCCTACCAGCTCGCCATCGTCTGGGTTGGACGCGAAATCCAACGCCACATAAAAACCTGACCTTGAAGTGGTCACACCGCTAGCCCACATCCACCCGGTAGCGCCAGTAGCTGCAGCACAACCGCTATAAACACAAATTAGCGCACACCATGACTACTTGTTGCACATAACTATCATTGCAGGCTTTTCGTAAGGATTTGGCCAGACTCACCATCAATTGTCAGACAGTCATATCTGAATTCGAGATTGGAAACACCCCCGGAGCTGCTCAAACCACACAGACGCCAGAAGCCACAGCACGCAGTGCGAGGGGAGGAGGAGGAGCAAGTGAGCCACTCCGGTCCGGGCATAAAAGCTTTTCACAACGTAGGTGAAAGCTCATCTGAGTGGGACGCATAGTCAGTTGACGGGTGTTACACATTCACACTCCCATTCATACACCAATGTGCACAGACACTGGAGGCAAGAAGGGTGAAGTGTCTTGCCAAAGGACACAACGACAGTGTGCATTTGCGGGAGCTGGGATTCGAACCCACAACCTTTAACATCGCCACTGCCACTTACTCCAGCAGGTATGAAGCTGAATCCGCCAGCGCAAAAGTCTAGTCTACAGCCTGCGTGTAGAAACACAAGATCGGCCCTGTGTGTTTTTACTTTTTTCCACCAAATCTCCAGAGGCTTTATAGAGCCGCATGTGGCCTGTGAGACAGTGGTTCCCCTGACATAGTGGGACAGTCTGACACGGGGCAGAGTGCGGTGACGGGGCTGACCTTGTGGCTGATGGTGGCCCCGGCTCTGAGCAGGTACTTTACTGTGTCCAGGTGGTTGTTCTCACAGGAAACCATCAAAGGAGTCCGCTGATCCTCGTCAAACCTGTCCAGGTTGGCTCCAGCCTGTAGAGAGACAGTGATACATGAATGAACAAAATACATTCTTGACAGTAATGATTTAGATAATATTATATATTGATGGGGATTGACCACATCTAAAAACCTGCTCAGGAATGCTTGTGATTCCTGTATATGTTTAGCACTTCTCTCAAATGATAATGCTCCTGGACGTCTTTATAAAGTGCATTGTGTGAAATAAATAAATCGCAACTTTAGCAGAAAAGGTTTTTGCTCAAGGACTCGCACATGATCTCCCATCCACAAAAACACAATGTCAAACGTCGTCAAAATGAAATCAATAAAAGGCGCGTGTCTTCACCTGAATGAGCATGTGACAGATCTCTTGTTGCCCCACGGCGGCTGCAGCGTGAAGAGGCGTCCGTTTGCTCTGACCGTCCACGTAGTTCGGGTCCTTTCCATCAACTGCCAAACACAGACCCATAAATCTCCACCGCATTTCAGCAGCGATTTGTACCGAGATGAGAAACGGTTCACCTACCCAGAAGATGGATGACTTTCTGAAGATCGCCCTGTTTGGCAGAGATGTACAGCTGCCGGGCCGGGTACTTCACTTTCTTTGGTTTCAAACTGGAAAAGAATATGACCAAGTCAAACACTGATCTATTATTTATATGTTGGATAACTCACTGAGCTGCCACGCTGTGCAAACTCGAGTAAAAGAAATGCCTTACTTCTCGTCTTCCAGCGCAGACAGGATGGTCTCCAGAGACTCATTCGGTCTGTCAGCTTCACCTTTTGACCTGAGGAATATATTTTAACAGTTCATACTAAATAGACATCAACAAATTTACCATCCCAAATGTAAGAAGAAAACATAAATGACAACGCGGCTTCTAAACTCATTATGCTTTTCTTTTATAAAAGTGTGTTAAGAACTCAACAGCTAATAAATTCGATTAGGATATTCTGTAAACTCCATGTGTTCCTGAGAGAGTGACCAGGTTTAGAGGCGTTTACTCGGTCAGTCTGCACAGACTTAGTTACCGGTGTTCGGAGCCGCTCTTGAGTGAGTCAGAGCTGGGTCAGTGTTGAAATGCTCGAGACTGAGACTGTGTAGCGCTCGGTCTAAATGTTGATTGTTATTGATAATAAGCCACATTCATTACATTTTTAATGGCCGACCTTTTACGACCCAGCCGGTTAAAAGTGGCCGACAAAAAAAAAGTCTAGTGGAACCCCTGAATTACGCACTTGATTTAATGGTTAGGGCAAGGTGAACATTCTGCAGTCATTAGGAATGTTATAAAGGCAATTTAATGCACTCCGAAAATGCTGTATGAATACTTATGCACGCCCCACTTTTCACTTTTATATTTTTTGTAAAATAACAGAATCATGTATCATTTTGCTTTCACTTAACAGTTGTCTGTTACTTGTGTGTGAACTTTCAGGAAAAAAATTCAAAAGAAAATCTTTATGTTTAGGGTTGTAAACATGACAAAATGTGCAAAGGTTCAAGGTGTATTAGTACTTTCGAGAGGCACTGTAGCTGAGCCTGTGCTGCTTGTAAACAGTAAAGAGTCGTTAGTGGCTCAGTTTAGGAGGCTTATGTTTTGGAATGTTGTGGATAAAGAACTTATCTCAAAAGTATAATGACAGTTGATGATAATAAAGTATCCACGGATACTGTCCTTTATTTACCTTTGCATCTACATATGCATATGTAGGTAGTACCGACGCAAGATATAAACACTAAACTGCTGTATAAAAAGTGTTGGAAACTACGATCCGAGGCAGAACTCAAATTAAATTACCTAAAATATCGGTCTGTATATCGGCCAACCCCCTTCATATCAGTATCGGACCCTAAACTTCCATATCGGTCGCCCCCTAATACCCACTGTACAGGGAACGACATATTATGTTTATTCTCAAATGCTTATTTAAACCACAGACTCAACATTTCAAAAACCTGTGCACCATAAAACACCATCTCATTACCTGCTGGGGCTCTCGGCTCCATTCCTCGGTGGCTGGAAGGTCTTCTTTGCCCTGAGCGTCTGTGGGACGGCTGGTGTGGTGGAAACCGAGGGAAGGGTGGCTACGGTCGGCAGCGAGGGCCCAGGACTGGACTTGGGGACTGAGGGGGAGGACTCTGGTTTGGGCACAGTCACATCTTTGGCTCCTGTGGCGTCTTCTCCGCAGTGAGGACAGAATCGGCGATCCTTCAGGATGGAGGCGCAGTCGCGGTGGAAGCGGTGAGAAATGTTTCCGTAAGGCCTGCACTCCATGAACGAGCCCTGTAAAATTGAAAGGACAATAATAGTTATTATAATATAAATAATAACCAATTCACCAATTGTAAAAAGTGAATGAATTTTTCTTTACAGTAATAACTGGAAATAAAATGGCAATGAGATGGTTAAATTTATGGTATCTTTCCAGGCATTTTTTTTTAGGAAAAATAAACTCTTTGGAAGCCAGGCTTTTAAGCAGTGTTTGGGAGGTGTCTTTTGGAGTCGCCCCTGGCCACCAGGAGGTGGTATTGCAGGAAGGTCAGCTCCCCGCCATGATGACCAAAGAGAAGAGCTTTCCTCACCCTTTGGATTAGTCATATTACAAAAAAAAAGAATTAGGCGTGTGTCCATGTAAACTTAACTTCACGTACCATGGTATTTCCAACATATTACAATCGTATCACCCTGCTGTACAGTAAAGTACTACCAATAAATGGAATTGTCAGCTTAACATTTTCATTACAGGTACCAAAATTCAATAAAATTAGGGAAGCAGTGAAACAACACATAAATGGTATGGAAGAGTGGAAAAGATTTGCAGATTCGAAAAGATTTCAGTAGATAAAGAGTTGGTGTGGTGTGGAAGTGTTTTACAGTGGCTCAAAGCTCACCGCTCGGCAGAAGAGCCCGCAGCCGGGGCAGCACTGATGTTTGACCATCCCTGCCCTGTGGTCCTCACACAGAACCAGCAGGTGCACAGTGTTGGACGGACGCATCATCTCCTGCTTCAACACTCGCCTCTGACAGCGACTCAACTGGGAAAGAGCATAACATTTTGTGGGTAAAGTGAATGATATACAGACAATACTTTGCTTTTTTTTTTTGGTACACTTTACGTTTGTTAATTATGATTGTGTGAAATAATTGTTTTACTATAAGAACAATTACAAGAGTGACTGGCAGACTCCACTGACTAGGCCAATTTTAGCGGTCGATTTACCATGCCGTCGTAGCTCTCCATGGCCATACAGGTGTGGTCTTGGGCAGAGAGACTTCCCCCATTGTACGGCGTCTCCATTCGACAGCAGCACAGCGGCAACTCCTCTGCCAGGTCTGAGTCAGTCACAGGAGCGTCTGCTGTGATATGAAAACATGCAACAAAAGTGACAAAAGTTATTACTGTGGAAATACTATTTGTTTATGCAGGAGAAGCAGGTGAAATCGAATGCTATGTAATGCCATAAGTGCAAAGATTAAAAAAAAAAAACTCTTGATCAATCAATGGAATGAGTGGAAATGTTGACAAAAGCAAATTGGATACAATGGGCAACTTTTTAGCCAAAACTACTATTTAATGCGTTTTGGCTCATAATGTGAACTTTCAACAACAACGTGTGACTGTCGTCAAGCTATGGCGAGTGTTTTTTACACCCCAATGAAAGGATAAAGCTGCTGACGCACTGCTTAGAATAGCCACTGGTGAAGATTCAAAGATTGCTCAAAGATGTGCAAGTGCCTCAAAACCTAACTCCAGGTATGTTTTTGATGAGAACAACATTGTAACAAGGTAAAACGCTCTAAAGAGTCAACTTTTCGGTTTTCTATTTTTGGAAAAATAACAGAATCATTTATCACTTCTGTTACTTGTGTGTGAACTTTCAGTAAAAAATTCTAAATAAAATCTTTACGTTTAGGGTTGTAAACATAACAAAATGTGCAAAGGTTCAAGGTGTATTAGTACTTTCGCAAGGCACTGTATCTTAGTAAAACGATGGCCTGTTCCTTTAATGCGCTGCAAAAACCCTGATAAAATATGTTCTGGCAACAACAGCAGGACAGTAGAAGTTACTTTTGTCTAAAAAAAAATGTCAACATTTGATACATTCAACATTTGTTCTCCTTTGTTCTGCTAGAAAGTATATGTTTGTTGAGTGATTTTATCTATTTTAGAGAAAGAGTGCAGGGTATGAATTTTGGAAAGTTGGGAAGAAAAAAACTAAGCAGGATAGTCACCGGTCTGAGGAGAGAGCAATGCTTCTTGGGATGTGAAGTCCAAACAGTCTAGGTCCACCTCTGTGTACTCTCCAGACTCCGTGTCCAGCGCTAGGTCGCTGTGGGCCATAACAGGGTCCACTACCGGCTTCACATACACCGCCTCCTGCACCTTCTCCAGGGCAGCAACAGGTTCTTCTTTCTGAAACAATACATACTCCTCAAATAAAGAGTTTTGCTGCTTCCAAAGCTTATCATTGACCATTTTGCACAAATGTTTTCTAGTGAATATGTGCTTTTACTAGCTACAATTTACCTAGGTGTGACTTCTTATCAAAGTACTGATATTTAGTGGTGCAACGGATCATCATTGGTTAGTGATCCTTTCGGATCAATATCTTCAGGGCGGCACACACATGATCCGCGGATTGATTTATGGAAAAAAAACTGTTGTGCGCACGTTCAGTCCACGCACAGCGTGGTCATGACGAGCGGCGGAACGGAGGAGCTTGAACGCCCCGCGTCATTTAAATCCCCTGTATGGAACATTTTGGCTTCCCTGTCAAATTTAATGATTAAAAGGAAAACTCACCCTAAAATCCTTTTTTTTTGCTGATAAACTGTATAAATGAGCGTCCAATAGTGTTGTCTACATATCCTGGTCATAATTTTGGCACTTTAGTGCAAATTAGTTGAAAAATCAACTTTATGCCTAAAACCGTCAGTGAGGCGTCATCTACAGGTGATCGGTCTTTACTGAATTTGATTTTTGAATTTGGCGCCAGTATTTGCGCAGGTGTGAAGTCTGACGTCAGTTGCCTTGCCACTATAAAACGCTCGCTCACGCCCCGTACGCGAGTTGGAGACGGAAAAGCTTAGTGAGATAACTCAATAGTAGATGTCAGTGCCAGAATACTGAATAATATATACCTTTTCTTGAGGTTTCGTGGCTTTCACTTTCTTTTTGGGCACCAAGTTGTACTGTCCAAGTTTTCTTTTTCTTTTCTTCACAGCTAGAAAATGCAAAGACACACACAGATTGCAGTAAAATGTACAATTATGTGAAAATGTTATACAAAAAATAAGTCGCACCTGTTTGTGGTTTGGCAGAAGTGGCCATGGCTCCTTTTGTTTTGCCTTTTTTGTTTGGTGGATTCACTTTTTGGGGAGGAGGGGCCGGCTTTGACGTCTTCACAATAACTGGCCTTGTGGCTTTCTTTATTGTAGCCTGTGACACACACAAATATATTAAAAAAAGAGACCAGGTTTATATAAACATGGAGCAATAACATCACAACCTTTGAGCCATAGAACAGCACACTTTCAGTAACAAAGCGTGCACAGAAATTCATTAAATGATTAAAACCAGGACAAATATTAGTTAAAAGTGGGAACCAGATGTTTACATATGTGGTTGTCGTTGTGCTTCGTTTCTGTTTTCTATATGAATATTTCAAACAATGCTTTGTAATTTGGTCTGTGTTAAAAAAGACGCTTTGAAGTGTAACTGGTTCTCCTTTGACAGTGATGAAAATCAAAATATGATGCTGCTAATTGTATGATTGATAATGTAATTGCAATAGCATAAAGTTATTATTTTAGTTCTGTCATGTAATGTCTTTATATAAATGCTATATTTTAAATGTTGTATTGATTTTGGGGGTGGCTCTTGCTTCAGCCCACTCCTTTTTAACAGAATGTTTACTGCTCAAACTAATAAACTAAACATACACATATAAAAGACACGTATGCATTTTTTTTTCCTCACTGTCTGACATGAAACCAGAATTAACTTTTACTTTAGGTCAATTAGAATTTAAACGAATATTTCCATTTGCTAAATGCCAGAAGAATGAGAGAATGTTCTACATGGTTTAATATTACTTTTTACAAAACCAAAAGTTTACATATATTCAATTAATATTTGGTAGCATTGCCTTTAAACTATACAACTTCGGTCAAACGTTTTGGATATTCTTCCACAAGCTTCTCACAATAGTTGCCAGGAATTTTGGTCCATTCCTCGAAACAGAACTGGTGTAACTGAGCCAAATGTGTAGGCCACCTTGCGTGCACATGCTTTTCAGCTCTGCCCATACATTTTCAACTGGATTGAGATCAGGACTTTGTGATGATCACTTGAAAACATTTACTTTTTTTCCCTTAAGCCACGTTGTAACCAGTTTGGCCATAATTATGCTTTGGGAATTGGGATGATGATGGGAAGACCCATCTGCGCCCAAGCTTTAACTTCCTAGCTGATGTCTTGAGATGTTGCTTCAGTATTTCCACATAGTGTTCGGTCTTCATGTCATCCAATGTTGTTCTCAGGCTTGCAAGATTCGACTGATGGTCATTATGGCCAAACAATTATTTATTTTTTTGTCAGACCACAGGATAGGTCTCCAAAAATGTCTTTATCCTTGTGTGCATTTGCAAACTCCAATCTGGATTTTGATGTTTCTTTAGGACTAAGGGCTTTTTCCTGACAGAGTTCCCTGTCGGTCCATGTTGGTACAGGACTTGTTTTACTCTGGATGATGACAAACTCTTACCAGTTTCAGCATCTCCACCAGGTCTTTTGCATTTGTTCTTGGGGTGATATTCATATTTCAGACCACAGCATGCTCATGACAAAGAACCCGCCTTCTTTCTGATCTGTATGATGGCTGGACATTTCCATCTATATTAAACTTGCGTCTAATTGTTTGAACCAATTAACAATTAACATGGCACCTTCAAGCGTCTTGAAATTGCACCCAAGGATGAATCAGACTTGTGCATGATTCCAAGGACATGACACCATCATCTGGGCTTTCCCAAATTGTCTAAAAGGTAACCAGCGCAAGTAAACTTAAAAAAGTAGACACAAAAAACGTTCTTAAAAAAAATAAAAAAATCGATTCCTCATTTATGTGTAATAGAGCAAATACAAATAATTATTGACCTAAGAAAATTAAAAGTCTTCTGGTTTCATGTCAGACACTGAAAAAAAAAATGCATATGTGTTTTTTATATAGTGTATGTAAACATCGGATTCCCACTCTATATGGAATAGCACGTTATCATCATGTCCTCTGTTTGTCTTATAAGCTGACAAAAGAATCTCGGCACAGTAGACATAACATAAGAAAGACATTGGGACAAATAGTGCAAAGTAAAATCTCTGAATCTGCTACATCTCACTCCAGTCGACATTGCAGGCCTCTGTTCAACCGTTCACTTCGCAATTTATTTGGTATGTGACTTACCTTGCGTGGTAAAACAAGCCGATTGTTTTATTTCTTGACATTCACAATTTTATGTCAAAACCAATACTATTAACAAGCTGTTTTCTTTAATATATATATATATATATATATATATATATATATATAGATGGATTGATACTGGTTGTACAAAGAGAGATTAATCAATGGTTATGATTGCATCGTAGCCAAGCCATATTCTTCAAATTTCACAGACTCAAAGCAAACTCTACCTTTGTAACCGTCGAGGGCTGTGCAGAGCTGGATACAGGCGCATGTGCCGCCGTCCATTTCTCTGTGAAAAGATTTTGAGGAGATCCCAGAGGTTTCCCCAAAACCTCAGCTCCAACCCGGCCATTTTTAGACAAAGGTGAACGGTGGAAAGTAGTGATCTTTTCTTTGCTCGTCTTTGAACCGGCTGCTACAGTCCCGGAGGAAGCAGGTTTTTTACTCTGTGTAGGCCCCTCACTGGCTCCAGACAGGTCCATGGCTGAGAAAGACAAACATGTAGAGGACTTCTTAATTAGTGAAAAATCATTGAATATACGTAGCATGTTTGTGTAGGCTGGAAGTTATCAAAGAGTTTTTCAGCCTGATAGAGGTTTTTCAGATTCATAAACCGGATTGGATTGTTTCAAGTTGAGGACATTATGCCTCTCATCTAAGAACCTCACTGGTGAGGCACGGTGGTACAGTACACCACTGTAAAAGAGATTCTTAATCTCAGTGGGACCTTCCTGGTTAAATAAAAGTCAAATAATAAAAAATAAAAAAAGACATTGGTTAAACCATCGACCTGATGGGTGGAGTTACAGAAGCCGGAGCCGTGTCTAGTTCAACATCTTCATCTAATATTATGATAAAGTGAGGTCAGAATTTTAGGAGGAAGGAGGAATAATCTGTCACTTTTTCTCAGATCAACAAGACCACAGAAACAACAGAGCCTTGGTAATGCAAATGAGTGGTGCTTGACCCAGCAACTTCAGGTTTCCCCCCAGCTCAGGACAATGGTTAGGTTGAGGAAAATATTAAATTGTAGCTCAAAAAAGCTGGTTTTAGTTCTTGCAATTGGACAGAAATAAAGAACAAAAATTAAACTATAGCACAACCAAAGACGAACTATGAAAACTGGTGGATAAGAGTGAGCCATTCTCTCAATGCAAGTAAATAACCATACCTGTCATCAATAAAAAACACACACTTTACGCTAAAGAAAGGCACTGCCCAGCTATGAATAGACCACGCTTGACTTTTTCTCCAACATTTCAGAGGAAATTCACTCAGCTCGCCATGACGCCAACTTCAGCCCAATGTTCCACCACGTTATTGGTGAACTGTGACATTTTCAGACGCAGGAGTTTCCCAAATGCATATTGTGATGCACCAATGCATCATTCTCCTCTGGTATACGCTGGGATGAGGCTAGAGATTAGGGTTGGGGTGGGGATGTTGGGAACATTGGCTGGGTTAAAGTTAGGGTTTAGAGCAGTCTGTAGGGCTGCACGTTTTCAAGTTTTTCATTAACCGTTAACCAAGGCTCTTAGCAGTTAATACTCGGTTAACCATGTGCGCGCACTAACCAACCCCCACCCCCCCCGCGCGCCGTCCCCCTCCGTTACGTTATACTGACAAACGTGAAAGGGGTATTTCATCGTTATCTTCATTAAATGGCTAGAACACATTTGAAACTAAATTAATTTATAGAAATAAAACGCAGTGGTAATGACAGAGCAGTAAAAGTAGGTCACTGACGTTTGCGTTCACAAGGCCCAAGAGTGTTTTAATTTATGTTACTTGCAGTCATTTAGTCCGCTTTTTTGAAACATTGTGCAAAGAAACAGTAATTCATGCGTACAACAACAACATTTATCTCCGCCACATTTTAACAATAACGAGAAAGGTGAGTTTTGTGCCTATAGCTTACCTAGCTACCTGCTAAGTGATGCCCGGGTGGTGGCTGTTGAGTAGGGCTGTAATCAACCAAGGAAATGGTTGGTCGACCAAGAGTATGGCACATGTAGCGATTAAAAACCATTATAAAAACGGTGGCGCAGATGGTAGAGCGGGTCGTCTCATGATCGGAAAGTCGGGGGTTCGAATCCCGCCTCCTGAAGGTGCACATTGTCGTTGTGTCCTTGGGCAAAACACTTCACCCTCCTTGCCTTCAGTGTCTGCGTACACTGGTGTATGAATGAGAATATGAATGGGTGAAGCCCCTTATGAGAGACCAACAGGCCCGGTTGGAACCATGAGGCCGTCCTTCTGTGGACCCAGCACCTGCAGGAGGAGCCATAGAGGCTGGTGCGATGTGATTTGGGCAAGTGGCAGAAAATGGATGGATGGATCCTGCAATTGAAAGCCCCTGCTTAGTAAAGTCTAGTCGACCAATGAAAATCTTGGTCGACCGCGACGGCATTGACCAATTAGTCGACTAAACGACCGAAGTTCCCAGCCCTACTGTTGAGATGGTACAACAACAACAAAGTTGTACTTGAAGTATATATAAGCACTGCAATGCAATACTTGCATTACGATCTGCCATTCTCGGTTGCAAAGAGCTCCCACTTCAAATTGAAAACTAGCAAGCCATGCACGATGACTACTTCTCGTGGGCAAATGTATGGGAGCACTATGGCGGTCTCTGGTGGGGCAAAATGTATTACAAGTATTTTCAATGGCACAACAAATTCATGACGCCAGTTAACCGAGCAAAATGGTTTCACTCGGTTACGCAATTTTTAACGGTTAACCGGTTAATCAGTTAACCATGGACACCCCTAGTGGTCAGTGAGTAGATAGATTTTCAGTGGCATTTTTCAGATACTACTGCCGTTAGAAATTGGTCATAGCTACGATTCAGTAAGACCTACCAGAGAGAGAAGACCAGTGCTGCTTACCAAACTGTGCAACGTGACATCCAAAAATCGAGGAATGTATAGCCATTTTTCAGTTAAACAGAAAATGGGTGGGGTGTGGCAGATCCAAATTACTCTCAAGAGGAGAGTTTCAAACCAGCTCCAGAGTTTGAAAAGATGAGCATACAGAAGCTTCATGAAGAAGCTTCTTGGATGAGAGGCGAAACATTGTCAACTCAAACAACTTTGAAAAACCCCTACTAAAAGATATATATATTTATTTTTTGTTGGGACAGTGCATGTTAATGAACATACATGGGTCTCATGCATGTAAACAAGCCACACCAGATTGTAGCCTTGAGCTAATTTGCATCCGTTATCCCCTATGCGCATTCTCAAACACACTCTAATTCATCCTGGCCTATTGGAAATATTTTTAGTGGTAGGGGAAACCGGAGTACCCGGAGGAAACCTACGCAGACACGGGGAGAACATGCAAATTCCACACAGAAAGGCCCCGTCCAGGTGGGAATCGAACCCGGACCTTCTAGCTGTGAAGCACGAGCTCTAACCGTACAATAATAAACATGCCAAAATTTTTTTTTACTAAATTACATTTAACACGATTAGAACAAAGAATTTTACCCAGAGAAGAAAAACGGTGTGCTCAATATGGAAATATCTTTGCACTTAATAGATTTAGTTATGTTCTTGCCATATGAAGCCAATTTCTTGTCGTTGGACTTCCCATATTCCAAACTAGGTCTGATGAAATGCTTCAATATATGCATAAATAAAAGTTATAAGACAACATTGTATTTAATAGGATCTATTTGACTACTTTCACAATTGTTAACCTTTTTTTTTTTTTTGACAATTTTGAGAAAAGACCAACTTCAAAAACACAAGATAATTTGTGAGATGTTACTTTCACTATGAGCTAAATCAATAAAAGGATTAACACTGATTAGAAGCAAAAATGGGAACAACTAAACCAACATTTATTATTGATATTTACGGACGAGTGCTGATGATCCGAGCGTCAGTGCACCTCTCAAAGTTATCGCATCAGGAGCCGCAGCGCGTTTGGAAATACAGAAAAAGCGCACGGTCTGTAGTCGGATTACACTTTTGGTGTATTGTGTACGGAAAACTGTCCAAGTTTTATATAAAGTGAGAGTAAAAGTTTAGTGATCGGAGTTTGATCGTACCAGCTTTGGTCCTGTTGTTGTCTCCACATGAAGGCAGAAGGCAGGGCCAGCGTCCGATGGAAGTGGGACAGGAAGTTGCCAAAGTTGCTACTTCCGCCTCCGCCCGCCGTCACGTGACCGAGCGTTTTCTTTTCTTTTTTGTGATAAAATAATACATCTATGGTAAGATACATCTATGGGCAAAACTATATATATATATATATATATATATATATATATATATATATATATATATATATATATATATATATAAGTGATTATCTTGCAGAAAATTTGCTTGAAAAAATCTAGGCCTGAAATTTTATAAAATACTAATTAGTAAAAGGATTAAAAGTCTATCCAGTGTTGAAAGAAGAAGAAGGAGAAGAACTTTACTTACATAGCGCCTTTCACAGACATGGTCACAAAGGAGCGACCCCACAACAGAGACGACGTCAGAAGGTTCCTTGGTATGATAACCTACCTGGCTAAATTAATACCAGATCTGTCCACACAATCTGCACCTCTCAGAAGCCTACTTGAACAGAAAAAATGAATGGCTTTGGTCACATGAGCAGAAACAATGCTTCAGGAAGCTAAAAGAAACTCTAACACAAGAGCCTGTGCTGAAGTTCTACGATCCCCAGAGGAGCACCAGGGTCTCGGCAGACGCTTCGCAGTTCGGCCTGGGGTCGGTGCTTCTACAGCTACATGAAGAACAGTGGCTACCAGTTGCCTATGCATCCAGGGCCTTGACGAGCGCCGAGTCCAGGTACGACCAAATTGAGAAAGAACTTCTCGCAAGTACGTATGCGTGTGAACGAATTCACCAACATGTCTATGGACAAGCGTTTGAGGTGGAAACAGACCACAAACCACTCAATCATGTCCAGGCCATTAAACGACTGCCCTGTAAGAATTCAACGCATGTTAATAAGACTACAGAAATATGATGTGCGGATGATATACACCAGGGAAGTACATGTTCACCGCCAACACTTTATCCCGAGCAGTGGACAAGAAAGAGAGTGCTGACAGTGAGAAGAGTGCAGATATACGGGCTTATGTGGATATGATTGTGACATCCCTACCGGTTTCTGCAGACAGAACCGTGCAGATCAGAGAAGAAACAAACAAAGATGAAACATTGAAAGAACTAACAGACGATACAGAAAGGATGGCCTAAAAGCAAAAGTAACTGTCCAAAGAAAATATGGGACATTTGGAATCAGAGAGCGGAGCTTACAGTGGTGGACGACATTATACTCAAGGGAAGCAAGTTTGTCATTTCATCCTCACTATGAAAAGTAATGCTCCAAAAGATACACGAAGGCCATCACGGAGAAGTCAAGTGCAAGCGCAGGGCTAGAGAAGTTATGTATTGGCCGAGAATCAACCAAGACATACACCAAGCTACTGCGTCTTGTGAACTTTGTCAAATACATAGACCCAAACAACAAGCAGAGCCGCTGATGCCTCATCCTGTGCCTTACGATCTTACTACAAAGTGGGAGCTGACTTGTTTGACTGTAATGGAAAGACTTTCATCGTGGTCACAGACTACATTTCTAACTATCCTGAAGTCGGACAATTGCAATCTACATCAAGCAAAACAGTCATCAGCTACATAAAGACAGTGTTTGCAAGACACGGCATTCCGTGCGAACTGTTTACAGATAACGGCCCACAGTTTTCTAGCTGCGAGTTTGCTTCTCTTGCCAGGGAGTGGGGATTCCGACATACAACCTTGACTCCTAATTACCCGAAATCCAATGGTCTGGCGGAGAGCTCTGTAAAGATAGTGAAAGGTCTCATGAAGAAGGCAATAGACAGAGATGATTTTCATAAAAGCCTGCATTTAGAGGAGCATGCCTCTCCAGAACGGCCTATTGCCAGCACACATGCTGATGGGTCGCCGCATTTGTTTCAACCTGTCAGTCAGCGAGGACTTGCTGACACCCAAAGGTGCATCTAAGGTGAGGAAGGAAAAGGAGAGACAGAAACAGAAACAGAAACAGCTACACGACAGGACGACAAAGCCTCGATCTACATTGAAACATGGCGACCGAGTGCGTGTCAGAGACATTGGCACTGGTACATGGAGACAACTGGGACATGTCGAAGAAGAACCTTTTCCACGTTCCTACAAGGTCCAAACTGAGGGTGGACTGTCTTTGAGGAGGAATCGCACAGATCTTCAACTGCAGCCTACTGAGGAAGACACAACAGCTCAGGAGGTCGAGCTTCAGTGCAGGCCAAACAAAACCCAGAACCACACTTTGGTGACCACGGGATTATGAAGTTTTCTTTTGAATAAGCACAACAAATAGGCAATTTAATAATAATAATTCCTTCAATTCATAAAACTGAGCTGGCATTTGAAAACAGCGGACAAGAAACACAACTAGCAGTCTTATGCATATCTGGTCTTTATTGAAATCCAGACAGATGGTAAACATTCCAAAATAAATAAATACAATTTGTCTTGTTTGTATGCTGATTAGAAAGAAAACATAATAATACTTGGATTATGGGACGCCGATGATGCAGGACTAAAAATTTAAAATTACACTTTAGCCTATATACAATAAAAGATTAAAAACAAAAATAAAACGCTAACTCAGCAGCCAAACAGTATCAAATACAGTGACTCCCACAATAGAACCAACGGTGACCGAACTTTTGACACAAAACGAATAACAATGACTCGTGTTTTAAAATGAGTAAATATCAGGTTGTTCATTGCTGCTCAAAAGTAAAAGACATGGTAACTAATGTGCATTGAAACATTACAAAACAGGACATATGGTTACTTTGAATGCAATAGGAAAAATATAAAATTGCAAAACTGACATCACAGACACAATAAAAGCTAAAATGCATCTTTCTCGTAGTACTGAATGTTACCGCTATTTCAAAGTGCTGTATAATGTACATTATTTATATATATACCTATAAAGTATTATGAAGAGCCTAATGGAGATTTGGAGTAAAATTACATTGTGTGAACCTATCAGTAATAACTAGTAATTTTCCAAAATGTCCATCAGTGTCCAACATGATGAAAGGGATCAGTTTTTTCCAGATGTTGATGTTAGAGATGGGCCCTGTTTCAGATTGACTCTTGCAAGTGTTGATTCATGTGTTGCAGCTTTCATCATAGGATGGCGGAGCGTCTGAAAGACAGATGTTAAAAGAAATTGCTGTGAATATCAACACAAAACACACTACGCCATGACAGTTTCTTAGGCATGCACCACAGCATCAAGGTCTTGTTAGGAGATGCCACATTTGCCACCAGATGCCAAGCTTATTTTTAATCCCGTCCGCAAAGCGTTTAAGCTTGATCAGCACCTTAGATCTGTTCAATAACTACTCCTAGTGATACATTACTGAAAATATAAAAAGTAAAATTATTAACTGCTGCTTGTTACACATAGCCAAAAAAAAAATGTATTAAAAAAATCTAGAAAATAAAATCTAGGGCGAAATAAGATCAAATGTGTAATTTATGACTGAAGTAATTTAAACAAAAGGAGGGCTATAAATAAATGAGACAGTTCTTAAATGAACACAAAAACTCGAGCTGCAGAAGACTTCGCACACCACAAAAAGCTGCCTGCACGGCCATACAGACCCCCAAACCAACGCAATCTGATACAACTCTGATACAATACTTATATTAAGCACCAACCATTTGAATCAGTCATAACGCATCGGTTTAGTCCTGATCTTAGTCTGAAACAGAAGATAAAGGTCTCAATTGATTTCAGGTGGGAACAAGTCATTGTTTTGCAAGTCCAAGTCCAGTCCCATGTCGAATCCAAGTCTTGCTTGCTTTGAATTTAACGAGATTTCAAGGCAAGACAAGTTTATTATACCTCTCATTTCACACACAAGGCAACTCAATGCGCCTAAGTCTTCAAGTCTTTGTAGAATTAGCAAACACAGAAACCTGGTTACGTATTGAAAGGATCAATTTAAGGTTATTTTGAATCGATATCGGGCTATTTAAAGGAAATCGATTGAAACTATTGTGCATCTTCTTAGTCCATTTGATTACTCGTGTCCTGTATTTTTGTCCTACATTAAAAAGGTGCATTATACTTTAAAAAAATAAAATAAAATGAAATAAATTATATTTGTGCGTAATTGAGCATCGCACCTTTACTTTTCCTCCACAGTGGTCTCTAGGATTCTCTAGGATCAATTGCTTGGTAAGTTTTCACAGCTGCACCAGAAAATCTACAAGACAATTGATTCTGAAGCGTTGTAGAGACCACCTTGATCCAAAGTAAATGCGCCATGCTGACCCCTCATTCAGCCACTGGGTCACTACAATGTTAAACACACACAAATATAAACTTTTTTTTCCCCCGTGTAACAAACATTTCATCAAACAGAGGAAAGGGAATTGGACAAAACGGGAGCCTTTTGAGCAAAAAAATGTGGTCAATATCAGCCAAACTGCAGCTGAACATGTTGTGTTCAATGAAATTATACAGTAAAAATTGTTGAGCCATTTCATAATTTCCAAAACACATTTAGATTTGATGCCAGTTTGAATCTAATTGTAATGCTTTTTAATGACATCTATGGCCTAAATTAATTTAATGACTTTAAAAGCGGAAACCCTGATTATTAGTCAACTTTTTTTCCTGGGACTCCCTACAGCATTTCAGAGTAGCACAAACTCACCTATTGGATACGAAGGTGCCCCATAGTCTGGCGGCTGAATGAGAGGACTTGGCATCGTACTCGCCCTGTTGTCTGTGGGATAGGGAGCAGTGGCGCCCGTAGCGGACGCCGGGGGGTTATTATTATTATGTTGATTCTGTGCGAAAAACATCCCCGGGGCGTAGCTGAATGCGTTTGGCGACACCAGCTGAGACTGTCTCTTGTTGGAATAGCCGCCGTCCACTGTAGCGCCCCCCTCCGCCCCCTGTGGGAACTCAGCTGGGGGCGCGCTGGGGGAGTAGCAGGAGGACATCCGGGAGCGCGGTTTCGGGGCTGGGCGAGGGGGTATCGTGGGTGTGGTGGCAGACGGGGTGGGGGAGTCTTCAGGGACAGGGAGAGAGTTTGGAGTGGGTTCACGGGCTGGTGAAGAGGCAGGAGTAGAGGCGGATTTGGTTGATGGGCGGTGCTTTTTGTCGAGTGAGATGTTTCCGATGTGAATGGGTAATGTCAACATGACGTCCGGGGACTTCAGACTGACCTGGAAGGGGGGAAAAAAATGTAATTTTAATTATTTTCAAAGGGTAGTTTTGCTATTTATTTACCTACACTATACAACAGAGCTCGACACTGCCTGACGCCCAAAAAAATGCCACAATAAAAAGGTCCCATTCGCTGTGGTATTGCTTTAAAAAATCTCTGCGATGTCAAAATTATCCAATGTTGCATTACAATATTGTTTGTATAGCCTATATTTTGTTTCACTATTGAAAGGTTAGGTTATACTTTATGAATCCCAGTAGAGAAATTCGTACCTGTAGGAGCAGAGCTATTCTTTATTCAAATAACTTTTTTAAACTTAATGATTCCCAGGTTTACCTTTAGTGTGATGAAAGAAGCATAAGAGGGCATACGCGTCCTTGTATTTGTACAAAGTTCTCCATCAACATTTATAGGGGGTTTGTTAGAAACTCACTACCCTTCGGGCTGACACAGTGAGTAACATCTCTGCAGTAGGATAAATTGATTTACAGTTCCCCAATACACCACCAGGTGACATTAAAGCGCCGTCACATGACACCAAGGTTCACCACGGAAAAGCACAACACAACACACAGGTCAGATACTAAAAGTGGCCCGTACTTTGACGTAGTATTCGATCTTGATGAGGTCGCAGCCGCTGAGCACAGACTGGGGCAGAGGTGGGACGATGATCTGTTCTTTCCACTCCAGCTCCTTCCCCGCCTTCACCGCTCCCCCCTCAACCTGAGCGATCACCCGGAGGTCATAGGTCGGTTTTTTAGTTTCGTACGTTACCCGCTGAAAAGACAAAAACTTTTTTTTTAAATAACTAATCATTGCAATAGTGCTGCTTCTTCAAACAATCGAGCGACAAAACATCCTTCCAATACATTTTAAGAACTCACACAGAGATACTTGCAACAATTTCATGAACTTCCAGGGTAGATTTCTGTGACAGTGAACCTGCAAGTTGTGAAACGCGCTTATAAACTCATTCAAGTTAAGAACTTCCAATAAATGTATCTGGATGTTTTACTGTTGAAACACCTGTGCACCGTCATGTGCAACTGCCCACTCTAGGACAGGGGTCTGCAACCTTCAACATCAAGAGCCACTTTGGTCAGTTTTAAAGTCTCAAAAGAGCCACAATTTGATTTTTTTTTATCCACAAACAACAAAGAATATATATATGTTTTTATTGAAAATATGATGATGAATAAATGAATTCAAAGTAAAACATGTAAAAACTTGGACACTGGACTGAAATATGAGCGAATCTGGATGGTCCTTCTCTGCAAATTTCAACAGATCATTTTCTACAGCCTTTGTTGTAGTGGTGCAGACTTTGCCACATTATTGTAGATTGTCACTCCTAAAAAAATCCTTTACTTTTTTCATCCACTACAGGGTACAGACGATGACTCAACAACCTGCATCTAGGATTTTTGTCATCAAAGTTTAAAAGACTTTAAAAGGAATAGGCCACCGTTTTTTTACATACTGAGATATGTACGAGTTGATGCGTAACCGTCTGTTTTTTTACAACACATACAAAATTAAACATGTCAATTTTCTAAGCGGATAGAAAAGGGCACTATATTGTGAGGCGTAATAACACCTGGAGTACTTCGACGTCCGCACAGTAATATTGTCGAAGTACTCCAGGAGTTATTACGCCTCACAGTATAATGCCCTTTTTTATCCTCTTAGAAAATCGACACGTTTATTTAAATAGGGAAACCGTGGAACAGCGTGGTAGCTTCTAACTTCACCACAGTTTGGCACAATACCTTTGCTGGGAGAAGCTAAACGCTAACAACATTTGTGTGACTGAGTGCCCGCACAAAGACCAGACAGGTACACATCAACTCGTCTAAGCAAGAACATTATCTCAGTATGTAAAAACGGCGGCCTATTCCTTTAAAGAATGGCTCTTGAGGTAGTGGTTGCCTGTCACTAGCGTAGCCTTTTAAGAAGCTACAAAACGTATTAAAAGTCACAACAATCCAGCTTATTTAAATGATTGGTTTTAATAATAGGTATGGTTTATTCTTTATCAGAATCAGAATAGTTTTTATTGCCGTTGTATGAGAACAGGTTCACAAACTAGGAATCTTGATGCAGACGTGCCACATAAAACGTATAACACAGAAGTTAGGTTAAAAAAGCTATAAAATGTGTTCTTTAAATCCCATGTACTTTGGAAGCAGCTTTTGTTTATGAAATCCCTCATACAGTATAAATAAGAATACATTGTAATAATGATTGCGTCATAGCGGTTACCTGCATGAGGCTGGCCGTGACGTTGCCGCTGCTCTTCCCTGATTGGTTGTGGGCTTTGGCAGTGACTTGGATCACCTGACCAGGTGTGTAGCCCTTCTGGTCGGTCTGAGCATTCAGGACCATCGTTCCAGTTTTCATCAACATGTAACTGAACTGCTGCGTCACCGCCGACTGGGACGGGCCCTGACACAGAGAATAAACAAACCTGTTGAGGCTGTTCTTCAGCTTAGTTCTAAATCTAGGATATGGAGCCGTCTTCCTGTAGATGCGAGATCATTTTCAAATCCAGGCTGGAAACTTTTCTATTTAGCTGTGCATGTGACAACCACCTTCCAAGTATTATTCTATGTCCATTCAAATTCTGTAACGAACTTTTATCTCTTAACCCCCGCCTGAACCAAGCGCCTTTCCACCAGTTCGACTTTACCCAAATCGAAAAGCTTCTTGAAAAAACAGGCAATACATTTTTTTATGAAAAAACATGCGACAAAAATCCAACGAAAAGGTGACAACAGTGCGAGAAAGAATCTTAGATCAGTTTTGTAGGGTTTAGCCTTCAAATGATGCGTTACTCGGGCCTACAGGCTGTAAGCTCCGGTTGAAAAGCTTTTAGATGTGTTTAAAGCTGAACAGGAGAAAATGCACTCGGTTAAGTAAGAGGTTAAATTACTTTGTAAATTATTTTGTGTACAAATTATGCACTAAATAATGATGTCTTCAACTTCAAGAAAATGCCATTATTTACAACGGTTGTAATTATTTGTCTCATATGTATCATACATTGTAAATGTTTTTTTTTATAAATAGAATTTTCTTTATTTCGATTTTAAAGGGAGAGACCCAAACAAACTATTTAACTGGACGTTGAGAAGTAAGAAATCTGTACTCGACTCGCTCAAAGGTTAAAATGTCATTATTATGAAAATACTAGTTAAAGATAACCAAAGCACATAATCTTGCCCTCACCCAAATGTCTGACACTTCATTAAGGTTGAGGAGGCTGAGCAGGTAGAAGGATTTCTCTGCGTTGTAGTCTTTGGCGAATCGTGGCGTGTCGATTAAAGCCCGGACTCTGTAAATGATCTTCCCATAGTTTCCTTCGAACGACGTGGGAGCCGTGGCTGAAAAACATCAATAACAAAGTCAGCTACAGAAATGAGATGAACAAGAAAATATTATTAATGTATGTCCATGAAAGTGACCCAGGTTACACATCAATCAAATTGTAAGGCTTTGAAAAAATAAATAGAAAGAACCTAACTTAAAATGCATTTCTTGTGGTGCCCATCACATTGGAGCAATAGAATAAAATGGAAATGTACTCTTCCACAGAAAAATAGCTAGAGAGAGCACAAGAGAGAACTTGCCCGAGAGATTTCATAAACCAACATAATAATTTAGTAACTCCATAAAGCCAGAGTTTAATGATGTTGAGGCGATATTTGGAGCGAGCACATGACAGAAGGAGCTGCAGGCGTTTCAGGTGACACTGGGACCAGTTTGGTCAGTTTGAGTTTCTGTGATGAGAAGTGGCTCTCATGACGAGATTAATAAAAACTGAGTTATAGCCATGGAGAGAACGCATCAGGGATCTACAGAGAGGAAGCTTCACTAAATAAACATTAAAACATATGGCAATGAAAGCAGGGAAGTATGGGGCAGGGAAAACATGTTGATTATGAATTTCATATGTGTATTTTGCAGAGATCCAGGGAAAAACGACATTTTACATTTTTTAGCCCAGTGAGAAGCACTTCAAAGATGACTTGAAATAAATTAATAATTATCTTTTGAATGTATGTTAAAGTAAATTTTGCAATGACACTTCAGTCCTGTATCAACGTTTTGCTGTCTCGAGGCATGATGGACTAAATTTGTTTTTTTCCTACAACACAAGATAAAACCTCGGAGAGGGAGGTTAAAAGTCTAACCGGCAGCCCCAAAAGTTCTTTACTGAAGCAATACTCCTCATGTGAATGTAATCAGAACCTTTATTCTGAAAGTAAATAACTTCAGTGAATACATAAGTAATACTAAGTTGCTTTATTGTGTTTTGAGGGGAAACAAAAACAATTTGATTTTATAAAATACAACCTGCTTGCTATAATAAAGATATTAGTGGGTTTCTGAAGGGTCAGTCAAGTGTGCGAGTCCACCTAAAACTTATCAGAGTCCAAATCCTTGTGTTCCCTATTTTCACATTATATACAGTGCAGCATTAGCAATATTTATACATAATATAGTTATTTCAAAAGAATTTCTAAGGGTTGTCGTCATGAGGCTTTTTCATTGTGAAATAGATACAAATATCTATGTCAGAGGTTTGTAGTGAGTAATTGGAAAACAAACTGAGTGACATCACCATGACGCTGCACTAAAACAACAAAGTGGAGATTTACAGATACACCTTAAAAAGATAAAAAATATCTGCATCTAATCAATGACTTTTACAGCGTCACTTACTGTAATATGTCATTCTAAATGAAAACAAAACATCTACAACTATATACAAATTAAATGTATCTATGCAAAACATGTTCTCTTATTGACCAGGCTGTAGTCACTCCTAATTGTTTAGTTGACACACTAGAAGTTGTCATACATCGTTTCTTTTATTACGCATTAAGGTTACGTCAGGTTATTACCATTACCATTGTTCCACAATTGTATATGGGGGTTTGGCATAATAAGTTTTGACCCGAGTCTAAACCCTTTCTATTCGGTCCGGGAAGCACTAAACATTTATATATTCTAATTATATAATGTACCAGATTACTGAAAATATGTGACATGTTCCAATTAATCTTGTTCATTATGACCAAAGAATCTACTGATTAAACAGTACCGTTCAAAGGTTTGGGGTCACACAAGAACATTTTCTGTTTTCCATTAAATCTTGTAAGAAATAGCCTTCATTTCTCAGAACAAGAATAAACGGTTGAATTTCAGAAGTAAGTTCCCTTTTTCTGGTGATTTTGAAAGTATAAATGAACTCACAAATGCTGATGCTCAAGATACAAGCTTAAAGTTCTTCCTGCGGCAGCTGAAGAAACTTAAAGGAATAGGCCACCGTTTTTACATACCGAGATATGTTCTTACCTTAGCTTTGACGAGTTCATTTGTACCTGTCTGGTCTCCACGTGTGCCTTCCGTAACGTAAACACAGCACAGATGGCGTTAGCATTTAGCCTCTCTCTTCTCCACGATAGCTCCAAAACAACGTGAAAATACAAGCTACCAAACTCTTCCACGTTTTCCCTATTTAAATATGGTTACGTGAAGCGTTACACTATAAAGTATAATTACACAAAATTAAACAATGTGGATTTTCTAAGCGGATAAAAGGGGGAACTATATTGTAAGGCGTAATAATACCAGGAGCAATTCGGCATCCGCGCAGTGATATCTACACTTTACTGTGCGGATGGCTTTAAGCTGCCTACCAGGATGCTGGTGCAGTTCTACACGGCCATCATCGAGTCCATCCTCACCTCCTCCATCACCGTGTGGTTCCCCGGTGCTACAGGATGGGACAAACATCGACTACAGCGCATTGTGCGTGCTGCAGAGAAGGCTGTGAGCTCCCATCTCTCCAGGACCTGTTCACCTCCAGGACCCGGAGGCGTGTGGGTCGGATCACAGCTGACCCCTCTCACTCCGGACAGAGACTATTCCCCCCCTCTCCCCTCAGGCAGGAGGCTACGGTCTATCCAGACCCACACCTCCCGTCACTTGAACAGTTTTTTCCCCTCCGCCATCAGACTCATGAACAATAACAAGTCTCTGTAGCTTAGTTACAAACTCATGGATGTATCTGCTCTGTTGCACTGTGTGGTGAGTCCACACTTAGATCTGCTGCGATCACTTTATATCACTTTATCTTATATAAACTTACCTATAACTTACCTTATACACATACACATCTGTAATCCCACTGTTGTTCTATGTCAATTGTTGTCGTCTTACCATATTTTACTTTTTATGTTGTATCTTATTTATTAATATTTTAATTTTGTATCATTCATTTGAGTTGAAACAACCAAGTCCCTTCCTTTAATGCTGTCCCTGGACCAAAAGGGCATCAAAACTTGGTCTCTAAAGACATTTTTTCAGTACCTGCTTTTGATACTTTTATTTTTTCAATACCGTAGTACCGAAGCTTATTTTTTAACGATACCATGCTAGTATCCAGCCACTGACAAAAACAGTGCTTTCCTTTAAGAAATAAGGACATTTTAAGTGACCCCAAACGTTTGTGTCGGCACAATTACTGAAAAATGAACTTGTACTTGCATTTGAAACAGAGTTTTAGGAGTTGCAGAAGAATCCCTGTTGAACATGTTTTTAGAAGTTCCATCCATCTAGTATCCATCTAAATAAGTCATATTCTCAAAAGCATTAAAACCTGTCATAATGCACTTAAAGAAATACAGTACATTCCACACAGTGCCCTTTGACACGAAAACATTCCCATTGTACTCCAAACCAGGTGTTACTGCTGTAGGATCGGCCATAAACCTGTCGGATAAAAAGCCTCATGACGATAAGTGACACCGACCATAGGCTGCATTGACGTTCAATTAAAACATGTGTTCATTGTGCAATCCCTTATGTAAACCATTTGAACGTATGTAATGAGTGTGATATTTGCCTATTCACTTTGCCGTGCACTAATAACAGGGTAAACACTGGGACATGCCGGGACATGCCCGAAACCTTGTGTGCACCTCTCGCCTCTCTGGTCCTCTACAGTGGAAGCCGTCAGTCCGCGAGGCTCTTACCTGGGATGAGAAACTTGAAAGGAAACGTGTGTTCTCCGGGCTTCAGAGTTCCTGTGCAGAAGGAGATAAGAGGCCGTTAGTGGAAACTTATAACAATCCCTCTGTGTGCTTTTTCCCAGCATGCTCAGGGAGAATGCCTCGGGGAAGAATACACAATGACTACAGGCTGGGAACGAGAACAGGCGCGCTGCAAACAGACAATATATACTTCAGATTGTCCCACAGTCGTGTCGTGGATTGTGGTTTTTCCGAAAGACTAAGACCAAGACTCACTTCATGTTTGAAAGAAAAAGATTACACTAAACTTTTTAATACATTTAAAACTAGTATTCGCAAGTATCTGTTCAGGGATTGAGGGCACTACTTATTGCAATAATACTGTACAAAACTATGGCTCAATTCAAAGTACCTGTATGTAAATTACACTGAATAAATCCACGCACGGGAAAAGCTCATTTGCATTTAGCTGAAGCCCGTTGAGCCGCCTCCACTGTGATTGGTCCATTTTCATACAGGTATCAAAAGAGCAAGTGTGTGTGTGTGTGTGTGTGTGTGCGTGACTATAGGACTCCACTGGATAATACATTCTTAAATAGAGAGGTGGGGGGTTCAAATATAAATACCTTTGTCTGCCACGGATACAGTGGTGTTGAAGTACTGCTCCTCCAATGTCCAGGCCGTGTCGTTCACTTTAGTCGTGATGCCGCAGAAACCGTTGCAGTTCACTTTAATGGCTGCAAAAGACAAACATTTTATTAATCATTTAACCATTGTTGAGCACGAGATTTCAAGGTCGAGGTGCGGTTTAGGAATCAAACTGACATGACATGAATATAAAGAGATTTGAAAGCAGCCTCAGACGATAGACACAGACGGCATTTTTGGGATCGCCCATATGGTCATGTTCGAAGCGGCCATGATGGGAAAACAAATAAGGAACAAAAAAAAAGTTCTCCCATTACTCAACCACTACTTCAACGAATGCTGAATTATGGACACAACAAAAGGTAGAGACATGGAGTGGAGCAAAGTGGTTCAACATCCCATAAACCCTTAGCTAAAAAACGGACAATACTAACCATGAAGCTAAAGGTAGAGAGTTTTGTGCCACATGCTAACATTAGCTACAACTAACGTTTTTTTTTTTCACTTCTACTGAACAATTTGCTGTGGAAAAACATCAACATGGATCCGATTTTAACTTTAAAAGGTAAATAACAAAACAAAAAAACAAACAAATAAAAATGTGTATTTGTGCGATTTTAAAGGAACTAGATTGAAGGTCTTTTTTTATACTCCCTACTGCCACCTCAGGTCTTACGCGTGACTGCAGTCTCTACATCTACAGTATGCACGAATAATCTCATGCATAGATTATTAATTGTGCATAATCTGTGCACGATTAAGCTCGTGCATGACGGCGCTTCGGGCCCGAATTAACAATTTTTTGAGTGACAGTGCAGGATTTTAGCGGCAGTTGTGGTGAATAGGTCTGGGCTCATTTTACACATTAGGACATTGCTGGAGCATGTAGGGGCGAGAAATACATAATTTTAACATTATTTTTTGTAGTCCCTGTAAAGCCACATGGTGTAACATTTCACCCAATAAAAAGATTAAAATACAGGCATTTATTCCATTACAAATATTTTTATTTTGGAGAAATACTTAAAAGCACCGCTCCTAAAACCTGGCTGTAACCCAAAGGCAGCCAAATATCAGATTAACACAGGTTTGGTCCTCACCCGAACCCACTACTAAAATACAATGTTCTGTATAACTGGTCATTAGGAGCAGGTTTTGCATTCCAGGAAACAAGATAATCCAAAATGTTGCACAGTGTGCCTCTAGGACCTGGGGCACTGTCAATTATATTCAGTCCTCAAATTTCAATAGAAAGTGCAATGACTTGCTTAAAAGACACATTTTCATCTACAAAACGTGAATATCTTTGTGGCCAAGTATTGTAATGTAAATCTGTATCGATTCCACGAGGTCTGTTCTTGTGAAAAAGAAGTCCCGTCACTCAAGATTTGCATTTGAAAGCCGATCCATGCCCCACAGTTGAACCCTTTGTTTGTTGTATTTGATTTCTGAACAATTTGTCCTGCTATTTTCTTGTTTCCAGCTTGTCTAAACATTGGGACAATACTAAACTGTAAAGCGCAATTATGTACACCTAATTCTGAATAAAAAGCTTCCACTGTTGTCAGAATTCATCTGGTTCGGTATTACTATACCAGGAACCACAAAGTCGATGTATAGGGCGGCATGGTAGTACAGTGGTTAGCGCTCATGCTTCACAGCTACAAGGTCCGGGTTTAGTGGTTTCCCCTACTACTAAAAATGTACAATATGCCAGGATGAATAAGAGTGTGTTTGAGAGTGCGCATGGGGGACAACGGACGCAAATTAGCCTAAGGTTACAATCCGGTGTGGCTTGTTTACATGCATGAGACCCATGCATGTTTAACAACCAATAAATAAAAATAATGGATAGTATTTAGTTTCTTGTAGTAAACGCACCTCATCACTGAAACCAGTAGTTGTTATAAGAGTCCAGGCTTGATTTACTGACACTTGATCTAAGGCGGTTGACAATGGAAACTGACCAGAGCTGATGTGACCACAGCAGTGGAAACGAGGACCAGTGAGAGGCTGAATTGTTTACTCAGTGACCAACAACGAGAGCAGACCGGGACAAAAGGAGGAACATTTACTGGCCTGCTGCACGAGACACTTATTTTAGAGATGCTAGGCCACCTTTTTGTTGTACAAGGATCTGTACCCAGCTCATTCTGCAGCCCATTTCACACTGGCAACGTGGGTGAAGTAATTTTCTTGCCCAAGGATATAACGCAAGGGCCGAGTACCGTTACATTTTTCGATACCTGTGCTTTAACGATTCTTGGTTCACTACACAGATCTTTGAAGGATACTTTTTTTTTTTTTCTCATTCGCTATACTAGAATATTTGTCATCTAGAACAGTGGTTCCCGTACCCCTTGAGGTATTAATACGTATATATTGGGGTACCCCCTAACTCTAGGATCCTGTCAAAAGTTTAACAAAATGAGCAACTAAAACTGAAACTACTGAAAAACATTAAAACTAACTTTTAGTTGAAAGCAATGTTGAAACTATACTCAGTTTCACCTTTTTTAATCACAAGTCATTCCATGTACCGCCTGCCAAGTGCTCAAGTTCCCCCAGGGGTCCCCATAAAACTGATCTAGAACTATTAAACAGAACAATAATGTCAATTTTTCCATAAGAATTTCTTTAGTGCCGTCTCTGGGCACAACAGGCATTAAACCTTGGCATCTAAGGAATTGTTGTTTTTTTCGGTATCTGTTTTCAATACCTTTTTTGAAATACCAGTAGTCCCTAAAATGTTTTCGATACCATACTGATATTGTTTAACGGTACCCCGCCTTACACCTGAGACACTGCTTCTCATTTCAAAAGCAAAATGAATAACATACACAAGTTTTCTTTAAAATACCACATGAGTCTGACAAAGTTGCTTTCCAAGTCGGACAGCTGACAATCAACGGCCCCTTTAACTTAACTTCCACAAAGGCATATAATACACCACTTTCATAAATTCCCTAGTTGACTGAGGTGTTTTGCCTGAGGACACAACTGCAGCCTTCTCTGATCAAAGCTGGGATTAAACATCCATCAAACACTTATGCCCCACATTTCAGTCAATTGTTTTAATGACAGGTTCTTTAGAAATAGAAGTAATACGGTCAAACTAAGAGGGTAATAAAGCTTTAATCATTTACAAAGTACTTTCCCCCTTTGTATACAGTTTCCCGCTCCAATCATTGTACGATAATAACACTGCAAACCCATTTTAATAATCTCAGTCACCATTTACTCAGAGATATAGCCCGGGCTCGATTTCATAACGTGGTTCAAAAAGGGAGATGTGAGAGTTTGTTTCCCGGGAGGAGCCAGTGCGAGGTCTTTCGTTAGACTAGCTTAATCTGAAGAGGAATGTAAACAGACCGGAGAGCCCACAAGTGTTCGCACTGAAACACGCACACAGATATGGGACAAGGATATGAGCAACGGATGGGCTATAATTATTCCAAGACTCGTAATGTCTGTCATTAATTTTGAATTGTAAATTAGCCATAAACACTAGACAGTTCACTATATACAACTCACACTTGAACAAAATTGACTTAATCAGTGTTTTGCACACTTTTCACACCTCAAATATTTGTTTTTCAAAGTACCATTTGGGTCAACAACTTGGCAACGATTGGACGAAAACAAATAAGTCATAACTCAATTAGCACATGTACTGCAGTTGAAAGTAGGGCTCGGCAATATTGACAAAAATGAATATCTCAGTATCTTTGGGGACGAACTCGCTATTGATAATGAAGCAATATTTTTGCAAACCGTCCGAAATAGGTCAACAATGTGCTGCAAGCATCTTAATTTACATGGCTTTGTCGCTCAAAAAGATCATTTTCAAACTTTCCAAAATGTTTTCCCTATTTGCTCCTCATTTCTTCCACATCCATTTTGAAATTGGAGACAAATTTGCATATCTTCCAAACAGCAATTTCAATGTTATCTCATGGGTGATATATTGCCCACCTAGTAGGAAAAACCTTTTACCAAGCTGCATTATTTGCACAAAAAATATATAAATAAATTCACTTTGTCAGATAATTCAATTGCAGCTCTTGTTATGTATAGTATTTGACACTCAACAATTGTGTTACTTTTCAGGAATCCCTCCGGAAGACGTGACTTAAACATTCTTCTCCGTAAAGTCCTGCATCAGCCCTTATTTTAGGTTTTTCTGCAGGCTTATATGGCAAACAAAAATTCAAACGACACAATTGTATTAATGATCCACTCCCACTGACAATCAAAATCACTTGCGAGAGCCACTTTTTTTTTTTTTTTAGTGACACTAATTTCCCAAGAAACCAAATCTCCTCTCAGGCAGTTAGACACTCGCTTCACTGGTTTGCTCTTAACCACAATTTAATGAAACCCCACGCCCAACCATCAGCTTTGTCAAGTATTCAAATTCAGAGAAAATGTCATCAGGATCCGATTCATGATTCTGTATTAAAAAGAATGCCTAAAAAACTCCCCCAGGTCATTTTGCCGGCTCAGAAAAGCAGACAATGACACAGGCTTCTGTTATGTGTGGCAGCTAATGGGCCAGTGAAAACACGCTTTAACAATGTACCGCTTCAACAGGCTGCTAAGTGTGTGTTAATTAGAATGTGAGGAAGGCGCTTGCATTTTTACAATTTAAACCAAATGTTATTTATTACCTGACCATGTTACTGTATTGTCCAAACAATGGATACATTTGGGAAAGAGCAAAGAAAAGGCTATTGACAGCAGTGTTTTGCACTTGTTCTTTAGACTGCTGGCCGTGCTGACAATATTATTAATGATTTGAATAGCTGCCGGTCACTTGGTACACGATCTATAAATAACCACAATGGTGCAATTTAACGGAAATTTACATTTTACTGGTTACAAGTAAAATCGCAAAAGTTTACTTCGGTAAAACACCATCTTCTGACATCAAAAGTTTCTAAACGAATCGCTTTCCATTTATCTTTAAAAAGGACCCCAGGAAGACTAGCAGATATATGAAATGGGCATCCTAATAAAACAATAAATAATCATGTATAAAACCTATTTTTGGCAGCCCTCAGACTTCTTGTTGAATTGGTACATCTCCAGAGATAGTACTGGTTACTGCAGGTATTATTATTCCACAAAATGTAAAACCTCAAAAAGTAAAATGGATTTGTATAATTCATATGTCAGTCTGCTCTAGAGCGTTAATGTATTAAATGAAATGAATCTTGATTTTAAAGCCACACTGCATAACATTTTGAATTACACTCTTTCCATTAATGCAAAACATCCTCTTACTGACCAACTAGAGGCAGGAAATGCTATTTTTGATCTGGAGGAGGACCTGATCCATTTAAATCTCATGTTTGGCTGCGTATAGTCAACATATCCATGGAGACGTGCCGCTCCCAGTAAAGTTAGTTAGTTCTAAGAGTTAAGCTGCTCACAGCAAAGACACGCAAAGCCATTCTTAGGTATTTCTCAACAATAAAAGTATATGACAAAATAAATTCTTGCATTTTACTCTATTTATTGGGTGAAATGTTTTACGGCTTTAAAATATAAATCTAAGCTAACTGGAAAGGAATTGGAGAAAATTGCTATAGATATTTGGTCAAGTCAAGAATCCCTAAACAAGTTTGAAACTAAGTAGATTTCATATGCTTTGTTGACTAATTGTTTGTAGACGTAGCCTACTGTAACTTATCACACTTTTACGCTCAATCAGATACTCAGTAAAGTAACATCTTCACATACTTTTGTTTCAGTAATTACCTTTTACTTCTACTTGCTCAAAATCATTTTAGGATAACACAACTGTAACTTGAGTTGGTAACCGGCCTGTGGCAGAATCTTCCCTCCAAGGGAAGCATCGTCTTGGCAACAGTGCACTTTCCCGAAGCCTTCTACCCGTAGTTGAACGTTACAGAAGCTACAGTCAGATAAGATTTAGCCTTTTGTTCCCTGGGACAGCTGGAGATCACAGACGGCAAACACTGAAATCTGATGCAGCGTGTCTGCAGTAAGCTTTTTCCAACGGCAGCCTCTCTATCAAGAATTTAGCAACACAAAACCCTGGTGAGTCCATTGAAAGTGCTGCCCCGGAGGAAGACCATGCTACTTAACCCCTTTGTACAGTCAGCAGCAACGCAAGGAGTGTACGGTATGTATAATCTTTCAAACTACTGTAATCCCCATAGGCTTTTACTGAAGATAAACAAAGGATTGCCCTATGTTTGTACAGAGTAGGTTGTGGTAGTGTTGTCACTGAAAAGGAGCTTATTCATATAATTTTGTCATGTTATTGCCTGTCGAGAAGTATGCTCATCAAGCATGGTTAATATGAATCATTTGGCACAAATTAACACCAAAGATTCCCTAAAACAGTGGTTCCCAAAGTGGGGTCCGGGGACCCCTTGGGGGGCCCAAAAGCTTGTCAACAAAACAAGTACATTAAAGAAAAATAAATAAATAAAAGAAGAGTATTTTGAAAGGAAAAGTAAATGTATTTGGACAAATGTATCCGTTTAAACCAGCTTTCTGCTTTTTATGGGGCGACGGTGGCGCAGATGGTAGAGTGGGTCGTCTCATGATCGGAAGGTCAGGGGTTCGAATCCCGCCTCCTCCTTGGGCAAGACACTTCACCCTTGCCTCCAGTGTCTGCGTACATTGGTGTATGAATGGGTGAGAGGTTCCCTGCTGTACAGCGTTTTGAGTGCCTAATGTAGGTGGAAAAGAGCTATATAAGTTGAGACCATTTACCATGTACATTATTATGATTTGGGGGGCACCCCGAGAGATTCTTGGATCAATAAAGGGGCCGTGGTGTCCTGGACTTTAGGAATGGCAGCCCTAAAAGGTTTGATTCTGAAAGTTTGACACAATTGTTTCCTTACACTTAATTTTTCATTGACAAGCAAACTAAATATGATTAACGGATGGGGAAACATTTTGACAAAGATTCCGGCCTTAAGCAAACTCAACGGAGAACTTCAGATTACAGAGGCGTTACACATTTATGTAGGCCTAATCCCAATAGGCAAACACCCTATTCCCGAAAAGCCACCAATAAAGTGAAACAGCAAGACGCTTAAAAATAATTCTTATTTACCAACAACACAAAATGACCTGTGTTCTACTTGGAAACTTTGATTCACGCTCATCAGCAGAGTGGATAAGTACGAATTGATTTTGAGTCTTGTCTTGTCCTACATAAATATAACTTCCTTGTTGTTACAAGCCGCGTACACACGACAGGTGAGTTTTCTTAACTTTATAATCTTACCTTTACATGGAACCGGCTGCGCCACTTTGACTCTCACGGTGCCGGTGATGGACTCTCCCGGGCTGTAGACCACTTTATTCCCGTCAAAGGAAATCTCAAACTCCTGTAGTTTCCCCATGGTCGCTCCCTGTGAGTCCTCACCCCACAGCGACACGGCTACACTGAAGACAGAGCGCTGCACCTGAGGCACGTACGCCGCGGACCCGCCCAGCGTGATGACCTCACCAATCACCTTGACGACACGGCAGATTCACCGCGACAACAAAGGGGCCTTTATTTTCCATTTTAACGACGCACAACAAAAATTAGATTTGACAGGCAGCTAAACTGTTGTTGTTTCCAGTTTTACCCATAGGCTAGCAGACAAATAGTCATTATTAGGGCAGGAGCAGTTGAGATTTTCGTTTCTATTCATAAATGCAAAAAGGCATCACTTGACAGGTTTTAGGTTTCATTTCAGAAGAAATTAATGAGCCAACATGAATTATCATGTGACGTCATGTCTGGATGTATTGGCTATGCAATATAATTTAAGGCCAGACTTACTTGGGGGAAATTAGTGGTTCCTGAGCGCCCGAATGATCCTGGAGCTCTGTTGTCGGGGGCTTCGTGCCCCTGGTAGGGTCTCCCATGGCAAACAGGTCCTAGGTGACGGGTCAGACAAAGAGCGGTTTAGAAGCCCCTTATGAGAGACCAACAGGCCCGGTTAGAATCATGAGGCCGTCCTTCTGTGGACCCACCACCTGCAGGAGGAGCCATCGGGGCTAGTGCTATGTGATTTCCCACAACCCGGGAACGGGCAAGTGGGAGAAAATGGATGGATGGATGGATATATATATATATATATATATATATACATATAGTAGTATTGGTGACAATATGGAACTTTAGCCATTCTGAACTGTGTGTGTAAATTCACTCGAAAATATATTTTCAAGCGATGGCCTGTTATGGCATTGGCAAACCACTAGAGGGAACTATTTTCATTGTACATACTAAATCCAGTCCAAATCCAAGTTTAGTAGCACGGGTTCATTTGTACAGTGGGCCTGCACAGTGCATCTTTCACTCTCCCATTCACTATGGACATGGATACTCTTCAGGTGAGCAGGATTTTATTAGTATTTTTTAATTTGAAACAATTGCTGTCTGTATAAAAAATAAACAAATAAAGTGAAAGTTCACATTTGTAGGGGAAAAAACGACTCTACACTAAAGGAGTCTTATTGATCGGGAGCTTGCATTTGTCAAGAGAGAATTGGCAGGTCTGAGTCCTCCTACTACAGAGCATGTTAAAAGAGAGGCAGTGTCCCTTCCTCGTGCGGACAGAGCAGCAATTCACCTCTGGCGGACCAGTCGATTAAAGCCTGATCTTGTCTGCAGGCTAAATCTAAATGTGTTACAAATTTCATAGAAAAGTCCCCATAGGATTCCATGTACCGCTCTTTCTGGAGTCGATTCGAACCACTTGGGGGTAGTATCGCTGAGATGTCAGCATCCGCCATGCCCCCAATGCCTTTAAGTTACAAAACATGAAATGCCAGTGGTAAGGTGTAAAGTATTAGAAACAGTGATTCACAATAGAAAACCTGAAAGTGTAAAAGTTTTCTTTGTTTGTTTTTTATAATTGATTTGCCGTATTTTCGGAGTCACTTTTGCCCGGAGACTCCACCTGCTTTATTCTGAGAGACCCAAATGCAACCATAAAGCTTTGAGATCCGAAACAGTAGAGCAGCGGGTCTAGGCAGCCGTTCGCTCCTGCAAAAATCCATGAAGCGTAGTAGGCCGTTTGAAAAGACTGCAGCATGGAGCACCATTGAGGATAGTATTTCATCAGCACCACTCCTGTGGTTCTGATCACGTTCATGGGCAGGAAGCAGATCCCGAAAATGATCAGGCACAACCGGATCATCCTCTGGGACTTTAGTTTGATTTTGAGGCCTTTGGGGGTGCTGGTGTTAAGGCGAGTTAGCGTGTTGGCCAGGCAGAAGTAGCATGTGGCCGAGATGCTCAGAGGAAAGAGGAACCCGACTGTAAACAGGACAAAGTTAATGGCGAAATAGATGTGTGCGAGTTTCTTCTGGCTGAAGTTGAAGCATTGTCGACTGCTTCCCTCCTTTGTCGACGGAAGCATTAAGGCATAGAACAGAGATAGCGCCAAAAGCAGTAGCCACACCCCAGCGCACACCCGTTTGATGAAGCTTTTGTTTTTCATTTGGCAGCTCCTGTTGTAGCGCACCACCGCCATGTATCTGTGTACACTGATCAGAGTGAGGAAAATAGTGCTGCCGTAAAAATGCGAACTCAGAAGCGCAATCTTGGCCCGGCACAGGAACTGTCCAAAAGTCCATTCGTTTCCCATGGCAAAGTACACGGCCATCAGGGGAGTGACGGGAGTGGCCAGGGCGTCGCTCAGAGCCAGGTTGAACTGCAGCACGGTCCCGGCGCTCCATGAAGGCAGACGGCAGCAGAAAACCCACAGACTGAAGACGTTCAGGAGGAAACCGACGAAGAACACCAAGCACATGAGGACGGTGATGGACACATGGCCTGTCGCGGGTAAACAGGTCTCATTGGAGTTGTTCATATTCATTTGTGAAGAGTTTTCAAATCTATTCAATGAGAAACAAACAAGTGTCAACAAATTCAATGATATTAATAACATATTAATAACATCATTAGTGATAAAGATGTTACTAATAAGATGCTATTAATAATATGCTATAGTTAGCACTTTTTTAAAATAAAGATGCTTTACATTTAGCATTATACAGTACATTCAAGACAAGGTGTGTTTATTTATTGGTTTATTTGGTAGGGACAGTGCAAGTTAATGAACAAGCCACACCGGATTGTGGCCATGGTCTAATTTCCATCCGTCATTCCCCATGCACACGCTCATACATCCTGACCTATTGAACATGTTTTTAGTGGAAACTGGAGTACCACTACACAGACACGGGGAGAACATGCAAACTCCACACAGAAAGGCCCCATCCCTGGTGGGAATTGTACCCGGATCTTCTAGCTGTGAAGCACGAGCGCTAACTACTGTACTACCGTGCCGCCAGTACGGTGTTTATTTGTGGAGCACAATTCATACACAAGGCAATTTAAAGTGCTTCACAGTTTCAGAGTTGAGGCCTGTCTCACATCCTCATGAAGACTATTGCAGATTTTAGCTGCATGAAACTAAAACGCAGCTTCACCGTGTTTATTATTGACTCTGGGAACCACCAGGAGACCCCTCCCTGAAGTTCTCAGGGCCTGAGCTGGTTTATCTAACATGTCAGAGATGGACTTTGGTGCTAAACCATGAAAAGACTTGTACACAAGCAGAGCTGTTTTAAATTCTATTCTCTGAGCAACAGGAAGCCAGTGCAGAGACCGGAGCATGTCTATATCTACAATCCAGTGACCCTAAAACCGGTGTAATGTGTCAGGACACGAGCTGCTGAATTTTGTGACCGGTTGCCCTAGATGTCCAAATACATGTCAAAAGTTGGATTAAATTTGCCAAAAAGATGGCAAACCCAGGCACTCCAAACAAATATGTGCAGAGAGGAAGTGCCTAAAAGGTCATGGCCACACAAGGGGCACGCCAGGTTGTTGTATTGGTAGAAAATAACTTCCTTTTCTTTGAATTACGACAGGAAGTGAAAACCTAAAGACTACATGGTATAATATAAAACCTTCATACACATTTGTGGCTCAGTTCCATGATGTGGTTGTATATCCTTTTTATTGTTAGGCGCGGCAAAAAAAGTGGTGTGCAAAAAAATGATTTGAGAAGTTATAACCTATAACCAGATAGATATGTGGTGGAGATGAAAGTGCCATCCGAAACCATAGTGTGCAAATAGAAGCTTTTACAATTTGATCATGGACAAAGCACATTTATCCGCCACAAGAAAGAAATATCTGGTGCAAAGCCTTTAGTTTATTGTTTCTCTACATTCTCTTTTGTGTTCCATGCCCTCTCTTATGCATAAATTAAGTTTCCAAACCATAGCAGTCTCAAAAATCCGTAGAAGAATCCCTCTGTGGTTTATTAAAGGTAATGAAATTGAACAAAACGTTCACCTGAAGAGGCCTGGTCAGTAGTATGCAGTGTTGGGGAGAATACTTTGAAATTGTCCAACAGTCCACAGTATATTTTATAAGTGAAAAAATCCTCTTGTGTTGTCTTGCAGATTCTTTAAAAATTAGTTTAAAAAATATCAAAAATTCTGACATGGTATGTACAATTTTGAGCACAAATGTACAGTAGTTACAGAATACTAAATACTTGCCTAAAAATGTATTTAGTATTTCGTTACTTTGTCCAATCAGAGTACTGTATTCTGAATACTTAGGATACTTTCACATTGATTTGCTTTTTAATCATGCATAAAAGGGGAATATGGCTAAAAACATGTAGCTGCACTTGTTACACCGCCTATTATGAACTTATTTGTCTCTAATTCAGATTGCATGAAAACACTTTGCAAATGCCCACAGCCCCAAATAACATAGATCTATGAATATACTTATGAATATGAAACATTATGAAATAATTGAATTATGAATTAACTGCAATGTATTCCTTTGACACTAGGAAAGCAACTGTATTCTAAATACCCTCAAATGAGAGAGTGCCTTTACCAGAATACAGGTACTCAAAATTCTTAATACGTATTCTAACTACATGTATTCAACACTGATATTATGCGTATTACAGCATAAAGCTATAGTAATAACCTGTTTCAAACACCAAATTAATAAGTTGTTCTTCAATTGAAAATGCCAATATGTAAAAAAACATGTCAAATGTCTAATGAGCTTAAACATACTTACTTGTGTTGATGATGTTGTTGGTTCATAGTCTTGAGAAACTGTTTACACTTTCTGTTATGATTTGGCTTGTGTGCTGTCCCCCTCCCCTTTTTCTTTTTTCTTTTGCAGCAGAGCAGTGTGTGGCAGGGGCGTGGCTGACTCATCCTGGTGACTGAGACTAGACACCTGCACATCTCTACCTAATCTACCACAGTAGAAATACCTGGATGTCTCAGCACCACACTGCCAGATAAATCCGTCCTGTTCGGTAGCGCATCTCTGCAACTGGATTTTTTGAAAGACATTTTGTTACATACCTCAAGATACTTACCTGCTGTTTTCCATCTGCCTAGATCCTCCCGGTGTCCTGCTCCAGTCGGCCAGCTCCCTGCCTCACCTGCCTGCCACCATTGCCTGCCTCCAAGTTTTGTTAAATAAACAGTTAAAGTTGCTTCCTGGATCAGTCTCTGCTTTGGGGTCCGATAGTTAAGCATAACACTTTCATTCTACTTCTGCAGTTTAGAGCCGGAGGAGGAGTTTTCTGATACCAGAGGAGGGTATCAGAAAACCCTCTGATACCCTCTGATGTACTCAGTTACATTTGCTCAAGTGCATGTACTTCAGAAACTTTTTGAAGTACTTTTTACTTCTACTTAGTACTCGAGTGATAGTAACTCATGCCACTGTGAATAAATCTTTAAGGGACAAATCTTCATTTTGACGCTTGAAATAGATGTATTTTGTTAATTCTTCTGTTTTTACCCTTCTTTTAAAATATTTCACCTTTCACATTATTTTGTGTTTTGTTTCCCATCATTTTTGTCATGACTGAAACATGAATCAGACTTTTACGCTCAAACAGTTACTCAGTTACTCGACTCATGTAAAAGTTTCTCCAAGTACTTTTTTGTTCTTACATGAGTAAATATTCTGGCTACTCTACACACTTCTGTTTAATACAACACATGCCAACTTTTACTTTCAGAAGCTACATATTTAAATGAGGGAGAAACAGTTTTTTGTTTTCTCTAAATGTAACCTACCACCCCTGCCTCTTCGGTAAGTCATAGTTCACACATTGAAAGTGTTAATTTGCATTTATTCGTGTAAACAATATACTGAGGCATCAAGCTTTGTACTTACAGTGCTGAGAAAAAGTAATCTGTAATTTCTCAAATTTCTGCTTAAATTTGTCACTAAACGCGGTCTGATCTTCATCAAAATCACAGGAATGAGTAAACAGTGTCTGCCTAAACTAATACCACCCAAACATTTACATTTGATCATACTTTTATTGGCCACCAAATGTAAACAGTCACAGAAGACCATGGAATAAGTAAGTACACCCCCTGAATCTCACTGAACTGCAGCAGTTTTGTAAAGAGGAACGGTCCAATATTAATCCTGATCGTTGTGAGCGTCTAATCTGAAACTACTGGAAAGCAGTTATTGCTGCAAAAGAAGGATCAGCCTGCTATTTAATACAGGGGTTCACTTGTGAATTAATTTTTTCATTGATTATATCACGTTGTCCAGGCCCTGAGGCAACAAAACAGCCCCGTGATTTTCCCTGCCCCATACTTCACAGTGAGGATAGGGTTTTGATATTGGTGTGCTGTTCTACTTGTCCTCCACACATGACGTTGTGTTTTCCTCCCAAACTGTTCAACATTGGGTTCAACAGTCCACAGTATATTTTTCCAGTAGTGCTGTGGAGAATCCAAGAGCTCTTTTGCAAACCAAAGTTGAGTTGTTTGGGAGGAACACAGAAAGTCATGTGTGGAGGAAAAATGGAACAGCATCAACATCAAAACCCTATCCCTAATGTGAAGTATGGGGCAGGAGAATCATGGTGTGGGGCTGTTCTGCTGCCTCAGGGCCTGGACAACATGATATCGTCAATTGAAAAATTAATTCACAAGTTTATCACGATATTTTGCAGAAAAACCTGAGACATTCACAACGTGCATGGAATAAGTAAGTGAACCCTTAAATAGCTGGCTGATCCTTCTTTTGCAGCATAACATTCATAATGATCAGGGTGAATCTCGGACCATTCCTCTTTACAAAACTGCTGCAGTTCAGCGATATTCAAGGGGTGTACTTACTTATCCCTCCCTCTCCTGTAAATATTTACATGTTGTGGCCATTAAAAATATGATCAAATGTTTGAGTGGTATTAGTTCAGGCAGACAGTGTTTAATCATTCCTGTGATTTTGATGAAGATCAGACCATATTTAGTGACCAATTTAGACAGAAATGTGAGAAATTCCAGACGATGTACTCACTTTTTCTCTGCACTGTATGACTGCAAACCAAAAATTATATGGAAAACCCTTTTTTTTAATCTAGACCAGTTAGTCATAAAATTATTACTTTACAGCAGCACAAATTAAAGGTGAAGCCACACATTAAAGGTGAATCCACTTTATTTTTATTTGAAGAAATAAGATGTCATATGAAGAGCACGCTCTTCATACATTAGTGTAAATTAAGAAATGAAAATTGGCATTTGTAGGCCTGTTTAAATGTTAACCACGTAAGCAATCATGTAAATATTGTAAGTGTACATCACGCGCACATCTTGATGAGCTGAGGAAGTGACTTGGTGAGTCATAAAACAGGCTCTTTTTTTTGTTGTCTGTAAGATCGAGCTCTTTTGATTGATAGTACTTTGTAAATTGACAAAATATAGGCCCAGTTTTCAAACACAAAATCATTTATTTAGATACTGTAATATGTGAAATAAAAAATGAGATTTTGTAAAAATGAAAGCAGCACAGTATAAAAAGAAAATGTAATTTTAGTATGCAACAGTGAATAACAAGAGCAAATTTGTAATGTAAGCAGACTATTTTCACACTTTTGTAGACAAGTCATTTTTAAAATCACAGATGTTTTTTCAATCTGGGTTAGAGGTTATTCCTGTGATGTCATAACAATATCATTCCTTTATGGAAACAGCAGAAAATTGAGTGGCAAGTTTGCGAAGTTATTCAAATTTGCAACACTATTTGCAATGTTGAAAGCTCTATTTCCTAGGGTGTAGCCGTTCCCATACCCACAGCAATCTGATTACTAGTAACCCCATGTGCCACATAGAAATTAAAAGGAGAAGGGGCGTTCGATCCTAACGTATGTGGACAGTTAGCTTGCTCAATGTATTTTTCTATAGCCGCATTAGCCATCAATCATCTCAAATTATGAACGATCCAGATGTTTTCAGCTGTTGTCAACCAATCTATCACATGAAAGGGAAGTCAAAGCCTAGTTAGAAATCATCAATGAATGTACAAACCTTTTGAGATTTTACTTTAGATGCAAATTGGCGTCTAAAAGTGTCCTCTGAGCTAAATGCTAACTCAAATTCAGTCAAGTTTCTGCTTTTTGTGGGGTCGGATACACATCCAGTGGCAAATAAACATCATCGTATGAGGTGGTAATGATAAAGACACCATAGCAATTATATAACTTCCATGAAATAGACAAAACATGCTTCGCCATACGTTAGTATTGTGCCTGTCTTTCTAAATTATTTGTATGCAGATTTAACGTTCAGTTTGAATTGGGTCCAAGATTCGACGGCTTACAAAATATGTGCATTTGTAGGAACAGGCTCAGATTTCTGTCATTTTTTTGCCTACCCTAAGCAACGTTAGAACAATCTACATTTCTACTCACCTCTGGTCATGAGCTTTGGTTAACGACCTAAACTTAAAGTATAAGGTCCATTACAGGGTGGCTGGGAACTCTTTAGCAGTTCCTTTACGTTGCTAAGGTACTTTACAGGAACTAGGTCAGCTTGAAGTAGTGTTGCTGCTTCACCATGTCAAGGGGAGTCACTAAGGATGGCTTAAGCCCTTGTTTCAGAGGCCTCCTGGGTGCCTTGTGGAAGAACATGGATGGACATCTTTTGTTGTAAAGGGAATTTGAGTGATGATTGATTTTAAAGATACAGTTGCCTGTTGAAGTTGTTGGGATATTCATGCTATTAATTAGCTGTGGTCTCAGATTCACTTCCTTGCATATTTTCAGTTTGACCTCTCTTTAAAGACGGAAAAGCATCTCTGAAATTCTGTGACCCAAAAACATAGAGCAGCGGGTCCAGGCAGCAGTTCAGTCCGGCCACAATCCAAGAGGAGTAGTAGGCGGACTGGACAAGATGGACTGTGTGGCACTGTTGAGGAAAATACTTTGTTATCACCGCTGCCATCGTCCGAGTTACATTCATGGGCAAGAAGCAGACCCCAAAAATGATGAGGCACATTCGGATCATACGCTGGGATTTGAGCTTCACTTTGAGGCCTTTGTGAGTGCTGGTGTTCAGACGAGAAAGTGCGTTTGTGATACGGAAATAACAATAGGCCGAGATACTGAGAGGCAGGAGGAAACCGAAAAAGAACAGTACAAAGTTTATCACAAAGAGGGAGTTGGTCAGTGTCCTCTGGCTGAAGCTGAGACATTGCGCGCGATCGCCGACTTTAGTTGGGGGGACGACGAAACAATAAACCAGGGACTGTGCAAGAAGCAGCAGCCACACTCCAGCGCATAACTTCTTGATGAAGCTTTTGTTTTTCATGTTGCTGCTCTTGTTGTAGTGCACTACAGCCATGTATCTGTGGACACTGATCAGAGTGAGGAAAACAGTGCTGCCGTAAAAATGGGAAGTCATCAGAACGATCTTTACTTGGCACAGCAACTGTCCAAACGTCCAGTTGTTGCCCATGATGAAGTACGTGGCTATAAGCGGAGTGGCGGGAGTGGCCAGAGCGTCGCTCAGAGCCAGGTTGAACTGCAGGACGGTCCCGGCGCTCCATGAAGGCAGACGGCAGAAGAAAACCCACAGACTGAAGACGTTCAGGAGGAAACCGATGAAGTAAACCAGGCACATCAGCACAGGGATGGAGAGGTGCTGAGCGGTGGGTAAACATATCTCACTGCTGTTGTTCATTTTCAGTGTTCTCAAACCTGGAGAGAGACCCATATTACGTCATCATTAAAACATATTTAAAAAATATATATTTAATGGGATATTCACATAAAGTTTAACCCCATGAGCTGCATCTTGAACCTGGGGTATTTCTTCAGTTCAGTCATTAAAGGCACTATACCTGATTTTTTTTTCTAGCAGTGAAACAAATTTGTTCAGTATATTGAAAACACTGCCCATCTAATTGTAAACCATTTGCATACATTTCATTAACTCACAGGCTAGTTTTTTAGCATTTATGTGACAATGACCCTGAAAAGGGGCCTGCAAGTTGTGAAATGTGCACATAAACTAATCCCTAAGAAGAATGGGGATATTACAAATATGTTAAAAAAGTTAGGAATGAGTTTGGACAACAACTAATACGTATATACTGGCTTCTTCTATCTTTGTTTGTAATAATAATAATAATAATAAAAAGGCAAGTTTATTTGTAGAGCTCAATTCATACACAAGGCAATTCAAAGTGCTTCACAGTTGCATAAAATTACAAGAAAACAGATAAAATCAATCAATAAAACATCAACATGAAGTTAATCAATTACAGTAAAAGGCAAGAGTGCAGATAAAATACATTGTCAGAGTTGAGGCCTGTCTCACATCCTCATGAAGACTGTTCCAGATTTTAGCTGCATGAACCTGCAACGCAGCCTCACCGTGTTTATTATTGACTCTGGGAACCACCAGGAGACCCCTCCCTGAAGTTCTCAGGGCCCGAGATGGTTCATACGGCTCCAACATGTCAGAGATGGACTTTGGTGCTAATCCATGAAGCGACTTGTACACAAGCAGAGCCGTTTTAAATAATATTCTGAGTGACAGGAAGCCAGTGCAGGGACCGGAGCACTGGACTGATATGGTCGTATTTCCTGGTTCTTGTCAGGACTCGAGCAGCAGCGTTCTGGATGTTCTGCAGCTCTAACAGCTTGTTTAGAAAGGCCAGTGAGCAGCCGTTACAGTAGTCTAACCTGCTGGAGACAAATGCATGGATGAGTCTCTCTAAGTCTGGTTTTGACACTATTCCTCTGATCTCAGCAATGTTTTTCAGATGGTAAAAAGCTGATGATGTTATTGCTTTAATGTGGCTGTTTAAGTTCAGATCTGAGTCCATGATTACTCCTAGATGTTTAACCTGATTTTTTGGTAATTAAAGGTATAGGGCCTTTAAAGAAACCATGACTGTAAGACTTCATACAGTATTGTACATATCTGTATGTTTGATGTGCCCGGTGAAGGAGGAGGTATTGAACTGATTTGGCTTGTCGCCCTGTCCATTTCTGCGTGTATGGTCTATTCAGAGGCAGTTTCCAGCAGAGCGCTAAGCTCTGTTTCACATTTACAGTTATTATTGTTGCTTCACCAAGTCTTTGTCTACCCTTGAGGATTTTTCTTTTTTTAACATCTTGGACAGTAATTTAATTGGGATATTTACCTATCTATCTTTTTTAATCCCTCAAATCATTATAGTACCTTTAAAAAGGTCATGGTTTAGAAAATAACTTCCTTTAATGATAATCATAAGAGAAGTGAAAATTCCTTTCGACTTTACAGGCATATTTTAATACACAAAATATAGAGTATGTTTGTCTTTGAATGAGTTCAAAATAGATTGTGTGAAGTGATTTGTCCAGTTCTCCCAAATTGTATTTATTTATTTGAAGTATTTATTAGTAACTATTTATTATTAGCTATTTATTAAATCTATTTTATAACCCCTATAAACTCTGTACATAGTAAAAAAAAATGTAACTAAATGACTTAGTCTTAAAGTCGCTCGTACCTGTGCGGATGCGGAGTGTGGTCTCTAGTGCCCAGTTCTGCGGGAACTGTTGGCTCAAGACTCTTTCACACAATAAAGACCTGACAGAGGAGGAGTCTCCATATCATTCAACTACTAGTCAGTACATGCAGCTTTTATATGAGAGAGAATATATTTTTATTTCTCAATTACGTGTTTACAGCGCGTACAAGAGAATTGAAAAAAATGTTTAAGGAAAAACATGTTTTGACCATTGTGCAGAGAAACAATTTTCACTGTAGAAATAATAGTTTAGACATAGATGTCCCTTAAGACTCATTCATACTTCACAAGACACAAGCACAAGAAGTGTTTGAACAAGAACTTGCAATTGTACAAAAGTTATTTTAACATGAAATGCTAGATTAAAAGTTATGAGGATGTGATCCAGAAATGTTTATTGTTTACATGGGGTTTGGTGTCATTTCTGATTCACTTTTTTGCAGGGGCTCATCAGACTTCTTCTTAAATGAAGGAAAAGCTTTTCTGAAATTCTGTGATCCAAAGTAGTAGAGCATCGGGTCCAAGCAGCAGTTCAGTCCGGCCACAACCCAAGAGGCGTAGTACGCTGTCTGAATATGATGGACCAGGTAGCACTTCTCGGGATAGAACTTGGTCAAAACCACAGCTGTGGTGCGGATCACATTCATGGGCAGGAAGCAGATACTAAAAATAGTGAGGCAAAGTCGGATCATGCGCTGGGATTTGAGCTGCACTTTGAGGCTTTTGGGCGTGATGATGTTGAGGCGAGTGAGTGCATTTGTGACACGTATGTAACAGGACGCAGAGATACTGAGAGGCAGAAGGAAACCGACAGAGACGAGGACGCAGCTGATGATGAAAAAGGAGTTTGTCAGACTCCTTTGGCTGAAGCTGAGACACTGTTGCACTTCCCCCACTTTGGTCGAAGGAATGACAAATCCATAAACCAAAGAGAGTGCCAGCAGAAACACCCAGACTGCAGCACACAGCTTCTTGATGAAGCTCTTGTCTTTCATTTTGCTGTTCTTGTTGAAGTGCACCACCGCTTTGTATCTGTGGATGCTGATCAGGGTGAGGAAGATTGTGCTGCCGTAGAACTGCGCGCTCAGGAGTGCGACCATGAGAGTGCACAGTACCCTTCCGAAACGCCAGTCATTTCCCATTGCAAAGTACACAGCCAGCAGAGGGGTGAGCGGGGTGCCCAGACCATCGCTCAGAGCCAGGTTGAACTGCAGGACGGTCCCGGCGTTCCATGAAGGCAAACGGCAGCTGAAAACCCACAAACTGAAGATGTTCAGGAGGAAACCAACGAAACAGACCAGGCACATCAACACAGGGATGGAGAGGGGCTGAGCTGTGGGCACACAGGTCACCGAGGCACTGCTGTTGTTCATTCTGACGGCGAGAGGGCTCCAACCTATAAGAGAAGTAAATTATAATTGGATTTTGTTGCATTCAAATGTTTGAAGCATCAACTACTAACGATGAATGTCATATAGGGGTGGGAACCTTTGGGTACCTCACGATTCGATACGATACTCGGCTTACGATAACGATAATCACACGATATGCCGATACTGTGATAAACAATATATTGCACAAAAATGACCTACGATAAATACACGATTTAAAAACAAAAAACATGCAACTTTTAACCTTCATTTTAACATACATATTACTCATTTACATTTCTTTCCATGTGCTTTTTTTTTTACCTCTTTCTGTGTGAATAAATGATCCCTGACCTACATTTAAATAAACTAGAAACCACAGTCCTATTATTAAATTAATCATTTTTATAATTATAAAAAGTAATATATTTGTGAGAGTGTTTGGTCCCAAGTGCTTTAAATTGTAGTGCTGCCCTCTATTGGCAGCACTACTGAATCTTGACCATTATTGGCCTCTATTGACTGTGAAAACAGTCGAGCACTGCTGCCTCATTAATATGCACGACGTCGTGCATTAATATGCACATCATTAAAATGATCGATATCGGTATCGTATCATCCCTCAAAATATCGCGATATATATCAGGAAATCGATATATATTGTCACACTCCTAATGTCATGTGTCCAAGACCAAGGACATGTTGATAGATTTCCGCAAGTCGCCCCCTAGAGGCACTAACGCTAATCAAGGGAACACTAGTGAGACAGTCTCTGAATACAAGTACGCAGTGGTGGGCATTCAGGGCCAGCAGGGCCTTCTCTGCTAGCCCTGGCCAATTTACTTAATAGTAAATTTAATTTGTAGTTTATTTGTATACTGTACAATTGAGTTGCTTTGGCGTACCTATGCCATGAAAAATAGCATTTTTTGTGACATGGGTATGCTTTTCTAAAATGTATTATTGTGTAATATGTACGCATTTGGGTGAGACTGAGTTGCATGTGTGAAAATCAGCTGCATTATAATTTCCTTCGAGACAATAATAAAGTTGGACATTGAACCTTGGAAGACCAGAGTCTGACCAGACATTGAAGATCAAAATCCAAGGCTCTTTCTTGTTGAGTAAAAATGCCATTGTTTTGTGAACAATCTGAAGTAATCAATTAAATAAAACACTGTTCAGGGCCATCGACAAACTTGCTTGGAAGAAAAAAAATAGCTCCATAATAAAGTCATCCATCATTTGTTCTAGAGCAACTTACCCAGAAAAAATTATCATATCTGCATTTCCAATTCGAATTTTAAACAATAGCTCATCTATTAAGTAATACTGTCCCATTGCTTCCATTAAATTTTGACATTGAACTTAAATGTTGGGTTACCTATTCATCCAAGTGGAACAGCAAAACTCTTCAGAAAACAGATATACTGTAGCATTTCAAACAATAAAGAACTGAGTGATATTATGTACTGGTTTGCTTTTCTACTTTTATGAATTGTGTTTCCTTTTGCGCGGTATATTGGGAAGTGAGAACAAAAGTACATTCATTGTGTCATTTGTCCACATTTTTATTTTTTTAATTTTTTTATGAGCTCTTGTTGAAGCTATATAATTAATAAACCCGGTAAGTTAACAACTGCACTAAAAAGAATAATTTTGGTGCATCTATACACTCTGAAACTGAAAATGTGTCTCTTGCCTTCTATTTCACATCATACTAAACTAGATACAGTAATATACAAATTAATACATAGTATAGTATAGTACTATATATAGTTACTGTACAGTTTGACTTTTCCTTCCTGCCATGTCTGAAAAATTTTACATATAAAGACATACGTACCTAATATGTTGATGCTGTGTCCACAGTCCACCAGGAACTAATAGCTTTGGATTATGTTGTACATCAGACTAAAGGTAGAGGAGGAGTGTCCAGTTATGCAGGTAGGTATCATATCATATCATATCAAATGAAGGAAATGTCAGTCATTTGTTTGTGGAAGAGAATATGTCATATTATCAAGGTGATTCTAAATGATTTGTTGTTTTTACAATTGCATGTCCTCGATCTCACTGTCATGTCTTCCGATGAGGAAGCAGAGGCTGGGGACCCAGAGGGGGACTCGTCCATCACCCAAGCTAATGACACTGAGGTGGTTGGAAAGCTCCTCAGTGACAGGGCTCGGGAGGGGTGGATGCGATTCATCCCGAGTACCTTAAGTCTCTGGATGTTGTAGGGCTGTCTTGGCTGACACGTCTCTGCAGCATCTTGTGGTGGTCGGGGACAGTGCCTCTGGATTGGCAGACCGGGGTGGTGGTCCCGCTCTTTAAGAAGGGGGATCGGAGGGTGTGCTCCAACTACAGAGGGATCACACTCCTCAGCCTCCCTGGTAAGGTCTACTCCAGGGTGCTGGAGAGGAGGATCCGGCCGATAGTCAAACCTCGGATCCAGGAGGAACAATGTGGTTTTCGTCCCGGTCGTGGAACACTGGACCAGCTTTATACCCTCCATCGGGTGCTCGAGGGTTTGTGGGAGTTCGCCCAACCAGTCCACATGTGTTTTGTGGATCTGGAGAAAGCGTTCGACTGTGTCCCTCGGAGTTTGAAGTGGTCATAACAAAGTCCTGATCTCAATCCAGTTGAAAATGTATTGGCAGAGCTGAAAAGACACGTGCACGCAAGATGGCCAACAAATTTGGCTCAGTAACACCAGTTCTGTATGGAGGAAGGGACCAAAACTCCTGCCAACTATTGCGAGAAGCTTGTGGAAGGAAATCCAAAACGTTTGACCCAAAATATACAATTAAAGGCAATGCTACCACATTTGGAAGAAATGTATGTAAACCTTTGGTTTTGTAAAAAGTAATTGAACCCTGGTGTGCTCCATTCTGCAGAATTATCCCACCCCAGGGACGACACAAGGGTTAAAAAAGTGACAAATAGAAATTATTTTTAAATTTGTAATTGCCCCCCCCCCCCCCCCCCAAAAAAAAGTGTTTATTCTGGTTTCAAATGTGTCTTTTTATAAAGTGTATGTAAACAACTGGTTCTCACTGTATTTGTTTTAAATTGCAAATGATCTCTTGTAAAGCAGCTCTGTGTTGACGAACCAGTTACTGTTTGTATCTATGCAAACAGGAGCTTTTAGAAACAACACACACATTGTCCACATCCTAAAAGCAGTTTCAGCGATCACTTTTCACAAACTTTAACATTGACTTCAGCAATTTTCTTCTGACAAATTCTATTACACAATCAGAAAATGGTTAATAGGCCAAAAAAAGAAAAACAAAAAAAGCAGTCCTGTTTGAATTTGATTCTAACATTCCCTCTTATGCTAAAGTGACAAATGTGTCTACTTTCCTGATAACACACTTCACAATAAATTGCAATCACGAAATCAATAATTTTACATTGCATTGAAGAGGAAAGAATGAAGGTTTATGAGATATTGTTTTAAATATATTATTGATAAATATAAGCATGTAAGCATCTAGTACAAGGCTATTCAATTTTCCTTTTTTAAGTTAAAAATAAATAAATAAATAACAAACAAGTCATACCTGTGGGCCCCAGCGCTTCATGAAGTGTTCACTTGTTATCAAATTAAACTTTATTTACCAGCAAAGATACATAAATAACTACAACCCCACCACCCCCCACCCGCACACACAGACACATATACTTACAGTTATGGAAAAAGAGTCATAATAGTGTTGTAACTAAATTATTTATTTACAAGTGTCTTCCACAATGAGCCAGTCAAAATGCTTCACACTTAAAGCCAAAATTTCAAGAAAAACAATCTGTTTGGAGAATATGTAAGGGATAATTATCAGGTGTCTTTTATCAGTGTTTCACTATGGGTGAAACACGCGTGAACCGTGTGACGCGAAGCGGACCATGTTATAAGCGGAAGCTTATACCATGGTCCGGCTAACTGAAACTGTTCATTGGGGCCTGTTTGCTTATTTTTTTTAAGTCCTGGGCAGGATTAATTTCACTTTTTAATCGGTTTTACCTGAAACTAGTTCCAGCTCAATTGTTTACCGTTACTGTGGAAACAGCTGCAGTGGAGTGATATAGAACGTGATTTAACTGTGATTTAACGGTTTCCGGGCCAGGTGCACATTATCACTTTTTAATGGACACCTTCCAGCCAATCAGAATCGAGTATTCACACAGACCATGGTATAATGAAAGTGAACACACACAACAGTAAAGCAATCCTGTTTTTCGAAATAATACACAGATTAATTCATGCTGGGAACCAAGGGCCACAAATGTTATTCTGCATTACAAATTACAGGAAGTAGGCGCCATTCATTAATATCTCACAAGTGAATTAATTTCTTGTTCAAACGGGAGGTTGACAGATTAAAAAGACAGCAGTGACCATAGATTGTCCTTATGAATAGATCGAGACATAAAGCTGAGATATTTCTCAACCCACGAGCTTCACTGCAGTCTCAAAATTTAGCCACACAGATGTATGAGGAGGTTTGTGGACATTGTACATCTGACAGTCCCCAATTTAGTAATCCCTGCTTTGTTCATCATAGACTCAACAGAGGTCTGGGGGTCCTCATACAGCACACCTTCAACATATTGTGCACAATCAATCATGTTTGCAAAAATATGGGAAAAAATAGAGGGTAAATGCTGTGGGGTTGGAGTTTCTTTACTTTTTCTGTGGTCAAGTGAACCCAGCATTTCAGCACACAATGATATATCCAGTTCTAAAGGTTGAAAGCTCAGTTCCTTTAGTGTCCCTCAGGCTTCAGCGCGGCGTCGACGGGGTGGTGGGTGTGGAGCTGGTAGGGGCCACAGTCACCGGGTGCAGCCCCAGGTCCAGAGATGGGGGCTCGTCGGCCACAGGAGGGCTCTTCTTCTGGGACTCGAGTTTCTCCGTCAGCTGGGTGTAAAGCTCCTTCATCGGTTCACTGCACTGTGGCACCGAAAACAAGAGCAAATGTCCAAAGTCAGAGGTAATACAGTGTCTTCAAAATATTTTTGTTTGGAAGACACATATTTATAATGTCAGGTATAGAGGAAAATTTAAAGATTCCCACAAAAAACTAGCTACATGGAACTCAACAGTTCAATCCATCTCCCGGTGCCAGAGTAAGAATCCTATTCTCCAAAAACGTAAAGAGTTTAAAGCCTGATAAACACTAATTAGCTATTGACTAAAGACAAGACCTGCAGGAACAAAAACCAGTAAGCGAGAATCCAATTAGTACTTCCTTGTCGGTAGACAACATGGATAGTTTTGAGGCGGAGATGGTTCGGCAGTATAAACATCTTTACAATACTTCAGAGTACAAGAGCAAGGCAAGGGCAAAGGTGAATGCCGAAGAGCCTGGCGTTATCTTGATAAGTTTGCCAAAGCAAAGAAGCGAGTGATAAAAAAAAAAAAGTGGTCAGTCTTGTGGACAGCAAGGGATACCAAGCTAGTACATCTCCCTGCATTGGTTAGACACTTAATCAAACACTGGGAAACGTCAATTAACATGATTTTACCGAGTGAAACGGAGACAAGCTTTTAACGTTAATGTTTTCTAACGGCTAATATACCCGCGGGAGAGCAAATGCATACTGTATATTTTTCTACGATTTGCAAACACTCCATCAAACAGAATAATGAGAGGAAATATATTCCCCCGCAAAATTGATTCAATGCCAGTTTTAAGTTGAATGTATTGCTATCCAATTACTTTTAAGGCCTTAATTTTGGCACAATTCATTTAATGACTTTGATTTATTTGTTTGTTTTTAATTACATTTTGGTTAATGAAGTTTTGGATATATCGTCATTTAAAATAGTGTATTTTATGTCCATGAGTTACCACACACTGATTTTGCGTGTGATGTCATAGCAACAGAAAAGTGAGTGGCTATTGCTGCGTCCACTGAGATGTGACATAATTGTTCCTAGTTAGTTTGTGGGGGAAACTTTGTCGGAAACTGGGGATTTAAATGACACCAAATAAAAAACGGTCTTTCTACACTGATTAGCGTTTAGAGCTTAACAGCTCACACTAAACTCAAGAAAGTAGCCAATTTAAACAAAAAATCTCACATTAGACAATAAATGAACAAATCAGCATATCCTCTATGACTGTAGAACATCAAAAAGTGGCATTTTAATGTTAGAGCTGGCATTAGGGTCCTAAGTCTAAATAAAGGTGTGGGCACAGTTTAACCCTCTGCCATATGCACTGAGTGAAAATGTTTGGACAGCTCTGGTCGATGGAGATTTTGCTTTCCGGCACCATCAGGTAATACGTGGGATTGCACAGCTCCACTTCTAAAGGCAAAGGTGTTTAAAAATATTTCAAAAGGCCCCCGTAAAACCTAGTTTTTCTGTACTGGTCTTCTGGCTGCCGTGCTGAACAGGACAAACGTCAAATACTACATCACTGCGACTTGAGTCCGGGAAATATAACCATTAAAACAGTCATAAAGATTTGGCTGATCTGAAACTTCTGAGTCATTTTGTGGGGTTTTAGATTATTATGTGAAAGAAGGTTGTTGCTGTTTCGAGAACAGTTTGGTCACTATCTGCGAACATAATCAGGCAACATGTAAACTACTGAAACAACATTATAGACTATACAGCATGTACACGGGGTTTAGTTTCAACCTGTTTGGGAGGTTCCAGTGTCTTCATGAGGGTCTCCATGTAAGAGGCCAGGACTTTGTGGTGAAGGTGAACCAGCATCCGTAGAGTGTGTCTATGGACGTTTTCCTTACTGCAAGAGAGGAAATCGCAAGTTCAAACTTCGTGGAGACTAGAGTAACACAAATATCTGTGTACCATTTTAATATTATGGTCACTTGTCAAATACAGGGTTACTTTCGTCCTTCCTTGACTTTAGACATAGCTATTTGGTTCACAGTACATTTTATCACAATTTCTTGTCCATTTTTATGTTAGTCCTTGATCAAAACTCCTTAAGTGACGGTTAATCACTTAAGGAGTTGCAAGGAAAAATTACAGAAAATTTTCCTTGTGGGAACCCTGTATCAGAGATCTGGTTTCCTAGTTTGTCTTGTGGACTCGGAACATGGGAGACGGCGTCGCTCCTCTTCAAGAAGCTCTATGCACGCGAGTCTCTGGAGGTACGGTCCTTCCAGTCTCGATATTTCCAAATGAGGATTAGCGATCGTTTTGCACAAATCAACAAATAGTCCAAGAAATCCTCACAGACAGTGAGTTACTGATGGAAAGTCACTGGCTACGTGTTAAAAACATTACATTAACGTTGGATGTAAATGCTTGACTGCAGGAAACGTCTGTGGTTTTTGAGGTAGGACCTTTTTATCTCAGAGCTAATGGTGAGTATCGAAAAACACCACCACAAAAATTAAAGCTGGCTTAAGTGATGTCTTTTAGAATTTTTTCCATCAGTAGGTGGAGTAGTGAACCCTGCTCCACACCACCACCCTCCCCTCACCTGGCTTTTCCCCCCACATGTAAATTGTGAAATAGGTTTTCCAAAGATACATATTTGCTGCCTCAGTTTTAATTGTGTATCACTGTTGGAATAAAATGCACCTTGAAAACGATGTGAGTAAAAACCCATCGAACACGACGGAGCAGAAGTCCTCAGAGCCGAACTCGTCTGAGAGCAGCGTGAGGTGTCCCATCAGCAGGTGCAGGAAGATGTCCCCAAATGCCATGTCATTGTACGTCTCCACTGAAACACAGCACAGACTTCCATAAGAGGGAGGCGTGAAGCTAACAGAACTGGAAAAGAAATCAATCTGAAAACATTGAAAGGTTAGGTTTTCGGTGTCCTTATGCGTGTGTGGCACGGTTTTGTCGATGAAGCTGAATAAATTGGGTGGAAAGTTGGACTGACCCAGCGCTGGCAGGAGCCTCAGAAGTGCGTTCTTATTCCTCAGTTTGGCGATGTGCAGGACATAGTACAGACCCATCTCACAGGCCACTCTGTTATCCTGAAGGTATCTGCAAGAGACGCCATTACATTTCAATATATACAAATCCTCAAATTACAATGGAAGTCTGGTGTGTTTTAAATCAGCTGTAAACTTCAAAGTCAAAGCCACCAATATGAATATACTTTCGTATCCGCCGCCATTGCTGAACAAATGCCTCCCCCGCTCGCTGAATGGTAGGTTGAAATTCAACCGATGTAACGCGGCCACTGAGGTCAGACCCAGACGTACATGTAGGGAAATTATAATTGACCGGAGTTTACGGCTGGCTAAGGCTAAATTATGATTAAATATTTTAGCCGATGAAATTAACACTGCACATTAGTATTTTGCTAAATAGATCTACCAAGTGCAGAACATTTGCATAACACTTTTTTGACTTCGTAACTGAGGGATAGTGGTTGTGGTAGTTTAAAAGTAGTCTGGTAAATATTGAAGGTACTTGAGTCATCTTCTGTACTCGGTAGTTGAAGTCTTCGAACGTTTCGCCTCTTATCCAAAAGGATTCGTCAGCGGACTCAAGACCCGCTCAGCCCGCAGCTTAGATAAATACCACAGGGAGGAGTTGGGGTTGGCCCGGCTCCTCCCCTCTAATCACCGCTACTCTCACCTGTGGGTAAACACCTAACGAGTATCAGTTAGTCCTGTCCTATTCATAGATGATCACTGCCCATTATCTATCCTATTCATGGCTAATCACTGCCAATTACCTGCCTATTGTTCTTTTGTTGGCTCAGGTGCCGTCTCCTTGGACTGGCCGTGCCCTGTTGGTTTTCCCCGAAGGAGATTGGAGTAAAGTGACAGAAGATTAAATCTAAGGCCACCATTCCGGTTCATGGAGGGATTTTCTTTCTTGACAAAAATAGCTTATTTTACTCCTCTTTCAAAGCAACGTTCTTCTTTAGCTAAACTGTTGACCTCCCCGTCCTCAAAAGAGTGGTTGGAGGCTTTGAGATGGAGGTGCACCGCCGACTGAGGGCCGCTTGTGCTTTCTCTTCGGTGTTGATAAAGTCTCTTCTTTAAAACTTGTTTTGTTTCTCCAATATAATGTTCTTTGCATTATTCTTCATCGGCCCTGGGTCTCTATAGCCCGTCCGTCGATGGGAGTGGATCTCTCCTTCTGTGGTTCTCCTCAAGGTTTCTCGTTTCTCCCACCGGGTTTTTGAGATTTTCCTTGCCGTGCTGGAGAGTCTAAGGACAGAGGACACCCGCGCCGCTCGTTGCCACCCACTGCTGATGCTTATTTGGACTTTATCTTTGCCTACTTGATTCGCCTGAAATTTACATTGTCTTATTTACTGCTCTGTTTCATTGCCTTAATGTTCGGTGGAGCCCTATGAGGCTACTCCTGTTGTGATATTGGGCTATACAAAACCATTGATTGATTCTTCTTTGCATCGAATAGAATAAACCACATTGCTTTGTTTGTGGCTCGGAGTTTTGTCTTTGGGATGAACTCATTTTTGTCTCGGTGTGTTCACCGGTTTGTGGTACACTGGAATCCTGTTCTGCCTAAAGATTCTCTGAAGTTTCTCTGAGACCCCGGCTACATACGGCACTGCAACTCCCTTTCTTCTGGGCTCTGTAGTCTGTCTGTCTTGTTCTTTGGGTCTTCTTGCCCTTTGTGCTTTAGTGAAAGACCAGTTCGGTCCCTCTGCACTTGTAGGCACCTCTTTAGCTCCATGTCTGAGCGTCATGATGACCCCTAGTTTGTGCTGAAGTGGATGGTTTGAGTCAAACATCAAATACTGGTCAGTATGAGTTGCCTTCCTGTAAACCTCGTTGTCCGTTTTCCCCTATGATAACTTTACAATCTAAAAAGGCAAGTTGTTTCTTTGCGTCCTCACGAGTAAATTTAATGCTGGGGTCCACAGCATTGATGTGATCTGTAAAAGGTGCCACTTCCTTCTCTTTAATTTTGACCCACGTGTCATCTACATATCTGAACCAGTGGCTGGGTTTGTTTTCTGGGTATGAGGCCAAGGCATTCCTCTCCATTTCCTCCATGTAGAGGTTAGCCACTATGGGTGAAACTGGAGAGGCCGTTGCACAGCCATGGATCTGTTTGTAGAAGTTGCCCCTGAACTGGAATTATGTGGTGCTAAGACAGATCTACAGTAGTAGCAAATGTGGTCAGGAGTGAACTGGGTCCTATCAGCTAGAGTCAGTCAGTCTCTTCCGCTGTGACTGCTGCTGAGGTTGGGACAGATGTAAACAGTGCGGTCACATCGTAAGACACCTTGTTTTAATCGGTTTCCCCCTGTTTTTAGGTAACAGAATATCCTACAAAAAAAGCAAAGACTCTGAGTCATATGGATTTATTATGTATAATAAATCCATATATAAATCCGGGGGGTTGCGAGACACTGAGGTGGGGAGAGATGTTTTGAAAACACATTTTTATTGAAAGCAGTATTTTTTAGTCAAATCAAGCCAAATATCAAATTATAGTGTCCAAACAAACAATAATAAACCAGATTTCAAATGTTCTCCACCTGAAAATATAATAAATGCTAATAACATTTTACAGAGGGGAGTCCTGAGTTGGTCTTGTTTGATATCCCCCGAGTTTAACCTACGTTTTAAAATGCATTACAATTATTCTTGTACAACAGTTCAACAGTTCTCCTCTCACCTCTGCTTCTTAAGTGATTTCAAATCTGCACTCTTTTTTTTTTTTTTTTTACGTTGTTCATGCCAAAACCACTGACACTGATCAGAATCAATGCAACTACACAGAGTGAACCCTCGTATGTGACATGCAGCCACACAGAAAATGCTGACAGTTTGTGCGATAATAGCGTGTTTGTGGTTGTATTTATTCACACCTCTGTGCAGTAAGGAAGTGCGATAGCCCTAGTGTCGAACGCTTCGCACGCTCACCTGATAAATGCGTCGGGCAAAGCGGGGGGGTAGGGTAACAAGCTCTTCTCTTCGCTGGGCAATTTCTGCTCAACAACGTGAATGTGGTCGTCAACAACCACTGACATCATGGCCGGCAGGAAGCGCGTCACCACCTCCAGCTCCTAAGGAAAGACAGTAAGAATCAATAAGAAATGAAAGATGAGATTTGGAGTAAACGAACTGCAGTGTGCAGTGAGTGCCCAAAGTATAGACGAGAACTGTAAAACCTTTTTCTACCATGGAAAGTTCTTGTACAGCTGACATGTTACACAAACCAACCCTGAGGGACTGTTGGCTTAACAAAAAACATGTTTAGTGCCTTTTAACCTCTTAACCCCCATCTGAACTGAGCATCTTATGCCCAGTTTGGCTTTACCCACATCTAAAAGCTTCTAGAAAAAAGCATCAAAATAGCAACAAAAAGAGAAGAAAACAAGGACGAAAACGCAAAAGTATCAAAAAGTTACACAAAAAAAGCCTCGAAAGTGCAGCAAAAGTGTTACAAAAAAAAAAACTATGAAAGTGCAGCAAGTGACAAAAACTCAAGAAGAATCAAAAATGTGACAAAAACAAAATAAAGCCACAAAAATAAATTAAAAAGCATAACAAAAAAGTGGCAAAAATGTGACAAAAAAGCAATACAAAAATAAAAGATACATTTAAACACAAGACAACACCGCAAGGAAGAAGATAAGTTTAGATCTGTTTTGTAACATTTGGCTTTTTAAATGAGGCGTTACTCTGGCCTATAGGCAGCAAGCTCCAGTCCAGAAGCCTTAGATTTGGATAAAACTGAACAGGAGAAAATACAATCGGTAAGAGGTTAATATAAACTGAGGACACAGACCAGTCGCGGCTCTTTGAAGACTTGGCTGTCGATCATGTCCCACGCTCCCTGTCCCAGAGACAACATCCTCAAGAGAAGCATCAGGTCTGGGCTGTCCTGTTGAAAGGACCAAGGGAAAATGAAATGAGCTTACATACTAATTTAAAAAAAGCAAGGCATAGGATATACAAGAAATTCTCCGTTCTCACCCTGGGCAGTGCATCTTGACTGAGCAGCTCCTGGACGTTCTTTATGATACTCAGCACCAGAGTGTTACAGGCGAAAGGGTCACAAAGGATCATGGACAGGTCTCTGATAATTAAACAAAACATTACTTTAATTTCATCACATTCTGATTCTTTTGTTCATAATTGCATGAAAATGGACCCACCCGAGGACTTGCTCTTGTCCTTTCTTCACTCCATCCAAAAATCCCTGCAGTTCTCGGGCTCGTTTGCCGTCGACAAACTTCTCCCTGATGCAAGCGTCGAGGCACCACGTGAACTGTCAAAATATAACAATAATAATAAGGTCAATGGAAACACAAACATTTTATGACATTTAAAGAAGTAGATAATACCTGTCATTTTTACATGTGTTGATTTGAAGTTTTTGAATTCTTTTTAACAGTCTATGTAAATAGCACTAAATGCGTGTTGGATCAAGGTAGTTTGATAAAGAGTGTCGTTCTCGATCTTGCAGCCTAATGTTTATAAATCGAGCTACACGCGAAAACAGGTTATATCCAATTTATCATTTTGTAATGACAGCAAATTTGCGTGGCCAAAGATTTGGGTGGGTACTAGAATATGCAATTTTTTTCCATTTGTATCCTCCTCTGGCTGCCTGTTCCCCACGGCACTTTTTGTTGTTATATGGTGAATCATAGGTGGTGACATATGATAATTAGTCCTCACTCGCACGCGCTTCCAAATTGGGATTCACCAGACTCAGAACAAAGGTGCCAAGTATTTTCCCTACTTAAGAACGTGTCGAGAATCTGGGGAAGTTTTCTGACACTGCCTTCATAAGTATGGATTTAAAAAATTTTTTTAAGATATTCATGAATGAGGCCCAATGTATATTCCAGTTTCCGCCATTATGGAAGAATTGTCTAATTAATGTTGGAACCAGGTTTTTTTTAAATCTGCTGCGCCATGTGGAACCCTAAACATTCAGAAAAAAAAAACATAAAAAATATTTTACTTTCCACCAAATATAACAACTTTTTTGTTTAATGTATTCTTATATAGTATAAATAATCCCTAAAATAATAGATTTTAAACTCTTCTGACAGTCTACAGTACAAGTCTCTAAATTGTGTGGGATTACGATTAACCTTTGGGTAAAACACTTTGGGTAACATTTGTTCAAAGGTCTCTCTAAAACAGACTTGAGTTTGACCATAATAAACATGAAAACATGTGCGTGATCGATTTCGAGTAACATCCTCACTTTATGGCAGGGATCGACGGAGCAGATCTCGCTGATGTCCAGGTCGTGCAGAGACATGAGCAGCTCGGCTCGGAGCGTGCAGTAGTGAACGTTGCGAGTTCTTAAGAAAAGTGTCCGGAGAAACTGCAGCACCATGTCGTAAAGCTTCACGTTCTTCCCGATCATCTGCGTCAGCTTCAGCACCACCTACACGCAATGAATACTGATAAGACACATAAATAATAAACCCTTTATGCTCATATAATTGATACACTGTGACCAAGAGTTAAAGTAATGGCAATGTGCTGCATATTTCTAGCATTTAAAAAGATTCAAACTAAATAATTGTATTCAGTAAAGCACTTTGAATTGCTTAAGTCAACTCTAGTTATTATTACTGCTAGAACCGTATATATCCATAAAAAATTATAATGTACGCAGATTGTAACTAACCTCTCCTTGCCGTCTTGTTTTGGGCGATGGGCTGAAGAAGTTGTGGAGGATTGAGAGGTCGCTGCTGAAAAGAGCCGACTCCTTCTCCACGATGTACTGCTTCAGGAGCGGCGAGACCTCGTCGCCAAACAGTGCCTGGTTGTCCTGCCAGATCTGCCTCTTCACCTCCACCGCACACACTTTGTACAGCTCTTTGTCCGCCATCACCATCTTCAGTTTCTTCTCCGGCACCTGCACGACCAGTATGTGGATGTGCTTTTTAACAAGTTAACAGTTTGAGGGGTAACAGTCCATTTGATTGATTCATTTTACCTTTGGGAGATGTTTGAGCACCGTCATCACCACTGGCTGAATGGAGGGCATTTTCACCAAAGGAAAGCTCTTCTCCAGTAACTCTTCAAGTTTAGCATATCTGGAAGAGCATAGGAAATTAATTAACTTCACAGCACCTTGTCTCATAGTGTTAAAGGTGAGCCACAAAACGTTACCTGTCGTCCTCTTTCCCCTCTGCGATAATAGCTACTCGCTCCATAAGGTTTTCCCGCAACTCGTCAAACACAGACTGATGGAACTCGAGCCGTGGCGTCCCGTGGAGGTCCAGGAAAGGGAGAGCGGACTGAAGGGTCGGCAGCAGGATGCCATTTTCCATCTGGGAGAAATAGACAACAAAGAGAATAGTCTTTTTTATCACACACAAGACATTATATGTGACCAGTCACAGGAACCAAAGACACAAGTCGGTTTTGGGACATTATGAGATAATAACAGATTGTTAAAGTGTAGTCTCCAAGCTTTCCAATGATGTATAACACATGGAAGTCTGATAATATTTGGAGGTGCAGCGGTGATTTGAAGTTGGCAATTCCCAAAAAACCAAAGGGGATTAAACGGCCCCTGAAGTTTTGGGCCATTCTCACCTCTCTGCTGTTGGGAGGGACAATAGGGCTCATTTACATCTCATTTGGATAAGCCACACCCCCTGTCAAACTCCCCCTCAAAGCACTAAAGCACAGAGAGGAGCACAAAGGTTATTGCTTCCACAACAAACCATTGTTTACCAGTTTCATTATGTTTATCTGTTTTATTTTTGGTTTCATTTATTGATCTCACCTCACAGCAGAATCTCTTAAATTTTTTTTATATCAATTGATAAACTGTCACTGGCTTGAGAACGTGTTGTGTAGCACATGTAACTTTTATGTTCAAAATAATGTTAATGTTCAAATCAAAAACAGTGATATATTATATACAGTATGAGTATGAATCATTTTTATTGCCATTGTTGTGTTTTGCTAATGATAAATAATAAGCAATAAACTATTGAAAATAAAAGTATATATCAATCAATAAAGCAAATCACTCAAACATTGCTTAGAGAGCGCTTTTCATACAAGAATGATGAAAGATAAGTTTACAATATATTTAAAAAACAACAGAAGATTATCTGGTGTTTGGGTATTTTAATGTTATTGCAATGCTCTGATTCATGAAACCTCACACAGTTTCTACACATCACCCCCCCCAAAAATTCATAATATAAATACTTTAAGTGAGTTCCAACTTTACTTTAAGCCATAGGAAATTGCCAATTAAGTGAATATGAATCAATATTTCAGTAATAACGGATCAATACCTAATATTTACCACATCACATGGAGGTTGATTTTTATTCCTTCAAGTTTTTATTATTCAATGCTTTAACCTTACTGTTTTTTTACACTCAACGCCATCTGTTCTTAAACAATGTTTTCCTCTAAATCTGCACCACATAGTATGCACAGTGTCATTTGCACTTTATGAAAAAAGAAATAAAAGTTTACTGTTTTGGCAAGCATTGTGAGTGGTCATTGTCCACTTCTTAAAGCATAAATATTTTGGCATTTACTCAAAAATCAAAACATAAATGAATCCAAAAACAGTTTTTCTTCCTGATAAAGGTCTAGTAGGATGTTCTGAGATTAATCGGCGTTGCTTCTATGGGTTTATTCCTTGTTCATAGCTGTTGTTTATTTCTTCACAATGAAAACAGTGGTTATCAAACTTTTCACATCAAAAACCACCTCGTAAAATACTTTCAAGTACAGGCCTGGATCTTGAACAAATCAGGACTAAATGGAGTCTAGAAACAAGCCCTAAATTCGACAAAATGATTCCTCAACTAGATGTAAACTATGTCTAGACCAGAAAAACACCTCACTGGCACACCTTTCAAACTTCAATAGAATTATTTCTGATTAAAATGGATAAAGCTTGAAATTACAGATGACCCTCGGATCACCTGATGGCCGCGTACCACAGCTTGTGAACAGGGAGTATCACTGTTATTGTTTATTTCTGCAGTTTTCACCGGATGTTTTGGTGAAAGCTGGGCAAATGGCTGATTTCTCCACGCTTGAAGAGCTGTTTATATTAATCATCACACATCTTTTACAGCGCAGATCTTTTTACAGAAGCAATGCTCCGTTTGTGAACATTGTTTTGACCTACCACAGAAATATTAACTGTAATATTTTCGTGCCATTGCCAACCAGAGCCTCGGACGTGACGACACGGCGATCCCCATCATTTACAATCATATTTTTGTGGCCTGGATCAATGTAATAATTTGAATACAACAGAGAGTAGACTTTAGGTAAACACAGTCAATGAAAGCACTATAAACACAATATGAGAAAATTGATTTTTCGTAATTGTCATTTGTCTGACCGTCGCCAGTCTGTTTATTTACATACCTCCATTGCTAATGCTATGGGAAGACGAAAATACCTACGCTTTGACGATAAATGGATAATTTAATTGCATTGATTATCCGAGTCCGACATTTACCTGAAACTGGTCGATTGCTTTGAGGGGCTCAGTGCAGTTGGTAAGAGTCTCCTTTAGATCCTCTCCGTTGGAAATCCCGAGCTCCGGGAGTCCCGCAAACATGCTGGCGAGATTTATTCACTCAAATGACAACTCATGCATTAGTTACGTGTCTTATTATCTTAATAATCTTGGTTATAATTCAATCACATTTGTACTTTTCCTCTCAATGGAATCGTCCCGCGTAACGTCTTTGTATTCAGTCCCCGAGAAACAAGGACCGGCCGAGCAAAGGTTCCGGATACTTCTAGTTCTGTTTGGGATTTTGCTGCCCTCTACCATGAATCTTTTACCAAATACAGGACATTAGTTGTTGTTGTTGTTTTTGTTTTTAGCTTTTAATGCAGTACTTGTAATAATGTGCTTTGGTTTTTGTTTTGTTTTAGTAACCACTTTTCGCTGTGCCCTTAAATTTCGTTGTATTTTACAATGACAATAAATTAAACTAAACTAAACTACACTTCAGTCGGCTGTGTTTTCCAGCAGCAACACTTGATTGAAATAGGATTTTCTGTGACAAGCTTTAAAGACTTTCTTGGTAAAGAATTTGATTAGCCTATGTGTCTTCACTACTCTATCTTAATACATTTTGATTAAGATTTGTTTTTGTTTTTTTGATCCAAATATTAATAATAGTAAAAAGAATAAATCTAATGTATTTCCTTACATGAAAACACATAATCACTTTGCTATAACAAGTTCTTGATTTGAATCGTTTTTTTATTATTTTTTATTTTTGTACAAGAAAACTACCTTCACCTAAAAGAAATATACAGTTACCTTTATTTATATATAAAATAAAGGAAACATTTTGAGTTACATTGTGATGTTCAAGTGTTCCCTTATTATTTTGGAGCAGAGTATTTAAACATAATTGTGCTATAGCTATGAAAAATTGTTATACAAGACTAGAGTAATTCCAGCCATCCTTTTGTAAATGAAAGCTAATGGTTGATCAAGATCAGTGTTAAAAATGTGCAAAGCATTTATCGGAAGCATGACTGAAACCGTCTGAATACAAGTGTGGGCTGCTGTCATAAAGATGAGTAAAAACGAACATGAATGACCCTTGGTGTGATTTATGTGGGTGTTTAGTTTCATTTTGACACATTTTTTTTAAAGAAAAAAAAACATTGTAGCCACACAATTGACGTTTTTGTATTGATAAACTGTAGGCCTACACAAAAATCATAGAATTTTACAAACAGATATTCTGTTTTATTGTCAGAATTGTGGAGCAAATATGGTATTACAGGCAATACATCAAAAATAATTTAAGAACATTTTATGGATGACAGAAGCAACGCCAGCACCAACATCACACTGATTCATAGTTAATAATAATAATAATAATGCATCAGTTTTATATAGCGCTTCATTACTTCCAAAGTACTGTCCAAGAATTCCACATAACATGGCATGTCCATAAGTTGTGGACATGTGTTTTATGGGCTGCATCAATCAAACAATGAAACAGATTTGATTAGATGCGAAATACTTAACAGTTAGACGAGTTGAATTTAAGTTTTACACAAGACAGTGAAATCACGTAGTTCTTAATAATTGAAGTACAAGTGCTTTATCTAAAATTCAAAACAAAATCAAGGTTATTGAGTCTATCTGCTCCCTCAAACTTCAATGTACTGGCATCATTTACAGCAGTATTTAAAGTGCATATGACTGGCTGAACTTTTTTTTTCCCCCACGATTTTTCCCAACACAATTTTTCTTTATTTTTTTACATGATTTTACAAGATTTTGCTAAAATAGAACAATTCAATTCAGTTCAACTTTATTGCGGACTCATAGTCCATTAAAATAAAAATAAAAGGACAAGACAAACAATTAAGATGGTATTTTAAAAAGACAATCATGCCAATGTCTCCACAAGTCAGATTGATAACGTGTCGCACTCCATTTTATATTCCTGAGGGACACTATTATTTTATTTTCAGACGTGTTCAATTGACACATAAAGCTGTACATCAAAGTTTGTAGCACGGCCTGTAAAGTGTTCACTCTGGCATTAACATTTCTGTGGCACTTGACCATCTCGGCTTCTTCAAAAGCACACGCAAAGCATCATTATAGGCCACCTGGAGCCTACGCATGCTGGCTTTCTTATAATGAGACCAGAGATGAGTTGTGTACAAGGGAGTACAGTACGCTTTAAATAAAGTTAGCTTCACTCTCTCTGTACAACAGCCAAACTTCCGTGCCAGGGTATTAGCCTGGGCATACAACACTCTGCATTGTCTGTAAATGTCATCATCATCAGACAAGTCCTCAGTGAGGATGTGCCCGAGGTACTTGATTTTGGTGACAACATGCAAAACATCATTATACAAACAAAAGTTTGGAAATGTCAAGTTCTTTTCTTCCTTGGTTTTAGAAATCATAACCACACTCTTCTAACTATTGTACTTAATGTCATGTTCCAGACCATAAGTTGAGCAGATATTAAATCCAAACTGGTTATCCGTAGATCTCACAAGTTTTAGAATCCTGTCCAAAAGGACAGTTTCAACACAAAAAGTTTCTCCTGGTTTGACATTAATGTTTGTAATTTCACTTGGGCACAGACAATAACATACATATGTTATTGACACTCCGGTTGTAGAACAGTGGCTCCAATCGCTTTTTTCATGACCCGTTTTACCTGTGAGCACCTCTCTTCGACCAAACTACAGCATCATGCAGGAATAAATTCCTTCACATAATTTTCAGTGGTTTATTACTTTCTACAACAATAATCTAAATATACGTAGAATATACCTACGATTAAAACGCCATCCTTTCATTATGCTTCTATCAACGTGGTATAGACCTTTTTTTGTAGGTTTGAAATCACTGTTTTAGATCACAGAAATTGCAACCTTTTTTAAACTCTTTTTTTCTATTATCATGATACTTACTACTGGAATCGTCCCATCAAACTTAGCAAATAGAAAAACATAAAACCCTGTCAAAATGCACTTCAAGTACCACAATCCCTTTCACGAATATACATGACAGCTTTGTTTAGACCAAGTCCATCTTAGCCCTGGCTTTCCTGCAGACCAGCACCAACAGAACCAGAGCCATGAGGAGCAGAGCGGTGAAGATGATCAGGAGTCCAGACCAGGGGCCTGATGGGATGGCCTTCAACATGCTGACGCTCTCCTTTGGTAAATGACTCGTGAGGCTGAGCATGTAACCGAGAGACCAGCCCACGGAAGCTCCTCCTGCCTGCCAAATAATCAAAAAAACTGACAATTAATTAATACGCTCAACAGTATAACAGGTGAAGGTGAGTGCTTCCAGTCTGGAAACATAATTTACCTTTTTCTCAAATGAAATCATGGGGAGCGTGGAGTCGTTGAAGCCATAGCCCTGTGTCAGAAGCACCTGGATGAAGTTGGCGATGGCGCAGACGTTCTTCATGTATTTTTTAGGCTGCTTAGTGATGGCCGTCATCTGTGACAAGACAGGACAGTAAACAGGCTGGTAAACATTTAAATTTGCTCTTTCACTCTGAATAAACACATTGTGGTATACTGTTGTGCTCAAAAGTTTACATACCCTGTCAGAATTGTTTCAGTTTTGGACTATTTTTCAAAGAATATGAAAGATAACACAAAACATTGTTTCACTCATAGTGGCTGTGTGAAGCCATTTATTGTGAAACAACTGAGTTTGCTATTTTTAAATCATAATGACAGAAGAAACTACTAAAATGACCCCGATCAAAAGTTTATACTGTGTTTTGCCCCCTTTAACATCAATGACAGCTTGGAGTCTTTTGTGGTCGTTGTGGAGAAGGTTCTGTAAATAATCTAATGGTAAAGCGGCCCATTCTTCTTGGCAAAAAGCCTCCAGTTCCTATAGGTTCTTGGGCTGTCTTGCATGAACTGCCCGTTTGAGCTCTCCCCACAGTGGTTCAATGATATAGAGGTCAGGAGACTGAGATGGCCACTAACGGGACCTTCACTTTATTCTTCTGGAGCCAGAGGTATCAGCAAACCAGCTCCATATTTCACAGTAGGTGAACGCAGGTGTTTGCGTTTGGGTGGAGGTTTATCATCCCAGGGTGACGGTGGTCTTTACCCCATACCAGTTGAGAACCACGGATCTAGGACATGCTGGATGGACTATGTCTCTCGGTGGGCCTGGGAGCTCTTAGGGAACCCAATGTAAAAGCTGGAGAAGGTGTGCGTGGAAAGAGAAGTCTGAGCATCTCTGTTCAGACTGCTGACCCTGATTAAAGCAGAAGAATTTGGACGGATGGCTTCCTCCGAATGTCAATAATTGTTGTTGTCAACGCAATAAAAAATAAAATTTCATAACTCAACTTTGACACTCATTTGGTTTCTGTTGCCATGCAGTGACATCATCTGCATACCCTCCACACCCTCTGTTTTGTCTCACCTGAGTGATGTCCATTTTACAGACACGCTGGCTCGCCTCCTTCATGCGCCGCAGGTCTGAGATGTTGGTGAGTGCGTTCACGTAGCTACTGGAAAAGTAAAAGGCAGAGAAAGCCTGTGGACAAGAAACAAATGAAGAACTTTTTTTAGATGGATACATATGTTCTTAACTATGGTATATACAGGTTAAGCTGGGAAATACCAAAACGCAGAAGTCATAGTGATACTGGAGTTCAGCTACGATTTTAGTACCATGAATTTGCCAGACGCGGCGGGCTGGTAGACGCCATCAAAACTGCATTTGGAGAAGTTGCACTTGTCAAAGGAGAACATCTTCTGGACCGCAGCCAGGCAGTTTTGGGGATGTCCTGTTCCGACCAGTGTCACATTCTTCTGGAGGTCAATGTTTTTGGTCTTGTATTCCTCGGTGCATGACGAGCTGAAGACGTCTTTCCCCAGGATCATGGATGTGGTGAAGTTTCGGGGGTAGCAGGGATGGGACACACTTCCACTGCTCAAACCCTGATCCTGAAAGGAGATGATTTTTTATTGATTGTGCATTTTGTAGATTTGACTGGAGGAGGCTGACCGGTAGGAAAAGTGACAAGAAGACAACTCATGGTCGTGTTTAAGCATAGTGCTGCATTGAACAGAAACACACAAAAGTTTGGAAACGTTATTGACATTGTAGATCCTCACTGAAGGCCTTTATTTATGAATGAACACATGGAATTATGTTTTAAACAAAAAAAGTGAAATAGAGTATTCAAAATAGCCACCTTTGGCTTTGATTTCTGCTTTGCACCTTTGACAGTCTCTCAATGAGTTTCACAATTTAGCCACCAGAAATGGTTTTGACTTCAAGGACGGTTGAAAATCATTTCAGATGACGACTTTATGGAGCTCATTGAGAAAATGCCAAGAATAAAGGGTGGTTACTTTGAAGAATTTAAATATAAAACATATTTTGAGTTATTTCCCATGTGTTCATTCATAGTTGAACGCATTCAATGAGAATCATACAAATAGTGTTGAAAATAAAGAAAAGCCTAAACATAAAAAGTGTTTCCAAGCTTTTGACTGGTACTGCACATAAATCTCCAGATTAGCAAAATGTGACAGATTCATAATTCGTTCTAAATGTCTCTATCAGTCTTTCCCAGGGCAAGTGAGGCCACGTAATTTACATGTGTGACTGTTTTTCAATAGATTAACAAATCATATATTTGTCCAGGGTTCCTTTGATGTAAACGAATATAAGCATGTATACCGAGTTGCAGGATGGCACAGCAGTAAGCAGCACTCTTGCCTCATTGCTAGAACGCCATGGGTTCTTTGTATGTGGAGCTTGCATGTTCTGCCTGAGCATGCTCTGGTTTCCCCTACATCTAACACATTTACAAGAGTGTGTCTGTGTCTGTGAGCACGGCACAAAGGATGGAAATTATTGGCCACAATCCTCCAAGGTTTTGTGACTTTCATGCATGTAGGCCGTTCATGATAACAACATTTGAAGTTCGATATATTGAGGGACAACAATATTGTGAAAAAAAGACACAGAAACTAAGAAAAAGTGTATAATTTGGCAGTTCAAATCTAATGAAAATAATCATGTGCTGAGGGGAAGAGTGAAAACATGAAGCCAAAGAGGAAATTTAGAGAAAAGGATGCTGTTTAGATAGTAATAATGATGATGATGATAATAATAATAATAATAATAATAATAATAATAATAATAATAATAATAAGCATACTTTGATGAGGTGAGCCAGCAGTCTTCGTAGGAACTGGTCCTGTCCGTAGCAGAGGAAGCTGTGGGTGTAAAGCTGGTAGTTCTGTCCGTACAGCGTCAGGTTCATAGAGGTGTCATTGCTCTCGGCCCGGACATTGGTCTGAAATGTGATCTGAGTCGACGCGCCGCCCAAGTCCAACGCTCCGATCGCGCCTTTACCGGGATTCAACCAGCGACCCACAAACCCATACTGAAAAAACGGGAAAAGGTGTTAGCTACAAAGTCTTTATTTTGTACTAGGCTAGATTTTACCTGCTACGGTAAAAGTAAAAACAAATACTTGATGGTGATGATAATGCTGCTTGAGGATTGTTTGAGCATGACGGACGGATTATGTTTTAGTTAGTAGTGTTTCCAACCTTTTTTTTATCACGTACCCCTTGAGTAGTTCTTTTACATTCAGAGAACCCCCTTCCTCGAGGATCTTGGCAATATTATTACAAAGTGACCAACTAAACAAAGATTGTTCAGTATCTAATAGTGTGTTGTGTCCAAAACGAAGATAAAAGTCAAACCTTTTACTGACTGAAAGACTGTTGTGGAGCAGAGGGAGCTGCTTGGAGCTGCTTGGCTCTTAGTGGTGGCGCGGCTCAGTCGCAGTGGCTCAGAACTACCACTTGAAGTCCAAGTCTGAGTCCTGGACTTGAGTACTACATCTACAACAGGCATGTCCAAAGTGCGGCTCTGGGGCCAAATGCACCCATTTTTGGTGGCTCTCAGGCTTCTTGTTGAATTGGCACACATAGCCATAGATAGTATGTTTTACTGAAATCTTATTCATTTCACACAATTAAAACCTCAATAAGTAACATTTATTGTGAGAGCAGTATCGATCCAAGTCTAAATAAAGGTGTGGGGCATGGTTTAAACCTCTCTTAAATGCACCTAGTTGAATGTTAAATGCATCCACAAGTACTATCTGGCTCTGATGATTAGTCACTCAAGGGGCTGTGAGTGTATATTGTCAACCGTCAGCCTTTAGATATGAGCTTTCTATGCATTAAAATAACCGTCACCTTTATAAATGCAAGAAATACAATGTGGTAATAGTGGTATATCAATCAATCAATCAATCAATCAAGGTTTATATATAGCACTTTACAACACAAGGAGGACCAAAGTGCTTCACAGAAAGATTAAAACAATTTAAAAACACAAAATGATTACAATCAAGACACAATTCAGTGTGCCCTAAGTATTAAAAGCAAGTTTGAAAAGATGAGTCTTTAATCTGGATTTAAACAGGGACAGGTCCGTGAGAACACGCAGACTGAGGGGCAGGCTGTTCCATAGTTTAGGCGCTGCAACCCTAAAGGCACAATCGCCCCACGGTTTGTAGTGGGACCTGGGCACGTCCAGAACCATTTGATTGGCAGACCGGAGAGCACTGCTGGGGCGATGTACGGTCAACAACTCAGTCAGATATAACGGAGCAAGACCATGAAGAGCTTTAAAAACAAGCATTAACGTTTTAAAATCAATCCGAAAACGGACCGGGAGCCAGTGCAGGGAGGAGAGGACAGGAGTGATGTGGCTGTATCTGGATGAACCAGTGAGAAGACGGGCTGCTGCATTCTGCACCAACTGTAACCGGTGGAGTGATGACTGTGGGAGGCCAGAGTAGAGAACGTTGCAATAGTCCAACCGAGAACTGATAAACGCGTGCCTTCTCGAGGCAACACATGAGCGTCTTATTGCGCATGATAAAGAGGAAGGATATTAGAAACGTTTTTTGTGTGGTGTAGGTGGCAACAATTTTGTGTGTAAGTAGTTTCCAGTGACATTATGTAGTAGTTCATTATTATAGGATAGACAAGATACTGCAAAGTAATGCTATATGTAGTAATATAGATACATGGTTTCTACACAATTACTCAATAAAATGAGATACACTTGGATTAATGCACTGTGGTGACGTGAGAATAGAGCACATACCTTTGCAAAGTTCTCCAGCAGGTAGTTGACTGTGACCCAGCCGTAAGCGCCCTCCTCCTGCCCACTCAGGATGGCGGAGCCTTTGAAGCTGAATGGGTACGACTTCAGTTTCTCCCCCACCTCCTTCAAAACGCGATGGGACTCGGATGCATCGGTTTCTCTGTTGGTTAAATGTGGAAACATATTTACAAAGTTTACAAGAGATGGTTTACAGACACACACAAAAAACGTTACTTCCAAAGAAACTAGAATGCTGTTTTAAGCTATCATAGTACTATTGTAGAAGAGTTTGTTATGAAGCTGGCAAAGGGTTGATTAGATTAAAGTAATGGAGAAAGGCATCACCACACAATGCTTTGATATATTGAAGTGTGTTTGCCAGTCTGTGGCAGCACTGTTACAATCCAATTATGACCTAAGTATAAGTATGTCTATACTGACCTAAGTATGTTTTTTGTTGGCTCCCTACTTGGGTAACTTCAGGGTTAGTGGGAAATGCACGTGTTTATACATAGTTTGTTGCTTAAATGCCATCTTAACAATCGTCTACTCACTCCAGCAGCCTCATGCCCGCCGTAGCGCCCAGGTACAGAGGGGTTTTACTGTGTCTGGCCTTCGGGACGCTCCGTACGGCCATTTGGAGACACTCCTCCAGACTCTTAGCTGCTCCGCCGGGAAGACCAGCGTAACTCGAGATGCCCCGGCCTTCGAGGACAGAGGGAGAAAGACAGAGACACAAAGATTTGAACCTATAACCTAAATGTGCTTAGTTTGACCTGTGAGTCACTCAAGCTTCCTTTAAAATGAACAGATGTGATGGAGCAGAAAGGTTTCTAAGGAAATCCAAACAACAAACTGAAGTGAGAAGAGGAATCACTGCTTCTGAATAAGATGTCACGAACGGCAGGGAGAGGAACTAAACCCTCTTCTTACGAAATTAAAACAAAATCTGACCATGTGCTGGCACGGTCACACAGGGGAAGTGAAAGGGGCATTTTTGTAGCTCCATAAGGGGATTAAAAGGTTATGTAAAACTTCTACAGTATCGTTACATTTCGCTGGATATATAACTAAGTGTCATGAGCAATCTCTCAGACGGTTACTTAAGAGCAAAAAATGTCAGGCCGCACCTAGAAATTCTGTCTATAAAGAGGGCCCCGGACCCCATACTCCCGGAGCACCCCCCCAGAGGGCACCACGAGGGACACGGTCGAACGCTTTCTCCAGATCCACAAAGCACATGAAATGTGCTTTGCTCCTGAATCTGAGGTTCGACAATAGACTTCAGTGCATGATCATTCCTGGACGACTAAGAGTTTAGTTTAATTTATTTGAGCAGCATAAAAAACAACAACAAATGTTTTCAACAGAGAAAGAAGTAACACACACTCAATAGCAGTGTTCCCTGTAAGTAGAATCTTCAAAATCCAACGGTAAACTGCCTGACCCAAAAAGTCGCCACAAACAAAGGTCACACCCTCGGACACTGGTTGGACCGCCTTTAGCTTTAGCACACAGTCGCAGTGGCACTGTTTCAATAAACCTCTGCAAAGTCAAAAGATCCAGTGTTGCAGTAATTTTCCAAGATCTTTTATTGACGATGGGAGAGTGTGACCACTGCGCAAGGCGTTCTCCAGCACATCCCAAAGATTCTCAGTGGGGTTAAGATTTGGACTCTGTCGCAGCCGATCCATGTGTGAAAATGATGTCTCACGCTCCCTGAACCACTCTTTCACAATGTGAGCCCTATGAATCCTGACACTGTCATCTTCAAATATACCCATGCCATCAGAGAAAAAAAACTCTATTGATGGAAAAACCTGGTTGTTCAGGATGTTCCGGTCGTCAGCTGATCTCATTCTTTGGGCACATAGTGTTGCTGAACCTAGACCTGCACCAACCCCAGATCATAACAGTTAGTTAAATCCAGGTGGACACTTGTTCTGTCTGGTCAGGCAGTGTATCAGTTTACAAGTACGGAAGAAGAGCTACAAAAAGCCAAGATGCGTCACATAGACACAGACAGAAGATGGACATAGTGGGGACATGTAATAAGAAAGCCGGAGAAGAAAATACCACCACAGTAAAGACATAAAGGAAGACCAAAGAAATCTTAAAAGAACTGGGGCGGGATGCTCAGGCCTGTGTAATGTCAAGGAGAAGAATGCTTTCTGCCTTATGTGTCAACACAGGCATGGGAAGAGAGTAAGTTAAACATACCTACAATTATCGGCATTGAGCGGGTAAACTTTTTTCAATGGCCAGTTTGGTTGGACGAAATGTGTCAAAAAATTTAAAATATAAATAAATAAAAGACTAAAACATGATAACACAAACATGGAATGCACAGTCAGAGCTTGCACATTGACTCGACTCGTGTCTTCGAATTGAACAATTGTGACTCATCTGTCACAGTTAGCCATAAAGGTGTTAAGATTTGTCATACATATAGTACAGAAAGAGCGAGGAGGTGTCAAACTGCATTTTGTCATTTTTAACACATTTCCTGTGAACTAGATAAATCGCAAGAAACCACAGAATCAGACGAACCACGTAGCGCTTGCCACTAAAGCTGAATCATTTACCTTTGACATCGCACTCGTCATGCTGCGTGACGATGCCGGTTCCGTTCTGCTTGTCGGCCGGCCATTTGTAGATGTACATGGACGTGTGCGAGGAGCCGGCGTCCAGGACGATACCATACTGAAAAAGACGTGCATTTAAGTGACAAATTATCGCTCCATTTCTCTTGCAGCAATTACAGTTAACAAAAATTTAAACGCAACACTTTTGTTTTTGCTCTCATTTTACATGGGGTGAACTCAAAGTGCATACAACTTTTTAATCCATCCATTCAACCATCCATCCATTTTCCTCCGCTTTATCCGGGGCCGGGTCGCGGGGGCAGCAGTCTCAGCAGAGATGCCCAGACTTCCCGATCCACGCACACCTCCTCCAGCTGTTCTGGGGGGACCCCGAGGCGACACCAGGCCAGCTCGGAGACATAGTCCCACCAGCGTGTCCTGGGCCTTCCACGAGGCCTCCTCCCAATAGGACATGCCTGGAACACCTCCCGAGGGAGGCGACCAGGAGGCATACAGATGGCCTAGCCACCTCAGCTGGCTCCTTTCAACGTGAAGGAGCAGCGACTCTACTCCGAGCTCCTCCCGGGTAACTGAGCTCCTCACCCGATCTCGGAGGGTGTGCCCTGTCACCCTGCGAAGGAAACTAATTTCGGCCGCTTGTATTCCCGATCTTGTCCTTTCAGTCATTACCCAAATCTCATGACCATAGGTGAGGGTGGGAACGTAGATCGATCGGTAAATCGAGAGCTTTGCCGCTTGGCTCAGCTCCCTCTTCACCACAACGGTCCGATACAGCGACCGCATCACTGCTGACGCCGCACCGATCCGTTTATCGATCTCACGCTCCATCCGTCCCTCACTTGTGAACATGACCCCGAGATACTTGAACTCCTCCACTTAAGGCAAGGACTCCCCACCGACCTGAAGCGGGGAAGCCACCTTTTTCCGGTGGAGAACTATGGCCTCGGATTTGGAGGTGCTGATCCTCATCCCAGCCGCTTCACACTCGTCTGCAAACCGCCCCAGTGCAGCTGAAGGTCCTGATTTGATGAAGCCAACAGAACAACATCGTCTGCAAACAGCAGAGATGAGATCCTGAGGTTCCCAAACCGGACACCCTCCGGTCCCTGGCTGCGCCCAGAAATTCTGTCCATAAAGGTAATGAACAGAACCGGTGACAAAGGGCAGCCCTGGCGGAGACCAACACGCACTGGGAACATGTCCGACTTACTGCCGGCAATGCGAACCAAGCTCCTGCTGCGGTCATACAGAGAACGGACAGTCCTTAGCAGAGGACCCGAACCCCATACTCCTGGAGCATCCCCCACAGGGCACCACGAGGGACACGGTCGAACGCTTTCTCCAGATCCACAAAACACATGTGGACTGGTTGGGCGAATTCCCACAAACCCTTGAGCACCCGATGGAGGGTATAGAGCTGGTCTAGTGTTCCACGACCGGGACGAAAACCACATTGTTCCTCCTGGATTCAAGGTTCAACTAACGGCCGGATCCTCCTCTCCAGCACCCTGGAGTAGACCTTACCAGGGAGGCTGAGGAGTGTGATCCCTCTGTAATTGGAGCACACCCTCCGATCTTAAAGAGCGGGACCACCACCCCGGTCTGCCAATCCAGAGGCACTGTCCCCGACCACCACCAGATGCTGCAGAGACGTGTCAACCAAGACACTCCTACAACATCCAGAGACTTAAGGTACTCAGGACGAATCTCATCCACCCCCGGGGCCTTGTCACTGAGGAGCTTTCTAACCACCTCGGTTCAGCTTGGGTGATGGGCAAGCCCCCTCCGAGTCCCCAGCCTCTGCTTCCTCATCAGAAAAGAGCAAAAACAAGTTTTTGTTTAATGTAAATGTATTTCCTATTTCACAGAATTCATAAATATTCCACTGAGCATCTTGTCGAACCTATTTCTACCCATATATTCAAAATTTTCAATGTTAGAAACTTCTCAAGAGAATTAATGGGAATTTATGGGAATTAACTGAAATATATATGGGAATTATTGGGAATTAACAGAGAATTACAAAAACTGCAGGTTGCTTCTTTATAGACAGATATAAACTGGAGTAAAGAAATTTGATTTAAAAGTTACACACTGAAATATCTATCACAGCAGAAATGAAAAGCCTCAAAGAAATCTTCTTCTGGGGTGTGACATCACGCAAATGGGTGTTTTACTGTAAAAAAACAAACATGATGAATGGGTAGCTATAGTTCACTTCAATAATAGCTCACCAATTGTGTATTCAAAAAGCATATATATATATATATATATATATATATTTTTTTTTTATGTACTTTTATGTAGAAACGTCGTGCCCGAAGGCATTGACGGCTGGTTTCTTAAATATTAAAACATAGTTTCAAAAATCAGCCTATGCTTGATGTCCCATAATTTGTTTTTAAAATTGTCCAAAGTAGGGCAGTCCCACAGTTCGGGAGATTTGTTTAGTAACTTTGTTGAAAATAGAAATGTATATATATATATAGAAATATATATATATATATTGTTTATTTTATTTATTTATCTGCCCCTTTGCAATCCTAAAAGCCTCCCATTCAAGATGTCTAGAGCACTTCACATTGGATCATTCACTTTGAGAAATCCCAATGAGCTATGTTTGTAGCCACACCTGCCCTGAAGCTGACTGACAAACACATGCACAGTAACTTACATCAGGAAAAGGCAACATCAAATCCCTTGGGATGATTTAGAGAAAAGTGATTGGACATAAAATGTCTGTGACTTCTATTGACAGCAAAGTTGAAAGGAAAAAGGTCACTCGACCAAACAGCTATATCTCTCTTCATTTACAATGTGCTCCTGGAAGTTTATATGCTACGATATAAAATAAAAACGGTATTTTATATTGTAGCATATAAACTTCATACACTTAAATGGACATTAGAGTTGTACCATTGTAATGCAACAGGTAATAGCACTCTTAAACCTGTGTCTAAGATTTTGTGCTAACATGTCGAGGAATAGTAGTTATAGTCAATTCTTTACCCATAAGTTTTGAAAATGTTGCCTTTAGGGACAGGTGCTCATAAAGACCATAACAAAACTTTACTGTCACTGAAGGTAAATGTATCTGGAAGCACATAAGCAAGGATCAAAGCAAAACAACAAAAACAAAACAATTGTTGCACGTTTTAGCTCTTATTTCATAGTTTCCAGTTACTGTCTTATAAACAAAAGCTATATACATAATTGTATACATAATTTATATACTACAATCTATTCAAGAAAAGTAAATATTGTATTCTGAGCTTATGCCATTGAAGTTTAAAAAGTAAGTAAGTAAGTAAGAAGGTAAGTGCTTTATTGTCATTGTACAAGTGTACAACGAAATAGTGTTCAGGTGTTAGTCCTGAGCTGCTGCGCCTGAGCCGCGCTGCCACTGTGTCAACCTGACCCGCATAACCTTGGAGGTCGGGGAAACTGTAGCACTCGGAAGAAATCTGGCTGCCCTCTGTCTCCTCTGATCCTCTGAAATGGTGCAGCGTCTCCTGGGTTTGTCACTGTTGCAGAGCGTGGTGTCCTGCACTGGTCAGCTCCTCCTCCTTCCTTCCTCTTCCTCCCTCCGCTTCACAACATTCTTTCACCATCTCTCGTTTGTGCTTTTTTGTTTCCTGTAGCTCCTCTTGTGACTCCTTCACTGTGCTGCAACTGTGGGGGCTCTTGGTGCCTCTTCAGTGTCTCAGAAGAAGAAATGTGTAGGTCTCAAATCGTTTTTTCTGATAAGCTAGCATTTTGTTTACCTTTAAAAAGCTGCTTTCTTCAGGACCATTTGGGACTCTCAAAGCAAACAAATCCACCAAACCTCCACAAAAACATGGCAAAGACGTACAAAAGTATCCAGAAAAACAATGTGGAACACATAAACCACAAATGCAGTTCGCAGAAAAAGGCAAAAAACTCAGCTGCACAAGCTTCCTTCCTGCTTCCTGTTTTCACGTTGCAAGTAATCCCTGCACCTTCTTTTCAGAGCAAATATTAACACTTGCAATGTTTTCTCCATCATCGATTGTATAGTGTCACACAAAAGGCTGAACTGTGGCAAAGAACTGGACAATGACAAGAATGTAAACTCTTTTACTGCATTATTGTTGCACTTCATCTATTTTAGCATCTTTATTTGTTATTTCTTAAAGGCTATAGCTTCACTATTAACAAATCCTGAAACAAAGCCTTTTACCTGTAGATGTTTTATCCGAGTGCATTATCTTGATTTAATCGTTCAAGGATTGTTTTTGGACTATGTAAAATGTGAAGATTGTTGCCCCTGCTGCTCGGCCAGGAAACTTGAAAATTACATTTTTGATCCGGCAACCAGGTCAAATAAAAACTAAATTTTTGACACTGATCATTTTGGCTATGAACATGTTATGGTAATGTTCATTTAAACAGGAGATTCCACTGAGTCTCAGAAAGTCTTTCCAGGGGAGTCCTGGCCCCCAGACAGGACCCCATTGTACATGTTTTAGCGGAAACCCGAAGGATAGAGCGGAGGAGAACATGATAACTCCACACAGTCAGGTCGCACACGCTAACAATGGACACCGTGCTGTCATTGACCGACACGCTTTAAAACACTATCTGTGAACTCTTTTACTCTTACCTCATAATCCGGCGGTTTCTCCAACACACTCGTGGGAAGGACCAGGAGGAGAATCCCGATCAACGCTAGCAACAAAAGTGCAAGGGCGGGGATGGTCTGTGCGTAACGGAGGCTCATCCTGGAGGCGCTCAGACGCACAATGCTGTTTCTGCTGCTGCTTCTGATGCTTCAGTCTCTGTGGTTATGTGACGTGAAGCGCTTTATACTGAAACACAGACATACGCACGCCAAATAAGGGCGTGTGTTTAACCCTCGTGTGGTCCTTGGGTCTTTTTGACCCGAAAGCCACTGGAGCCGCAGCCCCTCCAAATGGCCCAAAAGCCACTGAAAGATTTTTGTAAAAAGAAGCAGAAAAAAAATATGAATGTGTGGTAGGGTGACCAGATGAGTTGCCCTCAAATTCGGAACGGGGGTTCATGTTTTTATTTGATTTTATTTATTTTTTCATCATATGCCACATTCAGAATTACGCACATTATGCACAACTGCAAATCTAACTAGGAAATTATTTATAAACCACCGCATTGTCCTATTTATCTTTGGCCTGTTCACACGCCAATAAGCTCATCAATAGATATATAATGGGACTTCTGATTGAAAGTAGCCCTAGAAGACCTTTGGAGTCGAGTTCATCTGGGTTTATTACAGACAGAATCAGTGCAGCCCAGAGTCCTGCACCGGGTCGGGTACCCGCGGGTATCCAATGGGTACCCGCAAAAGTTGCTGAAACGGGCGGGTTTTACGTTCTGGAATTTTACCCGCGGGTTTGCGGGTGGGTAGTGATAACACACGGACGGGTCTGCGGGTAGCTGCTACCCGCACAATATTTAATCGATATCATTATGGTGTCTACAGACCTAACCACACCGCTCGTGCTGTTGCTTCTAAGATATGAATGAAAACGGTTTCCTGATTCTTTGTACTTTGGTGACAGTATAGTTTTACGAGCCTACATTTCTCTTCTGACACTTGAGGTAAATCTCGCCTTTTTCCCCTCTTCCTCTTTCCCTCGCCTGGATATTATTTAAATATGTGTGGGTTTGGAGTGTGTAGTACCTACCTGTCTGTCCAGCTATCATGTCATGATAAAATCCCTTTAAAAACATGTTTGTAATCCAGTGCGTCCTTTATTTTGATCGCGCACGTGTTTCCATATGATTCCTCTGATCCGAATGCCTGGGCTCGGGGCAGGCATTTCGAACCGCCGCTGCTTGACATGAAGATTCCCTCTTTCCAGACAGTGTCTCCGTTTCACTTGTCTATAGGATGTAGTGAGGGTGGTTATGTTGTTTCAAATTCAGATGATCAATAAATTGTTCGCAAATCTGTGTTTTTACTCCTCCGGCCTCCTCACGCTGCTCTGGACAGCGGGTGCGCCGCTGATTCCCACAGCTCTAAGGCACGTGCCGCCACGCACACTCATCACCCGCACATGTGCGCGCACTTACACTGACAATACACAGGAATCAACTGCATGTGTGACCAGTTTAAGCTCAACCCTCATTAGCGTCACGTTGTTTCACGTTGCGCATCTGGGAAAAAAAGTGCTTCAATATAATGCTTTTAATTTGTGTGATTTATCACGGGCACGGGTGGGTAACGGGTAGAATATTAACGGGTCCGGGCGGGTGCGGATTTAACTCTTGATATAATCACGGGTTTACGGGCGGGTAGGTGCCGTAGCGGATGGGTACGGGTGGGTACGGGTCTCCAAAAATGGACCCGTGCAGGACTCTGGTGCAGCCTCGTGCAGCTCAATGCGTTGCGCGCAGCTCTGTCTGTCACCAGCGCCACAGAGCATCTCTCTCCCTTCCCTCTCAGCTCACCATAACCTTTCCTCACAACCTTTCACGCTTTCACAGGACAGAGAGTTGCATTTGTCCCGCTGTTAAGTGAACAGTAGAGAGAAAGAGAGACGAGAGAATGTGCCACGGTCCCGCTGTAGCGCGCTGCGATCAAAGGGCTACGCTCCATGCTTTAAAAAACGTGAGCCATTTACGCACATGTTTCTGAGCGCGCTCCCCCCGGTCCCGAGCAGGAAACAGGTTGGGGACCCCTACTTTAGAACATTCTTCAGAGCGCAGTTTTTCTTGTAGAGCTCGTCCAGATCAAGCCCCTCTTCCATATTAAGAGCGCGCACAGCACTTTCGACATTCTAAAAATATTTTGCGGGACAATTTAATTCTGATTCGGGATTCGGGACGAGAGCCTGGATTTCGGGACTGTCACGAATGTGTGGTAATTGTCAGGCTCTTTTTTGAAGTGTACATTTTATGACATTAGGGTCTTTAAAGGGTGCAAAATTGAAGGATCACACGAGGGTTACAGTAGTGCTTTTGTCGCATCATGTTTCATCTTGCTTCCTCTCAAGCGTTATTTAATAAATGTCTTTATGGTAGAGGATAATGGACATAGATTAGTAGTTTTCCCATGTTTTTTGAGTCATTAAAGGAATGTTGCCAAAATAAAGGCCGTAAACGACGAAACGCATTACAGTTGTTTCAAGTACATGCATTGTATCCACATTTCTTGATCTTTTATGCCAAATAAATCACATATTTCATTCACTAAAAATGTGGTCCAAAACACATTCAACTTCATGTTTTGCTGAAATGTTCAGTATTTATTTTGTAACTTTCTCCAACTAAACTCAGACAAAACTGAGATTGTTTTTGGTCCACAGACACAAAGAGAAAGTGTTATCAGTCACCTTGAGTCTCTCTCTCTGAAACTGAAACATCAGGTTAGAAATCTAGGAGTAATCATGGACTCAGACCTGAACTTAAACAGCTCTGCTTGTGTACAAGTCTTTTCATGGTTTAGCACCAAAGTCCATCTCTGACATGTTAGAGCCGTATGAACCATCTCAGGCCCTGAGAACTTCAGGGAGGGGTCTCCTGGTGGTTCCCAGAGTCAGGACTAAACATGGTGAAGCTAAAGTTAAAATCTGGAACAGTCTTAAGATGTGAGACAGGCCTCAACTCTGACAACGTTCAAATCCAGGCTAATAACAGTTCTTTTTACCCGAGCATATGAAAACTGAAAGTATTCTATTTGCACTCTTGCTTTTTACTGTAATTAATTAATTTGTATGTTGATGTTTTATGAATTGATTTAATCTTCTTCTTGTAATTTGATGCAACTGTGAAGCACTTTAAATTACCTTGCGCTCTACAAATAAACTTGCCTTGCCTTTTACACAATCATTTTGCCCAATTTGTTGAATATCCAAATGTTCTTCCATCTTCCATTCTTCTGCTTAATGGAATGTTTTTTATGATGATTGCATAGATTTGTTGCATTTAAGACGTTAAAAAAATAAACATAATTTTGCGTAAAATGCACAATATTGTGTGTAAGATTAAGATTATTTTCTATCTGTAGGATAGAAAATATCCTATATATATATATATATATATATATATATAACAGCATATATATATATATATATATATATATATATATATATATATATATATATATATATATATATATATATATATATATAACAGCATATATATATATATATATATATATATATATATATATATATATATATATATATATATGCTGTTGTTGTCTCCACATGTCAAAAGCCAAAGGGTCTTTCTATTGTAACATCTCCAAATGGCCGCAAGAGGGCGCGTTGTTCATGTTTTTGAGACAACAATGTTTGATTCTGATAAGGCTATCGCCTTCTTGTCTTGTATGTCCAATATGAATATCTACAAAGACTTGAGCCAACATATGGCTCATAAAAAAATAAAAAAAACATCCCAGGATTCCCCCCCCCCCCTAAGTTTAATAAGAGTAGGAAATATATACTAACTAAAACCTCACCATTTAAGCACAATGATTACTACATTGACTTATCGTCCATAAATGACAGAAAAACTATATTTTTTAAGCTCAGTATTTATCTTCAGCATATTTATTTACATAATTATTTTTTATTCTATTTTTGTAATACTGTAAACAATTTTACTGAAAAAAAAATGTTTCATTGAGTTTCATGTTCATTACAACTCGTGTTTTATGAAAGATGTGTCAATACTTATAGAACAAGGGAATCCTGAGACTTCAATTTTTTTTTCAAAGTTGGTTTCAATGGTATCACGTGGTCCTCAATAATATTGTTTACTTGAGTAACTTTTTGAAGAAATTGTACTTATAAGAGTAGTTATATTATTCATTAGGCTATTTTTTACTTCTGCTTGAGTAATATTATATCGAAGTATTTGTACTCTTACCCGAGTAAAAAAAAAAGTAACTTGTGCTTCTGTAAGTGAATTTTAAATTTTACAAAAGCTTCATTTTGCGTAAAAATAGTTGGATTATTATTACAAGTTTTGTGTTGGAAGTTTGTTGCACGTTTACACACAATCAGTTACTCACAGTACTCAAGTAAAAGTACTTTTTTACTTTTACTTATTTTTTGTGGGCCACTACTTTTTAGTTGCACTATATTTGCAGTAAAATCATATCAAAGTAACGTTACTCTTGCTTGAGTAAATATTTTGGCTGCTCCACCCACCTCTGTTTATCGTGATATTTTCCTGCCTCAATTTATCAAACTTCACATTTGTTATGGAGACAGGCCTAGTTAGTTGATTATATTCTGTGCATTTCTTTCAATTTTCAGCAGAGTATGACTTTTTTTGTTTAAGCCTGTAGCCACGGGTGGACACTGCACATGTACAGTGGGCGTTTGTCGGGGGTCCGGCAGGGGGATTTTGGGGGATGGGGGTGAGGAGGGGCCGGGAGGAGGTGATTGCCCAGACAGAGTGTTGTGGGTGACACAAATGGTGCGAGAGGTGAGAGGTCAGGACATAATTCTTAGATGAATCAGAGGAGTTCAGGCCACTTGGTCCAAACACAGCACCTGATGGGTTCGGTAACAGTTTCCTCGCGTGTGTGTGAGTATTTTTTATAAATATTTGATCTTCCAAGTACCGAAGATTAAATTATGTCCAAACTGAGTGTAAACCATGCTGAAACAATATTTATTTTAAGTTGTATTTCATGTTTATTGTGGGATATTTTAACATTAAGGACTTTTCAAACAAAGCTTTACTGTCATTTTGAAGATTTAGAGTTTGTTTCTATGGCATTAAAGGGTCTTTAATATAATATCGTTTATATTGGCTGTGAATGGTGTACGAACATTTTCTTTTTTCAATTTTTTTATCACTTAAAGCTAAAGTAGCGCTGCTTGAGGACGTGTTGATGGAGTAAACTTAAAGTAAATGTTTGTTGGAGGCTCTTGGCGCTATAATTCTGCTTGGATGAAACACCGACAGATATTCATGAAATTTACAATGTACAAAACACTACGTACACTAACTATAAAAACACTACACTACAAAATACTACATTTTCATGTCATTTTTGCCCTATTTGAGTCTGTGTGAACCAGAAAACGATTAATCGATTACAAAAATAGTTGTCGACTATTTCAATAATCGATTAGTTGTCGCTTAATCGATGAGTTGTTTCAGCCCTAGTGACAGGCCTACATATAGTCGGTATGTGCGTGGCACTTTGGCACAGTGGTTAGTTAGAGCTCTTGCCTCACAGATATAAGTCCCCAGGTTGGATCCCGGCCGGGTGTGTGGAGTTTGCATGTTCTCCTTGTGTCTGCGTTTCCTCCAGGCGCGACAGTTTCCCTGACCACTAAAAACATGTGGGGTCAGGACTGCGCTGAGAAAGAGATTCTAAAATCTCAGTGGGACTTTCCTGGTTAGAGGCGCACAGCGGAGCATTTTGGATTTTACTGTTGCCACCAGAGCTGGGTAGAGTAGCCAAAATATTTACCCAAGTAAGAGAAAAAATGTACTGCGAGAAAACTTTACTTGAGTAACTGTTTGGGCGAATTAATCTGACTCATGTCTCAGTAGCAACACATTAAGAGAGACAAAAAGAAATCGTTTTGAAGAAGTTACAAAAACACAAAATTCATCTATTTTCCATCAAAATTAAGATTTGTCACGAGTCACTATTTGTTTTACTCAAGTAAGAGTACAGATACTTCATTATAATATTACTCAAGTAGAAGTAAAAATACTGTACTTGAGTAAATAACTGAGTACTACCCACCTCTGGTTGCCACCAACTGTTTTAGGAGAGTTGAGCCACTCACAGCAAACACATGTTTGTCTCGTCAGTTTTTAGGTATTTTGCAACAATGAAAATATCTGTAACCAAATAAATGCTTGACTTTTATTCTGTTTAGGGGTGAAATGTTACGTGGTGTGGCTTTAAATAAAGAAGATCAAAATAAATACATAAAATTAAAGAACTATTCTCTGTTATAGTGCACATGCAGCACAGCAACACTTTAAAATGTCTTGTGTCATTGGTTTTTCACAGTGGATATAATAACTTATTTTGTAACCAGAGAGAAACAGCATGAATATTTTTCTACAACTGATGTAGGAAAATAACCGAGCTACATAGTTCTCATTTAATCAGAGTCACAGTGCAAATATTTGAAAAATCTGATGCCATTTTTAATTAAAAGCCTTATATCGGATTTTTTTTTATTATTACAAAAAAAAAAGAAAGAAAGAAGAAAGAGGAAGCCTCTAAATGAACTTGTTAGCGGTGGTTCAAAGTCATTCCTAACATTTCCGAACATATTTGTAACATCCTAATTCTTCACAGGGACGAGTTTATAAGCACATGACATAACTCAAAGGGTCACTTTCACAGATATGTTCGTGAAATTCATACAAATGCTTTATATTTAGATGCACTGTGTTTCCCCCCACAAATGTATTAGTTTACTATATACCATATAGCTTTGATTTGGGGTTGCTTATAAGTGGCAGGAAAACGCTTCAATTAAGTGATTCTCATTTGGTGGACTGGGATGCAGGGTAAAATGAGGCAGAATAAAATTAAAAGTACAGTTCCGGTCCGTCTGAAAGCGCAAACAATCAAAAACAATTTTGTTTGACAAGTAAACTCACACACACTGGGCACTTAAATAATGCATCTGCTTTACTCTTTTTCTGTATTTACAATTGATCATTACAGGAATATTACTTTAGACTTAAGGCATTTCACGTCTTTTTATTTTCCTATCAAAAATATACAAAAATAAAATCTGTTTGTCACAGCTCTCGTCAGTCCGTTCAGTTCCGCGGCTGTTCGTTAAGAGGAAGAGGTCGTGACGCGGGATTTCCGGTTCCGTTTCGCGCGGCGCGTCGTCGGGAAGCGTATGAACTCGAAGTGTTTGTTGTGGTCGGTGTTGGGGAACGGGGGCGGGCCCGTGTGCAGTCTCTTGATAAAGTGCACCTCCCTTTGGTTCTGCCGGGTCCGGGACGCCCTGATCGGACGCCCTTTCCGGGTGAAGGCCACGTACCAGCCCACGTACTTGGTGTTTTGGAAAGCCGTGTAGTTGTTCTCCAGCACGATCTCGGTGAAGATGCAGTCCCTGCTGCGGCCTTTGGGCTGCGGAGGCAAAAGAGGGGAATAACAATCAATGACATACAACATTAGTAATGAGCCATGAGCCAAGAGCCCTCCACACCCGCAGCACAGTGGAGGCGTCACAAGAGGCATTACAGGAAACAAAAAAGGGGCAAACGAGGAGGTATCCGGGCAAGACTCACAGTTAAGCCACACAAATCTTCTATTCCTTCCTTTCAATTGTTCTGACTAATGTCAGACGGGGGCGCAGTTGGTAGAGCGGGTCGTCTGGTGATCGGAAGGTTGTGAGTTCAAATCCCAGCTCCCGCAAATGCCCACTGTCCTTGTGCAAGACACTTCACCCTACTTGCCTCCAGTGTCTGCGTACGTGTGTGTGAATGGGTGACTGGTTCTTTACTGTAAAGCGCTTTGGGCCTGATTATGGTAGAAAAGCGCTATATAAGTTGAGTCCATTTACCATTTAATGTTCGTTCACAGAAGAACACGACAGATTATAAGCGTCTGCTACGGTCTTCCCAGAAGATGGCGAAAGTCTGTTATGGAGCGGAGGGAGCTGCACAGGAGGAAGGAGGAGGTGGCGGAGCTGACCAGTGCAGGACACCGCACAAACTCAGGAGGCACAGCACTGTTTCAGAAGATCAGCACTGAAGGCAGCCAGCCAGGTTTTCCCCCGACCTCTGAAAATGTGTCAGGTTGGCCCACAGTGGCAGCGGGATCAGTACCAGCGGCTCAGGACTAACCCAACACCTGAACGCAATTTCGTGAATAAATAAAGCACTTACTTACTATAATGAGCAAGAAGGACAGTAAGGCCACTCTACAATACACACCGTTTCATATTTTGTTACCAATTGCTACTATTTTCCATGCATGGAGACATTTTCATCTACATCACAATCTCAACAATGGTCAATCGACATGGGGCTTTTTAGTTGTCAATTCTGTGGCAGTAAAAGCACCTGGTTTGGAGTTTCGAGGAGTCACTTGCTTTGTTAAATGGTCCTGGAGTGAAAAGCATTCATTAGGCTGAGATTTATATAGTTTAGTTTAGTTTATTTGAACAGTTAATAATCTGCTCAAAAGGAGTGGGCTGAAGCACTGAAGATATAAAAGGTCTATCTTGTCTAATCTCATAAAATATATTAGCATAAGCAATATGTATTTGTGTTTAAAGGGACTAGATGGAAATTGTCATTTGTATACTCGCTACTGCCACCTCAGGTCTTAAACGTAATTGCAGTTTCTATATTAAGCTCGTGCATGATGGTACTTTGGACCCGAAATAACAACTTTTTGAGTGACAGTGCAGGATTTGTGGCTCATTCTACTCATTAGGACATTACAGGAGCAAGTAGGGAGTGGAAATACATTATTTTAACATTTTCAAACTCTGTCGTCTAGCCCCTTTATTATAAAAATGAAATTGAATCAAAAAACGTTCTCCACACCAAGAGAGGCAGCGATGTGTCACGAGGCTCCAAGACCAGAGCACTAGAAGAAGAATGCTGATTATATAGAAAAAGATTAGACTTGATAGTTTGACCAATACAAATAACAATTAGGCCTGAAAGTAAAACTAAATAGTTAAGTGTATTTTTCTAATGTATCATTTTGGCAAGGAGTGTGTTGTAAAATATGGCTAAAATTAACATGTTAACAGTGTTTTCGATCTTTTGACACCAAGTACCACCTCGTGAAATTGCCTTCCACAACACAACACCATGAAGCACATTTCAAGATTAGGTCAGGGCTAAACCAGATCTAAAATGGACAAAATGATGTCCGAACCTAGGTGTGAAATATGAAATCAATCTATCTATCTCTAGAAAAAGAAAAATTTCAGATGACCCTTGTTGTTATTTACTACAGATCTTAAGCAATTTGGGTTAAAATTGCATTATTCAGGAAAGATTCATCAGGTTTGTGAATGACTTCTCATTTAAACCCTTAACTACAACAGGAATGACTTACAGTTACGAGCATATATTTCGGTCACCGAATATTCCCATACAGTACAATCTGCCGTGTGAGGGCAGGAATCACTTGTCGCTCTGCGCGTTTCTCCCTTATCTCTGCGCTAACATCGCGACCGCTGCTGCTCTGACACCTCTCAGCCTTTCGCCTTAACAGATTTACGAGCCTCATCTTTGCTGCGCACGGACATCGGGCTTTTCCATTTCCACAGAGGAAGAGCTGCGTTGACTTGTGACCGAATACACGGGCCCTGCCAACGAATGACGTCTGCGAAAGGCGCCCGGTTTTCCACAACAGCAGCTGATCCTCTGATCATGGACATTAGACCAGTGACGGGGCTGGGGTTTTCTGGTTTAGGTGTGGTTTACACCCAGATTAGGCTTCATTTAGATCTGTTTTAGTCCTGGTTTGATCTAGATGTATGCTTGGAAGGTAAAATAATAATGGGTTACTTGCTTTATTAAATCTTGTACAGATAATATGCAAATTTCCAATCCAAAGTTGCAAACAAAGCATAAAACGTAAATGTGTTTTAGTTCAAACGGTCTTCTATAAAATCTGATTACTCTATGAACTTCTGAAACACGTTGATTTTTGTATTAGTGATAATGTCCCTTGACTTGTGGGACTAAACAGAGTTTAAAAATGTTAAAATTATGTATTTTCCTCCCCCTACATGTTCCAGCCATGTCCTAATGTGTAGAATGAGCCCAGACCTATTCACCACAACTGCCACTAAAATCCTGCTCTGTCACTCAGAAAGGTTTAATTCGGGTCCAAAGTACCGTCATGCACCAGCTTAATATAGAAACTGCAGTTACGCCTAAGACCTGGGGTGGCAGTAGTGAGTATAAAAATGACTGGCATCTAGTCCCTTTAAAGGTGCATTATGGAACTATTTATGTGATTTTATTTTCTTTCTTATTAGTGTGTATTCAAGCTTTTATTGACCCGGTAGGTAGCATGGCGCCATTACTTTCCATCACAGTGGCCTCGGAGATGCTCCAGGAGCCATTGTTTTTAGAGTTTCTGGTACATTTTCACTGCTGACGGACCCTCCCACCAAAAAAACACCCCTACAAAACAATTGACCCTGGAGGAGCGTTGTAGAGACCGCTGTGATCGAAAGCAAAAGCGCCATTGGGTCAGTGAAAGGTAAATTACGCTCAAATACCAAGTTAGTTTTTTTTTTGGCATAAAAAGTTCCATAATGCACCTTTAAATGTGCACTGTGATTACAAATGTGTGAAAACTAGAAATGATTCTAATACTGAGTTAGCTTTTTATCTTTATATTTATCATTCATTAGCGGCCTGTATTTGCTTTAGGATTAGCGCACAAGGCCCTGTTATTGATACAATTAGCGTGTCAATATTGAGTATTAAAGTGTTGAGGGTTTAGCATGAAAATGATGTCATTGATGAAGATTCTTATGTTAAAGTCTATACTTTGAAGGCAACTGCTTTCCGTCGTATCGAGTTACATGATTACCGTAATAGCAAATTAGTACTGCTGTGGGACAATTATTGAATAAAACATTTCAGAAAAGTGTGAATTTACCTTCCCGATTAGCTTCCCTTTCCGGTTCATGCAGAGGTATCGCCCGCTCTCCGCTCCTCGTATCCGCACGCGACTCCCGAAAGTGTCTGTTTCCACAAAGAGGCGAGCTGCAAGGGAGAGATTCGAGTCAAGGTTAGGTCACCTTTAAGATGTTTTTCCTCTCGTTTAGAGATAGGCAAAGCGCTCATGATTTTGATGCTGTTTGTCGACACGGTTCTCGTGCATTGATCGCGTGGGTTTTTCGATAATCCTCCAAGGACGGTATAAGCCGCAGCGTCAACACACACCAGCTCGAGGCTTCAGAAATGACCGAATGATTGAATAAATGTTAGCAGTGGCTGAATATACATGGTTAAGAGACTTTATCCTGCAGTTAATTAGGAGCATTGGGCATTACAACAACAGTGCGTATTGGAAGGGGCCCGAACAAAAGGCGTGTTAATACGCCAGACGACGGCCTCATAGGATGCAGCAGGGAGTGGATTTACATACGGGAGAGAATGGGCTCTCGGAGGGGGGGCCGAAACCGCGGACAGGGCCTCGGGACAAGCCTCCACAGCATGCGGCCCGACCACTGCTGTCAGGAGTCTGCGGAAGCTAAACTTTCTCACTACACACAAGGCAAATAAGGTAGAACGTGTTAAACTACTAGTGTAGAAGAGTGTGTGCCGCAACACTGGGGTGAAACCGGTGGGATGTTAAACCACTACTAATAACCATTGTCGTTCTGTAGCATATGAATGTAGGCCGTATATTTACAAAATGTTATGATAATTGTATTTATTTACTTGAGCGACACAGTAGTGCAAACGTATTTTACAGAAGAACAAAACAGCGATTTTGAGTTTTTTTCCTGACAACTTGGTAAACCAGTAAAGTATTTGCTTATTCATTTTTTTTTTTTTTTTAATTGAGACGGCACAATCGGACATTTAATCCACACGGGCCCCAATGCCATGTAAGGCCTAATTTCAGCCTAAAGTTGCTATAATTACAAGAAAATGTAACGACATGTAAGAGAAGATGCAACAACAACACAAAAAAGTGTGAAACTGAGAAGAGTTTACAAAAAGCGATCTGTCAATAAAATATACAGTGGAATCGGCAAGCATTCTCCTCTTATTCGTATTATTGTTATTATTATGTTTTAGTCAGCGTTCAAATACTATTGTTAAAGGTGAATATAAAAAAAGAAGACAAAAAACATAACCTCATGACATTATAATTTAGTATTTAGCCTATTATCCTGTATTTTTATTCACGAAACAATCAGCTTTTGTATGAACTTCCCAGAACATATTCCCAGCTTATAAACAATTACATTAGGCCTATTTAAGGGTAATCGGTACATCCTTCTAATCAGCTATTGACTGCAACAGACTGACAAGGTTTTGAAATATAAGTCGGCTAATTAAATTATAAATAAATAATAGGCCTAATAATACAAAAATAAAAAAACGCTTGAAGGCCTTGTTCATTCCCAAACCATTAGCCTCGCGTGCTTTTAACTGTGCAGGAATAGCTCCAGACGCTGCGTAAACAGTTCATCCGCGGGTGACCTGCGAGTGTCCCGCTCTTACCGTACATGTTGCCATCCTCCGCCGTGGCGCTGACCCTCTTGCCCTGGATCTGCACGTGTTTCCCGCTGGTTCGGCTGTACAGCTGGTAGACTCGGACCTGTCTGCGGCTCAGCTGGTCCGTCACCGCGCCTTGGCTCCTCACATACTGGTTAAAATTAGGAGACGGGTGATTCTCCCCCTTTTTATGCGAAGGGAGAAATAAAGTACATAATTTTGTCTCTTCTAATCTGTGATATAACAACGTCTACTGCTGCTACTCTGCGTAACAAAACAAAAACAAAACAAAAAAAAAAGATGTGGAAACGCGCTTACCTGTGCGTGGCACCAGAGCACGAAAAAGTGAAACGATCTGGAGAGAGAGAGAGAGAGAGAGAGAGAGAGAGAGAGAGAGAGAGAGAGAGAGAGAGAGAAAGAGAGAGAGAAAACAATAATTATGAAATATGTCACAGTGAATGAAAAATTAATCACAAAGCCCGTAGCGTCGTCTTACATGTAAATACAGCGCTGGTTTATTCCATACATTCTTCTCTTCGTTCACCCGCTCATCCGTGTGTGCTCGAGGCAGATAAATTCCAGAAGGATGTCGCAAAAAAATATTAATAATCCACCGCACTGCTGTCTTGACCTGTCCATCCAAAAGCCACCGATGTCGCTCATGTGTGACCAAACACCCGGCTGGAGGTTACCAAAGTCGTGACGCTGCGTAAAGCTCTTGGAAGGATCGTGCGTAAAATCCAAGTGCGTCCATTATTATTATGCGGTCGCTTATAACCGCTTGGCGTGTGTCCCAATCATCCTCGTTGAAAGTATTGGAGAGAAGAAGAAGAAGAAGAAGAAAACGTGGGGTGTCGCTCGAAGGTCCGCTTGGGGTTAATTCATACTTTTGTCAAGACTCTCTTTGACACTGTGCTCTGGCTGCTCCACGGTTAAAAAGCTAAAGTCCCTCCCTGAAATGTCTCTCTGCTGGGTGTGGGTGGGCACAGCCAGCAGAGAGCCTTGCCAGAGAGAGACCCCCAAATGATGATTTAATGCTAAGACAAGCCTGTGTTAAGCGCCCAAATAGCTCTCAACACCTCACCTAAGCCTATATGGTCAAAGAAAGCTCCACAGTGAGCCCCGTCAAAGCCTGTGCCAAGAGTGAGCTGCCCTGTTTTTAAAGTGAGTGGTTCTTATGGCACTTTGAGGGTGTGGCAATAAGGTGCTATAGAAACCATTCCCCCCTCCCTCCTTTCTTTCTTTCTTTGAGAGTCCCCCCCCCCCCCCCCCTCCCAAAAAGCTTTTATCTTGCGTTAACTGGTCACACTTCCAAACAAATCTCCTAGACAAAAGGCGGTGTTGCATCCACAAATCACTCCACAATCCACATCCCCAGAGACGGGACATGTCTTTTCGAAAAAACTCAGGTAGGAGGGAAGGGGGCACTTTTTTGTGTGTCCTTTTTTGCTTCTGTGCTACTGAAAAGTTTCTATATTTTTCTAGCTGCTGTGAAACGCGAAGCTTCACGTCATGCCTCCTCGTCGCGCTCTGCCCTTCTCACGTTCTTTTGACCCCGCCGTCACCTAAGTGCGGGGCAATAAAGTGGTCAGATGCAGCAGTTAAGGCGTCCCTGACATGTCGATGTGGTGGTAAGTGGGTGGCATTAGCAGCAGCAGAAGAAGCAGGTCTCTCTCCAGTGTCAGACAAGTCTCATCAATCAGTTTTCCCCCCATCCATCAATAATTGTTTCAGTCAGAAGCCCAAACAGAGGCTGATGTTAGTGGGCAGGGGCGTGATGCATGGTCCATCAGAGCTGTTTGTTTGCATTAGGAGGGGTCTTTGAAGGAGCAGTTTTGATATTTGAGTCATCAGGTGTAACCAAACAACAAGGCTTTTAACCAAAACTAACATGTCATTGTCGGAAGGCTTTGAGGACAGATCTCCTTTGATGGTCCCCATAACTGTCACCACTCCGGGGCCGCGGCGATACGAAGCGCTCTGCCTCCAATCGACGGCATTGAGGCGTCTGTAAATTAATTGTCTGAAATGAGAGAGTTTGATTGATCTTCTTGACACGACGGGAGCGCCGGGTCTGACAGAGATACCCCACACTAATGGAGTACAATTACATCTAGTGAGAACGCATTACTTTCTAGAAACTGTCTCAAAGCCAATCCCATTGTCCAATCCCAAAGAAAAAAAGAATGAAAAAGTAAAATCTACTAGGAAGTGTATTCAGTTGCATGAATATAGACAAAATGCGGTCAAATGATGTGTGCCAAACAACAAAACGACGCTAAAGTGTAGCTAAATTCTTAAAGTGTCAATCTCTCAGGAAGACCTCAGTCATTTTGCGATATATTGTGGCTTCTTTACGATGAGGAAAATGTGCCACCTGATATTGCAATAATTTTATTGTGTATAGAACTGCATCAATTGAGTACAGTCTCACTAGAGAAAAGTATTGCACATTGTACGACATGTAACAACTGATATTTTTTATTAAACCTGTATCGAGCGGAAAAACACAACTAGATAAACTTGTATTGCTGTAATCATTCACAGCCTATTTTTGGAGTCTCCAAGTTGGTCAGAGAAATATCACATTTTCTGATAACGGAAACCTATCAAAATGGCTTTGCTGACGCAGTTTCACATAATGATAGTTCAATGTGGATTGAAGGAAAATACAGTCTGACAAATCAACTGAACTAATGAATACATTCTGAATGAAAGGTTTGGTCCTGATTTAATCTTGATCTAGGCCTGGTGGTATTTGGATTTTGGAATATCAAATAATTTATGAGCTGGTACTTGGTGTAGCTCCGAGTGTCACCTGCAGCCGAATGTGACAAGCCACAACCGAAATAAAACATTACTCATTATAATAAACAAACTATCCAGTTTGACATTGTTGCTGTATTTCCTCATGGTGTCCATTTGAAGAAGAAGAAGAAGAAGAAGAAGAAGAAGAAGAAGAAGAAGAAGAAGAAGAAGAAGAAGAATTATATAGCGTTACTGTCTACTTTCACAGACATAATTCAAACATTGATCAGGAGGCCGATTATCAAAAACGATTTATCTACAGTGATTTTTATCTGCGGCCCATTGAAAAATCCCCCGCGACCCCCTTTTGGGCCTTGAGCCACCAGTTGAGAAACACTGATCTAGAGAATGGCCCTCACCTCTGCTTTGTAGTGCCCCACTTTACAGGCTCTACAAAAACAAACAGTAAAAACAAACTGTGTGACAGCGACACCAGCCCGTCTCGGCGTAACGACGTGGGCAGACTGCACTCTGAATATGTCCCGGGACCTACTGTAAACACTGTACCTCTGAGGGGTCGGCACGGGTCAGCCAGGCCTCTGCTGGGGTCGGCCTGTGGACACACAAACATGCGTCAGATTAATGTACAGTTCATTCAGTTCAGAGCAGGTGGAAATGCGCATATCATTGTCAGTAGATGTTTTATTGGCAATAGAACAACAGTAAGTTTTCTGACAAATGCTACAATTATAATTAGATTTGTAATCAGTGATGCCAGTAACGCAAAACTCTAAAACAAGGGTGTCCAAACGTTTTTCACCGCATATTAAAGTGGGCATGTCATGCATATGTAGCTTAAAATAGACTTAAAAACCTAATATTGGGTGCCTCAACTTTGATATTTTAAGTGTTATAATTTGAAAATATGTCTATGTAAGAATTAAATATTAACAATCAAATGCATGTTAAAGAGCTGGTGAAGATCTTTACTGGGGCTCCTCCTGCTGGCAGCTATAGGAATAATGTTCTTAAAAAATAACTTCCAGGTTGGAAACGGCGTGTGAGCAGCTCCAGCAGTGCGTGATAAACACTTTGAGCACAGAACGGCTCAAAATCGAACTTGATGGATTATGGGCATTACAAATCTGAAGGACAGTTTTTGGGGTTGACCAATGATGAAATTGCAATTAGGAAGTACAGAACGAGGCGCTGACACCATAGAAAAAGAAACAGATACATTGAACAGCTTTATCTGAGGATTAACGCAAAACTGCGTGAATGTACTGAAATACTACACCAGGTCTGTCTTTGACGAGGGAACAACGTTAAAACATGGCTTAAACCTCAAGAAAGTCGATTTTGCATGATATGTCTACTTTGAAGTGTATACAGCATGGAGGGCCACATGCTGGTGGTCAGTACAGTCAAACATGCAACTGGGTGCATTGAAGAGAAAGTTTAAACGGTTCCAGCTCTGTCTCACAATAAAATATTCGTTTTTGAAGTTTTCAGCATGAGGACAATTTATGACACAAACGTAAACAATGGAGTGAGGAGAGAGATGAGTGGATTTTTTGCTGGAACTAAATCACTATTTTGAGTTTGTGTCAGCAGTGTTGGTGTCACTGCTGTTAAAATGCTCTTCCAATCAAGTGAGTATTGGTAAAACCAGTTGCCATTTGTGGTTCACGTTCTAGTACGTATGTGATTCAGACGGTCATTATGGCCAGGTCCAGTCGACTTAAGAACAGTTTCATACACAAGGCCATCGGGAAGCTGAACTCCCTGCCCTCCCTCCCACCCCTCTTCCCCCACCCCTGCTCCACAATCAAGGATGAGAGAAATATAGTTTCAAATCATTCACATGGTTTGACAAAGTATCTTGAATTATGTCCAGCGGAGAACAGGTGCCAATACTACTCTACGGGAGAAAAGGCAGTTTATGAAAGCAATCAGAAAATACAAATGGTCACCCTGTTCATTATTGTCAGGGATTTGGTCTCCAATCCTGCCATCTTCATCTTTTGGCTGATAGTCCATCCAAGTGACTATCAGGCTAATGTCTTGATACCACTTTTGGACACCTTTATGAGACAGTTCAGTTGTGTTGAACTTTGTTGGAGTTTTGGTTTGTCAGTGGATAGGGCCAGGAATTACAGTAATATGAACCATAAACCAAGTCCAAAAACATCAGCAGTTACCAGAGTTACCACAATAGAATTTGTAGCTGTCCACCATTTACATTTTAAAACTATAGACAGTTTACAGTTTTGTGATGTTACTTTTTAAACGAGTAATCAGATTACATTTTCAAGGCAGCAATCTTTAACATTTGAGAGAAGATGGAAATAGTAACTGCTAAATAATAACATGAGAAAAGATCACGACATGTTAAAATGACTGAAATCAAGATTATTTTCTTAATTTATTGTCTTTGAAGTGTTTGAAATGATCACGCAGGCCTCACATCTCCACTTCAAATAAGTTCAAATGTACAATAATACAAAGGAGCATCTAAAATATACCTCTAAAAATAAACACAACCACATATAAATGATGCTTAAATATGAATAATTGCGATTAATTAATTACAAAGGCCATAATTAACTCGATTAAAAACATCTTATCTCAAGCATATAGGGATTTACTAATTGTAAGAGCAATGAGGAGGCTATTTTCCTTACTCTAAGTGCATTTGTCCCACTGGCAGATATATTACTTACCTACTCAAATCAAGGGCAAACACGCCGGTCTTAAGATAATCTTTCTCATTTCAAGATTACTTTGCAGTGTAAAGGACACACATGCATTTGTGGACACTTTGTGGTGAAAACTAAAGCTGGCAGGTTTATACATTTCAAGACTCCATAAAACAAAATATATATTTTTTTACAAATGACATATTACCAATGTGATTGCCGTCTTTGTGATTTGTTGACTTCACTTTCACTTTCCATAATCTCAGGCCAAAGGCAGGGGCCAATTCTGGAAACAAATTCCCTAAACTTAAAATGTTTAGCTTTAAGGGTTTAAGGTTGATTTCTAAGGGAGTAGGTCTCCACACCGTCCATTAGGGTTGGGCCATATCGTATCGCATATCGTTATCGCGATATAATTTTTTCATATTGTTGTAATTTTTTTATATCGTTGTGGGCACAATATAATTTATGTTACGCTCAGCTCCATCAGAGCAGCATACACACTGACTGTAGAACACAGGAACAGGTGCTTAAAAAGTTAAATGAAATGAAGGATGTAAACTGCTTGAGTAGATCATATTTGCGAGGAAATTAGTATGCCGTTAAGAAAAAAGTTAATAAAATACCACTGAATTAAACCTCCCAATAGGCGTAAGGCTGGGACTTTGAAGTCATTTGTCCATTGTCAATTATATGGTCAAGTATATCGTTATCGTGATATTTCGTTTTTATATTGTGATATAGATTTTAGGCCATATCGCTCCTGCCCTACCGTCCATAATCTGAAAGTCCATTCGCCCGATCATCATCTAGCGCAAGCTTTTCAACATTGTCTCCTCTTTCAGTCACCATTAACAAAAAAATAAGACGACCGTAGTTCATTTTGCTGACAGAGATTGAAGGCATAAACAGGAAAAACTGAGTTTTGTAGCTGTTAATTAGAAATAATTTTCACAAAATTACAGAGTTTGTTAGAGATTAAATCACCAGTAAAACAGAAATCAGACTTTTATATACAGTTACAGAGTACCCAAGCAGGATTTTCTTATCTAAATGAATATATTTGGAACTTTTCACTTCTGCCTGAGAAATATTGTAAAGAAACATTGCTTTTTGGCTAAACTCTACCCCCAGTCTCTGGTAATCTATTAGGGCTAAGAGATTTTGGACATGGCATTCCCAGTTCTGAGAGAGACATAAACTACAAAGCAGGTCTCGGGGTCAAAAGTTCAGCGACATGGTTGTAAAGCTGTGATGATGCAGTAAAATTATGCTTCATGGGCTCATCTCATGTCAGCCTCACACAAGTTGTTTTTCACACATTTGGTTTAACAATTACCAAGTTTTATCCCAAGAAATGGGCTAACCGTATGGCTAGTATTGATACTGTACCAGAATGCAAGTGACTACTTTCCACCTTTGCTAGATTTTGCCATCAAATGCAAATGATCTTGGACGTACAACATCAAACGTCAACTTGTTTGTGTGTGCATATTGTAAGAGCTCCACATGGTCACCAGACATAGTACAATAGCAAAAAGCATTAATTTACATGAGCCGATAGTAAAAGCCGCTATTCCAAAGTCATTCCAAACTTTTCTATCCTAATGCAGTTCCAACATCCTAATTATTGAACGTAAAGACTTGAAAAACATATTTCAAATCACCCAGTAGGGGTTTGATTTTTATAGATTTTGCGATATATCGCAATATTTTATTCATAAATACCTTTTATTCCAATCTTGATACTTTTGATGACGTCATGCATATCAGTTACAAGAATTCAGTCATAACAGTAGTACCACTACAATATTCAGCACCTGGAACAAACACTGTCACACAAATATATTACTTTTAATGATCGTTTTAATTATTATAAATAAGATTAATTTGGGGTTGATTTATCCCTTTTGAAATAGGCCTGTGGTTTCTTGTTTTTTAAATGTAAATGTACATGAATTGATGACAGATCAAAAGACCCATTTTGAGTCAGGGATCATTTATTCACTTATTTATTGTAGGAAAAGGGGTACAAAGTAGAAGAAGAAGAAGATCTTTATTTATACAGCGCCTTTCACAGACATGGTCACAAAGCGCTTTACATGAGAGCATTTTACATTCACTCCACACTTGGTGGTGATAAACTACGTTAGTAGCTTCAGTTTCCCCTGGGGGAGACTGACAGAAGCGCTGTCGCGACTGCACACATCTGCGCCAACGGTCCCTCTGAACACCTCCATGCACTCACACACACATGTCATTTATCCTGGCCTATTGTACATGTTTTTTGTAGGAGGAAACCTACGCAGACACGGGGAGAACATGCAAACACTACACAGAAAGGCCCCGTCCAGGTGGGAATCAAACCCGGGACCTTCTTGCTGTGAAGCGAGAGCGCTAACCGCTGCACTACCATGCCGCCCAAAGTACATGAAAACAATTATGCATAATATGTGGTATATTTAAAAAAAAAAAGCTTAAAGCAGCACTATGTAACTTGTTTACCTTAATAAATCCTTTTCGTAGTCCCTCTGGGGGTAATACAAGTGTTAATGGGATAATTTGCAACTTGACTGTCGGACCAGAGCCACCAATACACACTAATGGAACCACGAAGAAGAAGCTAACAGGCTAATGGGCATAGCTAACTGCTGGCTAGCACCACTTTAAACAGTATTTACAGCCAAGTTTGAGTGAAAAAATAATTTCTATTGTGTAATTGGATGTACAATATCTCTCTCTCCCTTCGCCTTTTCAGTCAGCGTAGTATTTACTCTACTCTAAAAATCACATGCTACTTACAAAAAATCGTGATGTATCGTAGGTTATTTGTGCCATATCGATTACCGCAGTATCAGTGTATCGTAATGTTATCATGAGCCACGTATTGCGTATCATATCGAATTGTGAGGTACTCAGAGGGTTCCACTCCCATCGCCCGATGTGCAATACTGTCACGGTAACGCAAACAAGAACTACAAGCTGCTAGTTCACGATCGAAAAGGCTTTATAATTAGATATGAAGTGCTCAGAGGTCATTTATTCCACTAAAGCATGCCTGTACAATAAAGAAAGACAAAACTAAACTCACAATTAGAGTAAAGATCGTCCAGCCCTGCTCCAAACACTTGTGACGAACAGATTGAAAAGAACCATTTGAACTAAATTTGGGTCGGGGGCATGTTGCAGTGACATTCCTGCAGAGTTCAGGACAGTGAAGTGCATCGGGGCTACAGTAGCACAGGGACAAGGGAAAGGTGGTCCCAAACAGCTTCCACCACATCGTAAAAAAAAAAACCTCTGCCATAAAGAGCAACTGGCCTCTCCGCTCCCTCTGACGCTGCAAAAATAGAGGCAAGAGTTCAGAAAGTGGGTGGTCCCCCCCGGAAATGAACGATCGAACTGGACAAAATATTATACAATGACTTCTAAAAGCAATTTCAGACTGATTTTTGTCCTTCAAGTGCATGGCTTTGTGCCCAGCAGTTCAAATGCCTTTCGTTAGGTCAACCACATATAGATGTGGATATGGAGCCAAAAGAGGGTTCTGTTCTGAAAGATGAAAATACTCTCAGATAGTTTTCTATTTCTATTTTACTATGTAGCAATTTGATTACTCTCAAATAATAATAAAAAAAAAACAATATAATGAAAAAAGAAAATGACTTCAAAGACCCGATACCAATTGCAGATTCAATAATTTGCTCTCAATCGCCTGAATCAGAAGAGGTTAAAAAGGTACATTCACAAACTAAGAATTTGCTTTAGTGAGACATAATGAAATAAATAAATAACAAAGAGTATGGAATAAAATAAACAAGATAAGCTAACTGGATGTACAAATACAACAACAGCGTTTTGTGCAGCAGAGTTACGTTGCATAAAAGCTTTGGTCCGCTATAAATGTTATTCACTGATGCAGAAATGTACAGTAATTATTGTTTGTAAAAACACAAAAAGTTATATATCTATCTGGCACCAACATAATATCAACCCACCTCAAAATGCTGCATTGCATCAAACTGAAAATCACTGTTCCATCTCTCTCTCTCAATGTAGCGCTTTGCAGCTACACAAACACATTTTGATTGCATTGTACTGTTAGACAGAGGGCAGCACAATGTTTTCCCAAATTATCGATTAATGCTATATCTACATCACAAGAAGTTATAAAATCACTGAGGTTTACCATCTGATTGAGGTTTACACATTTTTTGCCCACACAGCCAAAAACAGAAAATACGTTATTTAAAAATGATTTTCCTAATGTTGTTTTGGCTTTTCTCTAGAGCTTGTTTGGATCCAAAATTGATTAGGAGAAGAAATACGTAAAATGTTTGTGTTGAATTGAAAAATAAAATAAAAATTATAATAATATATCGCAGTCGTCTTCTCTATCATGCATATACAATTCATATATTCATATAAAATCTCATACATTTCTCCTTACTATATTATACACACATTAGATGATTCAATTTGTAATTATGTACTTATGTGACAAACACTTTGGAAAAAAACAATACAAAATGTCCAACTATGGGACATGCGGACTGACCCCAGGTATCACCCTGCCATTTGCACGGCCACCATTTGAGCTCGCCAAATTTGACACAGCTGACGTGGGTAATAAATTTGAACTGGTTACCCCACCCCCTTTATCCATAATGAGAGTCACCCTGCGAAACCTTTGGACACACACAAACTCACATACCGACAGCTCCAAAGCGATAATCAGAAGGGGAGGGTGAACTCTGCGACGTGAACTCCATAAAGTGCAAACCTGTAAGCGTGTAGTGATGGGTATCAAGGCACTGGTCACTTAAAGGCTCATTGGAAGCTGAATTTACACTGTTTAGCCGCACCCCCAACTCGTTTCTAGCTCTCACAAACCCTTCCAATCTTTAAGACTGTGACGTTCCAGGTTTGCAATCAACATTTACCCCCACAAATTAAAGAGGTACTATGCTTGTTTGCAGGTATTTGATAATAATATCAAGCACATCTTTATCACTATCTTACACTGTGATGCAATATTGATCTAAAATAGTAGTTTTGCGTCCTGATCCTCCACGTGAGCTACCATAAGCCCCTCCCACTCCGCCCTCCTTTTGCACTCCTTCGCCGCCCAGCTGTTTCAGTAATGAGGAAAAATACAACGCTCGGCCCGTGTGGCTGTACAAGCTATGGTGAGTCTTTTCACTTCACGATGAGAGCATTAAGTTTAGAAAGAGAGGGAGAGGACACATAGGACGGGTTTCTGGGAGCTGTCGTCGTGCTGCTAAGAATAGCCATTGGTGAACAGCTAAGCACACTCAAATATGCGCTACTGGCTCGAAAACACTGCTCGAGGTATGTTTTTCATGAGAGAACAACAGAGTGTAAAGAGCTTTAAAAAATGTATTTTGCATAATACCCTGTCTAATCTTTTTATATTTTACTCTTTCGGACAAAACATTTTTTGTGACGAATTACACATGAATGAATGGTTTGACACAGCATTATTTGCCTAGCCAGCCAGATGCTTCTCCTTTCTGTTCAAAAGAAGAACTGTCTGGACAGCTGCTCGCAGCCAATAATTTGGCATCCTGCCACTTGTTCCTGCGTCATATCCAGCGTTTCTCTAATTGATTAATCCTGTCTGTCAATCAGGCCCTCCGGGAAATCGCCAGACTACAAATCTCTGAAAAAGCATCTTTGAAAAAGCATGTAGTTTGGCTGGTCAGGCAATAAGCCGTTATATATATATTGTCGAGAGATGATCAAAGTTGTCAAAGGCCTGGGTAGTTTTGAGTTTCTCTTCTTGTCCGAGATGCTTCTTCTCTCTCATCTGATCAAACCTTTGGTAATCGAGCTGGATGAAGGAGTTACATTTATCTGTTTACCTTAAGTTAATTTCACTCATTACTGACTGTGTAATGTTCAGCTGACAACCTCTGCTACAGTGAATGGTTCCTGGATAAAATAAAATAAATGTATTAAGCCAACTTTACACATCATTTAATTTAATTAAAGTCCGATGCTTCATACAGTATCTCATGGACACGTGTCTAGACTTTTTAGTCACAGCTTTTGTCATCATGAACTACTTAAGTGAGTAAGTAAGTGCTTTAGTTGTCATTTGTCAACAAAATTGTGTTCCGGTGTTGGGTTAGTCCTGGACCGCTTTCGACTGAGTGCACCGCCATTGTGTCCTTGTTTCAGAGCGTGGTGTCCTGCACTGGTCAGCTCCACCTCCTCCTTCCTTTCCCTCCTGCGCAGCTCCCTCCGCTCCAAAACAGTCCTTCACCATCTTCAGGGAAGAGCGTAGCAGACGAATGTAGTCTTATTCTCCAGTGAACAAATATTAGTCAGAACAATAGAAGGGATAGAAGATTTGTGTGTCTTAGCTGAGAGTCTTGCCCGGATACCTTCTTGTTTGTCCTTCTTGTTTCCTTAAACTTAAATTTAGTTCTAGTCTAGTGTAATTGTAGTCATAAGAAATATTACTTTGACAAAAATGTTGATGAAATGTTTTAGTCGATGAAACACTGTCCTGAGTGAATTCAGCCATAAAATCCACAGTGTTTCAGCCCAAGCTCCCAACAACAGGAGCGAACGATACCAAACTGAATTACTACATCAAATGATCAAATTTGAGGACATTGTCAGTAGTTCTAAATTGGTTCAGCTTTAGGACCAATTTACTTTCTATCAAGGCCAAATGTAACCCAAACAAAATTATTAATTTTGACTTAATAAATAAAATGTTTTAGAACTTGACCCTGTTTTGAGAATAGAAGACACTATTGATTTAGGACTTGATATACGCGCGGAGCACCATTTTCATTGTTTAAATACTGTCATTTTTGAAGAGGCAGTAAAAGAGGGGAGCCTTATCTACATGTTATGATTAGTGAGCTCGGCGACATGAATGGACTGCGAATAGTCTACAGACAAACAGTGCCATGTGCACAGACTGTGTAAATCCCCTCGAGTCCCCCTGCGCGGGGACATCCGACAGGTGAAACCCAAGCTGCTGATCCGCGATTAACACCGGCCCGCTGCAGACAGGCGCTGACCGCTTCATCTCCGCGTAGGGGCCAAGGAGCTGGGACCATGTCAGGCTTCCAAACTAATAAAGTGACTCACACAAGTGCCCTTCTCAGAGCGGAGAGAGGAGCAGGAGGGAGAGACTAATCCAAATAGCCAAGCACTGCCCAGCTCCTCTGAGGCAGACAGGTCATCCAGCATCTGTGTTATTTTTAAGGAGCAAAATGTCACCGGGCGATGAACATGCTCAGGGCACATATCTATGAGGGTGAGCCGCAAGGTCAGGCCGCGGCCAGATCACTTTCTGGAGACAAAGACTGTTGTAAATGGTGATACGGCGGCTTTGAAGTGTGAACAGGAGAAGACCAGGAGCGCATTAAGAAACCACTGAGGGCTGCGGCTCGGGACAAGCGTGCACTTCAAATATGTGGGGTGTTTGTTGGTGGTCCCTGAAGCAACGAGTAAATCATGCAACTTATGCCTGGTATTTGTAATGACTTTAAGGGCGATGGCAGGTACAATTCTAATCTGAATAAGGTGGTAACTAATGATGATTACCGTTAAACAATATCAGTATGGTTTAAAAAAAAAAAAAAAAGAGGTACTACTGGTATCGATAAAATAAAAATATTGAAAGCAGGTACAGAAAAAAATAAAAATCTTTAGAAGTTTTGATGCCCGTTGGTCGGGACAGCATTAAAATAAGTTACTTGGTGGTTTTAGCTCAAATAAATGATACACATTCAAAATAAATGGTCTATTATGGAAGTATCATTACCACTCAAGTAAGAGTAAATAAGTACTTGGAAAAAAATTTACTTAAGTACCGAGTAACTGTTTGAGCGTAAAATGTCTGTTTCAGTGGTGACAAATTATGAGAAATTAAACATGAAATAATGCAACTAAAATATATTTTCAAAAAACATATAAAAACAAATCATTATGAAGAATTAAGAATGAATAAAACACATAATACATCTATTTTACGCATCAAAATGAAGCTTTGTCACAGTGAAGATACTTACTTACTTACAGTGGACCGAGTTTTTTATTTTTTTTTCTCAAGTAAGAGCAAAGAGACTTGATTATAGAATTACTCAAGTAGAAGTAAAAAGTACTTAATGTAAAAACTACTTGCAAAAGTACAGTTACAAAAACTAAAAGTGACTGAGTACTACCGATCTTTGTCATAAACCAAGTATCGTAAAAGCAGTGGAATCGAATTTTTTTTTAAAATACCCATATGCAGCCCTAATGATGATTGTGCTAATTGATTAATCTGGAAAATGTTTTCATAATTAGTTGATTAAGAACCCGATGTGACGCCAAATGTTAAACAAAAGTGTAACCACAGAAAGGCAAGGCAAGGCAACTTTATTTATACCGCGCATTTCGTACACAAGGCAACTCAATGCGCCTGAAAGCATATCTAATCATTATCTAATCTTAGTAGAGCATGTTTAAGACAACAGCAACAAAAACAATGTATCATCATAATATTTTGACTATTTTTCCCGGGTTATTAGTTTGGTTTTAGGAATAATCACCGAACTTCGCACAAGCTCTTTGATATAATTGATGCAATAACTAATGCTCCAGACAACAAGAAATGTGCAATAGGGTTATTTATTGACCTGAGTAAAGCATTTGACCCAATAAACTATGATATATTAATCAATAAACTAGAACATTATGGGATTAGGGGGTAGCACTACAGTGGGTTACCAGTTATTTAAAAAATAGAAAACAAAAATAGGTGATTACTAGTTAAGTTGTCATAAAATTGTGTGTGGTTTACCTCAAGGTTCCATTTTGGGTCCAAAATTGTTTATGTACAGAACATGTAAAGAACATGTAAAACATCTCAAATACTTCAGATATACTGTATTCTTCAGATAGACCTGTCATGATAACAAAATTGGAAGTTCAACATATTGAGGCAGGAGAATATCGCAATTAACGATATTATTGAGGATTGTTGGAAAAAGCATAGGGCGTTTTGTAGGCATTTTGCACCTAATTTACCATCTGAAATCGCCTGTGTTACAGTTTTAGGGCCCCAAATCTGATGTGTAATTGAGTTAATGAGTCATATTGCATAATACTATGCACAGTATGTAAAATGCAAGAGGCTACTGCAGCCTTACTGCGGGTGTTTGGCAACGTTTAGGCTCAACAGTCCAAAATAAACAAGTCCAACAATTCATTTATATTCATTTGGGGTTTGCTTTGTCACATGTTTGACTCTTCCTCGTTCATCACAGTAATGGCCTTTAGGATCACAGGGCTGCCTCTAGTCAGTGGTTTTTTAAACTTCTCACACCAAGTACCAACAAGGAGAAAAAAAAAACAAAGACACAAGATCTAAACCAAACTAAACCATGAACAGACGTAATTCTCAACAAGGACAAACTCAAAGTGCTAGAGACACAGTAAAAAAAAATCTCCACAAAAGCCAAGCTGTAGAAGAAAACAAAGCATCCAAGCAATTTGACCCTTGAACGCTGGCATTGGGAAAGTGGCCATTTATTAAAAATTAGTTATGGCTGAAGAAACACGTGACCCCGCGCTCCCAGAGGACACGCTGGACCGTTATATTTGACCGGCCCGGGGTCTCGGCCACTCATTGATAGTCATTTCCAAGATTTATTCTGTCATCGGTCGACAATGGCACGTCAAACATATGTGTGGCGAAGTCACGGGCCCCGCAGTCAAAACATGTCCGAGACCTCCGAGGAATTTGTCCAAAATGGAAAAAAAACTCCCCACAATATAAGGCATAAGAAGATCCAGCAATGGTGTGAACTAGATGCTGAAATCCAAGGTAATTTACACCGCCTGACCAAAATAAAACGTTACCACAAAAAAAGGTCAGTAACTGTAATATTTGGTTGAACTCTCTTTAAGTTTAATTACAGCTCGCATTCGCTATGGTGTTGTTTCAATAAGCTTCTGCTAGGCCTGTCACAATAGCAAATCTGAAGTTCGATATATTGAGGCAGGAAAATATCGCGATAAACGATATTATTGACTATACAGATACTAGATACTGTCCACTCTCAAGCATTAAAGGGACAGTAAACTTTTGTTCTAAAAGTCAACAATCATATCCCACACAAGCTGAAATAAACATGAAATATAATGTGACCCAATATGTTTCAGTTAAACGGGGAAAAGGCTAATATAGGTACAGACGATTTATATTGAGCCAAAATATGTATGCAAAGTCACAAGATCCATTGTTGCAATAGGGTTCCATCAAGACCGTGTTTTGATGATGGGAGACTGTGACCCCTGCGCAAAGCCTTCTCCAGCACATCCCAAAGATTCTTAATGGACTCTGTTGTGGCCAATCCATGTGTGAAAATGAAAATCCTCCCTGAACCATTCTTTCATGAATCATGGCATTGTCATCTTGGAACATGCCTGTGTCATCAGGGAAGAAGAAATTCATTTATGGAATAACCTGGTAATTCAGGATGTTCAGGTCGCCGGATGGGCACTTAGTGTTGCTGAACCTAGACTTGACCAACTGCAGCTGGACTGCAACAGTTAGTTAATTGCGCTTGATTTTCACTTCCATGGTTTGGTTTTAGTCATATTTTCCTGGTTTGGTTCAATCTTAGCCGGATTTGTGTTTTCTGAAATCTTGTTTGACACTACTTGATGAAAGAAGGGCAGGAACTGGTTCTTAAGACCATTCGATGATAAGCTGCTATCTAGATAGCAATGTGTTATGTATACTAAAAACACTGTATTTAAATTATGTCAAAACAATTCATCATCAATTATAACAGAGAGACAAGACAGTGCTTCCATGTTTTATAGTAGATGAAAGTGAGTTGTGGGGTCCTCTGTATATTTTATCTTGTTTTATTTGGTTGTTAGTGATTTTATTTAATTTTATTGTCCTAATGTTATATTGGTAATATATTACAGTATATTCTTGTGCAGCACCTTGGAAAGTCTAGTTTATGAAATGTGCTATAGAAATGAAGCTGGATTGGATAAAAAGATAAATCCCTGAGAAATGCTGAAAATGGGTCCGCGATGCACTTTTGAGCCAAGACCCACCAATTGAAAACCACTGTTTTTGACCCTGCCTTGCCTGTTGAGGGTAAAATCATTTTGTTCAGACTAGAAATCAACATATTCCAAAAATCAGTCAGGCCCGCAGGAGGTTAAGTGGATTGGCAGGCGGGGGTGCACGTCTGCAAACTGTCAGTAAACCATCACGGCTAAAAAGTGGCTTTATTTCTGTGTGACGAAATTTTACAAGCGTTTTTATTTCTTGTTCACGCTGTTCCATGTACAAAAAGGTGCACACAATTAAAACAAGTTCCAGATGTGCCTCAAAAGTTATTAAAAAAGGTGTGGCGTTTGCATGTTCTCCCCGTGTGTAGTTTCCCGCGTGATCCCCCCCCCCATTAAAAACATGTACAATAGTGTCCCATTTGTGGCCAAAACTCAGCTGTAAAGGAGATTATAGCCAGAATTCCCAATGTTGAAATAGTTAATAAGAAATTTAAGTTGAATCAAAGTTTAAAAGCCCCAAAATGGACCTTGCTTGGTCAACATCATTGTCCGGGGGGAACTAAAGCTGCCTTTGGTCCCTCTGTCCCACCTCTGTCCCGGCTGGTGTCCCCCTCCTTTCCCCTCTCTCTGCAGCTCTCACCTGATCATCACGGACTGCACTTCACACAGGAATTTTCCATTTTCTATTTTCTGTCTGCTGGGCTAAAGCCGCCTCCGCCCCCTGCACGCGGTGCGAACACAAGCGCTCCCCGACAACTTGGAGGACGGCGACAGGACGCCAAAACTGTCCAGTGATACAACAGCATGCCTGGTATTTCAGGACCACTTCCATGACTCAGTTACTGTGGACAGAAGGTTTTATCTGTGGTGGTAACTCAAGTTTCTCCTTGGACTTTTCAAAATGTGGCTAATGTAACTGTCATTTGTACTCGACGAGCCTCTCAAAGCGCAACACTGTAATGCAATCCACAACACATAAACATATAGACTCTTTCCAAAGTGCAGCATGAGTTGATATAAACCATTTCAGGCACTATACCTGTTTTTGTTGCGAATGGGGCAAATTTAGTTTTGTCCACCTTTAGTATATTATAAACTCAGACATAAATAAACAAAAAAACACTGTTTGTTGCAATTTTATCAATTCATGAAACTGCAGGCTAGTTTTCTAGCATTTCTGTGAAAGTGAGCCCACGAAGTGACCCTGTCGCTGTGAAGATTTGGGATGCTACAAATATGATAGGAAAGTTTGAATCACAACTAACTTTTTAATTTATTGGCTTCCTCTTTCATTTAAAAAATAAATAATAATAATTATGATAATCATTTATATATAAAACCTGCTGGAGTCAGCAAGAGAATTGAGGCTGGGGCGGAGATTCACCTTCCAGCAGGACAATGACCCTAAACACAAAGCTAAATCTACAATGGAATGGTTTAAAAAAAAAAAAAACATATTAATGTGTTAGAATGGCCCAGTCAAAGTCCTGACCTAAATCCTATTGCAAATCTGTGGAAAGACCTGAAAACTGCTGTTCACAAACGCTCTCCTTCTAATTTGACAGAGCTTGAGTTTTTTTGTAAAGAGGAATGGGCTAAAATGTCAGTCTCTAGATGTGCAAGTCTGGTAGAGTCATACCCCAGAAGACTTGCTGCTGTTATTGCAGCAAAAGGGGGTTCCACAAAGTATTAAGTCATGCTGTATGAATACTTATGCACGCCCCACTTTTCGGTTTTCTATTTTTTGAAAAATAACAGTAAAATAACATTTTGCTTTCACTTCACAGTTGTCTGTTACTTGTGTGTGAACTTTCTGTAAGCCACAGCCATAGCTGCCCTAGGCTAGACTGCCATTCTGTGCCATCGGCCCCTCCAGCCAACACCATGCACTCACTCTCACACTATACTCACACAGCGCTCGTAGGGGAAGTGTCACTCAGCAACAGTTAGAGCCGGGATTCGAACTAACCTCTGGATACGTGGCAAACTACTGAGCCACTCAATGTATTTCCACATCAGACTAATCTTCCAACACGGGTCCTGAAGAACACTGACAATAAAGCCTAATTTATCTTAAAAAATACTTTAGTCCAGAGATGTTTGTGGAAGCTCTCAGTCGTCCAGAAGTGTTCCATCATAATATCAGTTTTCAAAGTGTACATCGGTTCTGGTTTGTTCAGTGTTAAAGACGTTCTGCCTTTGATCCAAGAGGCTTCGTCCTGGTGTGGGGTGACAGTGGCATAGATGGTAGAGCAGGTTGTCTTGTAACCAGAAGGTTGGCGGTTTGAACCCCGCCTGCCGCAGGTGCATGGTGTTCTTGGGCAAGACACTTCACCCAACTTGACTCCAGTGTCTGCATACGATGGTGTGTGAAAGGGTGAGTGGTTCTTCGATGTAAAGCGCTTTGAGTGCCTAATGTAGGTGGAAGACACACTATAAATCGACACTACTCTTGTTTAAAAAAATATATAGTTTAATCTCTTAACTCCCACCAGAACTGAGCACATGTTCTCCAGTTTGGCATTATCCAATTCTAAAAGCTTCTTGGAAAAAAGTGTCAAAATAGAAAGTGCCGGAAAAGCAACAAAACATGGCAAAAAAGCAACCAAAAAAGCACTAAAACAAACATGACAAAAGAAACCAACAAAAACACAACAAAAATTCATGAAACATTTGTCATAAATGTGGCGACAACACATCAGAAAAGTTTAGATCAGTTTTGTAGGTCTTAGCTTTCAAATGAGGCATTACACTGGCTTATAGGCAGTAAGCTCCAGAGAAGCTTTTCGAGAAGCTTTTAGATTTGGGTAAAACCGAATTGGAGGAAATGCACTCTGTTAAGGTGGGGAGAGAGTCTTATTTTTTTTCACAGACCCCAACAAGTCCTTACAGGTTCAACTATCACTTCAATACTGCAGTACAATAGACTCTCGAGTGGTTTTCACACCATGACTTTGATGGGCATTAGAGAGGAGTCACAATATGACATGTAGAATCATTTGAGGAGAAACAATGCAATATTTCCTTTTAATCTGAGTACTCTGGTAATAGCAGTGATTTGTTAAGTATTTTTTCCCTTCATGCATGCAAAACCTCGTGAGTGTGGCTCTATAAGTGTTTGACAGGGCAGGCCTCGCTCCTGCTGCAGGAGCTGGCTGGAGTGGCCCCTATCTGTGCCCCTCTGATAACAGCGTTTGATGTGGTTCGGGCCCAAGTGCAAAGCAAACACCGCTGGGGGTCAAAGATGTTAGTGCTAACGCCATTAGCCCACTCCAACAGGTCACAAGTGCACGGACCAAGGGCTGCGGCTACCGAGTCTTCAGAAGGCCGTTAGCATGCTATTAGCAAATGATTACCTTAATTAAGTCCTAATGAGGCGAGCTGATAGCAGGACAAACACAGGACCTCTTGAAATGGAGAGGACAGATTGTCAAGAGTTGAAATAATACAGGGCTGAGGGCTCTGAGTAATCTTTATTAACCTCTTACTCCCCACCTTAACCTTAACTTAATTTTCTCCAGTTCGGTTTTACCCAAATCTAAAAGCTTCTTGACTGGAGCTTACAGCCTGTTGGCCAGTGTAACACCTCATTTGAAAGCTAAGACCTACAGAAATAATCGTACCTTTTTTGTTGTTGCCGCGTTTTTGTCACGTTTTTGTCGTGTCTCGTAGTTTTTTTGTCACATTCTTGACCTTTTTTTTGTTGATTTTCTTTTTCACTTTTGAATCGTGTTTTTCTGGCACGTTTTCATCTCTGACACTTTTTTTTCTTCTTCAAGAAGCTCTTAGATTTGGGTAAAGCCAAAGTGGAGAAAATGTACTCGGTTCAGGTGGGGGTTAAGAGATCAGGAAAACTAATAATATCTTTCAAATCAATAAAATGTGAGTAGCTAGCGTTACATTGCTTTACAAAGTCCTTCTACCAGAGTCCAAATGTTTTAAAAAGGTTAAAACTCCAAACTACCAAAGCTTAATTTTCATCATTTTTCTTTTGACATTTTTCTTTTGAAACCAAAACCAAGAATATAACTTATAACAGAATAACAATAACAATAACAGAATATGAAGTTCGAAATATGGAGGCTGGAAAATGTTGCAATAAACAATGTTATTGAAGACCTTTTAATCCCACAAAGCTATGAACTGTTTTTGCTAGAAGCCGAAAACAAAATTATATGTTTTCAACTTAAAAACGCACATAAATTCAGTTTCAAAATGTAGTTCCATTTTAGCCTTGTTTTGGTAATGATTTGGCTTTTTATGTCCTGTTTTGAGACAATTTAATGAAAAAACCTTACTATGAACATGGAACGAATGAGAGTAAAAAAAAGTAAAATCTTGTGAAGCCCTGACAAGTTCCTCAAAATATATTGCTACAAGACACATAACATAAGCATTGCAACATAAAATTAACTTGAACATTGGGCGCATCTTTAAACAGCTGTAAAAAGCATCTCCCTAATATCATTACTGTGTCATTAACGGCTTTAAGTCTCCTCTTAAGTTTGTTCTCGTAAGGACTCCCTGAAGCCTCCTAATCGCCTCTAAATATCCCTTTGGTCCAGACCATTACGAGGAAACCACAGGGGCTCTGCAAATGTTTATTTCTCTCTATGTCCCGATCAAACCGGGCCTTCAGCGGGACGAGGGGGGGGGCAGCGGTGTAGCGGGAGGGAGGGGGGTTATCCACAAACGGGAGCAGCAGTCAACAGCCGAGCGCAGATAAGGCCGAGATCTGACAGAGGATACGGTTACATGTCACTTGTGAGAGCTCCGCACATTCCTGAGAAAAGAAAAAAAAGGTCTAGTGCCTAAACTTCACTTCAGCACCTTCTCTGCTCCCCACCTGCCCCCCTGTCCTGCTGAGAATTGTACACGCCTGGGACGAGTAATCAAGAGAGACCACTGAGTCATGGCATTAGTCCTCATACAAGATAGGGACTGTAGGGCTGGGATAAAATATCGTTTTGCAATATATCGTAATACATCTTTGTTGTACATCGGAAAACATCTATCGCAATATTTGTTGATACTCAGATTTAGAACAACAAATTACAAATGACCCGGCGCCGAACTAAACTACATGGATAAAAGTTTTTTTTTTACATATTAGGACCTCATGCCGACTTTGTAGCCTCTATTCCACGTAGTGCGACTCTATCGTGCACGCCACGATCTACGGGCCAGTATCGACCCAGAACACGCTTTTGTTTCCGCTACGGCAGAACCGCAGTTGTTGTGGGCGGTGCCCCCACAGGGGAGCACGCTGTACAGATCGTCATTAAAGTTTTGAAAGCCGCGATGAGAACAAATGTGGACCTATGTGGCCTTCTGGTGGGAGTTATGGAATCATTCAGAGGTGCCAAGCTGTATTAGAACAGAAAAGAAACCACTAAATACGAGCTATGAAGCTTTAAGCAACTTGCAACTATTATGCTAACAGCAGCTAAAGTTGCGCTAACAGCGGCTAAATTCTATTATCAGTAAAATCGCCTTTTGGAACAGCATAATGTTGGGAAATATTGAATGTGTATAACCAGCCTGTTTCAGTGAGGGCTGATCACACTCCCGTTTACCAATCAGAGACCAGCGTCTGTTCACGTCATGTTAGTATCGGTTTAGCCACTGTTGTTTTGGTCATAATTTCAGCTGTATAGGTTTCTTTCTTACAGTTTTTTACCAATTGAGAACCACTGGTCTATATAGACTGAAATTACTGTAAAGGGCCAGGACTCGAACCCATGACGCTGAGGACAGAAGACTATTCGGCTGTATGTGCAACGGCCTTAACCTCTAGACTATTGTTCCCCAACCAGGGGTAAAGGGATCCATGGGGGTACTGGAGCACTTACACAAAAGAAATGGTAAATGGTGTTTATTTATACAGCGCTTTTCCTCCTACAATTAGGCTGAAAGCGCTTTACATCGAGGAACCCACATTCACTCTCTCATTCATCCAGCAATGTACACAGACACTGGAGGCAAAGTGGTGAAGTTCAGGTGAACTGGACTTACCGAAGGACAGATCGAGATTCGAACCGCTCGCCCTTGGATCAGAAGACAAGGCCTTTTCAGTTATTTTAAAAGTCAATTTTTTTGTATGATTTCTTTTTGAGTAAGCTGTATTTTAGACCCAACCTTCTCTGTCTCGCGTATCCCTTGAGTTGTTCATTTATACTCCGAATACCGCCTACCTCGAGGATCTTGCCAATATTATTACAAAGTGACCAACTACAAGTATTTATTAGTATGTTGTGTTCAAAATGAAGCTAAATACTCCATCCATCCATCCCTTTTCTACCACTTGCCCGTTGCCGGGTCGTGGGGGCCGTTGGAGCTGCCCAAATCACACTGCACCAGCTCCTGTGGCTCCTCCTGCAGGTGGTGGGTCCACAGAAGGACGGCCTCATGGTTCTAACCGGGCCTGTTGGTCTCTCATAAGGGGCTTCTGAACCGCTCTTTGTCTGACCCATCACCTAGGACCTGTTTTCCCTAGGAGACCCTACCAGGGGCACGAAGCCCCCGACAACAGAGCTCCCAGGATCATTCGGGCGCTCAAACCCCTCCACCACGTTACGGTGGCGGTTCCAGAAGGGGAAGCTAAATACTCTCAAACATTTTACTGAAAAACTAAAAACTAACATTTAAAAATAAAATTCTTCTTACTTGTTTCACTTTCTTTTTTAATCTGACCCAGGGGTCAGTACCCCTAGGGGTCACCAGACCACCATATGCATGATCAAAATTGCAATTCAATTGCCATGAATCTTATTGCTACAAAAACAAGACAAAAACAGAACTGACAAGTCAAGATCAGGCATTTTCCGTGCATTATGAAGCAAACCGTATCCGTCGAGACCTGAACCCGATGACTGTAATAACGCCTCGTCTAACAACTACATGTGTCGTTTTAAACATCGCCCTTCGTGTCCGGACAGTTGCTGCAGCCACACACTGCAGCACGGCGCTATATGGGGAAAAAGGGGGAGTAGACGGACACCCGCCTCCTTACGCATTCCGGAAGCCATCGATGAATGACGTCCTGTGAGGTACTGTATCCGCCTCAATACACAAGCGCACCTGAACCGTGAAAGGAAGGTGAAAATTAAGTCTGCTTTACTTGGGACCCATTAAAAAAAAATAAGTCCCATACAGGGCTTATCTCCCCCCATGTAGGCTTGGAATGATGCCCTCCCCAGTGTGACACACAAGGAGGCAGCAGGGGAACAACAAGTCGCCCCCTTTACAATGGAGCACTATAGAAACAATTAGTCCAGAGTGCTAGGGTCTTGATTTGAGCGTATAATTGCCGGTTCGGGCTTTGGGATAGTGTGTGTGTGTGTATGTGTGTGTGTGAGAGGCGGTTGCGTGCGCCCCTAAGGGAGTAAAAAAAAAAAAAAAAAAGCCACAATAGGTACCTTTATCCCGGGACAAGGCTTAATCCGGTATTCAGAACCTGACAAGAAAAGTCATTCATATTGAAAAAGGTGGGCACAACACTGTTTCAGGTGCCTCCGACGCTAATCCTCAGGGGGGAGGAGGAAAAAAAAAAAATTAGGATACTCCGTGCTTTCCAATTGCGAAAAAAGGGAGAAACCTGATACGCGCCACTCCGTTTGTGAATGGAGGGGCTTTTTCGCAGAGAACCGGCGGACCCATTCCTCGGCCGCTGCGTGTGAGTGATGAGAGGTTGACACAAATAACAGTAGTCCGTGCGTGTAAAAGGATGAGACTGGGATTTCAGCCCTTCTTCCTTTTTTTTTTTTTCTTGTAGCGCATACCAGATCCCCCTCGCCCTACTCTTAAATATCACCTAGGCCTTTAATCGCCCCAGCGGCATTCCTTCATGCAGTTTACAGCGGTCTGTCAAGACACAAGGAAAAAAATCCAACTGAGAACTACTTTTACCCCACTACATTTGAAAGATGAATGATACTTTCTACTCCGCTACATTTGTATAAAGGCTCCAAAGTAAAAAAGTTAAATTTGTCCCAGTGTTTTGTTCATTCTAAAAGCCTCAAAATAATGCACACTCCAGAACAGTAGGTGGCGCTGTGCAGATGTGCTGTCAAATGCCATTGATACACGACAAGGAAGAACGTTTTGTCCCGGTCGTGTTGCCGTACAGCAGGTGAATTCGGGCGCACTGGTAGTGTTTTTGGAGCTGCAAGTGTCTGTGCTGCTTAGTGTGTTTAATTTCGATAATATTTTTAATCGCACTTAGCTTTATGTAATTGATTAAGCGTAATTAATCAAACAAAAAGTCCCGGGCCTAGTTTGGGACCATATTTTTTTTGTATTTTTGAAAAACGCTTGAAGTAATAAAGGTCGAATAATGCCATTATTAAGTAATTTGGATTGAATGCCAGTTTGAATTCAGTGGAATGTTTTGAAATGACATTTAAGGCCTTAAACATTGGTGCTTATTATTTAACAGCTTTTAATGCTTTTTGATGCCCTGCAGAAATCCTGTCAGAACTAGCTTTTTGGAGAAACTACTTCTTGGCGTAGTTTTAGAGTCATTGTTATGATGAAGTATCTTTACACTTACTTGAGTAAAAAAAAGTTACTTGTTTCCCTAGGAGTAAATCTTCATGTTGACATATGCCTTATTCATCAGAATTATTCATCTAATTTTTTGGGGCAATTTCTTTGTATTTTTATGCTCAAGTAGCATCTCATTGTTTACACCCAGTTTAGACAAAACTTTTTCAAATGCAAGTTTAGGCATTATTATACTCGGTTAAGTCCTGATTTGATCTTGATCTAAATCGGGTGGCACTTGGAAGGTCAACAATTTCATGAGGAGAGTACAGTAGTTATACTGATCTAAATACTAACAAGAATTAACTGAATGTCAGGTACTTAATTAAAAAGATAAATGTTTATGGATTGCTTTATAGCTATAATTTTTAAAAAGTTACTCAATGTACAGACATTGCTGACTTTTTCATTGTATAAAACGTCTTTCTAAATGTATTTAAGTTGACAAGCCTTGTAGACCAACGGACCCATGTTCACCAATGTCCAGAGTTGTTTGAATAATCACACTTCAAAGAAAATGCACATCTTTAGCCCTTATATCAGTCATCACCTCGAAAATACTAACCAGTAATTATGTATACACAAATATATGTGACTGGATCAAATTAAACCTAATGCCGTTTAATGGTGTGCCTTAAAAATGACAACTGCCCCAAAAGCTTCACATTCAACAGAGAAAACCCTAAATTTCCTCAGCACCTTGGTCTGTGGAGCAGGTCACATCAAAGCCCCGCTCCGAGTCAAAGGGGCAAAAGTGTCCCGGGACTGACAAATGCACCCGTTGTAAAACTTAACAAGGTGTGAATGCCCTCTGCGCGCCCCTCTCTCCGGTCAGCAGTGTTCAGGACAGCACAATACATCAAGACATTATCATTATTACAAGACCTGGGATGCAATAATTTAGAAACGTCAACATTTATCATTTAATTTTTGAGACGATTTGCTGAAATGGGACTTATTCTTGTTCATTATTGTTTATATGAATTGTTATATGAATTTAAGATAAGAAGGGACAAGTCTTTATGGATCTCACAATAGAGAAATTGACTTGTTACATCGCAATCAAAGAAGAACAGGATAATCTGCAAACAAGTAACAGTAAATAGTGGTATCTTAATAAAGAACTTTAAAGGGGAAAGAGAAATACAGACTGTCAACATTGGCAGTACAAAGTTGATCAACATTAGTACTTCAAATATTTACTATTTACTAGATTTTCTTTTTTAACCCTGACATTCCCTTTTTAATGTCCTATTCCCATTTGAAACGTTAATGTGAAAGGCGCGTTTTTATGTGGGAAAAAAGTGGCCAAGAAACGGCTTTGGATTCGTGTAGCAACTGATTTTATCTTGACTTCTCCAGTCCTATGTAAACTAATAGGAGTGAAGGAGCGGGTACAATTCATGGCGGCGCCCACACGAACATCCGGAATAAGGTGAATAACCTGGGACATCTCTTCTATTTTAGACTTTGGTGTGCATTGTCTCTGGTAAAAAAAATAACTTCAAAAAATGGGGATTAGAACAAAACCAGATTAGGGTTAAATAGAAAAGCATGCCTATACTTCCCTTAAAGGGGCATTATGCAACTTTTTATGCAGAAAAAAAAGTTTATATTTGTGTGTATTTTACGTTGTAGTGACCTAGCGGCTGTATGAGTGGTCAACATGGCACCTTTACTTTCCATCACAGTGGTCTCTAGGACGCTCCAGGATCAATTTGGAATGTTTTCTCTACTGACAGACCCTCTCACCAGAAAACTTACAAAACAATTGATCCTGTAGCATTGTAGAGGCCATTGTGATCAAAAGTAAAGGCACCATGCTGACCACTCATACAGCCACTAGGTCACGACAAGGTCAAATACGCACAGATATCACAAATATCAACATTTTGCATTAAAAAGTTGCATAATTCACCTTTAAATTAAGTATAGGCATGCTTTTCTATTTAACCCTAATCTGGCCTTGTTCTAATCCCCATTTGGTTTTGAATTGATCTTATTTGTTCAGGGACAATTCACAACAGACATTAGTCTAAAATAGAAGAGATAAACATGTATACAGAATAATAATAATATGTACATTAATAAAAACATTACCCCACTCACATCATAAAAACACTTCAGGAAATTGTCACCCACACACAGTTGACACCATTTATGACAGTCATTCAGTGCACACTGGTTTGCTTTGATAATAACCTCTGTTTGGTCAGGCGTGTAAATGTAGTATAGTGTGTGCAAGAAATAGTTTTGTTTGAAAGAGTGTTCCAAAGGCTGATTTATGAGAGAAATGTTATTGACCAAATGTGGTCCTGCGTCTTGGAACACTGCACTCTCCTCTGACTGTCGACGGCGTGGCTCTAGACATATTCTTCTATGGACTGTTTTTGCCTCATTGAAACTACAATATACAAAGCCATGTGTTTCTCTTGTGTAGTGTAGCCCAACTAAAAACGCCATTCAATTATACAATTCAGGATTATATGGAAAAACAAAGTCCACTGAATTGAAACAGTAAAATATAAGGTGATCGTTTATGGACAGTGAGACATGAGCACTTTTTTTTAATACTGTGACAATCATAATATTGTAATCCATGTATCTGTGGTACAGGGTAATAGGGCTCGACCGATATGGATTTTTGGGGTCAGAAGGAGGTTGGCCGATAGCCGATATATAGCGCGATATTTTAAGTAATTTAATTTGATGTCATATTTTTTCATCTCTCAAATAGCCTATAGTTACGTATATTATTATAGTAAAGGTTTCAATCATAGAAATATATAGAAATATATGTAATAGAGGTCGACTGATGTGGGGGTGTCTAAGGTCAATGCCGATACGCACCAACAATATTTTTGTCCAAATAAAGAACAATGTCTCGTCTATTATTATAATCCTGTATATGGTGCTTCTAAACGTGTCAGTGTTGAACTGTGACAACAGGTGGCGCTACATGAGGGGCATTTATTTAGGACATTCATGTTTAGTAGACCTACTACCTGTACTTCAGACGGACCTCGTCTGAAAGTCTACAACATAACATGACAATAGGTGTACAAACTTTTCTCTGCATTGTTTCTCGGCTCTCCTGAGGTCTAGGAAGTGGCTTATTTTAAAGCTCTGACTGACTGGGAAGTCTCTATCACTTTCGGTTTTGGAAAAATCAGCCTTTTATCGGCCAGCCGATATATCGGTCGGGCCCTAATGTGTAATATATACTTTCATCCATGCTTATTTCCTGTTTTGGATTAGTCCTTGTTGAGAAACACTTTATTAATGGTTAGTCACATTTTACGTCCTAGTTTAGGCCAGATTCAGTCCAAATGACCTAAGTTTAGGTCTGGTGGTCCAAGAGCCAAATAGTCCCTTAAGTCGTCCTAAATGTCAAACCAAACCACTAATCTAAAATAAGATTTACAAGACAAATATAGACACTATTGTTTGACTTAAAAAAAAACGGAAAAAAAACGTGGATTATACTGTAAAGTTTCAGGGTGTGCTCAGACAGCAGAGAAACCAGACATGCTTTTAAAACACATTAGTCACTGCAGAGAGGTGTCGGGGAGTTTGTATATTGATGGTTTTGCCTAAGTACGTGCCAACCGGTCAAATCACAGCTAATCAGTCGTTTGCATATCAGTCCCACTGTATTCTGTTTCCTATTGGAACTCTTTCAAAACAGGACGTTTCTAATAACTTTCCTTGTTTCAGGTGTGGCAGAGACTCAGCAGTAACGGGTGTGATTTAAGTTCAAATGATAAAGCATTCAATAAAAACACTTTCTTTTGTAATTTGCAGCTTTTGAATGTGTCCTTTAAAAAGCAAAACACTTGTTGTTTATTGTTATTTTGTTGAAAGATCATTGACATTTGGATACTCTCCCCCAGTGCCGCCCTGCAGACTGAGGGTCAGTGTATTATGGCAGATCAAAAAGCTATTCAGAGCTAAGTCAAACAATGAGTGTCCCCTTAAACTTGGAAACACTAAGTCTTGTGCATTAGACTGAATTAACCCTAATAGAAATAATTATAAAGTGGTTTATATTTAAATCTAATCGGATCTATTTTGGACGACTAGATGGAAAAACAATGGCGGCTCGGGCTTTTGTGCAGCGATGATGTAACTGTGCCTGTGCTCGTGCTTAAACCCCTACAAATGTATGCATATTTAAAAACTGTTTTTGTTTTTAAGGGTTCACGCACATTTTCAAACATACATTTCAAAAACTTCCCATGCACAGTCACAGTTTTTTGTCCAGTATATTAGAGCAGGAGTATTTATCACTTAGTCATTATTTATTCAATCCTATCCCTCCACAGTACTATTGTAGCCACAGCTGCCCTTGGGGGAGACTGACAGAAGCGAGGCTGCCAATCTGCGCGACCAGCCCCACAGACCACCACATTCACACATGGGGCAATGGGGTGAAGTGTCCTGCCCAAGGACACAATGACAGTCTGCACCGGAGAGAGGTAGGATTCAAACTGCCAACTTTACAATTGAGCTACGGGCGTTCAATGACGCGATAACAATATCATTGTGAGATTTGTATTTGTGTCTGCGTACACTGGTGTATGAATGAGAGTGTGAATGGGCCCCCTATGAGAGACCAACAGGCCCGTTTGGAACCGTTTGGAACCATGAGGCCGTCCTCCCGTGGACCCACCACCTGCAGGAGGAGCCATAGGGGACAGGTGCCATGTGACTTGGGCAGCTCCAACAGCTGCCCCCACGACCCGGCAACGGACAAGTGGGAGAAAATGGATGGATGGATGGATAGATTTGTATTAAACCGTTTCAAGCCTGTATGTTCCATTCAGTTTAAAAGTAGTTTTTCAGCAACTTCAAAACAAGACTTCAAAAAGCACAACATCAGGACCAATACGAGGTAAAATGAAACTGAATTAAGAAAACCGATTTGGGATTATTTATAACTATAGGGCTGAGTACCGTTTTTTCAGTACTTTAATGATACTTGGTTTTCAATACCGATACCCAAACTTTTATTGATACCTTATGGTATATTGTTGACAATAATGTTAATGTTTACTTAAATTTTTATCATTTATTTGAGCTGAAACAACCAGTAACTTCCTTTAATGCTGTCCCTGGACCCAACAAGCGTTAAAACTTGGTTTCTAAAGTTACACTATTTTTTTCGATACCATACTGGTATCGTTTAACGGTACCCAGCCCTATCTATAACTAAAACTGAACTTTTGCACATTTATTCTGTTCTTCCTTGAGGCCTGTCAAGGGTGTTAAGCACCTGTACAGACCGCCATCACGGCTGGAATACTTTTTTTCTGACAAGCACTGCAATTGCAATTAGATTTGCAAACAACTGTGCCGCCCAACCTTCAGTTTAGCCTGTGTGGCCTTGTTTTGACATGATCTCGACCTGATAATGTTTGTAATAAGATGCTACTTGCGAGTACTTGTAACCAAACGAGTTCAGAAATAGCTAAATCAGAGTTTCAAAATCCCACAAAGCTTTGGACCTCTCTCAAGTCGTAACCGGACACTGACTTTTTAATTTTAACTAAGTCATGGCTGTCCACGTGGCTGTTCACCCTCTCCGCGGTAATCTCAGCAGTGGGCAGCCGGATTTGAAGTTTAAGGACAGATTTACGTTCAACATGACTTGCCTTTGGGCCTATTATAAAACTGTAGCGCCATATTAGGGAGACGTAAGGTGAGGGGTGAAGGGTGTTGGAAAGGTCGGGTCATCCCTGGAAAACAGTGCACCATGAAACTGACCACGCCTCGGGCCTTTTGCTGTCAGAAATCAAGTTGGACTAGGGCTAAATTGGGGAGATGAAGGGTCTAACACAAAGGGAAAATGTTGTAGGTCCTTACCCGGTGGTAGGTTTGTAGAAACTTGATCTTAGTAGCCCCCATGTAGGGTACCATTGTCACAGATGCTAGAGTCAGACAAAGCTATTAGACGATTATCAATGATTAGGAGTGTGACAATATATCGATTTTCTGATATATTGCGATATTTTGCGGGACGATATGATACCGATACTTTTTATTCCGATATCGATACTTTTGATGACATCATGCATATAAATGAGCAACGTCATGCATATTAATGAGGCAGCAGTGCTCCACTGTTTTCACAGTTAATAGAGGCCAATAATGATCAAGTATTTAGCCAAGACAGCAGGGGGCAGCAATACAATTTTAAGCACTTGGACCAAACACTGTCACACAAATAAATGACTTTTAATAATAGTTTTTTTTATATAATTATAAAGAAGATTAATTTGGGGTTGATTTACTCCTTTTTAAATAGGACTGTGGTTTTTGTTTATTTTTCAATGTTAATAAAGTCATTGACAGATCTATAGACCAATTTTCAGTGTGTAAGTCCGGGATCATTTATAAAAGTGGTACATAGCATATTTTTTTTTCATCGTGATGTATTGTAGGTTATTTTTGTGCAATATATTGATTATCACAGAATCGGCATATCGTGAGATAATCGTTATCGTAAGCCATGTATCGCGTACCGTGAGGTACCCTGAGGTTCCCACCTCTATCCATGATGGTGGCATAATAGGCCACATTGAAGAATTAAACAATTCTTACGGTGGGTTAACCTGGGTGTGACTTGTTAACTTGTTGTTTTCAAGATTTGATGGATGATACACAACAAATAGTCCTTATGTAAACAATAAGTTTTTTGCAAAGTCAAGACAAAATATGGTATTATAAACTGCAATCAATGTCTCTATTGAACTCATGTGCAATACAATAAAAAAAGCATGTTCTCTTGTTTATCCCTACCTGATAAATTTGCAGCATCTTCATCTTCTTGTCCCATTTGAGTGATCCCCTCTGAAGCCGATCTCCTCTGTAAAAGAGATTCTGCATCTCAGTGGCTATTTCCTGATTATATAATGATTATATAATGTTTTAATTATGATTAAAAACAATGGGCTACAAACAATTTAGCAATCATTCCATTGTTTAAATAAATTGTAAATTAAAAGACATATACATGAAAAAATAAGTTGTCATAGTTTTATAACAAATTTACTCAAGTTGCGTGCATGTACTTGAGTAACCCTTTGAAAATTTGTATTAATTTAAACTTCGATTAATCTAGTATAACCTATTTTATCATTTCTCACTGGGGTAATAATTTTAAATATCACACAGTTAGGTAAAAAAAAAAAAAAGAGAAAAAGAAGGAAAGAAAAGAAAAGAAAGAAAGAAACATGAACCGCGTTTTCAGGATGGATTTTCCTCACATTTTCAGGAAGACTGCGCCAAAAAGCTTGCATTTACCAAAAGTCTTGTAAAGTTAGATGTGTTTATATTCCAGTTCCAAAATCGCAAGGCCCATTTTTCCCCGATCAAGTATAAAAACATCCAGAAATGCCTGTGAACATTTCCAAACGCGTTGTTTTTTGGGTCTTGTTGGTGTTTAGCCCCCTCTAGCGGTAATCCCAGGAGAGACAGGGGCAAAGTGCAGTCACGTGGCGAGTCAGCTGATCCCCCACAAACAGGAAGGGGAAGCCGCCACTGTTTAATCATCACAGTCATGTCACAATAGCCCACTTTTTTAATACTTAATTTAACCGTATAAACACATCGTCGCGTTCAAAACATGTTTGCCGGTGACGACGAAGATGGAGATTTCTTATCGCCCTCCGGAGGGTAAGTTTATTCTCGCCTTTTTCCGTTAACGTTCATACTCCTCCAGTGTGTGTTTGCTAATCGTTCACTAACGAGCTTTGGCATCCACGGGTTTGATGGTCCCGTGGGTGGGTTATTTGACTTTCAAACGATTGTAGCGTTCTCTTTCCACAGTAGCCTGACATTTGGATACATTGGATAAACTTTCTTTTTGCAGCGAAATGATACTTCCTAGTGCGTAAAATCAATGTCGACACGAAAGCTTCACTGATTCAATTATGCCTTTTCGTGGTCTCTACTTCTGTGGGAAAACTCTCCTGTCCCACAAGTGTAGGCTTAATATTTCTTGGTATAGCAGATAAATGAAGAAAGAAGTAGTTTCAGATCTAGCTCTTTTTGTATTTTCAGATTCAGGAAATGGATGATAGGGGTGTCTGGTTGTGATGACAAAGTGGATTTAGCGAAATGAGAATTGGTAGCAGGTAAACAAGTACATTTGTGGGATATACGTATGCTCTTGAGAAACAGCAATAGACTACTTCGCAATGTATTGATTTTCCAGGTATTTATGTGTAAGCTTTCTTAATCAGACTGTTCAAATTGAGTGTTGTTGTGATACTGTGTCAAACAGGCCCTGTACTTTATTTTGGTAAGAAACACTCTTTCCTCACTTTCCAATGACTCTTCCTAGGTCCCAGTTCTTCACACAGAGGAGTTTATAATCATGTTTCAGACCTTTCAAGGAGCAACGTGGTGCTTTATTCCTTGTTGTAGTAATGCTAGAAGCAACTGGCCCGCTATAAACACTTTATAATTAGAGGCCGTCTTTTCCCTATAACCTTTTTTTGTGAGGGATTAAAGGGCTTAATGACTTCTACTGCCTTCCGGGCTTGATTGACTTATAGAGTAAGGCTATGTCACAAATGATCATCCACGAAAGCCCAAAGGTCTCTTCAATTCATCAACACGCCTCTTGTCAGCTGAAGGGGGGCATAAAAGCTACAATGCTTTCATCGTAAAATGTCCTCTGTCCCGTATTGTGCTCAGTGCTGTGGGAGGATCACATGGTGTTTACACTGGCCACAAAGCAGTCATTTGTCGGTGTGGTATTGGTCGTTGTAGATTTATTCAAAAAGACAAAGCTCTGCAGTGTTAAGTGAAAGATGATGAATAAGATCGGGATTTCACAGAAGAGTAAAAATGCTAGTTTTTTTTTTTTTTTATGTGTTGCCAGTCCTTAAAGTCGGTCTGATTGAGAAAACCACAAAAAGTGCAATAGGTTTCAGCAACTAGACCTGTACTGCTGACCATATTAACCTTGTGTCATAAACTTAAGGCTCTAACATATTAAAATTTGTTTGAAGCATTTTTACACCTAATTTTATATTCTACCGTACGCGTGGTGTCCTGCACTGGTCAGCTCCTCCTCCTTCTTTCTCCTGCGCAGCTCCCTCCGCCCCGCAACAGTCTTTCACCATCTTCTCCTCATTTGTCCTTTTTTTCTTTCGTGTAGCGCCTCTTGTGAAGCCTCGACTGTGCTGCAGGTGTGAGGGATTCTTGGTGTTTCAGAAGAAGACATTTGTAGGCCTCAAATGTTTACTTAATAAAATAAAAAAAGACTGTGTCCTTCATGGTTAGTATGGACTTTCTGAAATAAATCCACTGAATCTCATAAAAACACAGCAAAGATGTACAAAAGTATCCAATAAAACAATGTGCATCACAGAAACTACAAATGCAGTTTGCAGAACAAGGCAAAAAAAATAAAATAAAAATGCTGCTGTACCAAGCTAAAGGGGAGCTGCTTTTTGTTTACTTTACTTTGTTTTCCCCTAACACCAAGAACATGGGTTCTCCCAACAAATACATTTACAACCTTATATACTGAAGCATTTTTGTTTGGAGACAGACAAGTATTTGACATAAAGATTTCCAAAAATGACCCCAAAAAAGATGAACTGAAGAACGAGACATTAACATTGTTCTAGGTTTTTATGCTTTTTTATTTACATGGAGGTGGCCTTTCCTGTATCTGACAAACAAGTTGAAGCTACGCAGACCCACACTGAGGACCCACTGTCTCTTATTTTTGCCCCATATCGTTGCGAGTGGTATGCAACTCCGCACTGCATGACCATTGTATGATAGCAGCGCGGTGTGAATGGGCTCCTGGTCTCGACGAGGAGGGAAGGACGGAGGGAGGGGAGGAGGCCTAATAAGGCGGCTAATTCTTCTCACATGCTGCCTGTTAGTAATGTAGGTAAATTAGTCTACCACGGCCTGTTTCCATGCAGTTTAAGATTCCCCAGCCGACACAAAGAAGCACCAGACTTTCTCCAAGTACGTCTTGCTATGCTGTTGAAGTTGACGCGCTGTTTTGGGGGGACTGCAGGCTAAACAACCGGCGTCCCGGAGCTTACACTAGGGAGGATTTGAATGTCCACATGCAAACATCACTACAGTGCTTTAAAAGAGATGAGGGGCCCAAGGCGTTTAACATGTCGGTTTTGGGAGATGCCAACGATTACCTGTGGAAGGAGTTTCAGGGGTCAGTAAGACAAGTTTTTCAGCACAGTGTTGTCTTTAATTTATCGTGAATTTGAGAACTCTGCATTTCTTATTTAATATTTTATCCAATATGTTTTACTCTTTCAGGATTCTGTGTCTAAAATGGAACTAGGACTTTATTAAGAATGTCCATTGACAATCTGTCACTGTATGCAACACTGCAACAATTGATGCGGATTTCTTTTTCTTAGGCTCATTCAGAGCTCAATTGTTAATGCTAAAACATCCACATAGTTAATTCAGTCAATCCTTTATTTAACTTGGTGAGAATGTGAACTTGGGAAAAGCAGAAATTACTAACACCTATCATTTATAGCAAAAGGAAGCTTTTTCCTCTCTAGTTAAGTGTTTACTGTTAAAGATTCTGTGACAAATGAAGATTTTCTGTTTTTAATGGAATCAGATTGTTGTACAATGCTCAAAATTGCTTTAGGCGGTGTGGAAAATGTGAGGAATTTTAAGGATATCAAATGATTTGGCGTCAGGACTATAGTAGAAAATATTTGGAAATCGACTTTTGTTTTCACATTTCTTTGTACTTTTTTCCCTGCCACAAACTACACATTTTTTGCATAGATTTGAATATTATGTTTTTCATCAACTGTGCATTCAAAGGTTTGTGAAATTTAAAGGTGCTCTACTGGATTTCTTTGTTTACACTGAAAGTTTAAACTGTTAGTTGTTGTCCAGACTCATTTCAAACTAACGCATCTCTAACATTTCAAATTCATCTCAGGAAGGAAAATGCTTTATACTTGGATGCACAGGGGTGAGCAATATTTTTGCAAACCATCAGAAATATGCAAAAATCTGGACAAAACTAATACTATTTTGAGACTTGAAATTGTGAAAGTATTGTAAAAAATAATGTGCTGAAGTGAAGGACTTTCTGTTGTAATGTGGAATGCAGATCCTGAGAGATCTGTAGATCTTTAAAAAGGGGCGTTACATTTATCAGACTTTCACTCACAAAGTCTTGACTTCTTAGACTATTTGAGAGCTGATGTAGGATTAAGTGTGTGGCAAGTAGCAGGGATAGAAATCCCCATGAAAATGAAAGCGGGCCTCTGTTTGCAACCAGTGAACAGGCTACATGAGCGAAACTTTCACATTAATACTATATGCATATCTGAAACTGTAACTAGAACTGGAACCAGACGGGACTCTGAAGAATGGACCTACAGCTGCATGCAGCACATCATGGGTTTATCTCGATGATCTTTACACTGTATTTATTTCACAGGGCCAAGTTGGCGTCACTGTTCGGTTTAGACCAGGAGACCAGTCAGGGCAACGAATCCTTCCAATACACCGCCCCCAAGCAGCCCAGGAAGAACTCCAATGCAGGTACAGAGAAGAGATCATTTTTGTTGTCTTTATATACTGTAATTGTCATGTTTGTATATCAGAATCACAAATTATGGATTAATGTTGGAAAATAAAAAATATTCATATTTTTTGAATATCTGTTTTGACTTTCCTAAACTCGTGTGGTTTTATCCATTTAAATTGGATACAAGGGCTCAGACAAAACGTAAAAGCCTTGTATCTGATTTTTCCTATTTACAAACAACAGATAATTTTCTATAATTCTTCACAGGGAAGCAATACTATCATGGTACAATAACTAGCTCCCAGTTCTTGATTGTTAAAAATACTTACTTTTAGAATATATATTTATGTATTTATTTCCTTTTTATTTTATCAGGCAACATTAAGGACAAATTCTTTACTAATTATATACTGGAGGGCAAAACCAATTTTAGTAGTATTTTACTGCTAGAAATATCTGGAATACGAAAGCCATGATCATGTTGGTAGCAACTTATAATCAAACTTGTTATGATTTTGCTCCTCTGGACAATACATTTTACTCCAGTGGCTCAGTGGTTAGCGCTTTCGTTCACAGATCCAAAATTCAGCAGTCTGAATCTAGCTCTGACAGCACATAATAGCGTTGTGAAGAAGACACTTCCTCTGCCTTGTGTCCAGTGTCTTGTTTGCACCGTTGTGTTCATGAATGAGGTGTGTTTGCAAGTGTGGGACAGCACAGATAAACTGATGGCTACAATCTGGTATGAAGCTATAAGTGAATATTATTTTGCAGCACCTGCCTCGCAGAAACAAGCGCAGACACCCGGAGCTCCCGCAGTGTTATCCGCCACAGCAGTACAAGCTTTCAGATAGTGAGTACAATTATGTAGACACATTCTTTGTTTATTGAGCTTTTTTGTTTAAAGTTCTTTAGGTGTCTTTTGATCAACAATAATGCTGCGTTCATCCTGCATTAAAACCCAGCATTCGAAATCCTATGCGGTCTATAACACAGAGAAAGTGGTTTTACTACACTGTGCATAATATCTTTTTTTTCTTCCTTTTTTGCAGTATAAACGGCCAATATGTCAACCAGGGGAAGCTCGGCGCCGCAATACTCGGAACCCACACAACAAAAGAGGTCTCAGCTTTGAGCGGTCACTACTTTCAGATTACAGACTTTTTAGTTTTTTAACAATAATCTGATTCTTTTTTTTCTTTTTTCTTTTCAGTACAAGCTGCTTCTGTACATGAGCCAACAGAAGCCAGTGACCTCCGCCAAGATCCATGCAGGCTTTCTGTTCACCGTGAGTAAATATCTAAAAAATGTAAAGGGGAGGCAACCAATTTTATTTAATTTAATGTAATTTGTGTTGGAATTTTTCATTGATGAATGAAAGGACTTTACAAACATTAGCAGTAATTGTAACATATTTTTATGTCTTGGGAAACATCTGGGTCTATCTATCTGGTACAAGATAGATAGCCCGCGATAGATAGATTAGGTACGGTGTATTTGCACATTATGCAGCCATTTTCCTCAATTTAAGAAACTTTATAAAGCTGGCACATCTATATGACGGCCGACACACCTGTACAAATGCTGTACGACTACACGTTGTACAGCTTTGTTACACTTTGTACTCCTTGTTACACTTTATTAAACCTTGCACTTTAATGTTTCATTACCAATACTTACATGTGTAATTACTCATTCTTGTTCCCTGTACCTAAACATAGAACTCGCGGGCTGTAATCTAAAGTGTTACCGAAAACGTTTTCTGATTTGAGAGACTCAGTTTGCTCCAACTCCACAGAACGTATGAGCCACAGACACTCCAGTTTTTCAAAAGAAAGTGTGTGAAGTTGGCTCGCCTGTCCGCAGCAACACTGAATGTATAAGGCACTTTGGCATTCTCGAGTTGAACACTTTTGTCTTCTTGTGTTACAGGTCCAGCCCAATAACTACTGCACTTTTTATGACGACCAGCGACAAAACTGGTCCTTGATGTTTGAGTCTGAAAAGGCTTCATCCGACTTCTGCAAAGAGGTGAGCTTTAGTGTCAGTTTTAATACATTTTATTTACTTTTTAGCTTTTTCTTTCTCGTTTTATGACTAGTAATACATGGTAGTAAGTTAGTCTTTATTCTTCAAACATGAACTCTAGTCAATACAAGGAGAAATGGTTTCCTCTATATTTAGTAGGGATGCGATTCACTTTTGTCACGATTCGATATGAAGGTCACGATTTCGATTCGATACATTTAATGCGCTGAAAAAGAAATGCAAGTCCTAAAGTCCTTGTATCAAAAATAGGGTCTACTGCAAAATATTCAAATGCTAAGATCTTTAGAGCTTTAAAAATTTAAATTCTGTATTTAAGAATTTACTTCATCACACAGTAATGGCATACTCGACTCGTGCATTTTATAGTAACACATGCAGCTGCTGCTTTCCCCATAAGGAGCTCTCCTAAAATTTACATGTCAGCATCTCACATACAATTGACATTTGATACAGCTTAATCCCTCCTCAGTTTACCAGATAAAGTGTTTAAAACAATACTATTATTTGACAACGGCAGGAGTGATTTTTCTTATGTTTATTGGAGGCAAAGTTTTTATTTTTTTTTTACTTTTTCTGTCCTCCTTGCTGACAGCTGTACAAGAGGCGCCGTAGATGGAGCTCATGTTGGTTGTTTCCAGACACCATTATCTTCCCCTGGTCATTATAATCCGTAGCAAAACCGTGCCACAGCTGATCTGTGCGAAGGTGGTGCGTTTTCTTGTTGTTGCTCGCCGTGTCCCGGTGCGCAAAGCTAATAATGCTACAAACACCAGCTGGCTAACACACGTGAGGCTTCTTCCGCCTCCCAGGCAGACACACAGGAGGGAGGGGGTGCTTGCGGGGAGGAGTTTCTCTCTGGTCGGAGGGGGCTGCTGTGTTTCTCAGTGAGAGCGCGCGATTCCTATCGTACATATTTGCGTATTGACTCAAAGAGGATGTATCGAACGATTCGATATAATATCGAGAATCGTTGCATCCCTAATATTTACTGATGTTTTATTTCAGGTATGTCTGGCCAAAGCGAACAGCCCCTCATCTCTGGACTCCGTGGTGACCCAGGACCTGTGTTTGGGAGAGGGGCAGGGGGTGGAGACCGGGGACTCTATGGAGATGGTCTACACAGGCTGGCTCCTGCAAAACCACGTCATTGGACAGGTTAACTATTTGCATTTCAGTTTTTTATCATACATTTTGACCATCTTTTGACTTTTGAAACATTTTTGTAAATAAATTATGATATTCATTTCCCTTTTTAGATGTTTGACACCAACCAGAACAAGGACAAATTGCTTCGGCTCAAACTCGGAGCGGGAAAAGTTATTAAGGTGAGTGTGAAAAGTACAATTAGCAGAATCATAAATCAGTGTTCTATTTATTAATTGATATTTAATTGTTTCACATTGAATACGTGGCTACCTGACTGCACAATTAGATGTCACGATTTCATAAAGGCTTCAAAAGGCAAAAATGGCTGGAAACCTGTTTGTGTAGCAGTGACCGTATATGTCTGTGTTCAGGGCTGGGAGGAGGGGATGCAGGGGATGAAAAAGTCGGGTCGTCGCCTCATCATTGTCCCCCCGAGCCTCGCCTACGGCTCCAAAGGCGTCCCGAACCGAGTGCCCGCCGACAGCACGCTCATATTCGAGGCAGAGCTCCGACGGGTAACCTTTCAAAACCATCTTTTATTTGGAGAGATGTCACAAGTTATACAAATGTGTGTATTGAGGGAAGATGAGCCTGTACTGATATGCAATTCTCCAATCTAAAGTTGACCTAAGCTTGCACCGACCTTTGACTGGAGTTACATTTGACACATTGCATTTGACATTTTACCACCAGATTACGGTTTTCAAAATCAATTTTCTTGTACTAAGTCATCCTCATGTGTTTTGTGGCCGCTCGATTGCTCCGTAGGTGAAGTTTTCTAAGGACAGTGGATCAGACCGGGGCAGTAGTAGGGACTCTGCTGCCCCCTCTCCGGCCCCGTCACCTGCCCCCAGTGTGGAGAGTACACCCTCCGAAACCACCGCCCAACCACAACCGACTCCCACGGGACCAGCGAGACCTGCGTAAGCCTAAACAACTCGGGGGGGGGGGGGGGGGGGGCATGAAGCTTTTAAGACAAAAAAACTCATTTGCTTTTCACAATTTCTTTCAGGGAGCCGCCTTTACGGGCCAAGTCAAACTCGCTCAGTGAACAGCTGGCGGTAAATCAGCCATTTGTTGTTTTTCCAATAATTAAACAGATTTATTTAGATAGTTTTAAACAACACAAGTGACTAATTATTCACTATTGATGTTTTTACTTTATAGCACCCAGATGCTACAAAGGCCAAGCTGATTTCTCGGATGGCGAAGATGGGGCAGCCAATGTTACCTTTTATAACGGGAGTGAATAGCCAACCCGAATCCAGCGACTCTGAACTGGAGGTGAGAAGCATAAACACACAGCACGAAGTTGCTTCAAAATAAGACGTTTCAAATGCACTATTTTAAATACAAGTACCCATCCATCCATCCATCCATTTTCTTCCACTTGTCCGTTGCCGGGTACCCACCAAAAATAAAATTGGCCACCGTTTTTCCATACTGAGATATTTTCTTGCCTGAGCTTAGACGAGTTGATGCGTACCTGTCTGGTCTTTGGTCTTTTTGCATGACTGAGCACACACACAAAAATGATGTTAGCATTTGGCCTCTCCCAGCATATTCCTATAGCTCCAAACGTGGGTGAAGTTGGAAGCTACCACGCTTTTCCAAGGGCACGCGCAAAGACCAGTCAGGTAGGTATCTACTAGTCTAAGCTCAGGTAAGAAGATATCTCAGTATGGAAAAACTGTGGCCTGTTCCTTTAAAGATATAGCCATAATTTGAGAAGCACTTTTCTCCATTGTGAGATCAATAACATCTTATCTTTTCTTGCAACATTTTTCAATGATGAATTATTATATCTATTAATTAACTGTAATGGAAAAAACATAAAACATAAGGATCCAAGGACTTTTCCCACATGAAAAATATCTTCAGGTATATGACATCATTACAACTTGTGCATTACAAATATGTTATCTGTTATTCTTTAACAGAATTTCATAAACTAAAATACAAATTAAAATATCAATCAATCAATGGTTTTGTATAGCCCAATATCACAACAGGAGTTGCCTCATAGGGCTATAACAAACATTAAGGCAATAAAACAGAGCAGTAAATAAGACAATGTAAAGTTCCGTTGAATCAAATATCCAGGCAAACATAATGTCCAAATAGCAAACAGCAGTAGGTGGCGACGAGCAGTGGGTGGCGATTAAATATTTTATCTAGATGAATCTCATGAATGTCATAGTTCACTTGCGATTAATCGCACATTTTTACTATTCTAAATGTCCCTTGAATTATCATTTTAATTCTCTAATACTCCTAGCGGGTTCCTCACCTCATACAACAAGCTTTAAGTGGGTCAGGTTAGAAAGTGCACTTTTCCCGTTACATTGTTGCCTTACAACATACAGATCATTCTATCCATGTATGCCTCTCTAAAGTAAGCTGTTTTGTTGAATGTCCAGTTTTACATTCAACATATCATTAGCATTAGAGCTCTTATGCTTCAAATGCGGCACAACCGCAGTGCGTGACAGGCACATGTGATGAAAATCATGTAGCAGCAAGAAGCAAGGCACAGTTAAATTACAAGACGAATTCTTCTTACTGACCTGAGGAGTGCAGCTTCTCATAGCGTCAGGTTAAGGCTGCTCCACTATAGTTTCAAACTCCGTTTTGAGTTATCCATAATGTAGTAAAAGTAAAGCCTCTGGATAGTTTCTGCTCCTGGTTTCATAAGACCATTAACAATTTCAAAGGTATCCTCAGCGGTGCAGTAGCAGAACAAAACCACAAGTGCTATCTCTCCAGTAAACTTGCAATCACCTGACGGCTCCCGTTTAAGTGATAGCCAACCGCAGAGCGGCACACGCGGCGTCTTTTTAATGTGTGTGGGGTTATGTTTGTATGTGTTTTTAAAACGGTGAGAGCCAAAACAGGTCTTGGTTGAGTATTGGATATTGGAGCCGATACTTGATAATGTATTTTTCCCAGTATCGGCTCCAATATCCGATAGCAATATCGGATCGGTGCATCCCTAGTTTTGGTCCCACGGACTTTCATCAAACCGAGACCTTTTTATTCAGTTACGTTCTCTTCTCTTATGCAGGTGGTCTTGCTGATCTAGAATCCTTCAGTTTTCGATTTCTCACATAAGCTATGAATGTTTATTTTTATTCCACCCACCGGTGTCAATTCAAGTTTTGCCCAGCGGATGCCCTGTGGAGCGACCGTGTAAAAGGACGGTTGAGCTTGTACCACATAAACGTCAAGGTGTAGTCTTTTCACCAAGGCATTTTTTCCTATCTCCCTCCAGGACACCAGCGGTTCGAGGCTGAAGGAGCGCCCCGCTGTGCCGTCCCCTGTTCAGATCACCACGGCTGCGTCTGGGCCTGGTCTCCACACGGTACACCCTCACCCCCACTCTGCCCTGCTGCCAGTGAGCGCTGTCCCCTCGCACGCACCTCTAGGGACGGTCCACGCATTCCAGGTATGACAGTTCACTTTTCAACTCTCAACTCATAAAATAAATGATTTAAAACTAATACATAAAATAGCAATACTTTCTTGGTCTCAATATTTTGTTCTGTTGTTTGTCTTGTTTTGTCTAGCCTTACCCCTACGCACAGACCTCTACACCCGCATCCCAACTGCAGCCTGTGGGCCAAGTCTATCCTCCTCAGACGGTGCCCTACATGGGTAAGGCATAATTCTCGTTACATTTCAAGTTTCATGTTTTACATACCGTCAGGGCCGAAAAAGTTGTTTAATGCCTGTTGTCTTGTAGGTTCTGGTGATGTGACGTCTTTCCTGATGACTGAGGCTCGGCAGCACAACACAGAGATACGTTTGGCCGTTTCTAAAGTCGGAGATAAAGTGGATCAACTGACCACGAAGGTACATTTTGTAGAGTGAGTTGTATTGGAATTGTTTAGGAACATTTCACACGAGACGCTTTTTTAATGCATTTGATGTAGGTAAATATTCCCCTTTTCCTTGTGCATTTGTTAAGCGCTTCTGTTCTTGATCTTCCTATATACGTGTGTGTAATGTCTTCGTTTATTTCCAACAAATCCACTTATCTTAAATTCTACTTCCCACAGATCGATGAGCTGCACAGACAGGGAAACCCGATGCTTGCTGTTCCTGCACTGTCAATGGAAACCTCTATGATCATGCAGAGCATCCAGAGAATTGTCCAGGTACGACTCTGAAGTTGTATCATATTTTTAAAAAAGTGATGTATTTCCTTTTTTCTTTCTCTTTTTTTCAGGAGAATGAGTGTCTGAAGAAGGACGTTTTTGACAAAAGTTCTCGTGTCGAGGAGCAAAATCACAAAATTGGTGAGCTCATCAACCAGAACCAGAGGTAAGCAGGGACTTACTCCTAAAGACACGAAAGAAGGAAACATGTGTCTGACCATTTTTTGGGACGTTCTCAGATACATGGAGCAGAGCCACCTGCTGCTGGAAAAGAGGAACGACTCGCTCAAATCGTCCAGTGAACACAACTCGCAACGACTGCTGCAGGCCGAGCAGGAGAAGGTCAGAGCACTCAATCTTTTGTTTAGATTTTTGTTTTTAGTCATGCAGTATTTATTTTCCGTTTCTAGTTACTCTTATCAGCTGCTGAACCGCTGGACAGATCTCTCTTTTCTATCAAATATATAGATAATGTGATAGCAATATATTCAAAATAGTAAGGATCTGGTTGATAAATGTAACTGGATTATCCTTGCATAAGTTTCCACCAAATTTTATGCTTTACTTTTCCCCCCTGATCTTTCTTGACGGCAACATAGGCACTGATGGTATACTATACATTTCTTGTCCCCTTCTAACTTTAAGAACTTTATATGATCAAGTTTATGCTTTAAATCCTTGATTTATGGTTTAATCTGACTCTATAAAGTGTATGGTTAATGGCTGCATATTTGCTTTGACATGTCTCTAACCTGATGCTGAACTGAACTGCTGTTACTTGCTGCTATTGCTTTGCTGCTTTGGACAAATCTAGCTTTTTTTTTTCTTTTTTTTTTGAAACTGCTCTCTGTTCTCAGCCTTTGCCCCTGGACCTGGGCTCGGACCAGGTGAGCCCCGACTCTGCGTGTTTGGCGGCCAGACTGTGATCAGGCTGGGATTAGAAAGAAATGGTTAAAATAACTAAAATACCGTCAAGGACGGTCATTTTTAGTGGTAGAAAATTGACACAATGCTTTAAAAACCGAGAGCATCCATTCAAGTTTTGTTTTTACTTTTCAATGCAGAACGGTGGCTGCCATTTAACAGGAATTTGTAATCTCGGTGACCCCAGTCTGCCTGCTGCTAAAGCTACTCGTCTTTGCTTCCATCACTTTTCATTAACAAATTTAACTAACTTTGGTTTCTCTTTTTCTTTTTCTCCTTTTGTCGTTCACTCGCTATAACCTCTTCACAGGACCATCTCATCACTCATCTTGGCCATCTGTCTTTAACCGTCTTTAAATTGCCTAGATCTTTTCTCATCTCTTCTCACGGCCTGGGTTTCTCTCTGTCTCACCCTCCCGCTCTCCTTAATTCTCCGTTAGGTTCGTCTCACGGAGGATTTGGCTGCAACCACGGCGCGTTTAGCTCAGCTGCAGTTGGAAGCATCGGGTCATCAACAGAAGTCAGCGGAGCTGCAAACGAAATTAAACTCGGCGCTGCAAGAAAACGAGAACCATGGACAACGACTCGCCACTCTGCAGACGCAACTGGAAGGTTTGTCTGGAACAAATCTTAATCTTTATTAAGTCTTAGAGGTGGACAGATTGAGGCTCTGGAAAGTGGGGTTAGAACATTGTTAAACTGATGGAAAAAAACACAAATAGAACACAATTAGTATTTTCGTTCATTATTAGTGTAGTTACATATAGGACTAGAAACCCAATGACTGCAAATTGGTGGTTCAAGTGCAGAAGAACAGGTTTTGTAATAGATATAGACGGCATCTCTGGAATCACCCATATATGGTCAAATTTGAAACAGTTGAGGGGGAAAACAAAGAAGATAAAAAGCTTAACTTTCTCCAATTAGTCATAAACTACTTTAACAAATGCAGAATTATTGATATAGTTTTCTACCCAATAAAGATACAAATACAAGGAGAGGAGCAAAGTGGTTCAACTGCCCATAATTACAAAAATAACGCCGAATGCTAACATGATGCTTCATGTTAGCATCATGCTACATGCTAACGCTAGCTAGCGGTAGCTACGACTGCCGTTTTTTCGCTAACAATCCACTGAAAAAATATCCATATGGACCCGGTTGAGACTTGAATTGTGCTTCCCAAAAGATTCTCTTTTCCCCCTCGGCCACGCCCCCTTCTATGACGAGACGCCGTCTGTATCGATTATGTCTTTGTTTAATAGGATAATGCTGTGGTACGTCATTAATCCTAGTTTTACACCAGTGAAGTGACATTTCTTTGAAAAGTTAAAATTAATTTTATGTTCTAAATTAAAACATTAGACACAAAGGGTAGATACAGAGGCATCTCTGGAATTGCCCATATATAGTCATGTTTGAAGCAGTTGAGGGGAAAACAAAGAGGAGAAAAATCGAAACTTTCTATAATTTCTCCAAAACTACTTTAACAAATGCTGAATTATAAATATAGTTTTCTACCCAATAAAGATACAAACACATGGAGCGGAGCAAAGTGGTTCAACAGCCCATAAATACATATATAACGGAGAATGCTATAACATTATGCTTCATGTTAGCATCGGGCATGCTAACACTATGTACGACTGCCGTATTTTCGCTTCTACTGAACAATGTGCTTTAAAAAAACATCCATATGAACCCGATTTAGACTTGACTTTATTTGTGTGTGATAAATAAGTATATATTCCGCCAGAAAACGGCTAAAAAGAGTGAAAAATTGTATTTCCCAAAAGATACTTCCTTCTTCCTTGGCAAGGCCATGCCCCTTGACGAGCTGCCGTTTGGATCTATTCACCTTATTCCGCCCCGCCAACTTTTGCCTCTTTTTGCATTATATCGCCACTTCCGTTGTACTGACACTTCCGGTAAAGCACAAAGCGGAGAACGAGGGAAAATGTTCGTCGCTAAAATGTGGTGTTTTGTCGATGGATTTGTGTAAAATGTCCAATGTCCATTTGCACCATCAAGTCAACACGGTTTCTCTGCGTGGCCTAAAAACAGCTTTGTATTCGTGTAGTAACTGATTTTATCCTAACTTCTCCAGTCCTATGTAAACTAATAGGAGAGAAGGGGCGGGCACAATTCATGGCGGTGCCCACACGAACTTCCGCAATAAGGTGAATACAGCTGGGACTCATGCTGTGCCCATTGGTACAGCATATACACATGTAGTTACAACAGTTATGGAAATTATTCGGTCACTTCCTGTGCATGTATCCAATAAATTACAGGAATTCTCAGTAATTTTGTTTTTGCAAAATCATATCGTCGGAACGTGTCAAATGCAGATAATATTATTCACTTGTATTGACCTTTACGAGCTTGACTAGCTTCTCAAAGCGCTACACTGTAGTCCTTTTACTTTCACTTAATACTGGGCGGTGGTAAGCTACTGTTATAGCCACGGCTGCCTTGAGGTAAATTGATGGTAGCGAGGCTGTCAGTCTGCGGCATCAGTCCCTCCACTCACTCACTCATTCACCCACTCACACACTATGCATTCATACACAGCCAGGCAATGACACAATGGCAAAGTCCAAATGCAGCCTTAGATGATTTGTTTGCCCGGTATATTTTGACATTACTGCGTGTGTTTCAGAGCTGAAGGATGAGGCGGAGCGGCACCAGGCTCAGTATCGCTCAGAGAAACAGAAACGCAAAGAACAGGAGATCAGACTGACCAACCTGGAGGAGGAACTGCAGGACATGAAGACCGACAAGGACAGTCTGGAGAGAGTGAGTTTCAGGCAGACTAATGATTAGAGTGAAAAAAACGGATCCATGTGCATCATTCCTTTGTGGCTGTGTAGAGTCTCTCTGAGCGTAAGAAGAAGTGGCAGGGTGAGCGTCAGCGCAGAGACGAGGAGCTGGAGGAGCTGCGCAGGAGCAGTCAGCAGGACCTGGACGCGCTCCGCACTCAGCTCCGAAAGACACGAACCAACAACAACAACGCGGCTTCTGAACAGGTTGGTAACACCAGTGAGGGGTTTATGGGCCGTCTATATATACGTTTGGGTCGCCAACAACACATACCCTTTAACTCTTTTTGTGCCTGTGCGTAGTTGTCTCAGCTGCAGACGGAGCTGGAGGAGGAGTGGAGGGGGAAGTGTGAGCAGGCGCTGACTTTGGCCAAACAGCAGCACAACCGAGAGATGAGCGAGGTCGCAGAGCAGAGAGACGCACTGCAGGACCAGCTCAAACAGCTACAGGAGAAGGTAAGTTGCACAAATGTCTCATCAGTGTATAAAGTAGTGCACTAAAAAGGCTTGTATTGGCAAAATACTTAGGGAAACGATCATTTACAACTCATTGTATCGCCTAAACGTTGCTTAATTTTTCTCCCAGTTTTCACTTTTGAAGCAGTCCAAAGAGTCCGAAGAACAGACTTTGCTCCAACATCAGGGTCAAGCAGAGGAACTCCACGCTCTTCAAGAAAAAGTAAAATAAAATAGTTTCATATAGAAGATGATTTATATTGATCTGCCCATTATTGAGCCAAAGTGAGTAGTGGATTTATTACTTGCCATTTGTAAGTTTTTTTTACTCAAGTTGGTGTTTGAGTGGACCCAATGTGTTGACTATGAATGATTTGACATGTAGTTTTGTTTTTTCATTTGTACAGTACACCGTTTTGAAAAAACGGGCAGCAGCAGCTCAGGACAAACTACTGAGGAGAGTGACTGAACTGCAGGAGCAACAAGAGGAGAAGGGGAGTTCAGTAGATACAGCTGCAGAGGCAAGTCTTGGCACCCATTTTTACCTAAGAATTAAACTAAATGCATTTGTTCCTTGCTATACAGAGACCATACCGTTACAATGCTGCAAAGCCAAACATGGCCTAAAAAGCACTTCAAAACTTCACAAAGTATTGAACAAATATTACAAATTGGGTGGCATTGTGGTTAGAGGTCGAACTGATATTTGGGGATTTTACAATATCGAGTAGCGGCTTATCTAACTCCGATAAAAGCCGATGTCTCTGGGACTGAAAGTGATTGAGACTTCCCGTTTTTTGCATTGGAAAGAGCGAATCACCTCAAGTAATAAAATAAAATTGGCCTGTGCTGGAGTGGCATTTAAGTATTTATGTTTTTACAGGATTATAGACCAGACATTTGGAAACATTGGTCAAAAGTATCGGAGCATATCGGCATTAGCCTTAGAAAAACCCATATGCGTCAACCTCTATTTGTGTTAAAAGTGTGCATATCTGTTCCTTCAGGTGAAGCGTGTGATGAATGGCGTTTTCCAATCGCTTCGAGCAGAGTTTGACCTCAGTGAGTCGTACAGTGGACAGGCCGTTCTGGGGGTCATTGTCACCACCATTAAAGTAAGTCCCAAACGAGATGTTTTACAGTTTAGAATATGTGAATAAAATTGATATGTATGTTTTATTTTGATTACCATAAATGTTTATTTTTGTACAAATCTCACAAAATAGTTTACAAAAAGTGCAAAGAAAATCAGGTATCTATCCATACCTGACCCTCTTTTTCAGCGAGGAAGGTCTAATGACGCCTAGAATGTGTCAGAAGGGTCTAATTTTTAGTTTCAGCCATGACTATACAGATGTTGTCATTGCACGGTGGCCAAATGAGCGTCGTCATCAAGTTATTTTGTAAGCAAATACAAAAGTTTACAGTGACAAGTTCTTCATAATACTGTATAGTTGTCTTGAATAGATTTGTTTTAGTAGTTGGTCCACAAAGTCTAAACCATTTGAGCTGCATCAAATATTTGAACAATAAAAAAATGTAACAATAATAAAAAATAGAAATGGCTTGCATAGGTTTTTCTACTTCTCATTTATTGAGAGGTGCAACATCTCAAGGTAAAGAATACAGAATAATATATCTTATCAAAATGTATTATTTGAAAACCTTTGTATTCAAAGATGTTTGGAAGATGTGCAAATTTACAAAATCGAAATATACAGTATAAGACATGAAACCAACAAAAGGCTGCAAAAACTGCTGCCAAAAATGTGAATAGTGTTATTAAAAGTAAAAGGTTTAGTGTTGGGGCGCTGTATTCTTTTCAAAATGAAAAGTCCCCTGTCAGTTTACGCGAACAGTGACATGGATTTCTTAATTTGCAGAATGTAACGCTGCAGCTGCTCAGTGGCTCCGAGAGGCCTTCAGTGACCTCCGGTAAAAAAAAAGAGAAAGAGAGAGAATCAGAAGAAATGGCCGATGAAGAAAAAGTGCAAGAAGAAAATGTTCAAATGAACGGAGAGAGAGAAGTCAGTGAAGTGGACAAGCAAGTGGCACATGAGGAAGAGAAAGTCGATGAAGCAGAGTTGGCCCAAGACGGTGATGTTCAGAAAGATGAGAACGTTTCAGTAAATGAGGCACTGGTTACGGAAAAACCTTTAGAAGTGCTTACAGAAGAGGCCACGGAAAACCTAAAAACTACAGAGTCTGTGGCATCTGAGAAAAAGGAAGGACCTTCAGAGATGCAGCAAGAGGCAGAGATTTGTCCTGTAAGCGAAACAAAAACGGAGGAGGAAGATGCTGCTAATCCGTCAGAAATGGAAGCAAAGTCTCAAAGCGAATCAAATGACGTTTCTATCGAGGCAGCTTCGGTTGAAAATGCAGAAGCCGTGACGGAGGCAGAGACTGAAGCCGTGACGGAGGCAGAGACTGAAGCTGTGATGGAGGCTGAAACTGAGAAAGAGGAAAAGCCTGCGCAAGAAACTGACTCTTCAAAGTCTTACGGACCCCCGGCCAACCCCCCTCCGCCTCCAAACCCACTGCACGATGACCCCGCAGAGGACACGAGGTGGGTGTAAATATCTGAAGAGTTGTACAGACCGAGTCATGAATAAACACAGCTTTCCTTTTTGACAGAGAAACGGCTACGCAACAGAACAATCACTATGTTTTTGAAAGCATTTAACCTAATCATTGACAATTACATGCTAATACTGCTAAAAAAGACACCATTTTATTTAATTCAAAGTCAAACTGCTATCTTGCTGCTATGTATAACTTTTATCTTGTAATTATAGAGCTCAAGTGAAATGATTGAGTTGAATTTAATAATAATAATAATAATGCATCAGTTTTATATAGCGCTTTTCTGGACACTCAAAGACAAAATAAAATCTATTTGTCTAATCATTTGAAGTCGACATAGCATGCATAATTGAGGCTATGTGAGTTCAGGCGCTCCAGTTTGCCGTACCGGAATGGTTGCATTCCCGCTAGATGATAGCAAGCCAACTTTGTCCCGCAGAAGCAGACGAGCGCCGCACCTCACAGTGCACCCCCCAGAGCAGGGTTCACTACTGACAAAAATAAATTCCAGGAGTATAGCCGAGGGTAGCGTTAACATCTTAGTTTTAATGTCAGAGTACAAAACAGACCAAAATCACCCTTTGCGATACTTATTTTATAACCACAACTGTGCGGCGCTGTCTCATCTTTCTCTTGCGCATTCATTCTCAAATACTGATCCATATAATAATTTCAATTTCAATTTATTGTTGGAAAACCCCTTGAGATGAAACATCTCGTTTGCAAGGGGGACCAAACATAAAACAAATAAAAACAACACTTAGTTACACAAACAAACAATATAACACAAAACATAACAAATGTAATACAGAAAAACAGAAATAAATAAATAAACATAAATAATAATAATGCATTAGTCTTATATAGCGCTTTTCCAGACGCTCAAAGTCGCTTTACAATTTACATGTGGTGTCCACGTGCGAAAGACAACTGAGATGATGCTATATTTCCAATGTGGTCGTTTCCTTCTGGGAAACAGCCACAGCTGATGATGGCAGAAATAAACCGGTGCATGCGTTACAAAACCTTAGGACCCGTTTCCTCAAAATTTGGTATTCTTTACACTCTTATCTCCAGTTTAGTCGCTCCTACAGACTCCAAACTTTCCAGTCTTGTTCTTTGATTTTTTTTTCAGAGGAATTTTTTTATCTAATTTCTTGCCAAATTCATTGTGCTTTGAACCGCAAAAAAAGACAAAACTTGAATTTGTACAGATTTTTTTTTTAATCACTTATAAATAGCTGATTCAAAAAATAAACAAGATCCAAAATCCCCTTTGGAAAAATCTTTGTAACTAAATATATCAACAAAATAAACCTAATTCAATCCAGGATAATATAATATATATATATAATCAGTTCTTTGGCAAAAATTTAAGACAAAATGACAGAAAACTTGCAATAAATTAATTTTCATATTTATGTCAGTAATCTACTGCAAAAGTTTAAAATCAGTATCTATTTTTTTCTTTCCCTTGATCACCTGCAGTGTCTCGCCAACTATTGTGCATGATATGTCTCCTTTAATTGAACACATCAATTACAAAATCAAGATTATTTAAAGTTAATGACTTTTGCTTGTAAGTCACTTGTTATTTGACCTGTCGCAGGTACTTCAATAAACTTTGCATGCATTCCTTGTTCATCTAACTTAATTATGTCCTACACCCACCTGCTAACATCTCCCTGTAACCCCCACATGTGTCTGTCCCCTGTCTGTGCTATTCTCTCAGTCTGTCTGGGAGAATGCAGGAGGAAAATGGGGATGAGCCATTTTTTGATGCTCCCGTTAAACCCCCTGAACGGGCCCACGAGGAGGAAGAGGAGGACGAACTGGTAAGAGACCGATCTGCAGAGTTCAGTCAAACTCTCAGATCTGATCTAACACAACCCATCGCGGCAATCGCCAACTCTGGCCGTGTTCGCATTGAGTTCTCTTAAAAACAAAGCGTGGCACTTTTAATGGAAAGCATCAGGACCCACCATCACCCTTGGATGACCAGCCACGAGAATTTGAGCTGTTATCTCACATATTTATGTGGATATAGGCAGTGAATAAACCCATATGAACCAAAGAACTCCGAGCTAGTCATTTTAACAGACTCTGCTAGTGTTTTTACTTTATTGTCCCCGTAGGGAAATTTGTCCTCTGCATTTGACCCATCCTTCAATGCCACTGAGGCAACCCGTAAGGCGCAGTGGTCAGTGGCAGTGCCGCGCCCGGGGACCCATCTCCATGATGTGGAGCCAAGCTGATGGTCAGAATCACCTGGCTGGAGGATTCACCTATTGCACATGTTTTTAGTGGTAGGGGAAACCGGAGTACCCGGAGGAAACCTACACAGACACGGGGAGAACATGCAAACTCCACACAGAAACGCCCCGTCCAGGTGGGAATCGAACCCGGACCTTCTAGCTGTAAAGCGGAGGCGCTAACCGCTGCGCTACCGTGCCGCCTTACTGATTCGGACCAACAAGTGCAAACATGGCCTCTGTAACTGTCTCACAACTTTTGTAAATGTGTGGGGGTTTTAACTTTTTATTATATTTATATGTATTGTCTTTTTTATCCGCTGTTTTGCTACTAAGGACAACTGAATTTCTCCTCGCTGGGATGAATAAAGTATCTATCTATCTATCTTTGTCAGATTTTACTTTATTCTCAAACATTCTTTTAATCTACTGTGAAGTGGTTCATGTTCAGAGCATTTTGTACACCACTGTTCAGACTTCTGCATGCCTGTAGTTGTGGTCTTATCTTTTGTATACACTCTTGCACACACAATATATTCACAGAAATATGAAATAAAATAAGGTTACGGTATACTTTATTAATCCCCTTGGGAAATGTGTTCTTTGCATTTGACAAAACAATAATATTTAAGTAGCATGTGTCATGTCTATTGTCTAACTTTGTGTCTTATCTGTGTCTAGAGCTTGAAGGGGCGCCCTCCTCCTGCTCCACTGTTCGGTGAAGACGACGACGACGATGATTTGGACTGGCTAAACTGAGACAAAATATTAACACTATGAAACATTCATTTGGACTTGAAATATTTGCTGGTTCAGAAGACCTGCTCCTGATCATGAACTTTCTACATAAAGTCAGAAAACAGGGAAGAAATTGCTGCCTTAAAAATTAAGAACAAAACAACATATTTATTTGGAAAGGGATAGCTTGGTATTTGAAACTCATAATCTACAACATAAACACACAGTGAAGATGATTTTCATAAAGCAAAAATAAAATTAAGATACCTTAAGTGCCTCAGTCTACACCACTGTAAAAAATACTGAGCTATCCCTTTCAAAACAAGCGGTGACTAAAGGATGTAAGCAAAAGAGCGGGATAAATAATTATGTATATTCTGAATTGGAAACTTTGTACATGATGCTGTAGCTGATGGTTTCTTTAATTACTTGTCAAACATTGAGCATACGTTTCAATCCGTACAATGTCTTTTTATGTGTAATCTTGCTGCTTTAAAATTCTCTTTTACACAGATTTGCTATTATGACATTAATTGCAAATAAAATCAGAAAATGTAGCCTGTTTTCATTTTTTGGGGGGAAGCTATGTTGTCACAATTATACAAAAAAATAACATATTTAATATGACAGGTTTTAATGGTTTTGAAAATAATACTTGGATAGATATATAATATACTATTAGCAGCATACAATGTTGGCCCAACATGTTTTATCACTCAAGCATTGCCAAAAATAACACTGAAGACCCATTTGAAATGAATTGAAAATGTTATTTTATTCATGTAGTGTGTGCCAATGCAACACGCACACCATTTTTATTTTGAAGGACACTTTTTTGGAGCTAGGTATGAAGGGAAAATTTTATAAAACATCAAACAACGTACTATCATGAAAACTCATAAGTGTGTGTAAGCAGCAGGGGGCGCTAGAGCTCTATTGGACTTTACAGCCAAGATGAAGTTGATTTGTTCGCCAAGCAACACAAATATGTCAGTTCAGAATAAAAGTAACCAAACTTTAAATGAGCCCACACAGTAAGGTAAGGTAAAACTGCACTGAATTAAAATCACAAGCTGTGGATAGATTGTCAATTTAAATTCACTTTTCTCTGGTGGCTGGTCGAGGATCTGACTATCGATACTACTACTATATTCTAGCACTTAACCCTTACGGGATAGTAACGGACCATGCTGTGTACATGAATGATGTTTTAAGGGATGTCTGGCGCCCTGGTCCTGGATGAGGTGCACTGTCTGTGGCCCTCGTGCAGTCACCCCTGCGGCTGGCAGTCGGAGCAGCGCATCCGAGAGGGACACCCCAAAACACTGAACCCCAACAACAAGCCCCTCAAACAGTCATGTACAGGTAAACACACCTATACCCAAGAAGGGTGACAATCTACTGTATTCATCATTGGTTGTAGTGAGCCATTTACCCCTGGCTCACATTAACTCCGGTCCGGTTTAGGTCCGGATTTCCCCCACTTTTCTTTGAGACAGCTGCTTTAAGCTTCCATTGTTTAACCTCTTAACTCTCACCTGAACCGTGCATGTTTTCTCCAGTTTACTTTTACTCAAATCTAAAAGCTTCTCAACTTTCAGCCTATATGCCAGTGTAACGCCTCATTTGAAAGCTAAGACCTACAAAACTGATCTTTCTCACGTAGTTGTCACGTTTTGTTGCATTTGTGTCGCTTTTTTGTCACTTTTGTTTTTTTTGTAACTGTTTTGTTGCATTTTTCTTCCTTTTTTGATGCTTTTTGTTTTTTTGTTGTTGCTTTATTGTGACTTTTTTGCTGCTTATTTGTCATTTTTTGTTGCTTTTTTATCGCCATTCATCCTCATTTACGTTTCATTTTGGTCGCTATGTTGACACATTTTTCAAGAAGCTTTTAGATTTAGGTAAAGCCAAGCAGGAGAAAATGTGCTCAGTTCAGGTGGGGATTAAGGGATTTAAATGAAGGTGTAAACGCTAAATGTATTCAGTTGAATGTTTTACAGTATTGATCACTGGTTTGTGGCTCTCAACACGTACAAACTTATGGAAAAAATAGGAGGCCCTCCATGACAAAAAGTTTGGACGCCCATGCATTAGGCCTTTGTTAGCCACTAATAAGTGAGTTACTGTAGGAAGAATATATCAACTTCAACTATATTCTTTATTGAAAAAAACAAAAAAGAGCTGCCTCATATTAAAATATCTGTAATGATATTTCGTAAATCTTTTATAAAAAACACAAAATTAAATGTTTGTCACCCCAGTTTATAAGGTGATTCAGAGAAATCTAAAATCTGTTACTCTATTGATTTCCATTTTTACTTAAGGTTTTTTGTATTAATTAATCTTTGGAGGTGGTCATTGTACTTCTAAATCTGTTATTTCTGAGATTCCACTGCACTTGGGGGTGATTGTGTACATGCCCAGACTCTCTTCATCTGAGCCACGTTGAGTCTGGGTGATGCATGTGTGTAAAGGGCTGAAAGCAGATTTCCCGTCTTCACTTTAGTGGATGCGACAAACTGGATTGAAGAGGACTTCATCAGCTGGATGGCTTTATCCAGGGAAATATTATCACAATAAGTGGATTTAATGTCAAGATGTACAGTGATACTTTAGTGTACAATATCAAATAGTATAGATTACACCACATTACATTATAGGTTACTGAAATTGTGCCTTATTTGCTGTGTTTCTAAGTTACTTTTACTTTAGACATTCCTCATTGTGATCAGAAGATGGCAGCATTTTCACAGAAAGCGATTAGAAACTGGTGCATGAACTTGTCCAACCAAATCCAAAGTTACCCCTAAGTTCTGATAGTTTCAGGTTTTGCTGTAATTCTGAGCTAATAGCCATTTTCAGAAAATTATCTTTCTCTCATTTCAGGAAACCTCTTCCCAACACTGAACCCACGCCAGCACAAATAAACCAGATCAAAAAGACAGCAAAGGTCAGTTGTTACTTTTTGGAAGGTACTTTTAATTTACTGAGCTCTCAGAGCACTTGACTTATCCATGGAATTGAACCAGGTTATATTTTTGCAATTTAAACCAAAGGGATTCAAAACATGACCTCCTAATAATGTATTTGATTATGTTAATTATGAATAACAATAAAAAATAAGAGCAACAAATGGTTATATGTCCACAATATTACAATTTGATGACAAAAAAGGCACTTATTATGAAGGAATTACCCCCAACTCCTGTTACTGTAGTAGTAATCATACTTTTTAATGGCTCATTGTCCTTAAAGGGACTGGATGCAAGTTGGTCATTTTTATACTCACTACTGCCAACTCAGGTCTTACACCTAACTGCAGGTTCTATATTAAGCTTGTGCATGACGGCAGTTTAACCCTCCATTCAAACAACGTTATTCATTCCCTGTTGGGCAATTTAAAAGGGACTATATGGAGTTTAAAAAGGTAAAAAATAAGTATTTTCCTCCCCCTACATGTTCCAGCAATGTCCTCATGTGTAGAATGAGCCCAGACCTGTTCACCACAACTGCCTCTAAAATCTAAAAAAAATTTGTTAATTTGGGTTTCATTTAATGCTGAGGATTTGTTGAAGTTGTTGAAGTAAATCTAAAGGCAGTGTTCAACCAGGTTTATCATTAGTGTGTCTTCAGCTTTACTTACCCAGGTTATTATGGGCTGCAGTGCATGCAGTGGCCCAGGAAAACCTTTAGGTGTTTCCTCCTGCAGACTGGATGTCCCCTCGCTCAGCTGTGGAGACACACTCCCCGACGCCCAGCACAAGCCCACGCAGCAGCACGGCCCAAGCTGCAACAGGTGAAGGTCCTCTCTTAACATAAATTAGTTTCTGCCCTTTAGTCTATCCAGGAAGCTCCAAAAGGGTGAAATGCCCAAATAAAGCTTAAAGTGCACATGACATGTTTCTTTTTTTTTTTCTTAATTAGATTCTTTCCATTCAATTGATTGAATAATGTGTGTGTGGAGAGGCAATTTTATGGATAAACGTTAAATAAGAATTGGACTTGCTCATGGCCTTTTTGTACAGTATGAATGCCATTACATAATGTTTACCTCTTCTTATGTCAAGTCCTGTGCCAATTTTCAATCAGGAAATTAAATAATAAACATCACAAAAAAAATGGAAAACTAGGATTTTTGTGAAATGGTCTAACCTGTCGTTCTTTGATGGTCCGTTAAGTACATAAACTACCTGTAACGTCTTTTTTTAAAATTATTTATTTTTACATGGAGCTTCTACAAACGATCGTAAGGACCCAATATTAAAACGCAGAGCTTTCAAGAAGACTGATACCAGACTTTCGAGACAGATATTCCAAAGTCCCAGACGACTGGTAAGTTACCTTTCCCCCCCCCCAAAGCTTTATTCTCAAGAGATGTCCCACAGTTCAGTGAAACATATTACGCTTCATAGGATCTAAACAACGCAGAGCTATTCATCAGAGGCATCACTCCACCTCAAAACTCCAAACAGAGCTCCCTGGCATCAAGTACTGTGGAATTAAACTCAGTGAGGCTCTGATCTGTCTCCTGCATAACATTTACAGCACATAAGTAGCAAATAAGGTAAAGGTAAAGTGCTGATTTGTCATTATACTGTTAGTACATTGAAATGTGTCCTCTGCGTTTGGCTGGAGGATTGACCTATTATGTTTTGGGTTGATGGGGGAAGCTGGAGCAGGAGTAAACCCATGGGGAGAACAAGCAAACTAGTTCTTTGTCACTTTGTCTATGGATGAACAGATTGATAGAATAAATTGCTATCATGTAAAGCGCTTTGTGACCATGTCTGTGAAAGGCGCTATATAAATAAAGATCTTCTTCTAAAGGCTAATGGCATTGCATTGGTGGTGTTCTATAATCACTCACATAGCCTTCGGCATAAGTAACACATTTTAGTATCTAATGCATCTTGTTGCGTGGTCTATATAAAAGCAGTTGGACCCATGGCTTGGCAGAAACGCATATAAACATATAGGAGCTGTCAAGTGGGATAATGGATGAGTTTTGCTGTTGATGTGTCTGTTGCTGTGGTCAACGGGTGATGTCGTTTTCTACCTGCTGATCTCAGACGTTGTTTTAGTTACGCATTGGTTTTTACAGGCCGCCGCCAGATGTTGTAATGAGGCTTACTGAAATAATCAAGTAAGTGCAAGACGTTCTCGTGGTGATAAAACAGTTCTAAATTGAAATGATACGAGGTTGATAAAACACATTCATTACCCTCAAGTAACAAGTATTAACCTGAAGAAGTCAAAGTGAGGGATTTTAAACACAAGACAATTTATATTATACTATCAAACCCCCAGTGCAAAAACTACATTGAGCAAAATCCAACATCTGAAAATACTATGTGCACAAGTGAGGTGGGAGAGCCTGGAGTGAATGCAGGTTGAAGGAGGGAGGAGCTTCAACCTGAAACTGTCCTCCTGTCAGCTGGACCTGGCCCAGAAGGTAGTGCATTGGTCAGACTGAGTGATTGGTGTATGGGGTTCCCAGAGACACGGAGAACATGCAACATTCACAGAGGCAGGCTGCAGTCTGCCCAGGAATTGAACCTGTGACTCTCTTGCTCTGTGTTATCCAGCCTCTTGAGCAGCGTTAATTTTTTAAATGTTAATAGTCCCGTCTTTTCATTTTTATTTAGCCTTTATTAGTTAACTGAATTATGTGGAGATTTTACTCTTAATTTTAGCCATATTTAACTACGTTCAATGTAGATGGATGTTAATTTAGTCCACAAAAATATTACTTGACTAAAATTATCTGTGTATGCTCTCAGTCGTACAGGAGTTGACCATCCTAGATGAAGGTTATTGATCCATCCATCCATCCATCCATCCATCCATCCCACTGTCCCAACCAAATAAACCAATAAACAAACAAGCAAACAATCTTTGTTGTCATCAGTCTCAACGACCCAAGATGGTCCCTACAAAGGTTCAAAGGTCTGGAAGAGCTAAAGAACTGGACAGACTACAGAGCCCACAAGGAAGGGGGTATCTTTATCCTATCTAGCTGGTGTTTTGGACTTCAGAGAATCTAGAGACAACATAGAATCCCAGTGTACTTCAAACCAGGGAACACAAATTAGTGCATCCAAAAGTCAAATCTCCGAGCCACAAACAGAGCAATGTGGTTTATTCTATTTTCGCGCAAAGAAGAGGAGTGCAAATAGCATTATATTGGTGAAAAAAAACAACCGCTTCTGAAAAGACTTTACCAGCACTGCAGAGAAAGGTCTAGCCGCCTTCAGTCTGCAGTCCACCTCCATCTTGCTCACAGTGAGGTTCAAATTGTTTAGAAAAAAGAAAGATGGGTCAAAAAAGCAATTTTCTGTTCCATGAACAGAAATGGAGGACTATGATTTGATCTGTGACCTGTGTACTGCAGTCTCCTGCGCCCCAGGCCTGGAGGGCTCTCATATGCAAATGAGGCTGAGACACAGCCCAGAGCTGATCAATAGAGGGGTAATAGACAGTGATCCAGTGGGTTTAGGGCCGTTGATACAGAAACTCAGGTGAGAGTAGGGTCATTGAGACTGATGACAAAAAATGTCAGTCGACAAAATAAACACTGGCCTTAAAGTAGTTCAGTTTTAGTGGATTGGTTTAGTATTTGTTTTGACCTGGCTTATTGCTGTTAAGACACTTTATTGAACAACCATGTTCACAGTAATGCATTAATCTTTTCCAGATGCTCAAAGTCGCTTAGTTCCAGCTCTTTTTGGTACAAATTAAACTCCCACACGACATTGACCTGACTTAGCGATAATTTAGCCAGTGGTCACTTTTAAAAATGATTTGGTACTTTAGGGTAAAATCGCTATCACTTTATTTCTGTGCTTCTCCTTGATTACCCTCACACACCTACCGGAACTGGTTCTTTTTCACATAAGCCTGTAATATAAATGCTGTATCATTAAGTGACTCCCATGCTTTTCACTCCTGCCTTCTTTTCCATGCAGTGTTGAGTTCAGGCACAGTGGCTCGAATGTGTAAGCGTCCCAGTTCCCGTCGGAGAGACCTGGAACGTTTTCTGTTTACGACCCGACTGCGATAACATTTTCCCCTCTGAATCACAGGCATCGCTCTGTAGCGGTGCCACCTTCCTCCGGCCCGCAAACAGGACGCCCTCTGTCAGCGCAGCCCCCACACTAAAGTCCCTTTGAAATACCAGTTTGTTTATCCTACGCTGCTAAATATGCGGCGCACAGTTTACCGAGCCACAGGTCTGACTGCATCTATGTGCGCTCCTCTCGCCCCTCTGTCATTTCCAGTTTAATCCGACCTCTCCTCAGGGTTTTCAGGGTGATGTGTTTGTGTTAGCTTTGCTTTGGTGGAGCTGTTATCAATGTGGGATGCTCCTCTCCCCCACGCCCAAAAGTTCACCCCGGCTTTACTTATGCTATGTCCACACATCCTAAATTAGGAATACTATTTTTACCGTTCTAAAAATTTCTCTTCTCCGGTAACACGAGTGGCTTTGTCCGGAGAGTGTTTTTAATAGGTTTGTTAATGCTCGATAGCAATTTTAGGGAATGAAGTTTGCTTACAAATGGCTGTCCTCTTCACACCCAGTATCCCCACATCTGTTATAGCTACTGTAAGTTATAGCATAACCCATTGTGATATTGTTTAAGGCTGTTCTTAAATAATAATTTCATGTTTACATTTGCAAAATTAAAACATACAATCTGTAACTGAATTTTGTAGATCTTGGATTAATAATAATAATAATAATAATAATAATGCATCAACCTTTTTTGGACACTCAAAGACACTTGACAATAGAAGGCAAAGGATTGGATTGGATCAACCCTCAATTAAAATGTGATAAACATCCCAAACCAGGCCGCCCTCCAGTTTTCACACATGTCATAGTGCATGACATCCCTCAGCCACAAAGCGAATTGGATCGTTATACAATCAAGCTCTAATAATTATGGACATAAAGCCAATCCGCTACCGTCACTGTAATATTCTTGAGAAGTTCTAAACTGCTTAGCTTTGAAAGCTTTTGCAATTTATATTTTCTCAAAATAATATTAAAATGTCTTAATAATCTAGCACCTGAGCCGCTCGGTACATTCATCCAGAGACTATTTATTTATTTGATTTTATTTAACCAGAAAAGTCCCCCTTGGATTAAGAATCTTCTTCCCAGGGTAGTCCTGGCCCCAGAGGGAAACCTATTGTACACATTTTTAGAGGTAGAGGAAATGTTTTGTAGATTGTGTTTTATTCTGTATGTGTGCGATTGAAAAAGTTTCATATTGTAATTTGGATGCATTTTACTAGAAATTGAGTAGACAGACCAACCAGGGACAGGAGTTGAAAATAACAATAAACTACCAGGATGATGATTGCATCACCCCTGAACTAGAATCTCATTCAACACTAATAGGATGTAGAGTTGTAGACAACTCTAGTGCAGAGTTCACCCAAGGTCCCTTTTTCAGATCTTTGGTCCAAAGGATCTTGCAGGAGGAAACAGGCCTATATTCCATGTAGTTGGCTGATATTGATGGTTATACTCACCAGGCAGTCACTCATGGATGGGGAAAAGTAGATGCTGTGTGTTTGAGTATAGATGCATTAATAATCACTAGGGCTGGGCGATATGGCCTAAAATCTATATCATGATATGAAAAAATAAATATCACGATAACGATTTATTTGACGATATAATTGACAATGGACGAATTACTTCAAAATCCCAGCCTCACGCCTATTGGGAAGATTCATTCAGTGATATTTTATTCTTTTTTTACGGCACAATTGTCTTCCAAATATGATCTACTCAAGCAGTTTACATCCTTCATTTCATTTTACTTTTTCAGCTTGTGTCCTCGTGTTCTACAGTCACCGTTTATGCCGCTCTGATGGAGCGGAGCGTAACATAAATTATATTGTGTCCACAACGATATAAAAAATTACAACGATATCAAAACATTATATCACGATAACGATATGCGATACGATATGGCCCAACCCTAATAATCACTCTACTGTGACTCTCGAAAGTACTAATACACCTTGAACTTTTGCACATTTTGTTATGTTTACAACCGTAAACATAAAGATTTTATTTAGAATTTTTTTTACCGAAAGTTCACACAGAAGTAACAGACAACTGTGAAGTGAAAGCAAAATGATACATGATTCTGTTATTTTTCAAAAAGTAGAAAACCGAAAAGTGGGGCGTGCACAAGTATTCATACAGCATGAAATAATACTTTGTGGAACCCCCTTTTGCTGCAATAACAGCAGCAAGTCTTCTGGGGTTTGACTCTACAAGATTTGCACATCTACAGACTGACATTTTAGCCCATTCCTCTTTACAAAACAACTCAAGCTCTGTCAAATTAGAAGGAGAGCGTTTGTGAACAGCAGTTTTCAGGTCTTTCTACAGATTTTCAATAGGATTTAGGTCAGGACTTTGACTGGGCCATTCTAACACATTAATATGTTTGTTTTTAAACCATTCCATTGTAGATTTAGCTTTGTGTTTAGGGTCATTGTCCTGCTGGAAGGTGAATCTCCGCCCCAGCCTCAATTCTCTTGCTGACTCCAGCAGGTTTTCCTCCAAAATGTCCCTGCATTTGGCTCCATCCATCTTCCCAACTATTCTTACAATCTTCCCAGTCCCCGCTGAGGAAAAGCAGCCCCATAGCATGATGCTCCCCCCACCATATTTGACACTGGGGATGGTGCAGTCAGGACGATGAGCATTGTTAGGTTTGCTCCATACATAACGTTTTGCATTTGGACCAAAAAATTACATTTTTGTCTCATCTGACCAAAGCACCTTCTTCCACATGGTAGCTGTGTCCTCCATATGACTTCCAGCAAACTTCAAACGGGATTTCTTATGGCCTCCTTTCAATAATGGCTTTCTTCTTGCCACTCGTCCATGAAGGCCAGATTTGTGTAGAGTACGACTTATAGTTGTCCCATGTAAAGATTCCCCCAGCTCCGCGGCAGTACGTCGCAGCTCCTCCAGAGTTACCTTGGGGCACTTGGTTGCATTTCTGACCAGTGCTCTCCTTGTTCGGTCTGTTAGTTTAGGTGGACGCCCGTGTCTTGGTAAGTTCACAGTGGTGCTATACTCTTTCCATTTCCGAATGATGGATTGAACAGTGCTCCGTGATGTGTTCAAATCTTGGGAAATCTTTGTATAACTTAACGCTGCTTTAAACTTCTCCACAGCTTTATCCCTGACCTCTCTGGTGAGCTCCTTGGCCTTCATGATGTTGTTTAGTGACCAATACACTCTGACCATAGCTCTGAGGCCCTCACAGAACAGCTGGAATTATACTGAGAGTAGATTACACACACGTGGCCTCTATTTAATAATTAGGGCAAGGTGTGAACTTTCTGCAGGAATGTTATAAAGGCAATTTAATGCACACACAAAAATGCTGTATGAATACTTTAATTCATTTTTTTTTTTAAATAACAGAATCATGTATCATTTTGCTTTCACTTCACAGTTGTCTGTTACTTGTGTGTACTTTAATAAAATCTTTATGTTTATGGTTGTAAACATGACAAAATGTGCAACGGTTCAAGGTGTATTAGTACTTTCGAGAGGCACTGTATATATTGCTGTAATAGTGACTCTACACCAGGCAGATACAGCTACGGAATGAGTCTATCCCTTTCCAAAAGGCCTTATTGGTTCTGGCCATTTACCGAACACACTGCCCTCTGTTTAAAGTGTATTAAATCAGGTTTTTATGCAACAGTACTGTATCTTTTACTTGTATTCGATAGTTTGGAATCATAGGAGCAGTGCCATAGTCGTTTGTAATTGATCCTTGTTTCTTTAACCATCAGGGCCCATTGCAGATGCCTGTAGCCAGTCAGAGGTATCCGAACGCACCAGGGAGCATGACATAATCCCCTCGCACTTCTCTATGAAATTCTATACCCGAACAGTTTGTTATAAGGGGGTGAACTGGATAGGCCCAGTGTGCGTGATGTGGGATGAATGATGAGCAAAGTGTACCGTAGCCCCATAGGCACACACTTGTATGAGGAATGCAGGGCAGACGTAACCAGGAGAGGGGGGCTATCGGGACTCGCTCTCTAGCTCTTACTCATTGGTTATCTAATGGCATGCGTGCAAGGTTCAGCTGTGGTAAAACAAAAAACACCCACCAGCAGGCCGCCATAGACCATCCGAGTTTGTCCAGTGAGTGATTGGATTCTGCAAATTATGGATCCTGGTAAGAAATTCACAAGTCCGCCTTGTTCCTTTCAAGACTGTACAGTAAAAAACAATATTATTAATATTGGGAATGTATTTATTATTATTTTTTATTCAAATTATCTAATACCCCCTGATTGTCGTTTAATTGTTTATAATTGTAGACATCGCCAACCCTTGATTATAGAGAAGAAACTCTTTGGAGCCGGGCTTTTAAGCAGTGCAAACAAAGTCCAAAGCTACATAGGAAAGCTGTTTACCAAGTGTCTTTTGGAGTCGCCCCGGCCACCAGGGGGTGGTATTTCAGCTCCCAGCCATGAGGACCAAAGAGAAGCGTTTAATGCCTAGTCTGGCCTTTCAGTGTTGGCCTTTATGAGTTTGTGATTTTTCCTTTGATTACTCGGGCACATGACACATGCACTGCCATGACACTCCAGACCAAGATCCAGGATGGATGCTGCTCTGTGCTAGCCCTCTGTGGCATTGAAAGGACAGTCTGTGTCAACTGTCTGATATTAAAATGTGTAGCGTGAGCCTCATTTATCGTAACTCTGTGAAATCTCTTTGTAAGTGTACAATAAAGTCTTTATGAAACTGTATCCAAGATGAGATTATCAGAAACGCTGGGGGTCAGGACAAACAGGAATGTTTTTGAGGTGATGGTCAAGGGGAAACTAACGCACATGTCATTATAATAATTGGGCTTTATCCTCTGAGCTCCGGGATATTGCTGGGATTAGCCAGGATCAAATTGCAAGGGTTATTATTTTATTTGCTTGTTTTTGTTTCATCGTGCATTTGTTGTGTTTGTCAGTACAATTCTTACTCTAAATTATAGACGCATCACTCTAGATTTTTGGCATTTGTTTTTTTGTCCACCACTAAATTTCCAACCATTTCTTTTCTTTAAAGATCTGCTTGTTTCAAGTCAATGGCTGAAAGTGCTTACTGTTGCGACTCGTGTAGAAGTCCACAAGTTTTCTTTTGAGAAAAAAAAAATCTATATAAAGCACTGTCACCTCTCAGCAAGAAGGTCCCAGATTCACTCCACAGGCCAGAAAGGGCCTGTGTGGATTTATTCCCGGTCTATGTAGGTTATTCCCTGTTTGCACCGTCACTAAAACATATAGAATACAGGATAAAAGAGCTTGTGAGTGTGAGATGGAACAGATTCAAGTGAAACAATTGCTACAATCCATCGGGGCGTGTTTACATGCATGTGTCTGGTGTGTGTTTATCAACCTGCTCTGTCCCGAGTCCCGACGCGGTGGAAGAGTGTTTAGCACTCGTGTCTCTCAGCAAGAGGGTCCCAGGTTCGATTCCCACCTGGACGGGGCCTTTCTGTGGGAAGTTTGCATGTTCCTCCTAGTACCCCAGTTTCCCGACCGCTAAAAACATGTACAATAGGCCAGGATGAATGAGAGTGTGTTTGAGTGTGCGAGTGTGGGGGGCGACAGATATTAACCCATGGAAACTATTAATCAGTACTGTATCTTGATCACTTAATAATATGAACAATGTAATTCGCAGTATTTCATTCGAGTGCATTTTTGTCAGTTGTGAAGGAGGAATTCTGTTATGAAATCTGCAGTTTTTTCGATTGGATGCGTTCAAGAAGAGCAACTAATTGCGGAACTGGGCAAAATATTTGGCCTGATGCTGAAAGGACTACCTTCAGAGAAAAGGAAAAGTAATTATTATGATATAGGTTTCTCGATGGTCGTTTGAGCGATAGCCACTGACAGACACCTAGCTCCAAAAACAAACAGTGTGAGCGTGATGGATCATTGGGAGACTTCTGACCTCCGCGTGTTTTGGAAGTGTTTGCCTGGCGCACAAACAATGACTGGCAACCGTCCAATCTGGCAACCCCCCAGACACCACCCTACCAGCACCGCCCCCTCCACTCCTCCATCAGAGTCCGACGCAGAGTGGCCAGTGCACACATCCTGCCTTTGTGGGCCAGGAATCCCAGGAATCCAGACGGCCGCTCCGCGCTCCGACTCTGCCCCGCTGCCCCGACAAGGTGCACCAACCCCCCCCCCCCCCCCCCCAACCACCACCCAATGTATGCGTGCACATGCAGCACCTGCTTCTGGGAAGAGCGTGCTTTGGTTAAACTTTGACCTTGTGCTTTCAACAAGCCATATATAGCTGAATGTAATATGGAAAAGAATCAAAGCAGGACAATGCCTCTGTTATCAAACTTCTCCTGGTCGTGTATATAGTTATTTAGGGCTTGGTATACGGAATACATTATGTTTGGGTGTTGAAATGGCTAATTTCATGAAATCTTTAAACTATTTTGAAAAGTTATATATCCAAAGGAAAAAAGGCGACCCCTAAATGCATAGACAGTTGGACATTATTAGGCCCAGGAGCTCGGAGTAGAGGGTCAGAATTATGTTGTTACACTTTGTAGGCGAACCACAGAATTGTATTTACATTTTATTTGTAATTGTAATGGGTTCATGCAAGTTTATAAACAAGATCCAGATACCCTCACAGCATTTACATTATGTTCATTGTTTAAATATGCACATACAGACATTTTCCTCCATATTTAAGGCCAATTAGGTGCATTTCAGATCATGTTTGCGAAAGTAGGAATGACCAGACATTAATGAGACAGGATAAATTATTGTTTCCAAAATGTATTTTCACAGCCTTATCAGCATTTGCGATTTGCTAATTGCGACTATTCAAACATTGATTTGATTGTGAGTCATCTGGGAGAAAACTCATGGTCATATTTATCCAAACAACATCCTTCATCTCCTTAAGTCGAGGTTTCCCTGCACGCTAAACACGTCCCCGGGTCGACAATGGCAGTGCAGTGTTTTCCAACCAATCCTAAGAATTGCAGCTGAAGCCTGTATATCCTGGACCGCGGCCGAAGTGGAAAGAGATGGAGAGAAACAGGACATCCTGAGTACAGTGCCCCACAGCAGAGCTCTCCCAGGGCTTTATCCAACTCATCACCACTTCCCCTGTTCAAACACCAGAGTAATGGACGGGATTCCCTTCTCAGCAGCTCCGTGACACCTGCTGTGCAACGAGAAAGATTGTCCCAGTGCTGTTTGTTTAACCGAGAGTAAACCCTCAGAGGAGATCTTTGATTTGTTTATTTAGGATTATAATTATTTATTACACTATTCAGATGTGAGATCCGCTTTTTTTTTTTCATGAAAATTGCACAATGCACCGTATTTCAACATAGCAGTCAAGGACAGACCTGAATATTAGCGTGAATGTTGAATGTATGATTTTTCTCTCAGTATAGTCTCCATCATAGAAAATGGTCGCTACGCTGTCTTTCTTTTTTAGTTGGTGGGCCATGAATCTTTTAGTGCGACAGTGGCTTGAATCCTGCTGTTGTTATGTCCTTGAGCAAGACACTTCACTCACACAGACTTGTGTGTGTTACTATGGTGATTGAGAGATAGAGAGACTAACTGCTGTTAGTTGCATACGACTAGAGAATGAATAATGGCGTGCTACTATTTTAATTTATTCTTAAAGGGACTATACAGAGTTTAAAAATAAAAATATGTATTTTCCTCGGCCTACATGTTCCAGCCGTGTCCTAATGTGTAGAAGCCCAGACCTGTTCACCACAACTGCCTCTAAAATCCTGCACTCTCACTCAAAAAGGTGTTAATTCAGGTCCGAAGTGCCGTCATGCACAAGCTTAATATAGATACTGCAGTTACACGTAAGACCTGAGGTGGCAGTAGTGAGTGTAAAATGACCAACTTGCATCTAGTCCCTTTAATTTCAAATAAGTACTACAACTTTACAATTGTCATATATTCAATATTAGTAGTCACAGTTTAAAAACATTAACAGGTTTGTATTACATATTACTGTTTCAAAAATGTAACTGAGTTGTACTACTTTGAGTTACTTCTGAGTGACTTTTGAGAAAATATAAACTGAAAATGCTACCAATCAAAAGTACAGTCAAAGATTTCCTTTTCCTTTGCTATCCCCATTCTCTCGTGTTTTGTTTTGACAACATTAGCTACACACAACTGCAGACCTAATACACTAGTGTCCAACTTGACTTGGTGATGCATTTTATTTGGGTGAAGGGTTTATTTTTGTTCATACATCTAACTGCACTTGTTACTCAAGATACTTGAATTGTAATGACTAATATATTCCTGAATTTTGTTAAAATAATATGTTATATTCCTTAGTTATTGACAAAAGTCATATATTTTATGTTTGTAACTCCTGAGGGTGATACGTTACCCTCAACACTGCCACTTACTAAGAGTACTTTGTAGAGAGGATCAAAGAGTTCTTCTATGTTGATAATGCTCTTTGGCTTTAGAAACAAAATAAGTTTTTTTTCAAACTGAAATAAAATAATTTAAACCTGAGTTTAAGGTAAAAAAAATACCTTGGTATTAAAGGTATTAAAAATTGTATGCACTTGGAGTAACTTTCATACGCCAAGCTTATTCTATTTATTTAAGTTAATTGTCAAATTATGTAAAATTGAAGATAGATTGGCATACATGATGAAGTATTGGACCCTGTTTGTAGGGTGTTTTTGAGATAAAGTGTTGTTTGTTTGTTAATCAAAGTTCTCTGGTGCGTGCAACTAGCCCAAAATGTTAGTCTGGAGGTTAAATGCCATTTGTAGGTAATTTCTCAACTTTCCTTCTTGAGCGCTCTGGATGTGTTGATGTCATGTGTGGGCAGGGCCTGTGTGCCCATAAGAGGAGGCTGTAGGTAAACCTCTCTGTGAAGTGGAGCTTAGAGCCGCGCTGATACTGACAAACTTTACAAACCAGACCGGTGTGCTTCCTCTCAGAGCACGGGCGCTCGACTCTGGATACTTTCATCCTGCTGCTAAAAATAACAAAACATAGACATCTCTCCTCACAAGAAAGCAGTGACGGACTTAACTTTGATAAAGAAAAAAAAAGATATTTTTTTGCCTTCATAGCAAAATGCTGCTCTCTCTGACATTGCAGAGGATAGTTTCATCTCTGGTTGTCTTGTGCAGCGCAGCAGTTCTGGTAAGTTTATTTACATTAAATTTAACTTCCTGAATTAACTGTACCAAAAGCCGTTCCATTCTGTTCTTTAGATATAATACTTTTTTGAATCCACAACGCTATTTGAGTACGATTTTTAGTTTCACATATATTCTATTAGGACTGGCACAATAAGCTTTTGCCACAATCCAGTATGTATCACAATACAAAGGCCAATATGATTCATATTGCAAATAAGCATAGCATTTTGATAAGAAATTGGTAATACAAGCCTCAGTCAGTTTTAACAACACTGATTCTGGCTCCAGTCCATTGAGGTTTGCAGTGTCTCCCCCTAAAGTCATAAACATTTGACTTGTTTTGTCTCCGTGTCAGCCCCAAACAGCATAACCTTTGTGCTTTGACATAATGATAATATTACACGTATTAAAATATGAGTTATTGAAGTAATGCGGTAAAGGGGTATCGCGATAGATCACAAAACTGTATTGTCCCTACTACCTATACATTGGCGAGAATTCCTGATCAGGGTGGTTAATTTTTATGTAATTATTTGTAATGACATTTTTTAGCTCGACATCAGTTCAATTTCATAGCACAAACCATGCATTGTATCCAAAAATGTACTTAATTACTATGCAGGACTGCTTTACACTTGATTGATCATAATATCTGTTTTATTATTTGTTCTGGTTGTCTTATTATTTAGACTTTTCTAATGCTACTTGTATGTCCATAGGCAAAGTTATAGAATCCTTTACAATTGCCTTCACTTTAATTCAATCTCATTATCTCACAACCAATGTGACAAACCCATTTGGGATGTTGCGCTGCCGTTAGTTTAGGCCCTCCTCCCTCTCACATTCAGATGATGTCACACTTTTTCATTAGTTCCCTGCAAACTCTATAGAAACTAGAAATGTCTCTTCTTTTTGTGGCTCCTGACTGGTTTCAATAATGTCTCGAGCTTTTGCTATTCCTGCAAATAATTACAATTTTTGAATGTGGTTTTGAACAGGTGCTAAGCCAGTCTTTACCTATTGTGCTCTAAGTTTGATAATGTAATGCTTTACTTTTTCATGCCTGTACGCCCAAGTCCCACCAAATTACTAGTCCCACATTTTCTTCTATGTGAGCAAAGATGTCACAGTAACTATGGCAACAGAGACTAAATTAGTGTCAATGTCGAGGTTATGAAATGTGTCAGCCCGGAATGAGGTGCCCTGCATACTGTCTGTACCAAGCTGTAAACTGTCTTTTATCACTGGGACTTTCCTAATGGTCCACCTTCTGCATGTCCACAGGCCGAGGGCGAGTGTCCCGCGGAGTGCTCCTGCCCGCCCTCGCCACCCCTCTGTGCGCGGGGCGTCAGCTGGGTGCTGGACCACTGCGGCTGCTGTAAAGTCTGTGCCAAACAGTATAACGAGGACTGCAGCGCCTCCGAGCCCTGCGACCACATCAAGGGGCTGCGCTGCCACCTGGGGGCCGGAGAAGACCCCCACAGAGGCCTCTGCAGAGGTCAGTCTCCTCGCGGTGCGATCAATGCTCGTCTTATTGATTTTTGTTATTTATCCATTGATCCCATTTGGAGCGCAGTAGGAAATGTGAAATGTACGCCATGTACATTTTAAATGGTTTGAGAGTGGCTCAAACATATACATAGACTTTTGTTTAACTTGAGTAAACAATGCTTCAGACAGTGCAGCAACTACTAGCCCTCCACGCAATTATTACGCCATCATACCTTCTCTTCCAAGCAAGGGATGTGCCCCGTTCTAAAACAAATCATTTTGAAATTTTCTTATTCATCAAATTGTGTAATAATAAGACTAAAGAAAATCTAAATCAGTAAGTTACCATATGTTTTTGTTTTAGGCTGTGTTTGTAAAAGAAGAAATGTGTAATTCATTCTGATGGTTATTTTGTGATATATTGTGGCTTCCAGAGGTGGGTATTGTGTTTCCTAATGTTTCAATAACAATCCTCCCGGGCGATAGATTGCACCTTTGGGCCAATATATTTACACAACACGTTCACAGAGGCAACATTTACCGCAGCGTCAGCACTTCTTTGTCTCTCCTGATCCTCCCTGACTCTGCGTTTGTTTCTCTTCTTGCCTTGTGCCGTGTGACTGACAGCGGAGGCCCTGGGTTTGCCCTGCGAGTTCGACGGGCGCATGTACCAACACGGGGAGCACTTCCAGCCGAGCTGCCTGCACCAGTGCATCTGCATGAACCGCGTGGTGGGCTGCATGCCCCTGTGCCCGCACCAAGTGCCGCTGCCCAACTGGCGCTGCTCCCGGCCCCAGCTGCTCCGGCCCGAGGGCAGCTGCTGCGACCAGTGGGTCTGTGAGGACGACAACCACATCAGTGAGGAGCCAGACGGGCCGGGGCTAACCACTCTGCCAGACGCGCTGCCCCTGCCCAACCACATCAGTCCACTGGGGCACGACCAGGCCCCGCTGAGGCTGCCCGGGGGGAAGACCTACAAAGGTACATCGAATACCAAGTCTACCACAGTGTGTGTTTGCTAAGCCTTAATGGGCCGCCGCAGCGTTTTATGTTTGTGTACAAGGACAGGAAAAGACATCAAAACGGCTCTGGCCAAAGTCAAAGTCGTTTACGCGAAGTCGGTCTGGATCGCGTCCAGTTCAAACCTGTTTGTGACCAAAATGTGTCCTACCAGTCAATCCTCAGGCTCTTTAACCTGTTAGTCCTGTCCCCTGAACACTGAGGTCCATCCAGGTACAAGAAGAGATACTAACGGCAATTTTTATATTTTTCAAATTTTAGCCTTTGGCCTGTTGGCCAAACAGGTCTCTAAACATGCTAGCTTTCACCTGGACAGAAACACAAAAAGTGAAATCCAATTCAAAAAACACTTCTTAGTCTTCTTACATTGCCATTATTTCAAAATAATTTATACATTGAATATCATATGTACCCAGAAGAATGTTTTAAAGCCACAATTATGCATTTATGTCCACTACAAACTAATGCTCTTATTAAAAGGGGGATATTATGCATAATGCTTCTCTCAAAAACATACCTGGACTTGTTTTTCTGGCCACCAGCGCATCTTTGAGAAATCTTTGAATCCTTACCAGTGGCTACTTCCAACTAACAAAATGTAAGATAAAGATGTGTTTGGCATTATTACCAAATACAAGCAAGAAGCATGATGCCTTATATTTAAATCAAATGCCCAGATTTGACCATGTGTGTCTGTCCCCTGCAGAGATGCTGTCCTTCCCAGTGTCAGAGGTGGCGGCTGAGTCCAGGTGTTTCCCGCAGACGTCCCAGTGGAGCGAGTGCTCTGTGACCTGTGGGATGGGCCTGTCCTCGCGAGTCTCCAACCATAACCCCGAGTGCCAGCCGATGAAAGAGACCCGTTTCTGCCAAATCAGGCCCTGTGACCAGCCCCTCACCACCGTCAAGGTACGAAGTCCAAGATAAATTTGTGTTCTACATTGTTCATCAATAAGAAATCTGATCCAGTTTATAAATAAATCATCTGGATCAGGATTTAGATACTGAAAAGACTGAGATCACAAACTGACTTTAAAGATACAAACATCAAGGAAATTATTGGTCTGTAAAAAGTCTGTGCAAACGAAGGAAATCACTTTGCCAGACCTGACAGTGATAGCTACAAGGATGAGTTGTGCAGGTGGGAAAACAGGTGGCCTTTATGCCAGAGGCAGCGCAGCTTGAACCAGTGCCTACTTGTGTCTTGTGGCAAAATGATTTATGGCCAGTGTCTACTCTTTCTGGCAGAGCAACCAAAATCCTTGCAATTGAAAAAAAAAAAAAAAAAGACACAATTTTGCACCAAATATCAATCCGAAAAGTGGATTTAGTATAGACGGTCACCTTTTTTCTATGTTTTTAATGCCGTAAAGACAAAAGATCGGTGCAATATTTAAAATCAAATTGAATACAACTTAATTTGAACAAAAAAAGGTTTGCGATATCAGCCAAAATTGCAGTTGAATTTGCTTTGGATACTTTTTGGATGAACTTAAGCACTAAAAATAGTCATTGATTTTGGCAAAATTGACGAATAGCACTGAGTTACATTTTGCCCAAGTGCATGTACTTGAGTAACTTTTTGAAGTAATTGTACTTCATAAAGTAGTGTTACTATATATTTTTTCATTCGACTTGAGCAATGTTTTAATGAAGTATCTGTACTCTTGAGTTAAAAGAACTAGTTACTCGTTCCATAGTTCACACATAAAATAAATTCCCTTTTTGTACATTTTTGTTGCATTTTCTTTGGAAATACTAGGACTTTTACTTTTACTTCTTCTTGAGCAAAATGAATTTAAAGTACACTAACTTGAGTAAATATTTTAGCTACTCTACCCACCTCTGCCAAATAAACCAGGCAAGAGTAAACTTTTAAAATTCTTATAACTTGGGACATCCTCTTTCCTCCCCAAGCTCTGATGGGTGTGATTGACATGGGGATTGAACGCACTGTCCGCATAAAAACAAACATAACGGCTTACAAACTAATGAACAAGAGCAAATAAGAATCCCGCAGAGGACCAAAGGTGTATTTGAGAGTACATGGTGTATGTAGGGACATTAGGAGGGACGTTTCGAAAAGTTACCAACACTATCTTCTTTTATTCTCCAGAGAGGGAAGAAGTGCCAGCGAACGAGCCGCCCCCAGGACCCGGTGACCCTCACGTTCGCCGGTTGCTCCACGGCTGAGCGTTACCGGCCGCGCTCCTGCGGGTCGTGCGTGGACGGGCGCTGCTGTAGCCCCCTTCTGTCCCGCACTGTCCGCCTGCGCTTCCAGTGTCCCGACGGAGAGGACTTCTACCAAAACGTCATGTGGATCCTACGCTGCAAGTGCTCACACCACTGCCCCGGCAACCCCTTGCTCAGCATCTACAACGACATCCACAGTTTCACTCACTGAGGAAGGATCTGTCTGGGAAATGTTTTAGAGGAGACGTATCATGCAAGAATAAACTACCCATGTTATAAACGTTGTTCCCTGATCAGGCAAACAAACCTGGTTCACTTTGCTTGTTTCGTCTGCGGCTGAAGATCTGTTGGAACACGATTCTGTTTAAAGCCCATAGTTGGACACTGGACCTTTCTGAACAATCAAAAATGTGTTCATCAAGACACCACCGATTCGCTAGCATGCCTGTTGGCTAAAAGAGAAAGCTTGTTTTCACTGTTCTATCAAATGTCCTTCTCTCTGCTGCCTGCAGAGGGTGCTCCAGGCCAGTTTTAAATAACTATGCGGAGGTTTCCAAAATACTGTTTTTAAGCCTCAGTTTTGCGTGATACGTCCACTTTAAACCAATGCACCAGGTTTGAGCAAGACAGAATGGGGATTTTCAACGTTACTCCATCCAAAAACAGCTAACAAAATACGTTTGCTTGCACTTTAAGTTTACTGCCACAAACTCAGTGAGCCCAGACAACAGATGTATACAACTTAAGGGCTTTACCGAGGACTATGATGGCACAAAATGACTCAAACTACTATTATTTATTTGCGACAGCCCTCCATGTTGACAGGAGGCGATGTAGAGCGACATATAGACTCTTTTGTTTTTTCATTTTGAGGAAAAGTTTTAATATTATTTCTTCGTCAGTGGTCAGTGGTCACAAATCAACTTAGATTAAGACAGAAACCTTTGGACAAATGTACAAACTGTACATTAAGCAACTTCCAACGATAGTGAAATACTTTTTTTAAACTTCACTCTTTGTTTGTGGAGTGAAAATTTAGGATCACCTCATTTTACGGGGTGTGATTTTTTATGTTGTTTTAGTGTAAATAGTGCCTTATTGATGGATGAATGTAAACTTTCTATATATTTAAGGTATTATTTTTTATGTTTTAAGTCACTGTGCATGTAATAAAACAATTCTACAAGTTAAATCTGCCTATTTTTATTTTATTAACTTTTCTATGTGGGGCGACGGTGGCGCAGATGGTAGAGCGGGTCGGCTCATGATCGGAAGGTCGGGGGTTCGAATCCCGCCTCCTGAAGGTGCACATTGTCGTTGTGTCCTTGGGCAAGACACTTCACCCTCCTTGCCTCCAGTGTCTGCGTACACTGGTGTATGAATGAGAGTGTGAATGGGCCCCCTATGAGAGACCAACAGGCCCGTTTGGAACCATGAGGCCGTCCTCCCGTGGACCCACCACCTGCAGGAGGAGCCATAGGGGCATGGTGCTATGTGACTTGGGCAGCTCCAACAGCTGCCCCCACGACCCGGCAACGGACAAGTGGGAGAAAATGGATGGATGGATGGAACTTTTCTATGTGGAGCTTTTCCAAAGGTGGGTTTTGGGCTTTTCACATAAATGTAAATGTGCTTTAGAAATAACAGACATTGCCTAAATATTTACCCAGCCAGGTCTAACATTACTTTGAAATTATTTTTCCTTAATTAGAAGTGAACACAGTCATTCAGATAATCAGTAAAAATAAAATTAAAAAAGTGTGTAAAAATACTACATGAGTGCTGAGTCTGGTGCTTAAATAGTTACTAACCCTTTAGACCAGCCGTTCTCAACTGGTAGGTCTTCGAGAACTTTATTCTCATTATACAATGCACAACGAAATTGCGTAGATCAAATGTTGGGTTAGTCAAAAACTGTTTTTCCACAAATAGTTGTTAAATAAGCATTAAATTAAATAAACTTTTAATTTAATTAATTTAATTAACCTATAAATCTGAAATCATGATCAAAACATCTCAGGTTTATATAACAGACACAGGTAGTATTTTTGTCATCTTTTAGAAGCAGCGGCGGTGCCTGATATTTTGTCCCAGGGGGGGCTTAGGGGGGGCTGAGGTCTTTCTTGGGGGGTGCATAATTGCATAATTTTCTGTTCATAACTGCATCCGAGCAAATGGAACACCAGTGTTTGGGCTGCAAAGGAGTCGTGAGTGGTAAAGGCGCTGTGTGGTGGAGGAGGACGCTCTGGACCTGCCTTTAACTCCAGCGCGCACTGAGGAGCCTCCATGAGCATAATTTTCAAGCCTTTAACTGTTAGATATGAATGTGATTGAAAACACCTCCCAGTGATAGCAGTATTTTTTTCAAAAATAAATATAGTAAACTGTTCCAAATGTTTATGCAACTCCATCCATCCATCCATCCATCCATTTTCTTCCACTTGTCCGTTGCCGGGTTGTGGGGGCAGCCATTGGAGCTGCCCAAATCACATTGCACCAGCCCTTATGGCTCCTCCTGCAGGTGGTGGGTCCACAGAAGGACGGCCTCATGGTTCTAACCGGGCCTGTTGGTCTCTCATAAGGGGCTTCTGAACCGCTCTTTGTCTGACCCGTCACCTATAGGACCTGATTGCCATGGGAGACCCTACCAGGGCCACGAAGCCCCCGACAACAGAGCTCCAGGATCATTCGGGCGCTCAAACCCCTCCACCACTTTAAGGTGATGGTTCCAGGAGAGGCGTTTATGCAACTCATAGTTTCAATACATTGTAAAGGTTGTAATTAACTGAAAATCGTCATTTGTTGAATTTGCAACATTGAGAGGTCATTATTAACTGAAATCAAAAGCTATTTCAATCAAAAACATCTTAACAGGTCAAGTTACATTTTAACATAGGAGCCCTTATTTGTTAGTAGCTTCAAATGTGTTAAATCCATTAAACTTGTGAGTTTTTGGAGAGTTTCTGCTTGAGTTTCTGTGCAGGATGTCAGAATAGTTTGGATGAAAACTGCCTTCCACCCTCATAGATGTTTTGCTTGAGGCTCCATCCATCCATCCAACAATTTTCTTCCGCTTTATCCGGGGCCGGGTCGCGGGGGCAGCAGTCTCAGCAGAGATGCCCAGACTTCCCGATCCACGGACACCTCCTCCAGCTGTTCTGGGGGGACCCCGAGACGACACCAGGCCAGCTCGGAGACATAGTCCCACCAGCATGTCCTGGGCCTTCCACGAGGCCTCCTCCCAGTGGGACATGCCTGGAGCACCTCCCGAGGGAGGCGACTAGGAGGCATCCGATACAGATGCCCTAGCCACCTCAGCTGGCTCCTTTCGACGTGGAGGAGTAGCGGCTCGAGTCCGAGCTCCTCCCGGGTAACTGAGCTCCTCACCTGATCTCGGAGGGTGCGCCCAGCCACCCTGCGGAGGAAACTCATTTCGGCCGCTTGTATTCGCGATCTTGTCCTTTCGGTCATTACCCAAATCTCATGACCATAGGTGAGGGTGGGAACGTAGATCGATCGGTAAATCGAGAGCTTTGCCCCCTGACTCAGCTCCCTCTTCACCACAACAGTCCGATACAGCGACGGCATCACTGCTGACGCCGCACCGATCCGTCTATCGATCTCACGCTCCACCCGTCCCTCACTCGTGAACATGACCCCGAGATACTTGAACTCCTCCACTTGGGGCAAGGACTCCCCACCGACCTGAAGCGGGGAAACCACCTTTTTCCGGTGGAGAACCATGGCCTCAGATTTGGAGGTGCTGATCCTCATCTCGGCCGCTTCACACTCGGCTGCAAACCGCTCCAGTCCGCGCTGGAGGTCCTGATTTGATGAAGCCAACAGAACAACATCATCTGCAAACAGCAGAGATGAGATTCTGACGTTCCCAAACCGGACACCCTCCAGCCCCTGGCTGCGCCTAGATATAGGTAATGAACAGAACCGGTGACAAAGGGCAGCCCTGGCAGAGACCAACACGCACCGGGAACAGGTCTGACTTACTGCCGGCGATGCGAACCAAGCTCCTGCTACGGTCATACAGGGAACAGACAGCCCTTAGTAGAGGGCCCCGGACCCCATACTCCCGGAGCACCCCCCACAGGGCACCACGAGGGACACAGTCGAACGCTTTCTCCAGATCCACAAAACACATGTGGACTGGTTGGGCGAACTCCCACAAACCCTCGAGCACCCGATGAAGGGTATAGAGCTGGTCCAGTGTTCCACGACCGGGGCGAAAACCGCATTGTTCCTCCTGGATCCGAGGTTCGACTATTGGCCGGATCCTCCTCTCCAGCACCCTGGAATAGATCTTACCGGGGAGGCTAAGGAGTGTGATCCCTCTGTAATTGGAGCAGTGTCAGCCAAGACAGCCCTACAACATCCAGAGACTTAAGGTACTCAGGACAAATCTCATCCACCCCTGGGGCCTTGCCACCGAGGAGCTTTCTAACCACCTCGGTGACTTCAGCCTGGGTGATGGACGAGCCCCCCTCCGAGTCCCCAGCCTCTGCTTCCTCATCGGAAGACGTAACGGTGGGATTGAGGAGATCCTCGAAGTACTCCTTCCACCGCCCGACCACATCCCTAGTCGAGGTCAGCAACCCCCCACCCGCACTGTAAACAGTGTTGGTGAAGCACTGCTTCCCCCTCCTGAGGCTCCGGATGGTTTGCCAGAATCTCTTCGAGGCCGACCGATAGTCCTTCTCCATGGCTTCTCCAAACTCCTCCCAGACCCGAGTTTTTGCTTGAGGCTCCAACGGCTCTCAATAGGGTTACGGTCAGGGGAGGACGGGGTCCACATCATGAGTTTCTCTGCTTTCATGCTCATAGCAGCCAATGATGCAGAGGTATTCTTTACAGTATGACATGGTGCGTTGTCATGCATGAAGATGATTTTGTTAGGGAAAGCATGGCTCTTCTTTTTGTACCATGGAAGAAAGTGGTCAGTCAGAAACTCCACATATTTTTCAGAGGTCATTTTCACATCTTCAGGGAGCCTAAAGGGGCCGACCAGCTCTCTCCTCATGATTCTGGCCCAAAACATGACTCGGCCACCTCCTTGCTGACATCACAGCTTTGTTGGGACGTTTTGGCCATTCACCAACCATTCATCTGACCATCCAGGGTTACACGGCACTCATCAGTGAACAAGACTGTTTGAAAAATGAGTCTTTATGTATTTCTGGGCCCACTCAATTAAGAGTTTAGGGGAGGCCGGAGAGAAGGATTATGCACAACTGCAGCCTCTGGAGGGTCCTACACCTTGATGTTCGGGAGACTCCAGAGGAACCAGCAGCTTTAAATACCTGTGTGTTGCTTTGTACCAGCTGTTCTCTTAATCTGATGTATTTGTCTGGCAGAAACCGTCCTCATTGTGCCTTTATCTGCACAAACCCGTGTGTGCTCTGAATCAGCCACAAATCTCTTAGGCGCATTGAGTTGCCTTGTGTACGAAATGCACGGTATAAATAAAGTTTGCTTGCCTTGCCTTGCCTTAACAGTATGATGACTACGCTTAATCTTTCGTGAAATATCGAAGGTTTTCATACCTAGTCCAAGGCTTTCAACTATTTCACGCTTTTCATCAGCAGAGCGATCATTTTTCTTTCCTATTTTGCTTGAAAATGGTGGTCTGCTTAATAATGGTGAACATTCTTTTTCAGTAGTTTTTCCCTTCACTGGGTTTACCTGACAACTAATCATCCCAGGCGTCTGAGATTGATATAAGTGATTCAAAGAGCCCTGAGACACAATACCATCCATGAGTTTCATTAAAAGCCTTTTCTTTTTTTTTACCTTTATCGCACTGAAATACAATGTGCATAATCATTTGGAATGCGGTGTAATGTTAAAGTTGAGCTGATTATCCGACAGATGCCCACGACTTGAGAGAAGGGCAACACACTCATGACTTAAGTGAACGTTTTTCCGCTGTTGTGCGTAATTTCCTCGTCCAAACTTTGTTTTGCTGCTGGAGGACTCGGTCTGTTCTTGTGCTTTAGGTTCAGCCGCGCTCACGTCGCTGTATCAAAAGTGCTCAATAATAACCTCTGATTTCTGTTCAGAGCCAGAGGAGCAATGTCTGACTTTATAACATCAGTCTAACTTCAGCTCATTGATCGATTACAGTGAACGACTGGCCCTGGAGTCAGACTCAGCCCGGCTGTCGCCGAGAGTGCGCCGTGAGCATTAACATCACAATGGGCCTCGGACAATGCCTTGTCCTTTAGTTGGAAATACATCTATCCTACCCACTCCTTTTCATGTTAAACCTGAAGAATGTTTTCAGAGATAACTAGTGCTCCTTAGTGGCCAAAATCTTTGGGGGTGCTTTGACAATCTCAGGGGGTGCACCTCCTTATAAAAATACATCAATCTGATCTAATAACTTAAAGATTTACTTAGAGTGAAAAAAGTGACTTACACTTGTTGTGTCGGGGCTGTCTTCCAGACTTGCTACTGCTTCGGACAGTGCTGCAGCTCAAACATCACGACAGAATACTAAATTCCTCACACCGACCTCTGTCTCCTTTGAGGGATGAGCTCTGGTTGGCTGAACCGTCCCGAAATTGCAAATACATTACTCTTTAAAACAGTGCGTTACACTTTTTTTTTGTAGATTGATTTGGAAATACTTGGGAGAAACAGTGTCAGATTATGAAACACATAACACATACATATGAATAAAAATCAACATGTGGCATGAATATTTCCCCATGAATAACTATGGTATTTATCCATCCCTGTACTTATATAAATAAAGAAATCCTTTGAAAATGCTGACTTAAACAAACTGTAAGTAAGTGTAATTTCAAGTGGCCAATTTAGCAAAGTACATGACACGAGAGGAAGCAGCTGTGGCAGTGGAAAACACGCAAACTCCAGGCTGCCCAATAAGTCATGCATTTATCCAGCCAAATATATATATATATTGTGAGATTAAAAACAAATTTCAAAAGTAAAAAAAATAATAATAATAAAAATACAATAATAATAATAATAATAATAATAATAATAATAATGGAGGAACCAAGAGACGCACAGAAAAAAACATGATTCACAAGTATAAAAATTCAATCTATATTAGACCAATAACAGGAATTTGAAGAAAAGGAAATCGACATGCGAATAACCAAATAACGCTAAAAAACAATTACTGTTGAGTTCAATGAATGATTAACGTTTTTTCCAATCTCTTCCACCGAATTGGTGAAGATAGTGGGGCTCAGATACCTATGACATTTCTCGTAACAGCGCAAAAAAAACGTGACTCATTACTTCCTCTGTCAGTGAGGTTTTGTTCTGGCTGGCACTGGGCAAAGTATCACGCAAATATGCATTTTTTTAAAGTCCTTACAACATTCCAAACAAATTCCCACGCTAAAGAGAAAATGGAAGAACTCATTAAGACTATGGGCTCAATCTTCAAATAACGGTGGACCAGTGCTTATTTGTAAACCCAGCATAAATTTTAAAATGCAATTCCAGCCAAAACACAAAAATATCCCAGAATTGAGTTGACAAAGTTGACACGCACAGAAATACCATGATTCATAAGAAAAAAACAGACCAGTAACAGGTATTGAGTGTGGATTCAAACGACTATTAAAGTTTTTACATAATATCTTCATCAGTAAAGGCAGTGGGGCCAAGATACCAACGACATTTCTCATCACAGAGAAAAACTAATCACTGATTTCCACAGAAAATCGTCCATCCAAATATGATTGATTGCTTCCTCTGTCAGCAAGGTTTGTTGTGGCTGGCGCTGGTGTATTCGTGACTGTGATGCGTTTTTTGGGAATTCTTTAGAAAGTCAATGATGGGTCAAGGAAGAAAATAAACAAAAAAACAACAACTTACAACTTCATTCATTGCCCGGCCAAAAAGTAAGAGGATTATTATTATTATTATTAGTTTATTTGATATGGACATAACAACTGCATTGGACAAACCAGGTACATTGTACATTTCTGTGCATAGATATGAATGAAATCAACATTTGTGAATCGGACAATATTCCCCCAAGTACTTTCTGAAGAAATTGCACTTCTTAGAGTAGTTTTTTTCATCCTTTGAATATATTCTGATTTAAACCGTACATTAGCGTAATTTCAAGTAGCCAATTAAGTGAAGTACACGAGAGGAGGCAGCTGTGGCTGTGGAAAACACGCAAACTCCAGGCTGCCATTTACCCAGCCTAAAAAAAAAAGTGAGTTAAAAAAACAAATTTCAAATGCAATGGATATGTGAATAAGCATGGTTAACGTGTTTCCCAATCTCTTCCAATGAATTGGTGAAGGCATTTGGAACAAGATATGTATGACACACAGGCAAAACAAACACTGATTTCCAAAGCAAATTGTCCACCCAACCGTGACTCATTACTTCCTCTGTCAGCGAGGTTTTGTTCTGGTCGGCACTGTGCGTATTGTCAGACAAACATGCACCATTTGAGAATTCTTTGGAAAGTCAATGATAATAAAGTACAAGAAAACACACAAACTCCCTGCTGTCACATATGATATAAAATGAAACTTTGGGGGTGGGCAATCATAAGCTTTTGCTTCAGCCCACTCCTTTTGAGCACTATGTGTACTGCTCAAATAAACAAATAATCAAACTTTAGAAAGGGACAACATGTGAAAGTGACTACAGCTCATGAGAATGTTTGAAGTTAGTAGTTTATTCTGAAGAAAACACACAGCTCAGGGAGAAATAAAGTAAAGTAAATCTATTATACTTTCAATTTCTTCTTCAGATTTAAATTGAATGCTCCATCCCAACACAAATCAATAAGGAAGCCCAGCGCCCACACTAACAAATGGGGAGGTGTGTTTTGTCCTTTTCATGGCATTTATATGATTTTTTTGGTTTCTTTATCATTAACATATTTTAAGATGATTTTTATTGGCCATTTGATGTGGCTATAGACACTTTTATGCGCTAATGATTTCATACTAGAGACTTTGACCTCACCTTTATGTGGTCAATGGGTTAAAAACATCTGAAAAAATGTGGATTGTTCAGAATTTGCGATGTTTGGCGGCTAATGCTAACGACTATAAGAAAAATACATTGAGCAAGCTAATGGACTCTGAAAAGTCTCCCGGACTAGCCGACTTGCGAACTGTCCGCATACGGTTGGATCGAACGCCGCTTCTCCTTTTTATTTCTGTGGTTAGAACGATGTGAGAAAATTATATTTTGTGAAAATGACCCTTGATGCACAAGGCAAATCATTTGTTTCCAGGTTAAAGGTTTTAACGCTAAGAAAGCGGATTGGCCCAAAACCGAATAAATAAATAAATACATTGCCAGACCTACGCTAAGCACGCACTTTCATCACTTTCATTCTAAATTAAAAGCCTCGATTTTTCAGAGTGAGTGTCAACACAAACAAATAGCACATTTCATAGCTCAACGTTGACACTCATTTGACCTTTGTTTCCCTGCTGTTACCAATACTGTGACATAATCTGCATACTCTCTATGCTACTTGAGCTCCTCTAGGGCCATCTACAAATGTAGACTTTATTCATTTTGTAATGCATATAGGAAAATGTAGTCCTGATTTGATCTTGATCTGGGACTATTCCGATATTTAATGTGGTGGTACAAAGGTTTACAAATATAATCACATAACAGCCACAATCCCGAGAAAATGAAATGCCTGTGGGTTTTGCAGACTTACCTATAGCAACTAAGGTCGTTTTCAGCAGCGTTCTCCGTCTGCCCTCATGGATTCTTGCCCTTTTCGACCGCCGCACAGCGGCCCCTGAGCACACAGCGCGCAGAGACTAATGCCTCTGCTTTCGTCACTCTCTGCCCCGAGACAAAGTGGCTCTCAAACGACACTGTTTGTTTTTGAACTGTTGGTCGCAGGTGCTGTGTCGTGACGTGAGAACATTTTGGTTTCCGGGTGAGTTGTTTGGGTAATTTGGTGCAATTTAGGGCATTTAAAATACTGTTTGTCCTTGTGTTGAGCGTGATGCTGACTCCGAATTTTCAGCAAAGAGGTGAACCCTTAACCGAAGTGAGCTACTATGAAAATTAAACAAGGTGAACAAATACTTGGGCTTTGGAGACACTTGAGTAACTATGGGATAGTGTTAAATTAAAAGGAAGTAACAAAAACCAAGATGTAAAAATGGATGAATAAAGTTGTAATTTAATAAAAGGAGTGTAAAGGGTAGTTATAAAATATTTAACACAAATCTAAAATCAATGTAGCTCTTAATGCTCCACTGTATTTGCCTAAATGTGATGATTGTGACGATTGCATCCATGACCAAAACGAGGTTGGCCCACAGTGACATTATATGGCTTGGTGTAAAGCATAATCAGACATACAAATGTATGTACTTAAGTAAATGTAACTGAGTACTACTCACCGCTGGTAATGTGTAATGAAAAATTATATATTTTCTGTGAATAAGTATTAAATAAGCCTATAAAGATTAAATCATGATCAAGATACAGTAACTCTGTAAGAGTTAGACTCAGGAGTTTCTAAACTTTTGTTTTAGATAGATGTTCAAATAAATGTTCCCTGGAAAAGGCTCGGGACACACTTTTTATCTCCTGAGTCACCTGCTGAGATTGAGAACCACTGCGCTGGAGGCTTCAGGTGCTACTATGTAGTTGAGCAGTGTACCCAGACTTATTTTCAGATATTTTACGATTATTCGATTCAATAATGATTTTACTAACAACTTACATTTTTATTTATTCTCAACTTATTCTCAACTTTTAAATCAATGTACATGATGTAAAAGTGGTTTGTGTTTACATTTATGATTTGGTTTCGAAGCAATTGTCGCCAATTGTCCCATGCTTTGGGTTGCCAGATCTTATGGCTAAAGTTAGTAGGCTAGTAGTCAGTAGTTTTAGGTGGTGCTTGTGTGAAGAGCTTGAGAACCACAGCCATAGGCCACATACGAAGGCCCCTCTTTCCACATCCCACTCCCGGCTCTTGATCCCTCTCTCGCTCAGCTCTGATGCTCCGCCGAGGTTTGTTTTGGCGTCAGACCCAGGCTGGAAGCTACAGGTGTCTCACGAAGGGCCTCACGAGGAGCTGAGAGTTTCAACACGACTCCGACAGAGGAACAGTTTAACGTGCCGGAAACGGACGGACGTTCAGTCCAAACGGAAAAGACCACTTTCTCTTCGAAAAACAGGAGAAGAAATGTGTGAGTTGTTATTGGCTTGTTTTGGTGTGGACCGTTCTCTCTAAAGTGCCACTGAGAAAGGAGTTTATTGAACGAGTGTCAACATGTCAACAAAGAATTCAGTTCATGACAGAGACCGGCAAGACGTCAACAAGTTCTTCTAAGAAATAACTCAGTTTTACACCTCATCTACCAAAGACTGTCCAGCACTCCAGGAATACAATAAGACCTCCTTCTCATTTTCTCATCCCTCCGGCAGACGATTCATCTTAAAATGAGAATAAAGAATATATACATTTACTCCAGGCAGAACCTTTAAGTTAAACTTTGATCGCGCCACATACTTTTTCGGAAGCAGATTACAGTTGTTTCACAGTTTGGTGCCTCAGCTGCTCTGGGCCAGAAGAGGTGAACAGAGATGTGGCAACCAGGACATTGTATGTAGGATTTATGTTGCCCTCTAGTGGTAATTGATGACATAACATCGTTTATCACGCAGCTGGCAAGGCAAGTTTATTTGCCCAGCACAATTCTCATACAACTTGTGTGAGAATTGTATGATACAAGGCAGCTCAAAGTGCAATTATAAGAAGGAAGAACAAATGAATCCATAAAAGGTAAAAAAAAAATATGAATTACATTACATTACATCAAAAGAGTGCAGATAAACGGGAATCATTTATCAAGACATGTGCTAAACAGCGAGGGAAAACTGTAAAATAGTATAAAGGAGGAAGACCCGCACATCCCAAAAAACTAAAAAGCGTGCCGGACCGAGGGAAAATACAAAGAAACAAGAAAGATCTGCACAGCTTGCTTAGCTCCCAAATATCGAACGTTACCTTGGTGTAATAAAATTGCTATTTGGGAGCTAAGCAAGCTTTGCGGATCTTTCTTGTTTCTTTAAAACAGGAAAATAGCACATCATATTTGTGGGCATGTTGCACCTATACTTTTTTAAATGACCTGTCTTACAGTTGTAGGGCTTCAAATCTGATATGTAAATGAGAGAATCCAGCTTGAGTAAAAAACGGGTAAATCACTGCTGCTGATCCACATTTGCACGCGCTACTTGTTTTGCACATGAGCAAGCGCTTGGTAAATGACCCCTCAGTGCCATATTCACAGCAGAAAACAACTGTTTTCAGCCTGGATTTTAACATTGTCAGCGTTGAGGCTGGTGTCTCCGGTGCTGCTCCCGATGCGCTGATAACGCACTCTGCGTCGGGCGCCACGTCTCCGAGGGACATCACAATGAGGCCAATGTGACGTTCCTCATTGTGCAGTATTTGTGCCACTGTTTAATAAATGCAGTTGACAAAAACATGATTCAATGAAAACGAAGAGTTATGTGTGCCAATGTTATCGATGATACTACAACGGCCCGCTCGTACAAATGTTGTAAATTAGTGTAATGTAGTGTTCTCTGGTGCCCGTGCTCGCAGCGGCAAGCGAGAAAGGAAAGAGGGGATAGCGCAGAGAGGGAAGACACTTCTGAGCGGAAGTTTGCTGCGGCTGCTGGGGTGGAGCAGAGAAAACTGAGGTTCTGGGGGAATCTAAACTCAATTAGTTTAATCTTACAAATATCCGCGGTGTCGTTTCAAGCAGGAGACCAGGGCGGCAGGGCCTGAGATGGTTCTTATGGCTCTAACATGTCAGAGACGTACTTTGAACATACTTGTACACAAGCAGAGCTGTTTTAAAGTCTTTTTCTCTGAGTGACAGGCAGGAAGAGACCGGAGCACTGGACTAATATGGGCTTATTTCCTGGTTCTAGTCAGGACTCGAGCAGCAGCGACCTGGATGTACAGCAGGAGTCTAACAGCCCGTTTAAAGAGGCCTGTGAGCAGCCGTTACATTAGTCTAACCTGGTCTATGTCTCTGAATAAAAGACTATCAACACTTCAGTTTTTAAATATTCTAACATGTTTGTAAGACGATAGAGTGGTTGGCACAAACTACGCAGCTTTGAAGCCAATACCTTCTCAAGAAATCAGCTCATTGCCCTGTTTTGTAAATCCGTTGCTAGTCACCAACTCCTAAACACAAATCTGCACTACTGTCATTTCCTGCACGGGGTTTTCTTCCTGTCGCTTATGGCAGTCCATCCATTGCACCACTTTCTTCAATCGCCAGTCATTAGACATGCCTGGAAACTTTCTCACTGAGCTTGAACTGAGGCCACCAGAGTTGCCGCATGACATAAGAGGCCTCGCTGTCAGGAGGGATTTTCAAAGTCAAATCATTTATGACTTCAGCGTCACCTGGACTTTCCCTGAAGTGACGGACTGTTCAGGAGCAGCAGCGTCAGACCGGAGTTTGTCCAAGTAAACAACCTGCTCTCTGTCGCAGAGGCGGGAAGGCGTGTCACTGTTAAGTCAACTTCTGGATGAAAATATTTCCACAGCTAAAAAGGAATCCAAAATGTCAGGTCCAAACAGCATGGATATTGTTTTACTATTGTAGAGAGAAAATTAAGCAAGTTAAGCAAAACTTCAAAATCTACAGTGGAATGAAATAAGTGATAATGATGTAATATTATATGTATGTTTCAATGGGCGAGGAATGTACTTCTTTTCAATTCTCCGGGTGGGGTGCTGACATTGCCATAATAACACCTCCGAAAGGCGGCTCCAGGTTTGCTGTATTAATTAATGGATTCCTATGGGGACTTTACAAGTGTGTAGGACCTGATAACGTAACAACGGCCGATATGTAAATGATTTGGCCAGTTTAAAAATACAATAAGCCAATGGCGTACTAACAGGGCAATAATGCTAAAAAACAAACAAACAAAAAAACACTGTTAAGCCAGTGATGTAACAACAATTTACCGAGAGATAATGTAATCATTAATATGTTATGGCTTGACAAGATGAAAATTGTTCACAACTCATAGGGCTGAGTACCATTATTTATTTATTTATTTATTTTCGATACCAGTACTTTAACTTGGTTTATGATACCGATCCTTGAACAATACCTTTTTCAATACCTCTACTAAAATATTATCATCTAGAACAAGAAAAAAGAACAATAATGTTTATTTATTTCATAAAATACTATTTTTATTCATTTTGTATAATTTATTTGAGCTGAAACAACCAACAAACTTCCTTTAATGCTGTCCGTGGACCAAACAGGCATCAAAACTTTGAGATACATTTTCTTCGGTACCTGCTTTAGATACTTTTATTTTTTCAATACCCGTAGTACCTACATTTTTTTTCCCGATACTATACTGGTTTTCCCCTCCTGGAACCGCCACCTTAACGGATCCTGGAGCTCTGTTGTCGGGGTCTTCGTGGCCCTGGTAGGGTCTCCCATGGCAAACAGGTCCTAGGGGACGGGTCAGACAAAGAGCGGTTCAGAAGCCCCTTATGAGAGACCAACAGGCCCGGTTAGAACCATGGATGGATGGATATACTGGTATTGTTTAACGGGCGAAGTAAGGGTGAAGTGTCTTGCCCAAGGACACAGCAACATCATGCACTTGTGGGAGCGGGGATTCAAATTGGTAACCTTTCGGTCAGCTTCTGCTGTCGTGGGATAATGCATATGAGCTGCGACAAGTTACATCAAGTATAAGCAACAACAAAAACAATTTGAGATAAAAAAAACAAAAAAAACAATGCCTAATGTGTTTTTTTTTTTTTTTTTATAAAGTCAGATTGATGTATTACATGGCTGAATTCATTACATTTGTGAACAATTTTCATCTTGTTAGGCCATAATGTAATAATGATTACATTATCAGCCGGTAAATAGTTAACGTTACTGGCCGTTATTACACACGTCTCAAAACGACTTTAAAGCCTGGCTCCAAACACTTTTATTGTTTCTAAAAATAGAGTTGCCTCCTGTGGCACCACTGAGGGGAGTATCATATTTATAACCATGCTGGTTTATACATAGGCCTATAGATATATTGTTTAAGTTTTAGTTGTGGGCTTGGATCGACAGGCCCAGGAGCACTGAGGAGGCTTGTCGCCTCTCTGCCGCCTCACGGGGGCAAAGCTTCCCTTCATTTTGCCCCTTTCCAGGATCATGTAGAAAGAGATGGAGCTGCCATCATGGATTCACATTGAGTGAGGAATGACGGTCTACAAATTATCTGTTTACCATCAACCATGTTTTATTCATGAGTTTCAGTTACTGTATAGCGTTACCCTATGGTTGCAATTCTGAGCAGCTTTGACTATTCAGAAGGTCAAATATTATGTTCTGAATTGCTTTGGCAAAGGCTTAATCTATTTCCCCTGACTTAAGAGTTTAGACCCATGAATAAAGCTGTGTTAGATATTATCCAAAACATACAGACACTGTTTAAATAGAAGTATAATTATAAATTACAAAACAAGGACACCACAAAGAGTCTTGCAGGATATTCTGCTAAATGCTGCCCTCTACTGGAAATCACCTGAAAATACAATGAGAAAATACCTTGTGGGTATTTATGTTTATGTAGAAACAAATGGTTATACCCGGATAAGGACAATATTCTTCTTAATGATGAAAACTTCATTTTGTGATTCTCTCTTCTCCCACTGGGTTGTTGAGATTGTCCCTCCAGAGAAACAGCTGGGTCTAAGGACCGGGGACAGCTACCCATCGGCTGACTGTTTATTTGGACATGAATTTTTTTTTGTCTGTTTTACAGTTTAATGACTGTGTCACTCCCAGTTTCCCCAAATTGTAACTCAATACAATTGGTGCAGCCCTGTGACAAAATGGTTGTTGTGATATTGAGCTATTTAAAAACTATTTGATTTGATCAGAGGCATCATGACCATCCCCTGCCAGAGTGGGCTACAATGGCTCTATATTTTTCATTTTCAAAAACTGCCATGTCAATTGCAGTTTGAATGAAAAGGAGCACAGAGAAAAGCAATGATATCTGCCCTTTGTTAACTTCACAATCACTTTACATCAGTTCTGTTATTCTGTCTTTTGTTTTGTTTTTACATTATTCACAATTACCATCATGTGAGTTCCAGCTATAATTTAGTGCACTTTGCAATGGGAGAAAGTTGAGCAGAAAAGCTATTACTGGTGTGGCCCCATAATTGCCCACCTCTGGTCTCGATGGTCATTAGGAGCATGTTTTGTATCCCTGGCAACAGTCTAATCCAAAATGTTACACAATATGCCTTTAAGTCCAATAATATTTCTCAACATCATCAGATATCCATAGGGTATATTGTGGGTTGGAACATCGTATTTGGTCCTGGGCTGATGTTACCAACCCCAACTTTATTATAAGCATTTGTTTATTTGATATGGACATACAGGCCCGGACTGGCCATATATTTGACCGGGCATTTGACCGGTGGGCCGGTTCCAAAATGGGCCGGTGCGTTAGAGTTTATTTTCTGCGCAGCCCGTGCCCCATGCTTTCTGGAATGGAATCATCCAATGGCCCATCACAGGCATGTGCCGCACGCATGATCAGCGGCATATCACCCACCCCACCTGCTTGTACAATGAAACATGAGCGTGGACGGGGAGCTTTGTGACCAAGATGTGAAGCTGTAAGACAGATGTGAGAAAATCACTGCATGCATGTATAACGGGGCGGCCTGATGGGACAGAGCCCTCCTGATGAAACAAAAACAATTCAAGTTGGATTTGACCTTTTTACACACATGTTTGCCTTGACTTTGAAATTTAAGGTTGTTGGAAACAGCAAAAACAATTAATTGTATCATTGAGGCTAAATATTCTATTCATTGTACCTGTCTTTTAAGCATGGCATATACATTAAAACAATCTTTTCAGAATCAAATGTACGTAAGCTACAATATTTACGCACACATATGTAATAGGCCTACTCCCTTAATCATTTTTTATAATCCATAAAACCATTTAATGTGGAAACCATCATAATATAAAGTGGATATATTCCTAAAAGTAATAGGAGATCATAGGAGACCAGCTGAACAATATGCTTTTCCGTAAGGCATCCTCTGAATACATTTTCTTTTGAAGTAAATTGGTATCAATGCATTTTTGCCTTTAGATATCAGAATCACATTTCTTTTCAGCTCGATCACCAGTATAATTCCCTCCAGCATTTTGTCTCTTGTATTATGTGCATTTGACCTACTTTCATACGAACAACCTTGACACTCCAGTCCATATTATGCCCCACATCTCTCCCTAAATGCAGTAACATCACTTCGTCAAAGCATGGCAGCAAAACCCACACTTCTTGCCAAACTCACATCGTTTCAAAGTTTGCCCGTGTCCCGTATAAATCACGCCTTATAAACCCCCATATCATTTGTTTTCATAGCCGCTTTTCATTTGGGAGCCACAGACAGACACGTTGTGAAAACATGTGGGGAGCTCTTTTCTTTTTTTTGGAAAGGGAGGGGGTGGGGGGGGGGGGAAGAGACGTGAACGCGCACATTAATAAGCCACTACAAACTCATAAATCATCTTGACTTTGGCCGCGCCCCCCGTCGACTCCCATTGGCCACGGCGCGCCCCGCGTCCCGTGCGTCCCCTCGCTGTAATTTAAATAGCTCCTTGCGCAATTTGATGAATAGTGTCGCTGTCAAAACGCGCTCGGAACGCACGCACGGACGGACGAAAGGAAGGAGGGACAGTGGCCGGGTGACAGACGGGGCACTTCTGAGCGGGGATCAAAACGGCGATGCGCCATGACTGATATCCGAAGCGATTTGTAGTTTTTTTTCTTTTCTTTTTTTGTGGGGGGTTTGTCTTGAGCGGGATTTTCGGGCGACTTTTTTCCTTCCCCTCAACTGTTGTTCTCCAGCAAAGTCTGTTTTTTTTTTCTTTCTTTTTTTCCACGGAGATCCTGCTGCTTCACGTTAGACAAAATGCCAAGTTTACGCGGGGGTTTGATGCTGTAAACTGTTCTCGTTGGTATCGCCGTCGTCTCAAACTTCGCCGTATACGGAGCAACACGTTCGGCACGGAAAGGTAATGCCGTTCTGTTTTTCTCCTCTCTTCGCCTTTTGCCCACGCGCGCTTTGGCGAGTCGTTGTTCGTGTTCTTGTTTTTTTTCTTTTTTTCTTGTTGTTTTCTTTTTTTTTTTACGCGCACAGCCTCGTCCGTATGCGCAACGAGGAAGCGCCTTTTGAACCGAGTTAGTGAAGTGGATGCGACGCACTTACAGCCCTTCGTGTTTTAAAGCCAGAACATGATTTCCACTCCACGACGGGCGCCTTTCCAAAAGTGCCATTTGGCGACTTTTTGACACATTCTCCCTTTTGTAAACTCACGCAGCTTTCAGCAATTAGCACCGACTCTTTTGGACTCTTTTCCAAGCACATAACTCAAAGTGCAGACAAGAACCGATGCCATTTGGAAAGTTAGTGCCGTAGGTTTGAAAGATGTCATCACAATATGCGTCCTTTTCACCTTTTGTTTATTTTTCTTCCTTTGGGTAATGCAAGCGTTCGTGTGCATATACCTCTTGGCTTTCTTTCACAAATACTGGCCAAAAAAAAAAGGGACCTTGAAACTACTATTAACCACTAACAAGGCAAGGTTTGTCTTGTTGGAACGATATCTAGTTTGGGATCATAATCATCATATGGACGGGGCCAAAAGCAACCCACAAATCAAAGATGACGACTTCTCATTTACATATACCAAAAAGGGAGGTCTATTCAAGTTCAATCACCATCTATACAAATCTGTTTCCTAGTTTTAGATATGCTAATGTTTAAAATAAATAAATAAATATGAACTGCTAAACTAATACAAGAATCACATGCATTCCCAGATCATGTTTGTAGTGGCCTGAACTAGCAGGTATTGTACATAAGAAGACTCAATTAACAGGAAAATGTTGATATTTGGAGAAGGCATTACATCAGGGTTTATACAGACGTAAGCAAGTCAAATGTAATGATTTTTAATGCACAAATACTATATTTCAATGCCACAAAACGTATGTTTCATTTCCTTACCTTTGCAAACATTTCATCAAACAGAGGAAAGAGAATTGGACAAAACTGGAAACTTTTGAGCAAAAACAAAAAATGTGGTGAGTTTCAGCCCCAACTGCAGCTGAATATGATTTTGACCAACATTTTTGTATTTCCAATGAACTTGTACAGTAAAAATTGTTGAGCGAGGTCATAACTGTCCAATAAATGGCAATTTAATGACTTTGAATGTCTCGCGGAAACCCTGTCACAGTTGCCAAATAAATGCAGATGCAAATTGAGATTCATTTCCAAGCTCTAGTTTGCAGATGGCCTCCTTTAAGTTAGTAACCTTTATGTAACTCTGCCCTTTAAAAGCAGCCAAACAGGTTATTGAGGACAGTAACCGTGTACATGCAATGGTAGTCTCTATATGTCTATGCATTTACAACACTGATGACAGCAATTTGGCCTTAAAGCGAGGGTTAGCAACTTACCATTCTTTGAGCAGAACAAACACTAAAGCGCAGCCATAACGTTGTGGAGTTCAGGGCCAGGAGGAAAAATAGATGTTGGCATGCTCTGATTGCTTTGCTTTTGTTTGGAGACTTGAGCCTTGATAGCCATGTACTGTTGAGTGATTGGTAGTAATGGTTTCAAACTGGCTTTCCAAAACAGACCAACAGTGATAAAAAGATAAATCAAATGGTGAGAGTCTGCCATAAACATTAAACTCACTGACCTCACTCATGAATCGGTTGTTAATTGGTTAATTCTAGTATCAAGAAACTGGATAAAAGTACATATTTCTGCGACGTGTACATTTCAAATTGTGAGTTGTGGTCCAGAAACTGATTCTTAACTTTCCAAACATCTTCATAACACAGGGATGAGTTCATATAAAGGCGTTACAGAACTGTCAGGGTGCAATACTGTCAGTGTAATCTAAATAACAACTGACTGGTTAAGATTAAGATTAAAAAGACTTTTGGATGCACATTATCACACAGTACTTAAAGGCACACTGCGTAACATTTTGTTCTATATTGTTGCCATCAGTACAAAACATGCTCCTAGTGACCAGCTCGCTATTTTTTCAAGTTTCAAGTTTTTTGGGTGAAATTTTACGCGGTGTGGCTTTAAACAAAAATCTAATTCTATTCCACTATTAGAAGGAAACAATCAGATATGTTGCTATTCTGTGAGTGACATCATCTACAACTGTGGTTCCCAACCTGGAGGAGCGCCTGGTATTGCAGCGGGTCAGAGGTTAGGTCATAGGAGAGATTATTTGAGCAAGCGTAAAAAATCATTACATACCACTGAGAAAGGGCTACAATTTGTCGTATTCAAATATATATATATATATATATTTATTTTTAAGCATTTGTAGGAGCCACTTTTTGGACTAGGGATTTATTTGTGTCCATTATCCTTGAAGATTTGTATCAGTCATTATGCATTTGTATCCAATAAACAGAGGAACGATGGAAGATGTGGACATTTAAAAGCAAAGTGGACACAAATGGGAAACTTTTGAACACAATTTGTGTAAAGCTGACAGAATATTTACTGAAACCTGCAACTGAATGTGCTGTGGATGTGTTGTCATACATATTGTATTTTGGATAAACCGCTGGAGTCGCTATGTCACTATTTTCAAAGACATTTAGATATAAAGCCTGTTATGGAATCTAATTGAATTATTTTTAATGACATGTGGGGGCTTAATTTCAGCACCATTCATAAATAGAAATAGATTTTTTTTTATAAAATATAAACTAAGAGAAACAAACATTCCGAGTAACAAGAGCATTCAGACCCTGAATACAACAGATAAGGTATTTACCCATTAACTCCCACATCATAACATCCGAATAAACAGAAGTGAGGTTATGTTTCCTTAACCCACCGGATCTTACCCCTAACCTCTCCTCTCCTGTGTCGTTGTGGCGGCAGAATGGTGAACAGCCAGGCCTCCGGTGTGCCCTCAGCCCCCAGGTCGTGTGCCGGATGTGGGGGAAAGATCGCCGACCGCTTCCTGCTCTTCTCCATGGAGCGCTACTGGCACACGCGCTGCCTCAAGTGCTCCTGCTGCCAGGCCCAGCTCGGCGACATCGGCACCAGCTGCTACAGCAAAGGGGGCATGATCCTGTGCCGCAGCGACTACATCAGGTGAGAGAGATGTTTATTAAGTTGGCGTTACAGCTTGTTTGTTGACGCACCAAACACGCTTGACTCTAGATGTAGACGTCGCATCGGAAAACATGTTTTAGAAATGGTGGTTTGAACAAAAAGGGGAGTACCGGAAAGACTAGATCAGCGCTGTTACATTTTATTGATAGAGGACAAGATGAAAGACAAGAAAGCCTCGAATAGCTTGATATAGCCGCCTGAAAAGATGACGGGCAATTTGTAAATCGATACCAAACATTGCTGTTGTTATTGTTTGCTTCTGCATGTTTTGGCGAATGAACGGAAACAGCTGATGCATCCAGGCCTCTAGCGCTTTTTTATTAAAACAATGTATCTATTACAGAGCAAGAAAAGCATCACATTACACGGTGTCGGTAAACATTGTTTTTGCCTATCGTACAACTATTATTACTTAATACATCAACGTGGCCTACAGCCGCTCCGGACGTGGCCACATCGATGTTGTCAGTGATGAAGTGAAACATTTGCTGCGCAATAGTTTGTAAAGGTTTTGGCTTTTTCCTGTCTTCTTAGTGGAGTGAAAACAAGAGACCACTGTGCAGTGCCTTATTTTTAGCAATTGCAAACCGGGAAGTAGCACTGATGCACTGATTCCAACGAGGTGTTGCACATATAGTACAGCTCTACTTCATCAAATGTGCAAATAAACTCCCCTCTGGCTGTATGTGTTTGGAAAGTTAGAGGTAGGAAGTAGTAGTGGTAAAAATACAGGGAACTACAGGGATGAAAGGTTTTGCGATAAGAACTAACATTTTTTGGTGCAAACCCCTACAGACATGTGCTAAAATGCATGTGATTCTTGAATAAGCTTAAGACGTATCTAAAAAGAAATTGAAATGGTGTCTCATTCCCTTGGTGCAGATTGACAGGGGTTGGGGATAGGGGGATGTGGGGGATTTTAGCAGTTCATATTCCATTTATTAGATCAGTGGCTCTCTACTGGTACAGCATGGGACCCACTGTCATCATAGTATGACAAGCTGAGACCCAAACATAAAATCATCAGACTTCATTTTGATCAAATAGTCATAGTTGAGATAAGTATTATATAGATACCATTTTTGCTAAAACATCTATAGGTACAATTATATTATAAATTGTACCCAGCTTTCTTTAGTTTGGCAGTGTTTGTGATGTTTATACAGTAGTTTAACGTCCTTATTGGACACCGACAGGAAGTGACATAGATAGAGGAAAACAATTTTAAACTGTTGCCGTGCCAACCATGTTATGTCGATGGGAAATTAGTCAAACTGCTATGGGACTTTGCTATGGGACCTCTATCTATGTCACTTCCTGTCAGTAGCTTAAAAATTAAGAATAATAAGAACAACTTTTCTTCGTTAAATCGCTGCTTCACTGAAATAAAAATGATAATTATTACTAACAGCTGTTGTTATCTAAATAAGTCATATTTTCAAAAGCATTAAAACCTGCTATATGCACTTTAAATCATAAATCATCATGGTCTAAACCACCCAGCAGCAGCAGTCATTTGTGCATATTCCGGTAGTGTTTTTATCAATTTTCTGGTGTATTTAAAGATTAATGTTCCCTGGGAAAGGCTCGTGACCCACAGACAGAGGCACAGAAACCCACTTTTGCGTCCCGACCGAGAACCATTGTATTCGGATACAATGTCACCCGATCATTTCACTTGTTTTCTGATGTTCCTGACTCGTTTCAATACAGTTTGAGTTTGTAACTCACCTGCTCAGGGACTACAGATGGAAACTAGCTCAAGCTAAATCTGGTGCAAAGCATCTTTAATTAATGTGTTTGCACATTGTCCCTGTTGAAATAAATTAATAAACTAAAAACTAACTAAACTAACTAACTAACAGTGTTGTCTTAATTTCAGGTTGATTTATTGACCAAGGGAGTAAGAACATTGGCTCGTATCCCATTGTCAGTCTTACTTTCTTATATCAAGAAATATTGAAAAATTGTCAGCAAACAAGCAAAGTATTCTTGGTCCGATGATAAAAAAAGTCTGAATGAAAACCGCTCAAAACAAGATTAATATTCACCAATCCCCATGCTTGACATTTAGTTTTTGTAGTGTAATATAACTCTACCAGACTACGGTGAATTCTGAACAATGGCTTCTCAATAGTGACTCTTTCTTCCCCTGTGCTTGTGTGACGTCTTGGATTACGCCGACCCTCGTCTGAAGATGTGTTGTTTTATTCCGTCTGCAGACTGTTCGGGCACAGCGGGATGTGCGTAGCCTGCGGCCAGTCGATCCCAGCCAACGAGATGGTGATGAGGGCGCAGGGAAATGTTTACCACCTTAAGGTAAGCGTGCCCCCGATTTCCCATCAGCCACCTCTGTCCCCTGCTGCTCGTTTGACAGCAACATCTGGGATTTGGAGCCGAGATGGGGGAGATGGAGAGGCGCTTCCCTTGTAATGTCAAGAGGAACGGCAATATGCCACACTCGTTGTATTCATTAACTCCGCAATTTGCTCTTACAAAAGCTGACTGCTTTGGCTGGGCTTAAGATTATTGAATACATGTAACATGGCACACAATACAATATTCAGTTCTACTATTTACTATACTATTTATAAACATAAATTCGGAAGAGCGGCTTTGGTAAAGATACAGTGCCTAGACCTGACCTACTCTATGTACAAGGTACAGTGGGGTAAAAAAGTATTTGGCCAAAATCCAACAGGAAGTCTATGGGCAACTGATCAAATACCTTTGATCAGTTGCCCATAGACTTGACATACATGACATACCACTGTATGTCATGTATCCTGCTCAGCCATTAGCTTATTTGGGTTCCCTAGGGGAAGATTGCCATGGTCGCCTACAAAGGTGACACATGCAAGAAGAATAGAAAAAATCCGCACAACTGCTTTTTTTCTATTCTTCTTGCATGTGTTACCTTTTTTGATCCAGCACACTGCTCAGTCAGGGATGTGCGCGTTTTTTTGATTGTGCGCCTACAAAGGTGACCCAGGAGGCCGCCTCGGGTGCCATCTGCTGGATTGGGCGCCAAATTGTGCTTTAATTTTAGAACACCATGAGGTCCATGCTCCCGCCATCTACAACATCGCAGACAGACATAACTTTGGAACAGAAAGTGATAGAGACTTGGGGCCTTTTGTGTCAAAAACAAGAATTTCAAGCTTTCAGCCTGTCACGGTAACAAAATCTAAAGTTTGATAAATTGAGGTATTTTGATCAACGGTTATTATTGAAGACCGTATAATGCAACAGAAACAATCTCTAAAGCTTCTCTAAGAGTTAATCTCGACTTGGACCTGGACGGAAAGTAAAAAATCTAGTAGTTCAGGGCAGGGGCGAATCTAGAGGGGTGGCACTAGTCTTCATAACACATCTGCTGGATTGGGCGCCAAATTGTGCTTTAATTTTAGAACACCATGAGGTGCTCCCGCAAGTCTTGCCACCCCATTGATGTCAGCCAGGTTTTATCCTTGTCTGGAATTGTCTAAATTCTAGTGTATCGTCATCAACCTGGCACTTAATAAATGCATTGTTTCAAGGTGTAGTCGCAATCTAGATCTTTAATAAAAGTTTAAACTTTACTCGAGTTAGAAACCCCCTACTTATATTATGGACAATGCTACTATTTGAATTGTATATAATTTTGGGAGGCAGCCTGCATCTAAACAGAAGAAATTGCCTTGTGATCAAGCAAAACTTGTGTACCCCCGTAAATATTCGACATTGATTTGATTAGAATATTTTATTTCGAGCCACACAACACTGGCACAAAAGCGAAAAATAAATAAAAAATAACATTCTAGCTCGAAAAGGAGTGGCAAGAAGACAAGCTTATTGACTCCCACCCCCTATTCATATACTTTAATAATAATAATAATAATAATAATAATAATAATAATAATAATAATAATAATAATAATAATAATAATAATAATAATAATAATGTGGTTGCAACAATAACAATGTTTAGTCCTTATTGTCTTACTAAACAATTAAGTTGGTTACATATTTACAACAAATATTGTTGTAACATATTTACAATGCATTGTAAAATGAAATGATCCCTGACCCTGCTTGCCACCCTGTGATTATTTTTCTAGATCCGCCAGGGTCAGGGATAAATAAACTTTGTATAGTGGCTTGTAGTTACAAGGTTTTGTTATGAAACATGCATTTTTGTCATGGTATGCACAGTCTGTATCTCAAAAAGTTTCTGAATCCTTTAACGCACACAGGTATTAATGCTCGCATCATTCTTCACAACTCACTAAACATTTTCATTGTGTTGGTATGTGTATTTTAAATTCTTCTGACTCCAAAAGGCATGCTTGGCTTTGTTGCTGTGTAATTATTAATTCCATCGAGCTGAACGCCAGAACAAAGGACCAAGGGCACATTGTTTAAGTGCTAAACACCGACTTGTTTGTTCACTGTTAAATAAAGGCTTCTTTCAACTCTACACTTACAATATGTACCAGTATCACAATTTCAGTCTTAAGGCATTTTTAACATTCACCCAAGATTTCTATGGTTCGTTTTTGTACGCCCTCAGAACTAATGGCTGCATTGACTTTTATTTTCTGTATAAAACTTGATTGTATGTAAAAGCTGTCTTATAGTCAGTTATGTACTTAAGAGAATTAAGAGAGAACAGAAGTTTTTGTCTAAAAGCTTTGAAGCAGTACTGTATGTTATATCCAAATTACTTCTGATTGAAAGTGATGGCAAAGGGATGAGCTTTTGCCAAAAACGTAATCTTTAATAGCAGTACTCCTCCGAGAAATCACAATTTGAGCACTAGCATACGCCCCCTGTAATGTCTTTTTCCTGTGTCTTTCCCAGTGTTTCAGCTGTGCCACCTGTAGGAACAGACTGATGCCCGGGGACCGATTCCACTACATCAACGGGACCATCTTCTGCGAACACGACAGACCGGGGGCCGCTCTGCTCAACAGCCACCTGCCCCCGCTGCAGAGCAGCTCGGTGCTCGCGGACCAGAAGGTGGGCTCTGCTTGTTGTGGCGATCACTAAACGTGCTTAGGGAGCTTCGAGATTGTGTCAAATGCGAAGATTTGGGGATTCCTGGTGCAGTCCGTAATAACAGTAATAACAGTACAATGTCAAATACTGGAGCTATCATTGACACACAGCAGCGTGTTAGATGTATTTATCAGCTGTGGTTCTACTTGTACTCACTCCCTAACATGGTGACTGTCTGTGAAAACCTTACTTTATAAATACCATCACTGTTCATCCTAGAGTAAGTGAACTCACATGAGCTCTGCGTAATGTATCACTGACTTACTTATCCCAGTATCAGCTGACCCATGACGCAAGGCACCAAAATTCAAATAACATGAAATTTACGCAAACAGTGCTTTCTACAGATCCACCTGCCAAACAACCTGTTCTGATTTAAACATATTCATATTCTTGAGATAATAAATAAATTGAGGAGGCCATACCGCCTTTGCTCTGCCCGATCCCGTCAGACCTGGGAAGCTAAGCAGGGAAGGGCCTGGTCGGTACTTGGATGGGAGACCGTTTAGTAAAACCAGGAAGCCTAGCGAATGTAGTGAGTGGTGGTGGTCGGAGGGGCCGATGGCGCAGACTAGCTGCCTCGCTTCAGTCATTCTACCCCAGGGCAGCTGCGGGTTCAATAGTAGCTTACCACCACCAAGTATGGAGTGAATGAAAAGTGCTATATAAAACCGATTTATTAATATTATTATTATTATTATAAGAGTGTAAATACGTTTGGTGCTGTTCAGGGCCTCACTAATTGACCGACCCAGTGGCCAATGACCTCGGAAAAATCAGACCCAGTAAAAAATTTAACCGATCATTAAAAAGGCCCAACTTGGATTAGTCTTATGTAGCACTTTTTCCAGACGCTCAGAGTCTCTTTACAATTCCACACACAATTGCAATACATTCACACCAAACCGTGCGGTTTTCCATCCAAGCACCAACGGGGCCCTGCCTTGACTTAGCTTCCGAGATCTGACGGGATCGGGCAGAGCAAAGGTGGTATGGCCTGGTGTTTAGGGCTGGGACAAAATATTGGATTGTACTTTTTGCTGCAATACCATGTATCAATACTAGGGCTGGGGCGATACACTTCTGTCACAATCCGATACGTATCACGATACTCAGGGGCCGATCCAATACGAATTGTAAGTAAGTAGTTAAGATAAGTCATATGTTTACTTTAAAATGAGTCCAAAGTCATGTGTCCAAAGTTTATAAACCAAATGCCACTTGACATTTATTGAGATTAAAAAGTGCTTTGAAGGTGCATTATGCAATTTTTTAATGAAAGAAAGAAAAGTTGATACTTGTGTGTGTATGACCTTGTAGTGAACCAGCGGCTGTATGAGTGGTCAGCATGGCGCCTTTACTTTCCATCACCGTGGTCTCTGGGACGCTCCAGGATCAATTGTTTGGAAGGTTTTCATTGCTGACGGAGCCTCTCACCAGAAAACCATCAAAACAATTGATCCTGGCGCATTGGCGAGACCACCGTGATCAAAAGTGAAGGTGTCATGCTGACGATTCATAGCTGCTAGGTCACTACAAGGTCAAATACACAAAATTATCAACTTTTTTTTCTTTCTCATAATGCACCTTTAACACAAAATGTAACAAAGTGCGGTGTAACTGTTACTGGAAAACAAAGCATGCTGATAATGCCTCCAAACAAAAGTATTTTGGACACATGACTTTTTTCTTTTCACACATTTTAAGGTAAACATATTACTTATCATAATTACTGTATCACAATATTGGATCAGCCCCTGAGTATCGTGATACATATCGGGTCGTGACAAAAGTGTATCGTCCCAGCCCTACTGGTTTTAGTCATGATATTTGTGAATTGATCCCAAGTTAGCCCTTTTTTGTCCACGTTTTAAATCTGGCAAGTTAGCTTTACATTTAGTTTGTTGTCAAAATGTCTACGGACCCGAAGGTTGGTGGTTCTAACTCCGCCCCAATCATCACTAGCTGTTGTGGCGGCAACAGTGGCTCAGGTGATTGTCTTATAAGCGTAAGGCTGGCAGTTGGGGTTTTGATTTAACATTTACCATTTGATAAAGCCTAGTCCTGGATTAGACCCAGTAGCTTTCATTTTCTTTCAATCCCCATTTTTATCATATAGTTTATATCAAGCTCCATTGAATTTGAGGGCCATTTTTAAACATTAAAGTTGAACCCGAAAAGCCAGTTTCCCCCTTTGGCGACACTCGCTGGGAAAAGTTTGTCAGTCGTCGTTTCATACTGTAGGCCACAAGTGAATGAAGCCGTCAAAAGGAAGTCGATCTATCATCCTAAAGTGCACCCAGGGGAAATGCAAAGCAAAGTGATAATAATTTCAGAGCCATATACTGGTTATAAAGGAGTCAACTCATTTAAATGTTTGAATGAAGATATAGATATAGAGGACGTGTTGACTTACCACGACTGCATGAATAAATCAAATCAAAATAGATGAGTTCACGGGAACAAAATCGATCAAACAAATTGCCCCCACAGGATTCAGACGAGAGGGGATCATTACTGCTGTAGGTACTGTAGATCATGTGCTGTTCTTGCTAATTCATTGCAGATATTTCACAGGGATAAGTTAAGGAAATAAAAACTCAAAACTTTGTACATAATGAAAACAACAGCCAAGTGCAAAGAAGATCCAAGCTTTCCACGGAAATAGTTTTAAATGAATTGTTTCCGTTATCAAAGAGTCACAAACCGCATTCATTCAACATCCTACTTGTAAATCCTGAATGTAGTGAGTGTCGCATGTTATGGACTGAACGTTACCGTAGAAATCTTCACTTTTAGACTGTGCTGATCAAATGATGATCAAAACAATTTGAAAGAAATAGAAATAGAGCAAAGAGTCGCGTTAGCCGCCTGGTGACAACCGATACACTGTAGCGTCCAAACGCTTTTAAATGTCAGATAAAATGTAAAATACTGGAGCTAGTTGTTGTTATTATGGACTATAGCAGGATGTCTAGAAATGTTAGCGAGTTTGACATCTACTAAATACTACTGAATTTACATGTTAGTGAACACATTAGCAAATACCTATAATACCCAGCCATGGTGCTGATGTAGCTTTCTCAGGGTTTTGTTGTATTATGTACAATGACAATGAAGATCTTTATCAAACCCTCTGCCAGCTGCATATATATCGAAATGCCATCCGTAGGTTTTTCCTGTTTTTGTTCCTGTTGTTGACACTATTTTGAGGATTTTTTAACCACCTTTAAATGTGTTAATTGCTATAGCAACAGTCCTAGTTTTCATCATTTCACACGTATTGAATGCATTTTCTCCACGTGTTTCTTTTCCTCCAACCCAATTGCGCCATGATCCCGCCCCGACATTGTACTAACCTTTATAACCCTGTCCTTAAACCTTAACTTTATTTGTAAAACTAAAATAGTATCTTAATAAAGCCAACTGACAAAAGCTTATGTTGGAGTGTCATCGAAAGGCCTTATGGCACAACTTGGTTAGAAAAAAAATGAGGTTCTCATTTATGCGCAGATGGTTATGTAGGGAAAATGGTTTGATGTAGCTGAGGATTTTTGTAGTACTTGAGCTAATTGTGATGACATATACTAATTTCATTGTTAAACTGGGTGGCCATGGTTGTGGTTAAAGTTATACGTTGTAGTAGTCTTCAGGTTTGTGAGTGTGTTATACATTTAAAATCTGAAAACTTGGTTATTTTTATTTTTTTTCAACGTATTTTTCTGTGGTGGCTGTAGCTCAACATTTAGGGCAGGGGGGCCCAAACTTTTTTCATGGATGGCTGCATATTGAAACTTACTGTGAAGGGCAACAGATCAGTGGCCAGCGCCTTGGACTGGGTGTTTCCATTTTATTTATGTTTATTTATGTTTAAAACCTAAATGCCAGCTCTGTCTCACAATTAAATGTTAGTTGTTGAGGTGCATTTCATTTCATTTTTTTTTTTTTCATTTTATTTATTTATTTCATTCAAAAAGTGACATCATGCAATCACCACAAGACCGCCAAGCCAACACAGCATGAATGAAATGGAGCAGAGGAGGTTAGAACCTGTGCCACCTTCAGTCCCAACCTGGCGTCTGGGATTGAAGAGGGAGGGCTTTGTTTGGTCAAAGGTTCAGATTATAAGTGATATCATTTTGGCAGTTTAAATGGTTAAAGATCATACAATATGACTCAGAAAGGAGCACATCTGCATAAAACACTGCAATTTCAGTTTATTTGTTTGAAATGCTTATTGGCAATTATGTTTATGCATTGATACATTTGAGAGGGCCACAGTTTTGGACTATGGAGCGCGGCCTGACTTCAGCATACTCAGGGACGGCTTTGGCTTTGTGGGGAAACGGTTGTAAACCACTGAAACTGGAGTCCCATCCATGGACACTTATTAGGAGGCTATCACTGACCTTCTTGTTCTTATTTGCAGGTATGCTGAGCGACAATCACCGGCCACTCCTACGAATCTTCAGCTCTTCTCCCGCTACTGTCCCTGTTGTCCGCGGGCCTGCGTTTTTTTTTTAACTCTCTTTTTTGTGTGCGTGTGTGTGTTTTGTTTCTCGGAAGAGGATTCAATTTCGCCTCCAGCCACAACAAACCCCCCCTACCACAATCGTCTTTCACTTAATTTGTGTTCAACGTTGGGAAGTCATCTGTGCAAATACTCGGGACGAAAGTTGCAAAAAGCTCCCCGTAGACTCGACTAAAGCCGGAGCCAAAACAAAAACAGGACTGTAATAATGATAAGGAGCTAAAAGCTACGAGGGAAGCACAAAAGACGGTTGAGCGCGCGTTTGATGGACTGCTCAGAAATGACTGTCAGAGCTGCGCCATGTGGCATTATTTCCCCAGAGCTTCACTGTTTTTAATGAACTCCTGATCTCTCTGTTGTCTATGTTAATCTGAGATCCCACGCACTGAAGTTGCAGTATCAAAAGAAATGGGGGGGAAAAAAGACAAAATAATAATGATGAAAATAGTGGATGTAGTGCAACAAAATGTCCAGGTTGTTTTATTACTGAAAGATGCCGTGAGAGTGAAAATGCAGCTGTTGGAACAATGTAGTGATTCTCAACTTAGGATGGATTTTTTTTAATTATTTTTGTGTGCGCTTAAGTAGGTTCTTGTTCTTCTATGTGATCATGTCATAATGTCAGATGGAGGGCAGGGGGACCAATGTGAGAGAGACCGTTTTTTTGAAGGAAATCCCTCCCCCAAAATAATCTACAAATGTTTTCCCTGATCATTATTTGTGAAGGATTAGGTCTTTGAACCAAATGGGATTATTTGTCAGAATCTGAACGATATACAATATACTCTGCCCCACACCCGGGCGTTGTGGGTGATAGTTAGGGCTGTCACGATAATAACAAAATCGACTCAATAAATGGCAGATTAACAATACCAATTTTGGGCTCAATGTTTATCGCTAGTACATCTATTAGCATTTTTTTTTTCACATGTAATACCTTATTTCTTACCTAAAATAAATTTGTGTCTTGTATTTCATGTTCATTGTGGGACATTTTAAGATTAAGTCCTCTTGAGCTTTAGAGTTAGTTTCTGTTGCATCAGAAGGTCATAAGGTATCATTTGGGTATCGGTATCGTAAACCAAGTATATAACGCAACGGTTGCCAGTCCTACTTCTAACTGTTTTAGGTCTAGATGGACCTAAAACATGGACTTGATGACAGTGGGAACTGAACAATAAACACTTGCAATACGTTTTATTTGACAATGAAAAATGAATATTTTTTGACGACCTGATTTTGCATCAAAGCCCTCCAGTTGAGAACCACTACTGTACAACACTTTTATTTCTATCAAAGCCGATCACTTTGTTGTGCTTGTGAAGAGATTTTATTTCTTTATCCGATGCCTGTTGTTCGGTGTGTGGGGGGGAAAAAAACCACAAAAAAATAACAACTCTGTGCAAATATCCTATTAAAACAGTTTTCCTGGATCATGTCAGAGGCGTTGAGCCAAACTGGGTTTTTCTGTGTTCGGCATTAGCATTACAGTGGCAGCGCGTGGCGTGGGTTCAGGAATCTCCTTATTGCTATGTTATTATGTTCAAGTCTGATACGGAAAATGTGCAAATTATAATTATTTCTTTATCATTATTATACTATTATCCTCATGAAATACACACTGCGTAACATTTCACTGAATAAATTGGAGAAAAGTACTACAGTTGTATACACTACTTGACTAAAGGTGGCCAAACATTAGGTCTAAACGTGTTGGGTCCTCTTCCAAGTGTTCCATTTAACGTCCTGAAAAAATAGCCTTGTCTTTGTCGAGCTTACCCCCGGCTCACACTGAATCCGGTCCGGGTCCGGTCCGGTCCGGTTTCGGTCCTAATCCGGTCCGGGTTTGCCCCAAACTACCACTCACATTGAGTCCGGCTGACACTGTGGCCAGCTCCGGCGCCAGAAGCTGCGTCAGACACAGAAACGGCCCTCGCGAGAACAGAAGCGCAGAGTTTCCCTCTTGGTGCGAGGTCACGTCATAAGTAGCCCCATATATAGTTTTTGTCAACAAAAGCCGTATTTGCCAGTACAACGACTCTCCCATATTTTATTTTGAAATACACCAGATCTTCCTCTCTCACGAGACCTGACTTCCTGTTTGGCTCGTGTTTTTCTGTCAGCTTGATCCGTTGGGGCTCCGGTATCCGGCAAAGATAGACTTCTTGCGGATTCTTTCCGTTGCTGCCGGATGGCCTCGGTAGCCGGAGTCGGACTTCGCGGAGCAGTGCGAGTGTGCTACATTGGTTTTAATGACTTTCTAACCCCCAGCTCACACTGAATCCGGTTAAGGTCCGGTACGGCGTCCGCAAACTTAGAAAGTCATGCCGACTGCCGGAGCCCCAACGGATCAAGCTGACAGAAAAACACGAGCCAAACAGGAAGTCAGGTCTCGTGAGAGAGGAAGATCCGGTGTATTTCAAAATAAAATCTGTCCGCTTACTACTTATTTGGTCTGGTTTACCACCTGTAAACGCGTGTAACGTCGTAAATGTAAACATTTCTCCATTACCAGTGACACAGGGGCACTAGTGTGTTGCAAAGCATCCACTTCACTGGGGAGAGTCTTTGTACTGGCAAATACGTTTTTTGTTGACAAAAACTACCTATATATGGGGCTACTTATGACGTGACCTCGCACCAAGAGGGAAACTCACTATATTAAGCATTAAGTTTCATAAGTGTAGATAGAGACAATAAAGTTTATTCCCGCAGGTGGGAAGTTTGTTGTGGGCTATTCAGCCATGCTGCAGCCAAAAATCAGTGCACAACAATCATAAAACATAAAGTAGTGTCCAAGTGTTTTAATGTGAACAATAACAAAAAAAAATGTCAATGATTCTTAGCCGTATGACATCACAGTCCTAAACTCTACTCTAAGTTTTACATGTTTCCACTGGATTTGTTTCCGTAACGTTTTGAACAGATTAGACAACATTCTTTAAAAATCCTGTAACTTTTTAAAAATATATATATCATTGTAGAGTAATCTGTGTAGAGTTTTTCCCAAAGAATCAGACTGCAACATGGTAAAATAGAAATAACTCAAAAGAGAAATGAAAACTTTCTGAACCTGCTGTACAAGTACACGCGGTGGATATCTTGCCACTTCTCCCTCTCTCTCCCTCCTTATCCGTGTATGGTGAAAATATGCCTGATTACCCCAAGGAATGGAATTAAGGGGGCTAGAGCTTTTGACCATTTACAGAAGCAATTAAACATGAGCCTGGTGTATCTACGGGCGCTCCTGGGAGGCTAAGCCCAGGGCATGTCCCGTGGCTGGCAGGCAGGCTGACTGGCTGGTTGACTGGTTGGCTCTGTGCCCATATGCCATTAATAATAATAATAATAATAAGGCCTAATCTCAAAGCAGACTAATTAAAGGGGAGTGGCACAACCCTGGGCATTCCGGAAACAATCTGATGTATTTACTGTTTACAATGTTGCAATTAAGGCCTTGGTTTTACATGAAAGAATTCAGACCAGCCCACATCGGGTCACACTTTTTATAGTTTCCATCCTGGTTTAGTCCGTCTTTAGCCCCAGTTTAGTGTTTTGGTCCTGGGTAGAGATGCACATTGTATCGCCAAAGTATTGTTCTTGCAGAAGCATTGCAACATCATTTAAGTGCACCATTTGACTGAAATTTCTTTTTGCTAACACAGCCAGAAGAGAATGTGCAAAAGTTCATTTTCGGTGTTTTGGAGAGGACAATATGTCACACCTTTTTGCATATTTCAGCTTTTGCGATTTACTAATTGCGGGCATTGAAATTTGCGATTTGATTGTGATCTGGTACAAGTTTACATCTGATTCTCCCCAGTTTCGACCTTAAATTACGCACAAATACTAAATGACTTTTAAGCTTACACTGTAACTCTTAGGCTCACGGGTCCTGTTGGCACAGGGTTTATTTGTCTGCTGATATTAAATCCTAATCTGAAAGCAGCCTAATTAAAGGGGAGCGGCCTCTGTGTCCTGGGCATTAGAAACAATCTGACGTATTTACTGTTTACCATGTTGCAATTAAAGCCCTCACACTGGCTCGTTTGTTTTCCCATCACAAGTATTTGTAGCACACCTTAACTTACCTAACCTTTATGCGTTTACTGCGGACTGAAAACAAGCAAAATATGATCAGAACGAGACTAAATTGGAATAAAGTCGGACTGATCGGGGATACTATATGTACCAAACCTTAGTCTTGAAAACCAGGAGGACTGCAGAAACTATGGAGTGATGTAATGCAACGTTGGGAAAATATTACATTTCATTGTTTTGTGATAAGATTTGCAACTTTTCCAGGAGCATAAGCGAGATTAGTAAAATATGAACAGCTAAACTTCTAAAAGAATGCACTTCAAGGGAAAGGAGTTTACGGTTATTAGTTTATAATTAATAAGACTCCACAGTGACTGGGTATTATGTTGTTTACAAAGGACATTTGCCTCACTCTCATCTTGTGATCAAAAGATTCGACAATTTCTATTTTAAAGTTATGTTAAAAAGAGTTTCATACTTTTCTATTACCAGAAGGGCAGGTACTCAGCCATGGAAACCAATTCCATGAAACTCTCTGAACACACTGTTCTTGAGCTGGAGGACACACTAAGTTTGAAGGTCTGTTGAGTTGCAGACGTCTGCCCACTATGGGTGACCAAATACCGAATATGGTGTAGAAAACTGTAGTTCTTAGTAAAAAATGCAGATACAGTTATTGTTTAGCAGACCTGACAGCACAGGGAAGTCAAGCTGTGTATATTAGGAAATATGAGCATGACTGTTACCCCCAAACACTGCCCTGTATTAGAGTACTGCTGCATGTCAGCACACTGTACAACACATAGGGCTGGGTACCGTTACATTAAGATACTTGGTTTAAGATACCGATACCTAGATGACAAAAATATTTGTCGTCTAGAACCAGAAAACAGAACAATAACGTTAATGTATTCCATAAAAGACTTACATTTGCATAATTTATTCGAGCTGAAACAAGTCACTCAAAAAAGGCATCAAAACTTGGTCTCTAAAATTGTTTTAATTTTAATTTTTTTGGAACCTGCTTTATTTATTTGGTCAGGACAGTGCATGTTAATGAACATACATAGGTCTCATGCATGTAAACAAGCCACACCGGATTGTAGCCTTGGGCTAATTTGCATCCGTCGTCCTCCATGCGCACTCTCAAACACACTCTCATTCATCCTGGCCTATTGTACATGTTTTTAGTACATGTTTTTAGTAGGAAACCTACGCAGACACGGGGAGAACTCCACACAGAAAGGCCCCGTCCAGGTGGGAATCAAACCCCGGACCTTCTAGCTGTGAAGCACGAGCACTAACCGCTGTACTACCGTGCCGCCCACGGTTGTAGTTTTCCATAGTTTTCTCGATATACTAAACACGCCATGGTATTGTTTAGCGGCAGCCAGCCTTAACAACACAAAATAATTTACTCAACAATAAGTTATTTTATTGTTAAGTTAAGGCGCTTTAATTGTCATATACAACAACTGTACAACGAAATGTGTCCTCTGCATTTGACCCATCCTTCAACGCCACAGGGACGCAGTACTGCGCCCGATGATCCATCTCCAGATGTGGAACCAAGCTGATGGTCAGAAACACCTGGCTGGAGCTTTCACCTTTGTACATTGTACATGTTTTTAGTGGCAGGGGAAACCGAAGTACCCGGAGGAAAACTACCCAGACACGAGGAGAACATGCAAACTCCACACAAAAAAGGCTCCGTCCAGGTGAGAATCAAACCTGAGACCTTCTTGCTGTCAAGCATGAGCGCTTATTGCTGCGCCACTGTGTCACCCCTTGTTGTTTTCCCCGTGTCTGCGTAGGTTTACTCTGGTTTCCCCTACCATTAAAAACATGTACAATAGGCCAGGATGAAGGAGAATGTTTGAGAGAGCAAGTGTGGGACCAGTGGCCGCTGGCTGCTCTGCTTCACGACCGCAACACTGGAGGCCGCCATTGCTGTAGTACCTCCATATAGCCGCTAGTCTCCCATTGAAAAGCATTGGACTTTAGACACGTTAAAAACAACTTTAACCCCTGGTTTCTGTTTTTTAAACACTTTCTACGGCGACATATTCCTCCTGAGATAACGCTGGTTTGGTCACACTTAAAGAAACCAGGCTGGTTAATGAAAGAACATTTTTTGAAATCTCGCACTAATGAGCGTCGGACTGTTAGCATTGGAGCTACACGTCACACAAGGGCCGAGTCTACAGTGAAGATCCCGCCCTTACGCCCTTATTAGGAACATGCTTCGTCCGAGCTGGGGAGGAGGAGTCTGTAAATCCGCCATGATTTTCCCCCTCGAACGTGGTCATTATGGTAAACGGGGAGGAGTGAGGAGGAGTTGTCTATTCTTTTTAACGGTCTATGTGTGGGACAACGGATGGAAATGTGTGTGCTCCCAGCAGTACAGGTTCTTCAAAAAAGTCACTCAAGCACGCGAGTAAGTGCACTACCGTCATCCAAAATGTTTCCTGGTTGGTTTACATGTGTTTTTGAGTAGAATTCACAATCACAATATGGCCACGTCGCACCTACAGCTTCGTCTGTGTCAACCCTTATACTTGTCGACATGGTGCCAGTGCGCCTTGTCTCCATCATTCCCATCTTGTAAAAATATCCCGGCGTCGCCTCGTGTCTCCGTTCGTTCACGCAGTGAGAGGTGGAGGAGCGCAGGCAATTACACTCATCTGCATGTGTTAATGCCATTAATTAACGAGAATAAACACTTTCCTATGACACGGGCTGCACGGTGAGCCCTGCACCTGCACAGGCTCTGATAAAAGACAACGCCTCGTGGCATGGAGCCTTTTCAGCAGACCTGCTAATTGGCATCTGAAAACGTTCGGCTTAATTACAAGGAGGCAGATGAGGCTTGATTAGCTTGAATGCAGAGTGTAACTTGTGGGCCGCGAAGGAGGGGGAAACGTTGCAGAGATTTTTTTTCCTCGCCGCCATCACGATACAAAGATAATTGTAATTGTAATCATTTGCATACGGTAATGAATTTGCGTGACGCTTCTTGATCAGACGTGGAATAAATAATTGATGCCGTATCAGCACCTAACCATGACAAGTGGGACTTTTCTTCTTCTTCTTCTTCTTTTTTTTTTTTTTTTTTTTTTTTTAAGCGGAGCTAAGCGCATTAAGGTGCAAGTTTGGCAGTCAAGGTGAGAAACTAACAGATGCTATCTTCTTTTGCCTTTGACATCATCGCTCCAATCATAAAAGATAAACCTCCCCAACTTCCCATCTGAAAGTTTTTGACAAAGCACTAAAAGAGTAAGACGCACGGAGTTACAGCAAAAAAGGTAAATGTTTTGGGAAAACTTACTTACAATGAGAGAGAGAGAGAGACTGATGGAGAACAAAGGCCTTGCACTTGGGAACAAATAAGCTACTGTGAGGGCTTTAATTGCAACACGGTAAACAGTAAATACATCAGATTGTTTCTAATGCCCAGGACGAGAGGCGGGCCACTCCCCTTTAATTAGGCCGCTTTCAGATTAGGATTTATAATTAGCAGAGACTAACATTATTATAAGGCCTTGGCAGGGTTGAAGTGTTTGTTATTTAATATGCCGACTACTAACTAGAGCTAAGCCATACTACGCCACGTGGTGCACACACAGACCAAAATAAAACGTCGCGCCAATTTTGTCGGACCGCCTTTAGCTTCGCTGTAGCACTGATTTGATAGTCTTCTGCAATGTCACAACTTTTTCATGTCCAGTGCTGCATTCATTTTTCATCAAGATCTTGTATTTATCATCAGAGTGTCGGACCACTGTGCAAAGCTATGTTGGCCCACAGTGGCGGCGCGGCTCAGTCGCAGAGGCTCAGGACTAACACCTGAACACATAATAACAATGGGCACATAATGTTGCAAAACTTAGACCAACTGCAGTAACCCCAGATCCAAAAAATAAATAACCAAGTAACCAAGTAGTATGGTGTAACAAAACTAGTTTTCTATGTGATGAAAAGGCACCTGATTCCCTGATAAATAGTGACCTCATGGAAGTGCCAGTCAAGCTGTCTCTCTATATGAGCGCTCAGGCTCCTTCTGAGGCAAACTTAAACGTTCTAATGAGAGTAAGATCGAAAACCGAAGACTTTGAAACAGCAATGTGAGCAGTAAGACAGACTCTACGAAAGCAACTACTTTTTCATCAGCGTATAACCTGCCTCTCGTCCAAACAGTAACTAACATGCTCTATTAATCAAAATAAATCTAAATTTAGACACCTCTTTCCAATTATTCAGGCTTGGGGCTGCCATGATAATTAGGGAGCTTCTATGCCAGAAGTGGGCATCTAAGGTGGGCGGGCCAAATGTGGCCCATCGACTTGATTTAATCCGGGCCCTGACTTGTAGAGCACAAATTCCTGAGTATGTCAAAATAAAAAGTACGTCTCCTGTGTGGAGTTATGATTTTTTAAGGAAATAACCAGTGTGCTCATTCCACGACTCAAATTAGTTCAACACACCTGGTTTAAAGGGTGAACAATGTCAATATTTTCACTGATGAAGAAGGATACTACATAACTTCTGCAATTTGTTGCACTTTTGTGATGTGTCATTACAGTCAAATTGAGAGTTGTACTTGTTTTAAATGCTCCAAACTGGTCCGGCCCTCCTGGTGAATTCGAAAACCCAATGTGGCCCTTGCATCAAAATGTTTGCCCATACCTGTTCTATGCCTGGGTTTTTTAAAGGAATAGGCCACCGTTTTTCCATACTGAGATATGTTCTTACCTGAGCTTAGACGAGTTGATGCGTACCTGTCGGTCTTTGTGCATGTGCTCAGTCACGCAAAAAGACCAAAGATGTTGTGAGGCTATTACTGCGCAGACGTCTAAGTGCTCCTAAGGTATTATTATGCCCTTCAATATAGTACCCCTTTTTATCCACTTGGATAATTGACATGCTTAATTTTGTGTAACTGAATTACAATACTACTATTTAATCAGTTCTTTATCAAGGAATTCATGCCATATTGAAAATTAAATTCAGGCTAAACAACAAATTTTGTTGAAAAAGCAATATGGACAATTCATGATGGGGCTTAAAAATAGACCCAAAAACAGTATTTTGGTGCCTCAGGATTGGTTTTATAATTTGAAATTATGTCTGTAAGAATTAAATATTAACCATGAAAGACAGGCTAGCGCTGGCAGCTATAGGACTAACTAAAAACTAACTTCCATTTTTACTTTACGGCATGGTTTACAGCTTCAGCACTGATAAACACACTGGCCCTCATTTATCAACATTGCGTAAAAAAATTGTGTATGCGTAGGTGTATTTACGATATACGCCAGAGGGCGCGTGACATTTATGAATCTGTGCTTTCCGCTCAGATCTTATCGTACGCAAGCGCAGCTGATGGTAAATGCCACGGAGAAATCCCAGCGTCATTTGAAGGAAACGCCCAAAAATATTCACGTATGAGGAGGCCTCACCCATGGGTTTTACGGCACGCACGCACAAAACATGGCAAAAAAGAACCTTTCTCCAACCAGGAAATTATGAATAGTTGTTTTTAACATGACAAATATGATATGTTTGCGCATGAGAAAGATTAAAAAATCTGTCAGTAACCAACGTTAACCTTATGGCCAATCCAAGATCACATTTACTAATAAAAAAGAGGGGGAAAAAGAAATAGGCTAATAATAAAAAGTGACCTTTATTAAATAAGGAGTAGGCCTAAATAGCCTATATAAAAAAGGGTATAAAATTAGACCACATAAAAAAAAAAGCGTGGATCCAACGCTGCAGTCAGAGCAGACTCTGGACCATGATCTGAACCAGCGAAAAGCAGCTGTCAGCTCTGCGGACTCAGCGCTGGAGCCGGGGGAAGAACTACGCGTCTTTTGGCCTGAGCAGAGCTTTCCTCCGGGAGGAAACAGGTGCGCGGAGAACGAACCCGTCCGGACCGAAGACAGCCCTTCGAGACGTGCTTCGATCATTTCCCTGACGAGAGGAGAGCGCGCGGTCAGCAGACCCTGTGCGCCGCTCAAACCCGGACTTTACGAACCCGTCCGGACCCATGAAAGCTGTGGAGCTGTCGAAGGACTACTCGCACGGACTCAGCGCTCAAACCAACCAGAACACGGAGCATGGCCTCGCGCATACCCAGGTGAGTCCTGGTGTCCCGGTACACGGCAGCGGCTGCGGGTGTGAGGCGGGGAATCTACACAACATTTTCGCAGCAGCGGTATTTTGTTAAATACAAAAAACACCATAAGCGTCTCTGCGGCTGTAGTCCAGGTTCTAGTGTCTCTGGTCCGGGCTGAGCCTCTGCACTCGGCCCGTGGCGTGGAGCATGTCGATGCAGCGTAACATTGAATCAAGTCTGCCCGTAAACATTAACGCTGTCGCCTTGTTTCATGTTTAAATCAGAGTTATATTCTTATCCAAAAGAGTTGTAATTTACAATATGGAGCACTTTGGTAAGTCACTTCTTAAGAATCAGCAGCTGAATTGAGGAGGTTCCCGTCAGTGAAAGAAAAGTCTAAGAAACAAAAAACAAATAAAGGTCAAGGACCACATCGGTAATGAAGTTTCACAACCTGTGCCATAATTTAAACAAGCCTGAAGAATGCCTCTCCATGCACTGGTATGTGCTAAAAAATAATAGTGAAGTGTGTTGTCGCTCCAGATGTGCAGAGTGTGAACACCGGGGAACAGGGGCTCAGTTTACACTTTAGTTAACAATGGCGTTAAACTTTTAACAAGACACCAGTGACTTTTACTGTGCATGCCAGGCCATAGTGGGAGGTTAAGCAAAAAAACAGGACAGAGAAAACTTGGTGGTGCAGCAGGACGGTTCTAGGTTAGATTACCTGGCGTTTCAGTATGGAGTCAGCGCTCAACACATCCCACAGGTACTCATTCACAAAGTGATCCACCTGGGGCTCAACACGTCACAACAGGCTACTGGTCTTTGTGGACTTTCCTACTAGGAGACCAGTCAGAACGCGTTGGCAGCAGCATCTTCAGAACCTTACTGAACATGGGGTCCCGCAATGGTGTGCGCACAGCCCCCTCCTGTTCACACTGCCTCGTTTTATGTGATTAGGAAGTGCCACTGAGATTTTTTTTTTGTTTAGTTTATTTATTTAAAAGGGACTATGTACAATTATAACATAATTGTTACCATTTGATACATTGTACCAGAGTTTGCCTGAGTCTATCAGTCTCTCGCAGGGTAACGGAGAACCTGTAACAGAAAACAGGACACGATTCACAAGACAAAGGGTTGACCACAGAAAAACACACCAATATGACAAACTCATTATACGTCCACGCAGCAGTACACCACATCCAGTATAAACACCGAGAAAAACGTATGGATTTTGGTATGTAAAAGCACATAATCTCACATGTCTAGTAATACATACAGTTCTATAGGAAGCACCGACTTGGATTTTTCAATAAGGAGAATTGCTGAAGCAAACTCCCAGGATTTTACATTCTCTCAATACGACCTACAGAACACTGAGATCGACCCTGAAAATAACTTTTTTACTAGAGCTACCAATGACTGTCAATACTACACAGAGGATCTGTACAATAGTAAACTTAAGAACATTAAGGCATTCACTGTAATCCACTTCAATAGTCGAAGCCTCTATGCAAACTTTGACCACATCAAAAGCTTCTTAAAACAGTTTTCCACACCATTCAGTGTCATTCTAATCACAGAAACATGGATCAATAATGATAGAGAATTTGAGTTTTCTATTGATGGTTATGAATTTATAAGTATGAACAGAAGGAACAAGCATGGAGGGGGCGTAGCTATGTTTATAGACTCCAACTATAGTTATAAAGTAATGGAAAATAAGACAATGGTGGTGGATGATACACTTGAATGCATTACTGTTGAAATTACAAGGCAAAAAAAGAAAAATATTATTGTGAGTTCTATTTATAGAACACCTGGCTCTGATATAGATGTTTTTTCTAAGTGGATGGAGGAGCACTTTTCAGGATTAAATCATAAAGTCATGTTTGTGGGGGGAGACCTCAACATCGATTTGTTAAACCCATATAAACATAAAAAGACGGACGAATTTATAAATACTTTATTCAGTATAGGTCTGTTTCCTCTAATAACCAAACCTAGTAGAATAACAACCCATAGTGCCACCTTGATTGATAACATTTTCTCAAATGAAATAGAAAGTGACACAGTCAGCGGGTTAATTATAAATGATATTAGTGATCACCTTCCAGTTTTCGTTATGTATAAAAATGGATATTTAAAAGATGAAGAGGAAAACAAGTATTGGTTTAGAAGGGTAAAAACAGAGAAAACTATTGATGCATTTAAAAAGGAGCTTTTAGCTCAAGACTGGAGTATTGTGTACAGAGAGAATGACACGAATATGGCTTATGATGAGTTTACGCAAGTATTTCAAAAGGTATACGACAAAAACTGCCCAATGAAGAAATACTGTAAAAACAGAAAGTGTAAAGAAACACCATGGATGTCTAAAGGTTTACTAAATGCTTGCAAGAAAAAAAATAATCTTTACAAAAACTTTATAAATAACCGAACAAAAGAAGCTGAGGATAAATATAAGAAATATAAAAATAAACTGACAGGTATCATTAGAAAATGTAAACAGGATTATTATAATACATTGTTAGATAGTAATAAGAATAATATTAAAGGTTTATGGAACATCTTAAATAGTATAATTAGAAATAAACCAAGAACGATTAATTATCCAAAATATTTCAAAGATGAGGATAACACGTTAAATAATATGAATGAAGTCGTCGAAACATTTAATAAATTCTTTGTAGATGTTGGACCGAACCTTGCTGCAAAAATTACAAACGTTGAGAATTATAATTGTGATCTGATAGAAGCAAATCCTATGTCCCTGTTCCTCAAACCTGTTGAGGAAAAGGAGATACTGGACATTGTTAAAGGGTGTAAAAATAAAACTTCGACCGATTACCATGACATGGACATGAAAACTTTAAAAACTGTTATTGAAAGTATCTCTAAGCCGTTAACTTACATTTGTAACTTATCGTTGCAAACTGGACAATTTCCTGATGGTATGAAAGTAGCAAAAGTGATTCCTCTGTTCAAAGCAGGAGATAAACATCTCTTTACAAACTACAGGCCTGTTTCCCTTTTACCGCAATTCTCTAAAATCTTAGAAAAGGTTTTTAACTCTAGACTCGACAGCTTTATCGAAAAGTGTAATTTACTCTCGGACAATCAGTTTGGTTTTAGGAACAATCACGCAACCTCACACGCGCTCTTTGATATAACTGAAGAAATAACTAATGCTGTAGATGACAAGAAATATGCAATCGGATTATTTATTGACCTGAGTAAAGCGTTTGATACAATAAACTATGATATATTAATTAATAAACTAGAACATTATGGGATTAGGGGGGTAGCTCTACAGTGGGTCACCAGTTACTTAAAAAATAGAAAACAATGTGTGAAAATCGGTGATTATCAGTCGAGTTGTCGACAAATTGTCTGTGGTTTACCTCAAGGTTCTATTCTGGGCCCAAAATTGTTTAATATGTATATTAATGACATTTGTAACACATCTGAAGTACTTAAATTTATCTTGTTTGCTGACGATACAAATATTTTTGCATCAGGAGACGACTTGCAACAGCTGTGTCGGATTGTTAACTTGGAACTCAAAAGTGTCAACAAGTGGTTCAAACAAAATAAATTATCTCTAAACCTGAGTAAAAGCAAAATGATGATATTTGGCAACTGTAATTCCAATGCTCAGGAAGCAATTCAGATAGAGGGTGTTGTCATCGAGCAAGTGCATGAAATCAAATTCCTTGGGGTGATTATTGATGACAGAATTACTTGGAAATCTCACATTAAATATATATCTACGAAAATTTCTAGAAGCATTTCAGTAATTGCAAAAGCAAAGCACATTTTAAACATCAAAGCTCTACATACCTTATACTGTTCTCTGATTTTGCCCTACTTATATTATTGTACTGTGGTTTGGGGTAGTACTTATAAAAACACAGTTAAACCAATAATATTGTTGCAAAAAAGAGCTCTCCGAGTAATTCATAAAGTTGGGTTTTTGGACCACACAAACTCATTATTTCTAAAATCAAAGATCATGAAGTTTTGTGACATTGTTGAGTTCCAAACTGTACAAATGTTATTCAAAGCAAGGTATAAATTGTTACCAAACCAAATACAAAGAAGGTTCCAAGAACGTACTGGTCGTTATGAATTACGTGATGAATTAAACTTTAGGATTCAGAAACATAGCACAACTTTGAAAAGTTTTAGCCCAACAGTTAATGGTGTACAATTGTGGAATAAACTGGAGATGGAATTGAAACGATGTCCAAACATCAACCTGTTCAAATATAAATACAAATAAAAGACTTTTGAAATATACAGACAAGAAGAAATGCGTTGCCACTAAGGGGAGCAGTAGGATCAATTATGTGTATTTTTCCTCTATAATCAAGGAAGAGTGTTGCTGCTTGGAACGGTTGTCATTCTATTGCTCAAATTCACAAACGGAGAATTAGGGTTGGCAGGTTATGGATCTGTTGAGAGGGATCCTCCCAACGGGCTTAAAACCTTGTCTTTTAATGCACCACTCAGCATAGGAACATATTCTACAAAATCAGCTGTTAGGGCAGCTGTGTGGGGGTTTGTTGAAGGGGAGTTACTGCCCTCTTCAACTGGCTCACTCTCTGGCTTTTTAATGCACCACACTGTGCAGGGCTTTCATCATACTTCACATATAAATCAATTAAATAAATTATATAATAATGATGATGATAATTAAACCCAAATTAAAATTATACTGAGAATGGTAATGACAACTGGAAAGTATCAAGATCTCAGATTATAACATCTATTAATGTACCTTTATACCATAAAAGTAACTCTGTAATCACGGGTAAAAATATGCAAGCAATATATTAAGTAACACATTTTTTTGACTTGCTTTGTATTAGACATCGTATATGAAACTAGATTGTTGTTGTAGCTGTGCGTTGTTCCAATTAATTATATAAACAGTTAATATATTTTTGTTGTTTGTTGTAAGTTGGTCTGTACGAATGTAGCTGCTTGAAATGTTTTGAAATGTTCTTTTTTTATTTATTGCACTTGGGGGTGGGGGCTCATAAGCTTTTTGCTTCAGCCCACTCCTTTTGAGCACAATGTGTATTGCTCAAATAAACAAATAAACTAAACTAAACCAATACATACAACATTACAGATTCTAAACAAACTCCGACTCCCTCCCCCACATACAACCAGATTTGAAACATCAACAACACAAGTAAACCACTAGTACAAAGTCAGTACCATGGGGAGTGTGAATTCAGAATATCTTTTTCAAACAAGTCCTACCCCCAGAAGGGACTCTTTTAGGGAATATTTTAGTGGTAAAAAGGTGTAAATTCTCAATTCAGGTAGTTAATTCAATCCTGTTAAGTTAAAACAAGACAACTGGATTTGCATTTTGACAGATGCCAGCATTTCGCTCACCATCCAGAAAACCTCCTCATGGAAACCTCCTTCATTAGCAGATCAAAACATTGGTATCTGTCAAAAAATGTACAAGTCCTGTTGTCTTATTTTGACTTCTCAAGATTTTTAAATAATAGGGGAAACCGGTAGACCTGAAAGACAGGAAACCTAAGGAGAACATGCAAACTGCACACAGAAGGCCCATGTTCAAACCCAAGATCTCCTTAGCTAACCGCTGCGCCACCGTGCCGCCAGGTTATATTCATAGTAAACAGATTCATGGTATATTAGTTCTACTTTCAGCAATCATCAATCATACCTGTCACCCATTTATTTCCACGAATCTGCTGCTTTGACTTCTTAATGAAAAGTAGGACAGTTTCTCAGAAGTTTATGGACGGATGGTAACCTGTTCTGCTGGTCTTGTCCTGCCCCGGGTGTTAAGCGCGGTGCAAGTGCGTGAGCAATAAAGGAGCCATCTGGATGTCACAATCTCCCGTCTTGTAAATGCAATGATGGCGTGCTGAAAGATGTCGACGGTGTTTAGTTATGCCGACAATCCTTCTGTGCTCAACTATGGATGCCAAAACTAATTATGGCAGGTTCCACCAGAAAGGAAGTGACTATTTGAAGACGAGCAAGAATAGACAAACAAAAGACAGGATTAGAGAATCAATTGTGCTATAATGTTAGATGGACAATAGAGAAACCTTCAAGCTAAAGCCACATGCTATTTGAGCAAAAATACATGTATATAAAAGTCTCAAACTGGGAGTACATCGAAGTATTCAGGGTCTTTTGCAGTTCTAGACTCCACTTGGTTTTGGCTCCTGGTTTACACATATCTTGATAAAGTTCAGGCACTTCAAGACCTGATTTAGCCTTCATCTTGTTTGAATAGTACTTGGGACATTATGATGTACTTGTTTGAGTCACTAAATAAAATAGTAGGTGTTACACACAGTTATGCTTCATTTCTATAGTATCTTCTGATTTTTATAGATTTCAGTTTGGGAAAGTGCTATTCTAGTGGACAGGCTGAATTATCAGCTTCAGATCGAATGTAGAAAAAAGATGGTGGCTGCAGATGGTGCAAAACGCTTTTGCTCGTCTGCTCACAAACACTTGCCGACGCGGTCACATCACTCCAATGCTGCACTCCCTGCACTGGCTCCCAGTACATGCTGAGGTTTAATTTTTTTTAAATGTTTAATGTTTGTTTTCAAATCTATTCATGTACGTCCTATACACATACAAATTAATAAGGAAGACAGGTGTAATACTAATGCATGGGGAGGTATGTTTTGTCCTTTTCATGGCATTTATATAACCTAACTTCTGTGGTTTATTAATCATTAACATCTTATAAGACAAAGTTTAGTGGATGTGAATACGACCCCACAAAAAGCAAGAACTTACCTGAATTTGAGTTAGCATTTAGCTGAGAAGACACTTTTATGTACCTGAAGTAAAATATCACAAGCTGAAAACATCTGGATTGTTCATAATTTGCGATGATTGATAGCTAATGCTAACGACTATGGGAATAATACACTGAGCAGGCTAACTAGCCTACTTTCTATAAAACCCCTTCACAACAATAGGTCAGATGAAAAACACTCTCCAGAAGGTGGGAGTGTGTCAAAACATTCAACAGAAGACTTGACACCAGAGAGAATACAGACGATTAACCACAAGGTGTAAACCACTGGTAAGCCTCAAAAACAGGAGGCTGATTAAAGTTTGCCAAAAAACATCTAAACAAGCCTTTACAGTTCTGAAACAACATCCTAAGATAGATGAGACAAAGATCAACTTGTACCAGAGTGATTTGAAGAGAAAAATATGGAGAAATAAAGGATCTGCTCATGATTCAAAACATACCACCTAATCAGTGAAACATGGTGGTGCAGCATCATGGCATGGGCTTGTATGGCTGCCAATGGAACTGGTTCCCTTGTATGACGGATGAATTTTAAAGTGTTTCGGGCAATATTATGTGCTCATATTCAGCCAAATGCTTGGACGCAAGAATTTGCCACCAAATATTAAAAATAAAAAAGTTAGATTTATAATTGTTACTTTGTCCCATTACTTTTGGTCCCTTGAAAAGTGGGAGACTCACATAAAATGCTTGTAATTCCTACACCGTTCATCCGATTTGGATGTAAATAGCCTAAAATTAAAGCTAAGCTTTTATTTCAAATCCATTGTGGTGGTATATAGAGCCAAAAACATAAGAAATGAGTCAATGTCCCAATATTTATTTTTCAGTGATCTTAATTTGTCTATTTTGTGTTGAAGTTGCTATTAGTACTGCACTTATGCAAAGCGCTTTGGTTCAGACGATGCTGTTGTAAAGCACTATAACAATAAAGGTTGATTGATTGATTTGTTTCTTGTCTTTAATTACAAATTGCTACCAATCCACACAGCTCAGTCTGACATAACACAAATGTTGCATCAGTTTTTGAGAGACACGCATCATAATGACTGTTTTCTCATTCTCGTTGCTTTGAACTGCCACCTGCATACCTTACTTTGTACAGGAGGCGCTTCTCAAACATGTCAAGCTGCCATAACTCTGTGAAACTACGTACAGTAGATTCAGACTCCTTTAAGACGGCACCATATGGGAAAATGGATAACTGTCTCTGATATGTGGGATAAATGTGTATTAAACAAAAATTGTAAGCATTTCTTTCCTCAACAAATTCAGCCAAGACCAAACACCAAAACACAGCTAAAATGGAACTATAATTGTAGAATCGTGACTAAAATCAAACTTTTGCTCGTTTTTAAGCTACCAATTGATTCTTTTTTAAGGCTGTGTTATAATGTGTGTGAATAATAAAGGACTGGGACAAAATATTAGATCGGATCGCAATACTGTTTGCTGCAATACCGAGTATCAACACAATACTTGTGTTTGGGCCATTTCCATCCTGCACTCCTATGTGTTCCAGTAACAGTTACACAGCACTTTGTTACATTTTGTGCACAAATGGCATTTGGTTTGTAAACTTCGAACACATGACTTTTTACACATTTACCTACGTACATATCGGATCGTGACAAAAGTGGATTGTCCCAGCCTTAAAATGTATGTAAAAAAATCTAAACATGGCAGCGAAAATAATTTGGCCATACATATTGTCCTAGCGTCCTCCTAAATAGGGATCTGATACAATGTTCTGCCCAAAAATACAACATTTTTAGCCACAACCACATTTGATTAGAGCGTGAAAATGTGGACTAAACAAGACTAAAATGGGCCTAAATGAGTAATGAAAGTAGACTAAAAGCTTGTCCAAAGCAGGAGAAAATCTCGCCTTTACCAGAGCATTTTTGTCTGTCCTATATGATAATGACAAAGGAAGGATAGACTTTTATAACAACTCCCAAAAATGCCTCACGCCGGAATGCTGGGGAGGGGGAGAGGAGAGGGGGGGGGGGGGGGGGGGGAGACTTCTCCTGGCCAATCGCGGCTCTTTGAATAATTAAAGTGATGGGCTTAATAAGCTCAATTACGTTAATTTCAGCACGGAACACGGCCATATGGTGAAAGGAAACAAAAGAGGGGGGAACTAATTAAAAGTAAAATAATGAGGGTTTTAATTAACTGGCTCCCTAGACAGTGGAGCGCGGGGATCGGGAGCCTGCTACCAATAATTAAAGTGCTGTAACGCTGGCAACATCTCCTCTCCTCTCTCCACTCTTTTTCTTATATCTGTGAGGGCTCTATCCATCTAATTAAATCTGTAAATAAATTAGCAACATTGAGGGTTCTTGCTTGACTTAACACCGCGTGCAATTCACAATTCCCCCCGCCGCACCGCATCGACAACACAACCTTCCCAATAACACGCTCACCTTACTGCAAGCACAATGCGGCACCCAGATGTAACAAAAAAAAGGTGGGGCTCAAGTATGGCATTAGAGGATTTAGAGATACTTTTCACCGATATTAGCAGTCCGTGTTAAGGATTAATCGAATGAAATGTGAGAGCAATTGGCAACGCAAAACGAGAGACTGCAATTATGAATGTACCCATAGGGAAATTTGACCAATATTTCAATGTCTGGGGCAACCTGTCAGGATCTGAGGTCAGAAGGGCCTCGTGGCTTCATCTACTTTTGAATTTGCTCTAAAGAGCAAATTCAGCAATTAATTTTGCTTGGTGTTTTCAGTAAAAATTACGAGTAAATCGAGATCAGGTCAGGTCTAAATAATACCTTCAGATTGGACCAGTACTAAAGCATAAACCTCGACAAAACAAGGACTTTTCCAGGTGATCTCCCCCCAGGGGGTCCAAGAGCTGCATATTGCCTACGCCTGACCTGGCTGACAGTGGTTCTCAACTGGTATGGCTTGAGACCAACAATCACCCTCAAGCCCAAATATGACTTAGACTTGTAAAATACTGTCTATTCCTCAAATCAATATGTTGAATGAGCATTAAATACACCAAAAAAGCTGAATTTATGATGAAATCAATAGTAATTTTAACTTTTGTATGTTGGAAAAGGCTCTCGACCCACTGAAAATGGTTCAGCGACCCAGCAGTTGAGAACCACTGCTGTTCATGTTGGCGCTAAAATGGTTAATGCTCCTTAATAGGCATGCCAGGCAAACTAATCAAAATCGCAATTTCAATGTTGCAATGAGCGAAACGTGAGCAGACAACATAGCATGCTGTGTTCATCCTGTGTAAAACCCTGTAGATTAGACCCTTGTTTTAGTTTAGACATTCATGTTTTAGTCTATCTGTGATTCACTAACATAAAAATATAAATCCCACGTCTAATCCTAATCCTTGTCAAAATTTTGCAATTAGACATTGTTCACCCCAACTTTTACCCTTTCTTTTTTATTGTTTCGTAATAAAACAAAAGAAAGATGGAGGAAAAAAGCGCATGTTCGGACCTACTTTTGTTGAGTGATCTGAAACTCGATTCCAGAAAAATCTAATAACCAAAATGCCAAATGTAATCCTAACACATGTCATAAAAATTGCAGCTAGATATAGATCATCCAGGTCTCTGTGCTGCGGATGATCATATTTGCATTAATTCGGTGATGACTGTGACGAATCGTGGGAGGGCACATTCAAGGTGACAACAGCGGCACCTCCATGTGTGATCCTTCTTTTAGTTACAGCCATGTTCAATAGAGCCATCTGGACTGCTATAATACACCTCTTAGTACAATGTGCTGCTGTCTTTTAATCAAGGAGGTATAGTGTCGACTGGGGCGGCGGCAAGATGTCTCCTCAGAAACCAGTCCAATTTACATCACTTTGAGCAAACGCGTTCATCTGAGGTTAGTCCAAATGGCCACTGACGCTCGTGAATAAAAGAATGTCTTACATTTATATAGCGCCTTTCAAGGTTTGGAAGCGCTTTACATTGCTTTACTTATTCACTCAGTCTGCATATTTACTTACTTATGTCCCGGTCTGCTTTTTTTAGCTCCTGGTCAGATATTCTGACACTTCATGCTGGCCGATACTGATCCGATATACTCTTTTTGTATCATTATATATTTATATAATATATCATTGTAAGAATAATAAATTGTAGACCTTGTAGGCCTTTCTATAAACAAGCAAGAAGTTTGAATTTAAATCAGATGGTAATGCTGATAATATTAAGGCTAAAATAGGCATTATAATAGGTAATTGCAGCATTTGAATCCCCTTCACAAAGCAACATCAAAGCAGCAGATATTATTGTTTCAGCGCTATCTGCCTTGTCTAAATGTTCAGGGCCAGTAAAGACATAGTAACGTTTATTTACTAGTAAGTAATAATAAGGCTAATTATTATGCATAAAATACAAGTGTGTACCCATGAGAGGCTGTTTGATTGGATTTTGAGTTTCTAGCTTCTCAGTGCAGCACTGCAAGAACAAGGAACTTTTCTCTGCCAATATTATTTTTTTTTTCTTGAAAAATATACACAAATATCATCAACAAAGCTCGAGGCTCAGGTGTGCAAGCCTTCAGTTTTCAGTGTAAATAAAAATAAAATATATAAAAATACAAAAATAAATAGTTTTACAGTGCAAATCTGTTGCATAGAACTTTGGTCCTCAGGGCTTTGGCATTGGTGCAATAATTCAAGGAGGTCAAATAAGAGGACATTAGTGATTCAAATACCACAAGTTTGGTTTTTTTGGTTGAGGACTATGGATATGATACTGGGCCATTATTAATATTAAATTAAAAATGAAACGTTTGTTTGGAGGGAGATTCTTTAAATGAATACCAAACAAAATATCTTTACGGTTTAGTTGTAAATCTATAGTTTTCTATTCACAAACAGATTGATGTCTTTCCAAAATACTTGTGTGTAAGAACATTCTACAGTACCATGACAAAATGAGCAAAGAGGGTCAACATTTAAACGATATTTGGATATTACACCGTTAACAGGGTAGCATCTATGCAAAATCTTGAGGCATACTTCACAAATCTTATTGGTAACAAAAAATATTGTAGGTAATAGCCACACAGAGTTCCATTCAATATCATTAAATAAATTGTCCCACACGAATACAGATTCTGGTTTTCTTATGGAGTCTCTTATAATAAGCTCTCTAATATATTTGTCATTTTTTTTAACTCTCGGGATAAAACTATAGTAGGATTGTGAACATAGGTTGACATCATTATTTTGACACCTGACGGAATAGCATAAAAAACAATTTAAAATTCCTTTGGAAACACTGGGAAATTATACACATGCAAGAATTCATCGTAAGAATACGTTATGCCTCTTTTGTTAAACAATTGATGTACATAAATTATACCATTGTTAACCCATTTTTGTAAGAAAAGTAATTTGTGCTTAAAGCATATATACATATTATTCCAAATACAGTACTTGTGAGGTGAACAAGTGTGTTTATAAACTAGAGACCAGGATAACAATAACTGTTTGTGAAAGTTAGACAGTTTAATGGGAAGTTTTTCAATCTTATAATTGCACCTTAATAGAAAATTTAAACCTCCTAAGGCTTCAAATACGTGTGTAGAAATTAAATTCCATAAAGAATTTGGATTCTGTAAACATCTTTTGATCTATTTAATTTTGACAATATTATGTTATTATGTTATTAGCGGCTGCAGAACGTCTTCAGTGAGTTTTATGCCTCAGAGTAAGCGGTAGTACATAGCATTAGTGATAGTTAGTGATAGCATTAGTGATAGCATTAGCGATAGCATTAGTAATAGCATTTGCGATAGCATTAGTGATAGCATTAGTGATAGCATTAGTGATAGCATTAGCGATGGCATTAGCGATAGCATTAGCGGCGCTGCAGTGAATCTAGACCTGAGCTGCTGCAGATTCACGGCCGTCTTTTAGAGAATTGGACCCCAGCCATTCATTGAATCTGATCTCAACATACTTGGATCGGCTACTGATACTGGATGTCAGATCGGGACATCCCAAATAAAAAATATATTATTTATTGGATCTTTATTTAACCATAAAAGTCACATTAAAATTCAGAACCTGTTTTTCCGAGTCCAGGCCCCAGAAGAGAACCTTTTGCATGTTTTTTAGTGGTATGTAAAAGAAAGGCAGAACATGCAAAGGCCCCACCCGGTTTGGAATCAAACCCAGGATCTTCTTGCTGTAAAGTGAGAGCACTAACGGCTGGAGTGCCTGTGGGGGTAACCCGCTGTTATCACCACAGTTGCTCTGAGTCTGAGGTAAAGCACTGAAATCGCGGCTTCTGATTTGCGTCATGTTATCTCGTAGATCACCAATCACTCACTCACTCACTCAAAGTCATTCATTGGCAACGTGAGTGAGGCAGGTGTCTTGCCCAAGGACAGCGTGAACCGGTCAGACATGGATTCTTGCCTCGTAAAAGTGTTGAGTGATTTATTATTTGTAAAGCTGGCCCAGGGCAGCTGTTTAAGCAAATTATCACCGTAACTGAGGATTTACTCAAGAAGACAACTTTGACACAAACCACCATCATTTAGCTGATGTAGAATAATAGTTTTCGTACCATGAAACCAGATTATATACACAGCAGGTCTGCCTATCCCTATCACAAACCCACGGCATCATTTCGATCTGCATCTTTTTCATTAAAACCGTATTCAGAGGCGCATTTGCATATTAAATTAACGAGCACTGAGGAGTTTGGTTCCGGCACCAGACCGAGCGGGCGTCATTACCCACGGCTGTCAGCGCGGACACGGTTCACAAAATGGAGGATTCTCAGATTATACAGACACAGGGATAGATAGAGGTAACAGACAAAAGTATTTAAAGAGCGTTTTTTTTTTTCAGGTATTTGGTAATAATCTCAAACAAATCTTTATCACTATGTTACAGTTTGTAGGTTACAAAATGCAATATGGATCGGGGGAGCTGCCGCCGCAATGATAAGCCACTGGGGAAGTTTCAAAGATTACTCAAAGATGCACGAGTGGATACAGGTATGTTTTTGATGAGAGAACAACATTGGAACATGGTAAAACAACTCCAATGCACCTTAGAGCATAGTTTGATAGTAGATGATACTGTCAAACTAAAACAGTAATGTGCTTCGAAACCTTTAATCAAAAAGGAACAAATAATGGCACAATCAATGGAGTATTATCAAATTACACAGATAAATATTTCTGCCGTTGAAGATCGTTTAGTACATATAACAAATTCTGTTGCTCTAGCAAAATGAGCAATTTGTGGGGGAAAAGATGACCCCCACATGCCATTTTTTCCATTGGAAATGAAAAGTATACACTGACAGTGTAGCACGGTATCAGGAAAGTTTGCTTCTCGTCCAAAAGTGTTTAAAATTTGCTTATAAATTAAAATGCTTTGTGAAAAGGAATGCGCAACAACCGAGTAAGAGCTGCAGCGAACTATTTAAATTTAACTCACCACTGTTTGTGAACGGGAGTAATCGGCCACAGCAGCTTTAAGCCACTTTCATGGAAATATTTAAGATATAGAGCCAATATATACACCTGTGTCGCAATACCAAGTCTCAATACTTTATTGAATCGGCCCTTATCGTGGTAGTATTGTATCGCAACTAAAGCAGATCGTCCCAGCCCTTTACTGTAGTACGTCAAAACTGGAGAACGTCAAAACACCTTCTGTCTAAGGCATCTTTAAGAGGGTTTGGAATAGCTTTTACAAAACTCTTAGAATATTAGATAACTCTATAATATACAGTCGACTTACCCAGCTTTCGGTCATCCTGTCTTGTATACAGTCAAAATTACAATAGTGTAAAATGTGAGTGAATGTAGCTCTATCTACCGCTGCTAAGCTTTTGTTGACATGATTGGGACTATGGCTGGCTGTCTGCAGAGGCCATAACCTGACTGTAACAAGCCAATTAGCTCGGGCTTCCTGTTGTCTGAAAGCAGCAGCGGAGTCATATTAGCCGATAACAACGGGCTTCGCTGTGATTCAGTCTTAACTGGGGCACGGGTGCTTTGATGTGTGTTGTTCGAAACACCTGGGCCCTGATCTACAAAGCTATTTATCGAGCGAAACAGGTCCAAGAAACGTTGAATTAAATATAATTGCCTCCAGCGCAGCTGCAGGTAGAAAGACATGCGTTCCCCTTCAAGACGACTCAAAAACACAAGGTTTGTAATGTTTTATAACCTCAAAAAACAAAATCTGCTTAAGTCAAATTGGGTTTACAGTTTTGTTTTCAACCGTGCTCCAAAGTTATGAAATTATTTATCCAATGACCTGTTAAAAAAAGGAACGCCTTGACGCAATAGAAGACTTGACACTGTGCAATACTTTTTCCTCCCATTGGACTAATGCAATGTTTTTTCCCACTAAAACGGCAATTTCTCAAGTTGAATGAAATGCGCTGTAGTGTTGTCCCAATACTATAAAAATATATATATATATATATTTTCATAAAAAATACAAGAAGGTGAGTGCTTTAAGGTGAAATAATACAGGTGCTCCTCAAGGAAAAGGCTTAACATTGATAAAATAGTGAGCAAGTAAGTAAGTTATGTGCCTTATTTGTCATTGTAGAATTGGATAACAAAATTATATTCAGGTGTTAGTCTTGAGCCACTGCGACTGAGCCGGGCCGCTACTGTGGGCCAACCTGACCAGTATGTTTTTGTAAGAAGTAAGAAGGGGAAACTATAACACCCTGGAAACCTGGCTGGCTGCCTTCAGTGCTCCTCCGATCCTCTGAAATGGTGCAGCGCCTTCTGGGTTTGTCCCTGTTTTAGAGCATGGTGTCCTGCACTGGTCAGCCCCACATGGAAAGAACCTATATGAGGATATATGCGCATATATGAATCCTATATGCAGCACAGCATATATGATAATATATATGCGTATATATGCCACATATAGGCAAAATTGAGGTTCATATATGTGCATATACAAGCTATATAGGTCTCCTGTATTGCTTCTTTATATCCACATATAAGCCCTATATGCCCTATATGTTGCTCATGGCAGGATCTGGTCATTTTGTAGCTCATATCTCACTTTAACAACTGTCAAACATGATACCTAGCTCATATGTTCTATTATCAAAGCAATAACTAAGAACTAACTAAAAAAATTAGGTAAAATTGTGCAATATTGTGATAATTATATTATTGCAATGTTTCACTAAACCATTTCAACACGATATGTTCCATTCTAATTAAACACAAATTGTTTTTCAGCAAATTGTGTCAAAAGAAGACTTTAAAAAATAACTAAAATAGAACTATGTTAGTACGTGTTTCACCAAAACGTTAACACATTTATAAGTTCCATGAATTGTTTGTTTCTCAATTAGTTAAAAAAATAAAATAAAATAATATGTCAATCACAGTCAGAACAAGACTTTAGTGATATAGAGCATGCAAATCTATGATTTTTGCCTATGGCTCTGCAAGAACGCTGGACCAGGATAGAAACCCAGCTTGGTCCCAAGGAACATGAACATGGAGTTCTGTCGGGTCTACTTATAAATCAAGGCCTGAGTCATCTGACTTTGACGCTGCACCTGCAGCGCTACTCGTAAACAAGGTCATGGTCAAGGTCAAGTTTATTTATAAAGCACATTTAAAACAACATTGCTGCCCAAAGTGCTGTACACAAAAATAGTTATATATAAAATACACTATTTAAATATAAAGAATATAAGAAAAATGAAAAATAAACATGCAGAAAACAAAATACAACACAAACAAATGCCAACAAAAAGTCCTGCACAGTTTCGGTTAAAAGTCTTCGCAAAAAAGTGGGTCTTAAACATAGATTTAAAAATGTCTAAAGACTGGGCTGCCCTAATACATAAGGGAAGACTGCTCCAAAGCGTCGGAGCCGCGACAGCAAAAGCCCGGTCTCCTCTGGTCGACATTTTTGACCTGGGTCAAAGTCCGAGCATGGAGTTCCAGCGAGCTAACTTGTTTAGCAACATGTTCTGAGGTGCTGGGTTATTTTATTAGACTGATTCCTCTGTAATTTACAAAGCTAGCGGGTTAGCATTGAGCAAGATCGATGTTAGCATCTAAGGGACCGAAAGTAACTGTCCTGGCTGGCTACTTTCAGAATTTACTGATCTATTTTAATGTAGACTTTTTGCTGTAGTCTACATAAGCATGGGAGATGTATCTGTGTCCTCAGGAGAGCATGTGTGAGGTATAGACCTGATTATATAATAATAATAATAATGCCTTACACTTGTATTGCGCTTTACAAGCCTGTATTACCAAGTTTCTCAATGTCGTCATTATTCATTCACTCCATACTTGGTGGTGGTAAGCTACTGTTGTAGCCAAAGCTTTATTTTATTTTTCTTACAGGAAAGTGCACAAAACATGTCGCATAAACAAAAACATAAATATATAATATTGTGCAGGAACACAGTCCTTTTGAAATTGTTTTCGGTTTGTCATTGAAGATAAAACAGAATCTTCCATGTTTATCTAAAGGCTTGACTAACGGTCTGTAACATTGTGGACTCAAGAGTCAAACGTAATTTCTATTGCTAAATTTAGTAAATTAAAGGTTTAACCAATGTAACACATGCACTAAACTACCACTAAATGACTCTGTAAAGACTATATTAAAGTCTTTAACTTTAAATGTATGCTTTTTTTAGTTGAATGATGAAATATTGAAAATTATGGTGCCAGTTTTATTTCTTGATCCTGAAATTTTTTGGGTTAATATCTTTACTATGACCATGGCAGCTTATATTTCACTTGAGGTAGAGCTGCATGTGGCACTCTATTCCCTTAGCTACACTTCCTCCCCATCCTAACACAGTAGTACAATGCAGTACAATAAACAATATACACTAAAATTACACGATTACGATATATATGTGCACATATATATGATATATATATATGATATATATATATATCATATATCTATATATATAAATATAGATATATGATATATATATTAGGGCCGGGACTCGATTAAAAAAATTAATCTAATTAATTACAGGCTTTGTAATTAATTAATTGAAATTAATCGCATATAAATATTTGACCTGAGAACAGTGAGAAGTAAGTTTTTCATATGGATTTTTAGTATACCATTGAATAATGACTGAATACATAAGCTTAAGCAACAAAATATTGTTTATTGTTGCTTCAGAGGCCATAACAGACTTTGTTGATTTAGCAACAGCTGGTTTAAAGGCACGTAAACTATTAGCGCGAGGTCGCAGCTGAAGTGCGCGCCCGTGCAGGCACACTACGCAACCCGAAAACAAACGTAATGGAAAACTTTCACCGGTCCTGTTGAGCAGTATCCAGAAACTCCAAGTCTTTCAGAGTCGTGTACCCGCTTCAAACCCGGGCTTTAGTCCATGTGAGGAGGCCTGATCCCCTCAATAGTCCGTGTTGTGCGTGACTGGGAGCGAGGGCGCGCGCACACACATGCGTGAAGAAATACAATGGGCGCGCCTGCCTCAGCTGGAGGGCCATCAGCTGGGCACGTAAATAACAACACAAAGTACACACCGGATTGCGTTTACAATAAAAATAATGTTAAACATAAATTATATGTTGCCTGTGCTACAAGTTGGTGCTCCAGTATAATCGGTCCGCCTAAACTCATCCAGTGAGAAACGTTCCGCGTTGTAAAAACAAGTGCGATTAAAATGCGTCATAAAAATGTAACACGTTATTTTTGTGTAATTAATTAATCTAAATTAACGCGTTAAAGTCCCGCCCCTAATATATATATATGATATATATGTGCACATTATGCGAAAATATGTGCACATATATATATATGACATATAGGAAAACGGCCAATTTTATATATGTCATATATATTCAAAACCTATATCAAAACCTATATTAAAACAAACATGTTTAGGTTCTTTCCATGTGGGGCTCCTCCATCTCCTCCTTCCGCTTCCTCTGCTCCACAACAGTCTTTTACCATCTTCTAGGAAGTAGCAGACAAATGTAACCCATCTTATTCACCAGTGAATGAGCATTAGTCAGAACAATAGTAGGGAGGCTTGTATGGCTTAGCTTTGAGTCATGCCCGGATACCTCCTCGCTTGTCCCTTTTTTGTTGCCTGTAGTGCTTCTTATGACGCCTCCACTGTGCTGCAAGTTGTGGGGAGCTCTTGGCGCCTCTTCAGTGTTTCAGAAGAAGAAATATGTAGGTCTCAAATGTCTTTAGCTCATAAGCTAGCTGTTTGTTTACTTCTTTCTTAAACAGATAATGATAAAATTGTGGCAAGAAAGGATCCGAGGTACTCATTACAAAATAGATTATTCACATGTCTGTGCGTTTTGACAGCACACGTCATCAGAGCATCAATTAAAACATGTCAACACGATTGCTCATTACCAAGGAAAGCCCTCCACGCTCGACACTAATGACTTGGCAAAATAATAAAAATCACTTTTACAACATGTGTCACCATGTCTAAAATGTGTGACCCCCAGCGTCTGCACTGAATATGTTAAAAAGCCCTAAAATTGTGAGAATTTGCTGACGCTGTTGACACAAGCTAGTACATTCACAGACTGCACGGGACATGTATCAATATAAGCCTCCACAAACTGAGCCCAGCACCCATGGGACCCCTCCTCACCTGAGACGGTGGAGACAGCTGCAGTTAAGTGTTTGACGCAGACCCTTCTCCCTGTAGCATTTTGCTCATTAGTCAGACTTGTCCATTATTTACTCTATGATTTCACTCGGAGGAGGTTTAACAGCTGTGCTCTACAGTAGGTGCAGTAGCTCTTTTTGACTTACATTGCAAAATAGGAGAACTGCATAACAAGCCATTTAATGAGCTCTGTATTTATAGAGATGTTCACCAACATTGGCAGAAATATTTTGATTGTAATTTGATTAGTGCCCTCGTCTCACAGCGAGAAGGTCCCGGGTTTGGCGCTCACGTTCAACTCCACTTCTCCATTATCCCCAACAAAAACATTTATTTCTTTACACTGCCAAAATAAAGGTCACCACCTGGCAAAAAAAATGCCATCTTATCTTAGATTAGTTGCTTAACTCATTGACTGCCAGCCATTTTCAAATCACAGAGCTCCCCACTGCCAGGTTTTTCATGAGTTTTTTCAAGAGCCACAGAAAATTGAGTTCTAGGTCTATGTCAACACCAAACCTACCAAAAGAAAGATTAGACTCTCTTCTTTCACCTAAAAAAATAATGATTGTTCTTTAGTAATCGTCCGTAGAAAATAGATGAAATCACACAAAATGCTAGTTTCTGACCACAAAGCAGAGAAACAAGCGTTTTGTAATCAAAGAAAACCCAGAGACTTTCTGACGATCTCTGCTGCTTTACAAACGCATTGTGTTGTCGGAGTGCGCAATAGAGTTTTCTTCCGCTAAAACTGAGTTTTCCCCAATCTGACCCTCTTCCTTCTCTCACCCTGAGCCATGCCCTGAGTGGAGGCACAGCAGAAGCTTAACTCCGCCCCTTTCCCCTTGAGTCTCCATGGAGACGGTTGTCAATCACAGCAGAGGCATGAGGATGAGAAAACTAAAATACTTTTGAAAACTCCATGGCTTATTAAGAAGTTTTACTTTTGAGAGCAGACAAGGATGATTTAAAAGAGAAATACATTTTTTTAATCGGCCTAACTGTGGGCTATATCATGAATCTAAATATTAATGGTCTGGACTCTGAGCAGTTGTCTTATTATGAAAGATCAGGAGACCTTTAAAATCGTAAGCGTCCAAACTGAGTAAAAAAAGAATCAAGATGTTCATTTTTGGCCATATCGCCCAGCCCTAACTTGCGGGATTCGAACCGCCAATCCTCCGATCACAAGACGACCTGCTCTACTCTCTGCCCTTCCATCGCCCCAAAAACACTTGAAATGAGAATGTGTGCTGTAATAAAACTAAAGGCGGTTCAACCAAGCATGTAACCTTTTTGTTATGTGATGATTTCTTAATTATTGGATCGGGAGAGTGCATTGTTAATATTATTAACAATCACATTCAAATTGTTAGTGTGCCACATCATAAGCTTTACATTTACATAGTCCAGAGGCAGTTACAACAAAAATATACATATCATGCATAAAATCAACACAAATTAAAAACGATACACTTTAAAATGAGTGCAGAGCTGATTTACTGTAAGACAATGTTTTTTGACGAAGAGGTAAGTCAGCAAAACTGTCTTACGGATAGTACAGTTTGTCCAAATACAATAACGTTGTTTCAGCTCAAGTAAATGATTAAATTCAATTTAAAGGAGATAGTCTTTTATGGAATATATCAAAGTACCGTTCAGGTATAGGTATCGTAAACAAAGTATAGTAAAAGTACAAGTATCAGATAAAGAAGGAAATAACAGTAACTAGCCCTAGCAAGGACACATCTGAAAAAATAAAAGATTCTGTGACTTTTCTGGTTAAATGAAGGTAAAAATAAATCAATTGATAAAAGGTTTAGGATGATGAGCCAATCCAAAGCCTAGATAAAGAAAATCTGGTCAAGAATGGCACCCATTATCCAATGTAACCTGCATTAAACCGCTCTTTTTTACCCTCAACATTGCTTTATATATTTTTCTGTATCTACTGCCTCCTGTGTTGGTCCCCGATGAAGTGGGACCAACACAAAGAAAACCAGAGTAAAATCTCTCCATTGACGCACGACTTTTACCTTATTCTAAAATGGCCGCCCTCATTCGATTACCGTCCTTGGCTCCACTGAGTCAGCTGAACCCACAAATAAACTAATAAGACTCATTTAACTTCGTATCTCTTGATTGCAGGAGGAGGACGACCTTGAGTTCAAATGTAATTGAAGAGTAGTTTCAGTTGCCAGGGAACAAATACTGCAACTAGGGGTGCACTGGCTTCTTCAGATGATACTCAGACTCCTCTACGGTTCTAGTCTTAAATTTAGTGACCATTTTAGTTTTGTTCTCTTTAGTGGGCAGTAGGTAACGTTTTGGAACAACTATACTTCTAATCATACAGTACTTGTCACTTCTACTTGAGTGATATTATAACAAAGTATCTGTACTCTTACTTGAGTAAAAACAAAAAGTAGTTCCACTGCTGAAATAATTATTTAATATGATTTACCCAATGTTTGACATTGAAGATTGAAAAGTGCATGGACACAAAATGTAACAACGTGCTGTCTAACTGTGACGGGACAGTATTGAACACAAGTATTGATAGCGATTAGGGATGTCACGGTTACCGGTGTAGCGGTAAACCCCGATAAAAAATGTTGACAGTAATAATTACCGTCTTGTTTTTGAAAAACGATATTATCTCGGTGGATTCCAAAACAAAACTTTCTCGAAGCTGGAATCATGTCCGAGACGACAGCGCTCAGGACGTCTATCAGCCTTCAAACAGGACGAAGTCTGAAGTCTGGATTTATTTTGGGTATTTTAAGAAAGCCAAAGGACAGTTTTCCTGTTTGCGGAACATGCAGGAAAAAAGTGTCTCTAAAGGCAGCGATACTTCAAACCTCATGACTCGCCTGCATGACCGTCACCACAACTCTATAGCCAATGCAAGTAAGTTAACGTTTGCGTTTTAGGTGAAATGCTGATGTGGGGACTTTGGGTTGAGGGAGAAGGTAACGCGCTGGCGGATACCTCTGGCACAAATGCGTTACCGGGCTCCTGGAGGGCAGATTAAAGTTTGTCGCCAATGCAATAGATTCACACTCGCCGCATTATTATGAATTTAACAATGATTACTGTCTGATGGCATTTTCCCAAATCTGCAGAGCGAAAGCAAACTGGAAGGACACAAACTGAGAACAATATTCTTGATGTAGAGGGTTTATCTAGTTAAAAATATTCTAACACGGTTCTGGCGCTATAAATAGTGCATGTAATACCCTCTAAACGATCACCAAGTCATAGTTATAGTTCCTTTACTTTGATGTGAAAAGTTGATATGGCTTTGTCTGTATTTTTTTAAATATAACAAACACTGTTACACTTTTTTTTTAAACTATTTCAGTTTATGTAGGACTATCAATGCTTTCTGAACTTACTCCTTACTTCTACTGGAGTCAAATTATTCGAAAGTGACGTTAACTTAATATCAATCTTTTGGCTACTCTATCGACTGCTGCTCCTTAATACTATATTGTTTCATTCAATTAAAGTACTGTAAATCCGAGGATTCGCTTACTTTTTCCTCCCTGTACTGTGAATGTGAACTGCTGGCCTCTGATTGGTTAGAGGTGTCCAAACTTGATTCATTGAGGGCCACATATGGAAGTTTGAAACGTTGAAAATGTACACTTTAGAAAGTGTTAGCAGAGTTTTATCCCATTCTCCACAGCATTATTTAAGCTTGCAACTTTAAAACCAGCTCTTTTCCACAATAAAATGTTAGGTTACAGTTGGTTACAGTTGTGTATAACTATAAAACTTGTGGTAAAAAGTGCCATCTCTGGCGATGTGTGCTATAATTCAACAAGAAGCCTGAGGGCCACCAAATGTTGGTCTGAGGGCCGCATTTGGCACCTGGGCTGCACTTTGGGCAGCTCTGGGTTAGAGGATAGAGTACAGCCCTCACTAAAACAGGCAGGTGATACGAGATGTAATATTTAACAAGTACAGCTATTCTTCCTGGAGTCAATCCAGCAAATACTTTCAATACTTGTGTTTGGAGGCATTTTTTTAATCATACACTATTTTGTTTTCCAGTAACAGTTACACAGCACTTTGTTACATTTTGTGTAAATGCACTTTTCAATCTAAACACTTCAGTAAATATCAAATGGCATTTGGTTTATAAACTTTGGACACATGACTTTTTACATATTTGAAGGTAAACATATCACTTGTTATCATCACTTACTGTATCGCAATACGTATCAGATCGGCCCCTGGGTTTCGTGACAAAAGTGGATCGTCCAGGCCTAGTGCGCACACACATAGTAGAAGCCTTGTACTGCGGCCAAACTGTGTAGGGTTGAAAATGGGCACTATAGACCGAGTCGGACCTTAGGCCTGGTATAGTCCTCATTTAGATCTGGTGGCACTTGGGAGTAAAAGTGTGAGAACCGTTGCTATAGATTAACTATGCTGTAACTCAGTGGTTCCCAAAGTGGGATCCGGAGCCTCCTGTGGGGCCTTAGAAGGACAGCAATGAGAATTCAAACATTATGTCTTAGTTCAAATTTAGAGCTTTATCCCTGAAGGTGTTGTTGTTTGTTATTTTATGTGTAATTCTAAGCTGTAAAACATGGATTCTTTTAAACAGAGTGGATTGTTATTGGTGGAACTTTGGATCAATAAGGGGTGGGGGGGTTCGACTCTTAGGGAATAGCTGCTGTAGATTGCAGTATACACTTCAATAAACACACAACCTCGACTAGCTTATTATTAGCTTCGATTAGCTTTGTTTTTTCCCCTCCCGTTGGCAGAGTTAACAAATTCACGTCCTTTCCCAACCTTGGAATCAACACACATTTGAAGGTAATTTTAAACACCTATGAAAGAACACACAATTACTCTAAGCATCTAGAGTATGCCCTGTAAAACCACAACTATGTCTGTCCTTTCTCACGTTCAAAGGGCTTTAATGAGGGGGATGTTTCCAGGTAGAGACACAGTAGGAGCTTCACCTTCATTAGCGCCTCCGCCTCTAAACCGGTGTCACATGATCGTCTAGGGACCTGCGCCGCGCTGTTTGTCTCGATACCATTTTCTTTCTTTCTTTTTTTTTACGATGGGAGAGCTGGGAAAGGCCAGGCCCCGGCACCCTCCGCTCCACTGAGCCAGGTGGAGTGCACGTGTGTTTGTTAGCGCCTTATAACGAGGAGCAGATGCAACGCTGTGCTGCTGCCGCTCGCTCAGACAAAGGCACACTCACGGCACCGAAGAGTCCAGCTACACCGTACGTGCAGAAAGGAAAAGTCAAGGTGGATTTTAAATCGAACCATGTTATAATAAATTATCAAACACATATCCGGAGCAGTGCTTTGTTTCATAATTATTCCTTCTCAAGCTTCACTGGATTCGTTTTGCTAATTTCTGCACTCTGCCTTCACATTGAGCAGGTATCTATGTTATTAAAGTACTTGGTTCACCCCTCCGCCATCAGACTCATGAACAATAAAAAGACCCAATAACTTAGTCACAGACTCATGGATGTATCTGCTCTGTTGCACTGTGTGGTGAGTTCACACTTAGATCTGCTGCTATCACTTTATATCACTTTATCACTTTACTTTATACTCATACACATCTGTAAATATAATCCCGCTGCTGTTCTATGTCAATTGTTGTCGTCTTACCATATTTTACTTCTTATTTTGTATCTTATTTATTTAATATTCTTTATGCATGCCCCCTAAAGCCTTATAGTTTAAAGTTTTATAGCTTATTTTTATCCAAATTCTGTGTTATATGTTTTATGTTGCACGTCTGCACCAAGAAAAATTCCTAGTTTGTGAAGCTGTTCTCAAACAATGGCAATAAAAACTATTCTGATTCTGATTCTGATTCAGATGATAGTGCGCTCGGTGTTTGTGAACTAGCGCCTTGTCTTCTTCCCACAAAAGGCTGTTTGCGGCGTTATTGGGAGGGGGGTTCTTCGCAGTTCAGACGTGTGGGCCTCATTTGTGCAATTTGCATGAATGATTAAGATCCCACTCACGTCCGATGCATAGCTCAGTGTGTCATCGTAGTGACCCCCTCAGAGTCAGGGCAAAGGTTAAGAATAATGGTTCGAATTAGTGGCCTGGCAAGAGCTAAATACACCAAGGCAAGTCACATTAGCACAATATCATTGACCTGGACTCAACAACAAGCCGACACATTTAGTTTGAACATTATTTATGATTTTAATGCATCAATATCTAGATATAGCGCTTTTCCAAGATGCTCAGTGGCTTCACAATTTCATGCATTTTTCACTCAGTCAAATACTATTTATACTATTTTACTCTGTGGTGGTAGGCTACTATACGTATGTTTGAGGCTGACGGAAGTAAGGCTGCCAATCTGTGCCAAATTTACTACTTGGTATTCCCTCACATCCAGGTACTAAACAGGCCCAACCTCGCTTAACTCAGCTAAATGGATTCTCATATGTTTGTGAACTCACAAACACCGCGAGAATGCAGCTTGAAGGCAAGGTTATATCATTTATTTTGGATTGGCTTTTTGGAAGTTGGAGCATGTGAAATTATTCAGGAGTTCGAGGCTAAATACTAGAAGGGGAGAAGAAACAAAAAGGCAAATTGTCATCACACGGCCCTGATGATTGAGGAAAATACAGTAATTGGAGACAGGCTGCGATCTTGCCTGGGGGGCGACGGTGGCGCAGATGGTAGAGCGGGTCGTCTCGTGATCGGAAGGTCGGGGGTTCGAATCCCGCCTCCAGAAGGTGCACGCTGTCGTTGTGTCCTTGGGCAAGACACTTCACCCTCCTTGCCTCCAGTGTCTGCGTACCCTGGTGTATGAGTGAGTGGCAGGTGGTGGGCCGATGGCGCAGACTGGCTGCCCCAGGGCAGCTGTGGCTGCAACAGCAGCTCACCACCAAGTATGGAGTGAATGAATAATGACGACAGTGTAGCGCTTTGAGAAACTTGGTAATACAGGCTTGTAAAGCGCAATATAAGTGTAAGGCATTATTATCTTGTGACAGTTATTAATATTCGGCAGCAATTAAAGATGTCAACGCTCAGTTCTTTCCTAAATGTTGACTCCAACAGTTTTCGAGGCTCTCGTGAATGTAAACACAACCCTGACAAGTATGAGTTTTCACGATGCATTTCATACGTTTGCACCCGTGCTATCAGGGGACCAGTTAGTGTACCGACACTCATCACCAACGGAAATCACATTTACAAGTGTATTTCATTATATAACAGATCACTGCCTAAAATAGACATGTAATACTGCGAGGCAGCGCAGTGTGAGGGGAAACAGTCGCCTCATGCCAGCAGGTTTGGTCACATACTCCCACATTTTAGACTAGATCTCTTTTAAGTTACATTGATTCATAGAATTGTGGTAAATAAACATTTGTTTGGGTATCTCAGCATTGATATTTTACCTTTAACAATTTTAAATAAGATATGTCTATGTGAAAGACAGTAAGGCGTGCGAGTCTGGACTGATTAGGATTTTGAATTGGCCTGGCAATGACATGGAATAAAATACAAGCTTTCACTTTCAGCTTATGGGCCGTGATGAACACACTCAATTTATTCAGACATTGTTCATGTAAAGAGAGGGGAAAAAATGTGGTCTGCAATGAAAAAGGCAGTAGCTAAAGCTTACTGTACCTATCCAGGACGACATTTTTGTATTCAGACAATCATGAAAATAAAGATTGGAGAACTTCAGCAGTAGAACAAATAACCAAATTGAACAGGATTACTCAAAACTGTGCGAGGAATGACGGAAAATACCACTTCAGACGTGCTTTATATGACGAATCAATGTTATAACATGGATCAAAAATGACAATGTGTCTCCTTTAATGCTCCACATGGGATACTTTACTATCTGTATAACCGAGGAGATGAGGCCAACACGGTCTAAAGTGTGGAAATGTCACCATGTAGTTTGTATGTATGTGTCTGTAGAGTCTGTACGAGGCCTGGCATTTCAATGGGGATATCACAACAGAGCAGGGCGAGAGGTGACTGCTTTTTACCCCCGCAGAGGCGCGCTTGAGTGGTCCTGCGTCTGCTGCATGTCTATAAGGTCCTGGGTGGCGGGTTGCGGGTTCAAATCCCCGTGGCTCCCCTTGGCCGGGCTGCTTTTCAGTGCCGCGTTGATAAGCCGCGGTCGGAAATGCCAGCAGAGCGCCGGTGGCAAAGTTCGGCCGTTGTAGCCTCACCTTTTTGAACCACAGGGCACCCGTACTTCTTATCAGCTCACTCACACCTGGGCAAGAGACACAATGGGAGGCAGCGACGTGTGGCTGCAACCAGAGACAGGCTGGAGGAGACGAGCTAAATACAAACTGCCAATTGCATTTGTTCAGTACAGATAATATTTTGTCTTACTAGGAAATGAGGAAGTTTTGGGAATATTCCATCTAGATTCTAGAGTTTGTGTATTTACAAAACTGCATTTATTAAAACGGCATTTATTGATTTACCTATAGGCCGGTTACGATAACAACATTTAAAGTTTGATATTTTGAGGCAGGAAAATATTGCAATAAAAAATATTATTAAACCCTTTTAATGGAAAAGAAACAAAACGCTAAAGCCTCAAAATTACAATAAAGCTTTGTTCGAAAAGTACTTCATCTTAAAGGTGCAATTATTCAACTTTTTATGGGAGATACAAAAAGTTGATATTTGTGAATATCTGACCTTGTTGTGATCCAGCGGCTGTATGAGTGGTCAGCATGGCACTTTTACTTTCCATCACAGTGATCTCTAGGTCAAATATGCACAAATATCAACTTTTAATTCCAAATAAATAGTGCACCTTTAAAATATCCCACAATAAACATAAAATACAATAAAACCCAACTAACTATGGGTTACAAATAATGTATTACATTATAAAAATGGGGGGGGGGGGGATGCAAATAAATACAGACTATAAATACTGAGCCCAAAAATGTATTGTTTATCTGTCAATTATTGAACGATAAGTCAATATTGTAATTAACAGTCCTAATTATCTATTCATTTAACCTTTGTTTAACTGGGAAAGTCCGACACCAACAGGGGAGAAGTCTCCAAACAGAAAGGTTCTGAACGGAGTGGGAATTGAAAAGAGGACTTTCAAATCAACTTTTCTGAGCCTTCAACCATGATATAACGTTTTTCCTTATTGGTAGTATTTTGTCTCACTCCGTTTTGAGTGATCCTGTTCACTTCGGTCATTTCTTCTTCTGCTGCTTAAATTTTTCGATCTGTATTTCCTGGATTCAGTTGTGTCATAGATGAAACACAAAACACTCCTTTACATCTTTAAACCCTGTTATCCATCACCGAATGCGTCCAGCACACACAATCAAAATGTGTTCATCACAGTGGCATGGATTTGTTAGCTAAAAGTGAAAACTTGTATTGGTCTGTCATTGCCACTGCTGCCTGTAGAGGGCTCTAATTCTTCACTGTATTTTCCTAGCATAGACATTGCATAACATTTCCATTTAAAAAAACGATAACATTTAAATGCTTTCTCCGCTTTAAAGCTTCAGGATTATTCAAAGCAGAAAAGACTCTGACAATTTTAGGTTTCTGTAGCTGCAATTCTCGTCTGCACACCAGTCTGAACTGAACTTTACTCTGCAGTGGAGGTTAGCAGAGGTGGCGTCAGATAAGAGGCCCTCCCAATCTCTCTCCTCATCTGTGGCTGTTTGCTTATTCTGTTGGTCGTGACCTCATTGAAACTGCGCCTCAAAGTGTACTCGTTTATACCATACGTGTCAAACACGTTGTCCACCACACAGACAGATGCAGAAATGATAAGTTGCATATTACTATGTTGAAGAATATTTTACACCTAAAGGCAGGCGTCTCCAAAGGCTTTCTACTTTTCTGGATACGCTTGAGTATTCAAATAGATCTATCGGGGCGAGAATAGCCGGTGAAGCGGGTCATCCAAACTCAGTATTCACAAAAATGGCATAAAAACTTCATTTATTGAAGTCGATATCGTAATTATTGTGACAGGCCTAATCTGCAAGTGCAGATTGTTGTTGTATCTGCAAACATTTAAAATGTTACATTCTTGCATAAAGTCATAAATGCATATAGTGAAAAAGAACTGGCCCCAGATTTGATCCCTGGGGGAGGCCTGTGGTACTAGATCTATGGATTGATTAGTTTGCTGTATTCTGAGTGCTTGGGCACAGAAAGGACAGTTTAGGGCAGTGATTGGAAACGTACGGAAAATACCGTATTTATATGATATGTGACAAATTACATTTTTATTTGCTTGTCATCCTCGGGTGATGGTATTTCCCGATCACATAATTCATTTGGTTAATTAAGAGTGCAGGGTCACATGGTTCACGGTAGGGCATTAACGGATTGAGTAGTTGACGTCTGTGGCACTAGTCAACATAATTTTAGACAGGTCGACTAGTCATGTGTTAAACTCTGTCTTACTTTCTTTCTCTCTCTATTCAGTTGTGTGTTGATGCTTGTGGCCTGCAAGTTTATTATTCTGTACTTTACTGTACACCGTTAATGTTACAGTAAACTTTAATACAAGTTGTTTTTTTTAAAACAGCCGTGTGCCTGCTGTCAATATCGACTTTATTGACAGATAAGCGTTTCATTGGTCAAGAAAAATGTCCCCCACAACGACCCCCTTTGTCTCAATATTGTTTTATGTTTTCGATGGGGTGACAACATAATGTGTCTGTTGAATGCTGTTTCCTGAATTATCATTATTATTACATCCATGGACTCTAAACCATCCTACTGGATCAAAAATAAGTTCAATGAAAATACGCAGCAAAGTCCAGATGACTGAATAAGCTCACTGTCTTTTTGCTTGCACTACAACATTATGGATTTATTCAGTAATGCAGATTTTTATACATATTTAAAGCCACACATTTACACTTGTGGGAGATATTATCACAATTGCTCTGTACAAATCTACTAAACATTCGTAATCGCTTTTGTCCATTATCCAATGTAATGCTCAAACAGTGTAATTTGTTCAGTTTATCTACCTTTTAGCCGACTACTTTTACATCTAAGGTTCTTTGTAGGACTCCCTAAGGTTAACACGGTCTATTTTGAACTGAAGTGGGTTGCTAACTGCCTCTTTACACGTGCACATGCCTTTGAGAGCACCTCGCATGGCCACACACTTTTTCTGTAATTGCATGAGCCAATGAGGACCTGATAAGCCCTGTGGAGCCAGACAGCAGACACTTAAAGATGTCTGCTTGGATAATACAGTAGTGTGGGCAGCCACACTCAGCCTGCGTTGACCTAACTGTGTCGCTTATGAGCTTTGAGTCCCTGATGTTAAACTGCGCACACTATTCAAATAAACTTTCCATCGAGGGTAGGAGACCTTAATCGGACGGTAGCGCGGGGCAGTTTTTGATTTGTTGTCCCGTGGCGCGATGCTATCAGGATGCCATTGTTGTCATAACCATCAGAGGACTGGCACAGGAGGGGCAGGGCCAACGGGAAGACGACTCTGGGGAGGAAGAGGTGAGCCATATTTGGGAATGAAATCTAAACTGTGATTAGATGTTTACATGTTGCTACAAGAAACCTAAGTTGATATACAGAGAGTGAAGCAGTTTTGAAGGATAATCAATTGACATAGCAGCCAGGTATGATCCGACAAAAAATACACAACTAAACGTAGTATGTAGCATTTAAGCTAGGGGATTTACATTTACTGCACTAGGCAAGGCAAGGCAAGTTTATTTGTAGAGCACAATTCATACACAAGGCAATTCAAAGTGCTTTCACAGTTGCATAAAATTACAAGAAAACAGATCAAATCAATCATTAAAACATCAACATAAAAATTAATCAATTACAGTAAAAGGCAAGAGTGCAGATAGAATACTTTCAGTTTTCATATGCTCGGGTAAAAAGAGCTGTTTTCAGCCTGGATTTGAACATTGTCAGAGTTGAGGCCTGTGTCACATCCTCATGAAGACTGTTCCAGATTTTAGCTGCATGAAACTGAAACGCAGCTTCACCGTGTTTATTATTGACTCTGGGAACCACCAGGAGACCCCTCCCTGAAGTTCTCAGGGCCCGAGATGGTTCATACGGCTCTAACATGTCAGAGATGGACTTTGGTGCTAAACCATGAAACGACTTGTACACAAGCACTACTGTCTAACAGGGTGGTCAGTAAAAACTTAATTGACTTAATTTTGTAATTAATTTACTACTGTACTAAAGGCCGTATTCCTGATTTTTTTTATTACAAACAATAAAAGAGATTGCCATTAAATCATTAATATGTTAGAAAAGTTAGGAATGAGTTTGGACGACAACTAAGATATTTGTAATATCCCGATTCTTCACAGACACACAAGATTATAGGCACATTTCACAGCCTGCAGGGTCACTTTTCAGGGTCATTGTCACAGAAATGAAGAAGAAGACTTTTCACAAATGAAATCACAAAGTGCTTCACAAAGACACAAAAACAACAGGTTACAGAAAAATTTACCGTATTTCAGCTATACGTAGCGACAGAGGAAATGCAAGAAATGCATGATGTGAAAAGTGCATTACAAATAAGCTTCCGTTCCAAATGTGTACATGTTTGTGCATAGAGCTGCATTAAACTTAAAAACAACTGAATCACAAAATATCACCTAGAAAAAAGCAGCAGTTACAGGGATCAGATCAAAATCCGGATATTATTTTCATGTTGCTCAGCCCTACAGTTCAAACATTTGTTCAATACAAAATAAAGTGAGTAAAGACCTAAAGTGAGTATGTACATCATTATTTATTTATTTTTTTCAACCAACATTTAAAGTCCAGTTTAGAATTTCTCTTGTGCATCAATTAAGTTTGTCTAAGGCTACGTCAAAGTCTAATACTCCCTAATGCCACTTCAACACAGTATACAAATATTAGAACTATTCCAACACATGCACATGAATCAACTACTAAAAGGTTGGCCAGTTGCCTCCCCAAGTAAAAGTCTTAAAATGCCATTGCGACACTATTGCAACACAGTTTATGGAAGGCGGCCTTTATCTGCAGGCACTGAGATCAAAGTAGAGTGGCAGTGTAGCAGCGTTATCTCAAAGGGGGGGGGGGGGGGGGGGGGGTCAGTGTGGCTTAAAACAGCAATGATCTCAGCTCATTGAAACAAATCCTCCATTGCCCCCTGTGCCTCTGTGGCCTGGAGGACAGGGGCCGAAGAAGAAGGCAAGTTAAAAGCTAACTGACTGTGTGTTCATGGACTGCCTCACAAAGATAAATAGATAAAATGGCATGAATTCAGAAGAGTTTAGACTTGTTTAGATTTACTTTCAAGATCCACAACTACAGCTGAACACACTACGCTACCTCCTGTACCTTGTTTGCAGAGCCTGAATGGAGTCACAAGGACATCAATATTTTCTGGTGTAGCGCGTGTCGCCCCTCGCCCCCTTCCCTCCTGTCTCTGTTTTTTGAACTTGGAAATAAAGCCATCTGCACCGCGCTCTCCCGAGACCCTCTGCTCCCTCATCTCCTGCCTCCTCCTCCTCAGCCGTAATGGGAAAATTGCTGTGTCTTTCCGCTCTAGTTGGGATTGGCAGCGTTGATAAGCATTGCAGGGACAATTAGAGTTAAGAGTTTTTCATTGAGGAGCCTTTTGAAACGACGCCGCGCTGTCACAGGAGGCTGATATCCACCGGGGAGATACCGCAAACAAACTACCCCTTGTTACAGATAGAGAAAGAGGCGATGTCCAACGTGCGGGGAATGGGCCAAGTGGGATTTTGATTGATTTGATTGTATACATTCCACAAATATGTGCCTTACAAATGGGCATCACAACATTCTGAGGTCTGCTGATAATTTGTCGGCAAAAATAAAATGTGGCACAAATATTATTTTCTCATAAAGATTAATATGCTTTTTTGTTTGTTTGGAGATTTCAAAAACAGTGTCCCTCGCATAGAGTTGCGTGTATGGTTTTGGTATCTTAAATTATTCAGTTATATGTGCCTTATTTCTTCTTCTGTCAAATTATTATATAATATTTTTTAATTTAAGCCATATCCATCCTATTGCAATAGTCAGTCCTTAATAACCTGCTTAAATAGCATTACACAACTCTAACATCAAGTTCTAGATTGTGAATGTAACCTTTAAGCAAAGACTGGTGGGTCGGGACCATAGACTGTCTGTAAGGCTGAGGGTGCGTGGCTTCCCCCATAGCGTTCAGCACAGGCTAGGTGAGTGACGTTGCTCGCTAACAACACATCACGGCAAATAAACAAATCTGATTGCACGGGATCGTTTTGATTTTGCGGAAAGCGACAAAGGAGGCAGGGGGTCCAGACTGATTCACCGCTGTATAAAAAAATATGGAGGGGAATTGTTCTGGTCTCATCAGGCTAGATTTTTGGAGCCATCTCCATTATCTAGAATAGGGAAAATAAAAATAGTTAAAGGATAAAATTCAGATGTTGCGTGGCAATAAGAATGACAAGCCTGAGTTCAATATTGACTTAAAAAGGCAAAAAGGTTTCAATGGAAAGTCCATTGGCGCCAGGAACTTCTGGAGCCAGCCGCCATTTCCTTACGGTTACAGGAAGGAGGAGGAAGAAGGCTACTATAAGTCCATTCTTAATTTTACAGTCTATGGTTGGGACATGAGACCCGAAAGTGAGTCGCAGAACTCTTGCCAAGGAAAAAAGTTATTTCAATATGAATTTTCTAAAAAAGTATAACATCTGAGTTGGTCAAAATGACTGTTGTTTTGATCATAATTTCTGCTTTAAAGACTCATTAAAAGCTTATTCAGCACTAATTTGTCGGGAATATAGAGCATTATACATAACAAATGTATCGCATTATCAGTTAAAACCAGTGATTTAGGTAATATCTGTCTTCTTGGGATGTATTGAACTAACTGATCAAACTTGTTCTGAAATGCCAACTTTGCTATCACTCTTTGGCCACGTCTACAGTGCATTGTAGTGGCCTACCGTGGAAGATACACAAAACAGTCCAACTCTCGATTTACTTCAGCAACTATGACTTCGATTTCCGTTGAAAAAAGATAAAGGCGATAAAAAGTTCTCTTGTGATAACGCTATAAACAAACACAGCTGACAAATGAATGTGGATTTCCTCCTGGCACACCCTATCACTCTATTATACGAATGCCCTAAGAAGCATGATCAGGATGCAGCATCTGCTTCTCCCACGGGATGCACGACTAACAGGATGCTCAGGGGAAGACCTAGGACACGCTTGAGGGAACATGTCTCCTGGCTGGCCTAAAAACGCCACCAAACGGAAGAGAAGGGGGAAGTGTCCGGGAGGAGGGAAATCTGGATGTCTCTATAGAAAATGATCTGGCAAAACCGTCTCTGGATAAAGCAGTGGGATTTGATGGGGTGGACACTGCTATCTATGTGTTTCAGTCACATTTCCTGTCAACTGCTTTGACAACAATCTTCATCAATCACGTGAGAGGTCCACTATTCGGTCGACATTATTGCAACCAAAATATGCAGTTCCAATAGGATCAGAATCAGAAAACGTTTGTCATTGAACAGGTTCACAAACTAGGATTTTGTGCAACATGAAACATAAAACATTGTGGTAGAGATAAATAGTGAACTACTTCAAAACGATTAAACTATAAGGGCATGCATGAGAATAGATTAAGATAATCCATAAACTGGTGGACTCTTTGAACCAACTCCTAGTGCCATGGATATAAGGAAGGACATCTGATGTTTGACATGCAAATCAAATCACACTGGACACAGATTAACTTTGGAGCTTGGACCCTGACAGGTAGAGATGTGTGATAATGGGAGTGTGTGAGAAATCAGGGAGGCTTTTTGAGAGGCCAACGGGGATGGAAACAGATCTACAGCAGCCTTCTGTCCAGGACGTTACTCACCCTCTGCATGGAGAGTTCCTTCTTCATTGCTAAGGTTGATGTTATGTAGCACCCATGGGGACCGAGCGGTACAGAGACAGGTTTTGTACCCGCATCAATTGCAATCCTGAATGAGGAAGGGGTCGGGTCGGAAATCTTACCTCGCTCTTTTTTTCAGGCCCCTGTCAATGTGGTGTTTTATCCCTTGAGGTCGGTAGATAGATTTTTACTGTGTATTTTATGTGTTGTGGACTGCTGTATTCCCTTCTGCAAACAAATTAACCTGCGGGTACTAATAAAGAAACCTTGAACCTTACAATCACAAGAGCTGAAGAAGCCTCTAAACCTGAACATCTTCAATTCTGAACAATCCAGAATAGATTATCACTTTTGGAGAACCTTTGCCATGAAGGAAAACTTCTGTGCAACCAAGGAGAAGTTTACGCAAACTGTGCTAATTATTACAGAATAATGAGAAACATTCATAAAACAAACTATGGAAAACCTTCTTTCTCGTCGTCTGTCCTTGAAGTAGAGAAGTTTAGTCTTAAAAGGCATCGTCGTTCAGTTGTACTCGTCTGACCCAAGTCTCCGCTAAAGACACTTTTCATGGCTGTAATTGCATTGATCTGAACAGAGCTTTCTCGCACAATAGACAACTCCAGCAGATGTTTTTTCTTCTCTTCTCCAAGTCGGTGCTGTGAAGTGGCTTGCGCACAGCGGAACAACAAAAGGCCTTTCTTCCCGAACCCAGTCTCGCCTTTGTTTAGATGTGTACGATGAGACGGCCATTATCTCAGCGGGCTAGCATCAAGCACAAGACGTCGCTTACCTTCTTCCCAACAAGAGGTGTTTAAGGAGGGAGGACGGTGAGGGAACGGGAGGGGGGTGCATCGTTTAGCGGGAAAAAGGTGTGTGCATTCGTCCTTAAACTAATTACCACTGTTAAAAGGCCTGATATGACCATGGGATAGAGAGAAAATAAAAAAGGTGTGGAAGGAGCGAGGGGTATTGTTTATGAGCTAAGTGAAGTGGACCATCACACCGGGAGTCAAGCTAAGGCCAAGTTAGCGATGGAGGGAGCGATTAGGGAGAGAGAGAGGGAGGGGAGAGAGGGCGAAGGGGCAAGGCTACATTCCACTAAAGGACTTGATCCCCCCTTTTCGGTAACAGGACACCCTCCAGATAGTTTAAGGCCGGCTGTAGCTTTTGTTCTGAGCCTTCCTGCTCATTAGGAGAGCAATAGAGACATCTGCTACTAGCGCGCAGCACGTATGACACAGCTTGTTTACCGAAATTAAGCCTTATGTGCCTTTAGCTTCCTCTTCCGGCTTCTGGGGGAGACACAATTCATCTCTCCTATAGTGCAGTTGTTGACGGTTTTGATTTGGCATCTTCTGCGCCTGATGCCCTGCTGGACTCTGAGATATGCGCCCGGGCTTGGGTACACTATTAAGAAAATAGTGGTTTGCTTCTCTTGACTGTAGGGAGTTTGCATGAATTCTATATGAATAATAATAATGCGTGCAAGTGGGGGAACGAATATTGTTTATCTGTTTGTTATTTTAAGCTTTACCCTGTCTTTCCCGTGTTACTTAGAGCAGTGCTGCATAACATTTCACCTAATAATAGGATGTGTGAAATGTTTTATTGGTGTTGACTACCTAAAAAAACATGTGTCTTTACTCTTCTGACTTCCGATCTGACATAAACAATACAACCCTATACTTTGTGATCCTCCAGTATTACTACACACTTCTACAATTGCAAAACTGGCAATTAGATTATAATTACTTAATCAAGTTACTTTTGTTATATCCTGACAGCTGAAAATGTCTTATGAAAAACGCAAACAACAAAGTCGCAGATTTATGATGCGTCACTGGAACGGAAGCTTATTTAATTTAGGCGTAGCACTTTTCACATGACACGAGTCACCCAAAGCGCTTCACATAGTTTCAGGGGAGTTGTTCATTCACTCACTCACTACACACACTGTGGTGGTAAGCTACATATATAAATATAGCCACAGTTTCCCCTGGAGTAGACTGACAGAAGCACGACTGCACACATCTGTGATAAAGGTCCCTCTGACCAGCACCATTCATTCACCATTCAATCACACACACATCCTGACCTGTTGTACATGTTTTTAGTGGTGGGGAAACCAGAGTACCCGGAAGAAACCTACCCAGACACGAGGAGAACATGCAAACTCCACCAAGAAAGAACCTGTCTCGGACCGTCTAGCTTTGACGCACGAGCGCTAAACGTGCTGCCCATTTTTCAGTGTCATTTATCTGAGCTTCTGGTCGTGTGTTTCCACTACAAGTAGTATTCTGTAGTAGTGGGCGGTCCAACGGAGGAAAGACAAAACACGCACCACTGAAGTACACACAACAATGAGGACAGCTAAGATTAAGTCAGGAAAGTCTGTGGGCTGCTTTTAGAGGAGCTTATGAAACTATAGAGAAGCGCAGAGCCAAAAACAAGGAAAGACGCAGCTAGTCGATAACTGTGAGGCTAAGCAAATGTCGCTAGTGCTTTGCTAACGGTGGTTCATTGGCAAAAATCGCCTCTTACAACCACATTATGATGATGAGGTGAGATATGAGGTCACATGCTTTTTCAGAGGACTGTCTTCTCTCTCCTCTGACAAATCATTCCCCGTCAGTCTGTTCACAACATGTTTTGTATCAGCATGGCTCCTGGAAGGAAGATAGTTCCAAAATGAGCGCTGGTCCGGCACGCGAGCACCAAATCGAGACCCAACAAAAGACAAGAGGCACAATCAGTTGTATACGTTGTGATCCTACACTTTAGGACAACTACTATCACTATACTACAACCACAACTTCAGCTTCTGTCAGTTTCCTATAAAAAGTCATTTAAAAAGTAATGTAAATCTGCAACGCAATTATTATGTACTTATAACCCAAATTGAGTTCTAAACCCTATTGCCCTTCCAATTTGAAGACAGCAGCTTGTAACCTCCCTTAAACCTATAATTCATTTAGACACTGCACAGATAAGTGTTTTTTTTGTCAATCACTCTCTCTCTCTTTCTCCCTGCATTCCTCTGGTCTTTCATTACGCTCCGCCTGGGCCTAAAAAACTCCTTCGTATCACGTCTCCAATTTCCTCACCAAGTGCAGGGTCAACACCGGCATCAAAAAAGGGCCCGCCATTAGTAGTAGCAGCCAGCTTTCTCTCGGGCCAGGATAAAAGCTAAAATAATAAGCACGCTAGGTGAGTCTGTTGCACTCACACTGCTAATTGGCCATAAATGGGTCCATCTGGTTTGATTTGGGTTTTTCGGAAAGGCAGCGGGATAGCCAAGCATCCCCCACCCCACCCTACCCCCCCTACCCTGACACCCCTCCCGCAGCAAAGACCACCTAAGCTGAACTCATAAGATTGAAACCTAAACTACACGGCTCCACGCTGCAGCAGGTATAGCAGCTTTTTTAGCCCCCACATAAGCCTGTCCTTAATGGCCACATTATGATTAAAAGCCCACAGCTAAAAAGGGCTTTTCCATTTGAGAAGCTGCCGTCTCATTACAGAAAATTAAAAATCGGTCGTTAGGGGATGGAGGGAATCAAACTCAAAGTCAGGAAGTCGGGATTAGGGCTGAAATGAGAAAGAGAAGACCTTGCACTGAACAGACCTGGCGAGATACTGTAAGATTGGATTTTCAGTGGAGGTGGGCAATAAATCGCCCACAAGATATATAAGATATGTCAAATAATCAGTGGCATGCTGTCAAGGCCTGCAAAGCCTTCTCTGCAGGCCTAAACTATTTTACAATAACCCAAATGCATTTTATTATAGATCCTAATATTATTTTAAATGGCTCAACATATCATTTTCTCTATACCATTATATTGTCATCCATCTCAACAGAGCTCCCAGGATCATTCGGTGCTCAAACCCCTCCACCACGTTAAGGTGGCGGTTCCAGGAGGGGCCGGCCAGTGACTTGTAGAACATACATTCCTGAGTATGTAAAACAGAGAAAGTCTCTAGCCCATTCCTGTGCGGAGTTATGGATTTTTTAAAGTAATAACCAGAATGCTCACTCCAGCCACTAGAGGGCAAGAATTCCACACGTGTCCAGCAGAGGGCACTGACATAGTTAGAGATCAGGATATAAACAACACATTATAGCCATGTGGTAAATGATCAGTCTGCCTCAGGGCAACTGTGGCTACAAGAGTACAACATGACTACAATGTAGCCCTTTGAGAAACTACACAGGCTTGTAAAGCGCAATATACAAGTGTACGCCATTGCCATTATTTATTAGGCTCAATCCTGTCGGCTTTTAATTTAAAAGCACAGTGCTCATGATTATTGTTAATTTATTGAAAAATAGTATTTTCCTGTTTACGGTATATGTGGTCCGCGACCCTCCCTGGGAGCTGAATTTGACCATGAGATTGACACCCCTGATATAAGCGGACCAGCCGGCCAATCAGCAGCCCTGATTTACATGTCCCCGAGGCCCTCTCAAAAGGCTATGGTGCGGGTTAACGCATCTCATTGGACAAACGCTCTGTCAATCAATCACAACTGTGTTTGAAACGAGGCACCAATCAAAAACAACCAATAAAACTGATATGTTTGCATATCTATTGTTTTTTTTTAAACAGGACTTTGTGTGGAATGGCCCGAGCCTGGATCATTGTGTTACCCACAAAGCGAGAGCATCACCCGGGGCTCATCCACCGGCCGGTCTCTGGAATATGCGGCTTTGAAAACTGAAGGACTTTCATTTTGAGGAAAGTAAAAAGAAAAGAAGAGATTGTCGTTTTTCCCGATTAACCCATGCACAACAGGCTAATGCTCTAGCTCGGTACTCATAATCAGACCTGGGTCAAGATCTTGAGAAAGCCACAATAATCCACATATTGTTTTAGAAAAAAACAAAGCAGAACAGTGAAGAGAAAAGCCTGGCCACGAGAAAAAGCTGCTACTTTCTGACGGCATCTTTCTCCTCGCCCACAACACACAAACTAAAGTTATTTTTCAAAGTCACCAACTCCATTAACCTTTGCTCAGCCTCAATTCAAATAATGTTAAATTTGACTGGTTCCACTCTGAGGGGTCCAGACCTGTTGGCACCAATTCACCACCTTTAGCCCCTGATCAATCCCGCCGCATGTGTTTGCTCAGCTGGGCCTGTCCACAATACTAATACCAATACAATACATTAGCACAAACACAACGGGCTATAGCAACCTCAGATCATGTGTAATGAAGGTATCTGGTTGAAGGACTGAACAATTTTGGAAACAAACAATAAACCTTAATGTAAAGTAATGTTTGAAGAAAGTAAAGTAATGTTTGAAGAAGACATCAGTTGAGCTTTTAACCATGTAATAACATTGTTTGCTTGCCAAAAAATATATATCCTGAAGCAGTATTTTGGATCATTCATGCAGTTTTGACTGATCCAAGTCGCTTCATCAAAGCACCATGGAATGGTTATGTCATCAGATGAAGAAGCAGAAAGTCCAACTGAATGCTTTTTAATGCCAAATACACATGTTAGCTCTTATTCAGCAAGTAACATATTATTCATGATTCTCCAGCTGCGATGTCCCGTGTGCAAAGAGCAACTTAACGCTTTAAGTAAACGTGCCAGATATTCCACCAGCAGAAACTGTTTTTTGTGACAATGTCGAGCAACGACAGGCCAACGGTTGCTATGAGGTATTATTGGACAATGACCATTTTGGGCCAGGGTTTTGCTAAAGATCAGTTCATTAAAAGACTTTGAAGGCTTTTCAATGGTGCTTCATAATGTATAATAGTTTAGTTACTGATGTGACGTATCAATGTACTGTATGTCCTGGAAAGCACCGCAGTGTGTCTTCAAGCAAGATATACCTCCAGTTGTGACCTTTTCTGTTTTTCCATGCTTGGGACTGTCACAAAATGTCCATCAACTTGTGAACTCTAAATTAAACATTCTCAAATTACATGAAATTTGTTTGAAATAGATTTCCATTCATTCCAGCACATTACCCTTGAAGTCCGAAGATTCATTACATATGGGCTTGGTCTAAGATAAGCCGTCACTAACATCTCTATAAATGTTTAGGAGGGAAAATCTCCTTCATAGGCTTCACTATGGCTCCCAAGTTGGGCAATAGTTCTCACAACACATGAGTCAGAGTTCTCTGACTGAAATAGTTTTAATCATCTAATCTCCGCAACATCCCACGGTTCAAAAATGAGCGCTATGTGGGCCTCCCCTCCCACGCCCAACTGCACTTCTAATTGAGAGGTTTTATATAAAGAAGTGGTGCGCCCGCACTGTTAAATTAAATATTTGGAGAGCTTTGTTACTTTGCTAAAGTGCTACTTGCAGCTATGGTGTCAAAGGAAAGATGTTGAAGAGGTAGGTAAATTGGCATTGAGAGGCACAGAGTCAAAACCTCAACCTTTTTTACTTGAAAACAATGAACAAAACGCACTCTGAAAGTCTATTTCCGTTTGCACGTCTCAATCGGCTGTAAAAGCAGTCATCTAAAAGCCCCTGTTACTTCATTTCTTGTGTTATTTTTCGTGCTATGTTTGGTGCTAAGTGATCATTATCGTCGTTGCGCTCCATAGAGGAGATCAGTCAGGGTCTCTGTAGCCTCCGCGCGTCTACAGTTCGGAGTTTGAAGTTTCTCGTTCGCCGGTGTGCGGGCTGTGACTTGCAGTAGTTAGGTAGCTGAAGCTGGTTTTCATCATTTATCACACGGGTGTCATAAAAAGAAAAAAGTCTTAAGGCTTTTAACCGTTAACAGTGCGCTAATAGGGTACAGCTAAAATTGTAGGTTGATTTGGGAGGGAGATAACGACATAACCCAGAAAGGAGGTCGGTGACATTTGTGCAGGGAAGTCGCTCATTATTTATTTTACCACTTTAAGCTGTATATGAAACCATGAAAGCTATAGGACTTTCTCATTGTTCTGACAAGTGCAATTCAATTTCCAAACACACAGCAACATCTTTCATTTCTACTTACTTCTATCTAAATAGCAAACCGAAAAGTTTGTCCAGCGTAAAAAATTAAATACATTGAGATTAGGACAGGTGGAGCCACAGCAGCACTGTGGCAGAACATTCAGCACTAAACTAAAGGTTAGTGCTTTGTTCCTTAACCATTTCCATTGTATCTTAATTGGTGTGCGCTTACTATAATTGAGAGCTATCTGCTGCCTCTGAAAGATTGGTTAAATCGGTACGTCACTCACTCACCTTAAGAGACTGACGAAAGGGAAAGAGTCTGCATTTGAGCTCAAGCTCACAATAGAACGATCTCTTTATATTCGGCGGAATTCAGATCACGATTAAATTCTTATCATCACATTGCCCACATTGCCCTAGTTCTATCCATCTCCATTCCCATCAGCGTATATTGCTGTTGAGTTGGGTCCTTCATCAAGATACTTAAGCACAAAGAACCACATTTTTGCTTATGCCACATTTATCAATAACGTCCATCCATCCATTTTCATCCACTTGTCCGTGGCCGGGTCATGGGGGCAGCTGTTGGAGTTGCCCAAATCACATTGCACCAGCCCCTATGGCTCCTCCTGCAGGTGGTGGGTCCACAGAAGGATGGCATCATGGTTCTAACTGGGCCTGTTGGTCTCTCATAAGGGGCTTCTGATTATCAATAATAATAATTATCGGTTTATCAATAACTTCTAAAACCATAAACGTGTCATACAAGGGGACGTGGCCTTGCCGAGGGGGAAGGAAGTATTTTTTGCGAGCAGACTATGAACATATTTATCAAGCATTAATAAAGTCAAGTCAAAATCAGGTCCATGGATTTTTTTTTCACCGAAGATTGTCCAGTAGAAGCGAGAGAAAGAAAAAAAATAACACGGCACTAGTAAGCAAGGTGGGTAGAGTAGCCTAAATATTTACTCGAGTACGAGTAACGTTAGTTTGAAATAATAATAATAAAAAGTAGCGACCCAAATAAATCCTTAAGTAAAAGTCAGAATCAGAATTGGTTTCATTGTCATGGTTAACACGTTCCCAACTTGGAATTTTTTTTCGTGCAACAAGAAACATAAAACATATAACACGTAACTTGGTTGAATAAAAAAAAGTACTTGAGTACTGAGTAACTGCTGGAGAGTAAAACTCTGATTTATGTTTCAGATGTGACATGAATTATAAGAAACATAAAACGGAATCATGTGAAAATCCTATACCCCCCCACCAAAAAATATTAATAAATAAAATACTCGCAGTGGCACAAGTAACATTTTCTTTGACTCATAAGTGTAAAGGTACTTTACTTGATATAAGTATGGTTTCTTCAACAATTTAAATTTAACTGCCCGCCTCTGCTCGTAGGCATAGTTAGCATGTAGCATGAAGCTAACGCTCCTTCCCATGTCTGTATTTTTATTTAGTAGAAAAATATATTCAGAATTCAGCCTTTGTTAAAGTACTTTTGGAGTAATGGGAGAACGTTTATTTTTTCGCCCCTCTTGGTCTTTCGCCGCAGACTGTATGGGCGATTCCAGAGATGCCGTCTGTATCTATGAAATGAAAGGTAAATGGTCGCAACTTATATAGCACTTTTCTAACTACATTAGACCCAAAGCGCTTTACAGCAAGGAACCAGTCACTCATTCACACTCTCATTCATTCACCAAAATACGCAGACATTGGAAGCAAGGTGGGTTAAGTGTCTTGCCCAAGGACACAACGGCAGAGTGCTTCAGGAGCTGGGATTCGAACCCCCACTTTCCAATCATGAGACGACCCGTTCCATGAGCGAACCTCTTGCTAGTAGATTTATCATGGCATCATTTGGGCTTGGATATTCAAATGATGCCCATTATCATGTATATCATCAAACTAAATTCACTTTTAGCATTTTGCATAATCCAATTTACCAAAAAGACTCACAAGAGTTTTGAACCGGAGCGTGACTATAACCTTGGTTCAACGTTTCAAGTGTCTCCAACTCTGAATGGATCGACAGAGGACAGAGAGGCTGTGCTTAGATCTTATTATGGTGAATCAGACGACCTCTTCGCTGTGGACACAATGGCCCTTTTCAGTCACGTTCTTCCCTGCTGAGGTGTGCACTTTAGACTTATGTAGATCTGCAGCCACTACAGCTATCAGGTCGATCAAACACGCAGAAACACAATACAAATGGATAGTTGTTTGAAATAATGGTGTGGTTAGCCTAGTGGCCATTGTGTTAAAGCAGACATTATCCACTTTGCACAGTAGGGCATTGGTGTTTGCGTATAATTCTTATCCTCTCTTTAAAACACACCTATTGCAACGGTTATTTTGCCACATTTATATTGGTCAACTTAGTTGACCTTTAAATCCATGAATATCAAATAAAGTAAGTAGGCCACTACATTTAGTTTAAAACCACTACCTGACATCTACATTACCTATATTTAGGTAGGACTCAGCGAAAGGTCTCCATTTGGATTCCAGCACTGTGTGGTGTCTGGGTGTGTTTCCTTCTTTCTCTGGCTTCCTCTCTTCTCAAACATTCTCAGTCAGTAGTAATGAATATACTGGTAATTGAAGCCATCAGCCATTGCACTTGTCCAAGTTTAACATTTGATGAGTTCGGTGTCTTTGAAGGGCTGTAGTTACCCACAGTTTGTGACGGCAGGTGAAAGCAGAGGGAGAGACGACAGGGAGGTGAGAGAGTTCAGCCTTCTGGCAGCCTGATGTTGGCAGCTGTTATTTAGTCCGGTGGACCTAGCCTAGAGCGTATGCAGGTTGCTCGCGATTGTGAAGGCTTTGTGGGAGAGATGGGTGGAGCAACTATTCTGAATGAAGGGTAGTGGGGCCCAGACTATCTTCTCAGCTGCTCTAACTGGAGGTTCCTACGGCACTGTACCACACAGAGAAGCAGCTGGTCAGGATGCTCTCCATTGTCCCTCTGTATAAAGTGCACATGACTCCACTGGCAGGTCCGTACCCAGCCTGGTGTACTCTTTTAGGCGAGCTCCCCCCTGCCCAGGCCAGGACCAATCCAGGCTGATCTGGGACCGTGCTGAACAGTGATACTAACGTGACATAAACAGACAGAAAAGAAGACAGCCCTCACTAAAACAGGCAGGTCATACGAGATTTAATATCATCATACCGCTGTTGACGAAGGTGATTTTGCCGATAGCATTTTTTTGGTTCCCCTCTGGGGCCAGGACTCCCCCGTAAATGAGATTCTTATATCTCAGTGGGACTTTCCTGGTTAAATGAAGATACCAAAAAAATAATTAAAAAAATGCAGCTGTTAGCAGAACTTTAGCTGGTGTTAGCATAACATAAGCACATAGGTTACCTTCATAGCTTGTCTTTTAGCTGCTTTCCTTTAGTTTTTGCATTGGCACCTCTGAATAATTCCATAAACCCATGAAAATACATTATTTGTCCACATTGTGCTCATTGCGGCTTACAAAACTTTCCATCGCCGATCTGTTTTTCCATCAGTAATGTGTATTCTAGCGTGCTCATCTGTGAGCGTGCGCCGCCTACAACCACTACGGTCCTTTAGTAATGGAAATGCTCCATCCCATGTGACATACTGCGGCTAAACAGTGTCGGGTAGAAGCGCACGAAGTGGAAACACGGTATCTCTTCTGAATTCGTGGAGAAAGGAGAAACGCTGATGTCCGTTCTTGACATTAGCGTCAAAGCGTTTCTTTGAGTAGTGTATTGTTGCTATAAACAGTAGGGTTCTTCAAAATCATCACCTTTGATACCTAGTTTAATAATACATTTAAAAAAAAGTTTTAGAATATGTACATCAAGCTGATTATACTGTATATTATATACTCCAACACACATAAAACGCTAATTAACATTAACAGTTTCAAAACCGCAGTAACTTCAAGATTAGCGTACCCTCGTGGCAATAACTTAACCGCCTGCGTGTGACTCTTATCTCCACAGTATTAAAGCACATCTACAGCTCTCAGAAGAGCCTTATCAATATCACCACACAAGTTTGCACGGTGAAGTTTGGGCTGTGTTTCAAGTGCGCCCCATTAGCTGCTGCAAGGTGACACAGTGCTGTTAAACCAAGCAGACCACCCCTATCCCCTCTTTCCTCTCTCTCTACCACCAGCCCACACTACCTCCCCTCCCGCTCCACGCCTCTTTGTTCGAGACTCCCATCAGCCTCTCTGCGGGGGGGCGTGGTCCGAAAGAGGAGGAAATTGCCGCGAATTTGCCGGTAATTGAAAACACCTATATCCCCCAGTGCGAAGGGCTGCCTACCTGTTCTCACAACCTGACGAAAACCTCTGCACTCCCGCTTCCTCGCCTCTATCCCGATCCTCTGCTAATGGCACCCCTTCCGCCGTCCCGTCCTCCGTCTCCCACTGGACCCAATTGATGCGAGCGATTGAGGGCCTATTTGCTGTCTAGAGGCGCGCTTGACCCGCCGCTGGTTGGTCGGCTCGCCCCACCCCGTCCCGGCAATTGCAGGTATTGATGCCCTGCTATTCCCTGGCCTCGGCCCGGGGGGTGGAGTGGTTTCGGGGAAAATTGGGGACCACCCTCAGTGTGTGATGGCTTTTATCGATTCACACCACACTCTCTGCTTTTGACGGGGCTGAATCTGCAGTTGGGGCCCAATTATTAGGTATTATCATTATTGTGATGTGAGGTTTTATCCCTGACCGCTGGTGGCTCTTCCAACATTTCAACTTCTTTCAAATTGTGCTTATGCAAAAAGTGCCCATTTCATTCACTGGCGCATTGTTTTAACAATCAAATACATTTATCTCTGGTGCATAATGCAAAGTGTATGTAAACTCGCACACAAAGTACGAACGGGCGACACCTGTGTGTTTGGATTCGATTTGGTTCAAAGTTTTATTATAAGGCTAGAATTGTAAAAATCCATCCAATATTGATTGGCACGTGCTTTTATTATTAAAATGAAAATGGGGCAATTACCATGGTCTGTCTCACGCATGCTGCTCACCTGCTCAAACTCACTGACGATGAGTCTTAACTAAGTAATTCCTATGACCAAAACTCTAATCTAACATTTGTTTTTCATAATTTCTATGTCAATATATTTTGAAAATCGTAATTGAAATGGTAACTTAGTGTCTTTTGCTGCCTCTTGGCCAGGACTCCCTTGAAAAACAGGTTTTTAATTTCAATGGGAATTTCTTGGTTAGATAAAGATTTAAAAAAAAATTAAAAAAGCGCGTACCAGATACATATATCTAACATATATCTAATCAGATAATTCAACACATTTGGTATAAAGAAATATAGAAAGCTATTAAAATACTAATATCTAGACAAATATTTAGAGTAACTTTTGATCTCGTATTGATCAATATTTTGGTATCAATCCTTCCGCCATTGTCACAAAGTTTGGAGGATACATAATATGGCTGGTAGCACTTAATGTAGAAACTTGTTTTTAAATAGACTGGGTTGACCGTTCTTTAACCTGGAAACAACGTTTTAGAACAATGGTCGGTTTCTTTTCACGCAAATCTATGGTGGAAACTTTGACCCGTCCCTTCACCACTTAAAATAACTCTTTATCTAAAAACAAAAGACAGAAACAAAGCTTCAATAATCTCAAGAGCTCCTTTGTGCAATTTAAAGTTGAATGTAGAAACACAAAATTATGGAGAATACAAAAACATGTCCCACAATCCGGAAATCAAACCTGCAAACTTGAAACTCCAAACAATGAGCTGTTGCTGCCACAGGAGGTTGAGTAGCATGACGATTATAAAGATAGACCGCAGATTTAATCACGATCCAATCAATATTCAATTAATTACCCGGCACTAAATGCAACTGTCCCAAATTAGATCTCACTTAGTCAAACTTTGCCCTGGTTTATACCTTGTTATAATCAAAGTATTCCTTGTACAGTCAATATATCTAGGCAAGGCAAGGCAAGTTTATTTGTAGAGCACAATTCATACACAAGGCAATTCAAAGTGCTTCACAGTTGCATAAAGTTACAAGAAAACAGATCAAATCAATAAAACATCAACATAAAAATTAATCAATTACAGTAAAAGGCAAGAGTGCAGATAAAATACTTTCAGTTTTCATATGCACGGCCTGTCTCACATCCTCATGAAGACTGTTCCAGATTTTAGCTGCATGAAACTGAAACACAGCTTCACCGTGTTTATTATTGACTCTGGGAACCACCAGGAGACCCCTCCCAGAAGTTCTCAGGGCCCGAGATGGTTCATGCGGCTCAAACATGTCAGATATGTACTTTGGTGCTAAACCATGAAACGACTTGTACACAAGCAGAGCTGTTTTAAATTCTATTCTCTGAGTGACAGGAAGCCAGTGCAGAGACCGGAGCACTGGACTAATATGGTGGTATTTCCTGGTTCTTGTCAGGACTCGAGCAGCAGCGTTCTGGATGTTCTGCAGCTCTAACAGCTCGTTTAGAAAGGCCAGTGAGCAGCCGTTACAGTAGTCTAACCTGCTGGAGTCCCTCTACACTTAACTCTGTTTTCGAGGAGAATTTCTTCCATGTGAGAACAAAAAAGTTGGATCTCATTTTATAAACTTTGTTCCCAAACATTTTGTGCTGGGTTAAATATGATTTCTCTTTCGTGCGTCACTGGAACTTACAATAACTTAGAAATGGAAGATTACCAACAATACTAATACAAAGCTAACCAACGTCTAAATAGAAGTGTTTTGTACTCTGTGGGGTCTACAAGGTCATCCTCCACAGTCTAATTCCTGTCTTTGTCAGAGAGATGTTTTTGCCAATGTGTTTCCGCTGCAGCAGAACGTGTGAGAAGGCTTCCTCCAGCAGACAGGAAGCTCGTGGGCCTGCGCAGGTTGCCACACGACCATCTGACAGGCCCGATACGTGCCTCTATCAACTCTGCGGCTTCCTCTGCGCACTTCGCCGGGGCTGAACACAGTGCAGAAAAAGTACTGCTGCTTTACAATCAAAGTGACACACAAGCGACAGGAAGGCGTGAAACAGAAATGCAAAAAAGTTTAGAGTTTTGTTACTTAAAAAAACAAACCAAAAAATCGGTAGCCAGGATAAAATGTCACTACGAAAAAAAGAAAGTGACTTGAGTTCCCATTTTGTTCTTTACTATTTTCACCTAAATGTTTGCAGAATGTGTCCAACAAGTTCAAAACAAAAAGAAATCAAGCTATGCAGAAATGCAGAAACTCTTTGTGGTGGGGGCTACTTTTAAAGGGCTGGAGAGCTGCTGGTTGGAGAGCCCTGCTGTCAAGAAAAAACTTTGAAAAGAACTACTACTAATTCTTCTACTACAGTCTCGGCTGCAGTACTAGAATCACAGCCACTACCACCGCTAACATCCCAGCAAAAACAACTACTCCAAAAAACATGTACAATATGCCAGGTTGAGTGAGTGTCTGTGCATAGTGTCTCAGCCTGTCACGATAATTACTATGTCAACTTATCGTACAATAAATGACAGAAAAACAACACATTTTTAGGCTCAATGTTTATCGTTTAGTTTATTTGTTTATTTGAGCAGTTAGTCGTCAGTACATTTATTTACATGTTCCATTATTTTTTGTTAATACTTGAACAGAACAATTTTACCCAAGTAAATATGTGTTTCATTGAGTTTCATTTTGATTCAGGCGTTCTGCTCTCCCAAAATCTCATCCTCTGAGCGGCGCTGTGGTAAAAAAAATGACACCGAGTGCACTTCCTGTTGATAGCATACTGCGTTCAGACCGTAGCTGCATTTGGGAAGGAGCTCATGCCTGAAAAATAACTACTGTTTTGGGGCTAACTGGTCTCTTTTTGCTACTGCCATGTCCTATGGATCTTACCTCCATGGTCTGCGCCAGGATCTCCCCAGTATTTAAGCCTATATCCAGCCCATACGCTTGAATACAGGGCGATTTGTGCCAATGGACAATGGTTATTCCAGGTTACCCCGTTAGCTTGTTACAGCTCATTGTTGATGAAAAGTGTGCAATAAACCACAAATGCGTCAAGTTAAGTTTACCCCGGGTGCTAACCGTTTGGCTATGGACTTATTTATTGACATGGCTGGATGTTCTCACGGTGAAAATACAGACGCGATAAAGCCGTATTGGGTAGAGAGAGCTAATCAGAGGGCTGTCAGGCTTACGAGATGGGGCTCAGGGCTGCTTTTACTGTAGTCTCCCAGGGAGAGCTCACAGACAGTGGTTAGCCATCCCAGGCTGCATTCGAGGCTCCGAGCCGGGCAGGAGACTGTAGAGCGGGAGAGTGTGTGACTGAGTGTCCGCTGCCTGCACTCTGCATGTAGCCGGTACGAGAGGCTTCAGTGTCCGGGACAGTGTTACGATGTCCGGAGAAGCTAGACCGCTTGCTTGAGGCTGTAGAGCAGGGAAGTGTGTGGCTGAGTCTCCGCCAAAGGAAGCAGGGGAAGCGGGGAGACGCAAGCGCCAAATGTAGGGAGTTGGAACAGTCTGCATCATAAATATCAGCTACACAACTTTTCTTTCTTTTTTAGAAGAAGATAAGCGGAGCAGCGCAAGCGGAGCAGCGCAAGCAGAGCGAACGAAAACAGGCCAGCAGACAAATCCGGAAGTTGTGATGGAGAAAATTGCCCAAAATGCAACGCAAAAATTGACTTCGCTCCCCTGTCCGTCAGATGAGATTTTGGGGAGAGCAGAAAGCCTGAATTGCAACTCATGTGTTATAAAGGATGTTACTACGTACTTTTAGAACAAGGGATTACTGAGATTTCCATTTTTTTTAATTTAGTTTCAGTGGCATCAAGTGGTCCTCAATGATATCGTTTATGGCGTTATTTTCCTGCCTCAATATTAGTCTTGTTCCGACACCAGTTTTTTTTTCCATCTAACCCCTTCCCTATACTTGGGTTCAGAGTAGATGCCGAGTACCAGTGCGATACCACATTTATTTAGTGGTGGAGGATGAGTTTCATTTTGTTTTGTATTGTCCACTTTACTCTGATTTGCGTGAAATTTTGTTCCGACAGGTGCAACATGAGAACCCAGATGTGTTCTGGTTTCCGCATGATAACATTTTGAGGCAGCTTTTTGAAGGGCAATTTACACCAAATAAACAAATACATAAAATAAATCAATTGGATTCGTATGATCATTTTTTATTTATTTATTTATTGGTTTATTTGGTCGGGACAGTGCATGTTAATGAACATACATGGGTCTCATGCATGTAAACAAGCCACACTGGATTGTAGCCTTGGGCTAATTTCCATCCGTCGTTCCCCATGCGCACTCTCAAACACACTCTCATTCATCCTGGCCTATTGTACACAATAATTTTACTATTTTAAATTGTACCATTTAATATTAATAAGCCAATCCTGTAGCACTAGCTACAGCTGTCCTGAACCTCTCTGACCACAACCAGTCACTTAGTCACACACCATATTTATACATAAGTGTTTAGCCTGAGGTCACAATTTCAGCACTCAATTTCACAGAGATAAGTAGCAAAAAAAGAATGGGACCGGTACATAAACATATTAGAATTAGCCCTTAAAATGTGCCCATATTCCCACGTCAATCACTATCGACACAGACCTTTTACTATTCCCTTGAGTGTAATTTACATTCATTATTGAATCAAGGGACAAGGCATATTAATGAACATTTGCGATGTAAAACACGCCTGCTTGTTTCCATCTGTAAGTGGTAGTGGCTCGTTCTGCACTCCTCTGATATGCCTTCCTGTTGCCCAATATGTAAATAAACTAGATATACTGGTCTGATTGAGGCTGTACTTTCCCCTTATCTGTCATATGAATTAACCTAAACACACTGTCAGCCACTCAGCACTTGAGTTCCTTCCTGTTCTTATCGGCGCTCTGAATAATGGCCATATTATGTGTTGATTTTGCATTTATGTGATAAACTAAAGTTAAAGATGGTTATCACGTTCATATTCTAATTGTGACCTTCTGTTTGGCTGCGCTTACGTAGACACATGTTGCAAAAGAGCAGTAGGAAACACAATTTATGGGAACAGGGGCAATACAAAGGAGAGTGGCAGAGCGCTGAGACTGGTGCTAGCGTTCCTCCATTCAATGTGAAGGTTGTAGGGTCACAAAGGGACCATATCCTTGGAGCATGGTCCTTATACCGTAGAATTACCAAGCGTTCTTATCAACATTCTCAACTCTAACTTACTAAAGGTGAGCGTGATGACAGTGTAGTAGTTGGGGTCAGAGCTTTTAGTTCCCGAAGCTCCAAAAGAACCACTGACATAAAACAAGCTGATGACGAGCTGAACAAAGACAGTAGAAGTCCGCCATGTCAGAGCGCTGCATGCAAGAGTCAAATCATGGATTGGGAGAAATGTCATCAGTACAGAGAGCAATAAGTCCCACCGTGGGATGGATCAGAAAAGCCATCGAGATCCGAAAAAGCGCTCCCAAGACTGCAAACCGGGATGAGAGGGCATACCAGCTTTCCCACACCCTGGATACAGTTCTGAAGTCGGACTGCAAAATATGTTTAAATCAGCTGACCAGACATGTCACAGCAAAGCTAGCGCAACGCCGCATTTACAGCAGTACGTTATGTCCCCGGCCTGTTTTACATCTGCCATAACAATAGAAAATATACACAATTAATCTGGTGGGTTACACATGTCCGTCATGTCTCCGTCTACGGCAGAAATATGTAGCGTTTCTATTTTTCACGCAGTGTCGTCAATGGTTTTTTCCTACAGCGCAGTAGTTTGTTTATCCTGCTAGTGAGCCATGTGCCCGACAAAAAGGAAAAACACAAGATAATTGTCTAGTTTTAACATTAATGTTAAAGCGGAACCGCTTTTCTGTGTTTTTTTTTTTTTGGGGGGGGCAATAAACAGTGTAACACCAGTCCAAACAACAACTCCTGGAAAAGGTTTTAATGGCGTCTCTTCTGCACACCTATATTGTATTTGTAACTCTAGCTGGCTATAAGAACGACATAAATAATAACCCATGGACTGTTAAAGCAATACTAAGTAACTCGTGCACCCTAGAGGCCACAAGCGCCACTGCAGGTGTCGTAGCATGTTGCGTTTTTTTACTTATTAATTGTCCGTGAGAGTAAATACTACGCTGACAGAAAAGAAAAAGACAAAGGGAGAGAGGGATATTGTACATCCTATTACACAATGGAAATAATTTTTTCACTCAAACCTGGCTGTAAATACTGTTTAAGCGGCGCTAGCCCACAGTTAGCTTTGCCCGTTAGCCTGTTAGCTTCTTCTTCGTGATTCTATTAGTGTGTATTGCTGCTCCGACCCAGTGGCAGTCAAGTTGCAATTGTGGTTTTCTGGCCAGAGACACCAGGGGGAGATGAAAGACCCTCCAATCATCCCATTAACACTTGTATTACTCAAAGAGGGGCTACGAAAAGGATTTATTAAGGTAAACAAGTGTGAGACACACTCGCACTATGTGAAATCTTCAGCTTCATACCTGGCAAAGTAAGTGGTCTGGACAGGGGCTGGACAGACTCCCATGGTGATGGTACAGCAGTGGGTCCCTCCCCGAGCTTTTCTTCCAGTCCGTACCAGACTGGAATATTTCCCGTAACTATGGGTGGCGGTGTGTGGGGGGCGCACGTGCTGGAGTTTTGGTCACGTTTCTACAGCATGGAGTTTGGTCCGCTCTTTAATACTAGCGCTAGAGCGGGACAGCACGCTGTGCTAGCACAGCGGTTAGCGCTCGTGCTTCACAGCTAGAAGGTCCTGGTTCGATTCCCACCTGGACGGGGCCTTTCTGTGTGGAGTTTGCATGTTCTCCCCGTGTCTGCGTAGGTTTCCTCCGGGTACTCCGGTTTCCCCTACCACTAAAAACATGTACAATAGGCCCAGGGACTGCAGGTGGAAATTAGCACAAGTGCTATAACCTGGTACAATGCATCTCTCCTTTCTGAGGCTAATGTATATTGTCAAGGTCAAGGTCAAGGTCAAGTTTATTTATAAAGCACATTTACAAAACAGCCATCACTGCCCCAAAGTGCTGTACACAGTACAATAATACAACACTACAAAAACACAACAATATAACACGATAAGAAAAGTAAAAATGTAAACTGTAAAAATATGAAAAAAAAAGCTCAGCTCATCTTGTGTTAAAAGCCTGCGTAAAAAGGTAAGTCTTTAACAGAGTTTTGAAGCTCTCAACTGATGTAGCCTGTCTAATGTTCACAGGTACACTGTCCCTGTTCAAATAAATAAAATAAATATTATCTCTCTCTCGGGACATGGACAGTGTTTAACTCACAGTGGAAGAAATATTTTGGAGTTTGTCCTGCAACTATAGGGCTGGGTACCGCTGGGTACTTTAACCTCTTACCACCCACCTTAAACGGGTGTATTTTCTACAGTTTACCCAGATCTAAAATATTCTCGACTGGACCTTACAGACTTTAGGCCGCAGTGTAGCGCCACATTTGAAAGCCAAGACTTACAAAACTCATCTAAGTTTCTTCCTTGTTATGATTTTCGTCCCTTTTGTTTTTTTGTTTTGTTTTTTTTACATGTTTTGGTCACGTTTTTGTGGCTTGCTCAGTTACACACAAAAAACTAAATGCGGCCAAAACGCTACAAAAAAAAGCATGAGAAATGTGACAAAAAACACAAACACAAACAAACAACAAACGTGACAAAACAAAAACATGGCAAAAGACGGGACCAAAAAGTAATGAAAATGTGACAAATCACGCAGCAAAAAATACAATAAAACGTGATTAAAAATCGTGACGAAAACATGGCGAAAAATGTGAGAAAAAAGCAATGAAAACATGATAAAAACTAGGGCTGAACGATTTTGGAAAATAATCTAATTGCGATTTTTTGTCTTCAATATTGCGATTGCGATTAAATATGCGATTATTGTTGCAAGGTCCTCTTCTCATGTATTTTTTACCTAACACAAGCAACAAATCTGTTTCATAATAAACAATATTAGATTAATTTGAAGTGAAAATTGCAACAATAAAGCAAACAAAATTGTTGCCTGTGAAAAAAAAAAAAAGAAGATAAAACTCACTGATCCAGTCAGTAACATCACCCATACTAAAGTGCCGGAAAAGTAAGAACAAACGTCTGCTTTAACTAGTTGGAAAAGACCAATTATTAAAAAATAAATGACATCACATTCTAGAACGTGAACGCAACCCATGGTTACACTTCCGAAATCGGTAACAGTTGCATCTGACATTCTATTGATGACATCATAGATTGCTTGGATCAGAGTTTGTCAGTGTTGGATCCTAAACTCACTTTGTCATTCTGTAGCTACGCATCGAGCTGATCGCACGCAAAATGAGACAGAGCACATCTTTCAGAATGAAACCCTGGGACGAGTATTCGGAGGCGGACGATGTCCGCACGTATGACCCGTCCTTTGACCTGGACGCAATACTCTACCCCCCAACACCAACAGGGGGCGCCGAGGAGGAGGCGGAGACCCGTCTGGCGTCTCCAAATCCTGCCCCGGTCCAGGCCACACCAACGTCTGAGGCCCCCACTACAGCAGAGGGCGCCGAGGAGGAGGCAGAGACCCGGCTGGCTTCTCCAAATCCTTCCTCGGTCCAGACCACACCAACGTCTGTGGCCCCCACTACAGCAGAGGGCGCAGAGGAGGAGGCGAAGACCCGGCTGGCGTCTCCAAATCCTGCCTCGGTCCAGACCACACCAACGTCTGAGGCCCCCGCTACACCAGAGGCCGCCGAGGAGGAGGCGGAGACCCGGCTGGCGTCTCCAAATCCTGCCTCAGTCCAAACCACACCAACGTCTGAGGCCCCCACTACACCAGGGACTGAGAGAGAACTAACAGTTTGTCGCCCCATCCGGACTGCAATGCCGTCTGTAGACATCACATCTACAGGTGGGTGTAAAGAACCTGTTTTATCAGAGGAAGGGCGACAAGTACAAGAGATTCAGGAGGAGCTTCGGCGGGTGAGGGCAGAACTGAACAAAGAAGTTCTCAAAAATAAAACGCTGGAACAAAAGCTCAACAACCAGAAGAGACTAACCATGAACAAGTCCATCCAGCTGGACCAGGCTACTGCCCTGCTCCAGAGAAAAGAGGACTATATTTACAAGCAGGTCATGTCCACAAAAGAGCTAACAGACAAGCTGCGAATTGAGATGCATAAGAACGAGACTCTGGAGAAAGGTCTGAAAGCTCGGGAAAAACATATCAAGGACAAGTCCGATCAGCTGGAGCAGACGAACGGATTGCTCCAGAGAAAAGAAAATTACATAGAGAAGAAAGTTTGGGAGAATGAAGACCTTAGAGCTGAGGTTAAATACCAAGAACAGAAACACCAGGCCGCCCAGAAGCAGCTCGGCGAAGCCAACACGCTAATCGTTAAATTGAGGGCATGGATAAAGAGCCAGATTTCAGGCGACAAAGACATATATCTCTCTAAAGTTAAACCACCAGCAAACATCGCCACCGCCAGAAAGAACATGGGGAGAGTTCAGGCAGAAGAAACCAGCTATGCAATCAATAAACCAGACGCAGAGCAAGAACCAAAGGCTGCCCTGAACACAACTATGAACTTGAACAAAAACTCAAACAGAAAAGTTGAGGCGACGGGGTCAAAGGCAAACAGATGGCACCGACGCTGAAATCACCTCCAGCCAACACTTCTTCAGAAACAAAACTATAGCATTTTAAAAATTTGAAAAAAAGTAAAAAAAAATATTATCACATGTTTAAATGTATTGTTATATTTTGTTGCTATGTAAGTTACAAAAACATTCAGAGGGGATTTTTGATCGTGTTTTACAGCAAGAAAGTCCAGGGTTTGATCTCAGGTGGGACCTTTCTCTGTGGACCTCGCGCGTTCTCCCTGTGTCTGAATAGGTTTTAAGTGCAGATGTTTAACAGGAGAAGTAAAAACAAACTACTGATAATTTATTATTTCGGCCAATCAAATCCCAGTCTGAGCTGCGACTTGTAGTTACTTCCGATGTGCGTTATTGATGGACACGGAGAGGCCAAATGGAGCACACGCCAAAACTGTGGAATTAGGAGCAGCATTTTGGTTTTGGGATGTAACTTTGGACAATATAAAGAAAGAGAAGAACATTGACGCAAGGAGACGGGACATGAGGCGCCAAACACAGACACGTCTGTTTGACTCGCAGCCATTTAGTGACATTTCAGCTTAAACAGCACATTTCCTCAGCAAAATAAGACATGACACGGACTCCTGCCTCGGATCCTAGTTACCAACCCTTTTCATACAGCGGTTTAGTGTTTATATGTAGCGTCTGTACCTACGAAGCATATGCAGTAGATGCAAAGGTAAATAAAGGCGCATGGCCTCCGCGGATACTTTATGGTCATGAAACGTCATTATGCTTTTGAGGTAAGTTCTTTATCCACAACATTCCCAAACATAAGCCTCCTAAACTGAGCCACAAACGACTCTATACTTTTTACAAGCAGCACAGACTCACCTATATATGTCTGTGGAGGCAGAGACGTGTGAATGCAGTGGTGAGCGAGTTTCTGTGATCATCAGAGCATGTAGTAGCAGTGAGAGAATGGCGTGATTAGCGCTGCGGCTAACGCAATGCTAACAGAGAAGAAAGCAATAGTCCTTGGCGGTGGCTGCATGATAAACGATGATATTTTCACTGTACATCCACAATCTACCGCGCACTTTAACTAGACTGAGAGATAAACAAAAGCACGCGGCAGAGCGGACTTTGCTGCCATATCTGGCGGCTCCATTTACTTCCCAAATCGCGTGCCCTGCGATTACGAAATCGCGTTGTGTAATATCGCGATAACATTGCAAACGCAATTAATAGTTCAGCCCTAATAAAAACGCAACAAAAACAACTAAAACGTGATAACAAAAACGAGGAAGAGGCTCAGTTTTGTAGGTCTTAGCGTTCAAATGAGGCGTTACACTGGCCTAAAGGCTGTAAGCTCCAGTCGAGTAGCTTTTAGACTTGGTCTCCAAAGATATCATATTTTTTTTGGTACGTGCTTTCAATACTTTTCTTTTTTCAATACCATACCTAAACAGTTTTTGTTTATACCATACTGGTATCGTTTAATGATACTCAGCCCTACCTGCGACAACTTAACAAGATGCGTGAGACCCTAAGCGCCACCCTCTGGCTACCGGCAAAAGCACTGGCGTACCGTTGTTTGTACGCAAGATACCAACTTCGTCTTGAGCAACACTGTAGATGCGCCAGGCGGGAGATTGGGGCCCTCAGGTGTCAAAAAAATGTGGCTTCCTACCTACGAGTTGTACCGATGAGTCATCAAGTAATCAAACTGGACTCATCAATCAATCAATGCATTTCATCTGCCTTCCTCCTTCTCCATTTACAAGCCGCCCACTCCCAGTCATTCTCACAGTGGCTGTGTGCCCGTGAATGAGGGGGGTGGGTGTCTTTTTCTTCCCTTTTTCTGGATGGTTAGCGTTGCGATATCTTCCCTCCCTTGAAACGCACTCCAATGTATGTCACACCAGATGGCCAGTCAACAGAGGGCCTCTATAATGCGCCTGCACTTGATCATGCCTCCTCTGTGCCATAAATCAGGGCGCTATTAACAGCCAGAATAAACGCGGAGCACGCGCCTTGTCGTCGGGCGGGCCCCCCTCGTGACGCGTAAAGCTACATATATCATAAAGGCAACACTTAGGGGCACGACGTGGGTTTAGCCAAGCGTGCCCGAGTGCTAATCCGTGCCAAATCTCCCGGGGTTTATGCGCAATTTAGATACATTTCCGTGAATCTAATTACCGGGGCTCCTCACGTTTGCATTTACATATATATTTAGTTTAGAGAGAGGGGAGATGAGCGATGGCTGTACAGGGAGAGCTAATTGACGCACATCAACAACACGTTTCCTTTTCAAATTTACTGAAAACATGCGGCTTTATGTTTGAATGCATTTTTTTATGGCTAAACAGGCTGCCATAAAGTATAAACTCATACCTCATGTCAGTGATTGAGGCGATTCTGTCAGCGCCATATGAAAGGGCTGCAAGATGAATCGCAGTTGAATCCAAATTGCATTAAGCCCGGCCGTAATTAATGTGGTTACAAAGAACGGAACAGGATGCGATTATCTAGTGCAATATCATCAGCAAAACGCAAAAAAACCTGCCTCCGTGAGGTCTTAACCCTGTGGTTTCGACCTCGGGAGGCATGTTCTAAAATGTGTGCGATTCTTGCATTCGAGAAAGTTCATATTTGAGCCTATCCTCAAATGTCTCAACATACTTTTGATACAGTGATTCAGCGACAACTTTTTCAGAATCAATACCGAGCTGATGGAACCGATTCCCAGCAGCAAAACAAACACAATGTCATTATCTCAATAAAAATGGTGAGGTTCTAGTGTATTTTCAATAGAAAGTAATGTCTCAATGCCCTGCCCAATTCTCCCGTTTCTGCTGCTCCAGTGGCATAAAATACTTCCATAATATACCACACATTAGTTGATACAGTCAGAAAAAAGTAAGGTTGTGATTGCAAAGGCTGTATCAGAAACTATCCTGTTGGAATGTGAAAAAGGAGGTATATGGAGACAATGTTGTAAAACCTTACGACACAACTGTCAATCGATTCCTGAACGATCAATTGCTGAATTGCAGATTCTAGAATGTGATGATGTCACAGGACCCAATGGGGGGCAGGAGACAGTTTTTCCTAATTATCATTAATATCAGTCACTGGGTCCATGATCTCTCTGTACAAGACCAAAAATTTCCTCAAAGACAAAATCATTTGACCTTTAGAACAGACCTTTAGAACGCTGTGCTGTCACCTGCATCCCAGCAATAACTACTTTACCGACTGAATTTGCTTAATGAGTTGCTCGGTAAAATTCAGAATAGTTTCACCTCACAAAGATACTTTGTAGGATCCAGTTTCGGACAGGTTTCTGCTCAATGGTGCGTCAGGCCACGTTCGTCTCTGCTCCGAGGACACCAGCGATTCAACCTTCACCCAACCACATCAAACACTTCCAACAATCCCGATGAGAACTTTACCGTAATTAATTTCTTGCAGCCAGATTAATAGCAGAGTTCAACAGGTGTTCACATGTCGTTAAACGCTGGAAAACTCAATATTAACAATCAGTAATGAGAAAAATTATATTGTGGAAAAGAGATTGAACAATAATCTCTTTTGACCTAGTCTTTCTCTCGAACATCTACTGCACATGTTAAAATGAAAGGGTACATGGCATTTTGTATTTGTTTAGTAAGGAACAACTAGCAGCACAAATTACAACAACTTTGACGTGGTGTAGTGATTTAGTTACTTTTATTATTTTATTAGCTTACATGTAGAATTACAGTGGTCAAATCTCTTCACTGTTCTTAGCCACTTACACATTATCAAGAAATAAGACTTAACAAACTATGCAATTGTTGAAGTACACACCAGTAAAGCAGCTACACAATAATAACTTATATAATACAAAAGGAGAGGAACGTGTGACTTTAGTTGTAGAACACTGCCCTCGTGTGGTGAGAAGGTGTCAATAAACCAGACTGGGCTCATGTTCAGACTACTGTACTATACAATGCAGTTACGAAAGCCATCTACTTGAGTATTTTGTATAAAAAGCCAAGAATAATGAATGACTCCATGTTGTAGCATCTTCCCCAGACTTGTTGGTGCAGTTTTACTTCGATGCCTGTTAAGTTACATATGCCAAAGCCTTTTTTGCTTCTGTCGGTATATGTCTAAACGTTCTCTTTATCAATATTTGCCAGAGGTAAGAAGCATACTTACATTTGCGGAGTTAAAAGTACTTCTTTGCTATATACTTTGTAACTTTTGTAACAGATTTGGGGGTTCCCAAGACGAGTGAAATAACAATAATGAGTCAGTCTGTGTGTTTGTCTTTAGTTACTGTTACAATACAACTCAAAACTGCTACCAATATTCAATAACAGTCTTGCAGAGTTTGCTATTTAATGCAATTTTTAATGCAAAAGTACTATATATTTAATGCCACACACGCAGGAAAGAAAATCAGCCCATGTTTCATTCAAGATTTGCAAGAATTGGAAAAAACGGGCCACAAAATTGTTGAATTTCAGCAAAAACTGCTAATGAATATGATTTAGATCATCATTTAGGTGTTTTCGATGGACTTATACAGTAAAAAATGTTGAGCAACATAATCATTTCCCCCAAAATTTGTATTTAATACCAGTTTGAATCCAATATCAAGTGTTAGCAAAAAAAAGTCAACACTTTGGTGGCTTCTTACAATATGGAACCAAATATAGTGAATCATCTGGCGAAATATTGGTTATGCAGCACATATTAAATATGAATTTAAAAGGGTTTCATTGAATGATCTTCTGAAAAATAATTGCTTATACTGTTTGCATTCATGTATTTCACACAGTTTTCTGCTTGATTGTCTGATAGCAAAAAACCTTAAGCACAAGTCAAACAATGTATCAATACTACACTTTTTTGCCTACAATATCGTACTCAGGGTTTATACAGGTAGCAGGAAGTCCAATTTAAGGCTTGTTAATTCAATTTCAATGCCCCGATACTATATTTTGAATGCCACAAACCAAAAACATCTGCGCATGTTTCACGTCTAAAGATTTGTACACATTCCAACAAACAGAGAAATGAGGGGAAATGTTGTTAATGTTGTTAATTTCAGCCGAAATTGAAGCTGAATCTTTATCTTTTTATCTATTTATTTATTTGAATGTGTTTTAGACATGAATTTCTTATTTTTGACAAACCTATTCGGGTCTAATAGTTGAGCAATGGCTTTATTTCACAAGAAGTTTATATTTAAGGCTAGTTTGAATCCGATTCAATGCTTTTTAAGGCCTTCATTTTGGCACAGTGCATTGCTTACGGAAACCCTGGCACTTTGAACGCGCCCCCCCCCCCCCGACCGCTGACTATTTCCCTGTGGCTGAAACACAAACCTGCTCAAGTGCGTGGCTGCCTTTTTTTTTCTTCTTCTTTTTTTTTAGCCACGCTGCTCGTGTTGACCCGTCACACTCAGTACACGCAGCTTACCATTGTGAGCAGGAGGCTATTTTCAGAAGCTGGTCACTGGACACGGTGACCCAGGCTGACACTCGGACGCTCGGACCCCAGCGCCACTTCACCTTCGTGCGGAAATTAACGGTGAGTTTGTTTCACTGACCTGGCTATTACTGGCCCGAGTCTGCGGTTTTGATCGGCTCGTGTTTCGTGCACCGCCAAGATGTGGTGCTCAAACTGTGGTAAAGGGCAACCAGGTGGTACGGCTACGTCTGTGCCTGTGATCGAAAACATCCATCATACAGTATCAACAACAAGACGAAAACAAAATGTTGCATGGAAGAGAATGGTTACTGTATTTTATAGCTAAAACTAATGACTTCTGTGTACTTTTATGAACAGAAAGTTTCTTTGTTTGTTATTGTAGGGAAGTTTACTATACAGTACTATTCTAAATCCCCCAAACAAATCTGATCATACTCACGGCCAACATTCATTCAAATCTTTGCATTGTTAAAGGTAAGATTTTATGCCAGTGGTTCTCAAACTGATGGTACTTGGGCTTCTTTAGGTGGTGCTTGCTGTCATTGGAGTTCATTTACACTGCAGTAATGCAGTTAACGTATGGCCCTTATCTAGTTTATATAAGACATAATCTAGTCCAATGATTGGAGCTTGATCTTGGCCGACTAGCACTTGGAATCCCAAATATTTTATGACTCAGTCCAATTCAGTCCACCTTATTTCAATAGCACATTTTATAAGGAAAGGGTTTCAAAGTGCTGCACAATAAAAATATAAATACAGCAAAAAAAACAAATATACTGCAAAGAAAATGTAAGAATAGATCAGATCGTTACAAAGCACATTTTCTCCAGTCTCCTCATTTGAAAGCCAAGACCCACAAAACTGATTCAAACAGATCTTGTTCCTCCGCGTTGTTGTTGTGTTGTTGTCACTTATTTGTGGCTTTTTGTTACATTTTCAGCCTCGTTTTTGACGCTTTTTTGTTGCTCTTTTGTAGCTTTATTGTTGCGTATTTGTCACATTTTTGTTGCTTCTTGCTCGCTTTTCTTTTGGTCGGTTTTTGACGCTATTTTGACGCTTTTTTTTTCAAGAAGCTTTTATTTGGGTAAAATATGCTCGGTTTAGGCGGGAGTCAAGAGGTTTAAAAACACTTTTTTTTTTAATGATGTGACCCCATGACGTGACAAGGTCCATTATCCATCTATATCCATGCACTCACACCAGCAGACAATGTTGTGGTGAAATCATAAAAGGTGCAACTTTTCATGTGAAAAACAAAAAAAAGTTGATATCCGTGCGTACTTGGGTGGTGAGTTTTATGACGCTCCATGATCTGTTGTTTTTAGGATTTCTGGTAGGTTTTCGCTGCTGATTAAACCGTCTCCATGTTTACGCATACATTTAATTCCAAAAACCTTCCAGAAATCAAAAAGAAAAACTTGACGGAAAGAAAGGCACTAACTAACCACCCACTAACCGCTCAATAAAAGGTCAAAATGCTCTGATATCAACTTCTTCTTTTTTTTAATATAGCACACCTTTAAGTTCTTATTTGAACTGCTTTGAGCTTGACCGAATGGTACTTGGAATCCCAAATATTTTGTGATGATATGTGACTCTGAGTTGACAATGTCCATAACCCATCTATATCCATGTGCTCACATCACAAGCAACCCAGCAATAGCACAGGTAACCACAGCAGGGGAAACTTTAACTCTTTCTACTAGGGGTGTAACAATCCACCGTGCTACAAATCTGACGATATGAACCGTACTAAAGGGACGGTGCAAGTTTTAGTCCAGATTTCTTAATATTTAAGCTCCCTGGTGCGTGTCAGACGCATGTACGTGCGCCTAAACAGAGCGCACGTGTGTCATCATCACTTACCGCTAAACTGGAGGCTGCAGGCAAAGAGATCCAGTGCACTGCGCTTTGGTGGCGCAGACAAATGCGTAAGATCCAATCTTGGTCATAATCCGCATCAAAAGCTTTGTTTCCAAAAAAGTACAAGCAGAATATCGTCCAGGAGCAGCCCAAACACAAGCCTCAAATCAAGCTGTTGTTTTAGCTGCCGTGTTGAAAGCGAAACTGAAACCTATTAACTACTTGAGGAGCACATGGCCCACTGTGTTTTTTATTTTGTTTTGTATTCTGAGCCCAGGGGCACATTTTACTGTAAAGCAGCTTTGAAAAATTAGAAAGCATTTTCAATGTATTTCTGAAATTACAAAAACTGCCTAATAATGAACATTTAGGCTATTTTATTTCAAAACTGACTTATTAGCCAATTATATCGCACCTCCACCGTGATGCACCGAACCGTGGGTCCTGCACCGTGAACCGTACAGAACCGTGAGATACCTTCCAACCTTCTCAGTGTACATGAGAAGGATTGTACAACCGTCTCAGTGTACAACCAAGATCCAAGCTCTGCGACTACAAATAATAAAACCAGAGTCGAAAGGGTTGAAACCATTAGTGATGATGATGATGATGTTCCTTTGTCATGTTTTTTTTTTTTACAGATAAATCACAATGACAGAGTTACCACAGACCTAGGGACGGTGAGAGAGTCATGTGTCAGTCGAAGTTTCCAGATCCCACAGCGGGCATGAGCAGTCCAGATCCTCTGGTGAGAGAGTAAGATAGATAGATGGATGGATGGATGGATGGATAGATGGATAGATGGATAGATAGATGCAAGACAATTCACAAATGAAAAACAGATGTCCACTTGCCACGACACGCTTTGATTTTTTTGAGTAAAGCCCCTCATTTACAGTTTCAGGATGAACTGATGAACAAGGGAGTTCCTCAAGCCGACCCTATTCATGGTAACAACACATTTTCCGTGTTCAGAACATGGCTGGGGTCTAATGGTCTGTTCTTAGCCAGCCGCAATGTTTTGTTATGGTAGGCTGTCCATCCAGAGGCTGTCCTACAAAGAACACTTTTGTTGACTGCACACACACTACTCCCTTTCAAACCTCTTAACCCCCACCTGAACGGACCACATTTTCTCCAGTTTGGCTTTACCCAAATCGTAAAGATTATAGGCCAGTGTAACGCTTTAAAATGTATCTAAACGGATCTTTTTCCTCACGTTGTTGCCGTGTTGCCCTCACTTTTTTGACTTTATCATCACATTTTTGCCGCTCTCTTGACACCTTTTCATCGTTTTTTTATCACTTTTTTGTTGTGTTTTCATGAAATTTTTGTTGCTCTTCTGTTGCGTTTTAATCCTCATTTTCGTCTCGTCTTTATCGCTTTGAGGGTTTTTTTCAAGAAGCTTTCAGATTTGGGTAAAGCCAAACCGGATAAAATGTGGTCGGCTTCAGGTGGGGGTTATGAGGTTAACACTAGTTTTAAAGCTAGTATTATCTGATGACTTAACTCCAGGTGAGAGAGGCCTACCTGATGGCACACGACTACATCGACTACGTTACCTCCGGAGGGGCAGAGGGCACCATGGGGACTCCCCCCACGGTGTGCACGGCGGCCCTGCGACACGCCGGGGACGAGCTTCTGATGCGGTTCCCCATCTTCTTCAGGCGATGGCCCAGGGTTTTCAAAGACGTGAAGGAGGACACGGCCATCCCCACGCTGATGAGCATCCTGGACCAGCACTTCTGTGTCCCCGTCCCGAGCGGCAGGCAGAGGGACTTGGCGTGGAGCGCGGTGCTGTCGGTGTATGTTTTGGCGGGACAGATGGCGCTGCACTGCCAGGAGAGCGGGCTGGACGCCGTCCTGCCACAGCTGAAGGAGAGCACAGGTGCCTACGTGGAGCGGGTCATCTGCCCACAGATACGGGAGAAAGGAGGATGGGTGAGAAGAATACAGGGTCACAGCAAAACCACACTCAGCACATGAGGTCTAAGGTTGAGAACATGACATTATTATCTGCAAAATCCATTCTAAAAAAGACATCAGCTCAGATTTCTATTGAGACTAAAGGGGCAGTGGATATCCAATTATTTTTACTTATTGTGATTGTGAATAAATTATTTGGAGAGAAAACACTTAATTTCTATCCATGTTGCCTTCACGTGGCCTCGTGATTATGGTAAATACCACTTTCCGAGTTGAAAATTGCACATGAACACCACCTCATCTCGTACTTTTCATCGTATATTCCAAGCAATAATGCATTTTTATATGATTGTTATGAAGCCCAACTCAATTTTTTTATAAACTTATCGCAATATGTTTTTCCGACCACAGCAAATACAAAATAGCAAAAGTTCAGTGGTTTGTTTAAGTGCTGTTGTCTTTTTAATGTTTCACTTTGCTACGACACCAAAGCACTTGGAACAACTGGAAAGGATCATCTTTACCAGAAGATGCATATGAAGGCAGCATTATATACCGTATTTTCCTGACTATAAGTCGCACCAGCCCTGGCAACTATCTGGGTATGGAGGTGTAACTGTTCCGTGGACAAGCCTCTCCCGGCAGCCACTTGCAAAGTCTTTTCTCTAGCTGTGGCCATCTAGCTTTTATCCCACAATTAGCAATTTAGCAACCATAATGTCTTGTAATAGGAAACACAGCCACTTCATTTGATGTAACTTTATATACCTAAAGGTTTGGGGCGCAAGTAAATGGCTTCAACGAAAAGGGCCTAGGGAAGCCACTGATTTCTAACTTAATTCAGCACTAGAGAAAAAGTAAAACGTTACAGACCACAAGGGAACATTAACCAGTCAACTCTATTCTGGGTAATACAGGAAGAGACAGGAAATGTATCTAATTTAACTGTTTAGTTGTTTGTGAATAGGCTATTTTGATCTATAGGCATGTGTTCAGATTAGCGTGACCAGATGTCCCGCATTGTGCGGGACTGCACAGCATTTCCAACTCAAATACCGCATCACGCAAATTGGAGCGGTGTCCCGCATTCCACTCTGCGGCTGCACAAACTTTCTTTTCCTCCTCAGACGCGGATCGGCAGGATCCTCCGCGTCTGTGTCATTTGTCCCCTCTCGCACTCGTCTCCGCAGCAGACTGTGACAGCCAATAGCGCCGCGTTTTGACGTGTTAGGTTGTCTCTGATTGGATACCCTCCTCTAAAGCCCGCCTCTCACTCGCTCGAGCTCCGGTGCAGACGCAGCAGCAGATTCCAATGAGAACTGCGCGAGGGATCAGGACCTAACTATGATGGGGGAAAACTTTTTCTCCGTGTTTTACAAATATAATGGAGTTATTGAACTGATGGCTGATGAATGTCTGCTTAGTTTAAAGTAGAACCGTTCAGTCTGAGACACTTGAGCTCAATGACCGCCATACACAGTTTGTCTCTGTTGCAGTTAAATAAAATTCTATATTTTATACTTTGCTTCAGACTGTTACTGTAGGCTACACATTTTTATAATAATTCACTGAATTATAAGCGATTATTGCTCTGCAAATGTTTGCATGCACAGTGAGTATTTATTTGGAATCTTCACCATTTATGCACTTTCATAACAAATGAATCGTAACTGATTGATTTATATTACCCATGTGATTAAAATAGGTTAATTTAAAATAATGATAGTGTTTCAATTGAGTGTAATTTTACGTCTTTAAAAATGTCCCTCATTGTCCTCCTTTGTCCCTCTTTAAAGTGCTTCATGTCCCACATTTGGCTGGTTACGACCTGGTCACCCTAGTTCAGATGGACTCTCGTGTGGCTGGTGATCTAAGTTTGATTGTAGTTGTACTTTCACCATAACATCAGAGGACGTTTAACTCACGTTGATTAGAATTAGATAATGACCAGTTCCGCATATTAGAACCAATAATCAATGGAAAGGCACAAGTGATATTGGATTTGCTTTGACACGCATTTACCCACCGGTCCACACCAACATTGACATTAAATGCTGGGCACTTGTGTCGTTGCAGAGTGGTTTCGTGTCTCGTTTTGGGAAGAAGCCTGGGCTGGAGAGAAGACTGAAGGCGGTGTGCTGCTGGACTCTGTTAGCATTAGCTGTTAGCATCATCACATACAGCCTTTGGAAACGAGTGGCCAACACCGACATCTAGTGGACAGGAGCTGCAACAACGCATACGTGAACCAAGTTCATGCGCCAGTCATTAAGCTTTGCCATGGAAACGTTGCACTTCAGACAGTCTACAATAAACCTTTTGAGAAAACCGCTTATGTTCTTCTCCATTTCTGCCTCACTTTAACTCAGCAAGGTTTTGTACCTCCTGGTTGTCATGCCATTTAGAAATGCATATCAGTTTTTTTTATCTTCAGTAATTTCACCACGTAAACTGTTCTAAACTAGCAATTATTTCCAGCATGAAGTAGTAAGACCGGATTCAAAAGTGTGCAGAAGAATTTATTAACAGCATTGGACAGACAACATTGAAAACTGGAAACTTGAAAGCTTGGAACGTTACATTAAACTGTAAATTTGAACTCCGTTACTTAACATAACTTTAAGAGACTGTAAAATTTGAAGAAGATTTGGCCAACTTCAGTGTGGAAATAAAGAGCAAAAGTGAAAATCATTCAAGCCAGCTCGTCATCTGCCTCTTCCTCAAACTCTCCCTCCTCTTCAGCGGTGGCGTCCTGGTACTGCTGGTACTCTGACACCAGGTCGTTCATGTTGCTCTCGGCCTCAGTGAACTCCATCTCATCCATGCCCTCACCCGTGTACCAGTGGAGGAAAGCCTTACGCCTGAACATGGCGGTAAACTGCTCAGAGATGCGCTTGAACAGCTCCTGGATGGCTGTACTGTTGCCGATGAAGGTGGCGGCCATCTTGAGCCCGCGGGGAGGAATGTCACACACGGCGGTCTTCACGTTGTTGGGGATCCATTCGACGAAGTAGCTGCTGTTCTTGTTCTGCACGTTCAGCATCTGCTCGTCGACCTCCTTCATGGACATGCGGCCTCTGAAGATGGCAGCGACGGTGAGGTAGCGGCCGTGGCGGGGGTCGCAGGCGGCCATCATGTTTTTGGCGTCGAACATTTGTTGCGTGAGCTCTGGGACAGTGAGAGACCTGTACTGCTGGCTGCCTCTGCTGGTGAGGGGGGCGAAGCCGGGCATGAAGAAGTGCAGACGTGGGAAGGGGACCATGTTGACAGCCAGTTTGCGGAGGTCAGCATTGAGCTGCCCGGGGAACCTGAGGCAGGTGGTGACACCGCTCATGGTGGCGGAAACCAGGTGGTTGAGGTCGCCGTAGGAGGGTGTTGTGAGCTTGAGTGTGCGGAAGCAGATGTCGTAAAGCGCCTCGTTGTCAATGCAGTATGTCTCGTCAGTGTTCTCTACAAGCTGGTGGACTGATAACGTGGCGTTGTAGGGCTCTACGACTGTGTCCGAGACTTTAGGGGAAGGCACCACGCTGAAGGTGTTCATGATACGGTCTGGGTACTCTTCACGGATTTTGCTAATGAGCAGGGTGCCCATACCGGAGCCGGTGCCTCCTCCCAGGGAGTGTGTGAGCTGGAAGCCCTGCAGACAGTCACAGCTTTCCGCCTCTTTCCTCACTACATCTAGGACAGAGTCAACCAGCTCTGCGCCCTCTGTGTAGTGGCCCTTAGCCCAGTTGTTTCCTGCGCCGCTCTGACCTGGAATACAACAAATCGAATTAGACTGCACTGAGCCACATTACGTAATTCAATTTACAACGCTGCGTGTTCACTTACCGAAGACAAAGTTGTCAGGCCTGAAGACCTGGCCGAAAGGACCAGACCTCACAGAGTCCATGGTCCCTGGCTCCAGATCGACCAGCACAGCGCGGGGCACGTACTTGCCACCTGCAGAAATTAACAGTGGGATTAAAAACATGCACATGAGCCTAAACAGAAAATTACAAATTGCTTGAGTTACAACTCACCAGTGGCTTCATTATAATAGACATTGATCCTGTCCAGCTGCAGGTCACTTTCGCCATGGTATGTTCCAGTTGGGTCAATGCCGTGCTCGTCACTGATCACCTCCCAGAACTACAAAAAAAATTAAAAGAGGGTTAAGAAAACATGCTTTCAGAGTGGATTATGTGACTTTATAAAAGGATTTCCCGCGTTCGTGCTTTAGGCGGGGACAGCTGCCTGGCCTGTGATTGGCTGCGACACAGAGTAGAGAAATTTGAAAGCCCTGACTACGTCACAGACCGCCAAAACCGCCCACTGCAGCACGGGCCGGCGCTGCTCACACTGCGTCCAAAGCGCGTGCGCTCGAGCAGGCCACAGTAACGGGTCGGTGCGCCAAAACTAACCGAAAACTAACCAGGTGGTCCTTCTACGACTACAAAGAAACACCGGACACAACGCAGCTTTGATCTATACGTGACTAGATGGCACATTTAAAACAGGGTTTCAACATTTAAACTGTATAACTTAAGAGGGCAATTCAATCACTTGTACAGAATACTACAACGGTAAAATATAATTTAGACGTTAGCTGTTGATAACGCAAACACAGTAACTATAGCAACGGTTTACAGCGCAGCAGTTTTCTCGTTTTTTTTTATTTTTCATAAAAAGGTCACATTTACACTTATATTAAAAATTATTTGACGAAATTATAGTTATATATTCGCATACAGGGCGTGCCGTAATGATACACAAAAGGAATTGTAGCGAAATATTTAGTGAAAAGACAAAATGAGATTCCAGGGTGTGGTCTCTTTGAGGCCGGACAAAGCACCGGCTTGCCGGTCAAAAAAACTTCCCAATTTAAGGCAACGTAACAACATAAAGCTCTAAAATCATAAACGTGGTCTTAACTAACCTTGGCTCCGATCTGGTTTCCGCACTGGCCGGCCTGAAGATGGACAATTTCCCTCATTTTGTCTAGAAGTAGGAAGAAACTGTACGAGACGAGAGTCTGTCTTTCGTTGAACTGAGTGTCTGGGGGTTGAGCGTTCGTATTTATATTCCAGATAAACCCGCCCTTAGCGATGCATCTCGCGCTCCTATTGGATAATGTTCCTATCCTCTTTTGACAGACACATAGATTGACCAATCAAATGGAAGATATCTTGACTACCATTGGTTCAAATCAAACGCCAATCACTCTCATCTGAAACGTGTGACTGCCGTAATCTGTGTACGTTGGCCTAGATTTTCATGATGGCGGGGAAGGAGGAATTCGACCCACTTCGATTCGCATTTCTAAATCTACAGTGTCTTTTTGATACTGTAGGTTACGTAGCTTCATTGGACGGGGGGAATATTGTCTTTGTGTATGCTTAAAGACGGTGTTCATGCCACATAGTAGCTTTGAATGGGTCCACGTGGCTCGGCAGTGTCTGGTTTAGCAGATGTTCGAGCATTGGCAGCGGTACATTCATACATACCAGTGCAGTACCAGTGCATTGCGGGGAAATTGCTGCAGCTGCACCGACTTGTTTCAGTCATGGGCCTCAGAGGCAGAGCTGTGTACAGAAAAGTACAGCAGCTAATGTTGCAGATTAGTTCCTTCTTTCTCCTACTAAGCATTATTATGAGGCACCGCCTTACACATCAGCTGATAAAGCTGTTTCCCTACCATTTGCAAAAAAAAATAAGGCAAGGCAAGTTTATTTGTAGAGCACAATTCATACACAAGGCAATTGCAAGTGCTTTCACAGTTGCATAAAATTACAAGAAAACAGATCAAATCAATAAACATAAAAAATATCAATTACAGTAAAAGGCAAGAGTGCAGATAAAATACTTTCAGTTTTCATATGCATAAAATAAAAAAACATTTTCCCTCAGTTTTCACTATGATCAATGGTCACCATGTTATACCCAAACGCTTTAATCTTTATTTGAAACTCAGGGATCACGACATACTAAGACGTGTATGAGTTGGTGTGCATAATCTACTGTCTCTTCAAATGGAGATCAATGAATAAATTGTACTAGCGTATTGCTCTCATCTAATTGTACTAGCGTATTGCTCTCATCTAATGGGATTCATATAAATCAAAAAAGCCTTAAGATAAGGCTATAGCTTGTATTGCTTTTAACTATGCTGTCCGCTGTAGCACTTTGAGATTTGGTGTCCAATGTAAAGTGCATTACAAATAAAATGTATTATTATTATTTATAGCTTATTGTGTATTTTGTATGATACAGTCAAGGCTAGCTATTTCATATTATCTCAAAATATGTATATCAATTTGATGTTATGTTTTGTGTTTGTTTTCAGGATTGACCGGGATTGAAAACAACACAGAAACGTCAGCCGATTGTCTCCATTACGATTAGCCCTACCCACTTCACTCACTGGAGGTTTGTGCATTTGTACAGGCTGGCTTTTTATCCCGTCTTTTCGATGGCATGCACATGCCCGGCATTTTTTGCAGATTAGAGCTGACTGAGGCACTGTGAAAATGTCTGTACCCATAACAGTAACCCATTCAGTCGGTAAACAAAACAGTAAAATTTTACATTTAATGTGAATTCATGAGGCTCCCCTAAACGTGGCCCCGAACACTGTTGCACTTATATCGTTAAAAATGTAGGTCATACTGCTCCTATACTCTCTGTGCACTGGGTAATATCACACACAAAAGGCCCTGTTGAGAAGCAGGGCTGTCACAAAGCGGATGTGTCATCTTCCTAAAATGACCAGCTCCCAAACTAGAACCCATCCCAGAGGAAGCATTCAACATTTGGGTTATCTTAATTAAACTTAACACTGATACATTCCATGGAGTGAAAATTAGTTTTGGAAATAGGGTCACCACATACTGTAGTTCCATGTTTAGGCCTTCATTATTATTAGTTGAAACAGCTTTTCCATCAGGTATACAGTACATGGCGTGTGACTGAGTGGCTTCTTGCGCAATTGTCTCACAGCAGTATTCGGTCCCGGTTTGATTTCAACTTTTCTCCCAAGGCAGTGTGAGGCCTTTCCGTGATTAGTTGTGATTAGTTATCTTATTCGTATAGCTTTCACAGGCCATAGTTGGCATGTTTTCTCCGTCTTTGTGTGGGTTTTGTCTGGGCTTTTTTCTGTGTTATCCGAAAAGACATGATCAAGATCCTTGTTTATGACCATAGGAACTAGTTGAAGGACGGATCAATACAGTGGACACATTTCCAAACAAGGACAATATAATCTCAAGAATGTTTTCTGTTATTGTTGTAAATTTTAGCCTGCTAAAATTCGGCTCTTTATTGTAATGTTTAGTTAATGCAAATTAGTGAATTAAATAGGAAATAAGCTCAGAAAAAAAAGCATATTTGGGGGAGATCTTGTCTCTCAGCACCCCCTAACCAAAATGTCTTCCCAAGGCTCTGAGTGAATATTATGCGCAAACCAACTGACTCTCAAATCCCCGTCTTATATCAAATATCTCCTCCAGTACTCAGGACCTATACGTATATCCTCTATTCTCCAACAAAGTGATAATATAAATAATACACTTTTGCAGTGTCATATAAATAGCCTCCCATACTGAAATGGCCGCCTTGCTAATGCAGCCATAGTGCTTTCTTCCCCGTCACTCCATTCTCCTGCAGCCCTCAGCATTGGCGTTGTAGTAAAATTGTAATAAGGCCTCCATCAGGTGCAGAATAACGCAGCGTTGGCCGTATAGCCGCAGTTAGCTTTAGCCCCAGGACTAGGTGGAGCTTTGATCTTGGTCACTTTGTCTTCCTGCTGCCTTTATGCCACACGGATCAATTATTCATTCACATGGGGGAGGATGCAGCTGGTTGAAGTGGTTGGCGGTGGTGACACAAGCAGGCCAGCTCTATCCAGGGCCGACAATACCCACACATGGGTTCATACAGTGCTGGGTTAGAATTGCTTTTGTCCTGATCTCGCCTGGTACAGAATTGTGTTATCTCATTGTATTCAGGAGTCATCTTTGGTCCTGTGGTTTAGTCCCATTTTACAGTATTGGTATTTAGATTTTGGTACACCATGTTTAGACCTGATTTACTTCCTTTCTCCTGTAAATTCTGGTCTCTAAATCAGTGGTTCTCAACTTGTGAAAACCTGTGGAAACAACAACTCAAGGTTATCACTGGTCTTCTAGTGTATTGATCTTTTTTTTAGGAGGTAGCTAAAGCCATCTGCTGCTTCTAAAAGCCCACACTTCTCTGTGTTTGGATAAATCCCCTTGTGACTCACTCCGACCAATAGGAGGAGTGGATTGGAAAAAAGGGTTTGCATTTGAGCACAGACGCCGCATTAATGTGATATACTGTAGTTGCACCAAAATGGGAGATTGACACAATTGTATTTTACCCACCCAGCCCAAACTGCGACCCCCTGAAAATGACTATTTTTAATCCCAAACCCTCCTCTGGGAATCACCGCTTTATTGCATACGTTAGAGAAGTACTAATAATGTCAATCACCATGCAGGCAAACACTTTCATTCTTATGCCCTTTCTGCCTTTAGTGTAAACGCACCTAAAGTCTGGTTTAAACCATGAGTCAGCATCTCTGCGGCTTTGCTGCACAGGCCTCACATGGTAAAGATCAATACTGAGGCAGATGCTGCTGAGAGGGACACGCCCGTATTGACTGGAATGCCCTGAGGCCTTTGATTCACTGTCGGAAGTGAGGTGAACATGCTCATAGACGAGCTGTTCAAAACCACACCCTTTCTCTCATTATTCTGGTTTGATTTGTTTTATGTAACCATAGATGAGAACTGTGAACATTCCTTCAATATGTTCGCTTGTCCATGCAATAGAATCAGAAACCTTATAGAGTGTGCACCAATTTGGTTTATAGGAAAAAAACACAACATTATGTCATGAAGTAAATACATATTGAACCGAGCAAATAATATAAAAGATATTATTAATGTTATAGTAAGGCATCAAAGTTGTATGATTTTCTGATATAGACATGGTTTGCACCCAGTGGAGACATAAGTTGGACACGTTCAGACACAATTTATTCTATTTGTCTGTATTGGTGTTTTTTAACCAGTGTTGCCACAGATTACTTGAAAAAGTAATTGATTACAGATGACTGATTACTCCTTTGAAAAGTAACTTAGTTCATTAAAAATAACGAAGTTAGATTACAAGTTACTTTATTAGTTACATTCAGCTGCGGCCGACAACATCTCCACTGTCACAACACACTAATGACTAACCCTTTTACAAACACTCACTTTATTGGAAGTGTGTTTTAACAGTAACATCAACAAAGCTGACACAGACTCAGAAAAGTGACGCATTTCCATCTCTCTCCCCGACCAATGTTAGTGTTTTTAGGCTGAAAACGTGACTTGTCACATTATGGAAAAGGACAAAATAGTAACTCACAATGATTTGGAAAAGTAACTTAAATCTGATTACTCGTTTAGAAATAGTAACGCGTTAGATTACTAGTTACTGAAAAAAGTAATGAGATTACAGTAATCCATTACTAAGTAATTAGTTACTGGCATCACTGCCCTTCCGAACAATGCCTTCTCATTTACACTGTGTGGCAGCTCACAATTTACATCGTAAAAACCTTCATCCGAACGGACTCGGAGCGTTCGTTTGTTTAAGCTCCACCAAACGAAAACATCTCTGGAGGTATTCGGACACACCCGTTGGACCGATGCGCTTCCCCACATTGTGAATACCAGCGCTGTGCTGTTGGCGTGCAGACAGCGGAGGGGCTTTTGGGCCAGACAGGTGCCACGGAGGAGCAGCTGGCCCCATGGCTGCACTCACTGACTGTGGCATTAGGTTTCTCGCTCTTACACAGCCGTGTTTCCCAACCGGGGGTGTGGGGACCTCGAATAGGGGAGCAGTATCTAAGCACTTTGCAGCGGGTGTTTTTATTTTCTATTTTAGTTGGCTTTGTAGTCAGTTTCATGAAGCACATGCAGACAATTGCGATGTTCTCACAGTGTAAAGAGCAAAACGTGCTCAATTGGGGGCAGCAGAGGCAGGGAAGGTGAGAGTTCAGCTTCCTCACAGCTGTCATTCAATTTGCAATGATCAAAAGAGTGCATTGTCTTTTCATGTTGAATCTAAGTGTCTCAGCTGGGCGGTCTAACCCCTTAACCCCCGCCTTAGCCAAGCACATTTTCTCCAGTTCAGCTTTACCCAAATCTAAAAGCTTTTGATGCTTTTTTTTACTGCGTTTTCATCCCCATTTACATCTCGTTATTGTCGCTATGTTTACACTTTTTTCAAGAAGCTTTTAGATTTGGAAAGAAGGAAACAAGTAAGGGACAAACGAGGAGATGGTAAAAGACTTTTGTGGAGCGGAGGGAGCTGCAGGAGGAGGAGGAGGAGGAGCTGACCAGTGCAGGACACCACGCTCTGCAACAGGGACAAACCCAGGAGGCGGTGCACCGTTTCAGAGGATCAGAGGAGACAGAGGGCAGCCAGCCAGGTTTCTTCCGAGTGCTACAGTTCCACCGACCTCCAAGGTCATGCGGGTCAGGTTGACGCAGTGGCAGCGCGGCTCAGCCGCAGCCGCCCAGGACTAACACCTGAACACTAATTTGTTGTACACTTGTACAATGACAATAAAGCACTTACTTACTTACTTACAATCCATTTGTGAAAATTATGTCTCATGCTCCCTGAGCCACTCTTTCACAATGTGAGCCTGATGGATCCAGACATTGTCATCCTGGAATATGCCCGTGTGATCAGGGAAGACATCCATTGATGGAATAACTTGGTCATTCAAGCTGTTCAGATGATCTCATTCTTTTGGCACATAGTGTTGCTGAACCTAGACCTGAGTAACTGCCCCAGATCAGAACAATTAGACTTTTATGTTGGTCAAAGCAGTGTATGAAATGATTCAATTGTTGGGAAATAGAAAAGTTTGTAATCATATTAATTAGTGCAAATATCTACAAGAATACAGCAGAAATGCACTAGAATATTGATTATCACAGGACTTTGAAGATATTTTACTCATTGTGATGGCCTGAGTAAAAGTCTATAGACGATTTACAAATGACCAAAAGTCAAAAGGTTGGCTCACACCACAAGCCTTTGAGCATTTTACTATCCCATCAAAGTATGTCATGCCACGGCGTGTTTGTTCGCGGCCAGCAACACCCAGAGCTATAGTAGAAAACACAATAGTCGCGCTGGGAAAAGGGTATAGCATGAATAGATGCAGAGGATGTGTGCCAGTGGGCCGATCCCGATAGGACTCAATGGGAACAAGAGAAATATCAAGTTTAAAGGGATTTATTTGTTTCATGCTGGGCTCATGCGCTGGTCTAATGCCAATAAGAAGATAATACCGAAAAGTCCTTGGGTTTGCAGACTAAACAAAGTGCTGTCTGAGCCAAGATAAGCCAGGGTAAATATCCTGCATTGTGCAATAAAACTGATGTGTTTAGTTTTTTGTGTTACCCTGGCAGCAAGACACGAAGGAAGAGCCACCTTGGATGCCAACCTCCCAATGAAAGTGTACTGTAAATGCAGCCATCTCAAGATAACAAAGATAACAATATTGTTTTAAGTGAATTTTGTTAAGCTTTTTGTTCCCTCAAAAACATACGTAGTTGTGTTTCATTCTTGCACGTTTGAGTTGATCTCAGCATTCAACACTATAATCCCACAGCAGCTAATACACAAACTGCTCCGCCTGGGGATCAACACATCACTGTGCAACTGGCTGCTGGACTTTCTGACGGGGAGACCACAGGCTGTACGTGTCGGCGGAAAGTCCTCCAGAAACATCACACTGAACACGGGGGCTCCCCAAGGCTGTGTGCTGAGCCCTCTCCTGTTCACTCCGCTGACCCATGACTGTGCTCCAAAGTACGACTCAAACCTCTTCATCAAGTTTGCAGACGACACAACAGTAGTGGGTCTCATCAACAACAGAGACGAGTCAAACTACAGGAGTGAGGGGAGCGGTCTGGCCATGTGGTGCACACACAACAATCTCACAAAAGAGATTGTTGTGGACTTTCGAAGAGCACGGGTCCAGCATGCTCCTCTAACAATCAATGGTGCTGCAGTGGAGAGGGTGACCAGCACTAAGTTCCTGGGTGTGCACATCACAGAGAACCTCTCCTGGACCATGCACACTACATCGCTGGTCAAGAAAAGTAATCAGTGTCTCTACTTTCTCCGCAAGTTAAGAAGAGCCAGAGTCCCAGCCTCTGTTATGTGCAACTTCTACAGAGGGACTATAGAGAGCATCCTGACCAGCTCCATCACTGTGTGGCACGGCGCCAGCACTGCCTCCTGCCGAAGGAGCCTCCAGCGCATCGTGAGAGCAGCAGAGAAGATCTGTGGAGCCCCTCTCCCCTCCATTAAGGACATGTACTCCACCCGTCTCACCAGAGAAATATAATTTCAAATCATTCACATGGTTTGACAAATAAAAAATCTTGAATCTTGAATCTCATTCCCGAGAGCTCAAAACGCTTGTCCCCACCTTCTACTCCTTCCTGGAAAAACTCCATGTTTCCAAAGTACCACCAACTTTTCTTGATAATTTCAGCTCTCAAACTGCCTTTACTGTCAAGGATGTCTTGTTAATGCCTGACAGTGTCTTTATCCAAATTTGTGATAACTTATACTTACTTGTTTTTTCATGCATAGACAACACAAAATACCAGTCTGTCTTGAAGCTGAATTATGCTTATGAATGATATGTAGGATTTCAAAACATTTTTGATTTTAAGAACACTGAGCCTATTTTGAGCAAAACCTTCCCTCTCAGATCAGATCAATCTCCCGTGCAGCTAGCACCAGATATTCATATTGATTTCAGAGTGCTTTGGTTAAACAGGAAGCATGGATTTCCTGAAGATGAGTGAGCAAGAGGCTGCATTACAGCATGTGTGGGGGATGGTACTGTATATGAAGAATCACTATCTAATCTTCTCTGAAAATACCTAATGGTGCGTTCAGACCGCACGCTTTTCAGGCATCAAAATCGCGCCTAACGCCCCTAGTTAGATTATTGTGCTTATTTTCACAATGTCACTGAGCGTCAAGACGTTCTGAACTTCTAAACTTCAAAATCAACAAGCAGTGTGTGATCATTGTTAAACGGTGGTTTTATGTAAATGGTGGTTTTATTTACTTTATTCATGCAGAATCCACGATCGGAGCTTTAGCTTGTAGCATTAGCTTTCTCCAGAGGGAATGCTTGTGCATCATCAAGGCACAAACACATTGCCAGCGTAGATCCAGCCACTGAAATAAGTTTTCTTGTTGCCGCTTTTAATCCTGGGTGTTTAGGTAAAAGAAACAGTGATGTGTGACTTTGTTAAAATCCCAGAGCTGCTGTAGTCCCGGTTCACAACACGATGAAAGCTAATCCTCCATGACTGTGTTGGGGAAAGCTCATGATTGGTCGAAGCGCTGGACCATTTATTTTGCATGTACCAGACGCTTTTGACGCTTTTGGTGTGAACGTGCCATACAAGCCTGTGCATTTCGCTGCTTGAGGAAGTAACATGTTGTTATTATTTGTTGTCATTTTACTCAACCAATGAATTTTAAGTTTGTTTTCCCCATCTCTTCCACTCTATCTTGGCATGTTGGGTTGAGCGTCTCCTATTCTTCCTTATCATTGTCTCCCTTCAGGGGCGGCAAATGTCACTGCTAGTTTTTGCTGGATTTGCATTAGAAATTTGCATTTTTCCCTGTGCTATTGAGCCCTCCTGAATGGAACATCTCTCCACATGCAGAAGTGATAGGAATGACAAAAAGCATTGTGGCTCACTGTGGCTGTATGCAAATTACACCTTTCAAATGCAAGTATTCAGTGGAAATGAGTAAATTTACCATCACGCCTTAAACGTTAGCAGTGAGAAATACCCTGTGCCTCAGGTTCTTCACCTCGCATCCCAAAAAGAGAATATACATTATACGTGACAATTTGTTCCAGCTGTTTTTTGGGAAAGAACTCATGCTTGTTATATGTTCACTCTTGCCTGGTTTCCTCCATGTCATAAAGGTGGCTATATTTGAATAAGCTTGATCTCAAATGATAAGCGAGCTAAACTAATCTTTACCGCCTTTTAACTTCTGGACTGATGTAAAGTGAAACCTCTCGCGACCTTTGGAGTCGCACATGTAAAGAAATCTCTTCACTGGAAAAAAAGACCATCTTAAATGAGATAAATGACTTAAAAATCGCTCGAATTAAGGCACTTTATCTTGAGTTTGAGTCGTTACAAACTAATCCATAATAATTGAATTATACAAAATAATCTGAATTAAGAAAAAAAAAATGTTTTTATTGTTCCACTGGCATTAAGAGGTTTTATCTTATCCAAGACTAGAACAAATCTACTCAAGGATTAGATTTGATCTCTTATTCAAGTAAATTACATCATTTCTTCCTTCAGATGATTCCTCTTTTTGCTGCTTTGTATTTTTTGTATTTTTTATTACCTGTCTGTAGTTCAGAAATGTTCTCAAGTTCTCAGGTTTCAGAATTTGCATTCACTTACACAGTTACATAAAAAAGTACAGCTGGAATAACAGGAACAGCCATATGTGTCGGCAGAAGTCATATATAATAGATTAGAGGCTTTGACTTGACGCACTAAGCTGCTTTCACAGTGGAGGAATATGACTGTAGTATGAAACGAAGTTGTTTTTCTGTATATATCTGAAAAAGGATATACATATACTGTGTTATATATCTCCTTCAAGGCAGTGGTGCTGGTGTCTTTAAGAGCTTCAGGAAGTGACTCAGAAAAAAGCCCATTTGCTGCAGCCACACAGTCAGCAGTGGAGTATGCTGGAGCCTCCCTGTCTGTCTGTCTGTCTCTCTCTCTCTCTCTCTCTCTCTCTCTCTGCTTACTTCCGTCTGTCCGAGTTTGGTTTTAGGGGACGTTATAGCGTCACACTGGGGCTCATGTTTCCAAAATACTGCCATGTCACAATAGCAGCGAAAAGTTTGGGGTTTAAACCATTCGTTCATGATCGAGAGAGTCCATATAATAGTAGTAATGGGTCACTTATTGCTAGGGGTGGGTACTGTTTTTATTTTTATTCATTTTTTCAATTTACTTTAACGATACTTGGTTTTCGATACCGATACCTGAATGATACTTTCCCCCCTCGGTACCTACACTGAAAGGTTTGTCATCTATAGGAACAGGGAACAGAACATTAATGTGTGGAAGATCTGCAATTTTACAATACCTCCAATGTCAAGAAATGTGTGAAAAAGGGGGAAGACTTTGAGAAAAGTGGGAGGAAATGTGGCAATAATGAGTGGAACAGATTGGGAAAAACGAGAAAAAATTGGGCCAAAAATAAGAAAAATTTATATAAAAAAACTTTAAATTAAAAAATAGGGAAATAAATAATTAAAATGTGGGCAACAAATAATTTATCTGAAGCTGATATAAGCCAGTAATTTCCTTTAATACTGCTCCTGTACCAACATGGATCAAAAACTTGGATCTAAAGAAATACGTTTTTACGATACCTGCTTTCGATACTTTCATTTTTCTATACCAGTTGTACCTAAAGTCTTTTTTCGATACCAGGCTGATATTGTTTAATGGTACCCACTCCTACTTATTGTAGACTGTTCTGTAATGTAGAATGTACAGTGTGCTTCAATTACGCACTGATAGAAATGAAACACCATTGAAAGCAAATGCAGTGGAAAACAGACTGTGTAAAACGCTGTACATCCCGGCCCTATGTCTAAACCTGAAAAGCACTTAACATAAAAGCATGAAGGAAAGTGTCAAATCAATAAAGTCTGAATTTGCAGATGGCTCTTAGCACCACCCGAAGAAGCCGGCCACCAGTTTGAGAACCACTGCACTAGACCAGAGGGATTATAGGGTAAGGTTTGGGCGGTGACTCATTCATTATTAAACGACCACATAGTCAGCGATTGCCTGGTGTATCTATGGTTTATGTGCTTTTATGACACTTGATCTTTCATTACCTCACACATAAATTGGCCCAATTCAGTTTGACTGAGGGTGAAATCACTGGTCCTTAAAGGGAGTGGAGAGAAAACCAAGTTATAAACCGCACCTCTGAATGGCCTCAAAGAAACATAAGCAAGAGAAGGCAGACATGCGACCTATATTTCTTTGCATTTCTTTGTTATAAAAAGTAGAAAATGATTTATGTAGAAGCCCTTGTATAGGGGACTTTTATCTCCTTCACCTCATGACTGGCATGATTGTGTGATTAAAGTAATGTTCTTCCATATCTCAAAACAAGCGCAGACATACAGAGGACATTATGTTAGACTTTCTCATGATGTGGTCCGACAAGATAAGGGATATGATCAGATTGAATCCGATTAAGTTTGATTATTCTATATTACAAAGTGAAAGTAGCTACATATTGTGAGCCTTGTTTAGCTCAACTCTCTATTTTTTGGTCTGTGTCAAATTCAAGTACATTATTTACCGTGGAAAACTTGTATAAGCTACCGAGCTGCTCCAATGCAGCGTTTGAAACCTAGCACTTTGACTCCCTCTAGTGGTGATTAGATTAAATTGCCGGACGGAGACGTGGAAGCGCTGTAATAAATCTAAATGGAAGCTCACATGAAGGATTTTGCTTTGTAATAGTGCTAGTGCGATGATAGCGATTAGGTGAACGCAAACCACCTTAAACCGTTATAAAGTTGGTGGGAAATCGATTTTGATACAGAAATATGTTGAAAGAACATCTAAATCACTTTCATTTTATGCATTTTTTTTTCCAATTAACATTAAGAAAAAGCTTAATTTAGACACTGACAGATTGAAACATTAGTGCATTTGTGTACAAGCAGGTTCCTTTTGCGTAGCTTTGTTTCAAGATGGCTCCCTCTGGTGGTGTTTTCTGGTATATACACTCAAAATACACAAACTAGCAAGTAATGTTCAAAGATTGGAGGAATACAGAGGCAGCAATACTTGACCAGAACAACTGGTTTTGTTTTATATTAACGTGTGCTCATTAAGTATTAATAAGAATTAGTAACGTTTTTAGAGTTACGGGTTAGGATTAGGATATAGACTATGAACAAGCATGTTATTCATGGTCTAGCATAGCATGGTAGTTGATTACAATATAATTCAGTTCATCAATATCCTTATAAGCATTATTTATGGCATAGGCAAGGCATGTTTATTTATACCGCGCATGTCATACATAAAGTCACTCAATGCACCTGTAGTATCAAAAAAGCTGCAAACCCAGGCACAGACAAACATATGCACAGCACGAGGAAGTACATGTTTCGACCACCAGGTCTTCATCAGGGCTTATTAATACTTTACAAGCATATAATTAATGGCCTGTTAATTAATAATGCTCAATATTACCTTATTAAAACTGAAAGAGCACACCTCAATATAAAGCGTTACTGAACAATTAAATGTACCACACTACGATTCAAAGTAAAACGTATTTAGTTGAAACTTCTACAGGAAACAGCTGATTATTTCAACAGCGGGACCATGAATATCAAACATCACCTCTAGTGATAGCGGCACGGTGGTGCAACGGTTAGTGCTCGTGCATCACAGCAAGAAGGTCCTGGGGTGAGGCCTTTCTGTGTGGAGTTTGCACGTTCTCCTGTAGGTTTCCCCTACCACTGAAAACATGTACAATAGGCCAGGATGAATGAGAGTGTGAGTGCGATCGTGGGGCAACGGATGCATATTAGACCAAGGCGACGGCCCGGCGTGGCGTGTTGCATACATGAGTGCCTTTATGTTTATTAACATGCACTGCCCCATATCAGAATGAACAAACAAACATTGATAAAAATACATTTTATTTAACAATATAACAGAGTTATACATTTATAAAAATCAATAAAAGCTTTATTCCCGTCCTCTACAACAGGATGCAGCAGATCATTTTGGTTTCTCCAGGTGTGATTCCTGATCCGGGATTTGGACTCTTGGGAATGATGTTGTTACTGCCTGCAACTGCACACAAACAGACAAATGGTGAGTCAATGGCTTTGTTTCGCGTTCGTGTTTTATCTTTTATTTGTCTTAAACTGTCTCGACCCTAGAACAGCGCTAAACTTTGGATGACAAAAAGTCCAATACTCTTAACTACTCGTGCCTTAAATACGTTATGCTCTTTTGAACAGAAGGGGGCAAACAAGGCTTCATGATAAGGGAATTTTACTCAGAACCAAAGACAAAAAAAAAAGACTTAGCCAGGGAAGCATAGGTGTAAAAAGAAAAACATACAAAAGGGAAGTAATAAAGCCTCTTTAAGCTGAACTGAAATGTCAACGTGTGCTCACATTCAAAGAGGTGCACAATTACACACATTTTTCCCATAGACGTCTCTTATGTGAAAATGCTCAAGGGCTTGTGTGTCTTTTAAAAGTATGCATGAGCAGATTAGTGGAGCTTTTCCCCTGTACCGAGTAGCTTCTTTAAATGTCGGGGATTCTTTTTTCGTTTGCTGCTTTTATTAGTCATTTATTAATAGCACAATTCGTACACAAGACAATTGAAAGTGCTTTACAGTTACATAAAAAAAAAACTACAGGAAAACAGATCAAATCAATCCATCACTGATTATTAGATTTTAGAGGTGACTGTTAACACTTTCTCTTTTGCTTCTGTGGGTCAAAGACACGGATTTCAGTTTTGTCTGGGACTAAGCGATTAGAGAAGTCTAAAATATTAACAAATACAATGACATTAATTTAAAATATGATTGATTTTTGAATGCCAATGTGAAGTTTTATGTCACTTATGGATTTCCTCACTGTCTAAAGAGTATTGAGCACAAGTAAGGAGTACTTCCTGTCTGTTAATTTGTTAACTTTCTTTCTATGTGTTTCCTGATCTCTTGCACCCTCTCCACCCAAAACAATCTGCCATCTAACAGTCAGATCATCTTTTTCGTTTTTATTAGAATGAGCCAGAAGTGCAGCACAATGTGTCTGTGTCCCCATTACCTACAGCACTGAACGTCGTCCGCTGTACCTTTAGGGAGGACGTTTTGCTGAAAGTATCCCGGACTGTTCATGTTCCCGGCCGATCGATACTGTCCCACCACGAACACCTTTCTACCGCTGGAGGCCACGCCCACTCCCAGCTCTGTGCTGCCCTTCCACACCACCTGAGTGAAGTGCCCTGGGACAGAGGCAAGATCCAACATCCACTTTTAGCTTCACACTAGCATAGTTATGACACTGCCAGTGCCAATGTTCAACACAAACCTCCCTTTTGTTGTTTGATAATGATAATGATATAGGGCCACCTGAAGGCTCGTGGGTTAGGGCTCTTGCCTCACTTTAGTGTGTACCTGCCTCCAAAACTAAGCAATGCAAAAATTGTTTTTTTTCTACCAGATATATAAGGCTAGTATTTCATTTAGATATGACCCGTTGTCACGAGCCTTTCCCCGGGAACATTTCTTTCATTTTTATTTTCTGAAAAAGTATAGTAACACCGTCTGAGTCTGTTTTCATCATGGTTTTTGCTTTTTTAGTTGATCTAAAGCTTATTCAACAACAATTTGCGGAGAAAATACAATATTTAGCTATATAATTACGAAGTATCTATGATAACGTTGGACGGTTCACCGCGGACAACATCTAACTGGTTCAGATTAGGGCCAGGAGTTTGAAAACGCTCAAGTGTAGAAACAGGAAAACAATTAAGGTTAAGGTTTGGAAAATTGTTTGCAATGGGTTGCAGAAAGGTCTGGGCTATAGGTTTATTTAGCAATATATAATGACGTGACCATTAAAAAAAATAAAGTTTGTCTAATAACTAATTATTTGTTTTATCTCTAACCATTATCAAGTGCATGAAATTAACAAAACAACGTGTTGAGCTGTTCTCGTACATTTGTGCCTGTGGAGAATGGCACCACCACAGCGCCTATATCACTATACTATATATACACTATTGAATTTTTTGTAATTCGGGCAAATTCGCCTGGGTGCGCGAAGATTTGGGTGGGTGCTCGAGCCCCGCAGCACCCACGGGATCTGCGCCTATGCTTGGTATTACGCTCATGATAAACATACTGACATTGTAAATAAGCTACCATAGTCTATTATTGTCTTTGTGAAGTTGGATTTACCAGTTTTGCCGTTGAATCCTGGTTGGTTCCAGTTGTAATACTGGATCTCACTGTACCACGAATCCACCGCTTCTCTGCCTGAAGGAGACACAGAGATGTGTTAAGACCATGCTAAGCAAGTGTGGTTGTGACTATTTGCTCTAGGGTAGCGAGTGAAATGCATAGTATATTTTATCCACAGATATTAAAAGGGAGCGGAAAAATAGATCGATGTTATGAGTTAATGAAGTGCAAAGGCATTGTCTGGACTCAGTATAAAACACAGAGGATCACCACCCCATAAGTTACACTTAGTTTAAGCCAACACTTAACAGTCAGCAGATAACATGCAAACTTGAAGGTGGAGCTGCGGGTTTTTGATTTATGCTCTTCAGGCATAAACCTGTCAAAAGAGTGACATGTTGTTCTGCACAAAACATGCGAAACACATGTGGGTAGGTGTTTGTTGTAGAGAAAGTTCAACAAGTTTGTCTTGAAGCTAAAGGCTAACATGCAATAAATAATAATAATAATAATAATAACGAGGAAGAAGGAAATAAAAACTATGGACACAACACTTGTTTTCATATTTATAATTCATCAAATCAAACCTGAGCCTTTATAAAACGAGACATCTCCTCCTGAGATATTTACGTCCCACACAAGCTCTTAACACACCGTACATGATCCTCTACCAGGAACTCGCTGTTCTGTCTTGAAAATATGCCTCCAGTGGGTCTAAGATAATCTCGATACTGTAGGAAGTGAACAGGTACATGAAGTACTAAGACTCACAACTTCAGCAGAACCAGCATATCCGCATCACACAACAAGCCAATTAAAATTGTTTAGTGGTTAGTGGTTTGGCAGAAAATGACAATTGTTGTTAAATGTAATGTTTTCCCACACGGAAAGCCGCCATGTTTCGCGGACCATGCTTTTCTCTGGTTGGTTAATCCGCCTGTCAATCGCGCCTATCAGAACTCACGGAGATAACGGCGTGTACCACGAGACAATGCACGTCTTTGTAAAGGATCGGAAAAGCCTGGTTTCTGTCGGGCCAGGTTACAAGCTTTGGGCTGGCGTGGTCTCCCTGCAATCAGTCTTTTTATGATTAAATGATTACCATGATTAAAGCAGCGTTTTTATGTTTTCCTCATATGCATTACTCTTGTAACCATCAGGGGTTGGCAAGTTTGCTTGGTGGAGTGACGCTTTTCTTCTTTGCAAAAAGACCAAGGGCTGAGCCTGCCAATTTTAGCCCAAAGTAAAGCACCAGTTTCTACAAATGCTTTACACCATATATGACCTAATTGGGTGTTCTGTTTGGAAACTTTGAGGTAATTGGCAGTATTTCTCACATTTTAGAGTAGTTTAACTCTTTAATTCTAACATTTGTGTAATAATATTTCTCAAAATCATGTTGAGGGCCAGGAGTTCTATGCTGGAGGGCCGGATTTGGCCCCCGGGCCTGATGTTGCCTATGACCTAGATAATCAATAGCAATATGAATTAGATTAGGTTTAGTAACTAATTTGTCATGGATTCATAGAGCTAGCTTAGATATTCAGCCCAGGGACCCTTTTAGTTCATCCTTATTAGCACTGCTTTAGGTTAGGTCCTTAGCTCCTCTGACCTGTGAGTTGGATGGGAGCCGAGCTGCTAGAGCAGTAGATGTTTTCTCCGTCGCTGGTGCTGCTGTGCATCATGGTGTTCCTCTGCAGCAGGTGGTCGGCCCATCTCTGAGCCTCGGCGCACAGCTCAGTGCTCAGGCTCAGGGCGGGGGCGCTGTGCTGGGCCCGGTACACGTTATGGGCCTCCAGGAACTCGCGCTTAAAACTGCTGTCTGTGATCAACAACAAGCATTAGAACAACACAACTATAGGACAATAATTCCTTTAAGGTTTATACAGAAGTACATTTTAATGCTTTTAATGCCCAATAGAGAAATGTGGATATTTTAAAGTAATTTCGACAGATTGGGCCACTCTTTGTAAAACGTGAAGAAAATGTCAACGAAATATGCAAATCAATGTGTTCTGAAAGATACATTTAGTATTTTCAATTGATTTATGGGATAAAGGTTCAAACAGTGTTTTCCCTGCCCCAATATATCTATCTGAATTTTGCTTTCGCAACAGGCCTAAACACAACACAGCAGTTGAGAAAGCAATAAGGTAGTTGTAGTTATTAAAATATATTCCTAGGTTGAATACTTGAATACATTTCTGGTTTCTCTAAACTGTGTGACATTTCCACTTTCTTTACCCATTTGTATCATTCTAGACCAGGACATTAGTTCCATTTAAACTGAGAAATAATCTGAGAACAACTCATCAAAATAATTTCTTGTCTCCTTGCATTGTCTACAGCTGTGTTCACTGCGCAAGAAAATATTGAACCGGAGGACAACATCTGTAAATCGCAAAAACGTTATTTATTCATGAGACAGTTATGGGCAGAGAGATTTTAGCAAAGTGCCAAGTCAGACAGTAACCGCAACGCTCCGAGTGCATGCACTTACCTGCCATTATGAGTCAGTCAAGCCGGCAGTCGTCTGCTCCTCCGTGTTCAACTCTGCAACAAACAATTATCAACACACTTCTTCAATGTCATAACAAAGGACCATTGCTAAAATGACTCATGTAATGAGATCATAATAAAAAGGAACGCTAATGTGTTGATGGTTTTACACGAGTGGAAATATTTGTGCCAGTGTTGAAATTATGTGATCCTAAAGTTGTTACTTTATACCTAGCCATTAAAACACAGATGATTTTATTAAACTCTCAGTGACCTGTATTTTTGGCCGTATTATATCGAGAACAAATATCAAGTTTGACAGGAAAACTGCATAATTGCTAAAATGTTTAACTTTAAATCAGTATTGAGCCTGCTGTCTTGGTATCGGATATAGGGAACTGATACTGGAAAAAATACAATATCGGGTATCGGCTACAAATATCCGATACTGAAACGATACCTGTTTTGGCTCTCAACATTTTAAAAACACAACTTTCACCAACTAAATCTAAGTGAACAATGATTTTAATCGTTGGCTAGCAACAGTATGCTAAAGCTAGCAGCAGCATGCTAATGCTAACATCAACTAATCAATCAATATTGGATCACCCAATAAAATAAAATACCCACTGCTGTTGCAGCCAAGGGTTTTATTTTATGAAATGCTGTTAAAGAATAACTGACGTAATGCCCAAATTATAATGATCAGATCACTTTATGTGAGTTGTTGTTAATGTAACCTACTAGCCTGTCTTATACCCAGGGTGTGATTTGTCTAAAAAGTTAGTTACTCAATCACTTTATTGCATAAACAGCTCATACGTTTCATGCTGATGAACTTGAAGCCCAGTGTTGTAAGATGTGTTCTGACTGTCTAGTAGCTCAGTGTATGGAGCTGAGGGTGAAGTTGATGCCGCCGTGTGCAGGGCGTCTGTGCCTGTGTGTTTTTAGGCTGAATATAAGCGCGCACAGCCCAATTCAATGCGTAATGATCCAGCCTATCCTACTCCGAGGTAGATATTGATATATGAGATGCAAAGGCATAAAGACTCAACTTTAGCCTGGATTCATGATTTTGTTGTTACTTTTAAACTGCGGACAGATTAAGAGGCTCTGATCAGATGAAATACTTTGTGAAAAAGGCCGACATTGTGCGGTAACTGAGCGCTGTAACGCCGCACTGTTTATCGCCTTTTCTCTTCATTATGTTTCCTAAATTTATCTCTAAAACCGAAAACATGAGGCTGATTGATACGAAATAAAAAGCGGGCTAAAGCTTGGGAAAATTAGACTCCGTGAATAAAGTTTGATTGATTGATTGATTGATATGTATTTCATGTGCCACTATATGTTTTTATTGTGTATGTACATATGTATATTTTATTCACTATATCCTGGCTTTGTTTTTTGTGTTTGGATGTATGTTGTATACATATGCTGCCTACTTTTTGACTTAGGCCATTATGACATCATCCTGTGATGCAGCAGGCCACACCCTATTTAAGGATGGCTTCTCATTCATAAAAAAACATTTTGCCTGACAAAGGCCACTGGCCGGAACAAATAAAGGAACACTGGTGTTGCAAGTATACAGTGTGCGAGAGGTTTTTTCCTGTTCTACGTTTGGCTTCTATGCATTCTCTTACGCACCTGTTTCATACAAGAGATGTGCGAAATAAACCGTCTTTAATTGCTGAAAAAATAATTAAAATAAAATAAAAAAAGGCCTCCAATCCAAACCTTAAATGTGCTTTCAGATTCTTCTGCTTAATGACGTAAATAAGGCAAATACTAATATTTTACAATAAAAAATATAGATTGACCGCCTTCTGAGTGACGTCACAGTTTTGAACGCGTGTATATATATATTTGTTTATTTGGTAGGGACAGTGCAAGTTAATGAACAAGTCACACCGGTAACCTTGGGCTAATTTCCAGCCGTCGTCCCCCATGCGCACTCTCAAACACACTCTCGTTCATCCTGGCAAACCTGAAACCTACGCAGACACAGGGAGAACATGCAAACTCCACACAGAAAGGCCCTGGCCTTGGTGGTAATCGAACCCGGACCTTCTAGCTGTGAAGCACGAGCGCTAACCGCTGTACTACCGTGCCGTCAGTGGTTGATGCGGGTGTCAATCAGAACAGCTGATCATGTCATTGTATATTGGCGCCTAGTCAAACATATGATCAATAAATGCTTATCTTTAAACCTTAAATGGCTGACCGAGGCAAACATAAGGACATTTATATCATCGTGGACACTTAGCATCACTTTCACCCAAAGGACTTTTGCAGAGGAAGTGTGAATTGGCGTTACGATCCTCCATGGGACTCCAGCGTGCCGCAGCTCAAAGCTAGCCCGAAGAGAACGCACCTTGGCCGGGTACAAGTCCGGCAACGACCCGGCAATATACTGGAGTACTCGTCCCACAAAGACAGCAGAAGGTAGAAAAGGCTTTCAACTACGTACTGCTGTAATGCAATGCCATATTGTAAACGTTCCTGAAGAAGGTTTTGTTTATTGGATTGGGTCCGGCTTGGTTTGTCCTGGATCCATAATTTTTTGGCTTTGATGAACAACAGTTTGGCCTCAGATTCAGGCAAATAGACGTAAATACTGTAGTTCTGCACTTGTGTTTGCGCTGAATGCGCTTTTGCATTTTCGTTTGTTGGCTAAACCGGGCAGAATTTGTTCTATACTATGAGTTGTCCGATATCGAGCCAGAGCGGTAGAAATGAATTAAATATGGTGGAGGAAGAGAACAACGCGCAAAATCAGGTAGGCTAAACGTTGTTATTGTTGTTGCCCTCCGCCATGTTCAGTTCTACCGCTCTGGCTCTTGGAGGCAATGAAGTAGTTGATCAAACCTGCGCATGCGCAATCTCCGTGTGTGTGTGCTCGATTGTAAATGTCTGCGAGCAGTGACGTCACTGAAATCCGTGTTCTTTGCAAGCACAAAAAATAACTTCGTATTCTCAAAGAAGCGCACACAAAAACAATCGTATTCACAAGTAAGAAATCACACACATGGTTTTATAGTTTTGTTTTTGTAATTACGAAATGCCATGTATTTTGAGTTTGTATTTTCTTGATCATGAATTTGCACAATTAATTTGGTGCACAAATACAGATAATATGCACGCATTTGATTTTAACATGCATGTCTTAATTGACAGTAACCTTACCCCATACTTCGCCCTCTCCTGGTAAACGACTGACCCATTCAGTTGTGTCGTCACAGCGGAACGGAAGTGCTCGACGTCTGTAATCTAATGCCTTACGGCATGATTTTCATTTGTAAAACTGCTTTTTTCATTATTTCTGTCGTAAGAAAGAAAGAAAAAAATAAATAAATGAATAAAATAAAAAGAGCAAGTGCCTGACGCCGCGCTGCCCCTGTAGTGAAAACAAACGCACCCCCTGAGCGTCTGAACCTTCAATGGTCTGAACAGATGGTCATGTCATGTTGCACCGAAAGTTGTGAAGAGGGAGCTTTTTCTAACCTACTCTGGAGTCTGGACACCTGTTCTTTTTTCTTACCTCACGATAATGTCACGGAGAAAAGCGCGTTTGGCTGCGAGGACAGGACTTTATTCAACCTTCCTAAAGAAGAGGCCATAGTTCGGAATTTCCCTCCGGGATTCAGCGACTATCAGCCACAATAGTGTCTGTGGCTGTCGCTGATGGATGCTTGATGAACCTTGGCCAGAATCAAAGTGGATTAACTTTTATAACCAACGCAAATCCCATAATGGAAACATCAGAGCGGTGAGTCGATCAAAATGCATGTTAGCGTGTGTGTTAGCCATTTAGCCATGAAGCTGTGTTGCACATGTTAACTCCTTATAACAGCATCATGAAATAACTTCACATTTTGCTGTGATATATATATTTCTACTACTGCTAAAGTTGTATGAGCGGCGAGAGGGGGCGGAGTTAACTGAATCCCAGCGTTTTGTCTTCCGGGTTGGAAAAATACCTCCTGAAAATACTTATATTTATCACAAAAAATAGTGCTCCGTAGTGGTAGAGGTACAATATATCATATAAATGCCTATACTTTACTTTGGAATGGCTAAAATAGCATGATACAGATCCTTTAAGAACCCTTTAAACCATCTAATTTTACAGAAACCTGGTCTGGTGAAGATGGTGTCCTTTATTTAAAACAAAAAACAAAGGCAAATCAAAATAAATAAAATAAAAACATTTACGTATAAATGTGTAATTAATTAACTTAAGTAAAATGTAACTGTTAAATGTTAGTAACAGTGGACCAGCAGCACACACAACCCTAATGAATGCGGTTTCCGAGAGGCCCTGGTTTAGGGCAGTGCTTCACAGACTTTATCCCTTGCAGACTGCATTGATATATATTGTAGGAACCAGAATATTAATATGGAAGGAAAAAACCCTTTTGTGTGAATGAGTGTGAATGGGAATGGATGGAGAGAGGGAGGGTTTTGAATTGGTGCACTAACTGTAAGTGTATTTTGTGTTTTTTCACTACTGAAACATGAATCAAACCTTTACGCTCAAACGGCTCCCCGTTTACTCACGCTACTCAACTAAAATGTTCTCCAAGTACTTTTTTACTCGTACTTGAGTACATTGTTGGGCCAATACTTTTGACATCTACTTGAGTAAAAGTAGAAGTCATTCAAAAGAGGTAGAATTAAGTGTCAAAGTAGCGTTACTAATCATTTTTTGCTACTCTGCCCGCCGCTGGTAACTTCTGATACAGATATTTACTGCATTCCACTGCGTTGTGTAATGGCAAGTTAGTTAAGGTAACCTGTCAAAAAAACGGTCTCCCTCCTGCACCGCCAGACGAGGCACATAGCGTTCTCTCGATTGCCCTGCTACAATAGGCAATCGGGACAAAGAATTCTCTCCTGATTGCCCCTCTCCATGCAAGGTGCCTTCACATCTGAAACTGTGACCCCTCCCACCTTGAGGCTGTGACTGTCTTTCATGCTTGTACCTATGAAACGGGGACCAAAGACTCTGGCTCCCCAGAGCTGATGTACACTCGGCCTGTGTGTATCGGCTCTCCGCACTTTTGGATAAGACAAATACTTTTCCAGCATTCATCCTTTATTGTGGTAAGAAATTCCACGACAGTTGTTAATGATAATTCCAATTAGGAGACCTGAATACTTTATCTAAGGCTTAGATCAGACTCTATTCAGCATTTACAAATAGCTATCAGTGACTTTTTCTGCCATACTTTTTAGTTATGTTAACTTTGAAAGACTCTTGTCCTTTTCCTAAGCCACTGTACTTCAGCAAACTTGCAAATCCTTTACGTTAATAATCAGCGTTACCAGCAAGTTTCAAAACTGTTTGCTTAAAAATCTGTAAAGCTGAATTGAAACGTTCAGCTGTTTAAAAGGTCAATCGTAAACACTCTCCACTTCACTTTCCCAGGTGCAGAAAGAGCTGAAATCAGTAAAAAATGAGCTCAAAACAGTCTTATCAAAGGCAGAAAAGTGTGGAGTAAATGGGGCCTTACCTGCGGAGGAGTGCTGTGAGTGTGGAGCAACCTCCTGTCCTCTGTCTATTATACAGGCCTTTAGAGAGCATGTGGGAGGAGACCAGGGCCGGACTGGGACAATAATTCTGCCCGGGCATTTTTTTTATTTGGACCTGCCCACGCATAGCGGGAGGGGGGGGGGGGGGGGGGGTAGTTGCCACTGCTGATGTGCTGCATAAAAAAAAATTAAAAATAACGCACCGGCCCATTTTGGCCGAAAACGAGACATAAATGAGAACGCAGCAAAAGAGAGACCAAAATTCAACAAAGCAACAAAATGTGATGAAACAAAACAGACCACCAAAAAAAGCATAAAAAGTGACAAAATGATGAAAAAGCGACTATAACACAAAGTGAGGATAAAACTGCAATATAAAAGAAAAAATACATAAAAAGCAACAAAAACGCAGAAAAACAGGCATCAAAAAGGCAACAAAACACGGAAAAAAAACGAGGAATAATATATCAGTTTTGAAGGTCTTAGCTTTCAAATGAGGTGTTATTCTGGCCTATAGGCTGTCAGCTCCAGTCGAGAAGTTTTTAGATTTTGGTAAAGCTGAAGTAGAGAAAAATGTTCTTGGTTCAGGTGGGAGTTAATGGTGGGTTAAATGAGGTTAAATGCTCAAACATGATTTTTTTTTGTGTGGAACAAGATTAGTTTTGTCCTTTAGTATAATGTAAGGACTTGCGAAAGAAAAGTTAATTTTAGAGATAATTTCCGATAAAAAATAAATAAATAAATAATGTCCTGGGCCTTCCACGAGGCCTCCTCCCAATAGGACATGCCTGGAGCTCCTCCCCGAAACAGATGCCCTAGCCACCTGACGTAAAGGAGCAGCGACTCTACTCCGAGCTCCTCCCGAGTAACTGAGCTCCTGATCTCTGAACCCAACACACCACTAATAAAAACTTTAGGTGACCATTTTTTAAAATGTTAAATTTAGGTTGGGAACGTGTTGTTACAGTTTCCATGGCTGTGACAGTATTGCTCCCTGAAAACTACAACAATTTACTCATGATTTCGACCAGGTTTAATGTTGCTCCAAACCTGGAAAAGTCTGTGTTTTATCCCAAAGATGCCGGTGAATCACTGCTGCGCTCCCTGATGACTAAACCCTGGGAATGGTCTTAAACCTGTCACCCAGGGCTGATCCGGGTTCAGTTTTTGTTGCTAAACAGGTTTATCAACCAACCACGAGAATGTTTTACAGTTGTACCTGGTCATTAAATTGTCACTTTAGTTGGAAAGCTTTCTCAGACACATTGATCTGTGTGTTAGAAATGGAGAGTGTTTTGCAAATTCTGGCACGGGTTCATATTCTCTTTACTTTAGATTATAGGCGGGACCTGAGGGGAAGGAGAAAACTGGAATTTGCATATTTCATGACACAGTATCCACTCGGAAGTCCTGATTAATACTGATTAACTGATCTACTATACAATACTATGCACTTGAGTTGGATTGGTGGAATTGCAAGAAATGTTGAAAATTATTTTCAATGTGCATGCATGAAAGGATGAGTGTCTTGCCCAAGGACCAGTGCACCTGAGACACTTTTGCCGTGAAAATGGTTTAGGTTAATATTGAATCAAATGTATTCTTTATTTTTCAGTTTAAGATGCTTTTATCCAGAGGCGGGTAGTTCTTAGTTACATTTACTCGAGTAAATGTTTCTTGAGTACTATTAAAGTGAGGTATTTGTAGTCTCACTTGAGCAAAAAAAAAACAAGGTGCCACGGTGAGAAAATCTGTGAGGATTTAAACATATTAACATATACAAAAAGATGTCTTCCTTGTTTTGTTTATGTCATAATTCTTCCAATGATTTATTTGTATATGTTTTTATGGTATTTTCTTTGAAAAATATAAAAATGTTTTGTTTCTTTTTATGTCACTACTGAAACATTAATCAAACGTTTACAGTTTTTAATTATTTGTAATGTTACTCTTACTGGAGTAAATATTTTGGCCACTCTACCCACCTCTGCTTTTATCTCACCATTTGGCCTTAAAACCAAAATAAGTCGGGAATCTTAAGAAAAAAAAAACGATTAAATGCATATTATAGCTTTATAACTATGAAAGGACCCAGTAGTGGTACAGCTTACCTGGTGACACACTCTCCACTTTGAGTACAGCTTCAATGCTAAACATTTCTACCTCCGCACGTCTAACCGTTCTTTGAAAGCCCCATATCAGCTTTTCGCAGATCAACACGTCAGCTGCGTCGTCCTCCTTAAACTTTCAAAAATCTCTCAAGTAAAATATTCTCACTGTAGTTGTAGTTTCCCGCTTGTTCCTTGGACCAGTTTCTCTGTAGTGGTCATGTGCAGTGTTGGTCAGCAGTCCATATCACTTGATTTAGTCAGAGCTGATCGCGTTACTTCGTCTACACTGTCACATCACATCTTGGTGCCAGATACTACACACAAGAGGAAGTGAGCTTGACACGCTGGAGGAGGCTGTGGTCACATGACTGATTATGTTTCGCTCACTTGCGGATATAAGAAATATGGTTGCACATTTAAGGAAGGTTTATGTCTCTTCATATTATCAGACAGAGGCGCTCCATCATGAGTCAGCCGGGGATCAAGCCTCTGGCACCGTCATTTTGCAGATTTGATTACAATATGTGTACAATAGTTTATACTTTTGTAGAGACAGAAGTAAACACTACATCAGCTGTTTGTGTTGGCTCGTTCAGGAACTACACATTGGCGTAGAGATTTTCAAAATGCCATTTGCTCTGCCCGATCCCGTCAGATCTCGGAAGCTAAGCAGCTAAGGCCCCAAGGCAGCTGTGGCTATGACAGTAGCTTACCACCACCAGTTAAATATCTTCAATTCCACTGGGTTGGTTGAGTTGAGTTCTGCCTGGGCCAGTGCTCCGGGACACATCTCCATGTGGATCCAGGCTAATGGTCAGAAACACCTGGCTGGAGGATATTGTACTCTCTGTTTTTGCCCCCCAGTACACTTTTTCTGCGCTCTCAGGGCGACAGAGCGGGTTGGCTCATGATCGGAAGGTCGGGGGTTCGAATCCCAGCTCCCGAAGATGCACACTGTCATTGTGTCCTTGGGCAAGACACGTCACCCACCTTGCCTCCAGTGTCTGCATACATTGGTGTATGAATGAGAGAGTGAATTGGTGACTGGTTTCTCGCTGTAAAGCACTTCGTCTTGCTCTTGTCAAAATGTAAGACGGGACTGCCATTACCCTATAGCCTGGTCTTACCAAACCCTCGTACTCATTTCATACAGAGGGTCTGGAGCTTCACAATTGAGCTCCGTTTTCAGGTGGGAGGGGTGAACTCCTTTTAAAGTTTGAAACGACTGAATCTGATTTGACTCCATCACTAGTGTTTAGTCGTGACGTATGTAATGTACCCGAGTGAGTGAAGCAAGCGATCACAATTTAAATTTCTGGATATGTGGGAGCCAAGCCACAATGGATTGAAGAGCTTCCTTTACTTCCGTATCCGCCGACATTGCCAAACTACAACTGGCAAATCCGGCGCAAATGCGTAACGTCACCTAGTTTAGTTTAGTTTATTTGTTTATTTGAGCAGTTAGTCTGCTCAAAAGGAGTGTGCCGAAGCAAAAGGCTTGGAAACGCCCACCCCCAAAATAAAAACAATAAAATGTTAATTTACCAATCAAAGCAAGGTAATAAATCATAAACAAATCATAAACAAGGGAACATAGCGCAAGGTAACGACAAATAAGAACAATAATAAAGAAACAACAGCAAAATAAAGAAACACCAGCAAAAGAAAGTACTATAACACTCACAATATGTATATCCAGTCAATTACAATACATCACACCAAATCGGCTATTTTAACACAGACCAAACTTACAAGGCACTATTTTAACTCATCCAGTAATAAACAGAAACGAGTAGATACAAAACACAACAGCTGTTTCATTTCTGGTACAATGTCTAGTACAGAGCAAGTAACAAATGATGATCATTAATATATTTCTTACAAATTGTTACCAATGCCAAACATTAGAACATTACTAAAATCACTAGTGTAACATTACCGGAAGTCACTATTTTTATTTTATAAAGGCACGTTACTATGCAGTACATATTATACTTCGTGATCTTGCTACTTCCCAGTTGTCATTACCATCCTCAGTATAATATCAATTTGATTTTTGTAAAAAAAAAAATCATGTATAATGTATTATAAAAGACCTACATAGTTTAATGCATTAAAAAGCATTAATACTTATTATACTCCGAAATCTTGCTACTTCCCAGCTGTCATTACCATCCTCAATATAATTTTTATTTGAGTTTTATTATTATTATTAATTTATTTAATTGAGTTATGTGTGAAGTATGATGTAAGCCCTGCATAGTGTGGTGCATTAAAAAGCCAGAGACACACAATTTGTCGACAAATCACCGATTTTCACACATTGTTTTCTACTTTTTAAGTAACTGGTAACCCACTGTAGAGCTACCCCTCTAATTCCATAATGTTCTAGTTTATTAATTAATATATCATAGTTTAACCATGCTCAAACTAAAGAAAATGATGTCCAGATATCACATGTAAAATATTTGACTTCACAGAATCTAAATTGAGTAACTTGATATGACCCGATTATTTTATGTTGATGTGAACAATAATCCTGCACTTGACTCAACCTTAATTTTTTGCCTTGATCCAAATTATTTTCTTAATTTTTAGTTATTGAACCAAACTAATATTTTTTTATTATATCAACCTAATGTATTCACTTTTAATTTACTTAAATTGAATTGTTTGCATTGACACCAGTTTATTATTTCTTTCCCACCTTATAACTCTTCTCACCTTATATAAAAAAAGACACTTGGCCAACAGATTACATTAAATGCATTTATTAATCTTAGCACAGTAATAACAGTGACTTTTTTTTAGAAAACATGTGCTACATTATCACCCTCTGGCAACTGGAATCTGCCTTTTAAATGGGGAGTCCTAACCCTCAATACTGTATCTGAACTTGTAATCTGCTGCAACATTTTCAGCACAGATTTTTATGAAATGCGAGTCGGATGAAAAAAAATAGACTAGCAAATGAACCAGGACAAACACACATGTGGCAGTAGGCCTATACACAGACTATCCAGTATGAACAACTGGTAAACAAAATTAAATGGCTACAGCACCCTTGGCTAGGTGCAAGTGCAGCTGAGGTTCTCTACCTCATAAAGTGCTGGCTGGCAGTTTGTGGTTACTACAGGCTACCTAAAAAAAACGAGCCCAGAGGAAGGGCACATGCGACTAGTGTGTAAAGAACATTTGCAAAGCCCACACATCCTTGCTTGACACACACACTTCATACCAACAGTTTGAAAATAGTTTTTCAAATGACTTTAACCATAATCACCGAAATACAAATAAAAATGGAAAAGGATGCCTATCCCCATCAGACAAAGGTTAAAATCCTAACTGTTGTTAGTGATTCATTATATACATCATACCTGATCAAGAAACTGCAGAATCGAGGCAGTTTTTGCTTTGGTTATCCCTCCCTTCTTTTTGATGATCTTCAGTAGCTGTGTGGAGTACTTGTCCAGCTGGGCCATGAATCTTGTCAGCAGGGGAACTGCAGTAACCCATAGAAATTCTGCATTGATCTGTGCATGAGGAAGCAGTGCACAATTTTATATATATATATATATATATATATACACTCAACAAAAATATAAACGCAACACCTTTGTTTCTGCTCCCATATTTCATGAGATGGACCCAAAGATCCAAAATTCATTCCAGATACACAATACCACCATTTCTCTCAAACATTGCCAACAAATCAGTCTAAATGTGTGATAGTGAGCACTTCTGCTTTGCTGAGATAATCCATCCCACCTCACAGGTGCGCCACATCAAGATGCTGATCTGACATCATGATTAGTGCACAGGTGTACCTTATACTGCCCACAACAAAAGGCCACCCTGAAATGTGCAGTTTTTGCTTTATTGGGGGTCTGGGGACTCAGAACCAGTCAGTATCTGGTGTGACCACCATTTGCCTCATGCAGTGCAACACATCTTCTTCGCATAGAGTTGATCAGATTGTCAATTGTGGCCTGTGGAATGTTGGTCCACTCCTCTTCAATGGCTGTGCGAAGTTGCTGGATATTAGAGGGAACTGGTACACGCTGTCGTATTCGCCGGTCAAGCAGCAGCAGAATACGATAGCGTGTACCAGTTCACACTAATATCCAGCAACTTCGCACAGCCATTAAAGAGGAGCGGACCAACATTCTACAGGCCACAATTGACAATCTCATAAACTCTATGCGAAGAAGATGTGTTGCACTGCATGTTGCGTTTATATTTTTGTTGAGTGTGTATGTATGTATGTATGTATGTATGTATGTATATATATATCTTTTTTTTCTCCATTGAACTTGGCACAAGCATTAATTCCCCATCTCCAAAGTATGTCTTAAAAGGTAGAATATGTAGTCTCTCCTTTATCAAATTGTCAATTATCAAAATGTATCATTCTTCATACCGCTCAATGATCATTTATGTCCCACTAGAATGTATGGTCTATAACAGCTATTCCCAAAGTCCGGGACGTCACGGCCCCCTTATTGTTCCGAAAATCTCTTGGGGCCCCCCAGCAATTATATATTTACTCTATATAGGAATTTGACATTATTTTACAGCTAAGATTACATAAAAATCAAATTTAGCAATGACTGTAGGCTAAATACTGGTTTAAAATAGTATAATGTAACAAATAAATGTACTTCAAATCTTTTTTTTCTCCAATATGCTTGTTTTGTTGGCAAGCTTTAGGGGCCCCCCTGCAGTGCCTCTGAGGCCCCCTAGGGGGCCCCGGACCCCACTTTGGGAACCAATGGTCTATAACAATCATGTAACTATTGTTCCCCATTTGGCTGTGTTTTGGTAATGATTTGTTGTTGTTCATTGTTACTTAGTCAAAATTCAGTAGTAATTTCAAACTAAATATAATTTTTGATGAATACTTTCAATAGTATTTGCAAAGCCCTGTGTATGTATTATTTCTGGAAAAAAATGGTTTGTTATAATTAGTATGAAAGAGAGGTATACCTCTTCCAGCTGAAATAGAGCTGGCCGTCTTTCCATGAGGTTCTCGATGCAAGGCTTCTGATTTACAATCTCTTCCCTCCTTAACTCAAAGGTCCTGGCCATCTTCTCCCGTATGGTTCTCTCATTGTTTCTCTTCTTTACTTCAGTGAGAAGCAATGTTCTTTCTTCTTCCAGGCTTTCTTGAGTCTCAATGCTGGGCTGAGGATAATAATTGGCCTCACCTCTTCTTGCCTTTTTGTTGTTCTTTGCTGGGCGGGGAAGGGAATCTTCTCGTGTATGTATATGTTTATATATTCTCTGTATATTTTTTACTGTCGGCCCTGGCCGATGGAAATTATTTTATTTTTTTTGATTTTCAAACCAGCTAAAAGGAACTAAGGAACTGTACACAACTGTACACAGTGTGCAGTGGCTCAAGGAACAGTTAAAGAAGCCTTCAACATGGCAGCCCGCCAAGTAATGACGTCATGGCGCCCAAGCCCTAGTGAGCCCGGGCACGGAATGTAGCCCAATTTGACGATGTTTTTTAGCTTACCTTACCAACACTTGTAACCGGTTAGAAAATATATGTTATTCATGGTCATAAGTTCATAACGTGTCCGGTAAATGCTAGCAAGTTAGCCTGCTACTGCCAATTAGCTAGCCAACTACTGCCAGCTAACGCCCCATTCAATTGGGATATTCTTTGCAATTCTAACAAAACAATAAAACATTAATCATAATAATCAGCAACTGCTTTACTACTTACGTTTATTTTTGGACAAGGACAATATCAGATGTCAAGTGGTGCATCTGGTCAGCAGAGTAGCATGCCAAGAGTGCAGGATTGAACATGTGCTCTGAATGGTGTGTGCAATGCGCATGCGCAATTCATTTGACTCAAACTAAAAATATTACCTGCAGGTCATGAAGGAAAAAAAACAATTTGAGACAAATCAAAAACTTTGTTTGGGTCCTTTGGACGTATATTTAGTTCAGTATAAATCAAAATTGATGTCTCTAAATGCAAAAAGAATGAGTTTTACTATCAAATTAATAATTGTATCTTGTTTTAAATGGCAGTTATTAGTTTGAATGAACAACTGCATGTTACACTTTTTTCAGTATATCGAACACTTTACTCAGGTCAATAAATAACCCTATTGCATATTTCTTGTTATCTACAGCATTAGTTATTTCTTCAGTTATATCAAAGAGCGCTTGTGAGGTTGAGTGATTGTTCCTAAAACCAAACTGATTGTCCGAGAGTAAATGACACCTTTCGATAAAGCTGTCAAGTCTAGAATTGAAAACCTTTTCTAAGATTTTAGAGAATTGCGGTAAAAGGGAAACAGGCCTGTAGTTTGTAAAGAGATGTTTATCTCCTGCCTTGAATAGAGGAATCACTTTTGCTACTTTCATACCATCAGGAAATTGTCCAGTTTGCAACGATAAGTTACAGATGTAAGTTAACGGCTTAGAGATACTTTCAATAACAGTTTTTAAAGTTTTCATGTCCATGTCATGGTAATCGGTCGAGGTCTTATTTTTACACCCTTGAACAATGTCCAGTATCTCCTTTTCCTCCACAGGTTTGAGGAACAGGGACATAGGATTTGTGTCCATCAGTTCACAATTATAGTTCTCAACGTTTGCAATTTTTGCAACAAGTTTCGGTCCAACATCTACAAAGAATGTATTAAATGTTTCGACTACTTCATTCATATTATTTAAAGTGTTATCCTCATCTTTGAAATATTTTGGATAATTAATCGTTCTTGGTTTATTTCTAATTATACTATTTAAAATATTCCATAAACCTTTAATATTATGCTTATTGCTATCTAACAACTTATTATAATAATCCTGTTTACATTTTCTAATGATACCTGTCAGTTTATTTTTATATTTCTTATATTTATCCTCAGCTTCTTTTGTTCTATTATTTATACATTTTTTGTAGAGTGAATTTTGTGGAGTGTTTTTATTTTTTTCAACACCCGCCTCCCGCGCTCGCTGAATGGTAGGTTGAAATTCAACCGATGTAACGCGGCCCAGACGTAACATCTAGGGAAATGATAATTGACCGGAATTTAGGGATGGCTAAGGCCAGGTAACCATTACGCCAACCACTGCACTTTTTTATAGTTTCACTGTTCACAATAGCTATTGTTGTGGCTGGGGAGAAACGGGAAGTTGTTTGTTTTCTTTTTAAATCCCTTCTGCTCCCTTGGTCTCCTCGATTCAAAGGACTCCTCGGATCAAGGGAGCAGCAGGACTTTGGTAGTGTCCATGTGGATCCAGGCTAATGGTCAGAAACACCTGGCTGGAGGATATTGACTTTTTCTGCGCTCTCAGGGCGACAGAGCGGGTCGTCTCATGATCGGAAGGTCGGGGGTTCGAATCCCAGCTCCCGAAGATGCACACTGTCATTATGTCCTTGAGCAAGACACTTCACCCACCTTGCCTCCAGTGTCTGCATACATTGGTGTATGAATGAGAGAGTGAATTGGTGACTGGTTTCTCGCTGTAAAGCACTTCGTCTTGCTCTTGTCAAAATGTAAGACGGGACTGCCATTACCCTATAGCCTGGTCTTACCAAACCCTCGTACTCATTTCATACAGAGGGTCTGGAGCTTCACAATTGAGCTCCGTTTTCAGGTGGGAGGGGTGAACTCCTTTTAAAGTTTGAAACGACTGAATCTGATTTGACTCCATCACTAGTGTTTAGTCGTGACGTATGTAATGTACCCGAGTGAGTGAAGCAAGCGATCACAATTTCAAAGCCAGGTTACCATTACGCCAACCACTGCACTTTTTTATAGTTTCACTGTTCACAATAGCTATTGTTGTGGCTGGGGAGAAACGGGAAGTTGTTTGTTTTCTTTTTAAATCCCTTCTGCTCCCTTGGTCTCCTCGATTCAAAGGACTCCTCGGATCAAGGGAGCAGCAGGACTTTGGTCGTGTAAATGAGACTCACAGTTGCTCTTCCCACTGTTAGTAAATACTGTATGTCATTATTGTCTAGTCCCAATTTATTTTTCCAATTTCACCCCACACCCCCTACTTCTTCCCATTTTTTTTTTCAATTTTTCTTCTCAAATTGTTTCACTTTCCCTTTCACACTTTTCCACATTTCTTGACTGAATATTATTAATTTGCATATCTTCCAAACAGCTATTTTGATATTATATATTGCCCAACTCTATACTTTAGCTTTTATCTGAGTTATTATTTAGAAGGATACTTTTTTTACGCTACTATTCCAAAGTAAGTATACTAGAGGAATATCTTTGCTAATATACCCATCGTTGAATCAAACAATGTATTTTCATAATGTGCTCTTTTATTGACAAAAGCCAAAGCAGTTTCACAAAACCATACAGTATTGTGACACAGATCAAACTTCTAACGTTGTAGTCCGGTAGCAGTAACGTTTCAATCTTGTCCTAGAGCAGAGTGCAGGATTTCTTCTGGTCTCCTCCGCTGCCAATGGTCTTAGCTGTACAATGCACAACCTTTATGCTGCAAAGTAAAAAATAGGAGAGTAGTTATGGGTTAACCTGTGTGAAAATAATGTACACATTGTTTCCATTAACCACAAAGTGAGTAGAATAGAATTAGTTAGCTGTTAAAGCGAATAGGGGGAAACATGTTGATATTAATTTGAAACCTTTGTTGATAAACTAGCCACAAATCTCAAAATTGACCACTGCGTGAAAAATCGATGTTCTCACCTGCCCTGTCTCGGATTAAAATGGGATTTATGTTAATGTGTCATAAACTGTTATGGTCTCAAACCCTGTTAAAGATAGGCTACTATACATGCACGTTTTTTCATATGTTCAAATTGAAGCTCCAGAATATATTGCCTAATTATTGTCATTGTTCTTATTTGGTATTTTGCTACTTAAAGTCACTGAAGTGTTTGACTGAGATTTGCGTAAAGCAAAAAAACAAAACCATGTGTTTTTTTAAAAAACGCATTAAAGTTCAGTTTAGTTATTGTTCCTCTGTGTGTAATGTGCCAACTCATCCACATCTTATACACTTACCTTTGGGCAGGACGTTTTTCTCAAAGTAACCAGGCATGTTCATGTTCCCGGCCGGTCGGTACTGTCCCACTACAATCACGATATTCCCATCAGAGGCCACCCCCACGCCGAGCTCTGTGCTCTCCTTTCACACCACCTGAGTGAAGTGCCCTATGGGACACACATTAGTCACAGTAACCACATGTGCTGTTTTCATATCAGCCTCTCATGGAAATTCAGGGCCATGAAGTTATAAACACAGAGTTGGTGGAAAATGAAAAAATGAAATCTCGATTCCTCGTGATCAATTTAATTATTTTCCTGGATAAGTGCAGATCCAACTGATATCAAAACCCAAATAATAACCAGCTTCCTTAAAGGATTAAAGCATCAGCGTATCAATAAAGTGATACTATGAAAGCTTTACTTTTTCGATTTATTGACTTAACCCTGAAGAGATTTCACCCGAACCAACACACAGTAACAATAAATAAGACCCAGGTCCAAGTATACTTTCGACTTTATATACTTGAGCAATTATATGTGCCACTTATTTGTGAATTGATGTACGAATATTTTCCCCCTGCCTGGCCGTGTACTGCCACTGCAAATGTGTTCATACCTGTGCTGCTGCTGAACCCCGGTGATTTAAAGTTGTAGTCCTTGATCTCGCTGTACCAGTCCTCCACGGCCTCTTTGCCTAAAACACACCAAGCCACATCCGTTATGACATTTCACAACTTGCAACTTTTCAGGTTCACTGTCGCAGAAATATTAAAACAAAACAAAAATAGCCTGAAAGTTCATGAAATTGACGCAAAGGCTTAATAGTTAGATGAACAGTATTTTAAAGCACACACGAGTCCAGTTTTGGTCAATTTGGTCTTGTCTAGACAAAAATGTTAAAGGGATATTTCAGGATTGTTGACATTGGGCCTCATTTCCTAGTTATCCAGAGTGTTGTTGATATGTATTTTTTTTTTTTCATGCAGTCCTTAGATTTGAAGAGTTTAGTGGTGCTTGGCTAGTGCTTGGCTAGGCTGGTGCTTGGCTAGTGCATGTCTATGGTAACTAGTAGCCTGCATTAAAATCAGTCTGACCCAAGCACAGCACACCTGAGCCAAATCACTTATAACACTAGACTACCGATATAAATGTCTGTGTTGACTGAATAAAAAAAAAAATATATATAACCATTTTGAATTTAAAATAACTTATATTTGAGCAGCTTCAGCGGCGGAGTGATCTGCTAGGTTACTGGATCTACAGTAGTTTGTTTAAATGTGGCCGGCCTTACTACACGTGGAATTCACAAAGGAGCTTTCTACAAATCAGATATGGTAACATTTACCAGTTACCCGATGATTCTGAAGAGGTTTTTAATGCGGGTTAATTATACCATAGCCTAGCACTAGCCTAGCACTAGCCTAGCACTAGCCTAGCACTAGCCTAGCACTAGCCTAGCACTAGCCTAGCACTAGCCTAGCACCATTAAACTCTTCAAATGTAAGGACTGCATGAATAAAAAAATAAAAAAATCTCCAGTAATCAACAACACTCTGTATAAGTAGGAAATAAGGCCCTATGTCAGAAATCTTGAAATATCCCTTTAAGGGCAGTGATACAAAGCAGGAGTTGGATGTACCGGTGGGAGTGACGGCGACAGAGCTGGAGGAGTAGAAGATGTTTTCTCCATCCTTGGTGTCACTGTGCATGAACATTTTTTTCCCCAGCAGATTGTCGGCCCATTTCTGCGCCGCGTCACACAGCTCACTGTTGTAGCTCATCTTAGGGGCTTTGTGATCGGCTCGGTACGCGTTATGGGCCTTCAGGAAAACATCCTTAAAGCTCTTGTCTGTTGTTCAGAAAGACAGAAATAGGGACGTAAGTTGAAAATATAATTTTAGAAAGAAATTGATAATACACAATAAAGAGCAAGTGAATGCTTTCCCCATTTAATAGAATACTAAAACATTTTTTAACGATTTCTTTTAATTCATCAAAGAAAACTCTACTGAAACAAAAATCTGGTCTAAAAGGTTATTTTAGAAAGACATTTTGAATGTAGAGAGACAATAAGCTGTCGCTGCCACAGTGATAAATGTAACAATAAAAAGACAAAATACATCTGACACTTAATTGGCTTAATAAAGATAAATCTTCAATAATACCTTGTCTCTATAAGGTCTTGATGCACACACAACAATGTAAATGATGGCGAGAAAGAGAGAGACATACAGTTCAAATTTAATAAGAAAATGGCATTGCACTTACCTGCCATAGTGTCTCTTGTCAAACCTATGGAACAAAAACAAAGGAATAATGAACACACTCTTCTAAAGCACCGCTATACGCAAACTTAAATATTTATCAGCTGTGGAGTGTAGGCCTACCTGGTGCTGGAGTACTCCGAGGGTCACAGGACTGTCCCGTGAAGATGTGGCTCGTCTTGTTGTTTAAATAGCGTCCCGTTTGAAGGTGGAGACAGAGGGGCAGAGCCAAGTGCTCCGCTGCTGAATAACCTCACAGAAATGCAGTCTGTTGTGTTAATTTAGGCTGTTTTTGTTTAGACGGAATCTCAGAGTGATTATGTGGCATGGACGTGTCAAGGCAGAGTCGTGGTTAAAGAAGTATCTTTTTTAAACACAGGAAAATAAGGATCTGAGGAACTCTGACCTCAAATTAAAAGTCCTTTATTTAAATAGACATGCCAACGCCTTTCGACCTGGAGTAGGTCTTCCTCAGGCGATGGTATCTTTTTTGTTTTTGAGAAGAGATGTTATTGAACTAAATTGCAAATAATGGATCTTTCTGGTTCCATTCAGCCAAGAATAGCATTGTACATGGTTTATTTTGTCTATATGTCAAAGATCCTATATATTATCAAGAAATCTATATATTTGTATGCCCTATTTTTCTTGTTACTCTGCCATTTACAGTAGGGAGAGTTTGTACTTGTTTTACGACTTGAGCTTTGAAGTATAGGCTGATAATGTAGAGAAGGTTATGTTTACATGCTCTGTGTAAAAAAATTCACATATACATTTTCCCCTCGCTGTTTAACATTGAATAAAAATTGAATTATGAAGCGCATGATTAGCAAAAAGGAGGGCTCGTGCCATTTAGCCTATTCCAGGGTAACTTTTTAGAACAAGAATTTACTGACAATACGCATAAAAGTAGGCTTCAAATATGTGAGAGACTAAATCAGGCTGAAGCCCTTGAGTTTTTTGTTCATGCCTGTGGGCCACAGAGACAACATATAGTATCATTATTTTTTGTAAAATCGCATTTTAATGGATATTTTAAAGTCACAAATGTGTTATTCCCAGCACAAAATCCCATGTCCCTGGTGCAGCCCTCCTATTTAATGTGGTATGCTAATAATCATTATGTTCTATCTAAAACTAGCAATTTCAATTGGCCCAATGAAAGTACATTATTCCACCAACAATTTAAATATCTATATCACTACAGGATTAAAGGTTATTCTATTTCTGTAACAGGAGCCAAATCAGATGAAATTTCAAGTCAAACATTGAATACACAACAAACAAACAAACAAACAAACAAACCATGAACTAAGTATCCAGGACAAATCTGTATTGAATATGTGTGTATATGAAGTAATAATAGAAAATAAATGAACTGCACTGTCAAACTAAACCACTGTTATGTGGTTAAAAAACATAAAATATTAAATGTGAATTAACTGGTGGGGTCCACCAAGATAGTTTGTACCCAGGGCCCAGGATTTGGTGCTACGCCCCTGTATGGGCCAGTAGATGCACTCTGTCACTGCATCGAACAGATCAGTTTGTGGATGCAAAACAACTTTCTCCAACTAAACTCAGACAAAACTGAGATAATTGTTTTTGGCCCACAGACACAAAGACAAAGTGTTATCAGTCACCTTGAGTCTCTCTCTCTAAAACCAAAAAATCAGGTTAGAAATCTAGGAGTAATCATGGACTCAGACCTGAACTTAAACAGCCACATTAAAGCAATAACATCATCAGCTTTTTACCATCTGAAAAACATTGCTAAGATCAGAGGAATAGTGTCAAAACCAGACTTGGAGACACTCATCCATGCATTTGTCTCCAGCAGGTTAGACTACTGTAACGGCTGCTCACTGGCCTTTCTAAACAAGCTGTTAGACAGCTGCAGAACATCCAGAACGCTGCTGCTCGAGTCCTGACAAGAACCAGGAAATATGACCATATTAGTCCAGTGCTCCGGTCTCTGCACTGGCTTCCTGTCACTCAGAGAATAGAATTTAAAACAGCTCTGCTTGTGTACAAGTCGTTTCATGGTTTAGCACCAAAGTACATCTCTGACATGTTAGAGCCGTATGAACCATCTCGGGCCCTGAGAACTTCAGGGAGGGGTCTCCTGGTGGTTCCCAGAGTCAGGACTAAACACGGTGAGGCTGCGTTTCAGTTTCATGCAGCTAAAATCTGGAACAGTCTTCATGAGGATGTGAGACAGGCCTCAACTCTGACAATGTTCAAATTCAGGCTGAAAACAGCTCTTTTTACCCGAGCATATGAAAACTGAAAGTATTTTATCTGCACTCTTGCCTTTTACTGTCATTGATAATTTTTTATGTTGGATGTTTTAATGATTGATTTGATCTGTTTTCTTGTAATTTTATGCAACTGTGAAGCACTTTGAATTGCCTTGTGTATGAATTGTGCTCTACAAATAAACTTGCCTTGCCTTACAGGAACAAGCTCATACCAAGCCCAAAACAGCGGTATTTGGAGAAGCTTGTGCACATCCACACATCGACCCATACGAGCTCCCTGCAGTGGAATAGCACAGAGACCTTGACATAGTACACGGACATAGTACACGGACATAGTAAACTACCTTGTATTTGGTGTAAGTTACTACACGATGCAGGAGTTTAAAAGCCACAAGTCTTTGGAAAGATTCGAGACTTTTTGCTGTGGCTGGGTCCAGGACTTGGCTCTACAAGCCTCCAGCTGTTGTACTGGCAAAAGTAACTTTCTTCACATTTAGTGTGTTGTAATTACATTGCATTTAGCAAAATGACAAAGTAATAAAGTGCGTGTTTCGTAAACACTACATTTTTACAAGATGTTCAATGTACACAAACGTTTCCAACATGTTTTGACAGGTCAGAGTGAGACTTGCGCTCCTCGATGCTGTGTCCATTTCTGTAACCTACAAAACTGTATCCCATTGTTCCTACGTTTTCCATATCTATCGTGTGAGGTATTGGAGCAGTTTTTAACGCAGCAGTGACTTCCAGACATTGGTAAAACAGTGCGGAATAGCAAGAACCTCCGCCACAACCGCGTTAACAACACATGGGGGATCGGGGGGGCTCTGTGCCGTGACGACAACTCCTCATTCTCAATATCCGCAGCTTGGAGGAATTAAAATGCTGCTTATCTGTCCATACATCTGATATTACAGCGTTTATAGAAATCTCCTCCTTGAATAGAATGGCCAGTTTCATCGATGCCGTCAGTGTTGCAGCCGGACAATAATAATGGCCCGTACTTCCGCTGTTGCAGACAAATGAATGATAATTGATGACATACAGATGCTCTGAGCCTTTACTTTCAAATATTGTTTTTCAATTTTAGCATTAGATTGAAAACTCTAAATTTAGCCATTTAGAGCGCTTTTGTTTCATTACATAAAATGAAAAATGCTCATAGCAGACGGTCTCTAGGTAATTTTCTTTTTGATTACAATTCAAAATGATTGAACGAATCATACACAGATCCTGAGACAGCACTGAAGAAAGTTACTTTATTTTTACTTTTCACCTAAAATAAATGATTATGTAATGCTAATCCAACTGGGATGTAACGATGCACTCAAGCCCCGATTCGATTACCAATTTTGAGTTCCCAATTTCAATTTTTTTTGAAGCTCAGCTTGTGTACAAGTCTTTTCATGGTGTTTTTTTGATTGATTGTGTCCATTTTACTTGTTATAAATAAATGAAATGTAATAAATAAATAAAATAAACTTGTCATTTTATGTAATTGTGAAGCACTTTGAATTGCCTTGTGTATGAATTGTGCTCTACAAATAAACTTGCCTTGCCTAGAAAATGCTATAATATTCAAAGTTGGAAATGCAAATAAGTGAATGATGATTAAACTTCATCATGTGTTTCATGTCTCATGTAATATTCACATATTTAAATGCATCACTCAAGGCACATGCTGCATTTAATATCTATTCCTATGTTTTTTATACTCTTTATCTAATCTGTTTGTTATAGTCTTATGAGTGTTTACACAATGCATGCATCTGTATTATCTGTAGTATTTTCACAGTATTACCATTTGTTTGAGGGTTAATCTTAATTTTTTTGTGAGATTCACCGCTTGTATGGAAACATGACGGGGACAAACTATCATCCTTGTGGTGAGTCAGTGCCATTGACAAAGTTATTGAATGGGACAAAGCATAGCCCACTTTATACTATTTAGAAATTTATTTTAGAGAATGGTATAAATCATACGTACTTAAGTGAATTTACTACCACCTCTGAGTCGTTTTTCTTGGGCGTATTATGTTATGCTCAAAACTGCACAGCAGACAATGTCAAAAGTCAGGATTGGTTTTGTGTCATTTCCAACATAAGTGCGTCTTTCAATCCCCAAATGATTTGCTACACTATGGAGGCATATTGAAAATGGGAACAAATTATTTTTATTAAGCATTTTCTTTCTTTGTGTTGTTTTACAATGGATAGTACTTTCTCAATTTTAGAATCCATTTGTGCCCATGTGACTTGGGGGACATTTTGCACCATATCCAATAAAATGTGTGAGTAGATAAACACTCAATAACTGCCTTCTCCTATATTAAAATTCCATACAGCAGCCTTTTAGATGCTCCAAGATACAGGACAAGTCAGTCCCTCTCTCATGCGAAACACAGATTCCCATCATGCAACGGTGGCTGCTTTTAACGAGTGGAAACAGGAACTAAAATGCAAACTCTTTAAAAGCCCTCATTAGTGCACTGTAAAACGCTCCTATGGAACCGACAGCATACCTGTGTTAAACCACAGGTCCTGAACATGAACTTTCTTATACCAAAGGTTCAGATGGGGCGCTTGTGCAGTCCAAAACACAACAAACATTTGTGTGTGACAATATATTGCATCCATTTAGGCAAGGTAGGTTTATTTGAAGAGCACAATTCATAAATACAAAGCACACAAAGCTCCCGTTTTTACTGAGAAAATATCATTTTTTTTAGTAGAGTGGCATTGAATAGAAGTTGTTTTACCACATCAAATATTTGCAATTCCAAGTACCACCAGGACTACAACAAGATCGGATCAGAACTAAACTGATCAAAAGGTTAACAAATATTCCTAAATGTGATTAAAATATGTCTAAACCACCTGCATTCAACCAACTGTTCTGATCTGGGGTTGCTGTAGTTGGTCAGAACTACTAACGAAGAGAAATTAGTTTGTTTTCATGGTGACGTGAAAACAGGACGCGACCTCCCTCTCTCCTTGTGCAGTTTTTCACCTTTTTCTGCGAACTGCATTTGTGGTTTATGTGTTCCACATTGTTTTTTTGGATACTTTGGTACGTCTTTGCCGAGTTTTTGTGGAGGTTTGGTGGATTTGTTTACTTTAAGAGTCTAAAATGGTCCTGAAGAAAGTAGCTTTTTAAAGGTTAACAAAATGCTAGCTTATCAGCTAAACCCATTTGAGACCTACACATTTCTTCTTCTGAGACACTGAAGAGGCACCAAGAGCCCCCACAGCTGCAGCACAGAGGAGGCGTCACAAGAGGAGCTACAGGAAACAAAAAAGGACAAACAAGAGATGGTGAAAAACTGTTGTGCAGCGGAGGGAGGAAGAGGAAGGAGGAGGAGCTGACCAGTGCAGGACACCACGCTCTGAAACAGGGACAAACCCAGGGGGCGCTGCACCATTTCAGAGGATCGGAGGAGACAGAGGGCAGCCAGCCAGGTTTCTTCCGAGTGCTACAGTTTTCCCGACCGCCAAGCTCAGCCGCAGCAGTTCAGAACTGAACACTATTTCGTTGTACAGTTGTACAATGACAATAAAGCACTTACTTACTTACTCAGCTGACGACCTGACCATCCTGAATGACCAGGTTATTACATCGATGGATTCCTTCTTCTCTGATGGCATGGGGATATGTCAAGATGACAATGCCAAGATTGTGAAAGGGTGGTTCAGGGAGCGTGAGACGGCTTGGCCGTCATGGAGTCGAGATCTTAACCCTATGGAGAATTTTTGGGATGTGCTGGAGAAGGCTTTGCACTGTGGTCACTCTCTCCCATCATCAATACAAGATCGGAGTGAAAAATGACAAACTAGATCTTTTGACATTGCAAAAGCTTGATAAAACATTGCCACAGCTAAAAGCCGGTCCAATGAAATATTAGAGCTTGTGACTTTTTTGGTGGCTACTTTTTTGGCCGGGCAGTGTATCCATAATACCCTCCTGGGACCGCCACCTTAACGTGGTGGAGGGGTTTGAGCACCCGAATGATCCTGGGGGCTCTGTTGTCGGGGTCTTTGTGCCCCTGGTAGGGTCTCCCATGGCAAATAGGTCCTAGGTGACGGGTCAGACAAAGAGCGGTTCAGAAGCCCCTTATGAGAGACCAACAGGCCCGGTTAGAACCATGAGGCCGTCCTTCTGTGAACCCACCACCTGCAGGAGGAGCCATAGGGGCTGGTGCAATGTGTGTTGGGCAGCTCCAACGGCTGCTCTGCCGACTCCGGGATCATAGCTCTGTCTTTGGACCGTAAAAAACCCTGTAATTTATATGTCACCGCTTTATGATTAGCTATTTTCCTATTTGGTCTGAAGAGCTTGTTTTGTAGACGCTTAAGATAAGACACTGCAGGGCAATAGGGAAAAAAATAAGAATAGAGATATCAATTTAAAATGTTTGATTACTGATATCTATTAGAGAAAAAATGTATTGCAAGTGTCATTTGATGTTTTCATACAAAACATTTCATGCATAAACATGGCCAAAATTGCCAACATGGCTCTCTCCTAAATAATGGAGAGAGCCAGATTTAAATGTATGGTTTTATTTTGTCCATGCATTAGTTACAAAGACTTTTGGGGAGTTTGGATATTTGGGGGTTCGTTTTCAATTACGTAACCTATTTTTTATGGAAAAATCTAAGCAATCGAAAGTCAACAAAAAAACCTCGGAATTACAGTAGATAATTAAAAGTCCATCTGAAAAAAATCTTCTGAATATTATTAAGTCCAAGACTGGAAAGTTTGAAGTCTGTAGCAGCTGCTTATGTGGAGATATTGTCGCACCGATGTGAAAAAAAATAAAACAAAAACAGTTTAGCCTGCAGTGTCTCCCCTTAAGGTCATGACTTCAACACTAGGATTCTCAAACTTTTCACCTCAAGTTGACCTATAACATGGGAGTGCCACCAGATTGAAACCAGGTCTAGAACAAAGGACCAAAGGAGGTCAAAACTTGAGCCGAAGTTGGACTTAACTAGTTTTAAACTACTAAACCATTATCAGTTATACGTAACTGACTGAAATGATAAAAATATTAAAATAAAGACAAGAACTGCAAGGAATAGCACCTGAATTGCGCCACACTTTGAGAAACACCATACAACAATATACGTGGTCTACAGCATGTCTTGAACTTTCAGGCAGCAGAGTTAAATGTTGCACTACAGGGCAAGGCTGGTAGTTCAAATCCAGCTTAAGGCGGTGCACATAAAGACACTCAACCTACACTTTCACAACTTTACAACAGTGTGATTTGCTACATTTACACAGCTGTTTCACTCTTTAACTACAATGTAAGTCCTGCCATTTTGCATAAAACATCAGCAATAAGCTGTTAAGACGTGACAGGAGCTGAAAATAGCAGCATGAACCTCTAGGAGTTGATTTGCAGTGTCAAGTTTGCGTGTTTATCCTTGCATTTTCTCCCATGCACAATGAGTAAATAAAACAAAAATGACAGGTTTTCCCACAGACGTTGTACACTGTTTGAAGAATGGGTCATATGCTGAGAACATATTCCATACGAGGGCAGTGGCTCCGTTTACATGGTCAGAAAAATCAGATACCCCAATAAACAGATCTGATGCTTTTATATTCTCTTCAGGAATCTGAGAATCCAAAACTCCAGGTTCTACATGAGACAGAGTAGATTTGAGACACTGTATCTCCCCCGCCCCTCCCTTCAGTCAGGCCCAGCTGCAGAACCAAAACGGGAAACAATCCGTTTTTCATTGTTTGAGTATTGATTGAAAAGACCAAAACACTGTAAGAAAAAAACTAATTGAAACCGTTCCTGCCTCTCTCCCCCCTCCGGTCAGTCTGCCAATGACCCGGAAACAGAGACCGAGATGCCAGTAAAAGGTTTTAGTTTTTGACCATGACTTTATTAATGATGATAGGCTAATAGTATTTCTGTAGTTCTGAGGATTTCACCACCAAATGAAATATTGCTGTGTAGCTTTCTTGTTCGTAACGGAAGTTTGTTAACGTTAGCGTAGCTTAGCATTTGCTCAGCTTTGCGATGCTTAGAAGCAGCTGTGGACCTGTGGTCGACTTTGTGTCTGTAACTTTTTTATTATTTTTGAGGGTGCTGCTGACATAAGCCATAATGTTAGAATTGAAAAAAGCCTCGGTGAGGCTGAATGACCAACAGTCTGTAAGTTGTTTAATTATATTTAAATATATAAATGATGATGACTGGTGTATACATTGTCCTGTTGCCAAAGAATCATGAAGGCATTGTCATCATAAATGGTGGCAGACATTACGTACCTATTACAAACGTAACTACAATCAATGTTTTTGGTTTGGGCATCATTATCGGAGATAAATAAAGCCAGCTTTCTTTACATCTTGTTTCTGTGAAACCTAATGTTACATAAATACCTTAAATCAAGATGGCACATTTATTTATAAATGGCACATACTGCATCAGAATCCAACCCATCAATCCATTTGGATGAAATAGTAGGCTAATGTTTAAATAATATATTTAGTGTAACATGTGTCTTTGTCCCCTTTGTTTGTTTTTTTTAGAGCTGTGAGTGAGAGGTACATGAGATGAACTGAGTGCTGGCAACAAAGCCTTTGTCCTATATATGTTCACAGATAATGTACGCAGTTTGTCGTAGCTAAAAGTATGTAGATTTACACACAAGTGACTCCAGTTTTCTGGTATCCGACTCTCTTAAGGGTTGGCGTGTTTGCTGAGGTTATAGCCCCATAAAAACGTTGAAGCAATAGTGGAACGACACTTACAACATGTTTATTTGTTTTATGGGTAAAATATAGTTTGGAAGTCAATACGTCAATCAATGGCATTATTTTTGTAACAAACTGTGCTGTGGCTTATTCTTCAGAAAGATTAAAGAAACATAAAATGTTATTGTTGTTGTCAGCTGTAGTAATATCCAGGTAGAGCATGCCGTCTGAGGGGTGGGCACTTTGTGTGTTGTGTGTTGTGTAATACATAAGTACTACACTGACAGCTTTATTAAACAGAAGCACCAGTAGAAGCTGTACCAGCTGTGGCAACTGTTTCTAATGACCGGTGTTAAAAAAAGAAAGAAAAAAAGACAACATGGCCTGAAAACGATTTAAAACTCCAGAGCCCGGTTTTGATTATGGAAATATAGCAGAGTGGTGTGAAGTAAATGTAATTTAACCCAAATCACTTATGGTAACGCCGAGACAACGCCACCCCAGGAATTTCATCTGGAGATTCTAAACAGGATATACCCAGAAGGCACAGAGGTTTGACATTACTGATGAGGCAGAGACGGTCAGTTTAACGAGGTTTATTAAGGGTTTTGAGTTATTATATAAACATATTTTATTTATTTTATTATTCGGCCCTGCTTAGCAGATGGCCTCATCTCCAGGTGATCGGGCTGGGAAAACCGAATCCAGTGGTTCTCTCCGTAACACGAAATGGACCGGGAGCTGAACATTTTTATAGGATGCTAGTCAATGCGAGTGACTAAACAGAGATGTTCCCTTAGGTGGCAGAGCCCGCCTGCAGGTCGTACTGCCACAGTAATCGGAAATGTATGAAAGAAGGACTTTAAATGCTTGGAAATAATAAAGTGCTGTTAAAGTATTTTTTGCAATTCCAAAGCTTCATACAGAGCTGTCCTCAGAGAAGTCCATCAGATTTGTTTAAAGTTAAAACGTGTAACTTACTGTAAACCACATGGTAGAATCAGAATCAGAATAGATTTTATTTGCCATTGTTTGAGAACAGGTTCACAAGCTAGGAATTTTTCTTGATGCGGACGTGCAGCATAAAACATATAACACAGAATTTAGATAAAAATTAAGCTATACAATTTTAAATTATAAGGCTTTAGGGGGCATGCATAAGGAATATTAATAAATAAGATACAAAATAAAAAGTAAAATATGGCAAGACGACAACAATGGACTTCGAACAACAGTGGGATTATATTTACAGATGAGTACTTTTTACTTTTTACTCATAAAGTGATAAGTGACAGCAGCGGGTCTAAGTGTGGAAACGCCACACAGTGCAAAAGAGCAGATACATCCATGAGTCTGTGACTAAGTTATTGGGTCTTTTTATTGTTCATGAGTCTGATGGCGGAGGGGAAAAAACTGTTCAAGTGGCGGGAGGTATGGGTCTGGATAGACCGTAGCCTCCTGCCTGAGGGGAGAGGGGTGAATAGTCCGTGTCCAGGGTGAGAAGGGTCATCTGTGATCCGACCCACACGCCTCCGGGTCCTGGAGGTGAACAGGTCTTTTTAAAATACCTGGGGGAGGACCCCCAGACCCCCGGTTTAAAGAATTATCCGGACCTCACTAATTTGTAAATCCTGGCTACGGCCCTGGCCTTCAGGCGTCTTGACCCTCTAACCAGAAAACCAACAAAACAATTGGAGCGCTGTAGAGGCCACCGTGATCAAAAGTAAAGGTACCTGGGTCACAAAAATGTCCATTACGCACACAAATCAAGTTTATTTTTTTGCATAAGTGTATAGTTTTTCACAATGATTATGTATTTCACTTTTATGATGCCACTATTATTTGTTCCCTTAAATCGCTTTCGTGACAGCTTCAAATCAATCCCCCCCATCCCACACATATTTCATAAATGACCCATATCTGATTTGCATATTGCACTTTTTTACAACAAACAACCCTCGTTCATAGTGGGACTTGTCACTGGTGTTAAAAATAACTCAGTGAAGTACTTATAGTACTTATACTTGTAGTACATTTCAAAAGCATTCCCAGACTCCTGTAAAGATGGCATGCATTTTATTGCTCTCTAAGCCCTGTATAATTTACCCACGTTTGTCATGTTTGAGTGGTGTGCCATAGGAATGTGTAGCATAGAGCAGTGGTTCTCAAAATGAGGGGTGCGTCCCGATGGTGGTACGCAGCAGGGCCTCACTACTAAAGATTTTTTTTTAATTAAATGATATTTGAACGGCCACAATAACTTTTTAGGCAGAGCAATATCCTTTGCACATAAAGCATCTTGTTTCCTTGAGGTCTCATTACTTACACATACTCCCCTTGTAGCTTAAAGATAAACCTTGAGAAGACTAAACTGATGATAAAAGGGAAGAAAAAGGAAGAAACAGAAGCAGGAAAATGGCCATGTGAATAAATTACATTGTAAGCACTAGATGTTAGACATTTGAATTTTTTTGCCCTTTTTTGCAAAATATTTGTGGCTTCTGTGTTCCACATTTTCACTGGATACTTTTGTATGTCTTCTTGGCTGTGTTTTTATGGGGTTAGGTGGATTTTTTTTTTTACTGCAGAGAGTCTATAATGGTCCTGAAGAAAGAATTGTTTAAAAGTAAACAAAAAAACTAAACTATTCGCTAAACCCATTTGAGACCTACACATTTCTGAGACACTGAACAGCCTAAGAGCACCAAGAGCCCCCACACCTGCAGCACAATGGAGGCGTCACAAGAGGAGCCACAGGGAGAAAAAAAAGGGACAAACGAGGAGAAGATGGTGAAAGACTGTTGTGGAACAGAGGGAGCTGTGCAGGAGGAAGAGATGGAGCCGGACACCACGCTCTGAAACACGGACAAACCCATGAAGCGGTGCGCCGTTTCAGAGGAGACTGAAGGCAGCCAGCCAGGTTTCCTCCGGGTGCTACGGTTTCCCTGACCTCCAAAACATGCTGGTCAGGTCGGTAGACAAAGGCAGCGCGACTCTGTAGCAGCGGCTCAGGACTAACACCTGAACACTATTTCGCTGTATGCTTGTACAATGAGAAATAAACCACTCACTTACTTAAATGAAGCCACAAATGCTGTTTGGGGCTAAAAACACCAAAAGGAGCTGTCGACTTTGTATGAGCAGTCAACAAAGCCTCACAGTAAAGAAACATGACGGAAGCAAGTGGACAAGAACATCAGGCTGAAAGATTGAAAACAATAGAGGAGGTCCAGAGGGTCCGTTTCCTGAGAAGCATCCTTCATGGAGGCGGAGCAGTGGAAGCAGCCGCAAGAGCAACAGTGAAGTCTGCTTGGAGAGAAGGATTTGGCAAGTTTTTTAGTTAACAGCATGTTGTGTGTGAGATAGAGGTCGACCAATATAATAGACGGCCAATATATCGGGCTGATAAACATGTATTTTACAATACCGGCTATTTGCCCGTCAGAGGTGCAGCACTTCCTCAAGTACATGCACTTACAGGTGCATTATGCAACTTTTTATGTGAAGAAAAAGTTGATATTTGTGCGCATTTGACCTTGTAATGACCCAGTGGCTGTATGAGTGGTCATCAGGGCCCCTTTACTTTCCATCACAGTGGTCTCTTGGACGCTCCAGACCCCCCGGACCCTCTCACCAGAAAACCTACAAAACAAGTGATCTCGGAGCCCTGTACCTTTTTTACATGCATTTAGTAGTAGAACTAAAATGAAGTAACTTGTGACAACATGAGTAACTCTTTAAGTAACAAATCATAATTTTGATGTGTAAAATAGATGTTTTTTTTTGTGTTTTACTAAATTCTTCATAATTATTCATTCCTATATGTTTTATTTTATGTAATTTTCTTTGAAAATATTACAATTTTCACATAATTTCAAGTTTTGTTTGTCATAATTTGAGTCAGTACTGAAACATGAATTAAACTTTTCTGCTCAAACAGTTACTCTGTATATATTTGGGTGAAATTATTATAAACTAACGTTACTCTTACTTGAGTAAATATTTTTGCTCCTGTGGCCGATAACACCAATAAATGTCCGATATCTCCTGAACCGATCGTTGTTTTGCGCCAGAATCAGTCAGTCAGAGCCTTAAAATGAGTCTTCCCACATTTGGGACTTACATTATTATTATAAGTCGGAGTGCCTCGGATCCTCTCCTTTGTAAATCAGCCTATTATTAGCACCTGATCCTTTAAGAGCACCTGCCCTCATTTGTTGGACCCAGTGATGCACTCACCTTTCAACACTTTTTAACATGATTCCTCCCACAACCTCCTCGGCCTCAGGGGAGCTGAGAAACATTGTGTACATCTCTTACTTTATATATTTTGCAGACTTTTGCTTATAATTTCTGAAATACATACAGAGACTTTTTTGGGGGGAATTTGCTGATTTTGGTCTTTGAAATGAGCTCCCTCTGAAGTATCTGCTAAACATGAATGTCCTATAAATAGAGATTAATGACACACAAAACAAGAAAAGAAAAAAGTTTTGGCCACATAGCTCTAAATCCACATGACTCTACAAATTGCTGAACTTCCTTGCGACCTCGTTTACGCAGGCTACCTATAGTAAGCCAATTACATAAGGAGTTCAAACAAGATTATAGTATGTGTAAATATACATGTGCAGGTGTAAATGGTGGTGACGCATGCTGAAAAGTCAACACATAAGTTACATAATTTAGACTCCCACTTAAAAAGTGGTGCTTTAACAAGTCACACAAGTCAGCACCACCTTTTTTTCTTGTTTTCTTGAGAGCCGTAGTGCATTATGGGTAATTTTGACTTGAGCAAGGCAGTGAAGGCTACACTGATGTATCCTTGGTATATTAGCCACATGCTAATGTAACGGTGTTATTATAGCCTAGTTAATCCTGGTGAATTGGGTTAAGGCGCCATCGTGTGGCGTAGCATGGTGTAACATGCAAAGTATTGTTGGTTGGGAATTATTTCATTTGTACCAGTTATAATTGCCCATTGTAATTTGTTTTGCCTGGCAGTATTGTTTTATATCGTTAGTCCCGTGTAAATAGTCTTTTATTTTGGTTGTCTGCCCCTTGTGTGTTATGTCCTGTCTATGGGTCGTAAATATGTTAGCCTCGAGTTCCTCTTCCCTTTGTATTTTCTTCCATGGGAAGAGGTGAGGAGCTATAACCATCAGCCCGTTAAAATCCACATTGTCGTGATTTATATATATATATATATATATATATATATATATATATATATATATATATATTGCCCTTTGTATTGTCTTGGGAAGAGACTGTATTGGGGCAGGTCTGCTGTGGGCTAACGCCATTTTTGTTTGCTGCCAGATAATACATGGAGCGGGAGCCTTGTTCCCTCCAACTGAGATCTGAGTCCACCGGCATTTGTGAACATAAATATACACAACGCAGGGTCCATTAGACCTCAGCCACACTAACCAAAGGGAGGACACATGGGCCGTTTCTCAATTTCTCAAGTATGGAGTTCAGACTCCATACTTGTGAACTCCTGGGTGCAGACTCGGAGAACGGACTTGAGTTCATGAGTGTGGACTCGGCTATTTCAGCGTTTGGAACGAGTGGACTCGATGACATCACAGGAAGTAGCTCATGAACATGGGCCTGTGAGCTTTTACTGTATAACAACCTCATATGAAATTAAAACGGTGAGTCACCTGCAGGCGAAGTGGAAAGATGTTTCATATTTATGGAACTATTGCCTACATAGATAAGGCGTTATGTGTAAAGTAATTAAAAATATCTGATGTGCAAACTGAAACAATACAAAATAGGTCAAATATTATGTATTAATTTGTTTGGGGGTTGCAAATTATTCTAAAAAATAATAATACAATGTAAAAATAGCAGGGAGACACTTCTAAAGACTCTTAAACCGGTCACATCTCCGCATTTATTTACATGCGCACGATCAGCAGTTGATCAGCTGGAGCGCGGCTCGGTGCGGTGGAGGCTCGCGGTGATCCATGTGCTCAAAGCGAAACGGATTGTGGGAAATATAGCTGGCGGAGAACGCACAAGTCTCCTCTGATGCATCCCCGGTCAAACGGGCGGGGATTTACAGCGGACTTTGAATTGGAACAGGACGACTACTCCACTGCACGGAACACATTTGTGGCTTTCTTCGCTGGAAATCTGCTAAAGATTTCTGCAGGTCTGCTCTCTCCACTCCTCGCTCCCTCCTTTGATGCTTTAGCGTATTGAAATCCAAGATGGCGCTGAGCTCGTTCGACATCGACGCGCCACAATGGGACCAGTCCACGTTCATGGGGCGCCTGAAACACTTCTTCAACATCACAAACTGTCGCAGGGACAGGGTGCAGTGCAGAAACAGTGGCGGAACTTTTTCTTTTTTCTTTTTCCTTCATGCAATGGACATATTCATCTTGGCTCTGCTCAGGTGTCTGTAGACAACTGTAGCAACACTTGTCATTATGGACTTTCCATTATAAATTCCGTTCAGCAATTTTTGTGATGTTTATTATAGTTTCACATCCTTATTGTATATTCCTCACACCCCCCCCAAAAAACAAACAAAATTGGAACAGGACTTTGGCCACGCGTGATGACGTTTCACGAGTTCATGAGCACACAAGTCTGCAGAAGTACACAGCTGGGGAGACAGCCATGCCTCCAGACCAGTGGGGGGTCCGCCCCCTTTCCTCTGAAATGAGTTGTGCTAGTGGCAGGCCGTGGTATTGCAGCCTACGGCTCAAAAGCCTTTTTCGCCATAGACAATCATGTAAAAGGAGCAGCCTGTAAAATGGTCCACAGGGCATGTGGAGTTTCAGACTAAGGCTAATATATTTCTTTAAAATTACTACTTTTAGGACATGGACTTTTTTTCTTTGTAAAAAAAAAAATTGTAAAGCATCAAAAATCATTTAAAAAAAATTTTTTCCAATGATGCGACGTCACCAGTGCTGTGGACGTGCGCGAGCGTGTGCGTGAAGACGAGCAGTGTTCCCCCTCGTGTGTTTTGGTCTGAGCAAAACAGAACGGACTGGACTAAAAACAAGGATAAACGCTAACTAACAAACACCTCAAGTAAGTATATGTTTCTCTAAGTATTTAGCCTAAAACTAAATACGAGATGTATGATAGATATAGCATGTGTTTGTAGCATTGGACAACGACAGCAAAGGAAAACGAATGAAAACATGTTACTGTAAGAAGCTAATTTATGAAAATTAAATAATGACACTAATAAACCGTAATTGTTAGAATAATTGAATAAATACTAGCGGCATTTCAAGTACTTGGTAAGTTTACTACTATGTTATTTGAGTACGTAATCTTTATTTGTAGCACCTTTCACAGACAACAGCCACAAAGTGCTTCACGACACAGATTAAAAATCAGAAAAATACACATAATAAAAGGGTCAAAATGTAAATCACTCATTTGTTTGGCTCCTTATGTCAAACCCTGTTGACTAACATGAAGCTTCTCAATCTCTGCAGGTCCAGCCTGAAGCCCAGAGGCTCCTCCTGAGGTCCTGATGGTGCTGCTTCCCAGCGTCGCATAGAAAACATTACATTGGATATAAAGAATATTGCACAAAAAGTCCTTATTATGACTGTCTGATGTTGATCAGTGTTCACACAAGGTGGTCGTTCTTTTGTAGAGCCAGGCTTTTGCAAATAGACATTTTCCAACACATAACTAATTATTGTGACTTTCCATAAGCAGAGATTTGTTAAGATTCCAAACCACACTGCTATGATTGTGACAAATGAAATTGATTCATAGGATATGTGTGTGTGTGTGTGTGTGCGTGTGTATATATATATATATTTTGTTTTGTTTCATTCATTAATCTTTTTTCAGCTGATAACGTTGACATGACAAAACAAATGTAGTTATGACGCCCAAAAATGATAAACTTAATTTCTGTTTTACTTCATGAGATTAGTGTTGCCAAATAAAAGTAAATGTTTAAGATGTTTGTATTGCATTGCTTCATAATTACATAAAGGGTTTGTATACTTTCTAAAAATTGTTTCATTTTCATATTGGGATAGAAGAAAATGAATAATAGCACTAAAATAACCAACAACGCAATATTACACTACTACTACTGCTGCTACTACTAAAGGAAGAGAATGCTAAAAAACAAACAAACAGATGCAGTACTTTATTAATGAATACAGTAGTGTCATTTACACCAACGCCAATGAAGATGTACCACAGATATGCAAATTTACAAAACTCGGGATAATTTAACACAAACCAATAATGTTGTTAATATTCTTTCACCCAGTTTAAAACAAGATTTCAATAGCTTTTTGTCTTGCTAATAGGTTGGAGTTTTAGCAAAGAAATATTGAGTCATTAATAATATGAGAAAATAATCATTAGAAAGCCTAAAGGCCCTTTTACAGTCAAGCAGCCGGTCCCGCCCACCGCAACTCCATCCGCTTGACACAAGCCACAATCGTTCAAACTTCTCCGCTGCTCCCCTGAGCCTAAGACACTAGTCCCAGAGACAACAGGGCAACTCCTTCAGAGTGAGGCGGATGTGGCTGGACAGCTCCTCCTGTTCCTGTGCAGACCCTGATGGTTGTGGTCAGTCCTCCTGTACAGACACTAAGGACATGCACATATCAGAAGAATAAAAGCAGATTGCTCCGTCATAGGTGCCACAGGGAAAGGTGTTGTTTAAGGATAATTTCTCTCTGTCATTTTGACGGACGGGGTTTTAAAAAAAATCCACGAGCTATTGTTATCTATAACGTCACCTGTCCATGACCCACCTCTGTTTACCTTAAGCTCTCCTCACTGATTACTGAAAGATCCTCTTTGGTCATCAGGACAGTGAGCCCAGTCAGTCAAAGTGACGAAATAGTGATGAAAAAACAACAAAACGATAACAAAAAAACCCCATAAAAAAACAACTAAAATGTGACAAAAAGTTGGGATTAAAACACAGCAAAACAAAAAAAACATAAAAAACTAAATCGCAACAAAGAAAGTGATGAAAAAGCAAAAAACAGTTACAAAAAAGCAACAAAAAGTGAGGATAAACCGCAGTTAAAAAAAACCCATAAAAAAGGAACACAAACGTAGCAAAATAGGTGTCAAAAAGGCAACAAAAATGCAAAAAATATATATATATTATTCTGGCCTATAGGCTGTAGGCTCCAGTCGAAAAGTTTTTAGATTTGGGTAAATCTGAAGTAGAGAAAAAAGTGTGCTCGATTCAGGTGGGAGTTAAAAGGTTAAATGGTCAAACATGACTTAACCTTGGGAACGGTCTTAAACCCAGTGGTGTGCCGTCAGGGCCAGCAGGGCCTTCTCTGCCAAAGGAAGAAAAAAAAGTGTAAAATATCTTGATAGTATATTTAATTTCTAATTAATTTATATAATGTACAGTTGAGTCGCTTATATTGGTTTTGTTGATGTGTAACTGTAATTTCCTACTCAAAAAGTGCCTTGAACACCTCTCGCGAGCTGCTCCTCCTCAGGGGCTTCAGAACAGATTCTGCTGGCCCTGTGTTGTCACAAACTTAAAGTTGTGTGGTATTTGAGCTATCTTTTTTATATGGGGAAAACCGCTAATGTAGCCGCACATGGGCAAGACGATCCAGCCACTCCGAAGAGAACCGGATAAACAGATATTCCTCTTGCAAACGTCCGAACGAGGCAAAATGAAGTGACTGACTGAAACCCCACAGCCCGCCACTGCTTAAACCTGTCACCCAGGGCTGATCCGGGTTCAGTTTTTGTTGCTAAACAGGTTCATCAACCAACCACGAGAATGTTTTACAGTTGTACCTGGTCATTAAATTGTCACTTTAGTTGTAAAGCTTTCTCAGACACATTGATCTGTGTGTTAGAAATGGAGAGTGTTTTGCAAACTCTGGCACAGGTTCATATTCTCTTTACTTTAGACTATAGGCGGGACCTGAGGGGAAGGAGAAAACTGGAATTTGCATATTTCATGACACAGTAACCACTCGAAAGTGGATTAACTGATCTACTACAATACTATGCACTTGAGTTGGATTGGTGGAATTGCAAGAAATTGTGAACAATATTTTGAATGTGCATGCATGAAGTGTCTTGCCCAAGGACCAGTGCACCTGAGACACTTTTGCCGCGAAAATGGTTTAGGTTAATATTTAATCAAATGTCCATCCATCCATTTTCTTCCGCTTTATCCGGGGCCGGGCCGCAGCAGTCTCAGCAAAGATGCCCAGACTTCCCGATCCACGCACACCTCCTCCAGCTGTCCTGGGGGGACCCTAAGGTTCTGTTCATTACCTTTATGGACAGAATTTCTAGGCACAGCCAGGGGCTGGAGGGTGTCCGGTTTGGGAACCTCAGAATCTCATCTCTGCTGTTTGCAGACGATGTTGTTCTGTTGGCTTCATCACATCAGGACCTTCAGCGCGCACTGGGGCGGTTTGCAGCCGAGTGTGAAGCGGCCGGGATGAGGATCAGCACCTCCAAATCTGAGGCCATGGTTCTCCACCGGAAAAAGGTGGTTTCCCTGCTTCAGGTCGGTGGGGAGTCCTTGCCTCAAGTGGGGGAGTATCTCAAATGTATTATTTATTTTTTCAGTTTATGATGCTTTTATCTAGAGGTGGGTAGTTCTTAGTTTATTTACTCGAGTAAATGTTTCTTGAGTAATATTAAAGTGAGGTATTCGTAGTCTCACTTGAGTAAAAAAAAAAAAACTTAAAGGACCTGTATCATGCTATTTTAAGCCATTCCAAAGTAAAGTATAGGCATTTATATGATATATTGTACCTCTACCACTACGGAGCACTAATTTTTGTGATAAATATAAGTATTTTCTGGAGGTATTTTTCCAACCCGGAAGACAAAACGCTTGGATTCAGTTAACTCCGCCCCCTCTCGCCGCTCATACAACTTTACCGTAGTAGAAATATATATATATATCACCGCAAAAAGTGAAGTTATTTCATGATGCTGTTATAAGGAGTTAACATGTGCAACACAGCTTCATGGCTAAATGGCTAACACACACGCTAACATGCATTTTGATCGACTCACCACTCTGATGTTTCCATTATGGGACTTGCGCTGGTTATATAAGTTAATCCACTTTGATTCTGGCCCAGGTTCATCAAGCATCCATCAGCGACAGCCACAGACACTATTGTGGCTGATAGTCGCTGAATCCCGGAGGGAAATTCCGAACTATGGCCTCTTCTTTAGGAAGGTTGAATAAAGTCCAGTCCTCGCAGCCAAACGCGGTTTTCTCCGTGACATTATCGTGAGGTAAGAAAAAAGAACAGGTGTCCAGACTCCAGAGTAGGTTAGAAAAAGCTCCCTCTTCACAACTTTCGGTGCAACATGACATGACCATCTGTTCAGACCGTTTGGACGCTCAGGGGGTGCGTTTGTTTTCGGTACAGGGGCAGCGCAGCGTCAGGCACATCCTTTTTTTTTTTTTTTTTCATTTTTTTTTTTTATTGATTTTTTCTTACGACAGAAATAATGAAAGAAGCAGTTTTATGAAAATCATGCCGTAAGGCATTAGATTACAGACGTCGAGCACTTCCGTTCCGCTGTGACGACACAACTGAACATGCCAGTCGTTTACCAGGAGAGGGCGGATCAGCTGCTCAGAGCGCAGGATTCAGGAGGATTACTGAGAACTGCGTGAATGAAGCCAAAAACCACTCTGGGGGTGTTTTTGATAAGGAAATAGCATAACAACATGGTTAAAAGCTCAAAAAAGTCGATTTTGCATGATATAGGACCTTTAACATATAAAAAAGATCAACACGTCAGCTGCGTCGTCCTCCTTAAACTTTCAAAAATCTCTCAAGTAAAATATTCTCACCGTAGTTGTAGTTTCCCGCTTGTTCCTTGGACCAGTTTCTCTGTAGTGGTGATTTAGTCAGAGCTGATCGCGTTACTTCGTCTACACTGTCACATCACATCTTGGTGCCAGATACTACACACAAGAGGAAGTGAGCTTGACACGCTGGAGGAGGCTGTGGTCACATGACTGATTATGTTTCGCTCACTTGCGGATATAAGAAATATGGTTGCACATTTAAGGAAGGTTTATGTCTCTTCATATTATCAGACAGAGGCGCTCCATCATGAGTCAGCCGGGGATCAAGCCTCTGGCACCGTCATTTTGCAGATTTGATTACAATATGTGTACAATAGTTTATACTTTTGTAGAGACAGAAGTAAACACTACATCAGCTGTTTGTGTTGGCTCTCAGTCGTTCAGGAACTACACATTGGCGTAGAGATTTTCAAAATGCCATTTGCTCTGCCCGATCCCGTCAGATCTCGGAAGCTAAGCAGCTAAGGCCCCAAGGCAGCTGTGGCTATAACAGTAGCTTGAAGGAGGAAGACGCGCACATCCCAAAAAAACTTAAAAAGCGTGCCGGACCGAGGGAAAATACAAAAAAACAAGAAAGATCCGCACAGCTTACTTAGCTCCCAAGTAACGATTTTATTAATCAGTTACACCAAAGGGTAAGGGCCAAGACGCCCAAAACGTTACTTGGGAGCTAAGTAAGCTGTGCGGATCTTTCTTTCTTTTTTTTTTTTATAACAGTAGCTTACCACCACCAGTTAAATATCTTCAATTCCACTGGGTTGGTTGAGTTAAGTTCTGCCTGGGCCAGTGCTCCGGGACACATCTCCATGTGGATCCAGGCTAATGGTCAGAAACACCTGGCTGGAGGATATTGACTTTTTCTGCGCTCTCAGGGCGACAGAGCGGGTCGTCTCATGATCGGAAGGTCGGGGGTTCGAATCCCAGCTCCCGAAGATGCACACTGTCATTATGTCCTTGAGCAAGACACTTCACCCACCTTGCCTCCAGTGTCTGCATACATTGGTGTATGAATGAGAGAGTGAATTGGTGACTGGTTTCTCGCTGTAAAGCACTTCGTCTTGCTCTTGTCAAAATGTAAGACGGGACTGCCATTACCCTATAGCCTGGTCTTACCAAACCCTCGTACTCATTTCATACAGAGGGTCTGGAGCTTCACAATTGAGCTCCGTTTTCAGGTGGGAGGGGTGAACTCCTTTTAAAGTTTGAAACGACTGAATCTGATTTGACTCCATCACTAGTGTTTAGTCGTGACGTATGTAATGTACCCGAGTGAGTGAAGCAAGCGATCACAATTTCAAAGCCAGGTTACCATTACGCCAACCACTGCACTTTTTTATAGTTTCACTGTTCACAATAGCTATTGTTGTGGCTGGGGAGAAACGGGAAGTTGTTTGTTTTCTTTTTAAATCCCTTCTGCTCCCTTGGTCTCCTCGATTCAAAGGACTCCTCGGATCAAGGGAGCAGCAGGACTTTGGTCGTGTAAATGAGACTCACAGTTGCTCTTCCCACTGTTAGTAAATACTGTATGTCATTATTGTCTAGTCCCAATTTATTTTTCCAATTTCACCCCACACCCCCTACTTCTTCCCATTTTTTTTTTCAATTTTTCTTCTCAAATTGTTTCACTTTCCCTTTCACACTTTTCCACATTTCTTGACTGAATATTATTAATTTGCATATCTTCCAAACAGCTATTTTGATATTATATATTGCCCAACTCTATACTTTAGCTTTTATCTGAGTTATTATTTAGAAGGATACTTTTTTTTACGCTACTATTCCAAAGTAAGTATACTAGAGGAATATCTTTGCTAATATACCCATCGTTGAATCAAACAATGTATTTTCATAATATGCTCTTTTATTGACAAAAGCCAAAGCAGTTTCACAAAACCATACAGTATTGTGACACAGATCAAACTTCTAACGTTGTAGTCCGGTAGCAGTAACGTTTCAATCTTGTCCTAGAGCAGAGTGCAGGATTTCTTCTGGTCTCCTCCGCTGCCAATGGTCTTAGCTGTACAATGCATAGCCTTTATGCTGCAAAGTAACAAATAGGAGAGTAGTTATGGGTTAACCTGTGTGAAAATAATGTACACATTGTTTCCATTAACCACAAAGTGAGTAGAATAGAATTAGTTAGCTGTTAAAGCGAATAGGGGGAAACATGTTGATATTAATTTGAAACCTTTGTTGATAAACTAGCCACAAATCTTAAAATTGACCACTGCGTGAAAAATCGATGTTCTCACCTGCCCTGTCTCGGATTAAAATGGGGTTTATGTTAATGTGTCATAAACTGTTATGGTCTCAAACCCTATTAAAGATAGACTACTATACATGCACGTTTTTTCATATGTTCAAATTGAAGCTCCAGAATATATTGCCTGATTATTGTCATTGTTCTTATTTGGTATTTTGCTACTTAAAGTCACTGAAATGTTTGACTGAGATTTGCGTAAAGCAAAAAAACAAAACCACGTGGTATTTAAAAAACGCATTAAAGTTCAGTTTAGTTATTGTTCCTCTGTGTGTAATGTGCCAACTCATCCACATCTTATACACTTACTTTTGGGCAGGACGTTTTTCTCAAAGTAAACAGGCATGTTCTTGTTCCCGGCCGGTCGGTACTGTCCCACTACAATCACGATATTCCCATCAGAGGCCACCCCCACGCCGAGCTCTGTGCTCTCCTTCCACACCACCTGAGTGAAGTGCCCTATGGGACACACATTAGTCACAGTAACCACATGTGCTGTTTTCATATCAGCCTCTCATGGAAATTCAGGGCCATGAAGTTAAAAACACAGAGTTGGTGGAAAATAGAAAAATGAAATCTCGATTTCTCGTGATCAATTTCATTATTTTCCTGGATAAGTGCAGATCCAACTGATATCAAAACCCAAATAATAACCAGCTTCCTTAAAGAATTAAAGCATCAGCGTATCAATAAAGTGATACTATGAAAGCTTTACTTTTTCGATTTATTGACTTAACCCTGAAGAGATTTCACCCGAACCAACACACAGTAACAATAAATAAGACCCAAGTCCAAGTATACTTTCGACTTTATATACTTGAGCAATTATATGTGCCACTTATTTGTGAATTGATGTACGAATATTTTCCCCTGCCTGGCCGTGTACTGCCACTGCAAATGTGTTCATACCTGTGCTGCTGCTGAACCCCGGTGATTTAAAGTTGTAGTCCTTGATCTCGCTGTACCAGTCCTCCACGGCCTCTTTGCCTAAAACACACCAAGCCACATCCGTTATGACATTTCACAACTTGCAACTTTTCAGGTTCACTGTCGCAGAAATATATATATATATATATAAAATAGCCTGAAAGTTCATGAAATTGATGCAAAGGCTTAATAGTTAGATGAACAGTATTTTAAAGCACACACATGAGTCCAGTTTTGGTCAATTTGGTCATTGGGCCTCATTTCCTAGTTATCCAGAGTGTTGTTGATATGTATATATTTTTTTTAATTCATGCAGTCCTTAGATTTGAAGAGTTTAGTGGTGCTTGGCTAGTGCATGTCTATGGTAACTAGTAGCATGCATTAAAAACAGTCTGACCCAAGCACAGCACACCTGAGCCAAATCACTTATAACACTAGACTACCGATATAAATGTCTGTGTTGACTGAATTTTTTTTTTTAAATATAACCATTTGGATTTTAAAATAACTTATATTTGAGCAGCATCTGCTTCAGCGGCGGAGTGATCTGCTAGGTTACCGGATCTACAGTGGTTTGTTTACCTGTGGCCGGCCTTACTAGCCTAGCACTAGCCTAGCACTAGCCTAGCACTAGCACTAGCCTAGCACTAGCCTAGCACAATTAAACTCTTCAAATATAAGGACTGCATGAATAAGAAATAAAAAAATCTCCAGTTTTCAACAACACTCTGTATAAGTAGGAAATGAGGCCCTATGTCAGAAATCCTGAAATATCCCTTTAAGGGCAGTGATACAAAGCAGGAGTTGGATGTACCGGTGGGAGTGACGTCAGAGCTGAAGAAGCAGAAGATGTTTTCTCCATCCTTGGTGTCACTGTGCATTAACATTGTTTTCCCCAGGAGATTGTCGGCCCATTTCTGCGCCGCGTCACACAGCTCACTGTTGTAGCTCATCTTAGGGGCTTTGTGATCGGCTCGGTACGCGTTATGGGCCTTCAGGAAACCCTTCTTAAAGTTCTTGTCTGTTGTTCAGAAAGACAGAAATAGGGACGTAAGTTGAAAATATAATTTTAGAAAGAAATTGATAATACGCAATAAAGAGCAAGTGAATGCTTTCCCCATTTAATAGAATACTAAAACAATTTTTAACGATTTCTTTTAATTTCTTTTAATTCATCAAAGAAAACTTTTTTCCTATTTATATTTATTTTATAGACAGGACAGAAAGAAATACAATACATGACACACATAAAAAACAAATTATACAACAAAAAAAGGGGAGGGGAGTGGTACAGTTCATAAAAAAATAATATTAAAATGTTTAAAGAAAAAGTATGGCAACTACAGAAGCCAGGTTATTTGGCCTGAAATGACCCTGAAATTATTATTACCAGCAACAATACTAAACAAAACCTCAAGGAACATTTTCGAGATGTTAATGTTCATAGCTTCTTCCCCTATTTTATTGTATTTTTATATACATACATATAAACATACATACATACATACACACATACATACATACACACATACATACATATACACACACTTTTTATTTTGTACAGTATATTAAGATCAGTCCATTTCCTTTAGTTAATCAGTTTCTTCCGTAGTTCATTCTTTACGTCTTGTAGTGTCATTTCATTTGTTTGGGTTTTGCAAGGATCGCAAAGGAGTGCTGCAGTGTTAATTTCGTCGACTAAAATATTGAGTCTTAATTTTAGTCAAAGTGATATTTCTGACGACTAAAATTGGACTAAAACTAAATTTAAAGTTTTTCATGAGACTAAAACTATGACTAAAATGTCCAGATATTTTAGTCGACTAAAATGAGACTAAATAAAAATGAAAAGGAGAGACTAAAATCATCCAATTTTCTATTGATAGTCTGAAAGAGCCTCATATTATGTAAATTCACTGCCAAAGGAACAGCTCTGAGCTTTGTTCATGAGGGAGCAGCTCCATGAAGCAGAGGACCTTGATTAAATATGAGTATAATGAATATTATAAATACAAAGTCAATTAAATTTGTCCTGAATTTAGTCGACTAAATTGACTTGCAATTTTAGTCGACTAAAACTCAACTCAAATTTAAGGTATTTTTTTGACTAAATCTCGACTAAAATTGAATTACATTTTCGTCAAAAGACTAAGACTAAAACTAAATTAAAATATCTTGTCAAAATTAACACTGGAGTGCTGTTACATTCTCCATTGATAAAAAGTTCATAAAGTCTTTCACCCAGTCATGTAGGTCAAAACAGTCTGCGTTACGTACTTTCCAGTTTTTAAGTATAATTCTTTTTACTGACAATTGATTGGGTATTTCTACATTCAGAAGATCTTGTATAAAACCAGTTACAGCTGCCCAAAATGTTCTTACATCAGGGCCTGTCCACAACATGTGATTAAGTGTCCCAGTCCGGCTACATCCATGCCAGCACAAATCCGAGAGATTTGGATTCATTTTTTTCAAAGTTTTGGGGGTAATATACGCTCTGTGAATAATTTTCATTTGGATAATTCTATAATGTACACATTTCGAAGGGTAGCTTGATTTTTTTTTTTAAATTGTATCCCATTGTTCAGCAGTTAATGGAGATCCAATGTCTATCCCATTGCAATTTTGCGGATGTGGTGCTTTCAGGAAGTCACTGGATCAGCAACTTGTATATTACAGACTGTCCCTCGTTTATTGACGGCTGTTTTAAATTTTTCTTCTAGAATATTTTTTGAAGCAAGTATGATTCCTTTTGTCAAATATTTTTTCAAAATTGATTTTAACTGAAGGTATTGGAATATCTTTAAGGTTATATTGAGATTTTAAGACTGAAAATTGTATAATTTGTCCATCTTTTACCACTTGATCCATCCGGTTGATATCTTCTGACAAAAAAGCGTTATGGAGTGTCTTACCGCCAACAGTTAATAAAGAATTGTTTGATATTGGGCATGATGGTAATGATATACCAGTTATTTTTAATTGCTTTTGTATAGCTTTTATAATTTCACAAGAAAATTCAATTAGTTGATTTTTGTTCTTAGCTTGGTATTTGGGGTTGTACCATAATGATTTAAGGGAAAATGTTGCATTGTGTTCATATAAAACACATTTCTCTAACCACTCCCAGCTCCCGGTTGTACGATGATTTTTTCCATTGTAACCCCATGTCAGAGGATATCTTGCATTGAAAGCTAAATAATACATGTATATACTTGGTACTCCCAACCCACATTTCCTTGGGCATAGTAAGTTTTTTACGATTAATTCTGAGTTTTTTTCCATCCCAAAGGAACTGTGTAAAAAGAGTATCTATTTCCTTAAACCATTTTTGAGGGACTTTAAGTGGGATGGCAGACATTGGAAAAGTAAGTCAGGGCAATAATTTTTATTACCCCAGCTCTTCCCCACAAAGACAAAGGCAGGACAGCCCATCTCCTAATATCTTCTTTAATAGTCTTGAGTATATTAGTGCCATTCAGTTCAAATATCTTGCAGATTGGTGATTTAATGATTTTACCAAGATATATCTCATTCCTTGTGATTTCCAAACAAAAGGTGCAGTTCCTAAATGAGATGGGAATGTATACTGATTTAGTGGGATTGCTTTGCTCTTACTACAGTTAATTTTATATCCAGAATTTTTGCCAAATAGTTCTAATAAAGTCAGTAATTGTGGGGTGTATTGATTAGGATTAGTTAATGTTAACAAAATATCATCTGCATAAAGATTAGTTTTAAAATTATATCGTCCAATGTATGTTTTCATTTGCCCGTATAGCACATGCTAACGGTTCCAACGCTAAAATAAATAGAGCTGGAGAGGCTGGGCAGCCCTGCCTTGTCGATCTAAAAAGCTGGGCAAGATATTATACCATTGGTCTTAATGCGTACCATGGGTTCATTATAAAGAGCCTTAATCCACTTCATACAGCTTGTGCCAAATCCAAATTTAGAGAGGACCTCAAATAAAAAGGGCCACTCCATTCGATCAAAGGCTTTTTCAGCATCCAGCGACAATGCTACCGCTGGATGCTGAAGTGATGAGGCCCTCCACATGACATGAAACAACCTCCTCATGTTGTTAGCTGCTAATCGGCCTTTAATAAAGCCTACCTGGTCAATATGGATTAAGGAAGGGATCACTTTTTCGAGTCTTTTAGCCAGGATCTTGGCAAATATTTTGTAATCATTATTTAAAAGACTTAATGGTCGATAACTCCCCATTTGCATCAAATCCTTACCCGGTTTTGGAATAACAGAGATTATGGTTGAACGCATAGATACAGGCATTGATTGGTTGGAAATTATATTGTTAAATAGTTAATAGGTTAAAAGAGGTGCAAGTATGTCTTAGAAGCTTTTTTAGAATTCTATGCTGAACCCATCCTCCCCTGGGGCTTTTCCAGAAGAGAGGACCTTGAAAGCATCTCTTACCTCTGCTTCAGAGATATGGGATTCCAACATGTCATTCTGTTCTGGTAAAAAGGCTGGGAGACTGATGTTTTTTAAGAATGCACTTATGTCGCAGCTCTGCGCTTGATGTTCTGATTTATATAATGTTGAGTAAAACAGTTGAAAAGCTTCATTTATATCTTTTTGATCGTATACTAGAGTACCATTTTGATCCAGAATTGCAGGAATGGAATGCTTATTTTCTATTTGTTTTATTTGGAGTGCTAGTATCTTTCCCGCCTTATCCCCATATTCAAAATATTGTTTCCGTAGACGATACAAAGCAAATGCTGTCACTTCGTGCAGAATACTTTGTAAATCAGATTGTAAAATTAATATTTTTTTCTTCACATCTGTGTTATTTGGATTGATCATGTGTTGCATTTCTGCCTTTTTTAATTTTCCCATTAACATTGTTTTTTTCACTCTGCATGTTTTTCCTTTTTGCTGAGGAGTAGCTTATGAGCCATCCTCTGCATGTGGCTTTAAAGGCCTCCCAGACTACTATTTGGGCCAGAATTTAAATTATTGTTTATAAATTCCACTGTCCTCTCCTGAATGTGGCTAATCAGTTCTTTATCTTTAAGCAAAGAGTTATTCATTTTCCACTGTTTACACTTATATTTGCTAACTATGAAAGTGAAACAAGCCGACACTGGTACATGGTCTGAAATGATAATACTTACTATCTGAGAGTCAATAACATGCTCTAATAACTGGGTATTGGGTAAAATAAAAATTCTATCCGGGAGTAGGAGTTGTGCACCTTGGAATAAAAACTATATTCTCGTGTCATAGGGTTTAATGTATGCCAAACATCTGTTAATGCTTATCTATTTTTTAATTCTGTAAAAGCAGTTGATAACGCTCTATCTGATGGGAGTGGCCCGTTAGACCTGTCTAACAGGGGATCCCCAGTCATGTTGAAATCTAACAATTTCTTTTAATTCATCAAAGAAAACTCTACTGAAACAAAAAGCTGGTCTAAAAGGTTATTTTAGAAAGACATTTTGAAAACATTATGAATATAGAGAGACAATAAGCTGTCGCTGCCACAGTGATAAATGTAACAATAAAAAGACAAAATACATCAAACACTTAATTGACTTAACAAAGATACATCTTCAATAATACTTTGTCTCTATAAGGTCTTAATGCACACAAAACAATGTAAATGATGGCGAGAAAGAGAGAGACATACAGTTCAAATCGCTCAAATTCAATAAGAAAATGGCATTGCACTTACCTGCCATAGTGTCTCTCGTCAAACCTGTGGAACAAAAACAAATTAATAATGAACACACTCTTCTAAAGCACCGCTATACGCAAACTTAAATAGTTATAAGCTGTGGAGTGCAGGCCTACCTGGTGCTGGAGTACTCCGAGGGTCACAGGACTGTCCCGTGTCCTGTTCCGTCTTGTTGTTTAAATAGCGTCCCGTTTGAAGGTGAGGAGGAGGAGACAGAGAGGCAGAGCCAAGTGCTCCGCTGCTGAATTACCTCACAGAGATGCAGTCTGTTGTGTTCATTTACACTGTAAAGCATTTCCTTGTAGAAAAACGGTAGAGACCTGGCAGCCGTTGTTCCAGCCATTTACCGTTTGCTCAACATGGCATTACTGTTGCCAATTTTAACGGTTAAATGCTGTTTCACTGAATCGCAACATGTCTTTGTGATTTCATTGAGAAGCTGTATTTTCCTGGTAAATCACATACTTCAACAACAGCATAATCATGTTGTTTTATTATTATTACACCATATTACTGTTTAAAAAATATTATTACATAATTTACACTACATTTAATTAAAAAACACAGACATACACAAACTTTGATCTTTTGACCTATCTTTATTTAACAAACCCCAGTAACGAGCCCATTGTCCCTTTATGAGGACACATCTGTAAACAAACTTTGTACCTTTAGGGAACATACTTGTACTTATCACAAACAGTCGAATATATTCTTCCATCTATTTACTTCAGCAATTAGAGAAACATTAAAATGTAAAAACAGCTTCTACAACTATCAATCAGCAAATGTCTTCCGTATTGGAATTAAAGTGGTCTTCTTAAACATTAAAAGTACAAAACAATAACAATATTTACATAATTCACACTTGTATCATTCACTTTTAGATTAAGCTGAGTGTTGAGGTGCACATTCAGCTTTTAAACATTCTTTTGACGGGCACTGCCTGTAGAGTATAAAACCAGTTCTTTCAATTGAAGCTCATTTTAGAGTTTAGTCCAAGAGTTCCAGGGTAAAACTAATGGCCTTTTCCCTAATCTCAATTCTAGAGGGTGGCCACAGTCAACAGTCTGAATACTTTTGTCGGATCATCTCAATGGTAGAGGCCGGCCACAGTAAGGAGGGAACAGCAGTGTCCTGAGACGATCTGATCAGTGCTTACAGTTCCCTCTTCTTCCTCAGACTGTGTCATGATGCTCCTCTTGGATCCACTGTAGATAATTAAGTGAAGGTCTCACAGTTGGTTTGAGTTCACAGGGTCTCCCTGTAAAACAAAGAGGAACAAAAAAGTTTAGAAGGTACAATAAACAAAAGAAAACAAAACACGTTATTCATCAATACATCAGTAATAATTGTCCTATTGCTCTTCAGTGTTTTATCTGCGTATAAAATATGAAACTTTTGAAATACCTCTTCCAGTGAGGTAGTCCGTCCTTTCGTTGAAGATACAGAGGAATATCTGCAAATACAACATTGTATTAGCTTAAATATACTGCTCATTTGCACTGGTTTGGACATTACAGAGTAATATAGGATCCTGTTGTCATCCATGCACTGATGAACATTACAGACAAAAACACATACATAGCATTAACAGATTATTCAACACTGTGTGATTGTGTTCTTGTGTATTACTCCAGTATTACTTACATTTGACTTTAGTGTCTCCAGATCAGGATCGTTGGCAGCGGAAGTTAGAGACACCTTTAATGACCAGAGAACAGCAAATTAAATACTGTTGTGGAATTTGAATGTCTGTGATAAATGGACTGTTCAGCTTATTATACAAAATACAAACCTCCCAAAAGCTGGAAGCTGTTTACAGAGGGCTTTGAGCAGTGGCGTGCACAGACATTTTGAGTTGCAGGTGCTCAACCAAGATAAAAGGGCAACCCCCAGGAACTAGTAACTAGTACCACTAAGACCACTGATTAATACAGCAACATAAAATAATGACAATGATGTGGACCTAATAATAAACTAGATCGCCCTACATCGTCCTCTAAAGTCTATCACAAGGCTCTGCACTTATGATTAGCACAAATACAAATAAATAATGCAAAGGTGCTAAACTACACTTAAAACATCTAGTTTGTCCAAGTCATTGCTTAGTCCATATCTAAATTAAATAACAATAATCCACTGGGCTGTCCATGTTCACGTGCTCCTCCCACAGAGGTACTGTCCTCCTCACCCTTCTCTCTCCTCCTCACTCTTCTGTTTCCCTCAGCTCAGCTCACACTGCTCTGGCCCTGGTCTACGCCCAGCCATGACTTAGTCTGAGCAATAGAGTTCATTTTAAGACCATTAGCGCGACAAACAGATTTGCTTTTACTGACTTCTTACCGCTGACTTTGTCCAGACGGTCTCGACACGCGGCGCTGACGTTCTCGCCCTGACGGCCCTTTCGGCCCTTTCGTTTCCATTTCACTTAATAATCCAGTCATGTCGCGTTGGTAAAATTATCTAATTTACTCAGTTTACTTTACTCCCGCATCTTAGATGGACTGTACCATCTTCTCAAACGGGGGAAACACGGGACAGTGCAGTTGCCCTTCTGTGATCAGGAGCTCATCAGAGGAGGAATAAAGCGCGATTTGAAGTTGTTGAGCATTAAAACTTTATTTTAAGCACATGTTGGCTCAGTAGGGCAAATAACTAAGAACAACAAAACGAATAAGAGTTATTTTTTGGTAGAAAAAAAACTGCTCGTGAGAAGGGCACTTAAAGGGCACAGGGCAAAGGGGCAGGTGCTTGAGCACCACCTAGGCTCTATCTGTGCACGCGCTTGGCTTTGAGGCGGCACCACCAGCTCCACGGCTACAATTTATCAACAAAAGGAAGGAAATGTTAGTTTGCCATGTAAAACAGTGATCAGAACAAACACATTGTCAAATGAGTTAATGACATTAAGTTAACAGTGGCTACGTGATGCTAGTATTTAGATGACAGTAAAGATGATAAAGATGTACCTGAGACAGTCGCTGCTTTTCTTCGGAAGTCACAGGCTTTGAAGAGAGAACAATTTTGCGTATGAGAAAATACAAATTATCAATATATCCTACTAAGAAACACATTTGTGTCAAATTAGAAGGAGAGCGTTTGGGAACAGCAGTTTTCAGGTCTTTCCACAGATTTTCAATAGGATTTAGGTCAGGACTTTGAATGGGCCATTCTAACACATTAAAGGTCCTATATCATGCAAAATCGACTTTTTTGAGCTTTTAACCATGTTGTTATGCTATTTCCTTATCAAAAACACCCCCAGAGTGGTTTTTGGCTTCATTCACGCAGTTCTCAGTAATCCTCCTGAATCCTACGCTCTGAGCAGCTGCTCCGCCCTCTCCTGGTAAACGACTGACATGTTCAGTTGTGTCGTCACAGCGGAACGGAAGTGCTCGACGTCTGTAATCTAATGCCCTACGGCATGATTTTCATTTGTAAAATTGCTTTTTTCATTATTTCTGTTGTAAGAAAAAAAAAAAAAAAAAAAAAAAAAAAAAGAGAGAAAGTGCCTGACGCTGCGCTGCCCCTGTACGGAAAACAAACGCACCCCCTGAGCGTCCGAACGGTCTGAACAGATGGTCATGTCATGTTGCACCGAAAGTTGTGAAGAGGGAGCTTTTTCTAACCTACTCTGGAGTCTGGACACCTGTTCTTTTTTCGTACCTCACGATAATGTCACGGAGAAAACCGCGTTTGGCTGCGAGGACAGGACTTTATTCAACCTTCCTAAAGAAGGCCATAGAAGTTGGCATTTCCCTCCGGGATTCAGCGATTATCAGCCACAATAGTGTTTGTCTGAGCCTGTCGCTGATGGATGCTTGATGAACCTTGGCCAGAATCAAAGTGGATTAACTTTTATAACCAGCGCAAATCCCATAATGGAAACATCAGAGTGGTGAGTCGATCAAAATGCATGTTAGCGTGTGTGTTAGCCATTTAGCCATGAAGCTGTGTTGCACATGTTAATTCCTTATAACAGCATCATGAAATAACTTTTTGCTGTGATATATATATATTTCTACTACTGCTAAAGTTGTATGAGCGGAGAGAGGGGGCGGAGTTAACTGAATCCAAGCGTTTTGTCTTCCGGGTTGGAAAAATACCTCCAGAAAATACTTATATTTATCACAAAAATTAGTGCTCCGTAGTGGTAGAGGTACAATATATCATATAAATGCCTATACTTTACTTTGGAATGGCTTAAAATAGCATGATACAGGTCCTTTAACATGTTTGTTTTTAAACCATTCCATTGTAGATTTAGGGTCATTGTCCTGCTGGAAGGTGAATCTCCGCCCCAGCCTCAATTCTCTTGCTGACTCCAGCAGGTTTTCTTCCAAAATGTTGTATTGGTGTATTTGGCTCCATCCATCTTCCCAACTATTCTTACAATCTTCCCAGTCCCCGCTGAGGAAAAGCAGCCCCATAGCATGATGCTCCCCCCACCATATTTGACACTGGGGATGGTGCTCTCAGGACGAGGAGCAGTGTTAGGTTTGCTCCATACATAACGTTTTGCATTTGGTCCAAAACAATCCAATTTTTGTCTCCTCTGACCAAAGCACCTTCTTCCATCTGGATAGACCGTAGCCTCCTGCCTGAGGGGAGAGGGGTGAATAGTCCGTGTCCAGGGTCAGAAGGTTCAGCTGTGATATAAAGGCAATGCACTTATGTATGAATACTTATGCACTTTTCACTTTTCTATTTTTTTTGAAAAATAACAGAATCCTGTATAATGTTGCTTTCACGTCACAGTTGTCTGTTACTTGTGTGTGAACTTTCAGTACAAAAATTCAGAATAAAATCTTAATGTTTATGGTTGTAAATATGACAAAATGTGCAAATGTTCAAGGTGTATTAGTACTTTCGCAAGGCACGGTATGCCGTTCAAAGGAGGAACTGCCTGTTAGGAATTATTTGCATATTCACTACTTTCCGAAGAAGTGCTGACATGTTTATTAATTGCTCAACCGGTTTTCAGACAGTATGTCTGGCACCAGGAGCGAAACCTCCGTCGCTAGGCCACAACACCCCTTACCCCCTTTGAAAAGCTTACAATGCAACACCACACTTTCACAAGGTTGTAAGTTCAAACAATAGGACTTTAAGGTCATAAACTCATATTACAAAGTATTTTATAAAATCATAGCATTGGCTTAGCATAATATAAGTTTGCAAACACATTATTATTTATCACGTACAACAATTGACTTTGTCAAAGTACTTATAAATGACTAGAAGAGGCAGAGTGCTCACTGGATCACCGCGTAGTAGAAGAGTAAAGTTGCTAAAGAAAAATAGCAAACAAACTTACAAATCAGGTGTTCTTCAACCTCGTGGGGCAAAGCATACAGAAAAAAGGATGCCTCGGCTCATCCTTTTTTACTTATAAATGACTTCTATGATTTCTCATATGTCTAAAATGTACTTAGAATTTACGTATCGTTTCTTATTGCTGAGTTGCAGGTGACATCACAGCGTTCCAAAGGCCAATACTATTATATGGAGGAAAAATTATTTTGTTTTTGAGGAAATTTTTGGTCTTGTACAGAGAGGTCATGGACCCAGTGACTGATATTAATGATCATTTTTGTAATTCATACTCTTTCTTTTGAGCTACAACTTGTGAAAGTGTAATGTTGTTAATATGAAAAAGTGGGTCCTGGTGCACTCAGGACGATGAGCAGTGTTAGGTTTGCTCCAAACATAACGTTTTGCATTTGGGCCAAAAAGTTCAATTTTTGTCTCATCTGACCAAAGCACCTTCTTCCACACGGCAGCTGTGTCCTCCATATCACTTCTAGCAAACTTCAAATGGGATTTCCTATGGCCTTCTTTCAATAATGGCTTTCTTCTTGCCACTCGTCCATGAAGGCCAGATTTGTGTAGAGTACGACTTATAGTTGTCCCATGTAAAGATTCCCCCAGCTCAGCAGGAGAGGCCCTATTATTGACTTCAACAACTTCCTCATCTGATCCACTTTATCCATTGTGAAATTCTAAGGAGACCAACAATGATGCACTATCTCCTCAAATGCCTCATACTGTCCCCCAAGTTTTGGGAAGACAGAAGTTGAAGTATCTGTATCCTCTGGCAACGGAAGGGGATCTTGCAACATATCCTATAGCCCTACTTCACTGGGTCATTCCCTCTGAATCGCTGCGGCAATGCCAGCTCCATGACCAAAATTCACCTTTGCTAAATAAACTATTACAAGTGGACTAACCCCATTTCTCACCCACTGCACTGATTCAAACTTCTCCTGATACACCCAGGTGCACACCTCATCTGTCTCTCCTTTTCCCTAACAAAATCCCTGTATCCCTTTCAGCGCATAGTTCTCCACCCACGGGCTTTCCTAAGCCTCTCTCAATCAACGTATCCCACGGGCTTGCATTATAAGCTGGCGGCCTGTTATTTTCCTCTGTGTCACTACCTTCATCTAAGCAGAGCCTTCTGTCTCACCTACCACAGAGAATGCATCATCCTCTGCCCCTTCTCTCCTTCTAGCATCCCTTATTCCTACAGACATTGCGTTAACATTGCGTGTCCCTGACCTTCTGAAAAAGTGATCGTTGCACTCAGTAACCCCTAGTGGGTTCGGTTAATTACACCGTGTGCTAAAGCTGGGCTATTTTTCCCCCCCCCAAAAAATCTGTGATTGAACTCTATTTACGATTAGATTCGATTTTTTTCCTCCCCCATTTTAAACAAAAAACGGCGAACTGTAAATACATTTAAAATGTATATATTTATTGTATTTAATTAAAATGCATCAACATAAACACAATTGCAAAGGCAACCCTTTCTCTAACTGAAAAGTCACTGTGATGGGGAATTGTTGTTTGTTACGGTTAACCTTGGACTGAGAAGCACCCAAAACAAAAATCACAGTTTCATGGCAAAGAAACTTTCCGCTACTGCATCCAGAGGGTCCAAACACTTTCTTTGTTAAGAAATCTCCTTTTAAATAGATATGTGTGGTTGATTCTGAAGTTCCACAGTTAGATTCAAGTCAACACAAAGAGCAATCATAGGTTGTATATGATGCAGAAGTGTTTCAAAACCGGCAGTTGCATTTTAACCACAAACTCCACCCCCAATAGACAACTCTAATCAGGTTTTCACACAGCCTGTGGCCACAGTCTCAACTCGACTGTGACTTTATCTATCCTCCAACTGTTTCAACAATAAATCACAAGGCCTTTGTAAATATTACCAACTCAATATTCAACACTCAACATCAGCATGAAACAAAAACTTCACACATAGCTATACCAAGTTGCACTCGCATTGACCCATGACCATAACTACAAACCAAGTTTAGAGCTCAACAGGTTTTATTCAGACCTACTCTAGACAAGAATGCAGCCTCACAGGGCTTCACAAATTGCAATAGCTATTTCTGTGTGGGTTTTCTGCATATGAATACCCAATCGACCAGTAGCCTGAACCTTGGTGGTTCTCCCTACTTTCAGCCGGTCCTGAACTTCAGAGTTAACCAATTACACCATTTGTCTAATTATATATGTGGCATGAGAGGTTTGTTATGATGATATGAGCCAATTCATGTTTATCAATTTTGATTTTTATCAATTTTAATAAATTTTAACTTTAATAAATTCCCCACACATTAGTTTTTTTAATCTGTCAAGTCTGCATCTGGTAAGGCAGTCTCACTCCCCATTTTTCCAAATAAAGAAGAAAAATTCTGCACTTACGAGATCAGCTTTTTTGTAGATATCAAAGTTCGTGACGCCAACTGTTAGGGGAATACTAAAGAAGTCCGGAGAGTCATGAGCGGAAGGATGGGACGTAGTCTGGATGTCTTAAGTAGAAGAAGTTTATTACCGTAATACAGGCCTGGAGACATCTGAACAGTCAACACAGTGTTCAGGGCATTGATCATTCAGAGTCTGGCGATACTTCCACATGAAGAGAGTTAAATAATCTTGGTTACACGTGGGCACTAACAGTCTATGCAGACGATGTGCCACGTTGACTAGGCCACATGTCATGTAGAAGGTCGGCGCCCCCATGTACTGATTTAATGGTACGATATGATATGGGTAATATGTGAGGGCCGACTTAACTCTATAACTCCCCATCACCGATCATTGTTGGGGATTTCCCCCATTCCATGTTAATAAGAAGAACAACGGCATAGGGAATTCTTGGTGTTTGGGCAGAATAATCCCACTAGCACACCAAGAGTTGAGGATGCGCTAGTCTACCCGCACCCTCAGAGATACTGACGCTAACACTGCCTCAAAGGGCAGCTGACGAGTTGTGTACTGAATTTATTCTGTGTGAAGTTTCCGTAAACATTTTTCTTTCGTCTTAACAATGCTTTCATTTGTGTAATCAATAACGACTGATAATGAGATTATTTTATTTGTGTTTATTTGTGTTTATTTTGATTATTCTATGAAACTGAGTGAACTGTCAGGTTGCCTTTAGGGTTATGTTGTTGTAAATTTTTTAATGTGAAATATATTGATTGCTATGTAATTCTAAAGATCCCACCGGTACTTGAAACAGTCGCGGCTGGGTGGAGGTTGGGTGCAGCAGCGCGATGAGGTCGCCTTTCCCCATCAAATGAGTAATTACGCAAAGATTTCACCACGTGCTAAATGGCTGTAAGTGCATTTTTTATAAAACAAATGTTATTGAGCAACACTGTAAAGACCAGGCCTATGTAAATACTGTAAATATGAACAAAAATGGCAACACATGAAGTCATGGCAAACATTGTTCCAGTCATTGTTACAGCATGACACAGTACCAGCAGTAGCTCCATCTAGTGGGCTAAGATATAAATGCAGGCATTAAATTCAATGCTCTTAATTCAACCTCTTAACCCCCGCATGCAGAAAACGCATTTTCCTACGGGGATCAATGGAGTATACCTAAACCTAATTCACTGGAAGGCCCACGCATTGATTTGGTGGACTTTGAAAGAGCAACGTTTGAGTTGGAGGGTGAATGCTCAACCAGCTGTGCCACTGCTCTCCCCCCAAAATCATGACAAACATTTGGCTTCAAAAATATACTGATACTAATATCGTGTTTCAGCCGTATTTAAGCTTGTTATTTAGTGCTCCATCCGCTGTAAAGTAAAATGCACCTGGCAAGTGCCGCAGCAAACAGCGCCCTCTGCTGTCTATCTGCCGCACTCACAGCATCCACTGTACTGATTTTGTGATCCACGAGACTGGTGGCCTTTTATTGTATTGTCATATTTCCATTGTTTGTTTTTAAACACGTGTTATGGTACTCTTGTGTTCGTCCGCAAACTCAAACTCTTGTCTATGTAAAGGCTTAAAAACGATACAAAAGTGCCAAGGCCTAAATGTTTCTCTACTGCCACTAGGGGGCAGCAGCTCTCATGGAATTAATAGGCTATTTGTTTTCATACAATGGATTACCGCTTTATAAATCGATTTACTGCTTTAAATTCGGGTTAATTTAAATGTAAGGTAAAACACACACTGGGAGCATGTTTATTATTTGTATGACCAAAGGCAGGTGGAACAAATAACTTTTATTCAAGTAAAGATGGAACTTGTCCTGCTCAATGCTCAAGGGAGACTGATACTGATGAGCACTGTCTGCAGTTTTTGTTTGTTTTTGTTTGTTTCTTTTTTTTACATTTTCACTCAAGTAATGTGTTATAAAGTAAAATAGTTTAATGTGTGCGCCATTGAAGACTGAGACATTATTCAGAGTGAGTGTGAGATGTTTCCTGGCTTTGCATTATTGTCTCTTCACAAAAGGCAGTTGTATTATTGCACTGAATCCTCTACCCTATAGGTCGTATGCTTGGGAACTTTTTCTCAAAATGCCTTTTTTTCCCCCCACTCTCTAGAGCAGCGGTTCCCAAACTCTTTTAGCTGGGACCCCAAAAATGGACCCCCATTACATTAAAATCAAGTTAATATGTATTTTAACTGTCTATTTTCTCTGAATATGCAATGTATATGTTTCAAATTGATATCTCCCAATCTTCCTGTTCCGATTAAAGAACCAGAACCCGAGTGTCTCGCCTTAAAAAGTCTTTCACCAAATCCAAATAAAAAAAGGCATGTGAGTCCGCCTTGTCCCCTGCCTCCCGCTGTGGAGTCTTATCAGGGCTAAGCTGACAGACAGACACCACCCGGAGGCTCCAAAGAATCACAATGTGTCACTGTTATTTCAACTCGTCCAAAACATCGACGAAGGGAAGCGCGCTTTGATCCCGCGGCCTTTGCTAAAATCCCTTTTCATAACGTGGGCATTACTCCGCTCGGGATACCTTGGGCGATGAGGGGTAACCCGGGATGTTTTGGGAGAGTTTTGGGGGGGCCCGCTGGAGGTCCGCCCGTCTCTATACGGCTTCATGGCCCGAGATTAGCCGGAACAGGACGGGGGGCACGGGGACGGAACAACAGACTGAGGCCCGTACATTGTAAAGGGAAAACATCATTAGAGGGGAGGTCAGGTATTTACCGCTGAACTCACAACAGTCACTAATCAGCCCATGTGCGTGTGTGTAAGGGGGCGAACAAGTGAGCAGTTTCATACAAAGACAAACAGGCGGAGAAGGTGCTGAGGATCGTTGGAGCTGGCGTGTCCTTTACTTAAGCGAAGTGACAGCTCGACCAATTAGTCCAGGAAACTACTGAAGAAGTGTTTTGTTGCAAATTGGCTGCTGTTGCCTCCAAATTGAATCCCCTTATTCTTTGTAAACACTAAATCCTGGATATACTGTCAGACAACTTGTCCACATCCCAAAATGGACGTGAACATTGATTTTTACCTTGTGTTGCAACTTTCAATCTCCCAACCAAATCATTGTATGTAGATTTTTTTTCTCAACTTTCTTTTTGCCCCGGCTCCCTCAGGTGCACGCTGTTGTTGTGTCCTTGAGCAAAACACTTCACCCACCTTGCCTCCACCGTACATTGGTGCATGAATGAGCGAGGGAATGGGCGAGTGGTTCCTTGATGTAAAGCACTTTGCCTGATGAAGGTAGAAAAGTGCTATATAAATGGGACCATTTAGATTTATAGGTGATGCAGTTAAGGTCCCAAACAAATACAACTGCAGGTTTTCAGGGAACTTCTGTACTTTCCTGTCTGTTTTACACAAAATGGTAAATGGTCTCAACTTATATAGCGCTTTTCTACCTTCATCAGGCCCAAAGCGCTTTACAGCAAGGAACCAGTCACCCATTCACACTCTCATTCATACACCAATGTACGCGGACACTGGAGGCAAGTAGGGTGAAGTGTCTTGCCCAAGGACACAGCGACAGTGTGCATCTGCAGGTGTTGGGATTCGGACCTTCTGATCATGTGACGACCCGCTCTACCAACTGCGCCACTGTCACAGGGACTACGGATGCAAACTAGCTATTTAGCTATAATCTGGTGCAGCACATCTCTGTCCATAAGAGCTTAAAGGAACAGGCCATGTTTTTTTCCATACTGAGATATGTTCTTACCTGAGCTTAGACGAGTTGATGCGTACCTGTCTGGTCTTTACGTGTGCCCTCAGTCACGCAAAAAGACCAAAGATGGTGTTAGCATTTAGCCTCTCCTCTATGGGGCCCAACGGGGCTGAAGTTAGAAGCGACCGAGCTCTTCCACGTTTTCCCTACTTAAATACAGTTACGTGAGTGGTTGCACGATCCAAGTATAGTCACACAAAATGTTGATTTTCTAAGCGGATAAAAGGGGTACTATATTTTGTTAGGCATATTAGCACCGTAGGAGCACTTCAACATCCACACAGAGAATTCTATAGGAGTGAACATATTACTGCGTGGACGTCGAAGTGCTCCTAAGGTGTTATTACGTCTTACAATATAGTACCCGTATATCGCTATACTTGGATCATGTAGCTTCTCACGTAACCATATTTAAATAGGGAAACTGTGGAAGTGCTTGATCGCTTCTAACTTCACCCCCGTTTGGCCCCATAGAAGAGAGGTGGAGAGGCTAATGTTAACAACATCTTTGGTCTTTTTGGGTGACTAAGCGCACGCACAAAAACAGACCGGTACCTATCAACTCGTCTAAGCTCAGGTAAGAACATATCTCAGTATAAAAAAATGGTGACCTATTCCTTTAATGTCTCTGTACATTGTCCCTTCAATAAAGATTAAAGCAAGTGAAGGAAGTCGCCCTGCAAAAGTAGCCTGTTGTACATGAACTTTTGAATATCCAAATTTACCTTTATTACACAGGTTTTTCCTTTTTCTGTTTTGACTTTTATTTAACCAGGAAAGTCCCACTGAGATCAGGCATCCCCTTTTCAGTTGAGTCCTGGCTCCAGAGGGGAACCTATTGTACATGTTTTAGAGGCAGGGGAGTGCCTGGAAGAAACCCACGCAGACATGGGAAAAAGGTGTAAACACCACACAGAAAGACCCCATCCAGGTGGGAATCGAACCTGGGACCTTCTCGCATTTGTCCCGGGTTAAGTCAAGATTTAGTCAATACATTCTCTTCAATTTTAGTCTAGTTTTAGTTTTAAAATTAAATTGACTCGACTAAATGCAAGATTAATTTAGTCGACTTTGCATTTATAATATTTATTATAATCATATTTCTGCTTCATGGAGCTTCTCCCACATGAACAAAGCACAGAGCTGTTCCTTTGGCAGATAATTTAAATGATGTTTTTAGTCCCTTCTTTTCATTGTATCTAGACATTTTAGTTATGTTTTACTTTTATTTAGTCTCATAAACAACTTTTAGTTTAGTGTTAGTCTCATTTTAGACAGAAAAAAAAAGACTTTGACTAAAACTATGACGAAATATTTTAGTTGACAAAATGAACGAACACTGCTTTGAAAACAGCACTCGAGAATTAAAAAGCATTCAGTTTAACTTGCTGCTCCCCGCATGAACCCTGAAACTCCTTTAACACGCACCTATAGGCATCTTATTTCAATACGGGAAAGTCACTGCCTGCTCTCGTTCCATACTTAGTTCAGAGATAACAATGAGCTATAATCAAACTCTCCTTGAGCAAAACTCCACTGTACATGTGAGCCTATTGTTGTCAAAAGTCAGTTGAATGGGCCGCGGCAGCATTCTTTGTTGAAGGGGTTGAAGTTAGGGGTCACAAGGCATTTGGGAGCCCCCTTCAGATGCCATTGTTGCGCGGGGTCAGAGCGGCTGGACGTCAAAGAACTGAACTGTGCAAGCATGAAACCCACCGCAAATCTCCTGTCTCCTGCCTACGCCTTTGGAACCACCGGCGTTAATTACACTCAAGGCATCCACCCACTCAAAAAGCCTCAAAGATTAGCCAAAGGCGGCGTCCAAAAGGTTCAAAATAAAGCTGTGGGAGAAAAAGACTCTGTTCAATCAAATAGTGTTTTATACCTTTATATCTGAATGTTTTTTAGGGCAAGATGAACAGGCGTAAAATGGCCCAAGCCTTTAGTGAATCACGTCAGCCACTTAAACCTGACAAAGAAAATCAACAAAGATTATCAAATGGCTGCAATATGTCTTTTCTTTCTAGAACGCAGAGCTTATGATGAAAAGTGCCACTGCACTAAATTAAGTTTTCGCAGTTTTCCAAATGTTATTTCATAGACTTAAGCTCCATTTTTTTATGGATTTCCCTCTGGCAAACACTTCAAATTATTATATTCTATTTAGATCAAATACAACTTTTGTTTACACCTTTAAAACGGTATGTCTGTACTTTGTAAGACGACATGACCAATATTTATTGAACATGGGACAATGATGCAATGAATGCTAACCACCGGAATGCTAACACTGAACCTTGGGAATTAATGGAGAAAACGATGCTAATACGGCCAAACAACACGACTAAAAAAACGAGACATTTCAAAGAAATTACATCCTGACTGAGATACCTCGACTTAGAAGTAATAACTCAATTACAAACAGTGAGTATATCTCTGCTGTTGAATGAATGAAAATGTTGCTCCTGGTTTTACACTGGTTGCTATAGGGGTTAGCCTCGCCGGCCAGTCACAAGATGGCTGCCACAATCAGTGGGCCTCATGTCCTATCTAGAGTTTTATTAAATCGCTTTGAGGCATTCTAATGCTAATGACACCTACGAGAACTTCCTGAATATTGTGAATACAGCAGGTCTGCAGAGAATTCTTGTCGCTGTGCCCTCCACTGCCACCCCCGGTCGGGACGGTCCAAACCACATGGAGCCGTGTGATCAGGTTATGTTATTTGTCTCACAATGAAGAGGGCAAGTCTGTTGACAGAAGTCTCTTGTCCTAAAAAGATACCGTCAGTGGGTCGAGGTTGCGTCATGCTTCAGTGGCAAGGATCTCTTTTGGCACCCCTTTGAAACTCTGATGGAGCCAGTGCTGTCCTGTCATAATTTAATAAATAAGAAACAAATGGTCCGCGTCTGTGCTGGAATTGCAAAATAAGCCTTATCTCCACTTCTTTCATCTGCATCCACTTTTATCAGGGGCATTACAGCTTGTACCTTCGAGAAACTCCCGTCTCTGTTGAAGCCGCTCAGGTGCAGAGGCTGGCCTTTCCGTTTTGGGTTCACTTCAACTCGTTACATGCATGAGCGGCACTGGGGCACTTTCACAGCATAGTAGCACGCCCTCCGGTACTTCCACTCCGTTTGATGCACCGAGGCGGCTAAGGGGCTAAACGGCCTCTGAACTGCAAACTAAAGTTGAGCACAATAAAGCAGTATGCTACAGTCATGATTATTCTATTGTCTAGATAGAAGGTGTCGACTTCCTTTAAACCACCTTGGCGTTATGTTGTATACATTTATTCCATACAGTGCAGGTGTGACGCGGAATGACTTGAAGCTTCCTGTTTGCTGTGTGCTTTTCGTATGCAACACTTCTAAACAATGACTATTCAATTCGGAAATGTGTCCGTGACTTAACTTTGGATAATTGGGGGGGTAAAGTTCAGTCTTCATACAGGGTTAGGGTTGGGATTGTGTGAGGTTTCCATGTACAGTTTTGCTGTTGTTTCACTATTGTATCGGACACTGCAGGTACTTTAGCCTCGGCCTTAGTTTTTTTCCGCTTTTGTCTTTGTCGGTGAAAGCCCTGTTTTCGACCCGTCCGTCATAAATCACCCAGGACCACACAGGGAGCGCCCGCTTTCCCCCACAACTGTACAGACCGAACAGCTAAAGCTCCCGGGGGTGCTATAAAAAACTAATTACAATGTCTTCAAGTGAAAATAAAAGCTACTTGTATTCAGGGGTGATCATACTTACGCTAGAGGTAACAATGTAGTGGCTTTAAGGTCATATACCTGATTTTTGTTTTTTTATAACAAATAATGAAAGAGGAAGCCAATGAATTAAAATGCTAGTTGTGTCCAAACTCATCCCTAACTTTCTTAACATATGTGTAGCATCCAACTCTTCACAGGGACAAGATTATATAGGCACGTTTCACAGCCTGCAGGGTCACGATTCAGGGCCACTTTTACAGGAAGGCTAAAAAACTAGCCTTCAAGTTCATGAAATGGATGCAAATGAGATGCTAGGTTAGATGCACAGTGTTTTTATTGTTCCCTTCGAATGTCTGAGTTTACAATAGACTAAATGAGGACACAACTCATTTCAATCCACAACAAAAAAAAACCTTAACCCCCAAAATCCATAAGGTCACAGCCGATGGGCCAGTGCAACGCCTCATTTGAAAGCTAAGTCCAAGAAAACTCATCTAAATTTTTTCCTTGCGTTGTCGTCACTTTTTTGAATTTTTTTTTCCATCGCTTTTTTGTTGGGTTTTCATCACATTTCTGCACCATTTTCATTCGTTTTTGTCACCTTTCTAATGCCCTTTTTTTCCTTTTTTTGGTTGTGTTTTCATCCTTGTTTTTTCATCCAATACTTACACTTTTTTTACAATTATAAGCTTTTATAATTGGAGAAAATGTGCTTGGTTCAGGTGGGGGTTAAGAGGTTAAAAGGTCTCTACTGTATGTTTAAGTTAAGATACAAGACATTCATTTCAGTGCATCAAACTTTGGTTCATCTTCAAACGCCAACATTAAAGTGTTGTTACTTTTGTCAACAACTAAGCACTGTACAAAGAGTAACAATGTGTTCAAATCAAAGTAAACCGTGCTGTGTGATAAAACTGTCAGAGGATTTTACCTCCATACGTTTATCAAGGACACGCACATGAGTAAATGCAGCTACCTCCTCTGCTTGTATTTGTGGAGCACTATTTCCTGGATAATGTGTGACTTATCCCACTGTCATTGCATTACTTTGTCGCTTATTATTGAAACATTTGTGACAAAAAAAATACATAAAAACGCTGTCCAGAACAATTTAAAGATAAAAAATGTGCACGGTTCACAAGAATCATCATAACAATGTGAACTGTTGTCATGACTAACACGTAGCTTATCTGTTAAGAGTAATCTGTCAGTGCCCGTATTCATGACGGATCGGTGACACAAAGCAATCTGTTCTTTCTGAGATTAAACTTATCTGGATATAAGCGGTCTGTTGGTGAGATCATCAAATACTACAACAGAAGCATGACAAATAACTATTCTTTTCCTCCAAACAGCGAGCAAACAGTAGCACTGACTTGAATCCATGCTTCAATACACATACAAATGTGTTCTACTTCACAAATTAATAAATCCAAAATGATTTAGGAGTAAATGAATAGTGTGCATAATAAGGTACACTAATTCTTTTAAAAATACTTTTTAAAAATGAAATACATTACAAACATATCAACTAGGGCTATGACATGAGAAAATAACTTGCAATGAGACACTACAGGCAAAACTCTTCTCATCACATTGGTGCGACAGTATCTCTACGGAAGCACACACCTACAGACTCCAAACTTTCCAGCCTTGGACTGAACAATATTTTAAAATGTATTTTAGAGCGATTATTTTTAATAATATCAATTTCCTTGCCTGATTAAGTTTTGAATTTAAAAAAAAAGGCTAAATTTAATTTTTTATAGAATTTTCCACTAATTAACAGCTAAACAAGCTATCCAAAATCACCTCTAAAAAAGTATGTGTTAATATGTCAGAAAAAAATTAAATCATAAATGTAAACATGGGTCTATTCTTTATTCAGATTTCGTCACGGAAAATATGGGAAATGTTGACTTGATTGACATTTTGCAATACATTTTCTTCTCATATTTGTGCCAGTAAAAATACAGCGAAGGTTTCAAATTGATGTCTCTAAATGTAAAAAGCTTCCCTAATCACCTGAAGCGTTTCGCCTTAAAGCAGCACTAAGTAACTTGTTTACCTTAATCAATCCTTTTCATAGCCCCTCTGGGGGTAATACAAGTGTTATTGGGATGATTGGGGGGTCTTTCATCTCCCCTTGGTGTCTCTGGCCAGATATCCACAATTGCAACCCTGCTGCCTACGGGTCAGAGGCCCCAATACACACTAATAGAATCACGGAGCTAACAGGCTAACTGCGGGCTCGCGCCACTTTGGCAGTATTTACAGCCAAGTTTGAGTAAAAAAAAAAGATCTCTCACAGACGATTAAAGAGTAAAAAAACGCAACATGCTACGACACCTGCAGTGGCGCTTATGGCCTCTAGGGACATGAGTTACTTAGTGCTGCTTTAAATATTGTTATATTATTGCAATATTTCACAAAACCACTTACATGCATGTGTTCTATTAAATTTACACCCAAAATATTGTAAACATATTGTATTTTTAGTTCCAAAACAAGACTAAAATTAAAGTGAATGGGGAAAATCTTGACTAAAACTGATTTTTTTTGTTTCGCGTAAATATGATGCGATATTGTGGCTCCTTACGATATGGATATTGCTCAATTTCACAATAGTGCCATAACGATAATTTGGCAATAAATTGTGTATAGCCCTAATACCGAGAGGTTTTTAAAGTAACCGAACTTGAGCTGATTCATTTTCCGAGTGTTTATTTCCAGTTCGGTTGTCAAATATGCCAATTTAGTTGTCTTGGTAACGTTCTCTCCCTTGTGTCCCCACATTAATACAGGCCTCAGGAATGTGAAGCCGCTGTGACTCATACACTTCCACTGACCGAGGCGACAACACTCAAAGTCTCCCCCCGTTTGCCCGCCGCGTGTTTAATTAAGCTTTTTGTTGAGCCGCTGGTGGGACGGGCTCTGGAGTTGATGAAGGGAGGGAAGTGGGAGGGGGGGGGGGGCAGCAGGTTGGAGTTAAGCCCGACGCGGGGTTTAGGAGGTGGGGTACAAGGGAGTGGACGGATGGATGGGTGTGTGTGGGGGGTGGTGGACGTTTCTGTGGGAGTGAGTTGACTAAGGCATTCTTGTGTAGCTGCCATAGAGGTCTCCACCAACCAGATAGGTGCATGCTGGGTAACCCTCCCCCCCCTCCCTGACTAAAAAAGGGAAGGGTGGGGGTTGGTGTTGAAAAGGCTGAGGGGACGCAGTCCATTTAGACTAGTGCAATAATCCTGAACTAGACGAGCACAGTACGCCAATGTAATGATTGTATAAGACCTCTCTGCAGTTGGTTTGGAGTGACTCACTGGCTACTTTGATTACTGCAATACTTTTACTTCTACTATAGCTTCGAAGTGGGGGAATCTTGTCAAAGCACTACACTAACATTTTGTTGGCCGCCTTTAGCTTTGAGTACTGCACGCTTTTACCGTGACATTGTTTCAATAAGCTTCTGCAATGTCAAAAGACCCAGTGTTGCTTGGATCTTTCACCAAGATATTTCATTGATGATGGGAAAGTGCGACCACAACGCAAGGCCTTCTCCAGCACACCCCAAAGATTCCCAATGGGGTTCAGATCTGGACTCTGTGGCGGCCGATCCATGAGTGAAAATGATGTTTGGTGCTCCCTGAGCCACTCTTTCACAATGTGAGCCCGGTGAATCCAGGCATTGTCATGTTGGAATTATACCCGTGCCATCAGGAATAAAGAGATCCATTGAATCGGATTGGAATAAGTAAGTAAGTGCTTTATTTGTCATTGTACAACAAAATTGTGTTCAGGTGTTAGTCCTGAGCCGCTGCGACTGAGCTGCGCCGCCATTGTGGGCCAATCTGAGCAGCATGTTTTTTGGAGCCTGGGGAAACCATAGCACCCGGAAGAAACCTGGCTGGCTGCCTTCAGTGCTCCTCTGAACCTCTGAACCGCCTCCTGTGTTTGTCCCTGTTTCGGAGCGTGGTGTCCTGCACTCGTTAGCCCCTCCTTCCTCTTCCTCCTGTGCAGCTCCCTCCGCTCCACAACAGTCTTTCACCATCTTCTGGGAGGATCTTAGCAGTTAATCTGTTTTATTCTCCAGTGAACGTCCATTAGCCAGAACAATAGAAGGCATGTGTGGCTTAGCTGTGAGTCTTGCCCTGATACCTCCTTGTTTGTTTCCTGTAGTGCCTCTTGTGACGCCTCCACTGTACTCCAGGTGTGGGGCCTCTTGATGCCTCTTCCGTGTTTCAGAAGAAGACATTTGTAGGTCTCTAATGTCTTTAGCTCATTTGCAACACAAAAACATGGCAAAGACGTACACAAGTATCCAGTAAGACAATGTGGAACACAGCAACCACAAACACAGCTGTACCAAGAGAGAGGGAGGTTGCTGCTTGGTCCTGGTCTTTCAGGATATTCATAGCGTTGCTGAACACAGACCTGACCAACTGCAGAAACCCCACATCATAATTTTCCTGGTGGTTAATCCAGTTGGCGACTTAATATGTTTTGGTCAAGCAGTGTAACAGCCGTAATAAACAACGATATAATATAGTGCTGCTATTACTAACCAAAGTGTAGCATTGGTTGGTGATTTGATGCTGTCTATTCTCTGCCCCGGTCTTGTCTATCAGCTACATCCTGATAAGTCAGACAGTGTGGACCCCCCCACCATCTTTACACAGCCGCTGATAGAGCACTTAAACTTAAGTACTAGAAAATACAACATTTCTGATTGCTATAATATAAAATAAAATACACACCATCATCTTTTTATTGTTATTTTTTAAGAACTATAGCCTCACGCTTAACTGTAGCCCGACCCATTCCTCCTCTTCCTCTTGCAGCAGACTCCCAGGTGCTTTGCTGAGGAAATGCCTGTCTCATCCTTACGCGCTCCGTGCTCCTCTCATAATCCATTCCTTGTTTTCACCCTCCCCCTTCCCCCTTAGCCTCTGCTTGGGGTGATTACTCCACTCTACTCTGGGCAGCCTTGGTCCCCAGGGAGATCCAACACCACAGTCCAAAACAGAGGAGCGCTCAGACAGGTCCCCCCCCTCTCCTTCGAAAAGTCCTGCTACAAGATGCTTCCACCCAAACCCGCGGAGCTCCCCGTCCCGTCCCCGTCTGCGCTCCTGTGACTTTGAACCATGTGGGTGTACGGGTGGAGCGGGTCTTTTCTGCTTTGGATGGGGAAGACTTTTTGAAAAGACGGACGCTCCGGACCGTTTTGGATGACTGGACACAGCTCCGGCGTCAGGAGACATGGAGTTTGGAAGAGTTTGGCCCCGATATCAGAGGACGCTGCTGCTGACCGTGATGATGTTCAAACTGGGTGAGAAGCGTTCACTTTGTTGTCCTTTGCAAAGTTGTAGAAGAGGACACATGTCGGCAGGTGCAATGCCTTCAACTGGTTCGAGAAAAAGCTACAGCACAGCAATAATAACTCTGTAACAGGCTGGAAATACCATGGATTTCAGGTTGAGTCGAGATAATGCAATTTGCAACAGTTTCCATATTGTTATCAAGAGGACTCCCCATGTTTCCGAGTAAATTATGGGTTTATCTTGGGCATTTTAATGAAATGAATCAGGCACATGTTATTTGTAAGCTGTACATATATGAGGGATTCCTTGAATTGACAGCATATTTGTTTGTTTTAAAAAGGATACAACCTAAAGAAGAAAGAAATAATTAGTTTCCGACATGAAGGTGATAATTCATTCATTATTTATTGTGAAAATAGTAAAAGTTGGGACAGAATAAGCCTCCATTGCTTCCTTATTTGGACTAATATGAAATAGACTTAAAACTAAGACTAATCATGGTCTCAGTTTTGGAGCCAGAAGAATTTTTTTGGTAAATTATGTTAAATGTCAAAACTTTAAAATCATGATGGGATATCTATCATTGACAAGTCCAAGAAAGGTTGTGAGTAGTTAATGACTTCATGATTTCAAAAGTTTCGACGAAAGACACAGCTTCACAGCTTTGCCCAGTTCAGGAATTTGGCGGAGCATCCCCAAACACAAGTCGCTGCATATAAATCAGTGTGCACAAGTTTAAAGGCGACTTAGAGAGACGGTGAGAGGTTTATGGTAACCTTTTACTAGCTCGTAAAATAGTTCTCAAGCTTTCACCTCTTCGATACTAACTCCACACACCAACATTTCCATGTCTTACAATACACTATATTCACTTTTTTTCCCCAGAATAATATTTTTATATCCAAATTCCAGGGCTGATTTATTGAGCTTTTGAACCTTCCTCCTCCTAATATCTAGTTCATTTAGAGATGAATACAGTATGAACAAATGAATTCATAAGTTTAAATCTGGTGCGCTCGTTAAATACCAATATCATCCCTGAATATATATATATAATTCTGGCAATTTTTTTACACATCTAATTCTTAATATTAAAAGAACAGACAGACAGAACACTTTTTTGGTGTCAGTAATCTACAAGAAGAGTTTCAAATTGATATTTTTATGTGCACACATGTTTGATTTTCCCCTCATTCACCTGCCATATCTTTCCTTGAAAGTGTTTTCATCATAAACAGACAGACAAATGGTGTATAATAATAATATGCAATGTCTGGTATTTTCAATTAAAGTTTGTAAACTTGTCATGAGAAAAATGTGAAACACTTTATAATAACAACACCTTATTTAGCCTTAATAAATGATGAGTTAACGCTTAATTCATCATGAACAACTTATTACATTACTTAACTAATAGCTACTTAACAATGAATAAGTGAAGTATGCGAAGAAGTTTTAGTAACACTTTAATAAATTGTTCATGATGAATTAAGTGTGAATTCATCCTTTATTAAGGCTAAATAAGGTTTAGTTATTTTGAAGTGTTACTGACAAACCTTTTGGAAGTATACATGACTTTAAATATAACTTCCTGATAGTGTGTCAAAAACAGGAAACTGTTGAGTATAAGTAGGAGCAACAAGTGTAGAGCCTTCCAAGAAGTACCTTCCCTGAAAGAGTTTCTCCGTGTAGTAACAGAGTAAAGATGTCTCGGTACTTCTGGTCCTACTGTGGACGAGTATTAGCCGGACGGGAGGCGGGGGTCCCGTGCCTTAAGAAACCCCCATTGACCCGTTTTGTTCCCGCGACCTTCGTTTGTGCGGTGGCGGCGAGGGGCTCGTTTAAAAATGACCAATCCTGCGCTCCCATTGGTCGAGCCGCATTGTTAAGGTTCGCCATGGTAACGAGCTGCCCGAGCGTGCGGCTGGGGCTCGCTGTGCAGGGGGTTTTGTTTTGGGGGCTTTGAATGAAGAGAGAGAGGAGGGAGGGATGGTTTTGAGAGTGCTGGCAAGTTTTTTTTTTTGTTTTTTTTTTCGGAGAGAAAAAGATTTGAAGCAGCTCTGTTGGGACTGTTGAGGGAAAATAGGGCATTAAGCGAGTTGTAGCATTGCCCAGAACTCATAAATCAAACTGGAATTGGTTGGACATTGCCCAAGTCTATTTTCTTGTAAGGAACTTACTACACTGAAGAGAAAATACTCAATCCACTTGACAGAATCCACACGTATTCAAATGGAGAGTATGATCAGGCTAGTTTTTGTCACACACGGAATAACATTAGGGAAGATCCAACTTTCTTTTTATGTTGCAATAATATATTAAAATAACAAGTCATCAGATTAGTAGCAGATGGCGCTATTTTTTTACTGTGGTACATCGTCGTATCATCGTCGTACTCGCATCATAGTCTTTTGTGATTCAAGCCCAGGTTTAATGTAAATTGTGCCACGTACGTTTGGAGTGATTCAGGGTTTACACAGGCAGAAGCAAGTCAAATTTAATGACCAAATCAATCAATCAATCAATCAATCAAGGTTTATTTATATAGCACTTTACAACAACACAAGGAGGACCAAAGTGCTTCACAGAAAGATTAAAACAATATAAAAACATAAAATGATTACAACCAAGACACAGTTCAGTGTGCCCTAAGTATTAAAAGCAAGTTTGAAAAGATGAGTCTTTAATCTGGATTTATAATACTAATAAATACTATATTCTAACGTGCATAATTCATTTGTCAAGATTTGCGAGCATTTCATCAAACAGAGGAAAGAGAATTGGACAATACGGAAAACCTTTTTGCATAAAGTGTGGTCAAAAACTGCAACTGAATATGTTTTAGGCCATCATCTTGGTATTTTCGATTGACTTAATAATTAACGTTACATTAAAAGCAGAAAAGGAACACTTATGTAGACAACACTGATGTGTGTGGAATAAATGCTTACTGACAAACATTTGTACGTTTTGATCCATTTGAGACATGTTTTGGACTGAAGACTCTTTAGAATAGTTGTTTACACGTATATAAATTTAAACCCAGTCGTAGATGAGACATCCACATGTAGCACTTGTTCCAAAGGGGATGTAAGTTTGTTTTGCTGCCAGTTCCAGCTGATGCACATGGAGACAAGTGCGTCTCACCCTTTCACAATAAAAGCGTGACTAATGTGCTCTTCGGAGGCTGTGCAGCACTGACCCAAACGCAATGTTAACAAGGAGAGGAACTAAACACTGTTTTTACACTTATGGCCATTCACAGAAAATAAACTATTGATCAAAGTGACATCTTGTTGGCAAGAGGTGATTCTCATTAAGCCTCAGTAAAGAAGGATTTGGCGAACAGGGAGGAGAAGAGAGGAACAGGACAGTTTGTAAATAATTGTCCCTGAAAACGAATGATTTTAGTTGGCACACTTATTTTCCATCACAGTGGTCTCTGGGACGCTCCAGGATCACTTGTTTGGAAGGATTTCACTGCTGACGGACCCTCTCACCAGAAAACCTACAAAACAATTGATCCTAGAGCGTCGTAGAGACCGCCGTGATGGAAAGTAAAGGCGCCATGCTGACCAGACTGGGTCACTACAAGGTCAAATATGCACAAATAACTTTTTTTCCCGCATAAAAAGTTGCATAGTGTATTTTTAAATCTTCTTAGTGCTATATTGGAATTATATATCTCTAAGTACATTGGACACTTTGTTTTCTCTTTTTGATCAATAACAAACATCGTAAAAATGTCTAACCCAGGATAAATATATAACATCTTAGCAATATCTTCATTATAACTGTTAATGTGAATTAATGCACGTTTTGGACGCATGTACCACTTCAAGAGAGAACAAAGCAGGACCGACTCACTTGCGAGTGAGCAATCAATAAAAAGGCCCTACATTTATATGTAGACAACACTCAAGAGATTTTACTGTCAAAAAGAAATTGACACTATACACTTTCCTTGGTGGCAATGAACAATCTGAGATATTTGTGAATTATTCATTTTGAAAGGTTTTCTCTGCAGCAAATATCCCGAGCTTTAAGTTTTGTTAGGACTATACAGTATATCTGGAGGTTTTATCCCATTGTGCCAGAGGAAACCCACGCAGACACGGTGAAGAACATCCAAACATTCCTGTCTTTTAGAACATGTAAAATGCGCACACAATGAATGAAAATACAACAATAGAAAGTGAATCTAAAGTGGTGGGGATTCCTCTTTGATGACTCACAGAGCCCGGGCTCCACTTTACCGCATTTATCCAAACAGTAACAGTGTAACAGGTGACGCAGCCTCTGTACCAGACAAAAGGCAAGTGTGTTTGAGCCTGATTCACTCGAGATCGGTGCATTTTTCTGCCCAGTTTCCTCCCAGCCTAATCCCCCACCTCCTGCTGTGAGGCTGGAGCTCCGCACTACCAGCAAGGGATTTGAGCATTGTACTTTTTTAAACTTTTTACTGTTTTTAATCGCTTTAGATTGTCTAGCTATTTTGACTTTTTGGTCACATCTTCATGAGCTGAAATATTTCCAGTAGTGTAAAACAAACTGTTATCAATCCAATTGATACTGGGCGCTTATAAGCCTTTGGCTTCGGCCCACTCCTTTTGAGCAGATAAACTGTCCAAATAAATACATAAACTAAACTAAACTCTGAGAAAAATGAATTTGTGCTACCGCTTCACCGCAAAGCAGGGCTGGGTACTGTTTTTTAACGATACTTGGTTTTCCGGACTCTGAAGACTTTGAGGTTCTGAAATCTCAGTGGTAAATAAAGCACAAATAAACAAATCAAAAAAACTACAATAAGGCCTGAAAAAGTGCTAGATTGAGACTACTGGCATAGACCCTGCTATATTGTACACCACATCTAGCCTGCTATATTTGTGTGAGCAAAGACAAAGTTAGATAGAGTTTATTATGTGAGCAAGAATCAGATCTAGCTAGCCTGTCTGACTATAGGCATAAAGTCAGACATAGGCATATCAAATCTAAAGCTCCTCATGTGAAGATTATTTTCCTTGCTAAGAGTCTTTCTAACTTAAAGACAGCACTCTTTCTTACACTGCGCCCTCTCAGTCTCAGTGTCAGATCAGACAAAACTCCTTCAGAGACGGCGTTGTGTTTGCCAGGGGCTTCCTCCGCTGTGTGATCCGTGATTCAGAGCTGTTCCCCGCAGCGGCCCGTTTCTCTGAGCTTTGTGCTTTTCTGTTGCCGTGAGTCACAGTCAACAGTTTCCCCTCAGCCCCCTCTGCGCACCTGCTACAGGGCAATACTTCACTCGCAACCGCTGTCTGGGTTGAGGGTACTGCTCCGCTCGGGTAAATGTTTATTTGCAAGAGCGATTGTTTATAAAGCAGTCAGTCTAGTGCCGTATTGATTAATTCACATAAACAGTTGCTCAATGTGCAGGGATTTACAATATTTATTTGTTTTACCATTATGTGGGATGATATTGCTGAAATGATCTAAATTGGCAGGTGTAGGTACCACCAAGGAGTTCGGAGGGACCGGATAATTCAATGTAGGGCTGCACAATATATCGCAACAAAATATCGTATTGCGATATTAGGTGATGCAATATGCGTATCGCAAGAAGCCACGATATATAGCAACATCACTAAAGTCTTTGCACTGAATTTGTAAAAGTTCTAGTTCAAGTTTTAGTTAAACATTTCCTCATTTAGTTCAATTCTAGTCTTTTTTTGTTTTTTATTTGCTGAAAAACTACAATTTGTGTTGTGAGTGGACCTTATCGTGTTGAAATGGTTCATAGGAATATTGCAATAATATCGTTATCACAATATTGCACGGCTGTATCGCATAATACAAGTTACTTCCATATCGTGCAGCTCTAAAGGCAATCTAAAGTTTGAGTACGTTTGTTCTAGTAAGACCTCTTATTCCCAATGGAACAAGCTTTTATTTCTCTCTTAATTCAGATCATTTGGTGTCATATTTTTAAAAGTAAAAGTTAATTTGTCTGGTTTCAAGTGGGATTTCTGCATTTTTATCTTCTCTAAGAGTTAGAACCAACTCAAATTCAACATAAAGTCCTCCATTCAAACCATTTAAAGTAATTTATCTCATGTAAGAGCCATGAGACATTTTGGCCACTGATCACTACTGAAAGTGATGTACCATCACTTACATAATATTAAAACAAATTCTAGAATTGATTGTCTCCATTGGGAAATTTGCTCTTTACAGTTGACCAATCCTTCACTCAGTGGCCAAAGCAGTTGGTGATCGACCAGAGAACCATAGTTTATGAGCTAGGTTTGGCCAGGACTCGGGAGTACCAAGATGAAGAATTTTCGACGATTACTGATCTCCTATAGCACTATAATATATATTTTTTTTCAGATTATGTGACCTCATCCTTCATAAACAAATAAAAAGACTATCATAAACTATACTCGAGCCCGTACACTATCCACCTGCCTATGACATCACTTCAGCAAACTTTATGGAAGAATCCCTTGTGCGTTTTCCATAAATCACATACAACGGCGCCCTCCTTACCTACATAAACATCAGGGTAAAAACAGTTTTAAGAGCGATCCGGTGGTGGTTGTTAACGGCCCTCCTCTTATCTGTGGGAGTCTGGGGAGTGTCGATCTACCTGCCAGCTTGCTCTGCTCAGTGTCAGCCTTGGCCTGAGCGCGCCGTACCAGTCTGCACCAGGGAGAAGGGAGTCCGCGGGGTGGATCCCGACTTGATCTATGACACATTTTTGGGGGATGGTCTTATCAGTGCCCAAGGAATGCGTCGTGGCTTCATAGTTAGAGGTGAAAAGCGAGGCGAGTGGAGCTTGTGATTGTGGGTCGAACGATGCGAAGTGCGACATGCGTTTCGGGAGTGAGAAGCCTCATTTGGGTGGAAGTGGGTTTAACTATTGTGCTTCATCACCAACTTTGTAAATAAAACACAATGGTAAACAGTTCGGCTTTAAACACAACAATAAAAGACTGCAGGCACCCAGTCATCGGTGGGGAAAATTTACCTCATTGCTGTCAGGAACATGGAAACACACCAGAAGGTTCAGGGCACGCCCCAGATCCTGCCTGTAAAACAAATGTGCAATGAGGTGCAGCCGATGCTTGTTTGATCTCCGTGTTTTGTGAGTGTGCAGTGTGAGGCTTTGCGTGTTTGACTTTGTTTTGGAAGGGGATCTGTGCTGTGTAGCGTAGTCCACTTAAATGGATCTAATTCGGCATCTGTCATTTGGCAGCCTCCATGGATAGCAGCACTTTGGTTGTACTCTGCTTTCTTAATACTCTCTAATGCAATGGTTCTCAACCAAAGACTGTAAATTTAAGAATGGACTTAATGTGGCCTACTTCGTCCTGAAACCGTGAGGAAATGGCAGTTGGAAATTCCCTGTTCCTTTGGACTTTCAATTGGAATTTCTCATTTCTATTTAAACTTCAAACTATCTATTGAACTCAGGCTTGTCATTCCCTATTCTAAATAATTTGAGCTAGCTCCAAAAACCCAGCCAAATTGGCAGCGTGAACAAGCTGTAGTTAGCCCGCGCCTTCAGACCCATGGCTCAATTTGAACCCCCATCTGAGGTTAAGATATCCTTTATTAATCCCCGTAAGGAAATTTGTTCTCTGCATTTGACCCATTCTGAATGACGCTGGGGCGACCTGTCGGAACAGTGAGCTGCCAGCGTAGGCCGGCGTTCGGGGACCCATCCCTAGATGTGGAGCCAGGCTAATGGTCAGAACCAACTGGCTGGAGGATTGACCTATTGCACATGTTTTTAGTGGTTTGGGAAACTGGAGGAATCCTACGCAGACATGGGGAGAACATGCAAACTCCACACAGAAAGGCCCCGTCCAGGTTGGAATCGAACCCAGGACCTTCTAGCTGTGAAGCACGAGCGCTCACCGCTGCGCCCTTAAGGGGAACGCTTACCCCCACCTTTTAGTTTGTTTGAGGACAGGATCCGGAAACTATTTTGGAGGATCCAGCAAAGATTTGAGATTATATACTGGTGTTTATGAGTGTTCCGGCAACAGTTCAGGCCTGTTCTCTGAATTTATCACATCAGACCAAAAGTGCTCCTGAAACTACTAATTTACAAATAATCACAGACGGTCCATAAAAACATTGTTGTTTTGCTGCTGAATCTGTTAAAACATATTGTTTTCTAGGGATACATTTTTTTATTACGCTTTGAAATAAAAAATAGATGAATTCATGGACAAAAGAACTGAGCAGCTGTTATTTTACCAGTCTCGGCCTTGTGTACTTTTTAGTAGATACATTCAGAAAGATAAAATAAGATGACCTACCATCTTGTCTCAAATATCAATGCGCTCGAACATTATTCAAATGTGCACAGTGAATTGAATCTTAACATTGAAGGCTAAATTGCAGTAATCATCAGACTCCTTGACTGGTGTAATCCATGTAAACACCAAAGTAAACATGTCGGATGGTCCAGATACAGAGGTGAGTGAGAGAAGGCAGAGGAAGAGCAGACGGAGCAAACGTCTGTGGCTCGTCAGAGCTGGAAGTGAAGGGTGTTTGAGGAAAGATGGAAGGGGGAGAAGTTAATAGTAGCATCACCCGATTTAGATCCCTTCCCAATTTAAACCTGTGATAGTCTTTCAGTTGTTCTACTCCTTTCCCAAAGTTTAACCTAAAAAAGGCTAATTTGAGGTGATTTAGAAATAGCTTTTGTGCTAGAGCCACTTATTCTTCGTTTTGTTTTAATGACATCAAGGTTGCACTGTTTCCCCGAGTGTATTCTCAGAAACACAGCTTGTGGGGGTGGATTTGGGGGATGGCGGGTGTTTTGGGGGGTGTTGTGGCGCTGCTGGTGTCAGAGCAGATAAAGGATGTGATAACGTGGGGCTCAGAGGAACTGACAGTGTGACGGGGAAATGAGGCGAGAGTGAGGAGAGAGATGGTGAGAGGAGTTCTGTTCTGTTCAAACTTGTTAAAACAATGTTAAATGGTTAGATCAGTTACCTTCAAACAATTAAGTTGAAAGTGCTAATTAATTACATTACTATTTTAACATGAAGCATCACTATCATGAACATTACATTTTGCCTGGTATTCATGCAACTTTTTTCTTTTTAATTGTACTTCATTAAATTAGTCATCAAAATTGACATTTAACCATGTTATGATGTAGCCTGGCTAACGCCAGACTGCTGTGTGCGCTCGAATTCTTTCAAATTTCACAACAGTCTGAGAACCATGGCCGAAATGTTTGCACGGATTTGGGACCAATCACAGAACGAGGAGGGACGGCAAGACGATGACGCACTATTCGACATACAGAAGCTTATAGTTTGTTTAGGGATAAAAATAAATAAAAAATATGTACATGACAGCAGCAGACGCGACGCCAAGCTTTAGACTGTGTTCTAAAGCTCAAACGTTTACAGCGGGTACGTCACACGTCATCTGATACGATGATACGATTGGCTATGGCTACGTGCAGACGCATGATAGACATTCATAGCGCCCAATAAACGGCTATGGACAATTGTGAACCACACCTCTCCTACAAGAAAATGAATTGGTGGTCCCCAGATTAAATATCATTTGTGATTTTAGTCTGGCGTTAGTTATGACGTTCACTTATTAAAAATATAGTCGCAGTTGGGTAATTCAAAATACTTTGATTGTTTCTTCTTCTACTGTGAGGTCTCCGATCCACATCTGCTGGATTTTGTTGTGTAATAGAAACTGGAAGTGTCTTCCATTTTCCAAGGCCGAACCATCACTTATCCCATTCTGAGCAATCATCATTTGTTAGCGTGAGATACAATGATGCTGTTGTTTTATTTTGCCATGTTAATTTTACCCACACTGCCAGGAGAGGGCACTCCAAGCAACAAAGGAGATTATAAAAGAGTAGTCTTTAGTCAACAAGTGCCTTTTTCATACATGCGTGCATATTAAGTTGAATTGATATTTCAGAACTAAACTAATAATAATAGTCATTTTAAAAACATAAGTAATCCTACATTTTACCTCCATTTTGTCTCCAGTACCACTCAACCAGTGCTGATATTTATAGCAGTAGCAATTAATGTACATTCTAATTTTAAATATGTTTTGTTTTAAAATCACAATACAAATAATGTTAATGTTCTCTTGCCTTTAGCTCGTTTGCTACCACAATAGAATTAAATAATCAAGTGTCAGGCACTTTACAAGTTCAAAGAAAGGCCATGCAATTGTAAAATTGCAGACAGTTGGCCATTAAATTAATTAAATCTTAATGAATTAATTCCCCTTTTTGTTCTAAAGCCTCTTGGCTTTGCAGCTTTGTGACACAGACTGTGAGTGAGAGATAATGTTCATTGACACACGTGGTCTGAGGAGTGGGCCAGCTGTCACCTAAACACCAGAGCAGACAGGGCTCTGGTGCCCCCCATAAAAGTCACCATATTTAACGTAACTGCTCTGATCTGGGGTTTCTGCAGTTGGTCACAGGCTCAGCAGCACTATGTGCCCAAAGATGAGATCAGCTGACGACCTGAACATCCTGAATGACCAGGTTATTCCATCAACGTGTTTCTTTCCCCCTGTTACACAGGCATATTCCAAGATGACAATGCAACACAAAATCTTGAAAAATGAATGCAACACTGGATCTTTTGACATTGCAAAAGATTATTGAAACAATGCCACACCGAATGTATGTTGTAATCAAAGCTAAAGGTGGTCCAATAAAGTATTAGGGCGTGTGACCTTTTTTTTGGTGCGACTTTTCTTTTGATTGGGCACTGTATGCTGATTCAGTTAAACTTGATTGCAAAGTTCAACCTGATGATACTAATAGTCTTGTTAAATTCTTTTATCACTGGGGTACATTGGTAGTAACTATTATTATTTCTGATAGACATATACATACAGTGGTATTTTGGGTAATAAAGCATTTCACTAGGTCAGAGAGGTTTCTGTTGTCAGTAGTGGTAGCAGTGTGTTTGTGTATAGCTAGTGTCGGTGGTAGTGCGGTCATTTTTTTAAAACACATTTTTGTCCTGTAGGTTGTATAGACAAGACTGCTCTCCTCTTTCCTGCTTTTAGGTTTGCAGGGAAGGGGTTGAAGAGCAGAGTGAGACAGTAAATGGTCAGATCTGGGAGGCGAACTCACGACACCGGCAAAAGGGCTGAGCATTTGTGCTACAACCTAGACTTCCTCTGTGAGCAAACATTACATGTTATACTCTTCTCACGGCTGCTTCTCTTGTTCTCACAGGCCTCTTGTGCACAGCGGCGGCGGACAAGTGCCTCTCCTCCCCCTGCCTCAACGGCGCCACCTGTCTGGAGAACATGGGCGAGTACGTGTGCCTCTGTCCCAGGACGCCCGTGTGGTTCGCGGGTTTGCTCTGCCAAGACCTGTACGACCCCTGTTCAGACGCCCCGTGCTCGAACTGCACCTCCACACTGGGCACGGGCAACCACACGTGCCACTGTCCCGAAGGCTTCACGGGACAAAACTGCACCGAGGACATCGACGAGTGCCTGGGCCATCCCTGCACGGGACTCAAGAGTTTATGCGTCAATAAAGCCGATGGATATTCGTGCCACTGTCCGACCGGGCTCGGAGGGGAAGACTGCAGAGAAAACCTGACCACTTGTTCGGAGGCGGAATGCCAGAACGGAGGGACTTGTCTGGACGTACCGGACGCGGGGCGGAGGTGCGACTGCCCCCTTGGATTCGAAGGGGCAAACTGCGAAGAGGATATAAACGAGTGCCGATCCGAGCCGTGTCAAAACGGGGCGATTTGCAAAGATCTGGTGAACGCGTACCAGTGCTTCTGCGTGCCGGGGTTCCAGGGCTCCCACTGCGATTTGGACATCAACGAGTGTGCGTCTAAACCGTGTCAGAACAACGGGACGTGTCTGGACCTCGTGGATCGTTACGAGTGCGACTGCGCGCCGGGGTTCAAAGGTACAGTACGTTCATATTATTGACTTGTATTAGTAATCTTACTTTCCAAAAAAAGTCAGTATCAAAACGAAGTCCAATAAATCGATACATCTGGACATTTCTTGATATTGAGTGCGAACAGTTTTAAGAATAACCATTTTTCTTTTAGTCCAGGCCAAGGTTGTTGACTGAAGTCCCACCAGATTTGTAAAGCAAATAATATCAAACTCTAGTTCCGTGTATAAGTTTGTCGTCCCTGATGGATCCCCCCCCCCCCCCCTCTCTTCTCTCCTCAGGGGTGAACTGCGAGGTGGAGATCGATGAGTGTGAGACTGGCCCCTGTCAGAACGGCGCCACCTGCCTGGACCTGGTGGCCATGTACCGCTGCCAGTGCGTGCCGGGCTTCATGGGCACGGACTGCGAGGTCAACATCGACGAGTGCAGCAGCGCCCCCTGTCTGCACGAGAGCAGGTGCATAGACGGCATCAACGGGTAAGAGACTACACTGTGATCAGCATTACGAGGGAAGGGCATAATGCGTGCGTTCACAACCGGAGCCTCTAAGCCCCATGTGTCACATGTGCCATGTGCCGGGCCAGACATTAAAGTTTAGAAGAATTAATCTGATTATGTGGGTGAATCATGTGGCGTCTGGAGGTGCATAGAAGACCTGGTGAATACAGTGGAAGGGAAGGGACAGAATAGATTCAGTGGAATACTGTCTCAGGGAGGGCCCGACCGATTTTTGGGGTCCGATACCGATAGCAATATGAAGGGGGTTGACAGCTGATATATATATATATATATTTTAAGTAATTTAATCTGATGTTTTTTTAAATATATATCTTTCAAATACTCTGTAGTTAAACATTTATTATAGGTTTCAATCATAGAAATATATAGAATATCTAATAGAGGTCGATGTCGGTTTTTCTGCCGATATGCCCCGCTGATATTTTGGCCTATATTTTAAAAATGTCTTGTCTAAAATCCTATGTCTGATGCTTCTGAACATGTCAGTGGTGAACTGTGGCAGCAGGGGGGGCTGTATATTCATATTTAGTAGGTACTTCCAAGGTTTGAAAGACAAAAATCATTAGATTCCAAGACAAAAAAAAAACCCACAGTAAGTCTCCATCTCTTATAGTTCCGAAATTATAAGCTAATGTCTACATCATAAAACAGGGGCGCAAACATTTTACCGATTTTCATCGCAATGTTCCTCCGTTCCCCTGAGGCCTAGGAAGTTGTGGGAGGGATATTTTAAAGCCTAGACTAACCCCTTTCCAGTGCAAAAAACTGGAATCTTGTCTTGTGCCTGGCGCATGGATAGTGTTAGTCGTAGCGATCGATCTTGGGCATATACCACTTTGTGCTAGTGCTTTCACTGGTAGCCTGAGGGCGTCGCTTAGGAAAAAAAGTGGGTCGGCGGAGGCATGTACTACAAGCTGACTTCAATGAGCGCTTGCTGCATTCCTTTCGCTCAATCTCCTTTCTTTCAGCTTTATTAAACATTGCGCGCTTCCACAGTAGTGGTTTCGGGAAAGCATGGGGAGGCGGCGGTGCCACACCATTGCCATGCGAGCCTGTCCACCCTCTGTCCTGCCCACTCTTTGCACCAGGTATGACGCTGAAGATTGCAAGGAGCACCACCCGCCTGCGCAATCGTCTGCTCTGATCTGGTCCGATCTGGCCCGAAGTCCTATCACTTTCAGGTCCGGATATATCAGCCGAAAAAAAGCTATCGGGGCCTATTAACAGGTCAAGAACTGAGTAACTTTAAACCTTGTATTAATTTTTGAGGGTTTCCTGTAGGTCTACCTGGTTTATGGAATGATAATAATGAATAATTAATTGAATAAAAGACTATTTCTTTGACTTTTTGAACTAAAACCAAAAAAATCAGGAATTAATTAGTATCTGTTTGCATCAAATTGCAAAAGCAGCCTTTAAAACCAATTCTATGCTATCCTCATTGTCCCAGCTGCAAGAGCCTTGACATGGGAGCTCATACATAAGGAAAGATTGCTCCCCCAAAATAAGTTGTTGAAGTTGTCGTATGTATTTGCAAGTAGTTGGTCAGACAGCTCATTTCACATACCACAAAGACCTACAGTAGTCCGGGTTCGATTTCCGGTTCAGACTTCTCTAAACCGGTCTCATGAATAGCTTTTTAAATGCCTGTGGGGATGTATGCCGTTTCATCTTTTGCAGTTATGAGTGTGACTGTGACGGGACGGGCTTTGTGGGGGTGCACTGTGAGGAGGACATTCCTGAGTGCGCGTCCGACCCCTGCCAGAACGGAGCCACCTGCTTGGAGGGGGTCAACCAGTACCACTGCCAGTGCTGGACAGGTAAAAAAAAAAAATCACACACGCAACATCACAAGTGCAATAAAAAAATTAAAAAAAGGCGTTCCGATGATGCAGGTCATAGTGAAATGATTTGCAGGTCATGCAAATAAAATGCTAAATGTGCTTCTAATGTTAGTATACCCTCATGCATCCTCATGCTCCTCTGTGTTTTAAAGTTCAGACACGTTCCCCGAACATGTTCCAATCCTGTCTGTGATCAAACCCCCATTCCGACGCTTAACTTGTCTGCCGCTTCATAAACCTTACACAAGTTTACTCTATGCACTGCTGCTGCGCGGTGTACATAAGAAGGAAATGCACCCTCTGCTGGCATTTGGTATAACTGCATCATCAAGCCTAACAGTGTTTTCAAGACACATACGTCATTTTAAGTTATACACAAACTACCGAAGCCAAAGGTGTATGAAGTAGTTCCTCAAGCCTGAATAAAACATAATGGCAAATTAACAAATGAGGCGTACAACAATGAGATTTAAATTTTTGTGTGTGTCTAAAACCAAACACTACTGACACTCAGGAGAGGTTTTCCTGTTTTATTTTATCATTATGGTACATCTTTGTTGTTGATGAAGATAAATTCAGAACAGACTTGTGTGATCTTGCAAGTATCTCTCATCAGATTTCAGCATGCGATTAAATGAATTGTATAAATTACCTTTTCTCTCCGCCCTCTACCAGCTTGCCACATAATACCCTGGCTTTTTAACGCACTTCACAAATAGGGAAAACAATCAAAAACCACTGACAGAACAATCTTAACCAACACTATTACAGTTGAAGCAGGTATGATAGAAATGAGAAACATGATAAATTTGAAGATGATATTTTTGAGAATGATACTTTTGAGAATGCTATTATTGTCACTATTATTATGGTGATGATAATATATGCATAATAAAATGTGCGCTAGTAATGTATGTGTGTATATATATATGTATATCTCAAATACTATGACTACATAAACAATAAGTAAATAAATAGAACGGTGACCAGTATGGTTATGAGCAATGAAAAATGGTAATATAGGCAATGAAAATAATTAAAATGTAAAAAAATAAGAAAATTATAAAACTAAGTAAACACACTCAGAACTCACAAACTTTTCTATTTTGTTTTGTACTTTATTGTATTGTATTGTACTTTGAAATTGGGGTATGCACTTGTAAGCTTTCTTCCTTCGGCCTACTCCTTTTGAGTTATTATTTATTTAAATTATTATTTTGTTTGTTTGTGAAAATGTAAATGTAATGATGTAAATAATAACGCACTGTAAATAATAGCTCAAATAAATCAAATCAAAAGGATCCAGCTTTTGAGTAGCTCCCTCTAAAGGTCAATTAACCAATGTTGTATTTTTTTTGCATATTGTACTGTCTAACTAGATGCATCTAGAAAATACACCTAAGATTTAATAAGAATGCCTCCAGAGAAAACAAATCAAAAGACGTTTTGGAGGAAATATAGAACTACGATAGCGACAGAAAGGCCTGCTTTCCTGCACAGATCTTGAGTTTGACGATGGGCAGGATCAGAACAAATTTGGTGAAAGGCGAAGAGAGAGAGAGACGATCGAGAAATGAAGTCTATAGTTGTAATATGTTGGTTGCATTTTTCTTAAGTCTACCTTTTGGGCCGTTGAGAGTACAAGCATGACAATTGTAGAAGCAGCCAGCGCGTCTGTCAGTGGCCTTTGACTCGAGGCTGACCTCTGGAGGCCAGGGGTTCACCCACACATAAATTAACCTCAACAAAGGAGCACAGACTTTGACCTTTAAGCGACTACGGAGAATAGCCGTTTTCTCCACTCGCCTCTGTTTACGTTACAGCTTCATAACCCCGGCAGCGCTGAGTCTCAGGCCCAGTTAAATTATGAATGTGATGCATAAGCACTCTGCCAAAGGGAAAAAGGCTGAATTGCAGAATTCTTGTGCGATTCCCCCGCAACCTGTTTTGTGTTTTGTTATGCAGCCAAAATAAGATGTTAGCGCTCGACAATATTTCCCAAAAGACGACGCGCAGCCAAAAGGTTGAGTTTGATTTAGTAGCTTGTCTTCATTCAATAAAAAGGTGTATCATAGTGTAATGGGAAGGAATCATTTTTACCGACTTTATTTTGCCGCAATAAAAATAAAAACAACATAGCTAAAAGCAAGTTTGCAAACAACGCTAAAACCACACAGTGTAGTATTTCAACCAGTGAATGAACAAAATACAACCATTACATCGGTTATGGCTTTACTTTGATAGCCCACCAGCTCGTTCAGGTCATGAGATGTTCCTAAAATGTAGTTTCTCTTTTGAAATAGCAACATGCTGCAGGAATGCTCTCCAGTTCCGCTTTAAATCTTTGAATCTTGAATCTCAAAACAGTGTAAGTTTAAAAAAAAGAGTATTACATATGGGTGACAGTGGTCGATCAGGTCGTCCTTTGAGAGGTTGGTGGTTAGAGTCCCGGCTCCCGCAGGTGCATGCTGTTGCTGTGTCTTTGGGCAAAACGCTTCACCCACCTTGTCTCCAGTTTCAGCGTACATTGGTGTCGGTATGAGAGTGTGACTGGGTGAGTGGTTCCTTAATATAAAGCACTTTGACCACTTAACCCTGAATAAAGATCATTTAACATATTACACTGGACACATTTGTTCTATTAATCTACACGAACTATGTATTGATAAATTAAAATGGAGTAATTAAAATCGAGTCAGACAGCTGTAATCGGGAGCTCACATTGCTACTTAATAGCCTATGCGTACACAAAAGGACGTAGTTGAGCTCCCGATCACAGCTGTTTGACTCGATTCTTCCAGAGTCCGCTCTAAAGGCGACATGGAAGCACTACAGAGGTAAGTCTTTCCTAACCATAATGATGTTTCAGCAGGCGCAGACCCTCCCCAGTGAGAGGATCTATAAGCTGCTGTGGACGTTAGCACTAACCGCATTAGCATTAGCGAATGTGTTGCGATCAACCTTATGGAATCATTTATGCACTACAGAGATAGTATGGCCTTACAGCATGACCCCATATGACACATTAAGATGCTTTTAGACTGTGATTCAACTCACACAAATATTTCTGCAGGTCTGGCTCATTTAGGCCTGTCCCAAACATGTCCCAACTTCCGGGCGTTCACACTTGTTTGGGGATTGCTGTGACCTAAGACGCATTTCGGAAATGAGGAATTAATTTCCCTTACACGTATCAAGGTCAAATATGCTGATTTCAAGAAAATGTAACTTATTTTTTGTATATTTTTTGTTAGGTTCAAATAAAGTGGGTGGTATTGCTATCCTAACATAATATGCTAATGACTGGACTTTGCAAGTGAAAATGCAGGCTTCAAAACCCCACAACTGTCTTGAGAGTTTCGACTTTAGACTTGATGTCCCCAGAGGGAACTCCTTTTTCACGTACACAGTGCATGTTTGACAAAGGACAGACAGAACAACAGAGAACAAACAGTATGGCGTACACTCGGGGCCTGTTGTTAAGAAATTCGATGGCTGACGGGATCAGTTTTTTTTTTTTTTAAATGAGCCTTCCCACATCTAGCCATCCTGTACCTCCGTCCTGACGGCAGAGGTGTGAGGCGAGTGTGCAGGGGGTGTGTGGAGTCCTGTTAGTGCAAAGCGTCCAATGGCGCATTTATTTAGATCTTTGAGGTTTGGTGTGGGGAGTCCTATAATTTTTCCCGCAGTGTTTCTTACCTTGGTGAGTTTGGTTTGATTCTTGACAGCTAACGGATTGAAAAAACAGGTGGAACAGTACAATAATATGGTTGAATAATGGATTTGTATAATCGTAACAGCAGAGATGGAGCGACACAAAGTCCTTTCAGTTTCCGGACTATTGGCAGCCGTTGTTGACACCTATATAGACTTTCATTTACACTGTCGCAAAGGCCAATAAAGTTCTTAATATATTCATTTATTTGGTCAAACTTTGCCTTCCAGGTTACGAAGGGGACAACTGTGAGGTGGACATCGACGAGTGCCAGTGGGAGCCCTGCGAAAACGGAGCCGAGTGTTTCCAGCGCTCAGACGTCCTAAACTACGGGACGCTCCCTGAACTCGGCGCAGTCACATTCACGTACGCAGAGGCGGTGGGCTTCATCTGCCGCTGCCGACCTGGATTCGCTGGTAAAATGCCAACCGACCATTTAACTTTGATTTCAAACCGTAGAAGCCTATTGTTCTACTAACACAACAAACATGTCCTGATGTTTTTAAATGAATGATCCTTCATTTAGGAGAGAATTGCTCAGTAAATGTGGATGAGTGTGAGTCGAGCCCGTGTTTGAACGGAGGAAGCTGCGAGGACCTGATCAACTCTTACCAGTGCGTCTGTCCAGAGGGATTCACAGGTATGAAAAACTCCACGTAACAACTACACGAATAAGCTATGGGGCTACATTTGAGCACTCATTTATCAGTTTTGAATCCCCCACCCCCCCAAAAAACAAACAAACATGAACCTAAAATGAACTCACTCACTTAAATCTGTGACATTGTTTAGATGCCTGGGATGAATGATGTAAAGGCACACACTGATACATAAAAGAGGCCAAAGATGCATTTCCCTCTCCCTGCCCTGAGTCTGCCTGTGGAGAGGTTTCGCAGGCAGCGCAAATAGCACCAAGCTTTAACTTTCGCAGTTAAACTTCCCAATGTCTCACAGTTATTGGGAAGGCACACGGGCAACAACACATTAAAAAAGTAGAAATATCTCTTATACCAAAGGTCACAGGCTGACTATAAAGCAGTGATATTGACCCTGACTCACCCAAGATGCTGCCGTTTTACCATCGCTGACTCCGGCAAACTTCCTTCATTCTGGGGTCTTCTGTCTGTGCTGTTAGAATCTCCTTAGTCCGTGTTCCAGAGACTGTCCGAACGAGCCCCAGTTTTGGGTAACACAAGGATCAAGGCTCGAGCCGTTCCAAACAGTTTAAATTAACTACAGCGATGGGGATGGGGCAAACATCCATCCATCCATCCATCCATTTTCTCCCACTTGTCCGTTGCCGGGTCGTGGGGGCAGCTATTGGAGCTGCCCAAGTCACATTGCACCAGTCCCCTATGGCTCCTTCTGCAGGTGGTGGGTCCACGGAAGGACGGCCTCATGGTTCCAAACGGGCCTGTTGGTCTCTCATAGGGGGCAAACATATCTGTAATAAAACACATTTCCTAGATTGCATCAAAGTTCAGCCATTCAAGGATAAAAACAAAGGTTTTATCGATTGTTTTTGCTAGGCGCCTCATTTCAAAACACAGCTTGGCTCTCACGGTGTGATCGAGACCTTGCAGAAGTGAATCTTGAGGCCAAAGCGGCGAGCTCTCGGTTCTCGGCAACACAATCTGATTGGATGACAATTATAACGTTATAAAATATAGAGAACATAATATTTTACGCTATTTTGAATAATAATAGGATGTATAATCCAATACATTTGGTTTATTTATATTATTGTTTGGGCCAGCAGGGAAGGCTTTGCGGGCCTTGACAAGACTCCACTGCTGCAATCTAAGAACAAGGGCAGCCCAGACATCTGTGGAATCTAGAGATAATCTGTTTCCCGCTGATGATTCCATATGTTCACCCAATGTATTAACCCCTCATTAGCTAAGATTAGTCACGGCACAGACTTTGAAATATGCTCAGTTCTCCTAACGCTTTACTCTGCAGTGGTAGTAGTGAGTCTGGCTGGCCTGAACGAAAGTAGAAGCAAATGTGCTAACAGCATTACAAGGCCATGTCAAAGGGGCCACTATGGAGCAAAGAGTAAAAGGTAATCTGTTAGCGCGCCTGTAAGTACTGCCACCAGTGCGCTGATCAACTCGTGCAGTGTTTCCCAACCAGGGGCACGGGGACCTCAGAGGCTACGGAGGATAACGAAAATGCCAATAAATCTGAGTTGAATTTTCTAAATAATTGGCTGAGTAGAATGTCCTGCACAGAAGTGTTTAAAATTGCTGCAGCTGCACTCACAAAAAAAAAATCATATCTAGATTAGTTAAAATGTCTCAAATTTGAGTCGTGTTGGCTATAGTTAAGATTTAGTTGGGCATTTGACCTAGATGATTTCATCGGATGTTTCTGACTCGTTTCAATGCATTTTGTCTTTATTTCAGGTTCATCCATTTGCCAGTTGAGTAGGGAAATTGCACTTGTCCCATTTGCAGTTTTACGTTCTTATTTCTAGCAAGAACTGATGACCTCAGAACCAGTGAGAAATGTCCTCAAACTGGCAAAGTATTGTTGGTCCAATCAGGAAAAAAGTCTAAAAAGCTCAAAACGAGATTAATATTAAATTCAAGTATTCAAAAATCCACGCCAGATATTTAGTTTATGTGGTGCAATTGCCAAATAACATTTCTCCACCCTCTACTCACATAAATGAAGAGGCACGGACCACATTCTGAACTCCTTTTACTTTCACGTCTCTCATAAAAGCAGTGCTTGGTTAACTGTGTTGCAAAGCCCGGCTGCACTGGGAGCACTGGGCGGACTGGAGCGCTCAGAGGGGATAAAGGGGGGGGGGGGGGAGAAACACAACGTAGGGGAAGAAAACAACAAAGCCAATAACAGGTGCCATATGTTAGCCTCCATCCTGGGCAGTGGAGGGGTCTCCTAAGAAATTTGTCAAGGGGCCGCGGGGATTATGGGAAAGCTGCTTAAGAGCCTAATTAAGTGCAATGAAAGAAAAACAAAAAGCACCTACATGCGCGAAATGTAGGTCAAGTGTTGGGACAAAACCGTAGAGTCATTTGCTAAACCATCAGTGTCATACATGGTGCAAAGATTCAAATCAAATCTGTGCACCACCTATGAACTGCCTCATAAATTGAGTCAAAGATATGTTTTTGTCCTTTTTGGTCATTATCCCAGTTTCTTTCCGAAGCGTGACGAGAAAATACCTGTTGTAAATTTGCCCACATAATTATAAGCTGCGCGTTCACCTATGACAAACAAAAGGCTTACGCGGACAAAGATTATTATGGGGCTAAAATAAGCAGCGTTTATGTCTGGAAGCATGGCCACGGTTCAGTGTGTTAAGAGTGTTAAGTAATACTGTCAACCCGACTCACATGAACTCTGCTACCCGCTGTATCCACTGTCTGGCTAGCAGTTTAGACTTTAGAGCGAATGAATGGAGATGCTTTGTCTCTCTGTCTGGGCCGTTGTGCAGATTAGTTTGATGAAGAAACATTTTTACAGATGTTTCAATGTTTCTACAACTTGTAATAAGACAATGCAGAACATAGACGGATGCTGCTTATATTTATCTGTTTCATGCATTTTGTTTGATTCAGGATTGAAAGACAACTTCGTCTGTAGAAATATATTTGGCCTGTTGCGAAAATAATAAACCACATGTTTGTGGGTTTGAATGATAAAATTTGAATCCTTAAATTTAGATTGTTTTACCCTATACCTGATTATCTGATTATCTACAAACAAGGAAAGAGGAAGCCACTACATTTAAATCTTTCCTAACATATTTGTAGCATCCCAATTCCTCAGAGGGACAAATTTATAGGCACATTGCAGCGTCACTTTTCAGGGTCACATTTACTGAAATGCTAGAAAACTAGCCTGTAAGTTCATGAAATCAATATAAATGCTTTATAATTAGATCTCAGTGTTTGTCCAACAAATGTCTGAGTTTACTATACCAAAAAGAGGACAAAACTAATTTAGTTCCATTGTTAAGAAAAAAATAATAATAAATCAAGTATAGTGCATTTAAGAGGAGTGTTGTTGGGATTATTCACTTACTAAAAGTAATTCAACTACTGATTACTCTTTTGTTCTTCCATATTTGATTTTATTTCAAATGTAATCTGATTACTTAGATTACAGATTTCCAGTCAGACCTTTGTTTGTTTTTCTAAATATCTGATATTTTACAAGTAATAAGACGTTTTATTACAAAAAGTAATAAATACTTACTTGATAAAGTAATTATAATGTATGTTGTAATCGAGTTATATATTATTGACTCCATAACTCTAAACAGATTACAAATGCTTATTACAAATACTTAACAAGCACCCCTGTCTGCAGCTTAGGGTTGGATTTAGGGTTAGCAATTATACATATCCAAATCTCAAAGCATATTGACCAGAGAGTTTACAGCATATGTCAGTGTGATGCCTCATTTGAAAGCCAAGACCTTCTAGTTTCTAAAAAATATGTGTAAGATCTGTGTGAGTGAAACACAACTTACTTCACATTTGCCATTCCTAACCCTAACCCTTGACCCTAAACCGCTGGTAACGGGTTAATCTAAAGCGATACCGTAACATGTTATATAGGGCTGAAACAACTTATCAATTAATCGACAACTAATCAGTTATTGAAATAACTATTTTAGTAATCGATTAATCGTTTTGTGGTTCACACAGACTCAAATAGAGCAAAAATGACATGAAAATGTAGTATTTTTGATGAAAACCTACTTTGCTTTTATAGTTAGTGTACGTAGTGTTTTGTACATTGTACATTTAATGACTATCTGTCTGTGTCTCATCCAATCAGAAGCAGAATTGGCGCCAAGAGCCTCCTGTAAACATTCACTTTAAATTGACCCCATCAACACATCCTCAAGCGGCGCCACTTCAGCTTTAAGTGATCAAATAATTGAACAAATCATTTTTCCTACACCATTCACAGCCAAGCAATAAATTGATTAATCATAAAAAATAATCCATAGATTAATCGATTACAAAATAATCGTTAGTTGCACTGTTATATACTTTAGGCCCTATACCTGTTGTTAGTCGTGATCCAACCCTAATCCTAACTTCCCTAACACAACATTCAAAATATTCACATGGTTTATAAATTGGATCCACAGAGCACAAAGATCTTGTTCAGAAATGTCTTCTTTAGTGATGTACTGAAGGACAAAACACAAGCCAAAGGGATTAATTCGTGCCCTGTCTGAAGCCCTGAGCCTCGAGCGCCTCCTATGGGCTCTCAGCAGCACCTCCTTCTCTGCTGGAGGGTGGGGTGGGGGGGTGTTGGAGTCTGCTGCGGAGCATTCCTCTTTTGGACAGTGACGGCGGTCAGCTGGCTGCGTGCGGCTTTACTGACTAACTTACTTACAGCGCGCCCGCTCTTCTCCTCTCCGCTCTGCTCTCTGGATGGGCTGGGCCCGGGGGAGATTTGAGCGAGGGAGGGAAAACGGCAAGGTGCGGCGCGTGATCACTCCTGACCGGGGCACTGGGCTGAGGAGTCTGCACGGGGCTACTGCTTCGTAAGCCCGAATGCGCAGGGAGTTCAGTTGAGGAGTTTGTTTTTGTTTTGTTTTTCGGGGATTATAATCTGGCGATGTCGGGAGGCAGGTTGATGCTGGTACTTTGCTGGTGCTGTGGGGCTCTCTGGACGGCAGGTACGGTGTTCCTCTCTTGGGATAAAGCCTCTGTCTGCAGAAGGGTGGCGCCGTCTTGGCACCGTTCATTGCTTTTCTGAGACTCTGTTAATGAAAGTTGACTGCTGCCGTCTGGACTTAATACTCAGTGTGGTCTGACATGCCTTATATGTTGGCGCTAGGGCTTCACAATATGCATTTTGGGGTATTATTGCAATATTTTACCTAGTACTTTATATTTAAACTCTAAATACTGTGCTTTGGTCATCAAATTGGGTCAAAACAAGACAAAAAAGAAATGTAAACCAAGAAAGAAATCTCACTAAATTCCTAAACTCATGACTAAAACTGAAAAACTTTGCATATGGTTACAGGGTTTGTGCAGGGCATGAATGGTGCCAAAATTAAGATCTTAAAAAAAAGCATTACATTCACCTCAATGTGGCATTAAACCGCATTGCTCAACTATTATTATTACGCAAGTTGTTGAAACTCCAAAAGTTGGGGCAAACACTTTTCAGATGCGTTTTTGGCAGAAATTGTCCAAAATGTCCAAAGTAACTTATTGCATCCTTTTGAATATCAAACTTTCCCCTCATTCCTCTGTGAACTATTTGGGCATTAAAGAGCATTACATTTGTACCATTTGTTACCATGTGTAATTGTTTTTAGGCTGTGTTAGTCAGATTTAAGACCTCAATGATCTGCCGATATATATTGTGGCCTCTTGCGATATGGATATTGTGCCACCCAATTTTTTTGCGATAATTTTGTGATATATTGTACTCCGCTTTGTTCTTGCTGTTCGTCGGTGGAGCCCTGCAATATTTCACTGTCTGATTGTTGAACTAACATGGTTTTTATTACGTTACATTGGCCAACAAATTGAATTCGCCTCTGCATAATGACAGGCCATTTCCTTTAGAGTAATCTGCCCATGTCACTGGCTGATTTGTGTCCATGCCGTGTTTTATGAAATTATAAAATCCTCTTTGCATTTCCGGCATTGTAGAGTCCCCTCTGCTCTGAAATGATCAGGATTCATAATTTCATTTAGAGACATGTGGCTGTGTTTTCCTTAATGAGATACTTGACTTGTTATATAGTCTAGTAGAAATTGTAATGACTTCTAATGCCTTGGTTTTTGTCCCGACCCTGCTTTCCCCACTTTGTGCACATCCCTAATCCCTCTCTCCTCTCTCCGCAGGCGTGCACTGCGAGGTGGACGTGAACGAGTGTGACAGCGGCCCGTGCCAGAACGGCGCCACGTGCGAGGACGGCGTCAACTCCTACAGGTGCCACTGCCCGCCGCCGGACGCCCCGGGGCAGGATCCCTGGGGCGGGGCCGACTGCGACGTGCGATTGGTCGGCTGCCATTCCCACCTGTGCCAGAACCGGGCCTACTGCGCGCCCGCGTTGACCGACGACGGGGAGCACGCCTACTCCTGCCTGTGCCAACCCGGGTGGAGCGGGAAGCTGTGCAACACCTCCACCACGTTCTCCTTCAACACCGAGGGCTACGTCCATTTGGAAATGCCCGAGTTCGACAACAAGACGAAACAAGGGGATTTCCGCAGTGAGATGCATCTGAAGCTTTGGTTCAAGTCCACTTTGCCCGATATGGTGCTGTACTTTCGAGGCACACTGGAAAACTACATGTACTTGGAAGTAGTAGGAGGCTTACTGCGAGCTAAAGTCAAATCGGGCAAAGAGCTGCACGTGTCCCACCCGGTACCAGTCAACGATGGGAAGTGGTGGGAGGTCACGGTGACCATGGACGAGCGGCTGGTCCTGACTCTGAAAGGGCCCGGCTGCCCCGAGGGATGCAAAGTCAAAAACGAGGGCCACAACCACCTCATGTTCCTGCCGCTCGGCCAGTTCAAACGGATGTACATAGGGGGCGCCCCGTCGGAGCTCTTGGCCCGGACGTCCAGCGGGAGGGGGTCCGTGGGGTGCATGGAGGACCTGTTTGTCGACCACAAGCCGCTGCTGCCCCGGGACCTCATGCGAGAGGAGAACAGGGGTCTGGAGCTGGGGTGCACCAAGAGGGAGTGGTGCGAGGAGGATCCGTGCGGGGGCAGAGGGGACTGCGTGGACATGTGGGTGCGGGCCAGCTGCCTCTGCCGACGACCATACTACGGAGAGCAGTGTGAGAAAGGTAAGAACAAGCAAGGGGACATTACCAATCACTGCTTAACAGGATTTACATTAAAGATGAACTAGTTTTGAATCACAATTTTTACTTGTACTGTATCTTTTTATTTAAGGCGAGACATATTTTGCACAATTTAACCTTTGGCTATGGAACACTGACATGAGTACAAGAAATAAATATTGCAAGTTTTTCAATGAATAGGCCATGGTTTAGATTAATGGAGTTTATTTGACATATATAAAGATCTATTTTCAGTGGAGGTTTTAGATATATTGTGGCCACGCATGAGACCCATGTATGTTCATTAACATGCACTGTCCTGACCAAATAAACCAAAAAAATATAAAAAATAAATCAATGAGCCGAGAGTCCTGATGATGACTCAAGCTTTCCAGTACAGCCTCTTATAAAATGTGGTGTTTGTTGGTGCTACTTTCAGCGGAGACGTTCCTTGAGTGTGAGGGAAAAACGAAAACAGAAAATGGTCTTGGTAATTCCAAGTCCGCATGTAAATCTATAAAGAGAAGTTGATTCAGTGAAATAATAAAAAGAAGCTTATCGTTTCCAGAAGAAAACTTGTGTGATAGGAAAGCAAACCGGACCTGAAAAAGGATTTTCCTGTAGTCCCTTTACATTTTAAGAGACTTTAGTCAAGAAATGTGAAAAAAGAAGTAGGTTGTCAACATTGCTATTGGTTCATTTGATCTAAAAGTAGTGATAGTGATGTTTTCCAGCCGTTTTATGTGTGCTTTGGATAGTACCAAGTTATTGTCTAATTTCTACTACTACTACTAAGTGAACGTATCGTGTGTGCAGCTTATAGACGGACACTCCCACACAGTGACCTCCGTAAACCCTGACGACGTGGGAGCAGGTTTATCTATGATTTAGTCAACGTTTCTTTAGCAGGTCGACTGGTCTGCTTTGTGTTTGGTTTTAGTAATTGCCTTCCTCCCTTTCACAAGACACGCAAGAAGGCTTCTTTGGTCCAGCTACATCCCTGTGTAAAAGCAACTTTTTAAATATTTAAGAAATGCAATGAGCCAACTTTAGCCTTGTTGCTTCATGTCGATTCAAAATGATTGTATTTTTCCAATTTATTTTGTATTTTTTTTTACTTTTCATGTTTCCGTCAGTCCATTTCTAAACGAGATTCCAGCATCGCAGAGTTTCTGTCTTTCACCTGCTTTGAATTTTGCAACATTAATAGCTACTGGCACACAAAAAAAAATAAAAAAATCAAGGGTTGGCTAAAACCTCTGTCAGGAATGTTTGATAGAACGTCCAACAAAGAAACATGCACCGTTACTATGTAAATATGGTGCTCTCTGTTCCTTTTGGTCAAATGATATTATGGTAGTACTTTAGATGACAGCCCACAAGTTCCATGTGCACTGCGTAGGTATAGGTAACAAGAAAGTAAATACATGTAAGTACAGGTAATTACACATTAAAGTGCAACAACATGTAGTGTACCTACAACATGTAGGTGTACGTGTAACACAGGGGTACAAGGTGCAAGAACGATGTACATCTGCGTCTCACTTCAGATTACAGCCCGCGCTGACGTGTAGTATAGTATTTGCGCATTAGTTAGGCTGTCATTTTACTCACTTTATAAAAGTGACACAATCTGGCCAAAACACCCGCAACTACACTTTGTACACCTTCAATGTGTAATTACCGGTATTTAAATGTGTAATTGCTTTATTGTTCCCTGTACCCACACAACCTAAAGTGTTATCAAAATGGCAGCTCTAAGTCTTTTGTGTGTGTGCTCCATTGTAGCAAAAGTTTTCCAGACCAAGTCATTCGGGTTATTTTTGGAGTAGCCTCTCATCAAGTTGCACTTGTCTGAAAACTGACAGGACTAGGTCAACATGCCATAAACCCTCCACTAACCCAGCACAGATGACCATATAAATCTAATTTTCCCCCCCCCTTTCCTAGAATTTCCGTCTTGGACATTTGGTCGGGAGAACTCCAGTAGCTACGCTGCCTTCGCCGTCGCCGAGGGCCACGGAGAAAACTTCACCATCTCCTTCCTCATGCGCTCGCTCAAGCACAACGGCCTTTTGCTGCAGCTCCGCCGCGAGGAGAAGCCGTACTTGACAGTTTATCTGAAGGAGGGGACCGTAGCCATCTACAGCCCCCATACGACGTTACTCTCCGAGGCCAAGTTTGTCACCGACGGCAGCAGCAACTTGGTGACGCTGAAGGTGCAGTACGGCCACGTGGTTTTCCCCAAGGCGGGGCACCATCGCGCCTTGGGCAATGTGACCGTCGAACGGGGGGACGTGGCGTATCTCGGAGGCCTGCCCCCCGAGAAGAACGTCAACGCGTGGGGCAGACATTTTAAAGGGTGTCTTCAGGACGCGCGGATCGACGACAGGCGCCTGTCCATGGGAGGAGGTTCAGAGGCGGAGGAGGGGGTCTACCCGGTGGTGCTCACAGAGAACGTGCTCACGGGATGCCACAGCGATGACACGTGCAAGGTGACCCTTCAAACGAGAAGGGAGCGATTTTAAATGTATTTATACTAGGTACCAAATTCGCCCGGTTCTTGACATTCTGAACAGAATCCTGACAGGACGTGACCATTCCCAATGGCCCAAAGCAGCACAATATTCATGGCCCTTCCCGTTCATCGTAACACGTAACATTTTGCAACAGTTTGTGACGGCACGTGAAGCCTCTGCCCCGAATCATCAAATTCCATCCACATTTGTGATCCTCGGTCACGAATGTGGACTCGTGGACTCGTCGCACTTACATGTGACCTTTCCATTAAAGGAAACAGGCCACCGTTTTTTTCTTCCATAGTGAGATCTGTTCTTCCCTGAGCTTAGACGAGTTGACGCGTAACTGTCTGGTCTTGGTGTGTGCGCTCAGTCATGCAAATAGACCAAAGACGTTGTTAGCATTTCGCCTCTCCCAGCATATTCCTATGGCTCCGAACTGGGGTGAAGTTAGAAGCGACCGCGCTCTTCCATGTTTTCCCTACTTAAATACAGTTACGTGAAAAGTTACACGATCCAAGTATAGTTACACAAAATTAAACATGTCGATTTTCTACGCGGACAAAAAAAGGGGTACTATATTGTGAGGCGTAATAACACCTTTGGAGCACTTCGACTTTACTGTGCGGACGTCGAAGGGGCTAAATGCTAACAACGTCTTTGGTCTATTTGCGTGACTAAGCGCACGCACAAACATCAGACAGTTACACATCAACTCGTCTAAACTCAGGTAAGAACATATCTCAGTATGGAAAAACGGTGCCCTATTTCTTTAACGGGAGGAAGGATTTATAGCAGACCACATTCATTTATTGGGCTCTTTCAAATCCAAGACATATATTCATGACGCTTTAAAAGCAAAAAGTAAATGAATAAAATGCACGAATGATGCAATGAACCTGGTCTCCCATTTTACAAAACGGTTTGGTTCAGTGGCAGTAGTGAAGTTTAAGATTACGGCTCACAGAATGGACACCGTACACCTGCCACATGCCTGGCTTATATCCAGCGATCATTCAAAGATCTGCTCAAGAAACTGGCTCACTCAGCAGCACACGAGAAAATGAAGTCTTTCTATCAAAACGAAAGCTTAAATCAATGTCGAACGCGTCTTGCCGCTGTCTACATTGCCAAAAAACACATTACCATTGATCTGGCCGTGAATCCTTTGATCTGTGTGTTAGCGCTCAATCCTCTTCACTGCAGCTAACCGCGGCGCTGGCTTTAGGCGAGAGATTTTACAACCGTACATTAGTCTAATCCACCCATCTGTTTATTTTCCCCGTGCCCAGGACGCGCCCTGTCTCAATGGCGGACTCTGTGAGGTCACCTGGAATGACTTCAAGTGCAAGTGTCCCAGCAACTTCTCGGGACACCTCTGCCAGACGCGGCTCTGGTGCGTGGATAACCCCTGTTTCGAAGGAGGGCGCTGCGTGGGCCTACAGGACGGATACGAGTGTGAGTATGAGATCCTGAAACCTTCATCTGTCACACTTGGGGTCGAGATAATGTAAAGTTGCAACAGCGAAGGACACAATGCAGAACTAGGTGCTCTCAAACCATGGTGCTCTGTAGACTTTCTGATTGGTCCACAAGGATGAAACAATATTCAGTTTTATCGAATATCAAACCGAATGCCCTCAAATCATATCGAACGTCCTTCAATTCGATACGCAAATATGTTCAATATGAATCGATAAAAGATGTTGAGATGTTTCCCTTGTGCGTTCAACTTCTCATGACACAGAAGCATGACACACAGCCGCCTCTGAGCTCGCTGCCTGTGAGTAACTCCTCCCGTAAAACACCGACCCGCCCCGCTCGATCTGTCTGGAAGGCAGAAAGTAGCAACACGTAATGTGTGTTCTAGCATAGTGGTTTACACCCGTTTTTTGTCTCGCGTACCTCTTGAGTGGTTCATTTATACTCCGAGTGCCCCCTACCTCGAGGATCTTGCCAATATGTAACTCAGGTGAGAGTTGGGTTGTTGAGACTTAGAACCACAAAGGGTTTACCCACAGATGGAAGTAGCCATTAATAGAGAGTACAGACTCAAGAACCTTCATTGAAGATGTACAACTCCTGTACGACTGAGAGCCTACACAGACATCCTACCAATATTATTACAAAGTGACCAACTAAACTATGGTTATCCAGTATTTAACAGTGTGCTGTGTTCAAAATTCTAAATTACTCTCAAAATCAAACCTTTTACTGAAAAACATAATTACACCGAACTTTCCTTTGAAAATGATGTTCAAATTCTACTCAGTCTCACTTTCTTTTTTAATCTGAAATAATTCCTTCCCCTGGTTGGGAAACTCGGTTCTAGCAGACATGACTCAGACAGGGCCAAAAATGTGAACTTGTATTTCTTGTTCAGCACATTAAATCTACTGAATCAAATCAAAATGTCGAAATCAAAATATCGAACCGTGACTAAAGTGAATAATTGCCTCCCTAATGCACTATATTATAGTATACACCAAAAAAGGTCACATGCTCTAATATTTGGTTGGAAAGCCTTTAGCTTTGATTAATCGTGGTGGCATTGTTTCAATGAGCTTCTGCAATGTCAAAAGATCCAGTGTTGCTCTTGCGCTGCAGAGAGATGACTACAATTTAATCTGAACGCACTCACTTAAAGGGGTCAAGTCGCGTCAGGCAAAGGCGAGTTCGTTTGCTCGGATTTTAATTAGCGCCACAGACTAGATGCACGGTTCCTTGAAATGATAAGTACACAAGCCAATATTAGACCTCGGAGTAATATTTAGCAAAGGAGTGGATTGAACCTTTGGCCTGTCTGAATGTACAGAGAAGAGAGCCGTTTACAAAGCAGTGATTCCAGGACACCTACCTACTTGGTTTTATTAGAATGATTTCTGATCACAGGCTTTCGTTCAAGACAAAACTTTAACAATGTCATGCAATAATCGTTTATATAGAGTGTTGACGCTCAAAAGCCAGGCCGGCAAATACATGCTGTATTTTGCATAAAGGAAAGAGGCCAGTAATCCAATTAAAAAGACCTGGCTCATAACAGAAGACTAAAAAATGCCCGTCTTATGTTGACAGGTTTGACTGAAGCCATCTTCCAGGACAACTCCCTGCAATTCACGGCCAACGGCTCTTTGCTGGGCCCGGTCACCAGCATCACCCTGGACCTTCGGACACGGGACGACAACGGCATTTTACTCCGCGCTGACAGCAAAACCCAAGTTTTCTGTTTGGGTCTGCTGAACTCCACGCTGTTGGTCAAAATGGACAGTGGCGCGGGGTCCGAGCTTTTGGCGTTCACCAGCGAGCAGATCGTCTCGGACGGGGCGTGGCATCGCGTCGAACTCACCATGGCCGATCCGGAAATGCCCGCGTCCCGCTGGCGCCTCACTGTAGACGGACACAGGGGCGGGAGTAGCTTCGGCAACGGCGGCAACCTCAACTTTCTGAATGACACTCAAATCTGGCTGGCGGAGGAGTACACCGGTTGCCTGGGAGAAGTCCGAGTTGGCGAGGTCTATCTCCCGCTCATAAAAGTGGCAAACGCCCCTCAAGCCAGCCGGTTCGTGAGACTGGGCGGACACGAACCGGACGTTGGGTGCAAAGGTTCCCCCATTTGCGATTCCCAGCCTTGTTTTAACGGCGGCGTGTGCAAGGATCAATTCAATGAGTTTAACTGCAGCTGTAGCCCGGGATGGGAGGGCATCCTGTGCGAAAGGGAGGTAGACGAGTGCGCGTACAGCCCCTGCCTGTATGGGACGTGCACGGACCTGATGGCGGACTACAGGTGCGAGTGTGAGCCCGGGTACATCGGGAAGAACTGTCAGGACGAGGTCGATAATTGCCTGGAGTTCAGCTGCGTGAACGGAGGCGCGTGTGTGGAGGCTGAGAGGACGCACACCTGCACGTGTCCACCGGGATACATCGGGAAACGCTGCCAGTGGGTACCAATAACTGCGGTCTGGCTATAAGCGGATGAACATGACGTCACGTTTCTTACTCTAACAGGCACAACCTTTCTGTCAGGCTGTTTCTGGCCATGACGAGGCACATCCACTAGGACAGCCTCAAATGATTGCATCCTATGGCAAAAAATGCTTAACTTGTTTCCTTCAAATTTCTGTGGCTATGTCTAAGTCTGCAATTAAACACTAAACTTAAAGGGGCCTTATGCAACTTCTCACGTGAAAAAAAAAAAAAGTTGAAACTTGTGCCTATTTGACTTTCTAGTGACCCAGCAGATGTATGAGTGGTCATGCATGGCGTCTTTACTTTCCATGACGGTGGTCGCTACAACGCTCCAGGATCAATAGTTTGGAAGGTTTTCTGGTGAGAGGGTCCATCAGAGGTGAAAACCTTCCAAGCAATTGATCCTAGAGCGTCCTAGAGACCACCGTGATGGAAAGTAACTAACATGCTAACAAACTCAAAGGTTAACAAGGTCAAATACGCACAAATATCAACTTTTTTTTCGACATCAAAAGTTGCATAGTGCAGCTTTAAAGCTACATGCTAAACTGATTATTGATTCTTAACTCATTAACATTCATGGCTGTTCATCAAGAGCCGCATATTGAACCGTACACAGAATGGAAGGCCACAAACTGGTTGTCATTGCAAAAAAAAATTCAAAATTTAAATGTGTGCATTAAAAATGTTACCTTAAATGAGGTTTGGAACATTTATACCACCCCTGTCTCGTATCAATCAACAAAAAAAGCTCCCAGGGTCAACATGATCGATAATTACCTCCCCCCTGTAACAGTGAATTGAAATTGATCTGTATCCATTAGGTGGCGCTACCCTCCTGTCTCCTGTGATGTGAACAACCCTTGTGAAAATGGCGGCGTGTGCGTCGGAGGTGACACTGGAGGGAATTGCACCTGTAAGCCTGGATATGCCGGCTCCAGGTGAGTTCAGGACACTCCGTAGCTTAAAACTCTATAGTGGACATTCAGACGATTACCTGCAAGCAGCCATGTTTGGACCACAAGTTAACTCAGGCAAACGTGTCAGTCAATTGGGAACCTGCACTTACCTTGACATTACATAACATAAATACTGTTATGGTATTTTAACTACTTTATAATTGGTACTACGTCATGCTTATTTTTGTGATAGAAAAATACTAATGCATGAAATTAACTTTATATAACAATAATCTTATCTCTAATCTTATCAACCAATCACTGCTTTTTAATCCCGACTTTTATTCTGTTGAACTTTTGTCCCTCTTTTACATGACCTACCATAGAATTAGCCTGATCCGACAGTAAAAAGATGGCAGAGTTAATAATGAACGCCATCTTTTTACTGTCGGATCAGGCTAACCAACTGTCCCCGCTTGCACTATGGAGCTTTATTGTCTTCTCTCGCTTCAGGCTCATGTTAATGTTTCTAAATAATTTTCAAAAAGTTACCTGTCGTCCACCCGATCAGAATCTTAGGGTTCGGGTCAGGGGTTAGGGTTATGCTCGGGATAAGGGACGGCAAATGTAAGTTGTGTTTCACTCTCACAGATCTTACACAGAGTTTTAGAAAATAGCTTGGCTTTGAAATGAGGTATCGCACTGGCAGGCTATAAACTCTCTTGTCAATAGACTGAGATTGAGATTTGGATATGCATAATTGCTAACCCGAACTCTAACCCTAAAATGACAAGTAACAGATTAAAGAAGGTAAGGTAAACATTTTTAAGGGGTGTCCTTTTTTGCTGTGAATGACATTATTGAAAAATGTGTGGACCCCTTCATGTGTTATCTATTCGATTGTAAATTGTTTAACCTCTTAACCCCCATCTTAACCAAACACATTTTCTCCAGTTCGGCATTACCCAAATCTAAAAAAAATGTTGACTGGAGAGCTTCCAGTCTTTAGGCCATTTTCAAAGCTAAGACCTATAAAGTGATTTTTCCTCACGTTTTGGTAACTTTTTTGTTGCTTTTTTTTTTTTGGTCACCTTTTTGTTGGGTTTTTATTTTCCCGTTATTTTGAGGCTTTATTTCAAGAAGCATTTAGATTTGGGTAAAGCTGAACTGGAGAAAATGTGCTCGGTTGAGGTGGGGGTTAAGAGTTTAAGTAGAACTGATTATCAAAGTATTAATATCTCTAATTTGGCCCCTGTGTCCCACCAAATCACATAACTTGCGTCTCTTCTTTTACAAGGTGGTCCCCCTATCTTCATTCCCACAGCAGTTGTTGCTTTCTCGAGGTGCGCTCCTGTGTCTGTGAGGCCAAAGCAGAGATCAGAGGTTGCGTCGGGCAGTTCCTGCGAGCCTGACTGTTTTTCAAACCCTGCGCTGTGATGTGTTTCAGGTGTGAGACAGAAATAGATGAGTGCGCGTCGGGGCCCTGTCTGAACGGAGCCACGTGTTTGGACCGACTCAACCGCTTCCAGTGCCTCTGCCTCCCGGGCTTCAGCGGCAAACTCTGTGACAACACCGTGAGTCACACTCGTTGTATGTGGCATTGTTCTTTTCATTACAGCGTCTTAATCAAGCATTTGATAGGGCTTTTTTTGTTCCGGAACAAGTTACACATTTGCATTAGAGCCACCAGCCGTGGCCTCATAGTCCAAGGTGATTTTAAGCTTTCATGCAGAAAAACCCGGGTGTACACTGTGTGATTTTGGCCGTCTGCGGTGAACGATGACTCGTCGTGAAGAAAACCTTAGATCGTAGCTGAAATTCACAGGTCTTAGTTCATACAGTGAGGCAGGGACAAAGATCTCAAAGAGGACCATTGTACGATCAAAAACGAGCTGCGACCGACATCAGGCAGTGTGTGATATTTTGGAACCACAGAAGGACGGCCTCATGGTTCTAACTGGGCCCATTGGTCTCTCATAAGGGGCTTCTGAACCGCTCTTTGTCTGACCCGTCACCCAGGACCTGTTTGCCATGGGAGGCCCTACCAGGAGCCCCCGACAACAGAGCCTCCAGGATCATTCAGGCGCTCAAACCCCTCCACCACGTTAAGGTGGCGGAGGGGTGATTATGGGCCATTTTTCAGTAATAAAACAGATGCGCAAATACTGTACCATGCCAATGAATCACAATGGCCTCAATGTGGTGTCCCTTGAATCACTTGGTGCCCAACGCGCTGCACATTATAAGCGTATAGGGAGCAGCGGCACTGGATTTGTTTCTTACAAGTTTTATTGGTTTGAGACTCATCTGCTTTTTATAATTTTGATGTATTTTTTTATTTTTATCCTGGGCTTCATCCTATTTATATACATATTTTTTTATTTCTAGTTTGTTCTCTGTGCAGCACTTTGGAGACTTTGCGTTGGTAAAACGTGTTGTACAAATAAAACTGGATTGGATTAGAAAGTCAAAGCTCAATATTTAAGAATAAAGCAAAGGTTTTACCATATACAAAAACTTCTTGCCATATGTTTTTTGTCAAACCAACTATTTATCCTCAGATGCTGCCAGCACTTCAAAGGCTACAGTAAAAGGAGGTGCCGACTGAAACAGATGGATTGAAACTATCTCTTGACCTTAACCCCACAGTGGCCATACAGCGCTAAACTCGCACTGTTATTAGTAAAAAACATGACGTTTTAGGAAGATTAAACATTTCTGTCGTCTTGGAAATTTTGCATGTTGTTATTTACAGCTTACTAACTACTAACTGAGTCCATAATTTTGCCTGTGTTGCAGAAAGAAGAGCAGACGGAGCGTGTCCCGTGGCTGGCGGTGACCATCCCGCTCACCACTCTGTGCGCGCTCCTGGCCATTTTAGCCGCTTTCTTCCTAGTGATGACGGCTCGGAAGAAGCGCCAGTCCGAGGGCACCTACAGCCCCAGCTGTCAGGAGGTGGCAGGGGCCCGACTGGAGATGGGCAGTGTGCTCAAAGTGCCCCCCGAGGAGAGGCTAATATGACCCCCTACTGGTTCACCTAAAGTGGGACAAAACGAAGACTTAAATGAATGAGTGAATCAATACAAAACTGGTCAAAATAGAGTTTGAACCCATCCATCCATTTTCTTCCGCTTTATCCGGGGCCGGGTCGCGGGGGAGAGAGATGCCCAGACTTCCCGATCCACGCACACCTCCTCCAGCTGTTCTGGGGGGACCCCAAGGCGACACCAGGCCAGCTCAGAGACATAGTCCCACCAGCGTGTCCTAGGCCTCCTCCCAATAGGACATGCCTGGAACACCTCCCGAGGGAGGCGACCAGGAGGCATCCGGAACAGATGCCCTAGTTTGAACCCGTCCATCCATTTTCTTCCACTTTGTCTGGGGCCGTGTCACGGTCTGAGCAGAGATGCCCAGACTTCCCGATCCACACACACTTCCTCCAGCAGTTCTGGGACACATGACCAGCTCAGAGACATCCCTCCAGCATGTCTTAGGTCTTCCCGGGCGCCTTGAACTCCTCTACTCCTCCAAGGACTCTCCAACGACCTGGAGAGGGGAAGCCACCCTTTTTTGGCAAACCATGGCCTTGATTTTGGGGTGCTGATTGGCCAACAACCAAGAAATGAGATCCTGAGGTTCCCAAACTTCCCTTGCAGCACAAAGAAATTCTGTCCATGAAAATAACAAATATAACCGGTGACAAAGGGCAGCCCTGGTGGAAACCAACATGCATGACCAGGTCTGCGAATTAGCTGCTAGCTATAAGGCCTATGAACATGGCATCGGTTATTTTGTAGCAATGCTTCTTGTTCTGTCTCTGTCAAATAAACACTAGGAACAACTCTGACTTACCGGAGTTTGGACCCCATTATGTCAAAAGCCTGTGTTCAGCTACTTTATGGGCTATTATTTTAAAGGGTGCCCTGAACATCAATACAACTATGGCCTTCAATGGTAAGAACACATTTGCGAATATGAAAAAGTAACCCAATACATGAAAAAGACAGAAGAGGCTTCAAAAACTATTTTCAAGACTCACTTCTGCGCGATGCAAAGCATGTGGAAATTGAGCCTACACTGGATGATGACGCGCGCATTGTAAAGTACTTTTCAACGAATGCCCTAACTTTTAAAGAGACATAAAATGACTCCTCAGACTTAAATGGAAAAATGCTTGATCAATTTTCGGACTTTAATAAAATGTAAATATTGAAAAACCTGCAAGGACTTGGAGAGCATAAAGGAGTCCTGATTGTTCGGTCACTGCATTGTATATACTTGTATTGTTTTTAGTGCAAAGTTGAAGTCACTGTATTTCTGTTTGACACGACTGCTCTCCAAAAAGTATTTTCTTTGCTATCTATTTATTTGACGGTTTTACATATTTTTTACATCGTCTCCCATTGTGTCATACAGCAAGTATTACCCAGCTTTATCTCTGATGCCACTGAACTAAAAGGTGCTACTGACAGTTGCTGCGGGACGTCTAACTGTCCGCCTGCCTTTCACTCCACCTGTGCTAATCTATCGCTACTAACTCAAGCTACTGTATTTCAACATATTCAATGGTGCTGTGGCTTTCCGTGCTCTTCTTTAAGCCTGTTGTTTGTCTTCGAAATGTCATCCTAAAGGTCTGTGAGACTGCCGGTGAGTTTTTTATATGTTGCATTTGGGCATATCTTATAACCAATTTGTAAATTAGTAGTTTCAGGAACACTTTTGTATTGATTTGATGGATTCAGGAAACAGGCCAAAACAGTTACAGGAACACTCTCGTTAAACACCATTAACCCAAATCTTTGCCGGATCCTCCAAAAGAGTTCCTGGATCCTTTACCCTGAAAAACTGAAAGATGGGGGGAACGCATTCTCCCATACGGCAGATCAAATTACAAATGTCAAGGAATAAGATCAAATTTCTGAGTTTACAATATACTAAAGGAGGACAAAACAAATTTTCCCCTGTTTTCAAATAAAAAAAGGCGAGCTATTTAAAGGCAAACTGTGTAACATTTTAGATTCTACTGTTACCAACACAAAACACGCTCCCAGCTCGACACAGCACATGCTTTTTATGCACTGGGTAATCAAAGAACGAGTTTGGATGGGGACCTAACCTATTGAAATGTCAGATTTGTCTGCCTTTAGTCAACATCTCCATGGAGACGAGCTGGAGACGTCCCTCTTCCAGTGAAGTTACAGTTAGGTCTGAAACAGGGTTGCCAGATTCTAAAAACCATTATATTGTACAAAGCTTCCAAAACTATCGTTTTTCAGCACAAACTATCGTACACTATAAATATGCCAATATCGCCGTAGCACCCGCGCAAAAATATTGCTCATATCATCATCACCCCGAACTACAACACAGCCCCACGCACTGTCCCATTTATTACATTACGCACACACAAACGACCTGCTAACCAAAGAGGATGCGTCGGGGCAGAAGGATAATGCAATAGTGGAACTGTAAAACTGATCCAGGGACAGTCTCTCCTTCTTACAGCAAATATTATGCCTTTGTGAATACGGAGGCTAAGTCTGACCCCAGATCAGAGCAAAAGCGAAGCGCTGCTGAGAGGGGACAGTGCATTTACCAGACTTTATCTGGCGCTCTGAAATTATCGTACATTTAGGGCTTTTTTGAATTATTGATCGTACATCGTACAGGGGTCAAAATTATCGTACAAATACGATAGTTATCGTACATCTGGCAACCCTGGTCTGAAAAGAACTGGGCTGTTCACGGCAATCCTACGCTTGTTTTGTCACTTTTTAGTGGATTGTTTAACGACAAAAGTATCAGTAATGAAATAAATTGTTTTATTTTATTGTATTTGTTGGCTGGAATGTCACATGGTGTGGATTTAAGTTTATTGTATTTGGTTTTGGGCCACACTACTACAAATAACCATTGGTTTACAGATGAGAACACGATTTGTAGAGCCCCTATAAGATCATTTTTACAGGTTGCCATTATTAGTGTTCCATCTCTGCTTGGTACAAAACAAAAATACATCTCTCAGTATTGCATAGTTGTACATAATTTTTCGAAAAAGGGAGGCTTCTTTGTATGATACCACTGAGATGTTACAGTGCCTTTCTAATGTGCTTTTGATGATGTCCTGTTTTGCTGATAATATAATAATAATTATTTTGTGCACAGTTGAGGTAATGGCAGACAGTATTATTGTGTGCAGACGGGTAGTGACGTGACACTGGAGTGGTTTATTCAGCTGTGCCATGTACAGCACATACGGCTCTGTTTGGTGTTGTTTTGATTTACTTTCTTCTTTGTCGTATTTTGTTTTGATCTTTTTTAGTTTTAAGTGATTTTTTTTTTTTTTTTACTTGACTTTTAGCTTATGTGAAAAAAAAATCTTTTGTCTCTAGGGTGTCAATTCTCTGTACGTTTTGTAAATAGATGGTTTTAGGCCCTGGTTTTGTTTTTATGAAGGAATAAAATCTTAAACTAAGCTACTTGTACTTAATGCCATTGATTACATTAACGCATACAATGTCTTTAATTAATATACAATACAGTACGTACAGTCAAAACAGGGACACAAAACCACAACAAATCTCTTCTTTTGAAATATTTGAAATTATAATGCGCATAAACGGAGAGCATCGTTGCCGTGAAGAACTAATGTCAACAGAGAGTGAAAAACTAATGTCAACAAAAAATATCCACATAATTCCCTCCACTTCTGCTTTAATTTTGTGTTGTATTCGTGCACAGTTTCGTCTTCTGAAGTTCTGTGGTGCCGATAGCAGACAACTCTCATGGCTCTCAGCATGTGGCTTGGTCTTTAGAAGCTGTGACGCTGCATTCCTGTGTCCTGGTCAGAGCTGCTCCTCCATGATGAATCTCATCCTCGTCCCGTCCCACACAGAGAGGGGGAGGCATGGGGGAGGAATTCTGGCATCGGGTAACTCCGACTCTGGCACTGTGATAAGAGAAACAGACGAGATGTTTCCAAGACCTAAAGCTTACAATTACACACACGGTCTCGGGTTGTTGTATAAGAGGCCCATATTGCCTCCTCTTTACCTGACTCTTTTGGGGTAACATGCTAAGCCTCTCCAGCTCACTGTCACACCAAGCCTAAAGTGCAAAAACAAATTATTGAAGCGTCCAAACAAATGCTGAAACGCAAAAACAAATCCCTTTTCCCTCTTTATCTTTTTTTTATTTACTTTATTTTAGAATTTTTCAAAAATATAAACAATATACCATGATTAATATACAAAAACATACACACATTTGGAATTTATTTTTGTGTTTGCAATCAATCTTTATTTATATAGCGCTTTTCATACATTTCATGTAACACAAAGTGCTTTACAGATTTAAAACATTCTCCTCCACCTTCCCAGAGACACACCACACACACTCAAGGTAAAACAATGGACATAAGGCTGAGATATGGCTGGGTACAGATACACCAGGTAAGGAAACATCATCCAAGGAGCCGTCTGCATCGGAAGCAGCACCTCGGCCGTAGCCACAGGGCACCAACACAGGGCGCCCAGAGGAGGCGCGGTAGAAACACCACACCTCCATCCAGACGCCCACAGGACAGCACCCCAGCAGCCACAGCCAATGACCGCTCCCGAGGCAGAGGGCTCCTCCAGAGGAAACTGGGAGAGCATAAAAATTGTTAAAATAAGTAAAAAGTAAAAGTAAGAATATTAGGACCACTAAAATAAGACCGAGAATACATTTAAAAAATAAATAAATAAATAAATAAATAAATCTTGAACAGTCTTCATGAGGATGTGAGACAGGCCTCAACTCTTGCCTTGCCTTTATTTGAGTTGCCCTGTGTACGAAATGCGCGGTATAAATAAAGTTGCCTTGCCTTGCCTTTATGTGCCCGCACACACGTCTGACACGTGCCACAGAGCTTAAAATTTAGACTAAAACTACTACTTACTTAAGTACGATGCATATCATCAGATTTTTGCACCGCTATGCACTGTGGCACGGTTCACTGTTACACCCCTAAGAATTGATTAAGAATCATACAATGTAAATGTGTTGAAAATAGGGAAAAGTCAATACATAGCAAGTGTTTCCAAACTTTAGACCGGTACTTTTATATTGTGATATAATATGGGCCACATTGCCCTGCCCTAGTTATATTGTTTAAAGCTAGTGTAAGCCTGTTTGCTAGTACCCCCTAAAATGGTGGATTTTGATGATCACCTTCTATTTAAAACAGTGGATCCTTAAATCTATAGCCTGCTGAATTGAGTCTAGACTTTTGTACTCAATGGAGGACCAGTAAAAAGCGGCCTGTGGTAACCCCCTAGGCTGGTTACCCCTGGTATGTTCGGCAGGGACTATCCCACTGCTCCTAAATCCTTATTAGAGCAATTTCCAGTTCTCCATCACTACATTAAAACATCAGCCACAGGCCAGGGATCCCCGCGACACACTGACACGTATTGACACGGCGTCATACAAATAAACTTTATGAGAGTCGTCCCTGAGAGTTACCCCCCGCCCTCTTCCACATCCCCCCCTCGATCACCCCCCCACTCACCCCCTCCCTCCCCGGCCCTGGATGGCTGGGTGCGGTGACAGCGCTGACAGACGAGCCCTGTTCCCGGGTTAGTGTGGTGTCTGCCGCGTGTCAGCCTTCACCGCGCCAGCTCCAGGTCTAATGAGGGAGACTGGAGCTGCCGCGGCTTTCCCTCCTCCGTGTCAGGCGCCCGGCCGACAAATCAGCGGTGCATCACGGAGAGCGGCGCGCAAATGATATGTTGACAAATGCAGATATTTCACTTTTAATTGACACTAAGAGACGGAGATGATCCGGCTGCCAGAGCTTCTGAGGAGACAAGGACAAGACACGATGGCGAAGGAAGAGCGAGTGAGGAGGCCCGAAAAAGAGGGGGGTTGGCGGGGGAGGGGGGGGGGGGGGGGTAGGCTACGGGAGAGGTAAGGGGGAAAAGGAAATATTATCTGCAGACTGGAGCACACTGCACATTTACAACAGAAGATTTAGACCCCCATTTTCTGCAGGTCCCTTGTTTGTTTGAGACATTGGCATCCATGGCCAATTTCAGAAATTCGTGTAGGGAAAGATTTGCTAAGTGCTTTCCAGACATTGCGTTTGACAGAATCGGATGAACATTTACACTCTGCTGCACTTTAGAAGACTGTGGGTTTGGGGGTCTTCCCCCCGGAAAATTCGGACAAAGGAGAAATAGGTTCCGTTCACGTGACATCACAACAGTCCAAAATGGTAACTTATACAGTATAGCTCTTTTCTACCTTCATGAGGCCCACAGCGCTTTACAGCAAGGAACCAGTCACCCATTCACACTCTCATTCATACACCAATGTACGCAGACGCTGGAGGAGAGGTGGGTGAAGTGTCTTGCCCGAGGACACGGTGACAGTGAGCACCTTCAGGAGCTGGGATTCGAACCCCCAACCTTCCGATCATGAGACGACCCGTCCCACTGTCGCCCCACCAAAAAGCCTATAGTTTAAAGTTGAGGTGGAGGGCAACTGAAAATATGGTGACTGTCAAAATGCAGACTTCTGCACTCAGTTTATTGCTAATTTCTCTGTAAATCCTTGGCAAATTCACGCGAAACAAAAACTGTCACAAAGTTCAGAGTTATTTCTTCCAGCACATATGAACTATGGTCTAATTATTTCCTCATAAAGACATCCAAAAGTGGTGGCAATATTCAAAAACACGTGTAGAAAGAACTTTCAGCCATAATAATAATGTGACAGGTTTGTGAAACCAATCACTATCAAATAATGGTCAGGGAAAACATTTGGACATTTTCTTTCTGGACATTTCTTTAAAAGAACGATTTCTCTCCCGTAGAGTTATATTGGTACCTGCCGTCCAGCTGAAATGTATTTCTAGAACATGAAACCTTTTCTGTAATCATGTGCATTTTAGATGTTCTACTCTGGAAAACGTACCAACATAAGCAAGTCATTATTTGACAATAGTAATCAGAATGCAGTGGCATAATAGGCCTGAAACTGACAGTTTACCCAACATTTTCAACAGAACATAGTTACCACAGTTATATCTAAGATCATGCAAACACTAGATCATCTTATTTTGACACATTTTGTGAGGTGTATCATTGATCCCAATTGGGCACAGAAAGAGACATACTGTACAAAAAATATACAATTTCTATAGCTGATAATTTACTATTGTGCCAGAGGATCATAAGTGAGACAAAATACATGAAACAAACCAGTTTTTGTTCAAAGAGGAAAATTATGAGCTATTGTTATGAGAAAATGATGACTTTTCAAAAAAAAATAAGGATCTTGAATCTGCAGCGGTCTTGAATGTGCAGCCGCTCTGGTCCGCAGATCCATAGTATTGAGGGAGAGGGGGGGGGGGGGGGGTAGAGATGCAGTGCATGAAGAGAAAGGTATAGGGATAGGCCTTGGAAGATGTTTAATATCTGTGCGGAGTGTCATTTTGGGTAGTTGTGGGGAGAAGAAACGCACATTGAGAGAGAGAGAGGGGGGGTTGGGGGGGGGGGATTAGAGGAGTGCGTACCCGAGAGCGGAGCGCTGACAGCCGCGGTTTCATATGCGCAGGTTCACAGCCGAATGACTCCTCTAAACCCTGACAACAGCGTGTTTCATTTAGCCAGGTGTGGGCCTCCTGCTGAATACACCCCACCCCCCCCTTCACTCCACAAAGACTCCACTTAATGCTATTCGCCTGTTTGTCTTTCTTTATCTGATACGCAGTTTTGAATTCACACGTCTTTGTCTAATACGGATAAACCTGATGCAGAAACAATAGTCTGTCACAACACCACAGAGTGTCTGAATAGGCCACAACATGTACAGTACAGTCCAATAGTTGCATTATGTTTACTTCCATGTATCCTTACATCCTTTTGTTCATTATGTTTCCACAAACGAGTTGTCAGTGTAGAGACGGTGACTTTGAACCGCGATCAAGTGTTTGTGAAATATTAAGGCGAGACGCTGCAGGTGAATAGGAAAACCTTTTACATTTAGAGATATCAATTTGAAACGTTTGCCGTGAATTAATGGCATAATTATGAGAAGAAATATATATTGCAAGTTCTCTTTATGTTTTCATATAAAAACTAATGCCTTTTATGCCTAACAATGACACAAATTTCCCATATTTCTGGCGACAAAATCTGAATAATGGATCGAGCCAGGTTTAAATGTATGGTTTTATTTTGTTGTTTTTCAGAGGGGATTTTGGATATCTTCTTAAGCTATTTATTAGTGGTAAAATCGGAAATTCAAAACTCAATAAATCAGGTTAGGAATTAGATGTTAAAAAAATCCTCTGAAAAAGCCTTCAAAATATTGTTCAGTCCAAGGCTGGACAGTTTGACGTCTGTAGGTGCTATACTTACATGGAGATATTGTCGCACCAATGTGAGATACATGCATTTTGAGAAAATGGCCCTTGAAATTACAATTTGCCAAATAAATGTATCGCAAAACATTGAATCATTGCCATAATTACACATATTATTGTGATGATTCTGTATAATTTAGTTTCCAGGTGAAAGTTTATCGGTTAAGAGACATGTTTGGCGATTTAGTGTCTCCCCTTAAAAGCACTGTCCCTTTGTAGGCGCTAAAGGGATCCTGACTGCAGCTGATGCCTTTTTCCTCACAGTTCTTCCTTTGTGCAGAGATCCTCAATCCCTCTGCACATTTTTTTACATTTTTTTTTATGAGAGGTTAATCCAGAGATTTGGTAATAGATAAACCGATGAGGAGGTTCTTAGAGCCATAGATGGTGCTGACATATAAAGACAAAGAGAGCTGTCAATTCTGAATTTTTGGGATAGTATTCCAAAAAAAAAATCAGAATTGACAGCTCTCTTTGTCAGGCTTGGAACCTTTTGTCTGCCTCTTGTAACCTTATATCTGCCTCTTTAAAAATACTATAATTGAGTTTATGGATACAGATGATGTATATAAATCTAAAAATTCCACCCATAGCAATTCGGGCCAGTTCAGTAGGAAGTCTATTCCTGCTATTTGCTAATATTCACTAAGCCGGGTTTAATTTTTTCACTATAAGTAGCTATTTTGGCGGTCAAAGCCTTTCTATCTGTTTGTACAAATATCGATTCCGCTCTTTCCATGATTAGTTGTTAGGTTGCCGTTTTAGATATGAAACATAGGCTTACTCCAGAGAATCTGCAATAAAAAAAACACACAAACAAACACAAGACTGACCCAACAAGAACGATGTTTGATTTCCCTGGGAATGCCTTCGCAATATTCCACGTCCCTTGCGCTGCAGCTCCCCTCTTTGACCACTAGAGGACACTGAACCCTCACTCACTCCTCGCATCTGCAGGTGGAAGGAGGCAGAGGAAAAGGCCATCCAAGTTTTTGGACGTGTTTATTTCCCCTGCTCTCCAGATCACTTTAAATAACTAACCCTCCCATGCCGCTTCTCTCTCTCTCATGAATAAAAGTGTTGGCCCTTTGGAGCCGCCGTGCCTCCGTCTCCCGCGGTAACGCTACACTGCTCTCTGAAGCTAGACGGCTAATAGTAGCGGGTCACAAGGAAAACATCATTAGAATGGGGGCTGTCAGACACTTCCTTACGGTCTAAATTGGACGAGTGGGCGCCCAGTGATATTGTGCCGCCGAATAATGACTCAATTGCATATTGTGTGATCGGTTCAGGGAAGAAGAAAAAAATCCGATGTCTCTTCACCTTTAAATCATTTACTGGAGGAAGACAGGCGAAAGTGAAGTTCGGTCTGCAGCGCTGATTGAGGAACTAGTCAATTTCCTTTGTTAAAATGTAAAACTATACTCAGGAATCGGAGAAAAGACTTCAAATAAATAAGTGATTGTTCCAGTAAATGACACATGTTTGAACATTTGAGAACCAAAAAGCAAGCGGAGTGTGGTAAGTCTTGATTATGTTTTTGACAAAGTTCCGCTTTATCAGAGTTCTTCTTGACTGGATATTGAGATCTCAGTCAGTCCCATCTCAATCAACCCATAATCTAGGACAGGGTTTCTCAACTGGTGGGTCAAGACTTGTGATGGGATTCACGGCTCTTTACTGGGAGCCGAATCTTTGGGATCCGTTTGTTCAAAAGACCGTCTCTTTTTAATACAACATTTTCATAACGCCAGCCAGTTAACTCACAATATCTAAGACGCGATCGATAAAGGTCACACTTTTCAATTGAAATAATAAAACTGAAATGTACGCTTTGAAACGCATGTTTGTGGATAAAAATCTTGCGCCACAACTAATAAAAAAAGAGTCTGACGAATCATTTTTAGTGCATTTGGCTTTGACTTTAGTGCATAAAGCTTTCACTTGTGTGGCCCATGCTCCATTGTTGGGCTGCCTCTTATGTTCGTTCGGGGGAGTTCTGGGTAAAATTGCCTGAAAAAAATCAGTCTCTTTTCACAATTGAGATCCGGTTCTAACTGTTCACTTTAAAAAGCCGTTCAAAAGAGCCGGTCGGTTATGAAGGTCACATCACGAGTCGAGACCCAAAAGAGGGTCACGGGACCCTTTTCGGAGGGTCGCGAGCCTCTCCCATAAACCAATATCTTCATAAAACTCTCACAGTACATTCACACAGGCACCAGTTGTAGCCATGATTCGAACCTCTGACCTTTGGATCCATGGACAGTGCTTTACAGATTACAGCATTTACAACAATACGCCTGGCACATGAAGCAGCTGACAGAGAGTTCAGTGGCTCTTTCCTCAACTTTACTTTTGATATGGCTCTAGCTGAAGTTGGGCAGTGTTTGCTAGTACGCCCTAACATCGAATTTAAATCAGACGATTCCAACTCCAATGGATCATAAGGGTCACCAACCTTTCCCCCTGGTGAGTTACTTTTAAGAAATAAAAAGGGCACGGCTGAGTGTACTTTGATGATGCTTGAGTGACAACAGAACTTAGATCACTTCGGAATTTGACAAGAGGAAAGAAAACCAATATAGAATTCCATTTTTTGTGTGTGGTGCAAAAAGAGTTGTGCGTATTTTTGATTCATTAAACTTGTAGAAGGCTTCGGGGGAGCTTCTTTGGAAATAGCTGTTGGTAGGAGTGTCTCTGATGGACTCTAATACTCCTGACCACAATAGTCCCCGACAGCTGCTCGACGCCACGGCCGGCGGACAGATGTAGCAAAGTCACAGCCTTTCCCCCCGAAAAGCCCCCCCCCCCCCCCCCCGTTATTTCGCACGCTGCCGACGATCAGAGGGCCGTCGGTTTGCAGCCTCCGCAGAAGATAAAAATAAACGGTGCTGTTGGATGATTGTTTTTTGTTTTCCACAGAAGTTTTCTCACGGTGGGGAGCAGAGACAGTATTTACAGTGCAGATGAGTGGTTAATTGTGAGCGTGTCCCTGTATTGAAATGTGCGCAGAATGTTAATGTGGGCTCTTGGGTTGGGCTCTCCCTCATTACCGTAATTAGACCTGCAGGAGAATCAACACACTGCATAAACACAAAAGATACTACACACACGCGCTCTCATTGAAACATAGCTACTGTGATGGACCGGGGATAGGGGTGGGCGATATGACAAAAATAGAATGTCACGATTTTTGAATTATGAACTCCCGATTTCGATTTTTTTAATAGTAACTAAAATAAGTTAAATTACACACTGAAGAAGAAAAAGATGGAATTAATATACTCATTTATTCAACTTTGTGATAATCAACAAAGCAAAAATAGACTTAGAACTTAGACTAGACTTAGAACTACAGCAAAATAACTCTATACATTAAAAAACACAATAAAACTCCAGACAATAAAAGTAAATAGTAACACTAAGTTTGGTAAAGGCTTTTTGTTCGTGTCTATTGCTGTTTGGCATCTTTTCTGAGACGTCTCTCTCATGACGTCACGCTGCTGTGATACAGCGCTCTGTTGCTGTCTGACCCTTTCACAATAAGAGTCTGACTAAAGCAATAACATACTGTGTCTTTTATTGTGTAAAAGGCTAACCGGAAGCAGATAGTTACCATAAGCTTTACTTGACCAAGTAATTCACCAAAGTTGGACAAGTCTTCTATTTTCAGACATGGATAAACAGCGCATTTGTGAACACGGCCCAGGATTTAAATTAAACCGATGAGAAGATGCGGCGCCTACAGAACTGTAAGGACGAAGGACACACTCGCTTCTTCGCACATGTGTCGCCAGGTAAATAAATAAACACACGCTGCGATCTACGCAGAGCAGCAGCGTTACGGGGGAAAGACACAGACATAAATACCTCTGAAATGGAGACAGAACGCTGGGTTTAAAAGCTCTAGATTGAGGAGCCTGGTCGTGTATGTGACTGTAGAGGAGCGGCTCGCTGCCAAACGCTCGCATTAGCGTCCGACATTGCGCAGCAGTAAGTGCGCGGCATGGGTTCACTTCACTGACGGTGAAAAGAGTCAACTGTGGAGAAGTGCTTAGAACCGTGATAAAACGATCCCACAAAAATGACATATCGTCAGCGCTGGCGATCGTAAGACGGTCTAATATCGTCATATCGCCCAGCCCTAACCTAGGATCAAATAACATAATTACCAATAAGCGACATTTGTTAGGAGTTTTAATCCTGTTCACTTTCGTCATTTCTTCTTCTACTGCCGAAGCGGACCAATCTGTATGTTCTGGACTTTATTGCGTTTTGACATTTTCACAGCCCATAATCTATTACTAGACCTGAGTGGTGTTACGGTACATGTAACCGTATTGAACCGTATTTTGGGGCATTTCTTTAGTTTAGGTTATTTGTAGCGTGAACTATTGATGCCGTTTTGGTCACAAAAACATACAAGGAGTCATTAGCAGCTCGGTTCCGATTTTAAAAGTAAGAGACATCAGCACGACTGCACAACGTCTGTTTCTATCAATGTACGTTTGTAACGGAACGAAAAATATTTAGATAGATCGAAAAACGAATAAAATGCTCTCAGAGAAAATGAGGCCTCAACATTCTTGTTGATCGGATGCACCAATACCACTTTTTCTAAAACCGATACGAGTACATTGATTTGAGTACTCGCCGATACCGAATACGATACGAGTACAAGGCATTTTCCTCAAACATACTTTTTGTATAAAGACAGTTTATAGAGGAACTTTTTCACAGATTGGTTACTAATTAGTTTTTTTTTTCTCATTTACATTTTCTTGAGTAAATGAGGTTTTAATTTTAAGAGAAGTTAAAACAGAATCAAACATCCATCCATCCATCCATTTTCTCCCACTTGTCCGTTGCCGGGTCGTGGGGGCAGCTATTGGAGCTGCCCAAGTCACATTGCACCAGTCCCCTATGGCTCCTCCTGCAGGTGGTGGGTCCACGGAAGGACAGAATCAAACATATGCCATTCTATTTTATTTATTTTTCATTCAATATAATTTTTTTTTTTTTATTGCACTGTCCACTGTACAGTCCGTGTCCAACAGTTACTCAACGCCTGTGCTGTATTAATTTAGTTATCTCTATTTATTTAATAAGGGTATTGAGGTTACTTATTGGTGGTTACTTAGTACTACTGCTAATATTGATTTATTGCCTTTTGCTTTACTGCAACTCCATATGGATTTTTCCGTATGTGTGTTTTGTAGACGAGAGCAACTTAGCAAAAAGCCCACAGCAATTAGATTATTTTTGCTGCAGCTACATTTAGCCCATTATGGGCATGCTGTATCTCTTTATTTTGCATTTTTAGTTGCTGGGTTGGTTTTACAGATACATTAACCCTCGTGTGGTCCATGGGTCATTTTGACCCGAAAGCCACAGAAGTCGCAGCCCATCCAAATGGCCCAAAAGCCACTGAAGGATTGTTGTAAGAAGCAGAAAAAATATGAATGTGTGGTCATTTTCAGGCTCTTTTTTGAAGTGTTAATTTTTTGACATTAGGGTCTTTAAAGGGTGCAAAATTGAAGGACCACACGAGGGTTAAGCCCCTGGGTGTAAAGTGACTGCCAGAGCCGTTAGCGGCTAGTTAGCGGCTAGTTAGCAGCATTAGCCTGTCGTCTTGGAAAACACTGCAGACGCAGCGCGAGGTACAATGAGGAAAACATTTAGGTCTGGTTAAATCCAGCACAGACTCTGATTTAGGGAGTGTGTATTCTGTGATAAATGCATCTAATTTACCAAATATCTTTCATTACTGAATTAGGGCCCCGAATCTTATATGTAAATCAGAGAATAACGTAATTACTTTTACACACGCTACTCTTTGGTAATCCCCCAAGTGCCCCCCCCCCCCCCCCCCCCCCCCCCCCCAAGCACCTTCACAGTGCCATATATGTACTAGTTAGCTGAAATTCAAAGCTTGTAGTCACTTTTTTTGTCACAATTTGAAATCTTTCCCAGCTCTCACTCCTGAATGTCTTTTCTTTACAGTATTGAGGTTCCCGATCAAATGTTTGATCAAATGTTATGTAGGGGGTGAATCCAGCGTGCATGTGGCCCCTGTATACAGACAATGTGCAGAGGAGAAGTATACGAGGCAACAACACGGCTAATTAGTGAAAAGGAGCTGACAGAGACCAGCCAAGTGGCTCCGATCCAGTCAGAGCAGGGCGGTCGGGGGGTTGGTACGTGTACGGGGGGAGAAGGGGGCACTGGGGGGGATGACACTTATATACTGTATAATACTGTGCAGAGGCTGGGCGTTAATTTAATATCACAATGAGCCACTGCAATTTGCACCACTCCGACATATAAAAGCCCCACTGTGTTGTACAAAGTGGCTCCCATTTGTGATGCAAAAGAACAATTATTATTATTACACTGGGATTTCAGAGACTTGGGGGACTTTAATGTTGTCATTTTATTTTTATGTGCTTTATCGTCTCCAACGCTATTACACTACATTATCACATAATTTCGCTGCAACGTCACAACTTTTATGGGCTTTTACACTTAACACTTATAGATTGCAAAGCATTACACAGTTTTTATTACCTGTTGATATTTACCAAGCATTCCTTCCTATATAATCTTGTAAAAACTCAAGACTTATTCTACATGTTTGACTTCCATAGCCTCTTTAATGCAACACCTCCATGACCACTCTCACTGAGCCGTAATTGGATCCTACAGGCCGTCCTCACCTGTCTGCGAGTGTCCGCTGTGAACCTCTCAACACGAATCTCTCTCTGCAATTAAACAGCACACTGCACATATCCATGAGTCGGTGGACAACAAAAATAGGTGTAATGTTCAGTTGTAATTATGTAGTAAAAGCTGTTTGAACTAAGATTACAATTACAAATAAATTAATAGTTTTTCAATAAATAGAGATTTTGCAATTTAAAGCAGTCCTAAGTAACTTGTTTACCTTTATAAATCCTTTCCGTGGTCCCTCTGTGGGTAATACGAGTGTTAATGGGATAATCGGAGGGTCTTTCATCTCTCCCTGGTGTCTCTGGCCAGAAAACCTCAATTGCAACTTGGCTGCCACCGGGTTGGTCGTCACCAATACATACTAATAGAATCACGAAGAAGAAGCTAACGGGCAAAGCTAACTGTGGGCTAGCGCCACTTAAACAGTATTTACAGCCAAGTTTGAGTGAAAACAAATATTTCCATTGTGTAATTGGATGTACAATATCCCTCTCTCCCTTTGTCTTTTCTGTCAGCGTAGTATTTACTCTCACGGACAATTAATAAGTAAAAATACATGCTACGATACCTGCAGTGGCGCGCTTATGGCCTCTAGGGGCTAGTACTGCTTTAAAATCACACCTGAGTCACACTTGCTCGTGAACTACTAGGCGGTGTGTGTGTAATTTTTATTGTAAATGTATTATAATGCGAGGCACTGCAGGTAAATAGGGGATTTCCATTTCATGTTTTCATATGAAAAATAAGGTATTTTATGCATACATTTTGCACACAAAAAAAGCAAAAATTGTCAATATTTTCACCAACTAAATTTAACTAATAGATAGAGCCAAGTTTAAATTTTTGTTTTATTTTGTTGAAGTAACAACGATCCCCTCGTCGAGGGAAACAAAATGTTTTACTCTTAGTTTTTTTTTAGTTTTTTTTTTCTGCCGGAATATAAATTTATGTGTCTCACACAAATAAAGTTAAGTCTAAATCGGGTCCATATGGATGATTTTTCACAGCACATTGTTCAGTTGGCGTTAGCATGTAGCATGAAGCATCATGTTAGCATTCTCTGTTATTTTTGTAATTATGGGCTGTTGAACAACTTTGCTCCTCTCCATGTCTTTATATCTTTATTGGGTAGAAAAGTATATTCATAATTCAGCATTTAGTAGTTTTGGAGAAATTATATAAAGTGTTGATTTTTCTCTTCTTTGTTTTACCTCTCTACATCTTCAAACATGACCATATATATCTTGTCTAGTTTTTGAATAAGCTAATCAGGAGTGAAAACAAGAATTCAAATATTTTTATTTTTTTGAGGGGAGGGGGTCAAATCTCATTAAATCAGGCTGACAATTATATTAACAAATCCCTCTGAAAACGCCTTCAGATTATTATTACGTCTAAGACTGGAAAGCGTGGCGTCTGTAGGAGCTACTAAAGTGGAGCGGTTGTTGCATGAGAGGAATGAAAGCCTGATTTAGCAAAAACAGGCCCTAAAGTTTTGTAACGTGTGCATGAGTACATTCATCCGGTTTATCCGTGTTTCTCCCAGAAAGGAAGTGACCACATGTGGAGCGTCATCTCAGGCACCTTTTCGCAGTACACATGGATATAAAATATGCCAACATTTGTGAATGAAGTGGGATGTCTCCAGCTTCTTCGCCGGCCAAACATCATAAAATAATCATCGCACAGGATAAGTTTTCTCTTTTTTATACTCTGACACAAAGGAAAAAAAGTAGGAAAAAAATCTCCCCATTAACCAAAGCCGTGTCTCGCTTTAATACTGAACTTAATTAGTTTTATGATCTGTACTTTACTTGAGTATTATTTTTGTTCAGAACTTATACGTCACCACATTTCAACTTGACTACATTTCTAAAAAGGCTCAAAAGTATAAAGTCAAAATCACATTTTGTCCCACTTACAAAGCAGATCTACAGAGCTTTAGCTGTAGACTTTTACCTCACTCGGCTCTAGTCAGTCCAGTTGAACAGCTGTCAATCAGGTCTAAAGTAACAAACTATAAACCATTGGAAACGCACAAAAACCATCGCGGGACGTCTCCTCCGTCTCCGCGTCGGCTTCACAGACAGTCGTCACTCACGCGCTTTGACATTTACCTGAAAATCCCAGCTCCTCCGATAGGACCACAGGCGTCTGTGCCGCATTTAAACAAGCAGAGGGCGTCCTGTCTCCTCTGTCACTCAAATCACAAGTTTCACTCTGACGCGCTTCATTCACTGTAGACAGGATGCAGTTGTTGGCGAAATGCTCGCTGACAGCATTTGGACGTTTCTGCGACGATACTGTTCATTACTCCGACATTTGTGGAGTGATTGAGAAGTGAGCACCCGGACAGCAGTCAGTTTGGCCTCGAGCTACTTCCAGTCAGTGTTTTGTACGACTAAGTATTCCACTGAATCTCTAAATATTTTGAATGGTTAATGCTTGAAACCGTATGTTGAAATCACATGTGTAGTTACGCTTGTTGAAGCTAGTGGAAAAAAAAGAAAAAAAAGAACATGGATGGTTGGAAGTTGATGAGTCTTATTATTACGGAATGTTGTGGGTTTTATTTTAAATGAAAACGCTTGTGCAGACCCTCTATAATTAGAGCTAACAGAGTTTATACGAAACTACACCAAAACATAGCCATGTTTTATTATATTTACTGATTTAAGCACCGACAGAGGCCAGAGAGCAAAACCCTGATACTTTACTTTTACCTTGCTCCGCAGTCGTCATATGTAGAAAAATATCCCTGTGGTAGTCCTGCTGTAGTCCCGGTTTAGGCCTGCTTTAGTCCAGCTTTAGTCCTTGTTTAGTCCAGCTTTAGGCCTGGTTTAGTCCAGCTTTAGGCCTGGTTTAGTCCTGCTTTAGTCCTGGTTTAGTCCTGGTTTAGTCCTTGTTTAGTCCAGCTTTAGGCCTGGTTTAGTCCTGCTTTAGTCCTGGTTTAGTCCTGGTTTAGTCCTGGTTTAGTCCTGGTTTAGTCCTTGTTTAGTCCAGCTTTAGGCCTGGTTTAGTCCTTCTTTAGTCCTGGTTTAGGCCTGCTTTAGTACTGGTTTAGTCCAGCTTTAGTCCTTGTTTAGTCCAGCTTTAGGCCTGGTTTAGTCCTGCTTTAGTCCTGGTTTAGTCCTGGTTTAGTCCTTCTTTAGTCCTGGTTTAGTCCTTGTTTAGTCCAGCTTTAGGCCTGGTTTAGTCCTTCTTTAGTCCTGGTTTAGGCCTGCTTTAGTACTGGTTTAGTCCAGCTTTAGTCCTTGTTTAGTCCAGCTTTAGGCCTGGTTTAGTCCTGCTTTAGTCCTGGTTTAGTCCTGCTTTAGTCCTGGTTTAGTCCTTCTTTAGTCCTGGTTTAGTCCTTGTTTAGTCCAGCTTTAGGCCTGGTTTAGTCCTGCTTTAGTTCTGGTTTTGCCTCGTCTGCTGCTCATAATGGCCCTCATTTATCAACATTGCGTAAAAAAATGGTGTATGCGTAGGTGTATTTCCGATATACACTAGAGGGGGCGTGACATTTATGAACCTGTGCTTTCCGCTCAGATCTTATCGTACGCAAGCGCAGCTGATGGCAAATGCCACGGAGAAATCCCAGCGTCATTTGAATGAAATGCCCAAAAATATTCACGTATGAGGAGGCCTCACCCATGGGTTTTACGGCACGCACGCACAAAACACGGCAAAAAAGAACCTTTCTCCAACCAGGAAATGATGAATAGTTGTTTCACATCACATTTACTAAATAAAAAAAGAGGGGGGGGAAAGAAATAGGCTAATAATAGCCTTTATTAAATAAGCTGTAGGCCTAAATAGCCTATATAAAAAAAGGGTATAAAATTAGACCACATAAAAAAAAGCGTGGATATATAACGCTGCAGTCAGAGCAGACTCTGGAGTCTGTCGGATGAAGAGGTGAAACGTTCGATACTTCAACTACAGAGTACAGAAGATGACTAAAGAACCTTCATTGAAGATGGACAACTCTTGTACGACAGAGAGCCTACACAGACGTTCCAAGCAAAGTTGCTGTTACCGCCAGATTAAAAAGTGCGAAAAAAAAACCCAAGATGGCCACAATCTGATCCCGCTCCATTTTGTAAACAAAAGATGAAAAAGGAAGTGGAGTTTAACCGACCAATGAGATGAGCGTGTTTCCTGTTCACTGTTTTTCCGGTAGAAAGCTTTGACTCTTACTTTGACCACAAATTGGATGTAATTGAGTTCAGTTGATTGGTTTGTCAAACCGCAAAACGAACAATAAAACCTTCGCTTTTCAAGACTGGAAATGTCCCACTGGTGAGATCTCAGACTGTTTTGCTGGTTCTTTTCGAGAACAAACCCCATCACCACAGTTTCCGCTAACTGAATAAAATAAGTCCTATGGCTCTCACTTTCGACTGGATTATGGAGGAGCTGCCATCTATTGTGACAGAATGTAGCGTGGCATAAGCAAATTCTCTGCGAGTGAATAACAGCTCTAAATAATGAAGTCCGGACTGTTTGACAGGAGTCAGTGTCACTGCTGCGGCGGCTTAATTAAACCGCCTCTCACTCCGCTCTCCACTGCTGCCGCCGTCATCCTGCCCGTCTGCACGGTCCACCCCGAGTCAGGCGCAAGGAAAAGTTGGTCTGGTGGCATAATGGAGTTTGATGGAAGTTTACCTGCTTCTAGCGTGCTGAGGAGCACTTCCCATAGAAATAAAAAAGGAGAAGCGGTGTTCGATCCAAACTTATGCGTACAGTTAAGTTGGCTTGTCTGTTAGCCTGCTCAATGTACTTTTCCTATAGCCGTTAGGATTAGCCATCAATCATCACAAAGTATAAATGATCCAGATGTTTTCAGCTGTTGTCAACCCACTGACCACATTTAGGTGAGGTCAAAACCGAGTTAGAAATCATTAATAACTGTTCAGAACTTTTGAAATTTTACTTTAGAGACAAATTAGTGTCTAAAAGTGTCCTTCGAGCTAAATGCTAACTCATATTCAGTCAAGTTTCTTCTTTTTGTGGGTCGTATACACATCCAATGGCCACTAAACATCCTCCTTTAAGATACTAGATATATATAGATGCCATCAAAAGGACAAAACATACCACGGCTTTCTTTAGTTTTGCGCCTGGCTTCTGTATTCATTTGTATGGAGATGGAACTTTCAATTTAATCCAGGATTCGAGGCCTAACAAAATGAGCGCATTTGTAGGAACAGGCTCAGATAGCTAAAGGCATTTCTATGATTTCTATGGCGCTTCCTGCCAAGTTGTTGTGATGCCGTGGGAATGACAGACCAAGAAAGAGGAAGTAAAGACTATGTGCAATGGGTGAACGGTTCTTTGATGTAAAGGCGCTTTGAGTAAAAATGCTAAGTTGAGACCTTTGTACCATTTATCTTCTTTTCTCATCTCCGTACACTGCAAACAAATATTTTTAAATAAGTAAAACAAATCTGTCCATGGGGCAAGAAATTTACACCTAAATTAAGAAAAAAGAAATCCCAGCACTCAAAACTAGATAAAAAAAAAGGTTAATTTACTTGAAATAAAACTGTTATAGTTGTTTTGTCTTAATTTAAGTGTAAATGGGCAGATTTCTTGAAATTAGACCCATGTGTGCTATTAGTATAGGGCTGCACGATATTGAAGAAACTTAAGATAAGATAATCCTTTATTGATCTCACAATGGAGAAATTCACTGAGATATGTGATACTGCAGTGCAATGTCGCGATAACAATTTTTCCTTATTTCACTGCATCAAAATGACCTGTTATACACAATGATACTTTGAATTTACACTGAGGATTTAGCTGCAGAGCCTAATGCAAAGGCTGTGCCACCTCTCCACTGTTTCCACTTGACTGCCTTTGGTTGTGAACAATGTCCCAAAGCTTAATTATAAAAGTCTCCCAATCCCAGAAACAAGACAAAAGGCCCTTAACGTCCACAAAATATGCCTTCATGCTGTTACGCTATTGTTGTCGGATTTAAATGAGAAACAACAGGTGAAACTTATTTCATTTCACTAAATAGCTCCATATCTGATGTGTGAAAATCCCGAACCCACTCGTTTAGCTGCAGTCAAAGCGGGGCGCCCTCTCACCTGCTGCGGAGGATAAAGCCGTGGCTCGGTGCATATGAAAAGGCTCATACATTTTGAATCCTGCCCCTCATTCATAATCCATATTCCTTAAGAACTAAATACCTCGCTGTGGCATTTATCTGACTGTGCTCGCTGCTATTGCTCGGTGCAGTGGGGGATTTCAGGTATAATGTGCTGATGCGTGGAAGAGAAAAGGCGGAAAAAGGACCGGGGGGCTTTGAATATCAGGCGCATACAGGTGAGGTCACGTGACATAAAAGGAACCTGAATAAAAATGTACAAAGAGTGGTCAAAGCCGGGAAATGTGGTGAATTAATTATAATAATAAAAATGGCTTGGATTTACATGGCATTTGACAAGCCTCTCGGAACGCTAGTGCAGGCCATAGGTCATTTACTCCCCTCACTCAGTGCTGGTAAGCTGTACCTATGTAGCCACCGCTGCCTGACGACTGACTGGAATGTGGCGGCCAATATGAGCCAAAGGCCTCTTGGTCCAATACATACCTCACCTCAATGCATTTACAAAGGCAATGTGGGGAAAGATGCTTAGGCGTAATGGCGACGTGTAAACATGTAGCAAACTTCCTCTCTATTGGTACAGCTGCATTTTGTGCCTTTTTCTGCAAACTGCATAAGTAGTTTATGTGTTCCACGCTGTTTTGCTGGAGTCTTTTGTACATCTTTGCTGTGTTTTTGTGAGGTTCAGTGGATTTTTTAGTCCGTACTAGCCATGAAAGACCCAGCTTTTTTAAGTAAACAAACAGCTTTCTTATGAGCTAAAGGCATTTGAGAACTACACATTTCTTTTTCTGAAACACTGATGAGGCACCGAGAGCCCCTGATACCTGCAGCACAGTGGAGGCGCCACAAGCGGAGCTACAGAAACTAAAGAGGGGCAAACGAGGAGGTATCCAGGCTAGGGCTGAACGATTTTGAGAAATAATCTAATTGCGATTTTTTTTCTTCAATATTGCGATTGCGATTAAATATGCGATTATTGTTGCAAGGTCCTCTTCTCATGTATTTTTCACCTAACACAAGCAATAAATCAGCCTGTTTCATAATAAACTATATTTGAAGTGAAAGTTGCAACAAAATTGTTGCTTGACCTATTCAAAATGTGGACTGCACTTCTTAAACTGTCTGAACTTAACAGTACAGTCTATAAATAAATGCTAAATTATATAGATATTAAAAAAAAATAACTCACTGATCCAGTCAGTAACATCACCCAAACTAAAGTGCAGGAAAGTAAGAACAAACGTCTGCTTTAACTAGTTGGAAAAGTTTTAGGAAATCAAACTCCCAATTAATACAAAATAAGCTATTTAATTTATTAAATAGTACTTTATTATTTCGGCCAATCAAATCCCAATCTGAGCTGCAACTCGTAGTTGCGTCAGATGCGCGTTATTGAAGGACACGGAGAGGCCAGATGGAGCACACGCCAAATCACAGTGGAATTAAGAGCAGCATTTTGGTTTTGGGATGTAACTTTGGACAATATGAAGAAAGAAAAGAACACTGACACAAGGAGACGGAGACATGAGGTGCCAAACACAGACACGTAATCTTTGACTCGCAGCCATTTGGTGACATTTCAGCTTAAACAGCACATTTCCTCAGCAAAATAAGACATGACACGGACTCCTAGTTACCAACCCTTTTCATACTGCAGTTTAGTGTTTACATCTTGCGTCTGTACGACCTACGGAGCGGATATGCGGTAGACGCAAAGGTAAATAAAGGCACATGGCACTTCGCCTCCGCGGATACTTAATGGTCATGAAACGTCATTATGCTTTTGAGATAAGTTCTTTATCCACAACATTCCCAAACATAAGCCTCCTAAACTGAGCCACAAACGACTCTTTACTTTTTACAATCAGCACAGACTCACCTATATATGTCTGTGGAGGCAGAGGCGTAGACTCCGGAGGTGAGGGAGTTTCTGTGAACACCAGAGCGTGTAGTAGCGGCGACGGAACGGCGTGATTAGCGCTGTGGCTAACGCAATGCTAACGGAGAAAAGCAATATTCCTTTCGCGGTGGCTGCATGATAAACGCTGATATTTTCACTGTACATCCACAATCTACCGCGCACCTTAACTAGACTGAGACGTAAACAAAAGCACGCGGCGGAGCGGACTTTGCTGCCATATCTCGCTGCTTCATTCACTTCCCAAATCGCGTGCCCTGCGATTACGAAATCGCGTGGTGTAATATCGCGATAAAATTGCAAATGCAATTAATCGTTCAGCCCTAATCCAGGCGAGACTCACAGCTAAGCCACACATGCCTTCTGTCCCTACTATTGTTCTGACTAATGTAGTTTCACTGGAGAGAAAGACATATTATATTTGTCTGATACACTCTTCCCAGAAGATGGTGAAAGACTTGTGGAGCGGAGGGAGCTGCGCAGGAGGAAAAGGAGGAGGAGCTGACCAGTGCTGGACACCATGCTCTGACACAGGGACAAACCCAGGAGGTGGTGCAGTGTTTCAGAGGAGCACTAAAGGCAGCCAGCCAGGTTGCCTCTGGGTACTCCAGTTTCCCCTATACCTCTAAAACATGCTGGTCAGGTTGGCCCACAATGGCGGTGCGCTCAGTCGCAGCGTCTCAGGTCTAACCCAACATCCAACAAGAATAAGTACAATGACAAATAAAGTACTTACTTACTTTGGCAAAGTACACAAAAACACTACATGGGCCTTCTGGGATTAGGCAAGTTAGCTTTGCCGGACGATTTTCCTCCTTATACAAAGTCCAGAGGCCTAAAGTAAAACTCCAAACGTCTCTATATCCAAGTGCTGTTCATGATGTATCTGTCCTGATGGGGGATTGGGGTATGCACCTGGAAATTTGGAAACAATTTATAATTATTTTCAGCATTTTTAGGGCACTTTAACAATATTTGATCCCTGATTTGTGATGGAGAAAAAAAAAAGTTTTATTTAAAAAAATACAAATGGTTAGGGTTATTTACAGGTTTATGGTTCCGGTTAGGAACATGGATTTGGTTGGGGTGAGAGCAATTCAGGGGCGGTATTACGGGGTTGAAAGATGGAAAGACATGTGACTTCCAGCGTCTGATTTTGGGACAGCCCATTTACTATAGGTTTTCAGACTCTCTTAAATCCCGTATCATTCAGGACGTCTTTCCGTTTTTTTTATTGTATTCTTTTTTTTTTTGATACAGAAAATTATGGAAATTACGTGTAAAATGGATGCAGGGAAATAAACTGATGGTTTTGGAAATGAATTAATTTTATTATGCCACTGTGATCTTGTGTTTGTCAAGCCCATTCATTTCCTCGCCTTGTTTGTCTCCAATGTTTTGACCAATAGCCATGATCTGTTATTTGCATAAATGTTGCATTTGTATTGAGATGCCTCATTTGACACCGCAAGGTTAACTATGCTAAGATGTTATATCCAAGTTATATTGATATTTGCATATTTTACCCTATAGCATTTTCTGCTGTAACGTCTTCAACCTTTCTTTGTGTTCTACACTGCCAAGTGAGAAGCAATATAAATCATTATATATGTGTGTGCACTTCAAGACATGGAAGCTGCCCATTTGGTCATGTGACTGAAGGCGAGCTGATTAACAGAGCGGCGAGCGGTCGAGAAGAGGAGAGAAAAAGGCGACTGGTGAAAAAAGAAAAAACACCCGGCTTCATGCAAATGTGTTTGTCACTCTGACAGTATATGTCTCAATTAAGGCCCGGAGAAGCCGAGCGGAGCCGGACTGAAGTGCCATCTCCGCTGACCCCCCCCCCCCCCTCAGTACCCTCTCCCCCTCGCAACCACAACCATCACCTACTCACTGCCTTAAAAGTCTGCAGAAAAGTGGAGAGAACAAAGGGAGAAGAGATGCGGAGTAATAGTGAAGCGTGCGCGTGTGACAGGGAGGAGATGTCTGCTGCCGGCTAAATTGACAAGCCGCCGAACGGTAATGATAAGACCCACACTCGCAGCCATAATGACAACAATAATGGCAAACAGTAAACACTCAGATAAGACATCACATCCACCAGCCCCCCCATCCCCACCGAGTCTGACACACAACGGGCCCACAGGCGAGAGTGACGCGCTGACGGACTGACTACGGGATTGTGGAGGAAGCAGGAGCGGGTGGACTATCTGAGAAAACATTTATGGTTAATGATGTTTGTGTCTGAAAGTTTGACCAGCTTTGGAAGAGTGTATTGCAGGTGTATTAGGACTTCTTGTTTTTACTTAATTTATTGCTTTTACTTCCTACTACTTTTTACTGATTGTTTTTAGTCGAGGATACTTATTTGGTTATCTTGGTTCGACTGGAAGGACAAGTTAAAGAAATGTCAATAGTTTTATGTTTAGCACTTTTAAAAACGTGTGGCAGAAATAGAGTGGATTTAATCAAATAAAAAAATGCACAAACCAAAAATTACCATTCAAGATACAATCTCCCGGTCAGCACTCATCTGATTGTTGGAATGGAATGGAAGTGTATTTGTATAGCACTTCTCACATGACACAAGTCGGCCAAAGCGCTCCACCAGTGTCGGAGATTTGTTCTTCATTCACTCCACACACGGTGGTGGTAAGCTGCGTATAAAGCCACAGTTTGCCTTGGGGTAGACTGACAGAAGCGCTGTCGGGATTGTTTTTAGTGGTAGGGGAAACCGGAGTACCCAGAAAAAAGCCTATGCAGACACAGGCACAACCTGCAAACTTCACACAGACCGGCCCCACCCGGAGATCGAACCCCGGACGTTCTAGCTGGGAAGCACAAGCGCCAACTGCTGCGCAACCACGTCGCTTGAAAGTTTACGGAGAAGATACAACATGTTCTTTTGTGGAGAAAAACAATTCCATTTTCTAATTTGGATTTGATTTGTGTTCCTCATTTAAAAGTGGAGAAGCTGGGATCAAATAACAAAAAGCACGACTGCAACATCTACGACCATCCGACCATCACCAACCACTCACTTACACATCCAAGCTACCTGGTTTTCCCTCATGTCTTCCATTTGGACACCAACTAGGCCTGATCCTGGTTAGCGTCCAAGATCTGATGAGATCAGCCATTCACAAAGCAGTATGCAGTACAAAGCTTGTCTGGCCATAGGGCATAGACATGTCACTTCCAATAGAAATGTAAGGTGAACATTTGAGATATTGAGTTCTGAAAGGTTGGGATGCTTGGGGTTCAACGATTACATTTTCAGCTGTTACTTATCTGGCCATAGGATACGTACAAACATTGCCAAAACCAGCCCTCCAGCATGGAACCCTCTAGCCCTCAAGATCATTTTGAGGAATATTATTACATACTCTAGAAATGTGTAAAATCTTGTTAATGCCTTTCAAATTTCTCAGCAGAACTCCCATTTCGTGCATGATGTACAACACTGGCATTTGCAGAAAGGGATGCTTTCATTTGGCCTACAGTTAAGGGTCCAGTCCATGGTCTTTTGACAATGTAGAACATCTTCCTTCCACCAAGCAAACCTGCCTACCCCTGGTCTAGACTAGCATTAACAAACAGCTAAAAACAGTGTAAAGAGGAGCAAAGCGCATTGGAACAAGCTGCTAGGTCAAATACTCCTAACACACTGTTAGTGAGTTATTTTAAAATCTCCATTAATTTATTAATAAAATAAATGCCTCAGTCTCAAAAAAAGAAACGGTTTTCCAGAACTCTACATGCACAAAATGCACACCTAAGAGGTTAGAAGGCAGACACTTAAGTGGGCCATTCTGTATTCAAACCTGTCATATAAAATCCTGCTATTTCGCCTCATCTTTCTTGACCATTTTCTCTATCAGCACAAATGCCACAAACATGTCGCTGATTTTTTTTTTTCTTTCTTTTTTTTTTTAAAGAGTAACATCTCACATCGGTTTGCAGAAATGTCACGCGGAGACGGCTGATTCGGGGGAAGGCGCAGACAAAACTCAGACACGGACCGGGAATTAAAATCTCAACCGCGCGCGCAGGCATTAAGAGCAGATGAAACCACGCTTTAAAAAATGTCAGAGTGTACATCTAAGACGCTATTAAGGAGGACTCCGAAGAAGCGACGCACTGCGCCGGCCTCCACACGAGGAGAGGCTGCAGACGGCTGACGCGAGGGGCTGCTGGGTACCCGTTTAATTAATCTCCCCCAACAGACAGGAGAGGGGGGGGGGGAGAGAAGGTGTCTGTTTTTCTGTCAGCCTCCGGACACTTGTGAAGACACGCCGCAGGAGTTGTCCAAAAACCTGTGGTCCATTGGAGTGATGTCCCCGGGTTTGCGAGACACACCGGGACTGTGGAGAGTGTCAGACAAACTGGGACGTGTTTTTGTTTTGGGCTTTCGCTTCAGCCGCCGTCATTTTCTGAGATTCGAGTTTATAATGGCATCCTTGAAGAAAAAAAAACAACAACAAAAAAACATGCAAAGATGAATGTAAGAGTCTGACATGTGTTAATAGGGATTATGAGCATAGCTTTGGTATACAGTAGTTCAAGTGTCTCCAACCATTTTTACCCGGTGAGCGACTTTCATGCAACAAACACGTCAGAGAGCTACGCTGCTTATGCTTCGAAGACACTTGTGTAACTATGTGACTTTGGAGGAGAGGAGCCATTCATTACATTTATTCATTTATTTGAATGCATATTAATGAACAGACAACCAGTGCTGTGAATATATAGCCTGGAAAAATCCAGACTCACCGCTGTACCAGCCGGTGAGTCTGGTCACCGTTGCGTCGAATCCATTTCCCACAGCGGTAGATACGCATGCAAACAGGAAGCGGAGTAAACCAATCAGCGAAGAGCGGGCGTCTGCTGTTGATGTGGTGTTATTAGCGGTTTTGCGTTAATATTTGCGCAGGATTATGAATAACGAAACTCACCTACTGTCGATGTGTTTTTTGGTCATTTACCGCCGACTGGAGACACGCTTTCTCTCTTTCGTGCATCGTTCGTAGATTGTTATTGAGGGGACTTCCGCGTCCCGTGAGTGACGTTGCTCGCTAACAACACGTCACGGCAAATAAACGATTCAGATTGGACGTGAACGGATTAATTTTGCGGAAGGCGCGAGCGTTGACTGGGTGACCAGACTGATCCCCCGCTGGATAAAAAAATACAGAGGGGAATCATTCTGGTCTCACCAGGCTAGTGAATATATGCCAGATTTAGCTCAGAGCTCATTTCCATCCGCAGTCCCATACCACCAACACTGAACATACAACAAAACTTGTATGACACAGTACACATAACAGTACAGTACCAAACGTACACAGACAGTACAACATACAAAAACACTCATCTGAACGCTAAATTGCTCAAATGAAGGTGCCTTATCGCACCTACCACACATCCCGATGAACGAGAGCGCCTCCTAGCGACCACAAGTAGCAAGCCAAGATGATATTTCAAAGAAAAGGACCCGGGTTCATCCTTGCACTTTACCATAATGACCCAGATGTTCGCAGAGTGTGCTCAGCATGTGCAGAACAAAAAGAAAACGTATCTAGAATGTGACTTATCAAATGTAGAAAGTGTTTGGCAAGCTACCAATGGGAAAAAAAGATCACAGTGAGTAAGTTGCCCAATTGTTGAGGTGCTGCCGGTGGGTCAGGAGGGACATACTGACCAGAAAGAGAAGTTGTCACCTGGATTTAACTTACGATCCGGTGCTTCTGCAGTTGCTCAGGTCTAAGCTAAGCAACATGGCCCAAAGAGCTGACTACCAGGTTATTGCGTCAATGGATTTCTTCTTCCCTGATGGCACGGGCATATTCCAAGATGACAATGCCGGCTTTCATTAGGCTCGCATTGTGAAAGAGCAGTTCAGGGAGCATGAGACATCCTTTTCACACGTGGATCGGCCGCGGGCAGATCTCAACCCCACTGAGAATCTTTGGGACGCGCCGGAGACGACTTTGCGCTGTGGTCACACTCGCCCCTCGGCGATACAAGATCTTGGTAACATCTTTGAACAGAAGCAATGGCACGGGGAAATATAGTTTTTTTGTGGTGACTATTTTGTTTCATCCAGAACCTCCTTTTTTGACCAACTTTAAAACTCAGTAGTCCATATATATATAGTCCATATATACAGTGCCCTGCGAAAGTATTCGGCCCCCTTGAACTTTTCGACCTTTTGCCACATTTCAGGCTTCAAACATAAAGATATAAAACTGTAATTTTTTGTGAAGAACCAACACCAAGTGGGACACAATCATGAAGTGAAACGAAATTTATTGAATATTTCAAACATTTTTAACTAATAAAAAACTGAAAAATTGGGCGTGCAAAATTATTCACCCCCTTAAGTTAATACTTTGTAGCGCCACCTTTTGCTGCGATTACTGCTGTAAGTCGCTTGGGGTTTGTCTCTATCAGTTTTGCACATTGAGAGACTGAAATATTTGCCCATTCCTCCTTGCAAAACAGCTCGAGCTCAGTGAAGTTGGATGGACAGCGTTTGTGAACAGCAGTTTTCAGTTCTTTCCACAGATTCTCGATTGGATTCAGGTCTGGACTTTGACTTGGCCATTCTAACACCTGGATATGTTTATTTGTGAACCACTCTATTGTAGATTTTGCTTTATGTTTTGGATCATTGTCTTGTTGGAAGACAAATCTCCGTCCCAGTCTCAGGTCTTTTGCAGACTCCATCAGGTTTTCTTCCAGAATGGTCCTGTATTTGGCTCCATCCATCTTCCCATCAATTTGAACCATCTTCCCTGTCCCTGCTGAAGAAAAGCAGGCCCAAACCATGATGCTGCCACCACCATGTTTAACAGTGGGGATGGTGTGTTCAGGGTGATGAGCTGTGTTGCTTTTACGCCAAACATAACATTTTGCATTGTTGCCAAAAAGTTCGATTTTGGTTTCATCTGACCAGAGCACCTTCTTCCACATGTTTGGTGTGTCTCCCAGGTGGCTTGTGGCAAACTTTAAACGACACTTTTTATGGATATCTTTAAGAAATGCTTTCTTCTTGCCACTTTTCCATAAAGGTCAGAGTTGTGCAGTATACAACTGATTGTTGTCCTATGGACAGAGTCTCCCACCTCAGCTGTACATTTCTGCAGTTCATCCAGAGTGATCATGGGCCTCTTGGCAGCATCTCTGATCAGTTTTCTCCTTGTATGAGCTAAAAGTTTAGAGGGACGGCCGGGTCTTTGTAGATTTGCAGTGGTCTGATACTTCCATTTCAATATTATCGCTTGCACGGTGCTCCTTGGGATGTTTAAAGCTTGGGAAATCTTTTTGTATCCAAATCCGGCTTTAAACTTCTCCACAACAGTATCTCGGACCTGCCTGGTGTGTTCCTTGTTCTTCATGATGCTCTCTGCGCTTTAAACTGACCTCTGAGACTATCACAGAGCAGGTGCATTTATACGGAGACTTGTTTACACACAGGTGGATTCTATATATCATCATTAGTCATTTAGGTCAACATTGGATCATTCGGAGATCCTCACTGAACTTCTGGAGAGAGTTTGCTGCACTGAAAGTAAAGGGGCTGAATAATTTTGCACGCCCAATTTTTCAGTTTTTTATTTGTTAAAAATGTTTGAAATATCCAATGAATTTTGTTTCACTTCCTGATTGTGTCCCACTTGTTGTTGGTTCTTCACAAAAAATTACAGTTTTATATCTTTATGTTTGAAGCCTGAAATGTGGCAAAAGGTTGAAAAGTTCAAGGGGGCCGAATACTTTCGCAAGGCACTGTATATGGACTACTATTATCAAGCGATGTTTATTACTTGTGAGCATGTCTTCAACCCCGTGAACTGCTACCTTAACGTGGTGGGGTTGTTTGAGTGCCCGAATGATCCGAGGAGCTATGTTGTCTGGGGCTTCATGCCCCTGGTAGGGTCTCCCATGGCAAACCGGTCTTAGGTGACGGGTCAGACGAAGAGCAGTTCAAAGACTTCTATGGACAATATTACAACAAGGACCGTGACGTCGCCCGGTATGGCGCAGCCGGGGCCCCACCCTGGAGCCAGGCCTGGGGTTGGGGCTCGAATGCGAGCGTCTGGTGGTCGGGCCTCTGCCCACGGGGCTCGGCCGGGCACAGCCCGAACGGACGACGTGGGCCCGCCCTCCTGTGGACTCACCAACCGCAGAGGGATCCGTAGGGGTCGGGTGCTGAGAGGACTGGGTGGCAGTCGAAGGCAGGTGCCTCGACGACCTGGTCCGCGTGCGCAGCTTCTGGCGTTCGGGACATGGAACGTCACCTCGCTGGGGGGGAAGGAGCCTGAGCTCGTGCGGGAGGTAGAGAGATACCGGCTAGATATAGTCGGGCTCACCTCCACGCACAGCCTGGGTTCTGGATCCCAACTCCTGGAGAGGGGCTGGACGCTCCATTTTTCTGGAGTTGCCCGCGGGGAGCGGCGGCGGGCTGGGGTGGGTTTGCTCATAGCACCCCAGCTCAGCCGTCACGTGTTGGAGTTCACCCCGGTGAACGAGAGGGTCGCGTCCCTACGCCTTCGGGTCGGGGACAGGTCTCTCACCGTTGTCTCGGCCTACGGGCCCAACATCGGTGCGGAGTACCCGGCCTTCTTGGAGTCCCTGGGAGGGGTACTAGATGGTGCTCCGGCCGGGGACTCCATTGTTCTACTGGGGGACTTCAACGCCCACGTGGGTAACGACAGTGAGACCTGGGTGGGGGTGATGGGGAAGAACGGTCTCCCCGATCAGAACCCGAGTGGTGTTCTGTTATTGGACTTCTGTGCTAGTTACGGTTTGTCCATAACGAACACCATGTTCGAGCACAAGGATGTCCATAAGTGCACGTGGCACCAGGACACCCTAGGCAGGAGGTCGATGATCGACTTTGTAGTTGTGTCATCTGATCTCCGGCCGCGTGTCTCGGACACTCGGGTGAAGAGAGGGGCTGAACTGTCAACCGATCACCACCTGGTGGTGAGCTGGATCCGCTGGCAGGGGAAGAAGCCGGTCAGACCTGGCAGGCCCAAACGTGTTGTGAGGGTCTGTTGGGAACGTCTGGTGGATCCCTCTGTCAGTAGGGTCTTTAACTCCCACCTCCGGAAGAGCTTCATCCAGATTCCGAGGGAGGTAGGGGACATGGAGTCCAAGTGGACCATGTTCTCCTCCTCCATTGTCGATGCGGCTGCTCGTAGTTGTGGCCGTAAGGTCTCTGGTGCCTGTCGCGGCGGCAACCCCCGAACCCGGTGGTGGCGCCCGGAAGTAAGGGATGCCGTCAAGCTGAAGAAGGAGTCCTATCTGGCCTTGTTGGCTTGTGGGACTCCGGAGGCAGCTGAGAGGTACCGGCAGGCCAAGCGTGCTGCAGCTCGTGTGGTCAAAGAGGCAAAAACTCAGGTCTGGGAGGAGTTCGGAGAAGCCATGGAGGAGGACTATCGGTCGGCCTCGAAGAGATTCTGGCAAACCATCCGGCGCCTCAGGAGGGGGAAGCAGTGCTTCACCAACACTGTTTACAGTGCGGGTGGGGAGCTGCTGACCTCGACTGGGGATGTGGTCGGGCGGTGGAAGGAGTACTTCGAGGATCTCCTCAATCCCACTGTCACGTCTTCCGATGAGGAGGCAGAGGCTGGGGACTCGGCGGGGGGCTCATCCATCACCCAGGCTGAAGTCACCGAGGTGGTTAGACAGCTCCTCGGTGGCAAGGCCCCGGGGGTGGATGAGATTCGTCCCGAGTACCTTAAGTCTCTGGATGTTGTAGGGCTGTCTTGGCTGACACGTCTCTGCAACATTGCGTGGCGGTTGGGGACAGTGCCTCTGGATTGGCAGACCGGGGTGGTGGTCCCCCTCTTCAAGAAGGGGGATCGGAGAGTGTGCTCCAATTACAGAGGGATCACACTTCTCAGCCTCCCTGGTAAGGTCTATTCCAGGGTGCTGGAGAGGAGGATCCGGCCAATAGTCGAACCTCGGATTCAGGAGGAACAATGCGGTTTTCGTCCTGGTCGTGGAACACTGGACCAGCTCTATACCCTTCATCGGGTGCTCGAGGGTTTGTGGGAGTTCGCCCAACCAGTCCACATGTGCTTTGTGGATCTGGAGAAAGCGTTCGACCGTGTCCCTCGTGGTGCCCTGTGGGGGGTGCTCCGGGAGTATGGGGTCCGGGGCCCTCTACTAAGGGCTGTCCGTTCCCTGTATGACCGTAGCAGGAGCTTGGTTCGCATTGCCGGCAGTAAGTCAGACCTGTTCCCGGTGCGTGTTGGGCTCCGCCAGGGCTGCCCTTTGTCACCGGTTCTGTTCATTACTTTTATGGACAGAATTTCTAGGCGCAGCCAGGGGCCGGAGGGTGTCCAGTTTGGGAACCTCAGAATCTCATCTCTGCTGTTTGCAGATGATGTTGTTCTGTTGGCTTCATCAAATCAGGACCTTCAGCACGCACTGGGGCGGTTTGCAGCCGAGTGTGAAGCGGCCGGGATGAGGATCAGCACCTCCAAATCTGAGGCCATGGTTCTCGACCGGAAAAAGGTGGCTTCCCCGCTTCAGGTCGGTGGGGTGTCCTTGCCTCAAGTGGAGGAGTTCAAGTATCTCGGGGTCCTGTTCACGAGTGAGGGACGGATGGAGCGTGAGATCGGTAGACGGATCGGTGCGGCGTCAGCAGTGATGCGGTCGCTGTATCGGACTGTTGTGGTGAAGAGGGAGCTGAGCCAAGCGGCAAAGCTCTCGATTTACCGATCGAGCTACGTTCCCACCCTCACCTATGGTCATGAGATCTGGGTAATGACCGAAAGGACAAGATCGCGAATACAAGCGGCCGAAATGAGTTTCCTTCGCAGGGTGGCTGGGCGCACCCTCCGAGATCGGGTGAGGAGCTCAGTTACCCGGGAGGAGCTCGGACTCGAGCCGCTACTCCTCCACGTCGAAAGGAGCCAGCTGAGGTGGCTAGGGCATCTGTTCCGGATGCCTCCTGGTCGCCTCCCTCGTGAGGTGTTCCAGGCATGTCCTATTGGGAGGAGGCCTCGTGGAAGGCCCAGGACACGCTGGTGGGACTATGTCTCCGAGCTGGCCTGGTGTCGCCTCGGGGTCCCCCCAGAACAGCTGGAGGAGGTGTGCGTGGATCGGGAAGTCTGGGCATCTCTGCTGAGACTTCTGCCCCCGCGACCCGGCCCCGGATAAAGCGGAAGAAAATGGATGGATGGATGGATAGCATGTCTTCAGATAAAAACCTTCTAAGTTCTGTCTAGCATGGGTGGTGACTCCGTGTTCATTCATCACCGCCGCAAATGGAAAAGTCTCGCTAAAAACCACATCCGTTCACCCCCATGGTAACATCCTTGCCCCTGCGAGCTTAGACCTGTGTTACCTGCGCTGGGAGTGTCCCCATGTGGACCTGTCGGTGTGTGTGTGTGTGTGTGTGTGTTGGGGCAGCGTCGGGGTTAATTGGCCATAAAGTGAGGCGGAAGGAGGGGGTGCGGAGCTTTTGCTGATGACGCTCCCGTTCGCGCGTATGGCATCAGCTGTACATGATTAAGCTGTTGTAACCTGTGCTGGTCGCCGCGGTAACGCCAACTCCCTCCCTCCCTCCTCCCTCCCCCGGGGGACGTCCGGCTTCTGTCACACACCTGGTACCTGCCGCTGAGGTGGAGATGGCCCCGTCCCTGTAGGTTCAAGATTGAGGCCGGCGGGGGGAGGAAAAGCGATACAGGGATTATGTACGTGAGATATTTGATCCACACTCGAGTTGGCAGCATCTGTTCCGCTTTGCGCGCTCAAACACACAGAAGGAGGCGGCAAAACACTCAGTACTTTACATAGTGGGAATGGCAAACTGCCCTACACGGTTTTTTAAAGCCGGTAATCCATCAGTGGACTCGTTCTGAGCTCACAGTGCCATGATCGGGTAGCATTCTGTTGGATGAAAGTTCACTGTCTCCGGAGGGCGCTCCAGCTTCATTCAGAATCCTAACCAGTCATTACAATTACTAAATTATAACTCAAGCAGAAGTAAGAACACAGACAGATACATCTCGTTCATAGCATACCTTTAATGCTGTTTATTCCTGTGGTTTTGTTAAATAAATAAGGTAGTGATGAAAGCTTATGACAGCGTATTGGCCAAAGGTGTTTATTCTTTTCTCCTGCCAAATGTATATAGACCAATTTGCTATATATAAAGCCAATAAGTTAAATTCAACAAACTGATTGTTTTGGATGGTCATATGTTTTACTTTTCAGGCTGTCCACATATCATCATTCAATCAGCAGATTGAAAACAAACACTAAAATAAAAGTAACCAGATATATATGCCAATTATATATACTAAAGAAAAAAAAAAGTTTCAGCATTCACCACAGCAATCTCTTGTTTATGTGTACAATATTTGTCACAGAAAAAAATGTATCTATTCCAAAGAAGATGCTTTGTTTTTTTTTTTTTTTTTTTTTTTTTTTTTGGCGAGAGCTTCAATGGCCATGCATCTCCTTTGTGTTCTGTTTTATTTTCTTTATTTCTTTCTTTCTTGTACAGTGAATGAAAAATATATACAATATGTACAGTGAATTAAAAGGAACATAGGGAAGCGCAATCAGATGGTATCTGCCCCTTTGTTAACTTCACAATCACTTATAGATAAAATAACAGATACTTTTGTGTGTTTTACGTACAGTATTGACAGTATACTGTTGATGTCCTTACAGGAAATTTAAATCATTCTTTCTGCCAACATACACACAAGCGTAGGGTGACAGTGGCTTACATGGAGCGGGTCGTCAAATAACCAGACGTTTAGCGGTTCGAAAATCCCAGCAGGCGCAGACGGTCATTGAGTGATTCCTCACCCGCCGTCTGTGAATGCAGTGTGTCTTCACACACAGAGGTTGGTGGTGACTGTGGAGCAGATGGCATTCACCTCAGGGCAGCTGTGGCTACATTAGAGTGAATGAATAATGACTACAGTGTTGTGCTTTGAGAAACTTATCGTCATAGGCTTGTAAAGCACAATACAAGTGTAAAGACACACTCAACGTGTGCAGGGACTAACTTTACTCAAACCCTGTAGACCAAAGAACATGTATACTGGGTAAATAGTTGGTTTTGCAGACTCATCGCTGAAGATGTGTGTGGTGTTGTGTGCAGATGAACTCATGAAGGCCGCGAGATGCCACAGCAGCCCACGCGGGCTCCCCACACGTCTCCAATTCACTGGCAGGTCCCGGCAGTGCGCAGCGGAGCTGCTCGGCCTCATCATTGATCCAGGCGGAGGAAGAGGAGGAGGAAGAGCCGCGGGCCACAGCCGTCGAGGAGGGGCAGACCTATCGGAAATCAGTGCAGCGAGTCAGTGCGCCCCCTCCCGCAGACGAAGACACGAGCCAGACACCACTCTGCACTGTAGAGAGTTTCACCAGATCAAAGTCATGTCAAGGTACATGAACACAATCGGATATTTGTCTTCAAAAAACAGTCTTTTTTTTATGTAGGTTAAATCTGAAGTTGTGAGTGACTTATTTTGATATGGATCATTTTGTGTACATATCCTGAGCCAGACACATGGCCTTAAAACAGAAGTGATGCCCAAGAGATGTACAGGCTTCAACCCATGTCATCAACTAATGTAAAGAACCCATACTCTCCACATACAAAACATTGGGTAATGAAAACATATACAGTACTTACCTTGTGCACAAGAACAAAGATATTTATATGGGCTCTTGGTTTGCACCATTTATCTAAACTGAATAAAGAAAATAATAAAATTAATAATAATGAATTGTCGTGGATACAGAGAATAATGAATGTTCCAAAACTTTGCACAAACTACGTGAAAAATTAAATTAAATAAAAGGGGAAAAAAATTATAATTGTGTTCCTTTTCTGCAATAATTTTCAACACTCCCGATATAGCCAGTTTAGCTCATTTGTTGCGTGCAAGTGTCTGCGTGGGATTGTGCAGTCAAAACACCCTAAGATATCTGGGATTCCTAGCGCATTCTAATGTAAGAAAAACATAAAATACTAGTTCTTCATGTAACTGCATTTGGGTAATACAGTGTGTTCGATGGATTTACTAGAACTGACCCAGCATCTAACGGAGTTGTCCCACGGCTCATTTTTTGTAGTTTTAAAAAAATATCTAATTTATAGGTATATGCACCTAGGTCCTAAAGTGTCAGATTTCTATGGCAAAGCTTATATTTAGACAATTCAATCCCAAACTGATACAAGGGCTGGGCGATATTGACAAAAACTCATTTCTCGATATTCCTCGATAACAATAATGAAGCGATATTGTTGCAAACCATCAGAAACATGTAAAATGTGCTGGCAAATATCTTAATTTACATCCTCAACAGATTACAAAAGGGTAGATACAAAAAAAAAACACACACACACTTTTAATTATCCATTTTTGTTTTCCTAATTTTGCCAAATTTTTTCCTTATTTCTTCCAATTTCACCCCCATTTTTAACCTATCGTCCCACACATTTCCCCCGCTTCTTCCATATTTTCGCCCTTTTCCTCAAATTTTCCCCAATAACAAAAGAAAAATCAAAAATTTTGCCTATCTTTAAACCAATTTATTTCCTATTTTTGCCCAGTTCTTTTCCTCCCCAACATCCCCCAATTTTTTTTTCTCCCCCATTTTTTCCCCATTGTTGCCCATTTTTCTCCCAATTTTCTTTTTACGCATTTTTACCCCCTTCCCTATTTTTCCAAATTTCCCCCCCAAATGTACCGCCTTTTTTGCCCATTTCTTGACATTTGACAGAGATAAACTCAATATTGTAAATTTGCATATCTTCCAAACAGCAATTTCGATATTATCCCGCTGATGATATATTCCCCACCTCCCGTTGATACACACACAAAAGTGATACCCTACAACATTCAAAATCCTATACACTCACCCGTGGCCGGTGAGTGTATAGACCTTGGCTCTTAATTAAAAACTGTCCTTATTTCCTCACACTGATTCCCCCGCTTGTCTCCTCCACCAAACCGTCTTCTCCCCGTCCGCGCGCCGTAACCAAAACGCGCCCGACCCACCGTCCCAGGGAGGAGCACCTTCTATAGATACAAGTCAACAAACAACATCTCCAAAGGTACCTCTCTGGCTAATTAGGCTCTATTTATAGACTGGGAGGGTGTTTACGGGAGAGGGCGCGGTACCGTGTGCGGCCTCCGGGTGCCAGTGTGGTGCCATCGAGGAGGCAGGAGGAGAGGCAGGCGGGGATGGCGATGGTAGAGGGATTTTTGAAGGAGGAGTTGTGATGTCGCCGGCTGAAGGAGGCTGGATATCTGCTTCCTGTGAGTTGGAGATTTGTGAGCGGTGCCTTCGGTCCTCTCTGCTGTGGAGGTAGACAGCAAGCGTTCCCGTCAACAAGTCTGTCTAATTAATGCGCAATAGCAACTGGTTTGGGGAGCGCAATCAGTGGATCAACATATAGCTTTAGAGAAGAGTCGGTGATTGTGTTGTCGTCACTGCAACTGATACTTTTAGCAAGATTTCAAAATGTAAAAGAGGTATTAAGATGCTACGTTATAGGCTTAGGATGGCAATGTCACAGCCTTGTGATTGTAACAACAAAGACCTGAATACCTGTGTATCATGTAGTGAAAATATTGTCAACTTACAGTACCGGTCAAAAGTTTGGAAACTCCCTTTTTTTATGTATTGTTTTTTTCCTTTTGTTTCAAGATTATATTTACATTGTAGAGTCTCACTGAAAGCATTCATTTCGGAACAGACACATCATGCAATTGGAACAAAACATTTCCTCAAAATAGCCGTCTTTTGCTTTGATTATTGCTTTAAACGCTTCTGACATTTTGCCTTCACAATGTAGTCACCATAAATGTGTTTCACTTTGCATGAAGCTCACTGAGGAAATGCCAAGTGTAACTTTAACTTCTTCATGACCAATGGTCCCTGATCACTTCCAGCCATTTGTATGCAAATGAGAATGCTAATTATCTCAAAAAAACATTGGCATTGTTGTTTTGTTCAGAACATTTCTTATCTATTAATTCCCCACTAAAACTAAAGACCGACACACAGTTCACCAATAAAGAAAAAATAGTGAATATGCAGTAAAGTGTCCAACCAACTCTAAGTATGAAGTCACTCTCTTCAGAGTTATGCTTCAGTCAGACACCATGCGTGACAGTAACATGTCTCACAATACAATCTGCTCTGTGTTTTCAGTAAAAAGGCTGAGGCCTCATTGCACTTCAGAGCGACATGTGAAGAAGGAAGTCATAGAGATTCGACTTAGACAGAACTTCATACTCATGCTGGATGGAAGAATCACTACTGAAAGTTCAGTAGTTCATAGATACAGTGAAAAGAAATGTAAATGGACTGTAATGCTGCTATATAAGACTAATTTACAATCTAAGAGACTTTTTTACAATTACTCAGATTTAATAACAATGAAAAACATGTATCTGTTGTAGAGTCATGTGTGTCCCAGTTCCTCTGAGTCATTGTGCAGCAGGACTGATGTGAACCAGGCCATGTCAGTAGAGGGAACATGAGGATCTTTTTTTGTCATGGTCACCATGACTCAGAGGAACTGGGACAAACATGACTCTACATCAGATTATATATGTTCAATTTTTTTTTTAACCTTTACGCATCAGTCTTGTGATTTTCTTATTGTATTTTTTTGTCATATATTTCCTTATATTTACTTTATTTACTAGATACTTTAGATACAGAATTTAACTCTACAGCACATGTATGAAGTTCTGTCTTATGCAGATTCTCCATGACTTCCTTCTTCACCTGTCGGTCTGTGACAGACTGAAGTGAGGCCTCAGCCTTTCCACTGAAAACAAAGAGCACATTGTATTTAGTGTCATGTTACTGACACTCATGGTGTCTGTGACATTGTTGGCAAAACAACAATGTCAACAATGCCAATGATCCAATGCCATCAACAATGCCAGCAGTGGTTCTGAACAGATTCAATACTTTAGAATCTAAAACATAATTATTTTGAGTTATGTCACTCTTTTTTGTTTCCTGCATAATCCCATGTGTTCATTCACAGTTTAATGTCTTCAATGAGAATCATGCAATGTAAATAAAGAAAATAAAGAAAAGCCCCATATATAGAAAAAGTGTTTCTAAACGTTTGACCGTTACTGGAAGAAATACTAATACAGCTAAATTAATATATAAATAAACTATACTAATATTTGTTGAAAGACATATCTGAGTTTCGAACACCCAGGGAAGTCCCACATCACCAGGAAAATAAAAAGTAAAAATTTCAACCAGTTTAATCTTAAAACAGACGTGTTCCTCTGCTGCTTTCGATGAATTTTAAATTTTCATTAATAACATTGCGACTTTATGGATGCTGTTTTTACAAACAAAATGTCAGATTTGGCCATAACATTCAATTGGCACTCGATCCTGAACTCTAATAGTATTTGTGTCATATCATAATGCTCTAAAGCCAGTGTCTCCAACCTTTCTTACCTATCGAGCTACTTTTATTTCACAAAAATGTCAAGGAGCCAATTTTTTTTCAAAGCTGCTTGTGTAACCAATGCAACTCAGGAGGAGTTCAAGATGACGCTCAAACACGATTCAAGAAAATGAACTGAATTGTGTCACTATACGCGACTTTATTTACCTATATGTTTGCAGATTCTGTTCAACATGTTCAGAACAAACAAGAAAATGCCTCTAAAATGTGACTTATCAAGCAGGGCAGGAGAACTACTGTTAGCTCCGGAGCTACTGGTTGGAGATCCCTGCTCTAAAAACATGGGAACAGGTTTGAATTTGATCTCTCTCTGTCAAAACGCAAATGCTATGCTAATATCTTGCCTCTGCAAATGAAACAAAAGCAGGAAAGTAACTAACTACCAAAGTGTGTCAGCATGATTCAATCGCACAAGCGTGACTGCAACAATATCTATACATTTAAATGTCCACGACGAACAACATAAAACAGATGATCATTGGCTGAATCCCATCACCATGAAACATCTCTCATTTGCTGATGCTGTGGATAGTTTTCATGTGCCTTCACAGGGCGGAGAGCTCACAGGAGATACTGCACGATCGATGAACCAGTTTGTTCATTTGAGCCATCAGAAAAGCCCTTTTCCCCTCTCCGACTTTGTGTCTGTCAATTTAGTCACACTCGTGTTTTATGTTGAAAGAATGAGGCCTGCGTGGAGTGGTTGTTTCTTCAGTGTCATTATAGTTTTTTCAGGTTTTCCTGTGTCAGTCTTAATAACGTTAACTCTTATGTGGCTCGCTCTGAATCATTTAGGACATGACGCAACTGAATCGACAGGCTGATAATGTTCACATCAGAATAGACGCCGTTTTTATTAACAGATTCTGTTGCCCGTGAGGCGGTTGCTTACAAATTTTCAAGAGCCCATTCTTTATCATGTGCTCATTTTATATGTTCTTTGAGCAAGTCTTTACTCATATCCTGGTTTTGTTTTCATGCCCTGCCAAGACAAGAGATGGTAAAAAAAACAAAAACTCATCGACTTCTATGACTGCAGTTTTCCCCCCACTCATCATATCCGTCTTATCTTTGGTTTGTAGTTCTCTTCAGCAGGTGGTGCTCGGATCGCGGTATAATATCGTGGCTCAGACAGTGGACAAAGACCTGGTTTAATATTATTCGAAAACATTTGTGTCTCTGTTTCTTTTTAAAGTCTTGAACTGCGCCTTTGTTTGATCCTGTTACTTGCTGGCTTCGCTTTCGTTAGACTTCATGGTAACTTCAGACCTCTTGTTCCTAGTCAGGACTTTGTTTAGTCTATTTCAGTTTATTTCAGTTAAGCCCTTGGTGCATAAAAACCCAAGAGGTGGGTGTATGGCAGGACTAGGTTTGCTTTATAGCAATTTTCTTCCTCATCAAAAGTCCAGGGGCCGAACATCCCAATCATGACCCAAAGTAAAACCCCACTCTCCAAAATCCCAGTGTAATAAGGGGCTTGGGATTAAGTTACAGTATTTTCAGCATTTTGAGAATACTTAACAGGTATCTGATCCCTGATTTGTGTAATAATATTTCTCAAAATCATCTTGGGGACCAGAGGTTACATCCTGGAGGTCCGGGTTTTGCCCCCTGCTAGCTACCTCTGGTGTCTCTCACTCAGAGATAACCCTGTCCCGCCCGCTGTGCAAAGCTGATGAGGTGGGCACGGTGCAGATCATTGTTTTTCAGCCATGTCTCCATAAACAAACAAAGCATTACAGGCTTACCCCTTTAGGCTGAAACAGTACACTCACATATTTGTTGCTTAATTGATTGAAAACCATAGATACAGATGACATCTTTGCAATTGCCCATAATGGTCATGTTCGAAGCAGCCAGAGGGGGAAAACAAAACAACTGCCCATAAATACTTAAACAACGGACAATGCTAACCAGGAAGCTAATGTTCGCTTCATGGTACATATGCTAACATTAACAACGAGGGCCTTCTACTGAACAATTTGCTGTGAAAAAATATCCATATGGACCCGATTTTAGCTTGAATTTATTGGTGTGTGATGAATATGTTTATAGTCCACCAAAAAATGGCTAAAAAGAGTGAAACATTGTGATTCCCATGAGGGGTTTTCTTTATCACATACCAACAAAGTCAATTGGAGCCATATGGATGTTTTTTCACAGAAAAATGTTCAGTAGAAGTGAAAAACTGCACTCGTTAGCATCGCTTTGCTAACGTTAAGTAAGTAAGTGCTTTATTTGTCACTGTCACTGGAATTGTGTTCAGGCGTTAGTCCTGAGCCACTGTGACAGAAGCGCACTCTGGCTGCTTCGAACATGACCATATATGGACATTGTCAAAAATGCCGTCGGTATCTATGCTAGACCCGTGGTTTGTTTTCAGGTCAAACTGCTAAATGTTTATAAATTATAATGTTATTTGGGTTGTGGGTGGTTCTTAACCAGTTGAGAACCACTGTGCTAACTCATGGAGTGGAGATCTTCAAACCGGCCTAATTGATACCCCATATCATAACCCTCATGTGTTTGTGGCACTCTACATGTTACCCCACACCCCCATCTCTACCTCCCGGGCTCATCCCTTCCATCGCAGGGTGGGTCTTGGTTATTATGTCTGTTTAGCCTTATAGTCATTCATACACCAACAGTTGTCCTGTGTGGAGTTCCCCAAAGCCAATGATTTCAACAGCTTCATTCTTAGAGGTTTAGGCCAAGGGCATAGGTTTCGTGCTTACAGATCTCTTTACTTAAAAATTATAATACGATATATATATTATTGTAACTAAGTCAGCCTCTTCTCCCGTGTGGGCCCTCTTCTCACTGCTGTGCTCAGGAACATGTCGCTCCCCTCTCCTCTCGCACTTGACTTAGTTGTGGAAAGCCGATAACAACTATTTTCTGATTGTTTTTAAGTAAAACATCTGATAATAAGATCCATAAACGAAAATATGAGGATCTCCCCACGATTATTTGACCAATCAACTTGAAACAAAAAGTGTGGCGATGCTGAACGTGAAAGAGCGCACAATGAGAACATCTCCACACGTCCCGACGACCATGCACGTTACAAAAGAAAGGCGAGAGAAGCAGGACACCATCGCATCGGCCCAAAAATGCAATGAGCGTCATTGAAATCTTTAAAACAGGAAACGAGTAGTCAGGCTGCGCTGACTCTGATGTGGTGGTCTCCAAACCTGCCTAATGTAAAGCGCTTTGTGACCATGTCTGTGAAAGGCGCTATATAAATAAAGATCTTCTTCTTCTTCTTCTTCTTCTTCTTCTTCTTCTTCTTCTTCTTCTTCTTCTAATTAAAGCCCCATATCAGTGTATCATCGCATGTGTTTGTGTCTCTACATGATACCCGTCCCCCCCCCCAACCCTTCATCTCGCCGGGACCACCCCCCCCTCCCTCCATCTTGGGACCGACTGGTGCTGCTGGTGCCCCCAGGAAGCAGCCTCAACTGCACAGCCCCATGCGCAGACACAGCTGGCACCTAGGCCTTCGTGTGCCAGGAAATAGCACACCTCCCCAGCTCTCTGAACACCAACACCCCCCCCCCCCCCCACCCTTCCCCCTCCCGAGACTCTTCCTCCTCCTCCTCCTCCGCTCCACGACACACAACAGCACACATACAGGCAAGCCAGTGTTCATCAGATAAGCAAAAACAACATTGATGCTTTTGTAAAACAGATGGAGGGAATAGTTGTGACTTGCATAGTAGGTGTTCAATTTAAGGCTTATGCAAATTTTAAGGTTTGGCGTTTGAAAAAGGGAAACATTTATAAGATGGTGAGAGAAAGGACTCATTCCCATTTTCATAATCATTTTTCTCATTGTCCAAATTTGAGAATCTCTCGGAGATAATATTACAAACCAATTCTTGGACCTACAATACCAAATGGAAAGCACATAATAACTCAGTTTGTTTATTTTATTTATTTGAACAGGGACAGTGTACAATATACATTAGCCTCAGAAAGGAGAGATGCATTTTACCAGGTTATAGCACTTGTGCTAATTTCCACCTGCAGTCCCTGGGCCTATTGTACATGTTTTTAGTGGTAGGGGAAACCAGAGTATCCGGAGGAAACCTACGCAGACGCTGGGAGAACATGCAAACTCCACACAGAAAGGCCCCGTCCAGGTGGGAATCGAACCCGGACCTTCTAGCTGGAAGCACAAGCGCTAACCGCTGTGCTACCGTGCCGTTCATTATTGATGCACAGTAGCGTTGGTATTGACTGTTTTCTAAGAAGAGTGTATCTATGGTAGACTGCATTAGTATAATATAATATGATTTCAAATAAATATTTTCGGCTGATTGAAATAAAATGAGCGACACTTTCTGTGATGAAGCATTGGCGATATCTGAGCTTCTCCTTAAATTACAAAGGCAGACATTACATAATTAGAAGTGTGTTGTCAGAGCACAGTTGTCACAGAGATGAGATGTGAGTGTATTTCAAAGATGCAGAGACGTATCTTGTATAAAGCGACTGGGTCTCATGACATTAATTCTTGCCCATTTATCATGTTCTGAAGCCTCAAAACACAACAACTGCTAAAGAATTGTGTTCTACATATTTACATACAAAGTTCTTTGGGGAATTCAAAGATGGACAATTTGACAATTACTCCCCCGCTCTTCCCCTCCCCCGCAGCGCCCTAAAACCTGGGATTCCCTGCAGACCGCAGGCCTGACATACATGCATGAGTATATGCATCTCCGCGGAACACATGTAAATGCGCTGTGATTTATTGTTTGCATGTGCAGTGCGTGGGATCGGATACAGATCTGGAGCAGGGACAGACAGAGGGACAGGCCTCAGCCCGGTGTCCCCCTCAGAGCAGGCTGCTCTGGGCCTGGCCGGCAGGGTTCAGGCCTCTGCCTCCGCCGCTCTACTGCGGGCTACAATTAGGCCGACAGGACACCACACCAGCGTTCACCTGTCAGCCACACGGCAGCCTGTGTGGGAGGCAAATTGACACGAGTGCCACAGCCGGGGACAGGAGATTCGCGGCGGGACAAATCTTCCTAACAAACCTGGCTGTCCTGTCAGTCAGCGCAGAGCCACCTCGCATTGACCCCCCGGACCAGGCGCGCTCTGTCCGGCCACCGAGCGCCCTGTCACGGCAGCCCCATGCTCCATCAGCCTCTCAGTCATTACCCTCCATCAGTACCAGGAAACAGACTGGGAGAATCTGCAGGAAAATGACCTAAAGGCCTGACCTGAAAATGGCACAAAAAGCGCAGAGATGTGGCTGCTCTCCCAAAATAATCGTGTGTGTCAGCACACCTGGCCACTCGCCACTGGCCATATCAGGGCTCCAAACAAGCAGCGAGCACAAACAAAATCTGCACTCTACGGAGCAGCGGAGCTAAAGCACTTTATCTCAGCTTCACGAGCTAAATGAATCACAAACAGGCTTCAGAGGAGCAGTTTCTTTGTGTGCGGTGAAGACAAAGTGACTCCTGACATGTCCCAGTGTCACACACGGCTAATCCCGGTCCGTCTGAACGTAGTGAGGCCAATGCACCGCTAGATCTACTGACGGTTGCACTAATCCATTTAATTTTCTTTTGAGGAAAGTGTCCACATGAGTGAGCGGCGGGTCTTAATGCTGATGATTTAAAGATGGCACAGACAGATCTGAGTAGAGCACACACACAGGAGGAGGAGGCTCACGTTCAGGACGGTCCTGGGGTGCAGAGGTGAGGGCTGTGGGTGATGGGGCTGAGGCCAATAAGGCCCCACCTTTCAATTCTTTCTTGTTCCTTTCCTCGAAATAGAGTTTAAGCAGCAGAGAAAAGGCAGCACTCAATTAGAGCTTGGGTATTTTTTAACAGAAGTAATGGTTTTCCAAACTGGGGGACGTATGGAGCCAAAGCCGGGCTGAGCAGGGCCTGTCCCCCTGGCGAGGCGGCTCATCCCAGCCCATTGTTCTCTATCAGTGGACAAGGCTGATTCCTGTAATTAGCTGTCAGCGCACAGCCCTCAGCAGCTTAGTGCTGTCCGCTCAAATCAAACTAATGAAATGCAATCCGCTCAAATGTCCTGGATGCATATCTGTAACAGGCCCGCGCACACGAGAGGAGGCAGGGGGAGTGTGCGAGCGCGCGGCAGGAACACATCCCCCTTTGCCAAAGTTGGGATTCAAATCCACGCTCATTAATCCGTTAATTCAGCACATTTTTGACAGCCAATTAATGCGGCTGAGGAGCGGTGATCTGGGCAGAGCGGGAGCCACGCGGTGGAGGACCAGGCGCACGGTGACCCTGCGTTTCTCAGACGCATCAGTCTGAGCGGGCAGCATACACACAAGACATACACCCCTCAAAGACGACTCACTTACTGTCACACTTTATTCACTGACGTACGAGCCGAGATGATTCCGGACCTTCCTCGCGAGGACGCTCGGACCGGGCCAAACCACAGCGCTGCCAACATCCCTCACGCTGAATCTGATCATTTAACGTTACACTTGGCTTTTGGTTGAAGACTTATAATTAAGAAGACATGGAAGACGCCATTTGTGCATTTTATTTTAATTGCAGTTACCGAATATCTATTTTTGTGAAAACAAAATGTGTAAATCTAATACCACATGCCATTGTTTACATTTGAATTACACATATATAGATATTATACATCTAGAGGTTCATGAAATAGAATCAATAAAACCTAAATGATTGTTATGAAATCAAATATAGAGCAGTTGTCATGAGCTAAAAACTGTTTTAATAGTTGAAATATTCCACACAGTTTGTACATTATGTTCAGTCTTTTATACATTTCCAGCTGCTGATATTTCATTTATGTGTCATACTTCCCTCACATTACAAACCCGCTGACTCACAGACGCCCCAGCCCCACTTTGCATATCCCTGCACGTTTACACTCCTCTGTTACATTGTTCAGTCCTATTTGTTTGCGCTCGTAAACACGTTATCCCGTTGTAAACGCCGGCCTCACTCAGCCTCCGCTCCCCCGTGTGTGTGTGCGTGTGCTTACGTGCGTGTGCTTACGTGTGTGTGTGTGCGTGTGTGTGTGCGTGTGCGTGCGCGCGCCTGTTATCTGCCTGGCGCGTAGGGTGTGATGCGCCCGAGGGCCTGGGGGCAATCCGCGGCAGCCAGGTTTTGGGGTGTGCGTGCGCCGATGCTCTGCGGTGCTCTGCGGAGGGTGGCTGGTCTCCGCTGAGCCGTGATCAGATGGGGGGAGATCGTGCCCGGGGCGGTGCGCGAAACACCGCCAGCCCCCCTGCGCCATGTGCGAACCGCGCTTCCTCTCTGCAATTAAAACAGTCATCTGAATATTCACATCGGCGCGGGTTCGTAATGACAGCTCTATAACGCACATGTGGGGAGCTGCTGTGAAGAGGGGGACGTTTTATTGATCCATGCTATAGTTGAAGTGCTAGAAAAAAAGATATTATAGCTATTTCCCAAAAAAACATTTTTGTTTATGTTTATGTCTTCACTGCAAAAACTAAATATCAAGCATGGGTTTAAACTGGAGGATATTAATCTTGTTTTGCTTGGTTTACACTCATTTAGATTTATTTTCTGATTGGAGTTTACTTTGCTATTTTAAGGATATTTCTCACTGGTTCCGAGGTAATCCATAGCTTGAAATAAGAAAGAGAAACTGCCAATGGGACAAGGGCAATTTTCTGATCCCGTTGGCAGATAAATCATCCTAAAATAAAGACAAAATGTATTGAACCAAGTCAGTGTTTATACTCAGCTTTTGGGAGTGTAGCAATATTTTATTTCTTTTTATTTCTTGTAAATGTGCACTTGCTAATTTGTACTTATGTGTTCATGCTTTATAATCATTCAACAATCCCACCGTTTTCGCGTGAACCTTACCAAAATAGGTGCAGAAGCAACTGTGTAACTGCGCACTCGGGGATTATTATTTTTATTAAATTTTTTCCATAAGAGTTCATATTACACTTTGAGTTTCAAAATGTGACTTCTCCTGAACATTAGGAAAAGCTTTGGTCTGCGGTAATTCCATTCTTTGCTCATGATATCGACAGGGAACACATCCAAACACAAGTAGAGTATATACTTATTTAACAGTGCCAGTTAAATAAAAATGTCATTTTGAGATATTGATTTGAACCTCATTGTTTCTTTTTATACATCGTATAATTTTTATGTGGATATCAGGCATTTTAAGTGTAAAAATGCCCTGAATGGCCAATATTTATGGAAACAAAATCAGAAATAAATGGATAGAGGATCAAAAGTTTAAATACAAAAGAGTTTGAGTTTGAACAAATAAAAAATGTATACAATTCAAATTGTGCCATTTTGTTGGGCTTCAAAGCTCAATTAATAAGGCTAGGGATTAGATATCAAACAAATAAATTCCTCAAAATTTCATGTTATGTTTATGCGATTATTATGTTATTTGTTGTCTACAAGTCTGACTAAGTTTCCATTTAGGGACAGAAATGCATTTGAAGATGCAGTTTCCCCACACAAACCTATAGAGCATTAGGCCAGGGGTTTACAAATGTTTCATGTTGTGACAATATTAATGGGAACAAATAGAGATCAAATGTATTTTACTTGTGCACATCTCAAAGGTCAAAACATTTTAGTTGTTTCCAATGTTATTTAACACAATCTACTGGCATAAGGATTAATCTGCATCTTTTGTGCCGGTTGACTCTGCGTCGAAGAAGCTCTTGGCGACGGATAACTTTTGTTTGTTTACTCGTCACTTCCCGAAACTTGCGGACGTTCCAGCCATACTTCGGCAGATTTCCCTCTGTGACAGCGGAGGTTACAAAGATGACAAGCTGTCACGTGGATTTCAGTGGCGCTTGGTTTGTTTGCTGTTTTCCTCCCGGGGCATGACGGGGCTAAAAATGTCTTTGTGGCACATATCACCTTTCTTGTTGCATTTCAATAATAATAAAAAATAAATAAATAAATAAAATAGTCCCAAAAAAGAGGAAAATGCAGGCAAAACTTCTCAATTTTCCAATTTTGGGCCAGTTTGCTTGCTTACACTTTCACTTGGAAGGTCTTGCCTAACTTTCACAATAAGGTGTTTAATTATTGCGCCGTGTCACTATTGATTTGTCAAACTTGTACTTTTACTAGAGAACCGTATTTTCCGGATTATAAGTCGCACTTTTTTTCATGGTTTGGTCAGGGGTGCGTCTTATACTCAGGTGCGACTTATATATCACATATATAATTTCACGTTTGTTATTTACACTTACTGTACCACTGAAAATGTAAAAACAGTAAAGTTTGGAGTGAGCCAGAAACTTGTGAGGGACAAGCAGAGGTTACTCATACTGCAATGAGGAAAACAAGAAAAGCAAATCAAAGGCTAAAAGCTACATGACCACCGCCAGAGGAACGGGTTCGCAAATGGGCGCTTGAGCGACGTGCTGCCGGGAGAGGTTCGTCAATGGTGCAGTTGCGCCTCTGTGCCCAGGTCGTTCCCAAGGCTGGTGCGACTTATGCTCCAGAGCGACTCATATATGTTTTCTTTTCTTCTTCATTATGCATTTTTTGTCTGGTGCCACTTATACTCCGGGGCGATTTATAGTCTGGGAAATACGGTAATTTAGTCGTATCTGTTCTTTTACTCAAGTGATGAAATCAAGTACCACTGGCAGCGGTCATTTGATATCAACGCGAAAGAGCACTCGTTTCTGATTTGGGAGGGAGTGTGTTGTGTTGCCAGAGTGCGTTTGGGGAATAGAAAACACGTCCACGATTGGACCCTGGCCATATTGAGGGCTGGCCGAGCGCTCAGGTATGGCGGCCCTAAACAGCCTCATTACTCATTACTGCGCCGTGTGGGCTGAGCTGCGCCACCTGGACACGCATTAAACACTAAAGGCTGCTCTCCCAAACGGCCACAGATTACAACATCACTTAACAAATCAGAGGAGCGGAGGCCAAGGGGGGGGGACACACCGAGGAGTCCCCACTCTCTGCGACCGTTTGATCGGAGACTGTGCCTTAACTTACGTAAAGTGAATATTTATATGAACATGTGCGTGATTACTTATACATAGTTTGTAAGCGATCTTTTCCCTCTACAATACAGCGGTGCGGCTTCGAGATGCAATGTAATGGGGAGGTAATCTTGTTTTTAACATTCAGTTTGTCACGGAGCACCTCGTCACCGTAAAAAGAGGAGTAAGTGGCGCAGTGTAAATGAATACATTAGTATCGCATTAGTATCTTTAATTCATCGACACTTTTCTCCAAAACAGCAGAAGCGCTGAACGTTACAGTGCGGTAAAAGTTTTCAAATATATTTTCATCTAGACTGGTAATGTAGAATTGATTGAAGAAGACATTTGGCCTTTCATCCAAGAGGCTTCTTCAGCTCTGATCTCAAACCTGCCAATTGGTCAACGCTGCTGTTCACCTAAAATGTATGGCTTAAACTTTGTTCAGATTTGGGGTCATTATTCAGTATTCGTTTTGTTGAGACAAGAGGTATAGTAGATGTTAACCTGACACGTTGCTGGAACTGTACTTTGTCAGAAGCCTTAGACGTGTTATGCCTGCCGCTGTGTGCGTCCAGCCAACATCTACGATTCCTCTTTCCCTATAAAGCACAGTTTCCCAACCGGGGCACACAAGCTACTTGGAATTGTTTCAGATTAAAAAAAGAAAATGAAACACAGTAGACTTTCAATGTTATTTTCAAAGGAAAGCTAGTTTTAATTATTATTATTATTTATTTATTTAATTCATGCATTTGCGTTCAAGAGTATTTTTGCTTAATTTTTAACCCAGCACACTATTAAATACTGAATAATCCTAGTTTAGTTGGTCACTTCATAATAATATACGCAAGATCCTCGAGGTAGGGGGTACTCGGAATATAATTAGTTTTATTTAATTATTTAATTAATTTAACGGGGAGCATGTACAGGAGCATTAATCAGCACATGAATAGATGAACGACTCGAGGGGTACGCGGGACAAAAACACACTGGGAACCACTGCTATAAAACTAGGCGTAGGGTACACAAAATGTATGGTTATGTCTTGCAGGATTTGCCAACAAAAAAAAAGCTGAAGAATCCTCTTGGATGAGACACGAGGCATCCTCAATCCACAACCATCCAGTCCAGATGAACAGTGTTTGAGAACCTTTACCCTGATGGAACGCACCTGGACGACGGAGAGCGTACACAAACAAGGTAATGTTACAGGTACGAAGGATTGATTCCCCGGTTCACCTGAGGTCAGCTGAACTGTGAAGCTGACAGATGAACAAGTCCAGTCCTGGCGGTGTCGTCTGTCACCCTCACCCAGGGGTCACGCCCACACACCGTATCTGTCTGTCAAAACCACCTCAGCTGCCGCCGCCAACTCACGACAGCAACAAAAACACACAAAGAACATAGAGCTGCATCCATGTCAGAAAACCCCGGTGCTGTCTGTTATGTCTCTACTAGCCCATGTGATGCTTGTGGTCATGCTATCCCTTCTCGGGTTTGTGTCAGCGTGAGGTTAGCCGCGCGTCCGTCCGTCTGATGTCCTGCGCCCCAGCACACCATTCCTTCTGGGTCAAAACTAATTGGTGCGGCAGCGCTGAGACTCCGCTCTGATAATGACCACAAGCATTGGGGTAGCTCTCGCATGACCGATCCGGCGCAGACCCCCCACCCCTCCGCTCCCGTCACTCCCCCCTCCCTCCTCCCCCGCCCCGACCCCTGAGCACACTTACACAGGCCAGTGTCAGGGCACTCCATGGGAAGCCGGAGGAAACTGTGCAGAGAGCATTTCCGTGCGAATAGTGTTTACAGTTAATGCATTACAATATGTTTTGCACATATCGTGTATCTATTTGCCAAAAGGGTAATACTGTGTTTGAGAAAACAACACAAAATCCCACAGAGTAATCCACGCTTTGATCTTAAATAGCAATTGGCAGGAAGGATCAACTTTTTTTTTTATTTAAATCTTTGCACCATGTTATAACGTTGTTCCCTCAACAAAGACAATCCTGGAGAAGAGTTTTACTCTGTTCACTCACTGTCAGGGGGAAAATCAGCACTTTTGTACAACTACCGCTCCCAGATTGCTGCACAGGCCGCTACAATGTTTGATATCCATGACAACGATAGTCTGTTGCATAAGGGGAGTTAAAAGCAACAAAAGCAAGACAACGAAGCAGATAATTATTTGTATAGCACCGAGGTTGAGCGTCTTTATGTCATCGGATTCAACTGCTCCTTGCGGAATATCGCAACTAAAGACTTTGCAACTAAGGAAATCATAGATTCTATGATTCTCTTTTACAGACTTGGTCTTTTGACTCAAGAGCAACCAACACCAGATGCCACAGAAAGGCAGACAGGCTTCTCTGATCCTATAAAGAACAACCCCAAAACATTTGCAAACCTTTATGAAGTAAAAACAACCTCCAGTAGTTCAGAGAGAAACAAGATACTGACCGCAGATAGAAAGATCTTGTGTCGGATGGTGATGGCCTATCAAGCTGGACGCAACATTAATCTGCAAGCTAGCCTACAGCACGAGCTGATGCCAGTCCCTGTGTCCCTCGTAGAAATTAACCAAACCCTTTGGACAGGCAACACAGCATCTCTGTTAGCGGGCGAACTCACAGAAAAAGGTCAAGCGTCAAGAGTCTTCAAGGAAAAGGTGCCTTGGTCATTGATGGTTTCACTTTAACAGCAGCTATTGGGAAACCGGAAAAGGCAAAGACATTTGTAGATTTAGTGGACAGTTTTGTCCATGCAGTGGTGCGAAAGGGATCTGGATACCACAGGATTGACATGCGGTTTGATCGATACCAGCAGCAGTCCATTAAAGCAACAACCAGGGTACGACGATCTTAGCACATGACACATCCTGTTCGCTGGGTTATCTATACACGCGTTTCCCGTGACATCACGCATTGTTGTGGCCGCCATTTTTAATACGAAAACGCTGAACACCGCAGTTATGCCATCCGCCTGTTGCGCTATGGGATGTACGTATGCCCTGTCTCAAAAAAAGGGACTCGCTTTCTACAAGTCTCCTAAAGACCCAGTTCGTCGACAGAAATGGATAACTGCGATAACTGCTATCAGGAGAGACCACTGGACTCCAACAGCCGACTCCAAGCTGTGCAGTGAGGATTTTGTTTCAGGTAAGTGAAGTGAACGCGGCCACCGTTGAAACAGTTGCAACAAAATAACGCAAGTAATGCTAGTCTACAAACAAACACTAGGCTATCAGTTTACCTACATGAATATACTCTGGCCTAGGCTGTAAGCTTTGGGTAATGCCAAACTGGAGAAAATGACAACATAAACACACTTCCCTTGTTAACGTTACCCCGATCCATAGCTGATAAAACCATAAACTATTGATAAAACACGACTCATAGTAAGCTAAAACAAAATAACAACGCACAGCTTAACTGTTTGCTTGAGAGAGAGGAGTGCCGACACATGCTAACGTTCGCAAAAGACAATCGTTTGTTTATTACTTACCCTTCCTGTGACCAAGAACATTTTGCGCCTCTTCACCTGTTGTTATCCGTAGCCCATCCTGAGACAAAGCAGTGATGGGCTTCCGTGCTCTTAAAAACCTTAGGGCTGCACTGGTGTATGGAGAGGGATTATGGACCAAATAGATGTCCGCAAAAGTTAGATGCGGTAAACTGTCACTGGTTTTAAGTGGCGTTAGAAAATCTCCAGACAGTTGATAAGGATCAAATCCCAAGGTTTCCATCTTCTTTGTGTATCTGTTCAGCTCATCTGCTGTCAAGTGTGCAATTTTTTTATGTAGCATCTTGAATTCAATAGTTGAGACGCAGGTAGATGCACTGTTGCACTAGCCAGCGGTGTTCAAAATGGCGGACAGAACTAAAGAAGTCACGTGACTGAATCGCATGTATAGCAGAGCAGCAGGGCAGTTGGCGAATCATAGGCAATTTTTAAGGAGTTTCTTACGAAGATGTTCATGAATGAGGCCCATTGTTATAAGTGGGGAAATCTTAAAAAATTTTTACATTTGGAATATTCTAACCTCTTAACCCCCGCCTGAAGCACATGGTCTGCAGCTCAGTCTTACCCAAATCTACAAACTTCCTGGGAAAAAACGTCAAAATAGAGACAAAAACAAGATGTAAATGAGGATGAAAACACAAAAAGACTGGAGACAAAAACGCGACAAACACGCCACAAATCCGGCAACAAAAAAGTGATGGAAAAGTAACAGAAACAATGTTTACTGTCAAATTTTAGGATGGAGCGATGGTAGCGCAGATGGTAAAACGGGTCGTCTCATGATCGGAAGGTCGGGGGTTCGAATCCTCCCTCCTCAAGGTGCATGCTGTTGTTGTGTCCTTGGGCAAGACACTTCACCCACGTTGCCTCCAGTGTCTGCGTACATTGGTGTATGAATGGGTGAGAGGTTCCTTGCTGTAAAGCGCTTTGAGTGCCTAATGTAGGTGGAAAAGTGCTATATAAGTTGAGACCATTTACCATGGTCAGGTCATCTGTACCACGTCACTCAAATCTGAAGACGTTTCCTCTTGAATAACCATGTATCTTTCGGAGCCTACTTTGTAGCTTCTCTCACTTCTAACAGTGGGAAGATGATTTGCAAAAAGAAAGATGGCACTCATGTCAGAACCGCCATGTTTGTTTTGAGAGAACAAACCAAGATTGGTCAATTGCCACACAAGTGTATAGAATAGTAAATGTAGTTTTGACCTACCAGTGTGGTGTAATGAGATTGTGAAACTATGCTCTAATACAGTGGTTCTCAACTGGTGGGTCGGCAGCCAAAAGTGGGTTGCTGAACCATTTTCAGGGAATATTTTTTTCCCAGTATTTTCCATCTGAAACATGCATGGAAACACGGCCAGAGTCTGTTTAAATGAATGTAATTGTGTTGTTTTGATCATAATGTCAGTCTTACAGGCATATCTCCTGCTTGTTCCATTAATGTGTGTGGACAATACAATATTTTATAATATTATGACCATTTACAACATTATTTGGGTAATGGCGGGGTGGTATGGCTTCAGAGCCCACCATGTAGGGTTTACAGTGTAAGTAATAGTTTAATCATATATGTTTTTCTAGATTCAAATAAATATCAACAGACTTTAGCAATTTAGTCATTCCAGAATTTATGTACACACATTTACATTAGTGATGCAAACAAAGCAATGGGCAAATTACTCAAATATAATGAATCGTATGAAGCTATTTGCCCAGCTATTTGTAAATCAGTTCAAACCCCAGAAAACTCTCATCAAACTGATCAGAGAAAAGTCTGAAAAAGCCTCCCTCATTTAGCTTTTTTTTTCCCACTTTTGGCGCTAATTTGAACCGGCTCTAGTTAGGAACTTGCACTCCCTTTGCACTTAAACCGGCGCTTTTGTTTTCTCCGTTGATAGTGCAAACTGCTTTAATTAGGTGGCATGATAAAGTTTACACCGAGTTTGCCAACCTGACTTAAATTGCCAGCGGATAATTGCATCAACTTTAACCGCTTTTGTCACGTTTTAAATTAAAGGTGATACAAAAAAAAAAGAAAAAAAGAGTGAAAATGCACAAAGGGGAGTTATCTTTTGGGAAACTCAGTGTTTGATAAAACTTCTTATCAAGATCATCACACTGTATAGTAACACTAACAACTCCAACCCTGCATATTTCGAGATTACAGTAAGACAAGAGGAACCAAAAACATGCAGCTTGGTTCTTCTGACCAAGATCCTGGTTCAAGATCTGGAAATGGATCACCGACTGCTTTGGATATGGTTTTGAAGGATAGCTCAAAATGTGGAGAACATTAAATTATACAAATACAAACGCAAAAGGAGCAGTCACCTTTGGATGGTGGTTAACAGGGAAGCCTCACAAAATAAAAAGGTCCATGGTTCGAATCCTGAACCGTGTGTCACCGATCTATGTGGCAGTCGCAAAGGTCTTCATACACCGGATTTGGTTTCATTATCTTTAAAAGCAACTGCAGGCCACAATCGATAAAATAAATGAGTGCCAAAATAGCAAGTGCTTTGAAGCGTCCAAAGCAAAGATGGTTTCAGAAGAATCATTCAGATTGAATTTTATAACATCTCTCATGGCTGGTGAAGTTTCGCCTGTTAATTCCGCAAAAGTCTGCCCCGTTTCTCTGCCCTTTGTGTGATTCTTCTTTGTTCTATATTACACATTTCTCATGTAGACTGGCGTACTTGTTTTGATACGAAATGGACCAAGCACTTCTCTGATTGGTTTATTCTGCCAGTCAATCATGCCCATTCAGTTGGCTGGCTGGGCTGAGAAATGGCCAATGTGGTCATGTGGCCTTTTTACCTGTAGTGACCTAAATAACAAAACCAACAAACAGAACTCATTATTCTTGTCTGCTCCTCCTAATGCTGCAGGGAGCAAGTTTTAAACATCTCATAGGCATTCTTTATACATAGATGGATGCACCCTTTTAGTCCCCCTCCCCTAGAAGTGCTGCATGGTGTCCCTCCTCTTCATCCTGCATTTGTCCAGAACCTCCCAGCCTCTGAACGGGACATCCCATAGATCACCGCCTGCCTCCTACACAATCCCCTCACCCCCATCCTGCTCCATCCTGGCCACAACGCAAAATAAACAGGGACATTATTTCACTCGACTGCCCACTGCACAGTCTCGACCCCAAAACCCTCGTACTCGCATTCCCCTGTGTCTTCATGCATGCACTCGTCTGCAGATATTTCTAATTGCAAATAGAGCCACTGCGCACCTTCACTGACACAGACCTGCACCTTCCTGTCATGTTCACATGAGAGTAGCTCAGGTAGCCTTAGCAGGGGGCGTCAGTTTGTCACATTCATGATATACATGGAGTATAGTTTGGCTGGAATGTTGGAGAGTTCGTAACTCAGCGCCTTGTTTCTTATGTGATTAAAGTTTAAGATTGTTATTGTACGATGCAACTTTTTGTAAAAAAAAACGAAAACAAATATATATTAGTGCAGATTTGACCTTTCAGTGACCCAGCGGGTGGTTAGCATGTAGCACCTTTACTTACCATCCCGATGGCCAGTACACTCCAAGATCAACCATTTTTTTTAGGTTTTCGCTGCAGATTGAACCGTCTCCATGGTTACATAATACATTCCATTCCAAAAACCAACCAGAAACCCGAAAAAAACACCTGAAATAAAATTGAATTTGAAGAATCTTGAAAGGAAAGCAAAGGCGCCAAACTAATCACCTATACATAAACTAGTTGCATAGTGCACCTTTAAGATTGACACAAACAACAATTTACCTGGAGCTGGAGGACAGAACGGGCGTCGGCCAACCACAAATGACCCGCAAGAGCGAGTGCATGGAGCAAAGAGGATCTTACCCCCAAGCTGATGTCTTGCCACACAATACCACACCCGCCCGATTCTTAACTTGTAAGAGGTTCGTAACAGACTCGCGACAGATTTGTGACAGAGCCTGGCGATTCGTAATGGCGGAGACTATGTGACCGTGGGTAATGATCCTTGCTGTTGATCGTAACACATGCTAGCAGGTTGGGACAGTTTGTGACGCCTCTGCCCCGAATAAGTAAAATCAAAAGAAATTCGGGAATTCTGAAATTCCTCGGTCACAAATTTAGATTTGTGGCATTCGTGACTTGTTGTCATTATCTGTAAACCCAACATTAGAGAAGAGATTTAGTCGAGATGTTTTTGACTGACACATAGGGCTGACCTCCGGAACCAGGTCTTTTTATTTATTCCTGGCCTGTCCAATAGCAACATACATACTTTAACTGTACAGCATTAAGATAAACTGCTCAAAACTTTGGGGAACTGAAGCTGAAAGTGTTTTAAAATAATTTAGGACATCTTGTAACGTAATCCCTGAAGATGCTCACTTTTTTAAAATAGTATTACGTGCACTGCCTTTTTCACTTTGGTCATCCTGTTGTCTCGCCTTGCCCCTGCTTGTCAGCCGATTGATTTCTGGCCTAACACCATCCCTATCAGGAAGCTACAGAATGTCTTTGTACTGCTGAGGTGAGGACGTCTGACTTCAGAAAACATGGGAGTGTTTGATGCAGGCCTGATAAAGTGACGGAGGATACTCTCTGTGGAACTTTACAGCTGCAGGTTTTTTGAAGTGTCAACATCACAGTTGACCACAGCTGCTTCATCTGTTCCATATGTGGCTGCTCGCTACCCCTGACTATTCATCTCACTTATCTATCAGTGGTTCTCAACCGTTTTGTCTTGCGGACCCCTTGGACCTTTCAGTGGTAGGAGTGTACCCATGTGCCTCCTACATCAAAGGTGTTGCAGTCTATTTAGAAAGCAAATCACTGAACCACTTAACTGCCACCTTAGGGTTACGGTTAACAATTATTTACATCCAAATCTCAAAGCGTATTGACTGGAGAGCTTACAGCCTATATGCCAGTGTAATACCTCATTTGAAAGCCAAGACCTTCTAGTTTCTAAAAATATGTGTGAGATCTGTGTGAGTGAAACACAACTTGCGTTACATTTGCAGTTCTTAACCCTCATATCCTGATTAGGGTTAACTAACCCTAACCCCTTGATCAGGGGGGACGGCAGGTAACAGGTTAAAAGAGCTATTTGTAAGTAGAAAGACCTTACAAATAAACCTAAATTGCTCACAAAACTACACATTTTACTGCAAAACATAGCTTCTCCTATCAAAATAATGTTCAGTTTCCTCTTTTTTCAATCTGAAATAGTTACATTATAGTTATTTAATAAATAAATGTGCTAAATGTTGTCGTCATTGTGCCTAATCCACTACATTACAAAAAATGCATAATAAAGAAATACAGCTTGACCATATGGAGTGAACTTTAGCTGCAGCAAAAAAATGATCAAATATTGGTTTTAGAAAAAGTGTTATCGGTGCATCCCTATAGGTAATAGATGCGTAATACAGTATTGAATTGTCATTACAAAATGCGTCCCTGAGCTGGATTTTGAACTGTAACGACTTAAAATAGCCCCGCAAACAAAAATCAATCGACGCATTGAGGTGAGCGTGGGGCGCGAGGCTGAAGGCGGATGTGAATAATGAAAGGGAGAGAGTATCTTTTAAAGCTTTATGACATTCCTGTGTAGAAGGAGGTTGGGGATTTGATGGGGTGCAGGGGTCTCTGATGTTCCACAGCGGTCCCAAAAAGCCACTTTCATTAGGGGACTGGGCCATAAAAGGGCACCCAGAGCACCTGACTGCCCGCCCGGCCCGCGCCTGCCCCCGAAGCCCCCGCCCCAGCCTCTTCCCTCTCCCGCTCACAGCCCCGCCGCCTGGTCCATAAAACATCTGGTGACACAAGAACTCCAGTGTTTCTGCTAAGTCTGCCCACTGCTCTCATAAACGGGCCCCGGGCTAATGCAAGACAGAAGTGGCGTGACAATCTCTCGGGCTAAACCAGAACAAACATGGCCAGTGATGGGATTTATGGCCCTTTTTACGGGAGTCGAATGTTTGGGAGCCGCTCGATAGCAACTAATCGGATTCATCGCATCGAATCTACCGTAAATATCAATTAGGTTTGGAATCGAATAATCCTGATCAGTTAAAAACACCTACGTATTGGATTTCTTGATGTGTTTTTTTTTCTTTCTTCTATTAGTTAACAAGGACCTTTGGCCACTGCACCTTTAATTCACACATTTTAGTTCCTGAGTCATCTTCTCTACCCTGTAGTTGAGTTTTTGTTTTAATCCGGGAACAGGCAGGTCAGTTGCTTTCATTTATATTACCGGGACTGTATTTGATACCAGTGCTTTAACAATACTTGATTTACAATACCGGTACCTGAATAATACTTTTTTTTTATACCTAAAGGACATTATTTGTCTTCTAGAACAGTGATTCGCAACTAGTGTAGCGCCAGGACCCACAATCACCCTCGGATGTCAAGCCATGTCCTAAATATGACATAAACTTGTACATTAGAATGTCAAATATAATGTAAAATATTGTCTTTTCCTCAAAAAATATTGTTGAATAATAGGGATGTAATGATTCATTGAAAATATAATTCAAATCTAATCGATTTGAATTGCTTAACATGTGAATCGATAAAACTCGAAAAAAGAGTTACAGTCTGATACAAGATACAAGATGTTAATAAAACACAGTCATTAGTCTGAGACTGATACAGGTGTTAAAATAACAGAAACATATTTGGGTTATAAAATGAATCACAAAAAAAATTGAAATTGGGAACTCAAAATTGGTAATCGAATCGGGGCTTGAGTGCATCGTTACATCCCAGTTGGATTAGCATTACATAATCATTTATTTTAGGTGAAAAGTAAAAATAAAGTAACTTTCTTCAGTGCTGTCTCAGGATCTGTGTATGATTCGTTCAATCATTTTGAATTGTAATCAAAAAGAAAATTACCTAGAGACCGTCTGCTATGAGCATTTTTCATTTTATGTAATGAAACAAAAGCGCTCTAAATGGCTAAATTTAGAGTTTTCAATCTAATGCTAAAATTGAAAAACAATATTTGAAAGTAAAGGCTCAGAGCATCTGTATGTCATCAATTATCATTCATTTGTCTGCAACAGCGGAAGTACGGGCCATTATTATTGTCCGGCTGCAACACTGACGGCATCGATGAAACTGGCCATTCTATTCAAGGAGGAGATTTCTATAAACGCTGTAATATCAGATGTATGGACAGATAAGCAGCATTTTAATTCCTCCAAGCTGCGGATATTGAGAATGAGGAGTTGTCGTCACGGCACAGAGCCCCCCCGATCCCCCATGTGTTGTTAACGCGGTTGTGGCGGAGGTTCTTGCTATTCCGCACTGTTTTACCAATGTCTGGAAGTCACTGCTGCGTTAAAAACTGCTCCAATACCTCACACGATAGATATGGAAAACGTAGGAACAATGGGATACAGTTTTGTAGGTTACAGAAATGGACACAGCATCGAGGAGCGCAAGTCTCACTCTGACCTGTCAAAACATGTTGGAAACGTTTGTGTACATTGAACATCTTGTAAAAATGTAGTGTTTACGAAACACGCACTTTATTACTTTGTCATTTTGCTAAATGCAATGTAATTACAACACACTAAATGTGAAGAAAGTTACTTTTGCCAGTACAACAGCTGGAGGCTTGTAGAGCCAAGTCCTGGACCCAGCCACAGCAAAAAGTCTCGAATCTTTCCAAAGACTTGTGGCTTTTAAACTCCTGCATCGTGTAGTAACTTACACCAAATACAAGGTAGTTTACTATGTCCGTGTACTATGTCCGTGTACTATGTCAAGGTCTCTGTGCTATTCCACTGCAGGGAGCTCGTATGGGTCGATGTGTGGATGTGCACAAGCTTCTCCAAATACCGCTGTTTTGGGCTTGGTATGAGCTTGTTCCTGTAAGGCAAGGCAAGTTTATTTGTAGAGCACAATTCATACACAAGGCAATTCAAAGTGCTTCACAGTTGCATAAAATTACAAGAAAACAGATCAAATCAATCATTAAAACATCCAACATAAAAAATTATCAATGACAGTAAAAGGCAAGAGTGCAGATAAAATACTTTCAGTTTTCATATGCTCGGGTAAAAAGAGCTGTTTTCAGCCTGAATTTGAACATTGTCAGAGTTGAGGCCTGTCTCACATCCTCATGAAGACTGTTCCAGATTTTAGCTGCATGAAACTGAAACGCAGCCTCACCGTGTTTAGTCCTGACTCTGGGAACCACCAGGAGACCCCTCCCTGAAGTTCTCAGGGCCCGAGATGGTTCATACGGCTCTAACATGTCAGAGATGTACTTTGGTGCTAAACCATGAAACGACTTGTACACAAGCAGAGCTGTTTTAAATTCTATTCTCTGAGTGACAGGAAGCCAGTGCAGAGACCGGAGCACCGGACTAATATGGTCATATTTCCTGGTTCTTGTCAGGACTCGAGCAGCAGCGTTCTGGATGTTCTGCAGCTGTCTAACAGCTTGTTTAGAAAGGCCAGTGAGCAGCCGTTACAGTAGTCTAACCTGCTGGAGACAAATGCATGGATGAGTGTCTCCAAGTCTGGTTTTGACACTATTCCTCTGATCTTAGCAATGTTTTTCAGATGGTAAAAAGCTGATGATGTTATTGCTTTAATGTGGCTGTTTAAGTTCAGGTCTGAGTCCATGATTACTCCTAGATTTCTAACCTGATTTTTTGGTTTTAGAGAGAGAGACTCAAGGTGACTGATAACACTTTGTCTTTGTGTCTGTGGGCCAAAAACAATTATCTCAGTTTTGTCTGAGTTTAGTTGGAGAAAGTTGTTTTGCATCCACAAACTGATCTGTTCGATGCAGTGACAGAGTGTATCTACAGGCCCATGTTCACCTGCCGTCAGTGACACGTAGATCTGAGTGTCATCTGCGTAGTTGTGGTACGACACATTGTTGCTGTTTATTAGCTGACCCAGTGGAAGCATGTACAAGTTGAATAAGAGGGGTCCCAAGATTGACCCCTGGGGGACTCCACAGGTCATGGAAATTTTGTCTGAGACACAGTTGCCAATTTCGACAAAATACGTCCTATCCTCCAGATAGGACTTGAACCAGTTTAGCGCAGTACCAGAGATTCCCACCCAGTTTTCTAACCTGTGAAGTAAGATCCCGTGGTCCACTGTGTCAAAGGCAGCGCTCAGGTCCAGCAGAACTAAAACTGAGACCTTACCTGCGTTGGTGTTCATACGGATATCATTTGTCACCTTGATCAGAGCTGTCTCAGTGCTGTGGTGGGGCCTAAAACCTGATTGGAAAGTATCAAACACATTGTTAGATAGGAGAAAGTAAGTGAGCTGTTGATATATTACTTTCTCCAGGACTTTTCCTAAGAATGGTAGGTTTGATATGGGCCGGTAGTTGTTCAGTATCTTGGGATCAAGGCTGCTCTTCTTTAGAAGAGGCTTAATGACCGCGGTTTTCAGAGCCTTTGGAAATGCTCCAGTCTCAAATGAAATGTTGACTAACTGAACAAGTTGTGGTAACAAGCTGGTCAGCACAGACTTCAGAAATCTAGTGGGTAATTCATCAAGGCAGCATGTGCATGAACTCAGACCGGAGATAACCTCTTCCATTGTTTTGTCAGTAACAGGTGTGAAATGTGTCAGCTCAAGGTGTTTATCTGGTGGCAGGGTTGCTATTTGTGTTGCTGAAATTATGGCATTTTTAATGCCTTGGACTTTGTCATAAAAAAATATTGCAAACTCATTGCACTTAGATGTAGAGATTAGTTCTAAGGGCAGTGAAACTGGAGGGTTAGTTAATCTGTTTACTGTGGAAAACAGAACGCGAGAATTGTTTCTGCAGTTTGCGATGATTTTAGAGAAGTACTTCTCCCTTTCTCCACGCAAAATCTGGTTGAACTCACAAAGCACTTCTTTGTATATCTCAAAATGAACCTGGAGCTTTGACTTGCGCCATTTCCGTTCGGCTTTTCGGCACTCCCTTTTCTGTGCCCTGACCGAATCTTCACTTCTCCAAGGTGCCCTTTGTCTATTGTTAACCATTTTAACCTTGACAGGAGCAATAGTATCCAAAACATTTAAGACGCTTGATGTGTAAGAGTCCAACAGATTATCAACATTAGAACATGGGGGATTTTCAAATCTGATCATTTCCATAAACTGTGTCCCTGTTGTATCATTTATGTGTCTTCTTTGAATAACTCCAGGCCCAACCTCTGGTTTGGGTGTAACAGACAGGTCAAAGAAGACACAAAAATGATCAGACAAAGCAACATCAACAACATTCACATTTGATATATTAACACCTTTTGTAATGACTAGATCTAGAGTGTGGCCTTTGTTGTGAGTCGCTTCACTCACGTGCTGAGTTAAACCAAACATTTCAAGAACAGCTCTAAATTCTCTTGCATGCCTGTCATTGGTCACATCCACATGCACATTAAAATCACCTGAAATAACCAAACAATCAAAATCAGTCAGTATAAATGAAAGTAATTCAATAAAATCTTCAATAAAACAATTCTGTGGTGGTTTGTAAATAGTCATATAAAGTATGGAAGATTGTTTTATCTCCATTTTGAAAGACACATACTCAAATGATTGAAAAACCCCAAATGACAATTTGTGGGTGACTATATTGTCCCTGAATATGGCACAGACACCCCCGCCCCTTTGGTTTTGGCGTGTTTCAGACACAAAATTGAAATTTGATGGACTACACTCAATCAAAACTGCGTTTCCAGTGTTTTTGTCAAGCCATGTTTCAGTTAAAAACATAAAGTCTAGATTATAAGAGGAAATAAAGCTATTTATTAACAAGGACTTGTTTTTTAATGATCTGACATTGAGTACAGCATGTTTGAGATTTATCTGTGTTTGAGTGGATGGAATCTTTTTGCAGGGGATATGGATTAGAGTTCTTTGATTGTAAGGTCCCTTTTCTTTCGCCTTGTCTCTTTGCTTTGCTTTACTTTCTTCCTTTTCTTTGTCGTATTCATAGATCCGTCTCTGTCTCGCCGAAAACGTAAATGCGCAACATTTAAAGTGCTCTGGAATATGAGGAATGCATGAAATTCTGGGGCGTGCCCCTAGTTGGTTGCCATCATGGCCGATAGGCTCAGAGCCTCCCCCCAAATCACCCCAACTCGGCACGTGACTCCTCACTCTCAATAGCTTCTCCATGGCTGCGCGCACCGGGTCACGTGACCCGACATCAGCTGGAGCCGCTGCAATGAACAGGCCACTGGATGGTGTTTTCACTTCGAGTCTGTTTGCATGGGTTTGGTTTGATATGATTTTTATAGCACATCCTTGTTTCCACCTTTACCTCTGTTACGGGACTGTGCCAAACCCCGGTGATGCGCATTCAGCACACCTGCTCTTGGAGCGGTATGAGGACAAAAAGTGGAAGCCCGGTGGGGGGGTGGAAGAGAGACCACAACTCGGAGAAAGGTGCTGTTGCGGGCAGCAGGTCAGGGCGGCAGGGACGCTAGATGGAGGCGCAGCAGACGGACACATGGACCAGGAGTAGATTGGAAGGTGCGGGCCAGAGCAGCGCAGTAAAACATAAGGGCGTGGATGAAACGGTGGGTAGCCACGGGACAGTAGCTACCCACTACTGTCCCGTGGGTAGCCACGGAAAGGTGCTCGTGATGAGGCCAAACACACTCGCGAGGTATCGCACGACGCTTAGGAATGCGTCTTGTGCGTTGCCCCTGGTGCGCGTTACGCACAGCTCATAGTGGCCGCTCTTCAATGAAAGCTACGTCAAAACGTGTCAAAAAGGCACGCAGAAAATGCTGCTTATCCAAACTTTCCATCTTGAGGATCCTTTTTTCTGCTCAATACCAAAGTGGTATAGTTTAACGGTACCCATTACTACAATAACATACAAACTTAGGCTCGTTTTGTTGTTTGCAAATGAAGAAAAACTAACAGGTAAGGTAAACAAGTGCCTTCAAGAATGGATTCATCCCAAACAGAACATGAACAATCCATCAGCAAAATTGGAACCCTAATGACAAACCCACGATCGATCTAATGATGGACCTCTCATCACTGACAAGCTCGTTTTTTTTTTATTTCATTCTAACTTCAAGCAAGACTAGTTTCTTTACTCTTTTGGATACTGTTGTCTGTTCTGCTTTTACACATTCAGTGTGTACGTAAGTTACATTAAATACGGACAGAAAGCGTGTGTCTTTTTTTAACGAACCCATGACCTAAATAGCCGTTCCAAGGATCTGATCCAGTTGTGAACCCCATGACAGAAAACACTGCGTCTTTGCGTCGGAGGAGCGGGAGACTCGCTGGCTGCTGTTTACTCTCGCGTCTGATAAATCTGCGCGCAAATAATACATCAAACGGGGCAAAACACACAAGCTCGCCCGCGCACTCCTCATTAAGGGCTGATGTGATTGGTCCGGCGAGAGTCGGGACCTTTACAGGTGACCCAGCAGGACGCACCGGGCAGCTAACCACTTCAGTTTAAGCCCAGCGCGCCCTATTGTAGGCCGAGCCAGTCACTTACATCAAACAGAATGCAATCGGCGAGTAATGCAGCAGCTTATGAAGAGAGAAAGGGCACCGGTCCAGAAGAAACGTCTGTCCATATTTAATTTAAACCAGGCTGCTGTCAGGAGGCTGGGGAGGGCCGGATCAAAGGCCAGTAGCGTGCCTCCGCGGCTCCTAACCACTTAGCACCTTTGCGCTAGCTTTGATCTGATAATTAAGAGGCTACTCCGAGCGCAGGTGGCACTGATAAGAGCGCGCGCGGCTAAACCGGCGCGGGAGGGCATCCACCGTCGGCAGAAGTCCCGCGACGCGCTAACCGCAAAAAAAAAAAAACAAGACAACAACGGGCAGCACTCAGCCGGCACAAAGAGGCGGTCTCATGCTGCCGTTCCGACCGGTCGCGGGGCACGCTAAAAACACCAGCGAGCTGCGCGCAAATAGCCCGAGCCACTCCAGAAAATGGCGAGGCAAAGATGAAAGCGGGTAATAGTCGGGAACTCGTGGAGGATGTTGACTGCGGAGAGGATGGAGGGGAAACAGAAAACAGAGGGGATTGCGGGAGTTCGATACAGAGGGGCATTGGGGGGGGTTCACGTATAGCTGAGGTGCCCCGTCCATTACCGAACGTGCCGCGTGATGGGCGGGAGGAGGGGGGGGGGGGGGGGGGGGGGGTGAGGTCACTGAAGGCGGATGTGGAGGAAGAGACGCCTGTTGTTTTGTTGGTCGTGGAGGCGAACACCGTGTCATTACAGCGGCTTTGAAGATGCCCCCGGTCGGGAAAGGCCAGAGGACTTCAGGGAATACGGCGCAGCAAAGACACGCGGAGGAGTAGGGTAATGCATGCTGGGAGTAGATTCTGTAAAACACGCCGTAAAACCCACACATATCTATTGCCCGGTTTATGACAGTGGCTTGGTAGATGGTGATGCGTTTGTGAACGTTGTGTTATGTTGGACTTTTTTAGCTTGATGACCAGGTTCCATATTGAGTGTTTCCGCAACGATTAAAAGTCATTAAATGTCAAGACATGTGCCCTCAATTATCATCTATAGTCGACCTTAAATCTCCATTTGTTTGAAAAATCTATTTTGCAAATCTATAGGAGTAACCCCATGATTTATCTTCAAGTGTCCTCAAAGCATAAGAAGTATATTACTGGGAAAATAAGTTAGAGACGCCCCTGCATTACAGGAAGTCAGTCTATGCAATTACATAATAATCTTTCTAAACCGAACCCCTCGAACGTCAAAAGAACTGAAAGTCACATTTTCTCAACTCAACGCTTTTGCAAACCCGCAATTTTTCCCCCTACCCCATGAGAAAATGCCATCTCCACATAACAACCCAATTTAGATTACTGGTCAACGGACACAGACTCTGAGTGAAACTAATGCATTCTCTTTTGTTCACGTCTCCCATAAACTATAAAACATAGACTGCCAAACAGACCAGACCAGACCACTTCTCTGTCTGCGCTTACTCCACACATTTCCTTCCTCTGGCGGCTGAGTCACTCTTCTGGTAACTCCTAAAGTTGTGAGTAATGGATCTTTTGAAGTGTCCTAAATGTTATTGGACTCGCGGCTTCCAATGTGCGTCTCTCACAGGATTAGAGGGCATGGATCCTTCTGGGCTTTTGAAGTGGGCTGCGGTCGGCTGTGGCTTGACAAATGAGGTAATAGGATACAAACGGAAGTGATAGCAGCGGCCACAGGTAGCAGCTCGGCCGGCTGGGATGAATAATGGAGTGTTGGCGCAAAGTGATGTTGCTGGAGAGCTGGGCAGGACCGACTTTAGGGGGGTGATAAGACAACAGATTTGTGGGCGTTGTAATAATCATCCCTGCCTCATAGCAAGGACTGAAGTCTCTGATTGTATAGTGTAAATTAGCGATGCGCTGATCGGATACTGGTATCAGATATTGGAGCCGATACTGAAAATAATATGATATCGGGTATCGGCAACAAAGATCCGATACTGAACCGATACCAGTTTTGGCTCTCACTGCTTTAAAAACAAAACTTCCACCAAACTAAACTAAAGTTAATGGGCATGCTGTATGTCATTTTGAAGCTAATCGCTGAGTTTGAACTCCGCAAATGCATGTTTTGATGGCCGCGGCTAGCAACAGCATGCTAAGGCTAGCGGCAGTATGCTAATGCTAACATCAACTAATCAAGGCTGGGACTGAAACTATGATAGAATTACCTAAAGTAACAAAAAATCATAATTTTAGTTTACAGCCTCTAGTGTGACGCCTCATTTGAAAGCTAAGGCCTACAACATTGATCATAACCTTTTCGTTGTCGCTGCTTTTTTTCTTACATTTTTGAAGCGTTTTTGTCCTGTTGTCGTTGCTCTTCTGTCACTTTTTCATCACTTTTTAGTCGTGTTTTTGTCGCTTTTATGTAAGGGATAATGCACGACGAGGTGTCCATTATCAGAAATAACTGGATGACGCGGAGGCGTGAACCGTCTGATGCAAAGTCCAGTTATTTCTGATAATGGACACCTCGGAGTGCATTATGCCGCTTATACCATGGTCCCGCAAACTGAAACAACAAGACCAAAAATGTCCTCAAAAACAAAATAATTTTGGTATTGGCCTTTGGAATGCTGTGATGTCATCTGCAACCCAGCATAATAATAGTAGATAGTAGACTATATAGTCCACTGATTCTGTTGGCAATTCGAACAGAAGACACTACTTTCTCCTTGCTGCGTGATGCAGAAAATCAGAATTGATTTATTGTTACAAACATTTATTTTATGAAACAGAACAACAGTTTTGTCACTTTTACAGACGTTTTATTTTACTTTCACAGAAAAAGAAAAAAAAGTAGTCAGCTTGGTGTCCAAAGTGCCAGCAGAATGAGTGCACTACATCTGCTAAAAGTTTGCTAAACTCCGGGAATAATGTATTTCTGCGATAAAGACCAACCAAACTCATGAGACAGTGGAATATTTATGGGTAAATACGAGTCAGATACGTTTTATTTCACATGGATTTGACATAAATAAAGCCTTTTTGTCCGAGAGAGGAAGCTATCGGCCATTTAACAGCTTGAGCAGTTAACGTTAGCATTTTTTCACCGTAACCGTTTATATTCAAGTCGTTTATTCATGAGAAATACGCAACACACGATTGAAACAGCTGATTTCATTCAGTCGTGTTGTTTAGTTCAAAGACCTGCCGCTGTCAGCCGTTCTTCTCCAACTCTCGCAATGCACTGTGGTCTATATTGACCCGTGTAGTGACCACCGATGCTCACTACTTTTCATAATGCATTGTGGGAAATTTTGAGTGCACTACTTTTTTCTTTCTGGACATTCGGGCACCCCGACAAAATGGCGTATCCACTATATAGTGCACTATATAGGGAATAGTTTGGACATTCGGATACAGCTTAGGTGTACATGATCACTTTTTAACGGACACCTTCCAGCCAATCAGAATCGAGTATTCCCCCAGACCATGGTATAAACTGTGTTATTGTTGCTCTTTTGTTGCTCCTTTGTTGCATTGTTTGTGCCTTTTTTGTGGCTTTTTCATTACTTTATTGTTTATTGTTGTTGTTAAAACCTCTCCTAGAACCGCCACCTTAACGTGGTGGAGGGGTTTGAGCACCCGAATGATCCTGGAGCTCTGTTGTCGGGGGCTTCGTGCCCCTGGTAGGGTCTCCCATGGCAAACAGGTCCTAGGTGACGGGTCAGACAAAGAGCGGTTCAGAAGCCCCTTATGAGAGACCAACAGGCCCGGTTAGAACCATGAGGCCGTCCTTCTGTGAACCCACCACCTGCAGGAGGAGCCACAGGGGCTGGTGCAATGTGATTTAGGCAGCTCCAACAGCTGCCCCCACGACCCGGCAACGGACAATGGAAGAAAATGAATGGATGGATGGATGTTATTGTTAAAAATGCAAATAACACACAAATTGTAAAAGTATATCATATAATTATGTCGTGAGTAATGTTGGGGCTCCACAAGGAACGGTTCTTGCTCCTTTTCTCTTTACCATCTATACGTCTGACTTCAAGTACCACTCTGACACTTGTCATGTTCAGAAGTACTCAGATGACACAGCCATTGTGGCCTATGTCAGAAATAACCAGGAAGAGGAGTACAGGAACTTGATCACTTCATTCTGTGATTGGAGCACCAAGAACTCACTAATTCTGAACACTAACAAGACCAAAGAAATGACCATCTACTTTGGCAAGAAAAAGAACATTTTACAGCCAATCAATATTCATGGACAGGACATCGAACGCGTGCACACATACAAATATCTAGGTGTTCACCTGGATGATAAATTGGACTGGAACATCAACACAGAGTCGCTCTACAAAAGGGGTCAGACCAGGCTCTTTTTTCTGAGGAGGCTGAAGTCCTTTGATGTGTGTAATCAAATGTTGTCTATGTTTTACCATTCTGTTGTGGCTGCTGTTCTTTTTTATGCTGTCATTAGTTGGGGCAACAATATATCGGTCAAAAACCGTAACAGGCTGGACAAACTGGTTAAGAGGGCGGGGTCAGTGGTTGGGGGGTCACTGGACTCTGTCGAGGCAGTGGTTGAGAGGTGCATGGGGAGAAAGATCCAGGCCATCCTTAGTAACTCCAGGCACCCTCTGCATGGGACTCTGTCTGCTCAGAGGAGCAATAGATCGGACCGTTTCCTCTCCGTATACAGCAGGACTGAGCGCTTCCGGAGATCCTTCATCCCTGCTGCAATTCAATTTTATAACGGTCATCGCTGATGTAGATGTGTGGGGGTTTTAACTTTTTATTATATTTATATGTATTGTCTTTTTTTATCCGCTGTTTTGCTACTAAGGACAACTTAATTTCCCCTCGCTGGGATGAATAAAGTATCTATCTATCTATCTATCTATCTATAAAACTGTAAAACAACGGTCAAAAGGTCTCTGTTCATAAAGTGCTTTCCCACCTACATTATGCATTCAAAGCGCTTGACTTTTTTCTTTTTTTTTTATGTAGTACATCTTACAATGTTTTTGCATAGTTGTCCATACTCAAACACGCATTCTCCTACGCTTGAGCTGATCTTGTTCAGGAGTAGAGAATTTAGCTCAAAATGCTACTTTTTTCATGTGGGAACAATCTTGCAATACCAAATGCTGTCTTTCATGTTTACATGCGTGCTTAGCGAGGTTAGAAAGTCGAGTGAGCTGATTTCTGCTGCTCTGTGTGCTTTCTTATGACGGTGTCGCTGCTCCAGCACAATTGGGACAAGCCTTTCCAAAAATGCAACCTCAGTCCCCTCTTGCGCTGTGCAATGGTAAGATGTTTGACATTTCCTCTAAAACTGCTATATTGAAAATTTTGGTTACAACACAATATCAGTTGAAACAAGCTAGTAGTAGATGTGACTATTTTGGTGTGAAATTTGTTGAATCGGACTTTCAGCAAATTGTAGGAGCCAAGACTCAAACTCAATGATGCTGAGACGGGAAATGCGTAGGTCTGTCAATGATAATTACCACATCGACTTATCATTCAGTAAGTGATAGATAAACAATCTATTTAGGTCTAAATATTTATCAGCACTATTTTTTATAGGGTTCGTACCTGAAGCAAAACATTTTAATGCCACACAACAAATCTATGCATTCACAGATTCTGAAGACTTGCAAATTCAAGCAGATTAAAGAATTGATTGGGCCACTCCTGGGAAAAAAATGGACAAACGTAAAATTTACAAACGTGTGCAGAACGTGTCAGCAAAACATGCAGGTGAATTTGTTTTGGACCGTGAATTTAATATTTTACATTTTATGCCATAAAGGTTCAACCAACGTTGATTCACTTCCATTGGCCCGCCCGCTTGCGGCAGTGTATGGTTAATACTAACTCTCTTAACTTTTCCCGTTCATTCTCAATAGTAAGCCCTTACAGTATAAATGCAGTACACTTTTCGGCCACCAGCGTCAAATTGGGGGCGCTGTGCTATAGCGCTTGGTTGTATACAGTGACAAGATCTAGGCAGGTGTAGCAATAATATGGTCCTTCAAGGAACTTTCAATCATTAGAGATGGCGCCATATATCAACCCCTGCAATCTTTTAATAGTCTGTATAAATAAACCATTGGTCAATAAAAGTTTGGAATTGGCGTCAAGCATAACACTCAAGTCGCCATTGATTTATGCTATTCTATTTGTTAATTGAACTCCTAATTACAAAATATAACAATGATGTAAATCTAGCAAATCTACTAAATCACTGGTTCTCAAATCATAAATATTTCACCTTCCAGAATACCATCAGGCCTATATTACCGTAAGCTTAAATAAGGGCTAAATTGTTTGTAAATGTGTCTTTGATTAAATATACTAAAGTTCAAAATATGGCATAGATGAAGTAACATATCTAACGAACCACTGGTGTAATCAATTTCCTCATGTTGCAGGAAACAAACAGTTTAAATCTTAACATGTCAGCTTGTGTCAGTACATGGCGAGTTCACCAGTTGCTGTAATGCATTGTTAAATTTGTCGGATTTCCTGTTAAAATCAAACCACCGGATTCATTTCCTTACATCGGTTGATGCACCTTGTTGCCCCGACAGCTTGCAGCACACAGGTGTAAAAAAGGTTTGGGGCCAAAAAACAAGAGAAAGGGAAAGAAATAATTGGACTTCCATCGCCCCGCGCCCCTCCCTCACTCTCTCTCTCCGCGTCCTCGCTCGGCCACAGACACGTAATTAACACTGGCCTAGTGAGTGAGGAGGCCTGGAGAAAAAAATCTGCTTGCTTGGGCATAAAAATGACCGGGAACATATTGTCTGCTCTTCTCCGATAACATACACGCAACGCAAACAGCGCATGCTAGCCCCGCGCGGGCGTAATCAAGTCCTGTACGGAGAAGCTGGCGAAGTCATTCATTCATAAAATCCCATCGTGTGACTATTACTCTAATTACAGAGCACGTCGGCCCCAATTAGCCCGTAGCGCTGCCTCTGTTTCAGTCTTGATGAACACTGGCCTGGTAATTACAGGTTTCAGGAGAGGGGGGGTCTAAGGCATTATCTGGCCCACACAGCAAGCTGTTAACTCTATCTGTGTCCTTCTGCTCTGAGCTAACGATAGCGGCCACTCAGGCGTCCACGTTCCTCTACGCGCTGTAGCCATCTTACATCATCCAAACGTGATCGGGATCCAACGTTGTATGCATATACCCTTGAATACGGTGCTTTCAGGTGTTTTTTTTAGACCAGTCCCAGTGTCCATGCCGCTCTGTACATTAGACATCGAGTGCTGATGTTATTGTGTCGTTTCTGGAGTTGGAGATACTAAACTCCACATTTCTGGCCACAGACTCAGTGTGACTGTGCGTCTTATTCGGGCTAATGTGTTAATGTACTGTTTGGGTTCGGTTCCGTGAAGTTTAGTAATCTGTCCCAGCGGTTTGGTTCGTCGGCATATAGTGATTTTAATGGGAGGCGAATCTTTGACAACTGTTCAAAAGAGTGTGTATGTAAAAAAAAGACTTTGCGCTAACATTGACAACAGTCGGAACTTATACATTCGAGTAAGCGTTCCTTCATCTTACAGGTGTAGAATGGAGGAAGCCACTTCCTCAAATCGTTACGCCCAGCTGTATTATGCTGCACGTTCATGCCTTCTAACTCGGCCCCTGACTTCATGACCCATACACGTGTTACTAAATCGTGCCCTCATTTAGGAGATCAGGATCCTGACTTAAGTTACGAATGTCACTTCCTACATATACAAGTCAAATGTATCCACATTGTTTCCAGAACCTCAAAAAGAAAACCATTTAACTGGTTATATTTAGTCACATGAAACAAAAAAACAAAAAAAAAAGAATTCCTTTACAACCCTCTAAACTGGAGTTAAAGGTGTGATGTTGTGGAAAGACCGGGTTCATTTTCTCAACACTCACTACTACGTATTACAGGTTCTGGTTCATTAATTGCCAAACTGGAGAGAGAGTACTCTGGCTTTGAAGATGTCCGGAGTCAGACCTGCACACGCATTATATAAACTAGTTCCCCTCCAGGAAAACATGGAAGTCTTTTTGGTGCACACAATACTTACGTGTAGGATAAGATCGTGTTTAGCGGTTACTAAGAGAAGTCTGATGAAAGCAGTTCTGTACTTTTGCTTTTACCTTGCACTCGATGCATTTCACGAGTATGAATTTTTATATGACACCTGCTTTTCTTCCCCTGTTGGTTGAATCTATCTTTGCATCAGGGTGTCGACTGTTCCCGGCACCTTTCTCGCGGCAGCATGAGTCTGCACAGGAGCCATTACGTTCCTGAATGAAAAGGAGCCGGATCCGAGCGCAGAAGTAAATGAAGAAAAAGGGAGAAAAGAGAGAAAGTGACGGTGACAGGAGCGAAGCCGGGGCAACGTGTTAATTACACATGTAAAGCCTATTATATCCAGAGAGGACACCTGCTGGCAGAGGAAATGAGGCCGGGCGGCGCACGGCGGAGTGAGCGACTCTGCCGATCGAGCTCCGGGTTACATTTTCATGCGACACCTCCGTCGCGGGGCGCACTTAACATTCTCCGGGGAGCGTCTCAGGTTCAAATTGAAATGTTCCAGGTTGAAGGGTCATCACTTAGAGAGCACAGTGGGCAGGCCAGTCACGTATTAGGTGCGACGAGCGGCGAAAGTCCATCGTATATGGCTAAAAGCTATTAGTTGGGTTCATTTGCAAAAGCAGGTTTTGGAAATTCGTTACTGTACTCTACTGAGGACACGCGTGAAACTAAAGTACATTTGACACTGAAACAATGAAAAACACTGCTATGCAAAGACAGATCTACAGTCTTTCCAATGGCACTCATCTGTTTTTGCCAATAATCCAATATAACACATTGGATTATTGTCACGTTACATTTACAGTTATACAGTGCCTCTCGAAAGTGCTAATACACCTTGAACTTTTGCACATTTTGCACAATTTTATTCTGAATGTTTTATTGAAAGTTCACATACAAGTCACAGACAACTGTGAAGCTGTGTGCAAAATGATACATGATTCTGTTATTATAGATAGAAAAATGAAAAGTCGGGCGTGCACAAGTATTCCTACAGCATGAAATAATACTTTGTGGAACCTCCTTTTGCTGGAATAACAGCAGCAAGTCTTCTGGGGTTTGACTCTACAAGGTTTGCACATCTAGAGACTGACATTTTAGCCCATTCCTCTTTACAAAACAACTCAAGCTCTGTCAAATTAGAAGGAGAGCGTTTGTGAACAGCAGTTTTCAGGTCTTTCCACAGATTTTCAATAGGATTTAGGTCAGGACTTTGACTAGGCCATTGTAACACATTAATATGTTTGTTTTTAAACCATTCCATTGTAGATTTAGCTTTGTGTTTAGGGTCATAGTCCTGCTGGAAGGTGAATCTCCGCCCCAGCCTCAATTCTCTTGCTGACTCCAGCAGGTTTTCCTCCAAAATGTCCCTGTATTTTGCTCCATCCATCTTCCCAACTATTCTTACAATCTTCCCAGTCCCCGCTGAGGAAAAGCAGGCCCATAGGATGATGCTCCCCCCACCATATTTGACACTGGGGATAGTGCACTCAGGACGATGAGCAGTGTTAGGTTTGCTCCATGCATAACGTTTTGCATTTGGGTCAAAAAGTTCAATTTTTGTCTCATCTGACCAAAGCACCTTCTTCCACATGGTAGCTGTGTCCTCCATAGGACTTCTAGCAAACTTCAAACGGGATTTCTTATGGCCTCCTTTCAATAATGGCTTTCTTCTTGCCACTCGTCCATGAAGGCCAGATTTGTGTAGAGTACGACTTATAGTTGTCCCATGTACAGATTCCCCCAGCTCAGCGGCAGTACGTCGCAGCTCCTCCAGAGTTATCTTGGGGCACTTGGTTGCATTTCTGACCAGTGCTCTCCTTGTTCGGTCTGTTAGTTTAGGTGGACGGCCGTGTCTTGGTAAGTTTGCAGTGGTGCTATAGTCTTTCCATTTCCGAATGATGGATTGAACAGTGCTCCGTGATGTGTTCAAATCTTGGGAAATCTTTGTATAACTTAACGCTGCTTTAAACTTCTCCACAGCTTTATCCCTGACCTCTCTGGTGAGCTCCTTGGCCTTCATGATGTTGTTTAGTGACCAATACACTCTGACCATAGCTCTGAGGCCCTCACAGAACAGCTGGAATTATACTGAGAGTAGATTACACACAGGTGGCCTCTATTTAATGGTTAGGGCAAGGTGTGAACATTCTGCAGGCATTAGGAATGTTATAAAGGCAATTTAATGCACTCCGAAAAATGCTGTATGAATACTTGAATACAATTTTTTTTGAAAAATAACAGAATCATGTATCATTTTGCTTTCACTTCACAGTTGTCTGTTACTTGTGTGTGAACTTTCAGTAAAAAACATTCACAAAAAAAATGTAATGTTTATGGTTGTAAACATGAAAGAATAGCCAGACAGAATAGCCTGGCAGAATTTGTATTTTTTTTATAAATAGGGAGGGGGTCACTTCCTTTAATGTTGTCCCTTTCCCAACAGGATCAAAAGTTGGATCTAAAGATATAAAACATTTTTGGGGGGTTGCTGCTATTGATACTTTCATTTTTGCTATACAGACTGGGGATCATGCAAACCTCTCGCAGAAGGGCCCACATGGCTCGGGAATGCCTGCTTGCCGTTAACCATTCAGCCACAGCCCCACCAGTTTATTTTCTATCCCCAGATGTGATTGATCTAATTAACTATTGGCTATCTCAAAAGTTCCTTTTGGTCCATATCTTGAGAACAACATTAAAGTTTCAGTTCCAAAAAGCACTCTCCTCTCTGCTTTAACGTTAAGCTTTCAGGCAACTCTTGTTTTGAAAGAAGCTTTGCAGAAATCTCCTCGCCGACTTCCTCCCTCGCAAAGTTACGGCTAACTGCCTGTTCCTCGCGCTCCACTTTTGGCCGACCGCGTTTGAGCTCGGATTAAACTCCGGCTCCAAATGAGGCGCGCTCCTTGCAAGGAAATGATATGATCAACTTCACACCCATCAGGGGAGCTTGTGTACATCTTGCCTAGGGTCTCGCATCCTCATACATATTCAAAAGCCTTTCACACTTCATTATAAACTCAACCAAAACTCGGCTCGTTCCCTCTCCGCGATGGCCACGTTAGATTCATTAAAAAGAGGGGAATACAAAGCCTCTCCCCAAATTATAACGATACAAATTCTTGGCGCAATTATAATTTAACTATTCACCGGCTCACATCTAGGTCTTGCATCAAAAACATCAAACGCCTGAGTCTGGCTAATGGATGTCTCTCGCACGTTGCGCAATTAACACTCAAGGACAAACAATAAAGGGTTTGGGAATCATAGCTGTCTGATGTTTCGGGGGATTTTTTTTTAGAACTTTTTTTTTTTCCCCTCCCTCGGTCCTTGAAGGCCATTTGATATGCAGGTCTAAAAAGTAAACACCTTTGTTTCGCTCTATGAAGAGCGGTCCCCCGGGAGAAAATAACTGGGGTACAATCACAGTGCGGCGCGAGACTTGGCCCGATTGAAGATACGCGCGCGCTAAAAGAAAGCAGCGGGGGGAACGGATCAAAATCACTGAATGGCAAACTCATCGGGAATGAAAAAAAAAAAAAGAAGTACCTCGCTGACATGGAGAGGTGTAAAGCTTCCCGAAAGATTACGCGTCAAAAAAAGCTTTTAATGTAAGTTCAGGCATGTTTTTGAGCTATGAAATCATTAGTGGCAGGTGATGATCCAAATCGCTCAGTGCAGGTTAGATCGGGGCTAGTTGTCTCTCAGGTTAGTTGTCCCATTGCGCTGTGACTTGATATTGTTACTGAACACCGATATTCAGTTAATTTGTCCTTTTATGGGGGTTTTGACCATTTTTGGCATTGGATCAAAAAGTCAATGATCAGAGCCTTCAATTGAGCCGTGTTTGAGCCTGCGAGCTAAAGCCACGTGAGAGCTAGCTTAAAGTGCTTGTCAGATTTGTAAATTAGATGCATCCGGTTGTCTCACTGAGGGGATGGTTTACATCAGTGGTTCTCAACTGGTGGGTCAGGGAACCATTTTCAGTGAGTCGCAAGCCTTTGCCAAGGCTCAGCCTTGGGCCATACTGCCTTTGCTCAGCCTGATCCCGTCATCTCTGAAGCATGAAAAAATAAACACCTAATATCTCTATATCCAACTCATGAACGTAATAACCCATTCCTGCCATTTGCACTGCTCTATTGGACTATATGTGGTCTGTCCACACTCATATCTGCTGCTAACACTTAAAGGGACTAGATGCAAGTTGAAATTTGCTTCTATATTAAGCTCGTGGATGACGGCACTTCGGACCCGAATTAAGACTTTAGATTAGGATTTTAGAGGCAGTTGTGGTGAACAGGTCTGGGCTCCTTCTACACATTAGGACATTGCTGTAGGGGGAGGAAAATACATAATTTTAGCATTTTTAAACTCTGTATAGTCTCTTTAATGCACATGTACATCTGTAAATACATTCACGCTGTTGTTCTGTGTCAGATTTTTTTTTTTTTTTCATCATATATTATTCTAATCTACTTCACTCATGCCCTTATAGCTTATAGCTTTAAAGTTCTTATAGTTTTTTATTTATCTCAACCAAGTTTTATGTTTTATGTTGCACGATTGCACAGAAGAAAATCCCTATAGTTTGTGAACCGGTTCACTGACAATGGCAATAAGACTATGGCAAGGGGAAATTGAATAGAACATCACTTTTGAAAGGAAAAGCAATTTTTTGCGGTAAAATTCATGGTTTTGAAAGTAGTGTATTTTTACCCCCCAACATTGTCTTTTTTTACCTACAACTAGTACTTTTAAATGATGCCTTCCAAAATAAACTGGTCCATGCAAATAAAGGTTGGGAACCACTGATGTAGAGTTCATCTACGGGATCCATTTAAAATAAATGAACACATATATGGCACTGCAGCTAGTGGGACCGTAGTTGCCGCAAAAGATTCAAACCGGCATCAATGACTCAAAAAACAAATCTATGTTTTTGTTGGTGGAGCCTCATTACACCTTTGTACAAAAAAAAAAAAGCTCGGAAGTTGATTTTACAAAATACCCTCATAATTTAGCCATGTATTCCACTTTTCCCAGTTATTCATGGCCCTGTGATGTGCATGTCTTAAAAGTGCAGCGCCTGTCAGTGTCAGAGGGGTGGTCCAGCGAGCCGCGCGTACCTCCTCGTATGTGTGTGCAGATCAGTGCGCGTGTGGATGTTACATCAAGCCGCATGATGATCTGCTTGACTGGTGTTAGCAGAACCCATCTCACACTTCCTGTTTTTTTTTTGGGTAGAGCCGTGCGCGCGCCAATCGCCGTCTCCCCGCCGCTTCCCCCGGACCCGAGCTGGCTGTTTCTAATGAGACAGGCGGACGGGAAGCTGTCACGGTGACGAGGGGTGCCTGACACATGAAAATGAGACCCCACCGATCGCACACACACACACACACACACACACACACACACACGCCGGGACGGAGAGAGCAGGCGGGAGGGGGGAGGGAGGGAGAGTGGAGGGTGGAGAGGAACGGCCTACCAGCTGTCAGCCAAGTGAGTGACAGGTCAAGGAAGGTGGCTGAGCAGCAAAAAAAAAAAAGAAGAAAAAACTCCTCCAAGGGGTCTTTGAGTGACACGGGACGAAAGGCACATCTCTGCATACACCGCTGCGGCTGCAAACTCTCCTGCTAGGCCTGTCTGCGGCGCTGACAGCCCTACAAGGAGCAATCCTGTTCTATTCGGGGACTACGCGTCGGCAAAGTGTATGGGCAAAACACACCCGCTGATCCGCATTTGGAACTTGCGCTTTTCTTATTACATAAAGCAGAAATTAGCATGTTTTCTCGACCCCGTAGAAATCTTTCCAATTTGATTTCGGTCTTCGGTAAATACGGGAAGCTTCAGTCATATCCCCTCCCCGTTTAAATGTAGCAAAGCATACATGGCTATTCCTCCAAGATGCCCTGCAGACATGCCTTTGTGAGTGATGACTACGGGATTATCTCTCCATTACGGTGATTCCGACTGACAAGGCATTCTGTCACATCTCAAAACGCCCGATTCCCTTGAAGAGCCAGGTGCTCTCTGCGCGTCGCTCACGTGCTGGCAGATTGCCGGAGATCGGAGACAGCCGCGCAGCCCCGCGCTACGGTTTTTCATGTGCGGGGGAGAAGAGACGCAGTGCTAGGGGCCCGGCGACACTCCCATCCTTCAAGGTGTTCCTGTTCCATCTGCCTCAGGGTCCGGCGGGAATACTCCTCTCTCTGAGCTCCCCTTTTCCTCAGTCCCAGGGAGCAGCCTTTCATGTCAGACAGGATACCAGACAGGAATCCTACATAGCGCTCGGCTTCACTTAAGACTTACATGTTGACAGAGGGAACGAGAAGGGCCCTCTTATCTCCGAATGGGCCCGTCAGATGCCAAACTCAAAACATATGCAGCGTGGCAGAGGATGGATGTAGTGGAGTTGTAAGTATATGGGAGAGTATGGGACAGGTCTACTGTGCTGCTCTGCACTCCAGCTGCAGTGAAGCCAAAGTCACTGTGTTTGAAAGACTCCAGATATGAGGAGAGAAACCAAGCCAAAAGTCAACTTTCTGAACCTTTACAGAACTGAAACCTTTCCAAGTGGGATAGTCCTGGGCCTGACTGAAGCAGAATAAAATGGAGGGATGTTTTAACATACTAGTACAGTTTTGTAGAAAACCTTTCACTCCACTAGCCTGGCTATTGCCAGACAAAATATCAACAGTGATATTTAGTCTGCGGGTCACCAGTTCATTTTCTCGTTGGAGAGGTGTGGTTTACGATTGTCCATAGCCGTTTATTGGGCGCTACGAATGTCTATCATGAGTCTGCACATAGCCATAGCCAATCGTATCATCGTATCAGATGACGTGTGACGTACCTGCTTTCAAGCTAAACTACAGAACACGGTCTGAAGCTTGATCAAAAGATGCCGTCGCGTCTGCTGCTGTGTCATGTTGGATCCATAAATATGTATATATTTTTTTATCCATAAACAAACTACAAGCTTCCGTATGTCAAATAGTGCGTCATCGTCTTGCCCTCTCTCCTCATTCTGTGTTTGGTCCCCAAATCCATAAGAAGATTTCGGCCATGGTCCCCAGGCTGCGGTGAAGTTCGAAATGATTCGAGCCCACACAGCAGGGTATTCCCAGGCTATCACTCCACTACATTTGAAAGACAAATGTAATGCTTTATACCAGATAGAAGAGCTGTTCCATTCAGCCCCATTCATAATGATCCCGAGTGATCTGTGAAATTAACATGGCTGCTTGGCCTCTTCCTATGAAGCCTGTCCCTTAAAGGGGCAACAAGGTGGGAAGCCTGTCTATCATAGATTTAGGCTTTTTATTGCTGATGTACAAAAAACAGCGTGGTTAAAAATATGACACCTAGCCGAGCGTCATAGCGATTTTTAGAAAAAGAAAAACTCTTTGGAGCCAGGCTTTTTTCAGAGCAAACGAAGTCAAAGTCTTCATAGAAATGCTATTTAGTGTTTACCAAATGTCTTTTGAAGTCGCCCTGGCCATCAGGGGGTGGTATTACAGAGATGTCAGCTCCCCACCATGAGGACAAAAGAGAAGCACTTTCTTCGCCCATTGCTTTATACTCACAACATTTCTCTAAACGCACAAAAGTAAAACTTGGCTCTGTTTTGCCCAATTTAAAACCCTTATGATGAACACTCCAGAACAGTAGGTGGCGCTGTGCAGACACGTGTACTGCTTATGCCACTTACTCATGAGTCACGACTAATTTATATGTTTTTGAAGCCGCAAAGTTACTCACAACACTTATTATTAAAGGGACTATACCTAATTTTGATCCTTTTTAGTCAAAATGTGACGAAATGGGTATTTTTACCGTCATGGCCGTCCTTCGGTGTCACTATGTGACGAAAAAACCCTTTTTGTGCGTTTTCACACAGGCTCTAGTTAGGTCGACTTAAAGGGACCTTCGGCCCGAGAGCGGCACTTTGGGGTCAGTCTGAATCTTACTGCAGCACTTTACGACGGTCTAAACAGCCGCTGGTGTGAATGTGGCCGACCTCTGGTGAACTATTCTAGCTTTGATGCCTCTTTTCTGCACAAAGCAAGAATGACTACGCGCTGCACAAGGACGTTTGGACGTACTGCTCTGGCGAGGCAAAATGGATTAACTTTAAATAATCAAAGTACGCCTCTCTTTCCTTCCTGTCTTCCCCTTCTGCTGCAGTGAAACTTTCCTCTCCATGTGCTGAAAGTACATTTCTCCGCGCTGCGCGTCTATAAGCCTCAGTGTATTTAACCACGAGGAAGAGGAGTGACCACCGCGTAACATCGGGGAAGTGTGCATGTACGTGCGCACGTGTCGGTGTCGGCACATTGACAGGTTGATGCCCGTTGTCATGGCAATACGTTCGTTGAACAGCTGATCGTTGTTTCGTGGCTGATGTTGCGAGGTTTTGTGCAATCGCGTGTGAACATGGACTTAACTAACTTTGGAGTAAATGCAGTTGGAGCTAAGGCGTCTCAAGGCGACCTACAAAGCTCCAACATGTGTGAACACAACATATTGACTATTTGGGTTGACCATACACAACATCAACGAATCATAATATTGTGCAAATGTCACAACATTTTTTTTCACAAATTAATACTTTTACAACATACTTTTACGGGGCAAAAATAATTTTGCCTTACAAAAAGAAAAAGAAAAATTCACGTATATCTCCTTTAATTATTTGTTCTCTTTACTTTTAATTTTCTACAGCAAATACTTCAGTACTTTAACCTTAGTAATAATTTCACTGAGCAACTTTTACAAAATGAAGTACTTGGACCACCACTGCTCACCTCTTTATACACAAGGACATACAAATGCGATGCTTTCATACATGATTTAATAACTGACATATTTCTGTCTAACTAGGCCACACATATTTTGTCATCTTATACAATCAAACAAAACCCCTTCCACAAGCACTGACTTCCACTCTTCACACGTGACTGATGTGTCCTTTATGACTCCTCGGGTGTGAAGAGGGGTGTCGGAGAGTCATCCATGTCATTGTGTGATAAACAGGTCAAGAGGGAAGCAGAACACACTGTACACGGAGCTTTTGCCAAGTGTTTTTCAGAACTGACCAGTAATGGGATGACTTTTTAGGACGGGATCAGCCAATGAGATCATCCTTATAGTTTAATGGGAAAAAAAGTTCTGTTTGTACCGTTGTTTTGTGCACGAGAGTCCAACAAGCAATCTGAATATTATAATAGACCCTGAAAATGTACAAATCATTGATGTGATGACAGAAAAGACAGATTTGTAGGAACACTAGTGCTGGTGAAAAGAAGATGGAGAGAACCATTGGAGGTTGAAATAAGTCATACGGGAGTCGAGCTGACTGCAGAGAAACCGGCTGCGGAGTCTCGATCTGGGCCAGGTCCGAGTGAAGGGCTGCTGAACCCTCCTCTTCCTACCCTCTGCTGCCTTGTGTACAAATAGTCACAATCATCCAGAGCAACCTTCAGAAGTTAAAACAAGACAGCTGGACTGGAGAGCCTGCTCATGGCAGTTTTACATTGGACATCACTGGAATTGAACCCTCCACGGGCTTGACTGTCACCAAAAACTGAGAAAAACTGTCTGGTTGCCTTGTTTTAACTTCATAAGCTTTCACTATATACTCTGTGGTATTAACCTTTGATTTTTGCATGAAGCGTTTAAGGGTTAACACAGTCTTTGGCTCCTCTACAACCCTTTGGCTGCTTTACTGGAGCAAGCCTGACTTTGAGCTTACTAGCAGGTACACAGCAGGTATTTTCTCGTGCACAGTGCACATCTGAGCACTCGGATCAATAAACATTAGCGTCCTGAAAGACCCTACAAGAGACGTGTTCCCTGCACCTCATGCTCTGCTGCTAAAGAGGAACTGTTTTTGCTCTCCGTCGGACAATGCGAAATTGTCCGTGTTCATAGAATGGGGTTTATTTATTGATGCGTGAGTGGATCTTGAAAGCCAGACAGAGCATATCTTTTATACCCGGAGAGGGCTGACAACACGCGGGCCGCCTCAAGTAACAACAACAAAGTGAATGGCATAGATTTTCCATCACGGCACAAGCCCAAATGGACCGAATGTGAAGCGCGCGCCCGCGAGAGAGAGAGAGGGCAGAGGGGAGCGGGGCAGCTCTCCAAAGTGCAGGAAATGGGTGCAGATGACAAAAAATGGCAAAAGGGAAAAGGGAAAAAAAAAAAAAAACACGGGCCTGGGAAAGCGAGAGTGTGATGTGGACAAAGCCTGTCAGTGAGAGAGCGCGGTGAAAGGAATTGGCTGGGGCAGGAATCGATACAGGTGCTTCAGATGGGGCGCCACTAAAAAGATGCTGCACCGGAGAGGAGCCGCATTGATGTCGAGGGTTGTTCGACCAGCGTGGAGGTGCAGAGCAACAAGGGCTATCTGTCAATGGAGAGTGTGTGTGGGGGAGAGAGAGAGGTGGCCCGCCAGCCTCACCTCTCCAGTGAAGTGGTAAATCAGCCATCAGCCATGTGACAGCCCCCTTCCCCTCCACCCCCCCCCCCCCCCCACACACTCTTGTGCTCTGCCCAATGAGACATGACCCTGTGAGCACCCCCTCCCACCTCCCTCCCCACGCCGCGCAGCTTTGATATCCCTCTCCGCTCCAGTGGCCAGCGATGAGAGGGGGGGGCACACCAGCGGCATTCCTCTGAACCGTTCGAACGGAGCAGCTGAGTATATCCCATCATGCAACAAAAGCCCACAGGAGCCACATTGGCCTTTGCGAGGAAGGAGAGGGGAGGGGTTAAGATGTTCAACCCCTCGGCCTGATGGAGTGGGGTCATCCGCCGAAACCACCGCTGACCTTGGTGGGGCAAACAACTGCTTCCTGTCCGTTGGCATTAATGCAGCGAGTGGTGAGGATAAGCTGAGTGCGCTGTGGGGGCGCGACGCAACACGGCACCTGCGCGGGACGTCCCATCGCCGGGCAGACACAACACAGCTGTCAACAACAGCCAAGAGCCCCGGGCCAAGATACTTCGTCCATATCCTTCTCAAGGTCCGAGAAAATATGCAACTTCAGTCCAGGAAGTGCAGTCCTTGAAAACTGACCACAAGTCTGTCATTACTCTCCTTCTCCCATAACAACATAAAGATATCATTTCTTTGAGAATGGTTGACCTTTACTGGATATGAAATGAACAGGATAATCAGAGAAACTATTTATTGGTTTAAGCCACAAGACATTTACAAATGAAGTACAGAAATACTCTTTTAAAGTAGGACACATGTGTTATTTGATGTAAGTAGAACTGAGTTATGTGTTAAGTGTTTGACAGAGGAAAATCCATGAACAAATGTAGCAATATAGTATCTGGGTTTCTTCCAACGTATTACTATGGCCATGTTCTATCTAGAGTTATATTAAAAATCCAAGGTCTGAATCAGGTGTGCAGAATTATGGTGCAGCTATTTTCACTCACACAAAATGGGACAATACATCTGAATGTCACATTGTTAAAAGCTGGTCAGAATGCAGCCCCCTTGAATAAAAAATAAATACAATAACTGGGATCACTCAAGGCACCGTCCTCTCACCGTTTCTCTTCAACATCTACACGTCAGACTTCACATACAACACGGACAGCTGTCATCTGCAGAAGCTCTCTGCTGACTCCGGTCGGTTATCATGGACTTTGTGGACTGGTGTGAGCGCAACCACCTGTGCTTGAACACCAGTAAGATGAAGGAGATGGTGATCGACTTCAGGAGGAAGACACTACCACACACACCGCTGAACATCCAGGGGGAGGACATTGAGGAGGTGGACAGTTTCAAGTACCTGGGTGTCCACCTCAACAATAATCTGGGTCAAGAACGGGAAGAGTGGGACAAGAACAGCTTGGACAAGCTGGTCAGGAGGGCCAGCTCCGTCCTGGGATGCCCCCTGGACTCTGTGAAGGAGGTGAGTTACAGGAGGGTGTTCGCCAAGCTCACCTCCATCATGGACAACACCTCCCACCCACTGCTAAAGGAGGTGAGCAGCTCTTTCAGTGGCAGACTGAGGCACCCTCAGTCCAAGAAGGAGCGCTACCGCAAGTCCTTCATCCCCACTGCTTTCAGACTGTACAACAAGACTGTAAAGTAACTCATGTGGAATAACTCCTATGTAAAAGGTGCATTGAGTTGCCTTGTGTACGAAATGCACTGTATAAAGTTGCCTTGCCTTGCCAAAACTACGTGCAAGAATCCCTGTATCAGCGTCACTTTATCAACAACCTGCACTATATATGACTGTAAACTTTGCACTGCCAATGTTGACTTTTTTATATTCTGCATGTTTATATTTTATTATTTATACTTTTCTAAGCTTTTTCATTCATTGTATATAAGATTCCTCCATTTAAAGTCATTGTTTGCACACTATCCTGTCTTTGATTGCACATTTCCTCTCTATTTTGCACACCCTGAGTGTTTGTTGAGCGCTGATGTACAAGTGAATTTCTCCATTGTGAAATCAATAAAGGCTTAAGGTTTTATGGACTGTTGAGATCAGGAGTCTACTCGGGCCACACTTCCTCTCGGTACAACCATTGCCATCAAAGCCTAGGTACCTTGCCTTGTCTTAGTGTTGAAGGCAACTCAATTCCTTCTAGTCCAAGGCATGTGTCTTGACTTTTTATTACTGACTTGAAAAGACAAAAACCTAAAATTAATTCTTTGACCAAATCTTGACAAAAAGTTTGCTTTTTTGTAAAAAGACTGCAACTAAAATGAACACGGGCTGCAGAACTATAAAACTATTCAAAGCATGTATTTTTTCTGAAAAAGTGGCATTTGAGTGCTTTAACAAGTCACACAAGCCAGCTCTACCTTTTTTTCTCTCCTTGTTTTCTTACCAAGACAAGGCAAGGTACCTAGGCTTTGGGAAACAGCCTTTCAGTTATACACAGTTTGGAATAAAGGAAAAATAACAATGAGTGACACATGACTTCCGAACGCTATCTGCGGATGCCGCGGTTCTTCCTCTCTCACTAATTTCCCTGTAAGGATTAGTGATGTCTTGCACAAATTAACAAATAGTTCAAGAAACAGTGAGTTACTGATGAGAAGTCACTGGCTACATGTTAAAACATTACGTTGGATGTAAACGCTTGACTGAAGGAAACGTCTGTGTTCATTGACTTTTTCTTTTACTCAGAGCTAACGTTTAGTATCAATAAACATCACCACAACAATTAAACTAAAAAGTATTATTTTTTTGAGTGGCTCGTTCAAAATCTTGGTGCTATTTTAATTTCCATTGAGTGTTAACCGTTAGATTCAAGACAAAAACACTGTGATGAGCATGGAAGTTTCCTCCAGTGAATTCTTTGCTCCTGACAAGATGTTTTTTTAATTTATTTTTTATTTTATTAAGTGCTGTACAAACAGGGGCAACTTATAATACAGTGCTGTACAGTCCTGACACAATGTTTTTGACATGATGCTGGGACTGTTCACCAGTAACTTACTGCCTGCCATGTAATCTTAAGCTATTTTTGTTTTTGGACACGACACCGCCACTAAGTCCTGTGGCACCCGTGTACATACAATGGGTGACATGTTAAGCCATGTGTGGCTTTACCATTCACCAAAATACTTATTTCTAAGGCAATGGTCCACTTACAGTAGTTGAAACACATGGCAAGGTTATATGTGTTGCTTCCTTGAAGTCACTGCATACCATGTCATACAATAATTAGAATGATGTACAGGCCTACATTTTATTAGGAATGTTTTTATTTGTTGAAGTACCTCAAAAAGCACTCATATTTCCTGAGCTAGGTTGTCTCTCTCAAACCTGACTCATACTTTTCAGGGAATGGGACATCACCGGCTCGTCTCCATGGAGATGCTTTGCTCTGACGACAGGCTGCCAAACGTTTGCTTTAGATACAATAGAGCCTCTTCCTTCTTTATGTTGAAAACCCCAAGAGAAAAAATACAATTGTGTCTGGTACCTGAGCAGGAACATGTTTTGGTTGCTCTAGTCAAATACCAACATGGGATCTGAAATGTTGCGCATGTGGCCTTTGAAAATACTTCCATGGTGTATTATGATAAGCCCCTTCATTCTAGCTTCTCAGAATATCAAAATGTATTCTTCATTTTCCAAAAGTTGACATATGTTTATTCCATTAAAGTCTGGCATTGTCACCCTGTTGCTGCCTGTTACAATGAAGTGTGAAGAAGTGTCTCTGTATTTCATCATTTACATGGGTGAGTATGTTTACAGAAGCAGACAGTACCATCTGGGGTGCACAGTGGTGGAGTTAGCAGGGAGATAGTGGGTTTGATCCCTGGGCTGTATTCCAGTGATCTCTTGGTGCAGTCAGCATGTCCTCCCTATGTTACCTCAGCTCTCTCTGTCTGTCTGTCTGGCTTCCTTCCGTCCTGCATCCGAAGATATGCCTGTAGGTGGGAATGAGGGGATCATGTGTTTCTGAACGCAGACTGTAGACTAGACATTTGCGCGATAAATCTTCAGCTTCGTACCTGGCTCAGTAAGCGGGGACAGACTTCCATGACGATGGAACAGCAGTGGTCCCTCCCCGAGCTTTACCTCCTACAGACTGTACCAGACTGGAATATTTCCCTGCTAATATGGGTGGCAGTAGGTGTGTGCGTGTGCCAGTGTTTTGATCAAGTGTCTGCGGCATTGCAGTTTGTCCTGCTTTCTCTAATACTGTAGCGCTACAGCGGGACCCATCGATATAATCTCTGTCTCTCTCAGGACATGGACAGTGTTTCACTCACAGTGGGATACACGAGGCTGCGCACGATGTTAACCTAAGTGGGAGAGCGAAAAGGAAGCAGTAACCCCGACCCCTTTTTTTCCTAAGCGACCCCCTCACAGACTACTGGCTAAAGCACTGGCAAATTGTTGTTGCAACAGGTGGAAGATCAGGCCCTATACGTTTGATCTTTCATCAAAACCACCATGCAGTTATACATAATAACAAAACAACAACCTAAAAGATTCAAAATAGGCTACAACACCCAACTATAGGGTACAGCTGACCATAAACTTAGCTCAAGATCTGGACATCTGTAGTCACCCACTGCTCCTGGCATCTTTTGCCTGCAGTAGCATTGAAGATTTGGTTTGCTTGGAGGATTTTCTTTCTAGTCAAAAGATGAAGGCCGAGATTCCCTGAAGTGCTATCTCCAACACCATTTTATCAAAACACTAGTGTCCAGCAGCATATCAAGTAATTGGAGTAATTTGCAGCCAGGGACGTCCTTGCTGTGAGGTAAGCGTGTTACCCATGTGTCGTCCACTGCTAAATGTTTACAGTAGTGAACTATCTAAATCCTACCTGGCGTTACAACGGTGTCGGCACCTCCCCAGAGACACACCGATACAGAAAACATATGTACCACCCCCCGTCACCACTAACGCCACCAGCTACACACAAACAGACCCCCGCCCCCTCCGCCATCTCCTGAGGGACCAGAACTGACTGTTGCACTCACACGCAGTCGGCTTGCATCACTTCAGAAGTATAAAGTAAACCAAAAGCCAAGAGCGGCAGACAGAGGCGGGGATTAAAAGCGTTAACTCACCCTCAGCCAGGTGGAGATGAGGCTTTCACCCTGGATTAGAACACCGAATTAAGAGAGAGCGAGCAAAGATCAGAATGTGCTTTTGTGGGACTGGATCTGAGCTGAGCAAGGTTTCACGGCAAAATAGCGCAGCAGACCGGACGGTGGTTACATAAGAAGAGCATGTTAAGATCAATGAGAGCTAACGTTTTTGGATGAGCTAGAATTCTCCTGTTGCTAAAGTAAGTTCCACATGAATGTAAAATAACAAGTTGAAAGTAACAAAATGCTTAATGCTTTTAAAAGCCTTTTGGAATTCAAAATGACCGCACATTCTGATGATTCTGATTCTGATTCTGACAATGACAGTTATCTTAGAGACGTTTTGACTCATCTTTCAATGCCGCTGGGACAACCTGTCAGTAGCATCAAGACGCACCTCCAGATCCTAAAATTATGGGGTAGCCTATTGTGCATGTTTTGAGTTGATTTGGAAACTTCAATCACGTTCACGATTTCATTTGTGTGCAGCAGTTTCTCCCAATGCCTTTCAGTATATGGCGTTTTCACAATATATGATGACAATTAAATGACTACATTTAAAATGGTCTGCGAATAAATCGATCTTTTGAATGTGGGGTATCCATGGACACAGTGTTTGAGCAGTGAATTTGATGATATACCCAATGCAGGCTAGAGGCCAAATGCGGCCCTTAGTTGGGACACATTTCGAGACATGGTACATCTTACCGAAAGGTTAATCATTTGACATAATTCATTATCACAGAGACGATGTGAGACAGAGCTGGTATTATGGTCCCAAACCTAATTGAAGGTGTATACACTTCGATAAAAAACAGAATGAATGCAGTGTGTGAGTGGTCGTGCTGGTCCTAGGGGTCGATGGCACACACTCGTAGCCTCGCTTCCGCAGCTGTGGCTACATTAGTATGGCGTGAATGAATAATGACTACAGTGTAGCGCTTGGAGAAACTTGGTAACACGGGCTTGTAAAGCGCAATACAAGTGTCGGCCATTATTATTATTATTTGTATATGTGGCTCACAATTAACAATAGTTTGGACACCCTTATCCTAATGTGAACACAAAAGAAATGTCAAAACAACTTGGTTATTCTACAACTGCACAATAGACAATTTGAATTTTTGGATGGGAAATGTTTCGTTATCCCTCCAGCAGTAGACGCCTCACGGTGCATCGCGTCTCTGCCCTGTCCCACGACAAGATGCTAATATCCACTTAGCCAGGGCATGTCAGAAGTAACCATTTAAATGATGCTAATTGGATGATTTTCTGTGGCAATGCAAATACAGGCTAATTGCCACTTCCACTGCGGGCCACAGTCAAATCTTCTGTAGACTGCGAAATGGGCCGCGTGTTTTGGCTGCGAGGCTCCTGCGCAACGTGTATCCGTCTTTAATTCCTATTCTCGTTCCTCTCCTGTATCTAAAACAGCTCATTTGAGTTTGACTCTCTGCCAGACCAGCCTCTATCCTTTTTAACAAACAAATATGGTGACAATATTGCGAGTCAAGCTGTTGTTTATTAGTGGGCAGTGAGCGTGACGAATGAGTCGTGCATCTTGAACCACTGTGTAGTGCCCTGACTTGCCGAGAAAAAAAAGCTGTAGAAGTTTGTAGCCTCCTACCTTTTCTCCCCACTTTACAAAATAATAATGGCAGGGGAAAAATGTTTTTGCTCTAATCCTTTTGATTACCTTTTTTTTCAGATTGTATTCAAACCAATGTGTTGGTGCTCAAAGAGAAAACAAATGTTGAGGTTTTTGAACATCATCAACTGTACTGGGTTGTTTTATTTGCGAAAGTTTGAACGATGAGATGAGGGAGAAACAAATGAGATATGACTTTGTTAATTCCGAAGAAAAGGTTCACCTCTTCTCAGAGGCTTTGTTCTCAGTGTAACTGAGCTCAAATGATATGACTGAGTGAGTAACACTCAAGCTCATTTAAACTCTAAGTGAAGATGGAATTCATGCTGCGTTCCATTTGTCCTCTGAGGTCAGAACTCGAAGCTTGGAAAGCCGTTTTTTTTCCCCGAGTTTCAGCGTTCCAGTTGTCAAGACAGTGAAACAAATACAAAGACTGTATGGTTAGATTGATTATCCACTAAATAATGTTAAGAATCATTTAGAGATCACAGTAAGCAGTTGATGTCATAAGCCCGGGGTGGATGTAAGCAACATTAGCATCTCAAAGCAAACAGTCCATTTACAGTATAACCGTAGAAGCTCAACTCCAGTACAGGAGCTGAGTGAAAGACAGCGAGTGGGCAGTAGAGAAGAACTGAAGAGGTAAGAACACAATAAATGTAAAAATACTGCAATTGGGCGTTTTCGCCAACTCGAGGCTTGTGAGGATCGTCCGACTTTCCCAGCGGGAAATGCGACATCTGGGGAGTCCCAGTTTAAATTTCCCATTCATAAAGGTCGTAAATTCCCCTTCTGGAACCGCCACCTTGGTGGTGGAGGGGTTTGAGCGCCCGAATGATCCTGGGAGCTCGGTTGTTGGGGGCTTTGTGCCCCTGGTAGGGTCTCCCATGGCAAACAGGTCCTATAGGTGACGGGTCAGACAAAGAGCGGTTCAGAAGCCCCTTATGAGAGACCACCAGGCCCGGTTAGAACCATGAGGCCGTCCCTCTGTGGACCCACCACCTGCAGGAGGAGCCATAGGGGCTGGTGCAATGTGATTTGGGCAGCTCCAACGACCCGGTAACGGACAAGTGGAAGAAAATGGATGGATGGAGGTCGTAAATTCCAACTTCTGAGTGTAAATGGAACACACCATTAGCTTCAAGAGGTACCAAGAATAAAGCATCACATGGGAAACTTCCTCAACTCTAACAACCCAGCCCAGTCACGTCTGAAACTGTCAACTTTGAAGGAAAATTCCTGGATAGCTTCGGTCTGACACAAACTTATCAGTCGTTGAACCTGACTCATCGATCTTATGGTGAAGCCTTCGAGGAGTTACCAGTAAATCGAGCTACAGGTTAGAGATTTTTTTTTCCTTTTCTTTTTTTGCCGAAGCATGAGGAAGCCAGTCGGAGATATCAAGGCAGATGGGAGGAAACCATGGCCCGATGTGACGCGTCTGTGACAGGCTGCACCGGCTGATCAAGGCACAGGCAATTTACCCGCGATAACGGAAAACCTTGCCAACACCAAATGCTATACCAAATAGGCCCCGATTTGCTTTTGAAATCGGTTTAATTTGTCTGCTGACAGAAAGTATCTCTCTTATTATGTCCTCTGTGAATGCAGCAACAGTGGCGGGCCCTTTTTTTTTCATCCACCGCTATTGTTCTTTTAATAACTGGAATTGAACATTACTTGGCGGCGCGTCAACTCTTCCCGCGATTGCCTGTGTAGGATACGTTGTCTACACGCACTCGGCTAATTAAAACAGCCACCGCGGCAGTGTAGATTTGAGGGCAGATCAAACAAGTACCACGTTGATATGGGAAACAGAGGCAGAACACCAGGCTCCACCGACTCCGTTATATCATAATCCCTGTTCCTTGAGCCTGATTAAAACATTTCAACAAGCCGAGGCTGCCTACCGTGGTAGCGCCGTCGAGAGAAATATCACAGCTCCCTCATTAGTGAGAGGGGATTTCATTTGGAATATCTCACGGAGCACTTTTGAGAGAAGCCCGGCGTATTTACATTTAAAAGATCCAAAGTGGCCGTCTGAAGCTAGCTACCTCTCCCCTTAATTGCTGGCTTCAGTTGTCCATGAATACATCCACTTTATGACTAGCTCTCATTACGGGACGGCGGAGGAAAAGTCTCTTCCGCTGCTGCCGTCTCCATCTCCGTGGCTCTGACTGCCTGTCCCCCCCCCCCCCCCCCCCCGCCCCAAACCCGGTCCGCCCCTCGCTCCCCCACTCTCCGGCAGCGGGGCAGGACCACATCAGAGCTCTCCCAGTGGCCAAAAAGACACAAACAATCGAGAGGGATTAGACTGTAATCCTGTTTTTACTTTCATCTGCCACATATTCAAGAGGAGACGCTCGCTGAAGCATGGAAGTCTGGCGGGATGGGCTCAGCGGAAAAGTAAAGACGGAGCGCGGTAAACAATGGCATAGGACGGGGATTACAACTTTTAAATGACACAGAGACAATGAGCCTGACAAGAGATTTAGGCCCCGCGCTGAATAAATGTTTTCTTCCAATGGCGTCTCGGTGGAGATACTGTGGAAAGTGAACAAAGTGGCCTGACTTCATGGATGACGCATGTGGTTAGTCTGTGCGTGGGGCTTTTGCATGCATTTAAAGGTCGGACAATGAGTAAGCAAATGCAAAAAAACCTATGGATGACATATGGCACGCTTTGCATAAAGAATAAGACCAATAGCCATGAAACGTGAGTATTTTCTGACACACAGGCTTTCTTTTTATTTTATTTAAGAATAGTACATTCAGGATTGTTTGCGCTATGACATGACCTCGTGGCAAATAAAGCTTTTTTTTTTTACTTTCACCCACTTCAACACTCATTCCCCAAGTCACCAGAAACTCTAATGAGTGGTGGTTTTATTTGAAGAGAATATGGACATTGGGTCGTACTACAGTGTGTACAAACCATGCTCACAGGAAAAATCGTGTTTGTTTGTGCTTGATGTGTCATCTCTCACCCAAGGGGTTTTTTCAAATCCGGAGTCAACTGGTCACACGTTAAATGTAATTAAGACGTGACCCAAAAGGACAGTCTCACCCCAGATTTAAAGCAAAAGTTAGGTTAACAAGTCAGAACTGGCAAGTATGGCAGGGGAAGATTTAACTCCTCCCCCCAGGAGGAGTGCGCAAATCCATTTTGCAGACCAGACACTTTTAATCTGGTCAAAAGTGCACGGCAGTGATCAAAGCAAAAGCAAAACTTTGTTATTGTCTAAAACATGATTCCGTATGTGTTCATTCATAAACGAACGCCTTCAGTGAGAATCTGCAACATAAGTCTTCTGCTGAAAAAGCATTTGCGTCAAAATTGTTTGCATTGTTCCCGGTTAAATATTTGCTGTTGCTCTTAGTGAGGTTACATGAAACAGCAGCAGATGCAGCAGGTGGCGTGTTTCCTCCAGCGTTGAGTAACCCAAGCTGCAGTGTTACAGAGCTCCTCCGGTCTCAGGGGGGACATTGAGACTTCCACATCCACACATGAAGCCCCCGGTCCCCCCGACTCTCTGTCCCCTCTCTCCCCCTCTCTCTCTCCACATGCACCGTACACACATTACACACACCTGACCAGTGTCCGTCAGCACCGGCTCATGGGGCCTCTGGCTGCTCTGCACTGGCACGCACAGGCCGTGGAAATGGCTACAGGGAGCTGCCGTATGACATGCTACTTCTCACTTCCCACTTAGCATGGATAACAATAAGATAATCACGAACTAGAGCTGTCACAATTGGATAAAGGCATTTACTAAAAAGGTTTGGAGAGGTTTTCTTGTCATTTTGCAGGCATCAGTTTGGACAGTAGGTTTGGAATTAAGTTGTACATGTGCTGAAAACAAATAGAACAGTTTAAACAAAGGGGGAATGATTTTTTTTTTCTCCATAGTAATCTGTTCCTAAACACAGTAGTCCTACTGTACATACTGCAAAATACAATATAACAATTGCAGAATAACATCACCAGCTCAAAATGCTTTGTAAATGAATCAAATTTAAAGGCCCTATACCTGATTAATATTTTTATTTTTTTTACAAACAATGAAAGAGCCGATACCAGAAAAAAATACAGTATTGGTTATTGCCTACAAATATCCGATAATGAACCTTACCTATTTTGTCTCTCACCGCTTTAAAAACACAACTTTCACCAACTAAATCTCAGAGAATATGGGAATGCTGTATATCATTTTGAAACTTAGAAGGAGGATTCAATTGCTGCGTTAGTTTTAACCTCCACAAACGTATTTTGATCGCCACAAAAAATGCCACGGCTAGCAACAGTAAGCTAAAGCTAGCGGCAACATGCTAATGCTAACACCAACTAATCAATCATTAATCAAGACTGGGACAGAAATTATGATAAATGTATGTGAGTTGTTCATATTAATGTAACCTAAATAGCCGGTCATATATTAAGAGTGGAAAAGTCCAGTTATTCTTGCTTAATGTTTTTTTCATTACACTTTATTATTAGATAGCTCATAATTGATCATATATTGTTTTATTTGAGCTATTATTTAGTGTGTTATTATTTACAATATTTACATCATTTCATGTACATTATCACAACAAAAAACAAAAACTTTTAAGAAAGTCTCTTGGTATCGGTTAATATCGGATATCGGCAGATACTCAAACCCCCAGTATCGGTATCGGAAGCAAAAACGCTGGATCGGTGCATTTACATGCCTATCAGTCATGTGACTTTTGTTGTTATGGCAGCCATTTTGAATACCGAAGTAGAAATATGCAGTACTACAACATGTAACAATATCTCAACTCAGGATATAAAAGAAATACAACTGATTGACAGCTGCATTTTTTTGTACTCATAGTCATTGCTCAAGAAGATAACAGTAAAGACACGGCCCCAGAGACGCACTTTTATGTGAAGAAACCAGGGAGTCAGTGTTTAAGATGTTAGCATGCTACCAGTTGTTAGCCTTTAGTTTCAACAGCTCAGCTCCGACCTCTCCAAGAGAAAGCCCTGAACCACACTCCAAACCTTGGTTACACCAAGTGACAGCAGAGCTGAGCTGTTACTGTAGTATTTCCATCGTGTTGAAGCCACTGACAGTTGATTGAATCAACTGTCAATGGTTGTCAGTTGCTAACAGATAGCACGCTAATGTCTTGAGCAGATATAACAGTGATTCAGACTGAGACTGTTATCTGTGCCACAGTTGCTGGTTTCTTCACATAAACATGGGGCCGTGTTTTTACTGTTATCTTCTTGAGCAATGATTACGAGTACATAAAAATGCCACTGTCAATCAGTTGTGTTTCATTTTCATCCTGAGTAGAAATATTGTTACATGTTGTAGTACTGTAATGCTACTTTGGTATTCAAAATGGCCACCGGAACTATGCGTGATGTCATTGGAAACGCATGGCACATTTCACAACTTGCAGGGTCACTTTTCAGGGTAATTGTCAAAGAGATGCCAGAAAACTACTCTGAGAGTTTGTGAAATGGATAGTAATGCTTTGTAATTAGATTAGACAAATGTCTGAGTTCAATATGCTAAAGGAGTACAAAACAAAATTTGTTGCACAACTAGAAAAAAATAGTGTGGATATGTCAAGGCCATCAGAGTGAAGTTCTTTGGGCATTGTTTATGAATATGGTCACCAATATAATTGTGTATATTTTCAGTGTGTATGCACTTGAAATAATGAGACTGAAGTTAGAAACATAACATACTGTAACTCCATCATTGGAGTACATCACAACGTACATCTTCTTTGGCCACATTGAGGAATGCCATGTCCAGCCTCTCCTGTGTAGTTTTCACGCGCTGCGTCTATGGCAGTAAAAAGGGTCATTTGAGGATGCTGATCACACACTTTCAAGTAAAATCTGTATAAGAGGCACCAACAGCCCCCACAGCTGCAGCACAGTGGAGGCGTCACAAGAGGAGCTACAGGAAACAAGTAAGGGATAAACGAGGAGATGGTGAAAGATTGAAGCAGGGAGCTGCAGGAGGAATAGGAAAGAGGAGCTGACCAGTGCGGGACACCACGCTCTGAAATTGGGACAAACCCAGGAGGCGGTGCACCGTTTCAGAGGATCAGAGGAGACAGAGGGCAGCCATCCAGGTTTCTTCCGAGTGCAACAGTTTCCCCAACCTCCAAGGTTATGGGGTTCAGGTTGACGCAGTGGCAGCGCGGCTCAGGCGCAGCAGCTCAGGACTAACACCTGAACACTATTTCATTGTACACTTGTACAATGACAATAAAGCACTTACTTACTTACTTACTTACTTACTTACTTATAACTAGTACAGTCTATGGCACATATTGAACATGATGACTGGTGTATCCTTTTTGCTTTGCAATGGCTCAAAACAATGAAGGCACATAGCTTTGCCTTGTGTACAAAATGCGCAGTATAAATAAACATGCCTTGCCTTGCCTTGAAGAAAGAACATGGCCAAATGGACCAACTGAGAACCTATAATGAGTTTTCGCAACATGACATAAGAAACTGTAACAAAACAGAATGGCACCAAACCGTTTGAACTAACGCATGCATTTTGCTTTGTGCAAAAGGCAAATGCTTAGATAACCTGCCCACACATATCAGATATACTAACTGCACAACAACACCGTAAACATCATTCAGTCGGTTTTCCAGTGAAACTGCTAAGATGTATTAACTTTTTGCAATTTGAAAATGAGAAATGTATTCAGATCAAATCGGTGCCCAGTGCTGTGTAAAGGGGTTGGTGAGGTTTTGGGAATAAGGGAAGAAAATTAAGCAATACATTGTGTAATACATTTTGGGAACAAAGTCATGCTTTTAAGTTAGTTTATCAGTTGGTGGCTTGCTGCTGTCAATGGTGTTTTGTGTCTTACATTTGACCAATTTAGTGTTTGTAAAATACAAAATAGTAACTGTGTAAAAAACACACAAAAAACCCAGTGGTATCCAGAAATTAAACAGGCCAGTTCCAATGGCTGAATTAGATTCAACAATCGAAATTGAGCAACTGAGATTGTTTTGTTTTTTTAACTGACACTATTTGTGACCACCACCATATCTGTAAAGTACAGTATGCTTAAAGTAAATTAAACTTACACTAAGCACATGCTTGTTGCTTTGTCAGACAACATTGCAGTAATGCTATAGTGTATTTTCAGTGACACTCAGCACCCTGCCAAAACGGTGGACCATAGTTGTAACATTGTATATTCAAAACAAATTACTACAGCCTTGTACTTCCTTCAGTTCACTTTTACAGTTGGAAAGCACCTGTTGCTTTATAATATTACGCATAACATCTTCCTTCCTCCTGTCTAAAACATCAATGTCAACTGTGCTGCAAGCTCCATCACTAATTCCAGTTGCACATTGTAGCTTAATCCTGTTTCAATGCCTATGTGATTGTAATAGTCCATGGTTTGTGTGCAGGAATTACATGTGTATCATTTATCACATTCTCTGCAGATGGCCCAGGCTGTGTTGTAGCTGTCAGCGCGCTCGCGGCCTAAAGCCCAGGATTACACACGGCCTGATGCTTGTCTGTCAGAGAGAGGGGGGGAACTGGTTTAACTGAGCCAGACTTAACCAAATCAACACGGATAATCCGGGCCAAGAGCTAACATTTCAGTGTTATGGTTAGCTGAAACGGCAAAGAAAACCCTAGCACAAAGAGCTCCCATGCAGTCCGGAAATCAAACCGATCTGAGCAAGTTGATCAGAATCAGTTCAGTCTGGACCTGGGTAACAACGGAGAATCACCTCATGACATCATCAGGTGGGAGGCAAGCATTTTGAGCTTTTGAGAAGGAGACAAACTTAATTAAATATGAGTGAAACCGAACCAACTGTGCATGGGCATGTTTTTCATTATTGAATAAGATAAGTTTGCCTTTTTAATCTTGGGAACAGGATCATGCCTCACACACATACATTTATCTTTGTTAGTTAATAACATATTTCTCACTCTATTTCAAGGTTTTGGTCCGTGTGAAAGAACATACTAAACATGCGCAATATAGACAGCAGACATGAATTTGTCTGGTCCTTTTTTTATCTGTTCAAAAGCAGGACCGTCTGGAACTTTGCTAACAGCCAATCAAATCTCAAAGTTTTGTTGTCACGACAGGCAAACAGTAGGGCACGTCGTCTTGTGATCGGAGGGTTGGCAGTTCGAATCCCGAACGTTGTGTCCTTAGGCAAGACACGTCACCCTCCCGCGTGCCTAAAGCATGCAGAAAGGCGATATACAGGGATATTTTGGGATTTTTGACATAGGGCCTCATTTCCTAGTTAGTGTTGTTGATGTCTTGAGATATTTTTTTCTTAAATTCATGCAGTTCTTATTATTTGAAGAGTCTAGTGGCGCTAGGCTAGGGCAAGGCTAAAGCATTTCTATGGTATCAGTTAGCCTGCATTAAAAACAGTCTGACCCACTCCACAGTGCACCTGAGGTAAATCACTTATAACACCAGACTACCCATATACATGTCTGTGTCGATAGAATCATTTTAACCATTTTGCATTTAAAATAACTTATATTTGAGCAGCATCAGCTTCGTGGCTGTAAGCTAACGCAGCGGCGGAGTGATATGCGAGAAAATAGTCCCTCAAAATGCGGTAATTCATATATTTCGTATATTTCAAAAATTATTCTATCGACACAGACATTCATATGGTTAGTCTGGCGTTATAAGTGATTTACCTGTGGAGTGGGTCAGACTGTTTTTAATGCAGGCTAACTGATACCATAGAAATGCTTTAGCCTTGCCCTGGCCCAGCGCCACTAGACTCTTCAAATATAAGAACTGCATGGATGAAACTATGAATACAAAAATACAGTACAGTATGGAGTACATAAACCATAGTCAACCATTTGCAGGAATAAATCTTGTCTTGTTCTTGGTCCATACCCAGATCATGTGTTGTTCAGCACATTTTAGTGCTTTACTTATAACAATCAAGCTGTGTTCTGCCTGTCATTTCCCCATGGGACACCTGGGTTCGATCGGGCCACAGCCTCCGCCCCGCTGTCTTTGAAACGCAGACGTGGAAGTGAGGCTTTAAAACTTTATGGACAAGGGGGGCGGGGGTGGTGGTGGGGGTGGGGGGGGCTCTGGTACCTCATGGCGTTTCAGTAGCAGGCGCACGAATTTACGGCACATACATTTAATTTGTAACCCGACACTTCCTCGTCCCCTCTCCCTCCCGCATGTGGCTGGTTATCAGCAAGGCATTGGTTAAACAAAGCGGGACCGGGAGCGAGAGGGCGAGGGGTGTTAGGGTCGCCTCCACCTTCAGGACGGGACACTTTGGAGGTTAAAGGTTTAGCTGCAATATCCGCACATTGATTGTTATGACACTAATCGACATCCGATTCTGGAGTTGTTAGCCCAAGCCCTCCATCAAGTCGAAACCAAGTTCAAACAGGAAGTTTTGTGAGAAAAAAATATCTGGCTTAAATCTTAATATTGTTGTATTTATGTGATGATATCAGAAAAAAAAAAATCATTGAATTATTGCATGAATGGGTTTTTAAGCAATGTAAATTTACTGGATAAGTGGATTTAGTAGGCACATGATAGAAAATATACAATATTTTTATTTTGTGCTTTTATCTGCAAACTAACAAATAGTGAATCCCCAAACCCACCTTGAACAATAACAGAGAAATGCTCCAAAAATGTCTTTACACCGACATAATTCAAATAAAGATGCGAGATTTGAACAATAATGGCATCACAAATTATTTCCCTCTTTCTCCCGATCACGGGTCTGACATGTTTATTGGCCGTAAACCTCTGGAGGGGGGGCGGGGGGTGGGGGGACAACGCCGTTACGCGCCTCACTAGCTCTTCGCCCCTCAGCAGCGGCGGCACATAAACATATACATTTATTTAGAGGCAGGGTCCCAGAGCGCTTGCTGCTCGTCCCTGCCGTAAAATGGAGACGCGATACTGCACCGGTCCCAGATTTACTCGGGTCGTAAACGGCCGTGTAGTGATGCTGAGTTGTTGAGCTCATAACCATAAGCACAATGGACTTACGGTCGGAGTCAATGTGGACACTTTCAGGCGAGCGCCGAGTAACGCACATCACCAGGCTCAAGGCAGTTTAGCAGAAAAGGAAACACAGACTGTGAAGTAAAGCTCGCCTTATAATGCTAATAACCTCAAACATAACAAAACTGATGCCCTTTCTTTGACTTTCAAAAACCAGCCAGCAGGCCGCAATGAACAGTTTCAGTTTGTGCGACCATGGTATAAGCGGACTGAGCAACTCGGAGCAGTGCATTATACAGTTTTAATGCACTTCGTGGCCTCCATGTCGTGCATTAAAACTGTATAATGCACGCCTCCGAGTTGTTCAATCCTCACTTATGTAACTTTGCCTTTTTAATCAAAGAGCACTTCATGTTTTTAAAGTTACAAAAGACTTCGGTTGGGGGTGATGCACGAAATGCAGTGCTACGTGATATACCGTGTTTATGATGCTGGATGTTCATGTGTTGTTTTTTTTAGTTTTTTATGGTGATACCAAAGACAAATTTCCACCTTGAAGACCATAAAGTTTCTGTATCATCATTTGCACGTTAAAGGAACGATTTGAGACTATAAAGTGGTGTTTAAAGAAAGTGTCCGGCAACTGTTTTGGCCTTGTTCCCCGGATCCATCACCTCAGTCCAAAAGTGTTCCTGATATAGCCCATCAGTTTTAGAGACATTATTATAGTGTTATGTGAAATGCAGGTATGGTTTGAATGTTTTTTTCACAGACTAAGCTGAGATAGTCCAGCTTCTACGTGTATATTTGATAGTTGTATTGATTAATCAAACAAACCAAAATGATCATTATGACACCCTCCTCAGGTCCAGATTGTGACTGCACAAGTCCGGCTGCCTTGTTCCACATAAAAGAGCTGCAAAACAGACGGAATTATGTTCATGAAATGTATGTTCGACACAAAGAAAGAGCGGCCAGAGCGAGAAGATAGTTTCATATTAGTCACTCCATAGAGGCGGTGCAGCCAGGATCTCGCTCCTCTCCATCTGCTCCCCTCACAGCGCGGCCAAGTCCTGCTCATTCACACACTCCTACAGCATATGCATATAAAGATCGACTGGTTTTAGTAAACACAGGACAGCTAACGCGAGCGGGCAGTGCAGCGGCTCCTGACTGCCTTTTTTTTAGTTTTTTTTTTTTACTCCGGTTGTCATTTAGACTCACTTTTATGGGCCATTGTTCTCCATATGGGAGCGCTAAAGCCTGGACGAGCTGGTGAATCACTGCAGACTGTACTGTAGATGCCCAATGCAGAGGCAAAACCAGAGAGAAGGGGAGAGTTGGATGAGAGGTTTTGTTGAGAGAGCGAGTCAAACACAAAATCCAAAATAGTCAAAAAGATACTTGACGTACAGTTTGGTCCCGATGCCGTTCACGCCGCTTTTCCATCAAAGCTCTACATGAGGAAGGGGCACCAAATGTCCATGATTCATAAGTGTTTGTAATTTTGCCTCGTTTGGACATTTCACAACTGAAATAAAAGTTTAGCTAATCTTGGTTTTCTCGGTTTCTTACTGGCTGAAAGATTTGCCCATGGCCATTTTTTCTCAAGCGAAGGGAAACTAAGGGGCTATAGCTGTTAGATACACAGGAGGGCCTGGAGGACGCACTGGTATTGTATGTTGACTTTTGATTGGCTGATAATTCGGTCAGTCAGGGGTGTGACAGCTGGCGTGAATCATTAAACTAATAATTTAAATGATTATGCTTAAGTCTGAGACATTCACAGTAATAATAATAATAATAATGCATCGGTTTTATATAGCGCTTTTCTGGACACTCACTCCATACTAGGTGGTGGTAAGATACTATTGTAGCCACAGCTGCCCTGGGGTAGACTGACGGAAGCGAGGCAGCCATCGGCCCCTCCGACCACCACCAAACACTCACTCACTCACTACATTCGCCAGGCTTCCTGATGTTCCCAAACGGTCTCCCATCCAAGTACCGACCAGGCCCTTCCCTGCTTCGCTTCCAAGGACTGACGGGATCGGGCAGAGCAAAGGCGGTATGGCCACCATACATACATAATCTAGTTCCAGTGTGTTATGTCCTGTATATCCTTCGAATGTGGTGAGCTAGTGATTGATCGGTGGTGGTCCGGAATGCCATACAAGAATAGACTCCAAAAGGAGGAGTTGCAGCCGGGGAAAAAAAAGCAAAGAATTGTTCTACATCCTGTGCGTATAAAACAACTGTAATATTACATCAGAATGTCCCTGCTCCAGTGAAGGGTAGTGTTTCGGAGGCCCCAGTACCCACCAACCCCCCCTCCCTCCCTCCCTCCTCCGTCCCGCTCCTCTCTCCAGCTGCAGCGGGGGGCCTGTAATCCCAGCGGTCCCATTGTGGTGAGCGGCAGGTATTTCCCTGGTGCCGCAGAGCAGTGGACTCAGCTGACTGGCAGCGCAGTGGGAGCACAGGCAGCACTTCCACGCTTCCTGTCTGCTGCAGCCTGCCTCCTCCTCCTCCTCCTCTGCCAGACACTCTGGAATAGAAACCATGGCTGCCTCACACGGCTCCCTTCACAAACGATACTCCCAAGGCTCGCAGTTCGAGGTCTGTGCAAGGGATGAATCTATGTGCGGAATGTCAACTTTTTAGGAAAAATAAGCCTAGTAAACTGATCATGTTAATCTCACTTTGAGTAGTTTTTTTACTCACTTTGAGAAGTATTTGTTCCTAAATGTACCTTTGACAAAAATCTCAGCACCTGCGCAGCTGATAACCTAGTGGGTAAGACTTGAGCGCATGCACACGGAGCACTATTCTGGTCTCAGCGTGGTACAAGTGAGCTTTTTTAAAAGAGTTATGCTATAGCTACATAGATAATTATTGGACCCTTTTAACGGGTCCAATAAGTGCATGACAGACTGATCCATTCTCAGTTCAGTTTTTCATTTTAAACTATTCTTAGTAACCCTTGTTTGCAGGGTTGAGATTAGCATTTAGTCTCCAACAGCCTTCTATTCAATCTTATGGAGAGCTCCTCAGTTTAATCTGGACTGATCTGGACTTAGCTGCCGGTGCTAAACGTCCTTGGCCTCTTTCACAGCTGCACCCTTCAGAGCGGCTCCCAGGGGTCCCGCGATGGGGGTGTACAATGGGGTTTTCTTAGGTTGTTATGAGAACCTCTTTTTTATTTTTATTTTAGAATAACGAAAAAGTCAGACCCAACCTGCAAAGTCTGTCCTTGCACGAGAGGTAGTTTTGTCCAGGCGTTGCGTCGTACAGACTGGAATATCGGTGCATGTAAATCTCAATGGCGGTGTATGGAAAGCAAATCAGTTACGCTAAATGCACAATAGCATCAACATTACAGCAGCATTTAGAGAAGGGACTTGTTGCTCCGTCAGAGTTCAGATGCTGCTGCTGCTGCGCTCACGTGCGGGAGCTCAAGCTGCGCAGAGAAAGCGGCAGAGGAGTGGAGTCAACACAAGGCTGAGAGCACACGCGTTCTGTATTCTGACATGTTCACTCTGGCGGGTTCTTCACAATGAACGTTGTGTTTTCTCAGCAGCGAACTAAAGAGCAATAAACACGGCGATGCAGGCTGCACTTTTGGTGAAAGAGGCACAGTCTACATAGAAACCGTGTCAACGTCCAATGGGAGTCTGACCCTACTCCCAACATGAAATAAATAAATAAATAAATCCAAAAAACTCCTCTTCACTGTTTATGCGCAGTCAGAGTGGTGTCATGGGATATGCCACGGTGCTGCTCCTTCATTTCTAATTAGTATTAATTAAATAAATGCAGAAGGGCTGTTTTAAACCTTTGTCACATTTCTATACAGTGGGAGGAAAATGTATGTCATCGCTTTGGAATTCCTCACATTTCTGCCTAAATTGGTCGATGTCCAAATGTTAATGATAGTGATACAAAATGTGAACATCGGCTCACGAGTGTGCGATGTTGTTTTTTGATTTATGAAGATTTTCCCCTACATCTGCACCTCGGAGACCACTTCTGGTGTGCGCTGCTTCTCTTTTCTCATTTCTGATCTTTATCAAAATCATAAGAATGAATAAACAGTGTCTGCTTAAACTAATATCACCCACACATTCACATTTGATCCTATTTTTATTGGCCATAGCACGTAAACATTCACAATACAGCGTAGACTAAGTAAGTGAACCCAGAAATCTTGCTGAACTGCAACAGTTTTGTAAAGATTCATCCTGATCGTTGTGAGCGTCTAATCTACAATGACAGGAAAACTGTTATTGCTACAAAAGAAGAGTCAGCCAGCTATTTAATCCCTTACTTATTCCACGCTGTGAATGTCTAAATATCGTAATAAATTTGTGAATTAATTTTTCTATTGATGATAGCGCGTTGTCCAGGCCCTGAGGCAACAAACCTGCCCCATGATGCTCCTGCCCCATACTTCACAGTGAGGGTTTTGATGTTGGCGTGCTGTTGAATCTTTCCTCCACACATGACGTTGTGTGTTCCTCCCAAACTATTCAACTTTGGGTCCATCAGTCCACAGGATGTTTTGCCAGTAGTCCTGTGCAGCAAGGGGCGCTACAGGAAACAAAAACAGGGGACACACAAGGAGGTATCCGGGGAAGACTTGCAGCTAAGCCACACAAGCCCTCTACCCCTGCCCTCTATCTTGTTCTGGCTAATGTACGTTCACTGGAGAATAAATTCGACTACAATCGTCTGCTACGCTCTTAACAGAAGTCGGTGAAAGACTGTTGTGTTTTTATATTCAGTGCTGGCTCAATTGTAAGGTGGAGTCTCACAGGTGACCCTCCGGTGAAGAATGGCGTCAGAGCCAGGGGAGGAGGGAGAGGACAAAGGTGAAGATGAGAAGGACAGAGAGGGAGCTGCGCAGGAGGAAGAGGAAGGGTTGGCCCTCAATGATGGCACACAGAGTCACAGTGGCCATGAATAACCCTATGTGATTGTATAATGCCAAATAAAGCTCGTACTTACTTTCCTACTGACTATATAATGCAAGTAATTTCCTACTATATGAGGAAATTCAGTGTGAAAGTAAGTATTCAGAATCAATCTTCTACTTAAAACAAAGCAACTGGGATTTCCTTAGTCCAGCTTCTGAATTGTTCTAAGGATTCAGAATGGACAAAGGAACACAATATGTTTCAAAATACAGTGTTCTGTTGCAGAAATACTTTTAAAGTATTCTAGACGGAACTTGTAGCCCACTCCCAACCAGAATCTTCTTCAGTCAAAGGATCACCCATTGCTCCTGACATTGCTGCTGAGGTCATACAGGAGAAGAATAATGTGCCATACGTGACCTGGATGGTTAAAGATCATCTGTCTCCGAGCTTAAAATTAGTAGCCGTGTAAAAAGTGGCAAATTTGAACTTCTCATCTCAGACCTATGTTACTACAGCAACAGTCATTAAATTAGTGCCACAAAAAGAGAAATCTCAAAGGTCACTTTTCATAGTTTCACATTTTAATAACAAAAATGTGAACCGTTGCCCTGAGATCCTGCACTAATTTATTGGCAATTTTGTCGGGTTTTCTCTGAACTTCCTCGGCTTCTGCACTTTCCTTCTTCTGGAACTGCAAATTATGAAGTACGCGTGAGAGCAATTTCAGGATGTAGCTTTGTGCCCATGTCATCTGCGTTTGCTTTCACCTGCCTGGCATTATCCATACACTTCAGTTCACTGCTATTGTCTAGAATTGTGAAAGCTCTTTGTTGATGACAATTTTTGAATCAATCTATTTAAGAAACAAAACTCAAATTAACATCCGACTTCATGCAACTCTGTCTCCATTGAATCCAAATTGATTTTATTATTCAAAACCGATTTCTGATTGATTGCAGGAGTCCCCCTTGTAAATAAATGTGCCACTTTATAGGTTAATTTGTGTGAAGTTTACTAAACGACACAAGTCTTCCTCACAAATTTCAAGTTGTCTTTACTGTGTGTTTTTAAGGCAATCGGTTTCTTGGAATTTTATCAGTAACATTAATGAAGTAACACTTGGTATAGCCTCAGCAGTAAACAAACTTAAACAGAGTAATTAAAATATTATTGAAATATGCCAGTATTCAGCAATACAAATCTTCAACTGAACACAACTGGAAATTGGTGAGTTATCAAAACTTGTAGATGATTAGCCACATTAGGTTGACTTATTCAAGGCAATCGGTTTCCTGGATTTTTCTAGTAAAGGCCACTTATTTGAAACTATGCCGCGGCTAGCAATAGCATGCTAAAGCTAGTGGCAGCATGCTAGTGGTCTCGAGAACTAATCAAGGCTGGGTCAGAAACAATGATAGAAATCCCTAAAAGTAGCCTAATATAATAAAAAGTGTTTGCATTTTAGTTTATAAAAATGCTGTTAAAGAATAGCCTAACTGATCCAACACATTTGTAATGCACAAGTTGTATGTGAGTTGTTTGTATTAATGTAATCTAAATATCCTGTCATGTCCAGTAGGCTACCCAAGGATATTTAGTGTAGACAAGTCCAGTGACCCTTGTTTTTCCATTAGTTTATCAACTGAGAATTGATCTGTTACATCCTAACAAGAAAAGACTTTATTGAAAAAAAAAAAAGAAAAGTTACTACTGAATATGTATAGCATGAGTGTGATTAATAATGATGAATGAGGGGTAGGCTGACATAAGCTCGGCTTCAGCCTTCTCCTTTTTAGCTTTACTGTGATGAAATGTTTAATCGCTGTGAAAATATGAATGTAAACAGCTCAAATAAACAGCTCAATCAATCAATCATATAATTTAAAATGGAGAAAAGAGAACCATTAACTTTTTCACATGCAGCAGCGGCAGCCACTTTGAAGAAAGTCTCTTGGTATCAGTTAATATCGGATTCCAGCAGATACTCAAACCCCCAGTATTGGTGTCGAATAAAAAAAAAAAACTGTATCGGTGAATCTCAATTTGAGTGTCTTGTCTTATAGCTGTTCACATGCCATTTTTCTCTGAAATGCTCCTGAGTTGATTTCAAACCATAAATGTCCTAATGACTGTACGTACTTTCACTAGATTTGCAAAGCCCTGTTCTGAAAGTGAGGGTCATTCGAGCCCACTACTGAAGCGGCCTGTTATAGAAGAAGTTGTGTCCTCTTGCCCCTGGCCTGTGCTGCCTTTTTGGGGCGCACTTGTGCCCCCCCCCCCCATCCCCTTCTCTCTCCCCTGCACCGCTGCCCTGCCAGTTGGCAAGCCTAAGCCAGGAAACTGTCAGTGTCGATTGAGCTGAGTGGAGGAGGTACCCAGAGCTGAAGGAGCCTCGCTAGTTCCATGGGCCCACCTCTGTTTTCCAAAGCGTAAAGGGAATAAAGCGGGCCGTGCATTCTTCAGGTTCGGACCGCCATTCCCCCCACCCCCACCCCCACCCTCCCCTCGCTCGCTGTTCACAGGGAGCTCCGGCTGAATGAGATTAACAAAAGTGTTCTGTTGGACCCCTCTTGGCCGGTTTCCACGTCAACAGCTCGCGGGTTCAGGGGTCACGCTAACTACATTCATTCCCAGAAGACCCTTTGCTCCGCGCAGAGGCTGCCCGGTCGCGCAAACTCCCCCCGACCGGCTTTGGCTCCTAATCCCCCGAGATATGTCTGATCTCTCCGCGTGTTTCTGCTCAATTAAAGCAATATCGCACCTTGCAAATGGAACAGCGCAGGAGCGGGCGCCGGCAAGAAGAAGAAGAAGAATTGGAAGGGGGGGAAAAGTGAGAAAAGCGAGTGAATTGAACGTGCAGGGCGAAAGGGGAGGCAGGATAATGGAATTATTAATCCGCGGGTGTAAAGGCAGTAACACATGGGTCCGCGCACCTGATGAAACACCGCGGGCAAAAGCTCAATAGTTGATGGAGGACAGATGACGGACAGGGCGGGGAAGTGAACGGGCGCGGACCGCAGAGAGGGCTAGCACCTGTTAAAGTCGCACCAGGAACAATGCATGAGGTTCATCTCGGCGCTTCACACGTTTACACCTCCATACCTCCCCCGGTGGAGCCGTTCAATGGGCCACGCTCATAGGTTGGCGCTATATGGTTTCTGGACTCCACTCCACAGCCAAAGAAAGTTGACCAATACTGACATTTACAACCATCGATAACAGAGCGCTCATTTGTTTATTATTCTATATGGTTGACTTGTGAATTAGTGAATCAATGGATAACCGCCAAAAAAAGGGAAATGCATTCGGTGTACCCATATTAAAACAAAAGGTTCCATGGGTCTAGTATTTCCTTTTTACCTTTTCAATATTTCCTATAGTTTTATTGTCTGGGGATTTTTATATGGGCGTTCATGATTGATAAAGGTAAATGTTTGAAAAAGTGAGGATTTCAGGTCTGCCGCAGGCCGCAGAGATAGCTTCCACCTGCTAAAATCAAACACTGAACAATAGAAATGTGTTTTGTGTGTCATATACCCGACAAACACTGGGTCAGCCCCAATTAAAGTGACAGTTTGTAAGTTTAAATGTTTTAAAAAATTGAATAGATGGCATAGAATTGATCGCCAGGGCCTGCATTTTTATGTAACGTAAGTAATAATCAATTATTATAGTTTTTCTAAAGTCCCTCCCTTTGCTGATCTCAGACACTAATCAGAAAACCCGGGGCTATAACTTTGACCAATGAGAGGAGCTTTCCTGTAGTTCGGCCTGTCACCTCCAATCAGGAGCGAAGCTTGTTAACTTTTAAATTATTTTTCTCTCTCTCCTCTTTTAGCAAACTAGTGCGGGCTTTCAGGTCCAATTTATTCTTATTTTCACTTTAGAAATCTCTCTCTCTCCTCATTTTGCAATCTTACAATCACTTTAAGGCCTGCCCCAGATCCTTTCTATCATACAACACCGGTCAATACAACACAGTAATGTATTTCTATCAATGCAGTATTTGTCCACTGCTGAAAGGTCAAGACTCGACCCCTGACCTTTATCCGACAGCGTTAGTGTTTTTTTTTTATAACAAATGTGAGCGTAGGGAAGTAACCTGGAAGCATAGAGACGTTCAAGAGTGGGGGCTGACAGGGAAGTGCGGTTTGAGGATGGTCGCCGAAAAGATCATACGTTACTTTTCTTCTCCTTCCCCCAGTATTTCTTGTCCTTGATGTGCCTGCTTCTCTTTTAGCTGGGTCCAGAGCTCCGCCCCCCTGCCGAGCCTGAGCCCAGAGGAAGGGGAGGGGGGCGGCCAGCTGCGGGGCAGGCTGGATGGGACGGGGGAGTGAGGGAGAGTGTGTCATAATGCTCCAAAAAAACAAACACAAAAGAGGCATGCCATTATTTGTAGTGTGCAAATTCTAAAAGCACCTTGACTTCATGGGCGAAGCCTGTACCAAATATTTGGTGGGTATCCGATGAAATTGTCATTAATAATGTCTTTTACATTTGCTCAAAATAGATTGTGACGTAACGCCGCAAAGCATCGTGGGGTGTAGGGCGAGCCAAACAAGCGCTCGTGGTCGCGATGGTCAGTCTTCGAACTTTCTTTCTGCAACACATCTTGTTCAAATGCCAAGGAACTAAGTTGGGACTTGTGCAAATAGGACTCTAGATTTCCAGACCGGTTGCAGGAGGGAACATTTTTCATCTCATTTCGAAAGCCCAGTAAGTTCCGCGACAACATGACACAATTTCAAAGCGAATGGGCCAAATAAACAAAAAAACACACGGGGAGCCAATGCAGCGACTCTAAAACCGGTGTAATGTGGTCCCGCCTTCTGGTCTTCATCAGGACACGAGCTGCTGAATTTTGTAAAAGTTGTAAACCTGAGATACTCTTTTTGGAAAGACCAGAAAGCAGGACATTACAGTAGTCGATACGACTGGTGATAAAAGCATGCATTAGCGTCTCCGTGTTGGCCCGAGAGAGAATGGGGCGGACTCTGGCTATGTTCTTTAGATGGTAAAAACCTATCTTTGTGATATTCTTAATGTGTGGAATAAAAGTCAGCTCAGAGTCAAAACCACACCCAGGTTCTTCACCTGTGAGGAAGGATTAAAAGACAGTGACTGTAGTTTGGGTGAAGGTTTCTCTCTCTGGGCCTCAGGCCCGATGACTAAAACCTCAGTTTTGTCCTGGTTAAGCTGGAGAAAGTTTTCTGCCATCCAGGATTTGATATCTAAAATGCAGTTAAAAAGTGCGTCTATTGGCCTGGTGTCATCAGGAGACATGGAGATGTACAACTGTGTATCATCAGCGTAACTATGAAAGTTGACTCCATGTCTCCTAATGACATCACCAAGAAGGAGCATATACAGGTTAAAAAGCACTGGCCCTAAAATCGAACCCTGGGGAACACCACATGTAATGTTATGGACCTTAGAGGAGCAGGTATCCACACTCAACGTGAATGTCCTGTCTGTGAGATAAGATGTAAACCATTTGTGGACAGCACCAGAGAGGCCGATGTGTTTTAAACGAGTTAAAAGAATATGTGGTCTACTGTATCGAAGGCAGCGCTCAGATCCTGTAGAACCAACACTGTGAGTCATAATTGAATCTAAAATCATTTTAAATCTTTAAAAGGGCCGTCTCGGTGCTGTGGTTTACCCTAAAGCCAGACTGGAATGCCCTCAGACGTGGCGTTATCTAGGAAGCAACAACGATGCAAACAAAGGTCCCCAGATGAACGTCTCGACTTAACAGCATGTGAAGTCGGCTTATTGCTGCGTAACTCAAAGCTTACAGAAACGGTCATTGTTGGAGGACTTTACTTTTGGATATTCTTATAAATCCATAGAGTGAGATGTAGCATCGCATTGTCCAATATGAAATGTAGTGCATCCACGGAAATATCAGCTGAGTCCTTTGTAAATGACCCTCTTTGCTTCTTCGTAAAGGAGTGTGGCTGGGTTGTGTGTGCGTGTGTGTGTGTGCGTGTGTGTGAGAGAGAGAGAGAGAGAGTCAGTGAGTAAAAAATGAAGAGGGGAGAGGGAGAAGCAGCCGATGACAGCGCGGAGCCCAGTGGAGGATATGGCACTCGGAGACACAACACGGAGCCGCAGATCCAGTTTCAAAGTGTGAAAAACAGCAGAGGGTTCGCGCCTCATGTGCCTCCTCCTCCGCCATCCAGCTGTTTGAGGCGCGCATGACACGTACAAAACACATGATACAGACATGACTTATTTAGTGATGTGGACTTATTACCCCTCATGTCACTGGGGTTTTACTAATATGGACCACAAAGTGCAGGCTACACATAATGAAGGGCCATGTTTCATGTTCCTGTCATTCAGTACTCCCCTGTTAGCAAAAGGGTTGTCTCTCAAAATGTCTGAATAATAAGACAGGCAGAGGCCACAAAATAAAAAGTTACCAGGGAAGTCTCCCTCACATTTCAAAATCTAATTTCCAAGGGTCCCAGAGAGGACCTCAGGAAACGCAGCGACAGAAACTCCTCTCAGAAAGGCCTGGGAATCGAACTCGGGATCTTCTTTCTGCGAGGTGTTAGCACTATCCGCTGTACCAACACGAAACTCAAACCTCGGGACCATTCAATACAAACTCGATCCAAGGTTGAGTTGGAAATGTGTTTATCCGTAACTTTCAGCATTTTTCTTTTTTTTTCTTTTCATTTCTTGTTGTTAGATTGTTAATGTTTGTGTGTGTGTGTGTGTGTGTGTGTGTGTGTGTCTGTATATATGGTTTATGGAGCCAATTGACCTGACTACTCACCAGCACTACGAGAACCTAAGGGGATTAGCAGGACTATGCTACGGTCCTCATAAACCAAGATTTTGTATTTTAATTTTTAGCATATAAAGAGCATAATTTCATTGTTTTTCTGAAGTCCTTTTAATGCTCAATGATAATATATCATGCACATATCAAGTTTTTTTAAATTCTTAGCTTTTAAAGACCATAAATTGAAAGTTTATTTGACGTCCATATAATACCCCAACCTGACTTCTTGTGTATGGAGTGTATGATGTGCTCCCCCTACCCTACTCTGGCGGTATTGAAGGCTCCATTGTGATTGGTTCTTTATGGGGACACGTGCGGGATATGTGTCCGGGCATGTTGAGTGATTTCGGAAGACATCTAATGGTAATGCGAAGAAGAAGGACCAAGAGAAAGTTCACTCCAAAGAAGACAAGAAAATATATTGGTAAGTATCTAGTCCTTGTTAAATATACGTTATCAAGTATTTTCTGAATGGAACTTAGCCCCGGCCTGGAGGATTTATCCCCGGGCTGGATGATATGGGGACCGGGCTATTGGGTTTTGGAGCTGGCTGTGGAACTTAGCCCCAGCCTTGGTGAGTTTTCCCCGGCCTGGATGAGTTGGGGGGTGTAGTCCGAGGAGGGGTGCTTAAGAGTGGGTCCGAGATGTGGGCTGTGTGTCCCCGGAGGTCCAGAGGAGTCAGGGGGGCGAGTGTGTGCAAGTAGGGCCGGGGTAGGAGTGCCCTGAGCCGGGTAGTGTAAGTGGAGTAGAGGGTGGGTCATTGTGGTGGATGTCGGTGCGGAGCTGGTAGCTTTAGGAGCAGGCTGGTCAGAGGAGGTCCAGAGGAGCCAGGGGGGCGAGTGTGTGCACGTAGGCCGGGGTAGGAGTGCCCTGAGCCGGGTAGTGTAAGTGGAGTAGAGGGTGGGTCATTGTGGTGGATGTCGGTGCGGAGCTGGTAGCTTTAGGAGCAGGCTGGTCAGAGGAGGTCCAGAGGAGCCAGGGGGGCGAGTGTGTGCACGTAGGCCGGGGTAGGAGTGCCCTGAGCCGGGTAGTGTAAGTGGAGTAGAGGGTGGGTCATTGTGGTGGATGTCGGTGCGGAGCTGGTAGCTTTAGGAGCAGGCTGGTCAGAGGAGGTCCAGAGGAGCCAGGGGGGCGAGTGTGTGCACGTAGGCCGGGGTAGGAGTGCCCTGAGCCGGGTAGTGTAAGTGGAGTAGAGGGTGGGTCATTGTGGTGGATGTCGGTGCGGAGCTGGTAGCTTTAGGAGCAGGCTGGTCAGAGGAGGTCCAGAGGAGCCAGGGGGGCGAGTGTGTGCACGTAGGCCGGGGTAGGAGTGCCCTGAGCCGGGTAGTGTAAGTGGAGTAGAGGGTGGGTCATTGTGGTGGATGTCGGTGCGGAGCTGGTAGCTTTAGGAGCAGGCTGGTCAGAGGAGGTCCAGAGGAGCCAGGGGGGCGAGTGTGTGCACGTAGGCCGGGGTAGGAGTGCCCTGAGCCGGGTAGTGTAAGTGGAGTAGAGGGTGGGTCATTGTGGTGGATGTCGGTGCGGAGCTGGTAGCTTTAGGAGCAGGCTGGTCAGAGGAGGTCCAGAGGAGCCAGGGGGGCGAGTGTGTGCACGTAGGCCGGGGTAGGAGTGCCCTGAGCCGGGTAGTGTAAGTGGAGTAGAGGGTGGGTCATTGTGGTGGATGTCGGTGCGGAGCTGGTAGCTTTAGGAGCAGGCTGGTCAGAGGAGGTCCAGAGGAGCCAGGGGGGCGAGTGTGTGAACGTAGGCCGGGGTAGGAGTGCCCTGAGCCGGGTAGTGTAAGTGGAGTAGAGGGTGGGTCATTGTGGTGGATGTCGGTGCGGAGCTGGTAGCTTTAGGAGCAGGCTGGTCAGAGGAGGTCCAGAGGAGCCAGGGGGGCGAGTGTGTGCACGTAGGCCGGGGTAGGAGTGCCCTGAGCCGGGTAGTGTAAGTGGAGTAGAGGGTGGGTCATTGTGGTGGATGTCGGTGCGGAGCTGGTAGCTTTAGGAGCAGGCTGGTCAGAGGAGGTCCAGAGGAGCCAGGGGGGCGAGTGTGTGCACGTAGGCCGGGGTAGGAGTGCCCTGAGCCGGGTAGTGTAAGTGGAGTAGAGGGTGGGTCATTGTGGTGGATGTCGGTGCGGAGCTGGTAGCTTTAGGAGCAGGCTGGTCAGAGGAGGTCCAGAGGAGCCAGGGGGGCGAGTGTGTGCACGTAGGCCGGGGTAGGAGTGCCCTGAGCCGGGTAGTGTAAGTGGAGTAGAGGGTGGGTCATTGTGGTGGATGTCGGTGCGGAGCTGGTAGCTTTAGGAGCAGGCTGGTCAGAGGAGGTCCAGAGGAGCCAGGGGGGCGAGTGTGTGCACGTAGGCCGGGGTAGGAGTGCCCTGAGCCGGGTAGTGTAAGTGGAGTAGAGGGTGGGTCATTGTGGTGGATGTCGGTGCGGAGCTGGTAGCTTTAGGAGCAGGCTGGTCAGAGGAGGTCCAGAGGAGCCAGGGGGGCGAGTGTGTGCACGTAGGCCGGGGTAGGAGTGCCCTGAGCCGGGTAGTGTAAGTGGAGTAGAGGGTGGGTCATTGTGGTGGATGTCGGTGCGGAGCTGGTAGCTTTAGGAGCAGGCTGGTCAGAGGAGGTCCAGAGGAGCCAGGGGGGCGAGTGTGTGCACGTAGGCCGGGGTAGGAGTGCCCTGAGCCGGGTAGTGTAAGTGGAGTAGAGGGTGGGTCATTGTGGTGGATGTCGGTGCGGAGCTGGTAGCTTTAGGAGCAGGCTGGTCAGAGGAGGTCCAGAGGAGCCAGGGGGGCGAGTGTGTGCACGTAGGCCGGGGTAGGAGTGCCCTGAGCCGGGTAGTGTAAGTGGAGTAGAGGGTGGGTCATTGTGGTGGATGTCGGTGCGGAGCTGGTAGCTTTAGGAGCAGGCTGGTCAGAGGAGGTCCAGAGGAGCCAGGGGGGCGAGTGTGTGCACGTAGGCCGGGGTAGGAGTGCCCTGAGCCGGGTAGTGTAAGTGGAGTAGAGGGTGGGTCATTGTGGTGGATGTCGGTGCGGAGCTGGTAGCTTTAGGAGCAGGCTGGTCAGAGGAGGTCCAGAGGAGCCAGGGGGGCGAGTGTGTGCACGTAGGCCGGGGTAGGAGTGCCCTGAGCCGGGTAGTGTAAGTGGAGTAGAGGGTGGGTCATTGTGGTGGATGTCGGTGCGGAGCTGGTAGCTTTAGGAGCAGGCTGGTCAGAGGAGGTCCAGAGGAGCCAGGGGGGCGAGTGTGTGCACGTAGGCCGGGGTAGGAGTGCCCTGAGCCGGGTAGTGTAAGTGGAGTAGAGGGTGGGTCATTGTGGTGGATGTCGGTGCGGGGCTGGTAGCTTTAGGAGCAGGCTGTGGAACTTAGCCCCAGCCTTGGTGAGTTTTCCCCGGCCCTGATGAGTTGGGGACCGGGGTATTGGGTTTAGGAGCTGGCTGTGGAACTTAGCCCCAGCCTGGGTGGTTCTTTGTAGGTTCAAGTATTGTCTGTTTATCTTTCAGAGTGACACTGGGAAGGACCAAAGGCAGGAGATGGCACAAGAAAAAAACAACCCAGACTCAGACCCAGACTATGTGGGTGATGAAGATTTAGATGAGCTCCCCCATCCAAATATATGGCTGACACAAAAGTCGGATACAAGTCTTGCTCCTGCTTCTAGTGCACCGGGAACCAGCCAGCAAGGTAGTTCTTCATACACCTCAGAGTTGCATTCAGAGAATGGTCCACGAAGAGGAGACCCACAGCGGACAAGTTCCATAAATTACTGCTTTGTCTGCGGTAAGCCCCAGAAGAAAATATCGAGACATCTTAAAACACACAAGACCAATGCAGAGATTGTACAAGTCTTTTCCCTTACTGATGTCAAGGAGCGCAACAAACGGATTGAAAAAATTAGGAATAAAGGGAACTTTTTACATAATCAAGCAGTATTACAAAGTGGGAAAGGGCAATTGAAAGTGAAGCGACGATGCAAAAAAAAAGCTTTGGATGGAAAGTTTATTCACTGCATGTATTGTCAAGGCATGTTTCTCCGCAAAGAACTATGGAGGCATACTCGCAGGTGCCCTCACAAACCCGAAGATGCAAACCAAGAAGAGACGTCTGGAAGGAGAAGGATCCTCGGCTCTGCATCAGCTCAGGATGCCGCCTTATGTGCGCAAATCTCGGGTGGGGTTTGGAAGCTTCTCAGTGTTATGAACGTGGATGAAGTTGGATCAGTTGTGCGAAATGACTTCTGTATTCTCCAGTTTGCCCAGTCACTTTACAACATTCATGGACAGGATACAACAAAGTATGAATACATAAGACAAAAACTGAGAGAAGTGGGACGTCTGCTGCTGTGCTTGCGGACAGATTTCTCTGTGCCGACCCTGGAAGATGCTGTTAGGCCTGCAAACTTTGAGAAAGTGGTACAAGCGGTCAAAAAGGTAGCAGGTTTTAATGATGACAATCTTTCGTACAAAACCCCGAGCCTTGCTCTTAAACTCGGCCACACACTGAATAAGATCTGCGACATCATCCACTGCCGGGGCTTGATGGCAGAAGATGAGAAGCTGGTGAAGTATACTGAAACATTTAAGAAGTTGCTCAGTACCAAGTGGAAAGAATATGTATCTCACAATGCCCTTAACACACTGAGTGATGCCAAGTTTAATAAACCGTTAACCTTACCATTCACTGAAGATGTTGTGAAACTTCACAAGTTTTTGGAAAAGGCAGCAGAAGAGGCCACAAGCAAACTGCAAGAAACAGATGATGCTCAAACTTATGCCCGTCTTGCCATGGTGTTGCTCACACAAATCATTGTGTTCAACCGTCGGCGAGCTGGAGAGGTTTCCAAAATGCCTCTGAAACATTTTCTGGAGAGGGATAATCAACAACTTCATGCGGATGTAAGCCTTGGTTTATCGGACACAGAAAAGAAGCTCTGCCGGTATCTAAGTCGCGTGGAAATTATGGGTAAAAGAGGGAGAAAAGTTGCAGTTCTTCTCCCCCGACCTGTTGTCAATGGTCTTACACTACTCACAAATAAGAGGAAAGAATGTGGTGTGTCTCCCTCAAACCCATTCTTATTTGCACGACCCAAAGCACCAACCCATTATAGAGGAAGTGACTGCCTGAGACGTTTCTCCACACAGTGCGACACAAAGTACCCCGAGCACCTCCGGTCGACGGGTCTCAGGAAACATGTGGCCACGCTATCTCAAGTCTTAAACCTCCAGGAGAATGAGCTGGATCAGGTGGCAGACTTCCTTGGACATGATATCCGCGTACACAGGGAATTCTACAGACTGCCTGTTCCAACAACACAACTTGCAAAGATATCCAAAGTATTGCTTTTAATGGAGAAGGGATCCATTTCCTCGCTAAAAGGAAAGACGCTGGAGGAGATTGAACTTGAAGGTTTGTTAAATGTATCTCTTATCTGGGTGTGCATGTAGGGCCGGGGTAGGAGTGCCCTGAGCCGGGTAGTGTAAGTGGAGTAGAGGGTGGGTCATTGTGGTGGATGTCGGTGCGGAGCTGGTAGCTTTAGGAGCAGGCTGGTCAGAGGAGGTCCAGAGGAGCCAGGGGGGCGAGTGTGTGCACGTAGGCCGGGGTAGGAGTGCCCTGAGCCGGGTAGTGTAAGTGGAGTAGAGGGTGGGTCATTGTGGTGGATGTCGGTGCGGGGCTGGTAGCTTTAGGAGCCGGCTGGGGATCTTAGCCCCAGCCTTGGTGAGTTTTCCCAGGCCTGGTGGCTTTAGGAGCGGGCTGATTGAATTGAATCCCCCTTTTGTTTTTAGATGAAATTCCCATCAGTGCAGATGAGGCCGAAGAGGAGAGTCACAGTGACTCGGGGGACTCTGCTGAGAAACAAGCGGCAACTGTGGTTATAGATGATGACCCGATCGACATAGCTGATGGAGATACCTCTGATTTTGAAGGCAAGTTCTTCTGTTTACTCTTGTAGTAGTCTTGCTCTGACTTATTCACATTGTTTTGTTTAAATTAATTCCTAATTTTCCTTTTCAGAGGCAGCACAGAGGCCTGCAAAGCAACCTGGACCAAAACGCAGAGTGACAAAAAGAGCATGGTCAAAGACTGAAGAAGCAGCTGTAATGCGGCATTTTAAAAAACACATCAAGAGAGGAAAACTGGCCACAAAAAATGAAGTAACTCAGTGTAAGCAAGCAGAAATGGCCTTAAGTCAGAGAACACTGCAGAATATAAGAGACTTTGTGAGAAATCGTGGACTAGCACATAAAAGACAACTAAAGGTAAAAGATGGATAAGCATGGAGTGTATGTATGAAGAACATTAAAACTTTTCCAGCCTCTAATTGTGGTTCATCCATCCATCCATTTTCTCCCACTTGTCCGTTGCCGGGTCGTGGAGGCAGCCGTTGGAGCTGCCCAAATCACATAGCACCAGTCCCCTATGGCTCCTCCTGCAGGTGGTGGGTCCACGGAAGGACGGCCTCATGGTTCCAAACGGGCCTGTTGGTCTCTCATAGGGGAATTGTGGTTCAGTTATGTTTAAAGTCCTCATAATTCATCTTTGGTCCTCATGAACCACCTTCTGGTCGGTGGCTGTGTATAGACAACCGTAGCTGATACAAGGATGTTAAATAGACCTAAATTTTTTTCAGATTTTTTACAGTTAGTCTATCCAGAGCTTATCTCTCTAGGACCTTGGGAAACCATAGTCCTCTTAAACCACACCAGGGTTGGTTTTTCCAAAAGGTCAACATAAACCATAAAACCACGTATGTGTGTGTGTGCCATATTTGTGGAGACAGCTTTGTTTCTCCGTCTTATTAAGCTTCATCCAACAAATTGCTTTGAGAGTTTGTAACTCATTTGTTTCGCGGGCTCCATATGTCGAATTAGAAATAGGAAGTTACCTCAAAGTCGGACGGGATGGAGAGATTATTTTCATGAGGAAAATCTCAGAACCTTCTCCAAGAAGTTTTACAGCTTTCGGTTTGAACTGCAAAAAGCTCTTATTCCGAATTCCTGAGAAAACGTTCATGAGGGGCAAGAAAAGCAATATGATTAGTGAGGCAAGAGGAAACAATTATGAAGCGTTTTAGATCAAAGATATAAAAAAAATTCTAAAATTTGCAAATCAACATTTACAATATTATTTATTTATTCTTTACGTTGATTTGAACCAGTGATTTTATCCATTTAGTCATTCGGTTTGATTTTACGATAACATTCTGTTTTCCATTAACAGGAAAGCAATGTTGTGGTGGTGGTGGTGGGGGGACACACACCCTATGAATGTTTAATTAGTTGGTGGTAAGAGTACACTGTAGCTTATTATTTTTCCCAACATGCAAATCATTGAGAACAGCCTCTTATTTGCAATGTTCACTGTATTTCCAAATGAGTGAAGCTTAAATTTCATTGCATTGGGGGGACATTTTTAGGAGACAGTCTTGAACACTTCCCTGCTGCCGTCAACAGAGGGCGCTAGCACTCAATAGGTGCACCACCTCTGATCCAGAAGGGAACCTAGGCTTTCACATTATGAATATTTTATTACTTTACACACACAAAAATCCAAACAAAAACACCATGTCTGAAAAAAAAGAAGGAAAAAAAAAAGAAAGATGACAAAATCAATGTGATAAATCTGCGCGCTCAAATCGAGTTCAAAGATTGCAGGTGTGGGCGGTTGTGTTGGATCTGAACTTGGCAGCTTCATGTTTCACTTGATAAATATTTCACTTTCTCACGTTCAAAAAAAGGAGACCGGGAGAAAGAAAGGAGGGGGGTAATCCGAGAATCCTCCAGAGCAAATATATAGAAACTTGAAACATAACGCCGACACGTGTCACCGGCAGCAGGTCTATAGATGTGTAATGATGTGTTTGATGAGTTGTGCGAATTTGTGTTTATTTTATGCATCCATGCGACGTAGTGACGGCACGATTTAACGCCTTAATCCCCACCTTAACCGAGTAGTTTTACCCAAATCTAAAAGGTTCTCATTTGGAAAGGTTACAGCCTTTAGGCCAGTAAAGACATACAGAACTCAGCTTCTTCCTGGTGTTTGTTATCACGTTTGAGTCATTTTCTTTATGTTTTCGATGCATCTTTGTCACGTTTTCTTTGCTTTTTGTTGCATTTTTTGTCACGTTTTTAATGCTTTTTTGAAGCGTTGTTTGTGTGTGTGATGTAACATGATCAAGCCACACAATGGACCAAAACAAAAAAAGCAACAAAAACGTGACAATCGAGCAAGAAGCTTAGATTAGTTTTGTGGGTCTTAGCTTTCAAATACTCTGGCCTATAAGAGGCTGTAAGCTCCACTCAACAAGCTTCTAGATTTGGGTAAAGCCAACTGGAGAAAATGCACTCGGTTAAGATGGGGGCTAAGAGGTTAAAGGCACAGGAGCGAGGCTGGAGGAGATAAACCGTGGTGCATTCAAGGCCCATTGGGTTTACATCATGTTGAAAAAAAGACACTACAGAATCCTAAGAGTTTTTTTGTTTGGTTTTAACTGGACAGGACAGTTCAGGGTGAAAGGGAGTGAAGAGCGGACCGCAGACTGCACGTGTGAGAAGCTTTTAAAATGATATCAAGCTTGCTTGATATTTTTAGTATTTTTATACTCATGTTCAGAGGGAGTCGAGTGTTTGAGCCAATGGAACTGCACGGAGCTAAAGGCCAAGGTTAAATGCTCTATGACGTTCCAGGCCGAATTTACCAACCCGGTTCCCCTGTCTCGCAAGGTACATCAGGGCCCAGATGAGGAAGGGGCAATCCATTGAAGTATTTTATTGGAGAATGAAGAAATGAAGAAAAAACGCAAACATGCTGCACAAACTTGTTTTTACTATTCCTCAAAGTCTCACGTGGCTTTTGCAACAGCATTTCTGTGGAACCTGTGATGCTGACTTCTCCCCCTCTCAAAGGTTAGTCAATACCACAGGATATCATTGATCATTTTGGGCCTAATCAAAGGGATGGAGGAGTTTTCTACTTTTGACTCAAAACAGCTGAGCATCTGTGACCGTTTAAATGTGTATTTTGTAAATTTGGAAAATGTAAGCTGCTCAAATAAATAAATAAATAAACATGCTCATTTTCTTCATTTTAAAAAGCCTCTTAACCCCCACCTGAACCGAGCACATTGTCTCCAGTTTGGCTTTACCCAAGTCTAAAAGCGTACAAAAAAAAGCATCAAAATAGCAACAAAAACGTGGCGAAAACACGACAAAAAAGCGACAAAAACGCTGGAAAAGCAACAAAAACATGACAAGAAAGAGACGCAAATGCGACAAAAACACTGCAAAAATGTGACAACAAAGGTCTTAGCTTTCGAATCAGGCATTACCCTGTTGCTCTCCAGTCAAGTAGCTTTTAGATTTGGGTAAAGCCGAACTGGATAAAATGCGCTCGGTTCAGGCGGGGGGTAAGAGGTTAACATGCAAACATCCCTATCCAACAATATAGCATTGGTTCATCACACTGTACTATGTGTGTTTTTGGTGGTGATTGGGCTTCTTTTTGTATTCATTTAATTAGATATAACTGCATTAATGCTTCAGAAATGCATTTAAATTGGGTTTGTGTACACTCTCCAACAATGATCCATTGTTGTGTAGGGACCCAACCAACCCAGTCCAGTCGACGATGTTCAAAAATCCCGGGTGTCTTAGTGATTAGCTTTTAAGGAGGGTTTGAACGTGAGAATAGGCATGAAATGTGGAGGTGATGCTGACACATGATCGGCACAATCAAAGCTACAGGAGGGGGGCAGCTCAGAGGGGAGCGTCCTGGGAGAGAGAGAGAGAGAGAGGGGAGGGGGGTCTAACGGGAGGTACCAGGGGGCGACGGAGCGCCAAGTGCAGGGGTGAAGCAAAGACGGGCCTGGGTGGTGCGGCGCTAACAGGCCCCCGGGGACCCAGCGCTGCAGGGCCATATGGGGAGCAGTGAAAAGGGAGACCAGCCACCACTGCCCCTGCTTCAGCTGTTCACCCAGAGGCCCCCGGGACCTGGGATTAGAGCCGCACAACAAAAGACGCACATACACATACTCTACGGGCTGGACATGAGAGGAGAGGGACATGTGAGGAAAACATCGGTCTCACAAAACTGATGCATAAGTAACGTTTCATAGCCTCTGAAGAATTATTTACGTGGGGTGCGGGAAGACATGTTTTTTTCATTTTGCTTTTTGCTCACAACCTAGAACAAAAAAAAAATGACTTAAAAATTGCGCAAAAGTTCAGTTTTAGTCATGTGTTTCTCAATTTGGTTCACGTTTAAAATAAGTTGCTAACACGACTATTGTTTTTAGTGCAACGGCTTTGCGTGAGTGTGAGTCATGGCCTTAGCCATCCGTAAACTCTGGTCAATTATAATTTCCCTACATGTACGTCTGTTTCATCGGTTGAATTTCAACCTACCATTCAGCGGGGGAGGCGGGTGTTGTCGATGACGTCAAGCATTTGCGCCGCATTTGCTGGTTGTAGTTTGGCAATGGCGGCGGATACAAAAGTAATGGAAGCTCTTCAATCCGTTCTTGCTCGGCTCCCAAATATCCAGAAATGAAAATTGAAGCGTTGGAATGCGCAAGGATTGCTCCCAAGAGTTATGATAGCTGCTTCACTCAACTCGGGCGCATTACATACGTCACAACCAAACGCTGGCGAAAATCAGATCCAATCGTTTCAAAGGAGTTCACCCCTCCCACCTGATAATGGATCTCAATTGTGAAGATCCAGACCCATGTACAAAACGAAATGAGTACGAGGGTGTGGTAAAACCAGGCTAGGTCGTCATGAAATTGCCGCGATACCATCCCCTAGTGGCAAGGGGCGACTCCAGAATCCTCGCAGTAATATGGAACCCTATGGAGACTTCACACGTGTAAAACACAACTCAAAAGCCTGGCTCCAGAGACTTTTATTGTTTCTAAATAAGTGTCAAGTGTCATATTTTCAACCACACTGGTTTTCATTCTATGGATATTAATTGACAGGCACTGGACAACCATGGAAGCATGTTGATGCTCTGCCCGGCCTGAACATGCTCTGTAGGAAGACATTGACCTGCCATCATGAATTCTCTTTGGAATTATGTTGTGGATGTAAATAGGCAGGACCTAGGAATGACAGTATGTCGAGGTCGCAATTGCAGTCAATGTAGGTGTTCTGATTCCTTTGGATTCTTGTCAGGGATAGGTCTTTTTACATTTTCCGACTCACTTTGCTCGCTGTACCTCTTTCACTCCAGCTCAAGGTGCCGCACTCTCGTAGAAAGTGACCCCAGTGCAGGTGGACAGTAGATGGACCTGCCATAGAAGCGGAAACAGTCCCCCCTTCGACAGATGCTTTCGGTGCCACTTTATGAGTGATAACGTGATCATAGGTGTGTGCACTTGCCACCGTGGTACATTTTCTAAAGGAAACATAGAAATCATATTTCTCTCATCCTTGATTGTGGAGCGGGGGTGGGGAAAGAGGGGTGGGAGGGAGGGCAGGGAGTTCAGCTTCCCGGTGCCCTTGTGTATGAAACTGTTCTTAAGTCGACTGGACCTGGCCCGTTAATTCTGCAGTCTCCTCCCTGAAGGCATTACTTTGAAGAGACTGTGTGATGGGTGCGTAGGGTCCCTGGTGATTCTGACGGCTTTGGTGAGACAGGTGGAGTACATGTCCACCACTGTTGTGTCGTCTGAAAACTTGATGAAGAGGTTTGAGTCGTACTTTGGAGCACAGTCATGGGTCAGCACAGTGAACATGAGGGGGCTCAGCACACAGCCTTGGGGAGCCCCCGTGTTCAGTGTGATGTTTCTGGAGGACAACTATAAGTCGTACTCTACACAAATCTGGCCTTCATAGACGAGTGGCAAGAAGAAAGCCATTATTGAAAGGAGGCCATAAGAAATCCCGTTTGAAGTTTGCTAGAAGTCATATGGAGGACACAGCTACCATGTGGAAGAAGGTGCTTTGGTCAGATGAGACAAAAGTTGAACTTTTTGGCCCAAATGCAAAACGTTATGTATGGAGCAAAGCTAACACTGCTCATCGTCCTGAGTGCACCATCCCCAGTGTCAAATATGGTGGGGGGAGCATCATGCTATGGGGCTGCTTTTCTTCAGCAGGGACTGGGAAGATTGTAAGAACAGTTGGGAAGATGGATGGAGCCAAATACAGGGACATTTTGGAGGAAAACCTGCTGGAGTCTGCAAGAGAATTGAGGCTGGAGTGGAGATTCACCTTCCAGCAGGACAATGACCCTAAACACAAAGCTAAATCGACAATAGAATGGTTTAAAAACAAACATATTAATGTGTTAGAATGGCCCAGTCAAAGTCCTGACCTAAATCCTATTGAAAATCTGTGGAAAGACCTGAAAACTGCTGTTCACAAACGCTCTCCTTCTAATTTGACAGAGCTTGAGTTGTTTTGTAAAGAGGAATGGGCTAAAATGTCAGTCTCTAGATGTGCAAACCTTGTAGAGTCAAACCCCAGAAGACTTGCTGCTGTTATTGCAGTAAAAAGGGGTTCCACAAAGTATTAAGTCATGCTGTATGAATACTTATGCACACCCCACTTTTCACTTTCCTATTTTTTTGTAAAATAACAGAATCATGTATCATTTTGCTTTCACTTCACAGTTGTCTGTTACTTGTGTGTGAACTTTCAGTAAAACATTCGAAATAAAATCTTTATGTTTATGGTTGTAAACATAACAAAATGTGCAAAAGTTCAAGGTGTATTAGTACTTTCAAAAGGCACTGTATATGGTGGCTTTTTATTCCGGAAACAAGAGATCAGTGTGGAGATATCTGCTCAGGCCCCATGCCACGTCTCTGTCAGGCTTACACCTGACTTAATCCACCCCTCTGCCGTCAGATGTGAAGCTACCTGCCTTGATGAAATAACAGAGTATAGCCTGCCGTGTTCGCGTACGGGAGACAGCGCCGGTATGTGTGTGGGGCCAATCGGAAGCTTCACAGCGCGGCTAAATCTCGCCCATGGCATGAGTACCTGCCTCCTGCTCGGCGCGTCCCTGCCGTAGCCCCGGGCCATGAGAACAGGCTGAGCTAACATTAGGCCGCATTTCCAGAGCGCTCCTGAATGCAGCACCACCGCCTGTCTCTGCTCTAATAACACAAGAAGGAGCTTTCTCCCCCCCCCCCCCCACACACCCCCCACACCCCTCCTGTCGGTGTGTCTTCCAACTTCACAAAGACAATGAGCCGCCGTACTCAATTGCAGCGTGCGCCGTGAGGGCGTCCTGGTGGGCACAAACCGCTCCAGGCCTTGGAAGGAGGACACATAGAGGAGGGTAGAGAAGAGAGGCGTAGAGCACCTGCATGGGACCACTTCCTGACAAACCGAAGCAAAACCTAAGCAATCCGGCCAATCTGTACTGTCTGGATTAAATTCAATTCAATCAGCTTTATTGTCATAGATCAAAGACAAGATGCACAAAACTGTCCTCCAGATTAATAACGCTCATAATCCATCAACAGGAGTCGATCAAAGTGTGTTCATTAGTTTTGTCATTCCGACTGCTGCCTGAAGAGGGAGCTCTGAGCAATATCCTGATGAAACAAATAATTTCTACACCTAAGTTACAGTATATGTGAGCTGAGATATAAAGTATTTTAAATACATAATAAATAAAGCTGTAAAACATTTAGGGTAGGTATGGGATTATTAAGCAATGCGGTGGTGCAGTGGTTAGCGCTGGTTAGGTCCCGGGTTCGATCCCTGGCCGGACGGGGCCTTTCTGTGTGGAGTTTGCATGTTCTCCCCGTGTCTGCGTAGGTTTCGTTTCCTGGCACTCCAGTTTCCCCTACGACTAAAAACATACATACAAATAGGAATGAATGTAGTGTGTGAGTGAGTGGTTGGTGGTGGTCTGAGGGGCCGATGTCGCAGACTGGCAGCCTTGCTTTCGTCAGTCGTCCCCAGAGGTGGCTGTGGCTAAAATATTAGCCACCGAGTGAACGAATAATGACCACAATGTGGCAATTTGAGAAACTTGCTAACGCAGGTTTGAAAAGCGAAAAACCAGTGTAAGCCATTATTATTATTAATATTATTATTATTATTATAAGTCATGATGTCATCGCTCTACTTCCAGGTCCAATAGAACTTTAGCCTTATTCACTATAACGGGGTTTTGCTGATTTGAAACTGCTATAGAGCTGACTACAAGGCCTTTTTGGACATCTGGTCACACACAAATATCACATTTACTCTGGATTCCCTTTAGTAATCCTTTTTATGACATTAATTATCACATGATATTTCTGTTTTGTTTACTATACACAATGAAGGCTTACTTTAAATATCAAAAATATATTAATTGATATATTATTCTAATTAGGTGTAAAAACCGATCTTGGCCTTTTGTCTGCAGTTATTTCAGAAGAAGATTTGTTGTTGTTTGTCAATGGAACTCTCAACTTAACAACCCCATAGTCACACAATTACAACATACAGGCATACAACAAAAAAGGTGTTCGGGCACATATTTGTGTATGTTATCCTTGGAAAAAAGTGATTCTGACTGTCAGTGTGATTTCCCTTTAGTGTTTACATTATTTATTCTATACATTATTTTATTCCATCGTCCTATGTATATGTACATGCCAACGTACAAAACAACAACATGAACCAAAAAAAAAACGCTCCGAAAATGACCACCTGCCTCAGATTGTAATCATAACTGTGAGACAAATACTCTGTCCATATAACAGTGTTTCTGCTTATAATCTGCATGAACAGTCAGCTTTACTCTTAAACGTACTCCAGTACATCCAACAGAATATATTAAAGTCCTGATAGTGTATCCCAGTCACCTGCTCTGGCTACCGGCTACCGATGACAAACACCTAATTAATTTTCCCGACGCCGCAGAGGCCAGGCTCAAGCTGAGGGGAAGAGCGCCTTCAGCAAAGAAAGAGCCGGGCGCAGCAGAAGAGGCGGGAGAAGGACAGAGGAATCCATGAAGGCGTATTTGCATGAGCGGTGGTGACGCTGCTCGCCGCCGCTCATTGGCATTCACCTGCCAAGTGTCTCTGTCTCCCTCAACTTTAGCCTTTGGCGCTCTCCCACTTCCACGACCTCCTACATCAATACGGACAAAAACGCATACATTAGGCCCATTAAAATTCATGTTAAATCCACTGTATTCATAAGGATTAATAAGTAAAAGAATAAGAGGGAATGGTATGGCTCAGCGGCTGCACAGTGTATCATTTACCTGTTGATACTGGATTGTGGTTATTCAGAATGGACATAATTACGGCTTTGAAAAGGGGTGTGTGCCAGTTTTCTTATTTTATGTTTTAAAATTTAAAAGAAAAAAAACGGCAAAAGGTATGTTTTTGATGAGTAAACAATGTTAAAATGAAGTTAAAAGCACAAACATGTTCATTTTCATGTTACGTCTGAGTAGGCCTCTCACGATAACACATTTGAAGTTTGATATATTGAGGCAGGAAAGTATCGTGATAAACAATATTACTGACTAGATATAAAAATGACAGTAAACCTTTGTTCTACAAGTGCATAATCATATCCTATATTACTGCACAAACTGCAATAAACATGACATATAATGTAACTCAATTTGCTTCAGTTAGAAATTAAAGTTTTGAGAATGTTTGAAAGGTATAAAAGTATTTTATATTGTTGTATATGAATCAAATTCCATGCACTAGCTCCTGATAGAGAATACTGCTGCTGTGTCCGTGGGCAAGGCACTTCCCTCACCTTGCCGGTGTGGATGTTAAGAGCATGCTCATGGTGGTGGTTGGAAAGGCCATTGGTGAAGATTGGATGTCACGAATCTGTCAGTCAGCCTCAAGGCAGCTGTGTCTCAGAAGTAGCTTGTTATTGTATATATATATATATATATATATATATATAATTTTATTTTATTTATATATATTTTTATTTATTTTTTATTAGATATTATTGTATTGTCTAATTTTTCTTAAAAGTTCCATCATTTTCATTCTTAAACAAAACCCTAAACGAGTGTCAAAACTAATAATATGTATTTTAATAATAATGCCCTTAATCTGTTGTCATGTTTGCACCATTCCCCCAACAAAGGTTTTTGAATGCTTTCACTGACGACAGTAAAACAACTTTGATTTTGAGTGGTTAAACGTGGCGTCCGCGATGTCAGAAACGTGAACTAATTTGCTGCATAGGAATCAAATCTGTAAGGCCCTTGGATTAAACATATGTGAAAAGTCACAAAAAACGGCGTAATATTAGAATTCCAAATGTTAAAGATGGTCTACGGCAGAAAGCAAAGTGGCACCGAAAGGAAGTGTGAGAGCCACAGTAAAGGTCAGCGCTCCAGGGTGGTTTTCTGGACTTTCTCAGCCCCAAAACGTGAGAAATTATTCTGTACAAGATACACGTATAGGTGATATTTCAGTTTCAAACTTTCCAATGTTGAGTTACATCCAGGCATTTGTGACTTCTTTATCTGAGTTGCTGAAGTTTGATATTTAACTTGTGAAATTGTAAGAGATATATGCTTTTTTTTACACTGTGGTCAAGTTACTGCAGACTACACTAGTTTAATAGTTGCATATGACAGTTATTGGCTTTAGTAGCCTATAGTCTTTATTAAAATAAAGTAGACTACATTAATTTCTTCTCTCAGAGGATTGACAAAATTAACATCCTCATTGTTGGCCTCTTTGCTTTTATATGAAAACAACGAGGTGTCAACAAAACCTTTGAAAATGCAGTGCACGCCTTTGTCCAACAAATGGCGCTGTGTTCTTAACACCATAAGTGCCATGAGTGCACAGAAGAAGAAAGTTTATCTGTTTCTTCTTCCTTGAATTCTGTGGCTTTTTAAGCTCAGGACTAAACGCAAACAAAATATTATTTTATTAATCCAGCGTATCAACAATACGAAACTGGCATTTTAGGGGTCTGGAAACTGACATTTTCCAAACCAGGTCCCAGAGTGGAAAGGCCGTTCACATGGCTCCATTGTTACAGTGTCTCCGCAACTTTTCTTCAGACAATGACATCACAGTCATGTTGTGTAAGTTATCCATAATCTACTCACCTTATCATCTCTTTTACATTACAGTCCTCTGCTCCTCTGCCCCACAGCCGGTAGTACAGTGGTTAGAGCTTGTGCTTCACAGCTAGAAGGTCTGGGGTTTGATTCCCACCTGGACGGGGCCTTTCTGTGTGGAGTTTGTACGTTCTCCCCGTGTCTGCGTAGGTTTCCTCCGGGTATTCCAGTTTCCCCTACAACTAAAAACATGTACAATAGGCCAGGATGAATGAGATTGTGTGTGAGAGTGCGCATGGGGGACGACGGATGGAAATTAGCCCACGGCTACAATCCGGTGTGGCTTGTTTACCTGCATGAGACCCATGTATGTTCATAAACATGCACTGTCGCTACCAAAGAAACCAATACATTAAAAATATAACACGAAAAGAAAAATGAACAAGAGTAGAATTATAATCTCGATCCAGTCCGTGTTTTTGGACTGACAGTGAAAGTCCGTTCACTGACAGTTTGTCTGCTTTAGTCCCATCACGTCTGAAGAATCAGTTCACCTCCTCGTCTCTTCTGTAGATCGTAAATCCAATGGAAAGTTTCATACAGGGTTTTCATTTTTATTCCGTGCGCTACCAACAGTCTTGTTCTATTTTCTTTGGCAGCGCCACAGCGCCTCACACAGGCCTGGCGGATGAATCGCAGCCTTTTCCCGTGACCTGAGTCAATCCAAGTGGACGCACAGATTCACTGAGCTGGCTCCGTGTTTGCAGAGAAAGTGTCTGAATTTAGAAGCGGTTTGCTTTTGTGTAGATATAACCCAAGTCCTCACGACTGATTTACAGGCTGTTTTTGACTAAATATAAACGTGAGAAGCTTCACAACACAAAACAGTAGAGAATGCGTTTAGCCAACCAGTGTTCAGATCGGGCCATTGCTCTGCGTTCGTCCTCGTATAGTCCACAGTTCACGCGGGGCCGAGCGGCTGAGAACGACCTCCTGCTGTCACGTAAAACTACATCCCTCCGAGTTTCCAGTGAGGCTGGGTGTCAGGCGATATGTGTAAAATATATGTGTGTCCGATACCAGCGTACCGCCCCTGCGACCACCACAAACTGCTCCCTCCCTCGTCGCATTCACACAGGCAGGGGCGGCTGAAGTGTCTTGCCCAATGACAAATCCACAGCTGGGATTCGAAAACCGCCAACCACCCAGCTCTACCATTTGATCCGGTGTCACCCACAGTGGCTCGGACAGCAGCGATCAGTCCTGCAATCGATCTCGTTATAATGTATGGGGTTCCATCCTCCCCCCTTTTTCCGCGTATAGAAAGGACTTCCCCCGTTCTAGCGCCGTGTCTGGAGAAGCATTATTAGTTTCACACTCGCAATGACGCAGGGAAAGGTTACTTTAGCCAAACGAGCGTCTCTTTACTTTTAACGAGAGCGTATATCACGGAGCGTATATATCTAAGGGCAATAATCGTTCATCATTATCGAGACGACACAGTGGCTTCGGGAGAGGAGACACAGCCCAATGCAAAACAGACTTCCTGCGCACTGGGGGCCGAAATCCGATTTGTACTTTCGAATAACTCACATTTAATGTCCACTAATCAATGTGGACGGCAGCCGGCGAGCACAGGGCTAGTCCTGGTTTAGCGCAGTGTGTAAAGAAACACTTAAGTGGGGCGTAACTTATGAAGGTATAAATCTTTATGCTGGTTTCATTTGCCTGAAATTCCCGCTGTGCTAATGGACTTTAGCACAAAGGGTTAGAGGATATGAAGTTGGAGGCATATAGTCCAGGACTGCAGCAATTATACTTGTGTTGCCAAATGTGTTTGTCTGTGTTTTCAAAGCGGCATAAAAAACTAATGGGGAGTTAGTAAAAAATGTAGCTAAAAGTTGGCTGAATATTAGGGCTCCCTTAGGCAACAGAAATCATTGAAATTTGAAATTCTAATATTGTACTTTCTGCTAACTGTTTGGTCAAACGTTTCACTCAAACGATAAACAATGCAGAAACTTGAAAAATATTGCCACGTTTGTTTCAAGGTGAGGATGGGGTTTGTGAAACGTAGAGACAGAATACTGCACCTTTCTATCTGAGAATATTGATAAAGCACAAACGGACGAGTGGATGATCAGCTTCAATAGTCCATGATTCATTCATTCAACATAGTTCATGACGGTGGAGCTCCAGGGCTTTCTTCAAAAGTGGCCGCCATTAACAGTGACTCTGAGCGCCACCACTTTCACATACGGGAAGTATAGTGGCAGCCCAAGGACACGTGAGCTGGCGCTGGATTCAACCCACCAAACTACATATGAGGGAGACTGGGGCTGGTTGTCAAACCTTTATTTGTAGAGTCCGCTGGTCATCAACACAACATCCCACAAGATGCACACTTTCATCAAATGAAAGCTTAAAGGGACCAGATGGAAGTTGTCATCTTCATACTCGCTGCTGCCACCTCTGGTCTTACGCGTAACTGCAGGGTCTACTTCGGACCCAAATTAATACCTTTTTAGAAGCAGTTGTGGTGAATAGGTCTGGGCTCATTCTACACATTAGGACATTGCTGGAGCAAGTAGGGGGTGGAAAATACATCATTTTAACATTTCTAAACTCCATCTAGCCCCTATAAGAAGATGTTCTTCCGCCGTCATATCTTATTACATTAAATAGTTATTCACTGACAAAGACAGGGAAATCATCTGTGGCAATGTGCCCCAAGTGTGGGGCAGGTTGTGTATGGATGGTTGTCCATATTGTGGTGTTTTTGGAGTTATCATGAATTTGGGAAAACAATTGTATAATGTTTTTGTTTCTTGAGATAAAAAAACAAAATCGTTTTTTAAATGCTCAACAGTAAATGTCTGTTCATCTCACTAATTAGAAGTAATTGTAAATTGTATTTTTTATTTTTTTTTGCAAAACACTCACTCTGTAATTAGCTTAAAAGAGAAAGGTTAAGGTATATACTTGTTATTATTGTCCCTACTTATTGTCCCTGTAGGGGAATTTGTCCTCTGTATTTGACCCACCCTTTGATGCCGCTGGGGCAACCTGTAAGGACCAGTGGGCGACGGCAGTGACGCGCCCGGGGACCCATCTCCACATGTGGAGCCAGGCTGATGGTCAGAATCACCTGGCTGGAGGATTCACCTATTGCACATGTTTTTAGTGGTAGGGGAATCCAGAGTGCTCGGAGGAGAACTTGCAAACGCCACACAGAAAGGCCCTGTCCAGGTGGGAACAAAACCCGGGAGCTTCTTTCTGTGAAGCACAAGCGCTAACCGCTGCGTCACTGTGCCACCCTCGGGCGGGGGCTTTGCAAAAAAAAAGCCCGAAAACATTCAATACAGTAAAATAGTATGCTCAACAAATGCAAATGATGAAATTGATATGATCAGAAAAACACATTTTCTCCACCATTTAGATTCCTTGTGACAACCAACCCCTGACCCACCTGAGACAACCAGCCCCAGAAGACCACCTGGCTAAAAGTTTGACCTAGCTCTAACGTGACTTTAGCTTGAAAGCTCAACCATTGTTCCATTTAAAGCACTGATATATCAATAATATATCAATATCAAGTCGGCGCCCCCTAGTGTGGCTATAAAAAAGCAATGCGACACCCAACCCATGTGACAAACAGCCCCAATCTCCCTACTAAATGAATGAATCAAAGAAAGCTCCTTTAGGAAATGTTGTGCGATTGGCTCGTATATAACAGTTGTACAATGTTATCATTTGAACTTCCTTAAATGCTTTCCTGACAAGATGATTGGATTAGCCTATAATCACAAGCCTGAGTGATGCAGGGTGTAAATAAATCTGGCGTTGGAGTGTCTCAGCTTGTACGTTGGCGTCAGTCCCACAGCGTAAGGTGAGAGGCTTGTTTCCGCGGTGCTTTATTGCGCTGCTGCCTGTGACTCTGAGCCAGCCTTTTAATTGCAGAGCAGCAGCAGTGGTGTCGGCGCTGTTGTTGTTACCGCTCATGGGGGGGAGCAAGGGAGGGGGGTTGCTGGGGCGACTCGTCACCCTGCTGCCGTGGGCTGGGAGTCTGGGAGTCAGGGCAGGTCCTGATCCTCTCCCCGGAGAACGAGGGGCGGAGGCTGGGCAAACTGTCACCTCTGCCTCCTGACGCCGCACACCTGAGGCTCCGATGGCTGCAGACACCCCCCCCCCCCCGCCCCACCACCACCACCACCACCACCATCGCTCTTCAGTCCGACCTCACCCACCCGTATAGAGCCCGCAACTGCCTGTCTATGCGTGTCTGCTGGTCAATAGGCCTGACTCGCAGCGTATCGACGTCGGCCGGGCGCTCATTGATCACATCCAGCCTCGCCGCTCGGCTTTTCAAAGATAATTGGGCCCGGACCTGCCTCCTTATGAGTGACAGTGCGCTGAAATGATAATCAACTGGATCCAGTCCAGCGCAGTCCCAGCAGGCCCCTGGACTCCGGGCAGAGCGCACCGCTTCCTATTTTTAAAAAGAGTGTTTTAGAGAAGCTGTAGCCTCCAACTGCTGCTCGGGCTCATGAATACTGGAGCTATGGCAGAGGGGGGGCACCACTGCTTGTATTTACAGTAATTCTAAAATGTTTGGAACATACTGTCTGGCTTTGAAATACATCTGCAATGGTTAATACAATTGACCTGACCTGTTCCAGCAACTTTGGAATCACCTGTAATTGACTTAAGTTTCACATGTTGAACTGGACTGTGAAGCTTGTCAGAGCCGGGACCTTCTTCAGGAAGTCTGTTACAGCTTGAACGACATAAAACTGAACCGCAGCCGCACTCTGTTTAATCCCGACTCTGGGAACCATGCAGCAGGGGACCGCTCTTCAAAGTTCTCAGAGCCCGAGATGGTTCGTATGTCACGGACATGTCAGAGATCTTTGACGCTAGAGCATGGAGCGACTACATAACCAAAGTCTATTGTTTAACCCAACAACACTTTTAGAAAAGGTGGTTGAGGAGCAGAAGAGAGTGGGTTAAAGTTAAGGACAATGTTTGTGCTGAAGACAAAAAGCAACACTTAATTCAACATGTTTTGTTTTTTTATTAAAGAAGAAATACAAACAAATCAGGTACAGTGTAAAGATTCTAATAAAAAATAAAAAAAATAAAACAACAAATAGAGTTTGTCTCTAAAAAAGCTACAGTTTTGCACCTTAGTTGGTGTTAATCAGTAAGAAAGAGTTATAATAAGTTTCAACTCATCCCTCCAATAAATATTGCTAGGTTTGGTCTTGAAAAAAGAAAAAAAATATTATGTAATGCTTGTAATACAAAATTATATTGTTAAAGTCCATATGACGGGGTTGAATGCTTTTGAAAATATGTCTTATTTAGATGGATGACCAATCTGTTGTAAGTAATAATTATCATTGTAACAAAGTTATTCTTAAATGAATTTTTAAGCTAAGTGACATAGATAGAGGTTTAAAATGGTTTGCCTCTATCTATGTCACTTCCTGTCAGTGTCCAATAAGGAAGTGAAACTATAAACATCACAAAAAAAACCTAAAGAAAGCTGGGTAGGTCCAGACAAAATCTGTGTACAAATTCACACAAACAGAAAAGGCAATCCAAATCTTCATCTTTCATTTTCACAGAAGCTACAGTCACCTACTTTCATTTTGAACCTCTGTTTTATTTTAAACTGAACATCTTTTGTCTTTGGTGGGACTGGAAATGTTAAGTATTAATTCAAAATGTGATGGCACGTTTCGCCCCTTTGAAAAGCACACATCACATCCAGATGAACAGATTTCTCCAAATTATTTTTAGTTTGTATTAAAATGGTATTATACAGTAGCCCGACACGTAAAGTGTGGATAGTCTCCAATAGCTCTATACCCTGGTGTTGGTGACTAATACAAAATAATAATATATTGAGTTCCCCAGACATTGATTAAACACTTAACACAAGCTGCAGCAAACAGCGCCCAAAAATATCCTCCCCCTGAGCGGCCTGTGTACACACGTGTCTGGGAGATGATGTAAGGCTTTAATAAAAGGCCAGGCTGCTCATATTGATATTCATTATTACGTGGCCCGAGCTAACCCCATTATGTTCCCATTAGGACTAATAACATACGCAGCTAACTCATTTGTTTCATTTAGCCGTTCACAGTGTATGGAATTAAATGACACAGCGTGGCGACAAACAGAGACAGAGCGCTTCCTCCTGATTCGCTGCACATTTTTAAACTTGTACGGGGGTAAATAGAGTCATTTGAATATCGGCGCAGATCTATGGGGGATAATGAGCACGCTAAAATCAATATTTCATATGGGAAGAGTGAGATTTATAGTGCTTTCTGTGCCAAGCAGTTCCTTATTTTATTCTTCCCCTCTTGACACGTTTCCAGCAGGTAGCCACAACACAGGAAGAGAGCACCAGAATAGCTTTGTGGGGTTGAGCTGGAGCTGGTTGAATTGGGTGAGCGGCGTGGAGCCCAGGGCATAGGCCTACATATTCAGAGACAGAAGAGGACTCAACCTGCTTTCGGAGGATGAAGGCTGCTAAAAATAAGCCAGAGGAGCAGGAATCACACAGAGAGGAGCTGCCATCAGCAGGGGCCGGGTTTGAACCAGAGCTGCCCCGCTGCCCCTGCACCGAAAGCCAAACCCCATGAGCCCCCGTGCCCCGCTCAGCCTGGGCTCAGCCTGTCAGGCCAGCAGCAGCAGTCGCACCGAGAGGCATTATGCTAATGGGAGGGCCTCCTTCCTCTGTCTGCGGCCTCCGCGCTCGGGAGCCGCTCGCCTTAGGGCCCTGCTGCTTGTTTTGACAGAGCATCCCCTGATAGTTGGGATTGGTCCAGCTTGTTTGGCTAAACTAGGAGACGGGGATCTTAGGCTACTTTGGAGTTTTTGGAGCTCCGGTGGAGCCAGATGCCTCCTGCTTTTATCCCCACCAGGAGAGGGCCTGCCCCCCCAAGGCCTGCCCAGAGCGGTGCAGCCACAACCACCAGGCAGAGTCAGGACCCACAGACACTCCACTCCCCTCTCTGTTTCCACCAGCAAAATATTCAGCACATAAATATCATGCAAAAGAAGAGCCTTCAACCTGCCAGCTCCACAAGCCTCCCGCGATGTGACCCCGAACTCAACACATCCGGAAAGTACAGCAGCCGCTCCAGCTCCCCGTCAAACTGAAACAAAACTCTCTAATACATTTTAATTTTCCCAACTGCAGTTTCTGCCAGGCTACAGGAGAACAAACCAAGCAAATCGATAAAAACTTTGATAAGAAAGTTCTGTTCTTCACTCACATGTGGAGCACGGGTGGTCCTCTTGCGATAATGAACTTAAGTTGCACGATGTTTGTAAAGAGATCTTGGAGCTCTGCTGATTTTTTTTTGCTCCTCTATTCGCCTTCCGAAGCAAGTTTAGTTCTCCTCCCAGGGCACCCACACGAGCCGACTGTTTTACTGCAGTGCTGGTGCGCATTAGGCGTGGGGGCCGGGCCCCTGTGAGAAAGAGGCTCGGACCCCTCCATTTAAGTGTCTGACCCGTGCTCAGGTTCAAACAGCCCGATGCACATTAACGTCACTTCGCCGCCGTTAGCGTCTGAGCCCGCAGGAAAAGGGAATAAATAAGAGCGCCGAGCGGTGATCTCCCTTTCAGCGGACGTCCCGACACAAGGCCCCGGACATATTTTATTCACTGATGTCAGGTGGGTTCAGCCCGGGCCGGGCCCGTTCCCCGCGCTTCATCAAGGTCAGCCGCATGAAAAATACAGCTCCATCCGACCGCGGCGAACACAAAGGCGAGCAGTGGAGGATTTAAGAGGAGCCGCGGACATGAAAAAGACACAAACGTTGTAATGAAACGCAAGCGAAGGGGGATTAATGGAACACACCGGAGCGTTTGGATTGCACACGGCACGGCAACGTCGACAAGGCAGGAGCCGGGGAGGGAAAGCGGCAGGTGAAAGACGAGATGGAAACAGGCAAACAGCAACATGTTTGACAGATGGGGCTTTTTTTTTCTCCCCTGTGCGACAGTGGCTCAGGTTGTAGAGCAGTTATCATTTAGCGGGAAGGTTGGGAGGTCGACAACCGAGGGGTATTTAGCCCCAGGGCAGGTTACCACGTAAAGGGCATTTTTTTTAGGCTGGTGCACGGCAGAATTCACACTGTTACACCCATTACTCAAGTAGCATTTTCACCAAGTACTATGTAACATAATAGTGGCTACTCTACCCAGAGCATGATGTGGGAAGTGAGAAGCAGGCTAAGGGCAGCAGCACTTCTCTGTGAAAGTCTGATTTATGGCTCTGCACTTCCACTGGTCATTGTCGTTCTCTCAGATAGTATTATAATATTATTAGAAGTTTTGATGCCATTTTGACTGATAATAGTCCAAATCTGCCAAATGTTGGTGGGTAAGAGTCTTCATAAGTGTTCTTCTTCACAAAGAGTATAATGCAATAACATTTTATTCTGTGTACATTGTGCATTTGAATGACAAATAAAGTCTATCTCTCTATCTATCTCTCTATCTATCTATCTATCTTAGTGGTGCCCATGGTTAACCGATTAACCGTTAAAATTTGCGTAACCGAGTAAAAGCATTTTGCTCGGTTAATTGGCGTCTATTATTTGCCGTGACAGTGAAAATACTTGTAATACATGTTTGCACCACCAGAGACCGCTAGAGCGCTCCCAGACATTGCGATGGACCACTTCGCACGGCTAGCTAGTTTTTCAGTATGAAGCGGGCCAAACAAAGCACAGCATGGGAGCACTTTGCAAACGAGAGTGACGGATCAAAATGCAAGTATTCCATTTTAGTGCTTGGATACTTCGAGTACAATCTCGTTGTTGTACGAAGTCAACAGCCGACACCCGGGCATGATTGAAGAGGTAGCTAGGTAAGCTAAAGGCACAACACTCACCTTTCTCGTTATTGTTAAAAGGGGTGGAGATAAATGTTGTTGTTGATAACATGAATAACTGTTTATTTGCACAATGTTTCTAAAAAAGCGGGCTAAATGCAAGTAAAATAATTATCTATCCATCCATCCATCCATCTACGCTTTAACCTGTTACTCACCGGTTAGGGTTATGTTTAGGGTTAGGAACGACACAACGTAAGTTGTGTTTCACTCGGACAGATCTTACACATAGTTTTAGAAAGTAGAAGGTCTTGGCTTTCAAATGAGGCACCACACTGGCATATACACTGTAAGAAATGATTCTGTGGTCATGTAGATTTGAATTAATGTATCAGGTAAAATATATTCAATATAATTGTGTTTTTGATTTTCAAGCAAACATTTAATTACATTTCATATAAAACATTTCTGAATAAAATCCACCCATATTATTTAAATAAACTTAAGCAATATGTTTGTCTAATTCCAAACAGACAGAATATTGAGTGAATTCAAATTAATATAATCAGGCAAATTTGAATTGGAAAGCACTTCCGGGTCAAAGTGCACTTTATCTTTTTTTTAACTGCCGCCACAGGCTATCATCGCTCATCGCCCCACAAGACATTTGAAGAGAGTACACACTTGGATTGATCTGGATTAGTACGGTAAGAAAACTTATTCTATGATGGGCTAGTGAGAAGAAAGCATGCAGTGGTAAATGACAATTATGCGAGCTATATTAGAAAAAGAGCAACAGAAATGTGGCTTTTGTTGGCAAGGCTATTTGATGTATTAGCGTGATTGCTCTTTTTGAGCAACATCTATGACTGCTTATCTTTATTATATTGCACTTTTTCTGAGCTTCTGACTTTCGCTCAGCTTTGTTTAAAGGCACTTTAACCTTTTTTTGTTGGTTTAAAAAATGAAAAAGGGAGTAAAAGTTGTTTTTAAACTCATTCTTGATGCATTTCCAACACCCCAGTTCTAAAAAATAATGCATTTATTCAAATTTCACTATTTTCAAAGTCACTTTTTTGAGTCACAGTCACAGTAATTCTGATAAACACTTGTTTGCAAACTCACAATCAATAAAAATGTTTTATAATTACGTACTGTCTTTCAATAAAGTGAAGGAGGAAATGACTAAGTTAGAAAAATAAGGTACAGGGGGGGTTAAGAAGACCGTTAATGCTGGAGCTTATTGGTCCGGGCGGACTGGCACACGTGGGCCCCGGTGCCGTTATGATACCGGGGCTCGATACCATTCCTAACCGAGAGGGATAAAGATATTATAGTAGAATAGCATAAACCCCTCATGACAATGAAAGAACAATTTTAGAACAAGGCCAATGGGAAAATAAAATGTAATAAAATAGATGTAAAAGCTATTAAAACAATAATGAATGTAGTGTCTATTTTTTTTTCTGACAGTTTTATAATAATACACTTACAATTTCATGTTGCAGGACACTGAGAGCTTGGAGGAACTCGTATCTCATAATGGCCATCACTATGACCTCAACACCTGGAGCTTCTGCAAACGACAGGCCCAAGAACGTTGGAATTGTCATAGAGGGTGTGAAAGTTATCACAGGACTTGGAGATATTGCAAGGGCTTGAACTGTCCTCCTTGGCTTGACCTATGCACTGAATCTCAGTTACCCCACACAGCTGAAGTAAACCTTTGAGGTATTTCAAAAACCTTTCTTGGAACTGGATGATTCAAAGTTGTCAAAGTCCAGCCCGTCAAGAGCAAACTTCTGGCTTGAAATGAGACTGTAGTTGCAGCACAAACGTTTGTTCTACACAATGTTCAGCTTCTACAGAGCTAGGAAAATGCACATTTGGAAGTGCTATGTTTGTGAGTTTGCACTGATTTGGTTACATTTCATTTGTTAAGTCAAAGAACACTTTGCACAAATTGCACTTTTTATGATTTTATGTGTTGGCACATGCATACTGCTTCCGCTTGAGATGCCTCGGATAACCGCATCCGGTTGTTAATTGTTAATAAAAAGCTAATTTGAGTATTAATTGAGTTCTGTACTTTCTGGGCAATGTACTAGTTGTTTAAGAAATGTATTTAGATTTAATTCATTGCATTGATTAAATTCAAATCAATGCACAGATTAGTAATACATTATTACTCAATTATATATAATAGGTAGAATTAAATTATTTTATATTAGTACTATTTACACATTATAGGGAGTTCATATTTTTAAATTAACTCAATATTTTTGTTTAGTTTTAATTAATTCTGTTCTGTCTTCCTATTTGAATCTACTCATATTAAATAAATACATTTTAAGGGTCTTATTTAATTAGTATTTACTCAATTCCAAACAATGTAAAATCTAATTAAAACAATTGCTTGTAATCTGTTGCCTCATTTTTATTGAGTAGATATGGTGTATTTTTTATTACAGTGTAGGCTGTAAACTCTCCAGTCAATAGGCGCTGAGATTTGGATATGCATAAATGCTAAGCCTACCTCTAACCCTAACCTGGCAGATAACAGGTTAACTTACGATTAATATTGAGATAATTACCTAATTCTTTATGGATTTATCATATCATGTGTTTTAAGCGAACACACCTGTATCCCAAACACGTAACCTGAAAGACAGACATTACAAGTTACAAATCGTAATCAGTTGGGCTTTCTTCCTTTTATGTTGACCTATAAGAATTACAAATCACATTATTTTGGATTGAAAAGAATAACTGATTGATAGCTCTAGTTTTCAAAGTATAGATTTAGAGAGGAGGGGTCATTGTATCAGAGGCCACATGAAACCACAGACAGACGTGGCAACAGGAAATGAATGGAGACGAGTGAATCAATAAGAAGAAAAGGCGTTTGTGAAGTAACAACGGGAAAAGCAGGAAGTGCGGGGAAGGTGTAAGAGCGCGGGGTCTCCCGGGGGGCCGGGTCAGGGGCCCAGGGGTGGTGTCAGCCCTATTAAAGTGATTTCACAGGTTCCCTTAACGAAGCCCCTGGCATGTTAAAGGCCAGGAAACGTCCCATTTCTGCGCCTCGCCTCCTCTCCCCTCGCTGCGTCTCTCCTCGTATCGACAGGCTTCTGACAAACTGGCGTGAAGGAGGGCAGCTGCAGGACACTCCTCTCAGGACGCTCATGCACGCCCTGGGACAGAGAGGTGGGAATCTTCGAAAGCACACGGGCAATCTTCAGACTGTTCGATTTGTGGAGTTGTTTCAGGATATTTTTGGAGGAAAGCAACTCCTTGGGACATTTTAAAGGGTCATCACCGACAAAGTGATTGTAAGAAGTGATCAATCATAAGAGGACTGTGACACTGGAAGCTCTTGTTCAGAAAAGCTTTACAGAAAACCGAAATGTGTGTCACCGTCGCTGGCAGGATATTTTTGTCTTTATTCCGTTGTCATCATTTCTTAGAGTGGAGCTATTAGTGAGAAGCAGGACTCAGTTCTGGATGCTGCGACTGACTGCACGGCTCTTGTTCTCGGCAGCTTGTTAATACAGCACCTTGAAGAGTACAAGTCAGCAGTCACATGATGCGTACAATACAATTCTGTACTCAGGGGTCGTCTGTAGTAGTGGGTATACTGTAGTCGTTTATTGGTCAATCAGCCTGTATGCGTTGATAAGCTGGGAGTGCATGGTCCCCTTAAAATAAAAAAAAGCTGCAATAACGGCAGAGTAAGGACTGTTGAAGCTTATGCAGACTAGACTAACGAAATGTGGAGTTTCGTTTATAAGCTAAAACAAAGCTGTCTTCATTTAGCCCATTTTGTGTCAATAACTTTTAAACACAGAGATTGTACGCTGGTAGGATGACTTTTCTCGTCCTGTTTCACCCTCGCCCCAGCTCTGCCGATGTGCGTCATGTCTACGGCGTTGGGTGAGAGAGAGGAAGGGCGAGAGATGCCGGTCCCCTCTCTCTAAAATATTAGGTATTCTGTTTGTGCTGGTCCCTAAATGGGCAGAAAATGCAAAGAGATAAACACTGTGCAAATGAGTAACTTGTATGATACATCTGCAAAGCCAAATTGCCAAATTTCCCATTTCACGGGCAGAGTTTTATGCGGCGATGTGCTGCACTGACGGGATCCCCCCACAATAAAGCAAAACCGAACATTTCAGAGTGTCATTTTATTGTAGACAGCCTATATGCCACATCTGTGAGGGAGGGCAAGAAGTGCTCACTATTCACTATCTATTGTGTATATAGAAAAGGTTTTATTTCTTCAAGCTCACCCTGTGAAGAATGAGGGCAAAAACAATGGTGTTGCGTTTAAAGTTCTGTTGAATATAAAAGGGTGTAGTGTTTTGAGCACTGCTTCTCAGTTTAACACCAAATACTAATAAAATACTAGCCTGGCTAACACCAGACTCAAATCACAAGTTATATTTAGTCTGGGGGTCACCAATTCATTTTCTGTGTGGTTTACGATTGTCCATAGCCGTTTATTGGGCGCTGCACGTAGCCATAGCCAATCGTATCATCGTATCAGATGACGTACCCGCCGTAAACTTTCGAGCTAAACTATTCAGAACACAGTCTGAAGCTTGATCGAAAGATGGCGTCGCGTCTGCTGCTGTCATGTTGGATCCATAAATAAGCTTCTTCTTTTTTTTATCCCTCAACAAACTACAAGCTTCCGTATGTCGAATGGCGCGTCGTCGTCTTGCCGTCCCTCCTCGTTCTGTGATCGGTCCCCGAATCCATGCGAAGATTTCGGCCGTGGTCCCCAGGCCATCCCACCAAAAGTCCCACCAAACCCAGATCAGGATGAAATCAGGACTGAAGCTGACGTTGAACATTTCTTAACATGGTGTAAACCAGAAAACATTTCCCGTGAATTGATGAAGTCTAATGGTACACGCAAAACAGTTTGAGAGGCAACAACTTTGGAGTAATTTCAGCTCGGCTCTGGTGGAAAATCCTCCTTAAAATGAGCATACAGTTGATTGCGTTTCATGCCATATCCCTTCTCTAATCTATGTGGTTTGTGGACCAAGACAAACCCCATACTCAAGATTCAAGTGAGTATTACTATTACTATTATTGTACACATTTTGTATATAGAAATACACTTTTTATCCAGGCACAAAAGGAAATAATGAATACACACTGAATACAAATAGACCGTATACTTTTCAAAAGTGTCTCCTTTTTTCGCCCCAGTCTGTGCAACATCAAGACGACAACTGTTCACTGGAAACCCACCGCTGAGTGATGCGGGTCTTCCTCTAAGACGCATTCATATCTACAAACTACAGATGCTTGGAAAGTAAATGGTCTAAATAAATACCATAAAGCCTGCGCGCGCGGTATAGCCGCTCGTGTGCGCTGTCCCTTCTCCCCCCATCGAGCGCCATCTCCAATCTGCTGAAGGCTGCTGTCTGTTGTGCTTGTAGCTGCAGCTGGCACCGTGTTGCACCGCTCCGGGTCCCCGCAGCATATGCCACCAGGTGTTCGCTCCCTCCAAATGCGATACTCCATCAAGGTAACCCAACGGCAGACAAATTAATTAGGAGAGTATCCAGTCAGCGGAGCGGCGGTTCTCGCGCTGGAGGTGGGGTATCAAAGCAGAGGAGCCAGATTTCTTGGCTTCTGTCACCCGTCCGTATCTGTCTCCTGGTAAAGTCTCTTTCTTCTTCCATATGCACGGAGCAGCAGACGTTGTAATGTGGGAGGGATGCGAGATTGTATTATTTTTTTTTTGGAGGGGGGATTTTGGATTGGCAAAATATAAAGAGAATACAGTGAAATATACTTTAGAACCGTCAACGTTGTTCAGACATGCCATATGGTTGCTTAAAGCCACACTGTGCCATATTTCATCCAAGAAATTGAGTAAAATGCAAGTGCTTGTTTCATTATGGGACTCTTTTTATCGACTAAAAACGTCCTTAAAAACTTGCGTCTTTACTAACAGTGGGCTTGTCTCCCTTCATACCTGACGCATAACTTTGTTTGGAGCTGAACATCACCAGCTTGTCTCAAAGGAGATGCCACTGCTTTGCTTTGAAAACAGGTTGCCGAACATCCGATTTAAAGACATTACAGGTACAAAAATCAAAGTCAACACTTTATTCTGAGTGCATTTCCAAACATTACGGTATGGCATTGCTAATACAGTGAGGAACACCCTGCTATTTTGCAAGTTCTCCCACTTCATGGAAATCATGGAGGGGTCTGAAATTGTCGTCGTAGGTGCATGTCCACTGTGAGAGAGATAATCGAGACCCAGCCTCGACCCATCTTCAATGCTCTAACTGAGGGAAGGAGGTTGTTCCCCAAAATCTCGCAATACATGGCCCCGGTCATCCTCTCCTTAATACAGTGCAGTCGCCCTGTCCCATGTGCAGAAAAACACCCCCAAAGCATGATGCTACCACCCCCATGCTTCACAGTAGGGATGGTGTTCTTGGGATGGTTCTCATCATTCTTCTTCTTCCAAACACGTTTAGTGGAATTATGACCAAAACGTTCCATTTTTGTCTCATCTGACCACATGACTTTCTCCCATGACTCCTCTGGATCATCCAAATGGTCATTGGCAAACTTAAGACGGGCCTTGACATGTGCTGGTTTAAGCAGGGGAACCTTCCGTGCTATGCATGATTTCAAACCATGACGTCTTAGTGTATTACCAACAGTAACCTTGGAAACAGTGGTCCTCGTTGTATTGAGGACAGGAGAGTGCGACCACTGCGCAAAGCCTTCTCCGGCACATCCCAATCCTGGCATTGTCGTCTCGGAATATTCCCGTGCCATCAGGGAAGAAGAAATCCAATGATGGAATAACCTGTGTGGGCATTCAGCATGTTCAGGTCGTCAGCCGATCCCATTCATTGGGCTCATATAGTGTTGCTGAACTCAGGCCTGACCAACTGTAGCAACCCGATCAGAACAGTGAAATCCAAGTGGCGACTTTTGTTTAGGGGTCAGTCAGTGTATAACCTGGAAAGCTCCGCAGTGTGGCTTTAATTGCTCCCACAAATAGATTGTCACCCACATTATACTCCAGAAACATTTGCAGTACCGCACGACCAATGTTTCCTAATTTCGAATTGTATCTCCTTAAAACAAGCTCTAGTGTGAGGCTGCAGTAAAATCATTAGCTTTGACACCAAGTATTGTTCCAATTGTACCGGATCGCAATGTACTCCCAATTATTCACTTTGCTCCTTCTTTTTTTGGGGTTATATCCAGCCCTAGTCATTTTGTGAGGACTAATGTTGTAGCAAAAAGCAAGATCTTAAAAACACGTTGGAAAAATAATTCCTCCATGTGCATTAATGGGAAAATGCGTAAATACTAGGGATTGGGTGTCGTTTTCTTCATATGACCAGAATTTTACTCTGATGAATGGCCTTCCTTTTTTCCGCCTCATTATTGTGACTGCTGCTATGTACATTGAAACATGTTTGAACACAAGTCCACTTTGAACAGAAATACTGGACCAAACCGATTGGAGAGACGGTCCAAATCTGAGCAGTCACAGGTCCCTAAAGTCTTGGAAAAATCTCTCTGAATCATTGCGGTCCTTTGTCACAGTGCAGTTCTACCTGTCCTGAGTCAGAGGGAGGTCACCCACTCAGCCACTGAAAGGCGGAGAACGAGGGCCTTTTGTGCCTTTCGCATTCGGAAATAAGAGCTCTTCAAACCCTCTATCTCCGTCCACTCGGTTCGGCGCTCTCGCTAATCTGCAGCTTTCCCCCCGGACTCAGCTAACATGTGCATCACAAGTGGAGCGCTCTGCGGCGAATGGGAGAGAACATGGGGAGTGGATAAAAAGCAGGGTTTCGCACAATTCGCTCTTTATTACTAGGAAATGTAAGGGTTTGTTTTAGTGATGGCTGCCGATTTTTTTTTGCCGACAATTTCTCAACCAAGAACAATAATAACATGTATTGTACAATCTCAGCGCGACGTTATACCTGCTTAAGGGTTAAACATGATTTACAATGTACTCACACATGTATGCAAACAATTACATTAACATTTAGGACCTGTTTTACTAACCGGGTGCAAACTTTCAAGTAGTACCCGATTTATCATTAGAAACTGTATATATTAAAAACAAGTCTGGTTTGTAAATGAATTTGCCCTCTGGCCTTCGAGCATTTATGAGAGACAAAAATCTCTACTGCACCTGCTTTTTGCCTTTCCTTACATGCACTCGATTTGGCACGTATGCACACGCCTCATAAATCAGGCCCTTAGAGTCTTGCCCAAAGGGTCTTCAGCAATGTGGACATTTGGTGCGGCAACCAACAAGTCTGTGAACCCGTGGTACCTTTGAGTTCTGGGCATCTATTACTTAAAAGAGAAGTATCTACCTCATGTGTGACTGTGAAAACACTGTCATAAAAAGACTTGTATTTGTATTCAATAACTTTTGGAAACCATAGTGTTCACATCTCCACACTGTGGTCACACCAACCTGGCAAAAGCCGGATTGATACTACACTTGAATGACATTGGGTAAACCAGATGCCTGGCTGAGTGGTGAGTGATTGGTGATGGCCGAAAAGTCAGTTGCCGCAGATGTGGCCACACAGTACGCTAATGTAGAGAAATGGTCCCTTTGAAGAAGAAGAAGAGCTTTATTTACAGTGCCTCTCGAAAGTACTAATACACATATATGTTTATAACCCTAAACATACAGATTTTATTTAGAATTTGTTACTGAAAGTTCACACACAAGTAACAGACAACTGTGAAGTGAAAGCAAAATTATACATGATTCTGTTATTTTACAAAAAATAGAAAACCAAAAAGTGGGGCGTGCACAAGTATTGATACAGCATGACTTAAAGCAGTACTAAGTAACTCTTGCCCCTAGAGGCCATAGGCGCAACTGCAGGTGTCGTAGCAAGTTACGATTTTTTAACTTATTAAATGTCTTAGAGAGTTAATACTATGCTGACAGAAAAGACAAAAGGAGAGAGGGATGTTGTACATCCAGTTATACAATGGAAAAAAAAAATTCACTCAAACTTGGCAGTAAATACTGTTTAAAGTGGCGCTAGCCTGCAGTTAGCTTTGCCCGTTAGCCTGTTAGCTTCTTCTTCGTGATTCTATTAGTGTGTATTGGTTGCTCCGACCCGGTGGCAGTCAAGTTGCAAGCATGGTTTTCTGGCCAGAGACACCAGGGGGAGATGAAAGACCCCCCAATCATCCCAACACTTGTATTACCCCCAGAGGGACTAAAGAAAGGATTGATTGAGGTAAACAAGTTACTCAGTACTGCTTTAATACTTTGTGGAACCCCCGTTTGCTGCAATAACAGCAGCAAGTCTTTTGGGGTATGACTCTACAGATTTGCACATCTAGACACTGACATTTTAGCCCATTCCTCTTTTCATTTGGTAAATGTGTTGAGTCAATGGTAATGGGAGTATCCAGGGTAAAAATCCAGTCGTACTCCCTGGATAACTGGCGAGAAGAAGTCATTTTGAGGCACAAGTGCTACAGAATGGGGGCGAACTCAGTACAGTGTGGCAATAAAAAAGAAAAAAAAAAAAACGCTCAAACGCGGTGCTTTCTAAAGGCAGTTTTCTCCTCTAAATAAAAGGTTCCCACTTTCCTTGTCGTTCAGTCTGTTCAAATGAGAAAATCATCTCCCCATTCTTTACACAGTGGTGGGTATATCTTTATATGTGAATAGACTCTCATCACAGGGACGACGGGCTTTGTGTCCTTGCCTGGTCTTTTCACCGCTCCCCGCTCGGCTAAATGGATCCCATAGACTCCGCCGACCTTCACTCATTTAGCAGGCAGCGTGATCGGGACATGATATCAACACCGGAACAAAGACGCATCACGCTCCTGTTTATTCATAGTTTTTTTCTTTTTTTTTTTTTTTTAGGCTGGTTCTGTCATCTAGAGGTCAGATACACCCCCCCCCCCCCCCCCCCCATTACGGGCTGGAGCGCTAGCAGTTAAAACAGGCCCACATCAGCCCGCCACTTCAAAAGACTTCCAGCTTCAAACATCGCCGTTTTTTTTCCCTTCCCAATGTGACAAACGCACTTCACAAGCCGCGGTCTCTCCGGCAAAATATGCAGCAGCTGCCGTACGCAAAGGATAAAACGTGTAGAAATCAAGACGGCGCTCGGGCTAGTGTCAAAGAGGCGACACACAGCCAGGCGAAGGAACAAGGGGAGCTAGGAGCGAGGAGAGGGAGATGGAAAGTATAGATGAGAAAAATCCCCACCAAAAAAAAAATAAAACAAAAATAAAGAAAATCTTTGTTTTAATTACCGGTGCAGGAAATAGGCGGGGAGAAAACGGCCATTTTTTCCTCGTTAAGAGTCGTGCGTCGGATCAAACGCCGTATTTACATATCGGATTAAACTCGGGCGCGAGCTAACGAGAGGAAGCGCCATCTTCAACCGTTTTCACATGTGTAAAAGTGGGGTAGCGGGGTGAGGTGGGGGTGTTGTGATGGTGGCGGCGGCGGCGGGGGTGGTGGTGGGGATACGGTTGCAAAACAACTCATCTAAGTTTATTAAAAAGAGCGGCGAACAAAGGCGCGATGAAGGCAAGAGTCGGGCCAGAGGAGCTAGTTAGCGCGCAACATTTAACCGACAAGAAAGGAGCTAGCGAATACACACTACAACGCTGCGAGACACATGCCTTTCAGGAACAGAAAGGCGGATTGAAACTTCTTCTTCGGATGGCGCTTCCTCTTTCACCAATGCTCACCAGCCAATTAGAAGGCCCAGAGGGTCAAAGAGCATTGTGGGAGGTGATCAGAGTTTAGTGCAGCACAAATACAGTGTTAGAAACGGCTCTGCTTCCCTTTCATCCCGGTGTGTTTTCTTCCCAAAGGCCTTTCTTGTGCCGAGGGAGAAGAGTTCTCTTTGTGGCTCAAGGGATCCAAATGACCAGCCATCATTATTCTCGCTATGATATCCTCCTACACACACACACACATACACACACACACACGCACACACACACACACATGCACATATGAAGGCACGTGCAAAAAGACCCACCAGTGGCTACATCAGATACAAGAGGCGCTGTGGAGACGCAATAACAAGTTCAAATGAGCGAAGACTCCATTGCGACAGAGCAACGCTTCGTCCGGCTTTGCAGTTTGCAGCATCCGCTCATACTGGTTAAAACAAAAACAAACAAAAAAAACAGTCTACAATCGTAATGTTTGTGGTAGCGCTCGTACAGGGGTTTTCCATTATAGACAACGGTTCTTAACATTGCAAGGACTCAAATGCAGAGCCAAATACAAGTGTATGACAGATTTATTTCAGTCTGATAAATCTGACAGGAGATATTGGGTTGGGTCCAAACAGCGAACAAGGAAAAAAACTAACTGTAGGTTTAAAACAAGATAACTATTGGGAACCATAAATACTGTAGTCTCGTCACCACCATGGAGCATTTGAAGATTGACTTGCTGAAGTGTGGACGCTCGAACTGTCATCAGTGCTGGGGAGAATACTCCATCCATCCATCTTCTTCCACTTGCCGGGTCGTGGGGGCAGCGGTCCGAGCTGCCCAAATTCGGCCTCATGATTGGTGATGTAACCGGGCCTGTTGGTCTCTCATAAGGGGCTTCTGAAACGCTCTTTGTCTGACCCATCAACTAGGACCTGTTTGCCATGGGAGACCCTACCAGGGGCACGAAGCCCTGACAACAAAGCTCCCAGAATCATTTGGGTGCTCAAGGTGGCAGTTCCAGGAGCACATTCCTTAAAATGTATTGTGTAACATATTCCATTACTTTGTACAATCAGAGTACTATATTCTGAATACTCCCTATGAAGTCCTCCTACACACACAGATCACATATGCAGATCACAATGATCTGCATATAATGTAAAAATACGACATATGATTATTGATTGACAGTCAATTATTGGTTTTCATGTTATTTCATATTTTTAATCCGTCTTTTTACGGATTTTCTGCAGCTTTCAGCAGTTTCATGCTTTGTGCAATTTCTGCAAGTTATGCATCAAAATGTTCTGCAACTTGTAGGTTTTGAGAAAAAAAATTGCCTCGTTTTCGTTTTTTTCTATGGGAATTTGACATTGGTGTGTATGTGGTATCTGGTCCAATAGTGTGTATGGTGAATCCAGCCAATGCATTTTAATAGGATTGTCTTTCAGCCATTTGTGCAGCTTCTGCAATTTCAGCATTTGGGCGATTTCAACAGTTTGACCAGTTTAGGAAATGTAAAAAGTTTATGCAATATAAACAATTTATGCAAATTAACCACTTTATGGAATTTAACCAGTTTACGCATTTTAATTTCTGCAATTTCGACGGTTTATGCAATTTCTGCATTCGATTCCCGCAATTCCGCAGTCAATCGCAATGGTACAGCTGCATTTCTAGTTAAACATGTAGCTACACTTGTTGGAAATCCTGTTGTGAACATATTTACCACTAAGAAGAACATAAAAAAAATAAAAACGTACACATCGCATGACACGGTGCAAAGTTGTGCAGCAGTTTGCGTATGCTTCACAGCTAGAAGGTCTGGGTTCGATTCTTGGACGGGGCCTTCTGTGTGGAGTTTGCATGTTCTCTCCGTGTCTGCGTAGTTTTCCCTACCACAAAACAACATGTGCAATAGGTGAATCCTCTAGCCAGGTGATACTGACCATCCGCCTGGCTCCACATCTGGAGATGGGTCACATGACAAATAAAGCGCCTTTACCTTACCTTTACCGTACACATGTGCATTGTCCTTCAATGTATTCCTTTGATTTTAGGAAAGAAACTGTTCTAAATACCCTCATAGGAAAGTGTAACTTTACCAGAATACAGTTACTCAAAATGTATTCTAAAAACGTACTCCTGTAATCCTTCACTACCCAACACTGGACGTCATCTGCACTGTATTGTTTAATCTGATCTTGATTTCTCTACAGATGACGGCTTAAAGGTGTAAACAAAGTGGATATTTGTGCGCAATTTACCTTTTAGTAACCCAATGACTGTGTGGGCGTCTTTACTTTTGATTAAGATGGCCTCCACCATGCCCCAGGATCAAGTGTTTTGTAGGTTTTCTGGTGAGAGGGTCCGTCAGCGGTGAAAACCCACCAGAAACTCAACAAAACAATTGATCCTGTAGCATCATAGAGGCCACTGTGATAAAAAGTCAAATACGCACTAATAAAAAGTTTTTTGTTTTTTTTTGGCACATGAAAAGTTCCATAATGCACCTTTAAGAACTTTTTATTTACAATAACAATCAAAACCAGGAAAGTCTTTGCCTCTCTATCACTTATTTGGACTTCAATCAGTCCTTTGTCTAAACAGGAAGGAAAAATGTCAATGTTGCTGCTCTTACACGGCAGAGTACACAAACACATACACTCATATTTACGCACATAATGGCATTAATAGTTTTAGTTAAAGTAGACAAGCCAATTCTTTTTCTGCAAGGTCCTTGACAGATGAAAACAAGACACAACTTCTTTAAGCTGCTGTTCATCCAGAGGCTGATCCCTCATCGATAGTGAAGCAAAGTTTAAAAGCCTTTTTGCCCAATAGTGAAACTGTTCGTTGTCTGGGTTGTGCCACTGTAATATTTTAGAGTGAAGCATTTAAAGTGTCACTGACACATTAGACACAATTGTTGGTAAAACATCATTGTTAACGCAATTATACTTAACAAAAAAAGTTAGTATAGCCATTTTTCTGATGTTTATAGTTTCACTTTCCTTATTGGACACGGACAGGAAGTGCCATAGTTAGAGGCAAACAATTTTAAACTGTTGCCTTGCCGACCAGGTTATGTCAATGGGAAATGAGTCAAACTGCTGTGGAACTTTACCTCTATCTATGTCACTTACTGTCAGTAGCTAAAAAATACAAATAACAATAACTTTTCTGCCCAACATTTCCCCAACATTTCTTAATTAAAATTGCTGCTTCACATGAATAAAATGATAATTACTTGCAACTGATGCTATCCATCTAAACAAGTCATATTTTCAAAAGCATTACAACCTGTCATATATGCACTTTAATCGAACTTTGTGTGTCACTTGACATCTGGTCAAAAAAACGGTCATAAAGGCTAACTCTGGCATGTTTACCGAAACGTTGGAATTACTATTGTCATGGTGTAAATACTGTGTACCACCTGGATAAGCAAATAAAGGGCAAATTAAATCCAAGTGAGGGATTAGGAGTTAACTGGACTTGCTATTGGATCTTGCAAACCCTTGACGATATGATTCACAACACGTCTTCCATTGGCTCAACATCATTGACTCTCATCCGCTCACTCGGGACGGATGGCGTCACGGTCGCCTCACTTTCGTTAGTCTCGGGACGGTGTCAGGAAGCCATTATTCGTTGTGTCAATATCTCTCAACATCATCATAAATAGTTCTCAGCCCGCACTGTTTACATATTTATGTCTCAGCGGATTTTGCATAAATACATTAATTTCGGCGGATCGGGTTGTCGTGGGTGTCAGTCAAGCAAACAACCGCTTTGGAGGCCTGGCTTCACAAGGCGTGAGTTTTCCATTGGAAGTGATTGGAGCTAACAACCCGAATCACTAGGCGCGGGCAACGGAGAAACACATGTCATGTTGTTGCGCATCACTGGTAAAAACTAATAACAGTATTCCCTGCCTGCACTGTATGAGCGAGACACAAAGCCCTGGAAACACCGCCCCATCACCACCAAGGCCCCCCACACCCCCCCACCCCTCCTCTTTTCCTCCGATTCCGCGATGTCAGATATATCAGCAATGCTAATGCCCAGACTGCATCCTGCGCCGCTCTCGCGCAACCCGCTGAAAAGACATCCATTTAGGCTTTAAAAGACGCACATCAACAAAAAGGCGAAGGAGGGGCTGCGTCGCGTATATATGAAAGAAAATGGGAAAGAAAAGCGAAAAAAAAAAAAAAAAAAGGTGTAGGGAAACGGGAAGCGGGGCCGAGGGAGGGGCCGAGCAGGAAGTCAATTAGTTATTCTGAACCTGGCCCGTGCTCTCCCATGGGACCTGCCTCCGCACCTCAGGATCTGTAAATAATTGACAGATAATATTAATTGGCTTTGGATTAGTGAGCAAGCTCAGTATCACACATTAATATTTGATCAGAGGATGATAGGGACCCTGGCAGGGGATCCGAAGGGGCAGCTGAGGCTGTTTTGTTGATTAGGCCAGAGAAAGGAGGAGACAGAGGAGCAGTAGCAGCAACAACAGCAGCAGCAGCAGCGGTGGGCAGAAAGGCGAACAGAGCCAGGCGTGGTTTGATGCACCCGTTAGCTCCCGGCGGCTAAACCTCCTACTGCCAGCTATAACTGCCTGTTCCTTGTTCCACCACAAAGACGGAGAAGAGGAGAAAGCCACGGGGCCACTTCCGCAGCTGCTCTGATTGCATTTTTTTTTTTTTTCAGTTTTTTATTGGAGGCGGAGAGGTCTGGTCCTCATCCAAACGCTATACAGGCAGCTCTTACCTGTGTCTGTGCCACTGGTCTGTATGGGACAGATCCACTCTTGACTCTCAGTGTAAGCCAGGGCACTACAACCTTTTTTTTCCATTGTGAGCTTCTTTAGAATATAAACAACGGAGAGCTACTTTGGGAGTTTATTGAAGCACACCCTGGACAGTTTCAACTAATTGCATCACAAAGAAAGAAATGACTGGAGTTTCCTCTTAATACTTCACTATAATTATCTAAATGTTTGTCAGTTGAGTTCAATTCGTTCATAACCTCATTCAGAAAAATATGTCCGTAAAGATCAATCTGGTTGGAGACCCCTTTGCAAGTCAACACACATTTTCCCTTACATTTCTCTATACACAAATACTGTTCAGATAAACTGTAGAACAATGACCATCTGTAATTAGATAAATGACTTAAATTAAAGTTTAACTAAAGTTTAAACTTTAAGTTGAATGTGAGTCAGTTTGAGCTCATCTAAGATAAGACATACATGCAAATGAGGAACAACCATGAATCCCACTTGAAATCAGACATATTAACTTGTACATGTAAAAATATTTATTTTTCACTTGAAATTCTAAAAATGGGCTTGTTCCATTGGCAAAAGGAAGTTCTTTTCTGATCTTAGACTAGACCGAATCTACTCATAATTTAGATTTTAGATTTAATCTCCCTCTCATCACTAACATCATTCAATCCTCCTTTACTTCCGGAACTTACCATAACCCTCTCAAAACAGCTGCTGTCACTCCTATACTTAAGAAACCCGGTTCTGATCCTTCTGACCTCAATTATTTCGCCCCAATTTCAAACCTACCCTTCATATCCAAACTTCTTGAGAAAACCCTTGCTGACCAACTCCACACTTCCCGCTCCCAGTTTATTCAGCTCAAGTCTTTCACCTCACATCCCTTCCCTGTCACTTCAGGTGTTCCTCAGGGTTCTGTTCTTGGCCCACTGCTGTTTATAATTTATCTTCTCCTCCTTGGTTACATTTTCAGAAAACACCACATTCACTTCCACTGCTACTGTTTCCTTGATGTAAGGCGACCTGTATTTTAGTTTTCTGTCTTTAATTTAAGTTAATCAGTTTTACGTGTACGTGTTTGTTGTGCTAAAAAAGACTCTACTCTTTTAAGGACTAACTGGAGAGGCTTAAAATAATTAGCATATCCTCCAATAACTTTATATCCTTGATACTACAAAACATGTATTTTTCAACCCAGCAGTGATTTCAAGTGTATACCATAGCTTAAGTTATGCATCAGATTTCCCTTCACAAACCTCATTTAGAAGGAGCAGTAATATTTGTTTACAAAATATGTGTTTTTGCACCAATTAAACAAATAACAAATCTGTTAGAAAATACTTGTTTTATTATCTGTGTCCATAAACCTGTGTTGCTGATGTGATGATGGTGGTAATTTAGTGGAAGGGTCCTATTGTGTGTTGTCTATGTGGTCTCATTTCCATTGACCTGTCGAGAAAACAACCACGTCAGTCGAATCTGGATTTCCATTCTCGAAAATGTAACCACAACACATGATGGCCCATTCATTGTTAATTTCCCACACTGACTATCCATGTTTTTATTAATTTCATTATTAATTAACGCACTTCACTCACATCTCAAACCCCCATGAGTCTTTTCCTTGTCGACAGCAGTGTAGTTTGCCAAACTCTAAATTAGAAGCACTTCTTTTTGTTGCTTTAGCACTGTTGGATGAGTTTTTCCACCCACTTACACAAAGTTCAGTAGTTCAATCCCAGCTCTCGAAAGTGCATTATGTTGTTGTGTCCTTGGGCAAGACACTTTAAACATCTTACCTCAAGTGTCTGTTCGCATGCGTGTGAGCGGTCCACCTCCACTGGACACTCAAAGGAAACTATATCGATCTATATTGTAAAAATAAAATGTTGGAAATGTATATATTATCTTTATATTAAAGATAATATATATCTTTAATATAAACATATATATATATATTAAAATGATTCAAATATAATGAATACAACTCGATAAATCACCCGTACTAATCCACATTGGGGGATACTGTTGCCTGAAGAGCTCTGCATTTCCATAAATGTTTCAGCAAATCAGTTCCTCCACTGTATTCTCCCCTATCTTTGACAATGCTAAACCCTCGGCATTAACTGTACGGATCCGTGTTGGCAACCAGCTCTTTTTTCCCTTTGACTTCCTGTCACATCTCTGCACCACTTCAAATAAAATGCATCCTAATGATAAAAAATTGGAAGGGAGTTTTCCAAGGAAGGGAAAAAGAAGGGAAAAAGAAAAGAAACGTATTGCACTGTTGAATTGTTTTTCAAAGCTTTTATAGACTGCTGCGCTGTGCCCCGGAGCTACCAAACACCTGTGATGTACGCAGCCATGGAGAGCCTCTGTTTCACTAAAATAATAACAATATTGATAATAAATAAATATATAAAATCCGGAGAGGGAGGACTCGGAGATGGTGTGGCGTTTTCTTTATTTATTCCCCCCCCCCTTGCAGCAGTCAGAAGCAGTGGGAGACAGAGAGAAAAAAAAAGCATAAAACAAACAGAACTAAACAAGCTGGCACCGACGCACACACGCACAATTACACTCGCGGAGGCTAATTAAAGTGTTACTGGAAGCACGCAGCTAGAGTGTGACAACATAATGAAAGATTGAAGAGGGGAGGAGAGACACGGGACCCCCCTCTCCCTCCCTGCCTCCACCTTACCCCCGCATCACCCCGCGCCCCTCCCTCTGTCTGAAAACAATGCCACCTCTCCTCTCTCATCTACCATATGCTGCCATTTGTTTAGTCAAATCCCCCTTTAAGCAGCCAGGATCTATGGCTTTGCCCGGGCTGCGCGCTACATCCGTCTACGAGGGCAGGCCCGTTTCCCTCGCGGCCCAATGTGTCGCCACATCGGCCGCTCGCGCACCCCAGAAGTCTCCGGGGAACGCCTTTTTATTGCTTTTCCACGTCATTTGTCTGGCGATTACGGCCGGCCTCCTCTGAATCTGGGGAATAATCACAATATTTCAATTTAAGGAGAGCAGGGGGACAGGGAGGACGCGGTGGATGGTTTTGGAGATTGCGGCGGGAGCCATGCTGGGAGCGGGGCACTGATAGGACAGGGGATGGATCACGGGCCGACACAAATGATGCCCTGCATCAGCCCAGCGAAGGGGCCACGGCCGCCGCTTCTGCTGTGGGAGGGAGACAGTCAAAGAGTCAGCAATGGACAGACATATCCAGGAAATAAACTGATTAGGCGTGTGTGAGTTCAATCGTTAAAGCTGCTCATCATGTCTGTTTCCTGATCACGTGTGACCCTGCAATAATTCCTCATATAACAAATTGTCTCTCATATGCAGTCATGGACAACGGTGCTGAACCTCTGAAATGTTTCCATAGGTATTTCTCCCAGAAAGTGAGTTTTGGTAAAGTCGGTTTATAGCTTTTGTGTGTATTGGAACAAACACATAAAGCTGTGAGAAAAAAAGGCATGGGCATTGGACATGAATCGTAATTGAGGCTCAGACCCCGGCGGAAGACTGAATTAACTATATGAAATAAGAATTTATGCTGAAGCTTCATAACAATGGGCCGGACCAAATAATAATAACATTGGACCAAATAACAATAACATTGGACGAACCAGATGCCTTGTTTAAAATGGTATAGTACGTGCACATTTTCCACACCTGTCCACTGGGGGCTTTTAGGTTGCAATAGATAAAACACTATTTAATAAGACAAAGCACCTTTAATGCATGGGAACAACTCTGGCCCAATTTGAGCTCTCTGGTAAAGATGTTAATATTAGTCTGCAGTCTTTGAGCATATGATACACGTTTAAACAATAGGAAAAATCACTCCTGTAATCAGATAGAAAGGAAAGATCTTTGCATTGTATGTGCCTGCCATGGGGAACAGAAAGAGGAGAGGAGAACTGTAAGAGGACTTGAAAACCTGAATTGTAGGGAAAAAAAAAACAGCATCAAGGTTACAGGTCTATCTCCAGAGATCTTGCTGTTCCTTTGTCCACAGTGCGCTACATAATGAAGAGATGGCACTACAGCGAACCTCCCTGGACAAAGATGGAAGGGAAAAATTGACAAAAGGATGCAATGCAGGTTCGACCGAATGGTAGATAAGCAGCCTCAAACAACGTCTGACGAAATTCAAGCTGTCCACGGTGCATCGGTTTCGGAGCGAACTGTCCGTCAACGTTTGAGACTGAATGATGCCGGGGGTGCCAACACTTTGGTCCATGACTGTACATGCACTCACTTTCCCCACATGCCCCTTTCGCATCTCCCCACAGCAGCAGAACCATCAGTCCTCTCATCCTTTTCCTCTTTCATCCTCTTTACCATCATAGCAACGGCAAAGAGCTTTTTCAGAATCAGAGAACACACAATTATATTATTATAAAAATGTAGGAGATGCATCAGAGCCTGTAGACTGTAATGATTGTGAGTGTGGAGTTGATTCGAACATGTTAAATGTAAGATATTCCAGAGCCTGCACGGCGGTTGAAAACAAGCGCGCCTTGTGTCAGCGTGACTCTCGGAAGGAGGTCATCTCTGCAGGTGAGCTGATTATGCAACACAAATACAACCTGTGTGTTCTCTCACTGCTCAGCTCCGGCAAATGTGAAATATGCCCCCGGTATAACGGCACAGTACATCACCGAGAGCAAGGACTATTAAAATTAATGCTCAGTTGGTTTACAAGGAATGTATGGCTCGGTGTCATTAGATTTTCAGGGCAACGATCGGGCACACATCAAGGAGGAAATCAGTTCTATTTATATAGAGAGACTAATGTTTTCTGTCTTCGCCAAACATCACAAAGTTATTTTATCAGCCCTCTACAATCAATGGACTATGGAGCGATCCAGTTTTCACGTGATTTCTGTCTTGAAGTGAGGTGACAACAGGTATCAGAAAGTGCCAACAATAACACAAGTAAATCGATCTGTGTTATATCTATTTGATAATAATAACAATGGCTTACACTTTACAAGCCTGTATTACACGGTCTCAAAGAGCTATAATGTTATCTGTGTTGTATTGTACGTCTCTGTATGGACTTAGAGTCTGATAAATAAAGATGATGATGAGGACGATTCACGCTATACTCGGTGGTGGTAAGCTACTAGAGACTGACGGAAGCGAGGCTACCATCGACCCCTCTGACCACCACCAACCACTCACACACTACATGCATCCTGGGCTATTGTACATGTTTTTAATGATAGGGGAAACTGGAGTATCCGGAGGAAACCTACGCAGACATGGGGAGAACATGCAAACTCCACCGGGTGGAAATCGAACCCGGGACGCTAGCACGAGTTAGTACGAGCGCTAACCGCTGTACTAACATGCCGCCCACAAATATTCTCAAATTTGAACCGTCAGAATTCTGTGTTCGCATCCTGCCTTTGTCATCAAAACACATGTAGTCGAAATGGATTATACATGTTATCTGAAACATAATGTTATGTACACACAGGTCTGCCACATTTCTTCTAGAGCAGTCTGCTGCAGTTTCAGAATTACTTAATTTATTCTATTCAATTGTCCTTTAATGAAGAGAGTCCTACTGGGAAATTACTATTGGACAAACAGAAATAAGCTCATTTTAAAGTAAGTTAAGTTTTGCATAGTGTGATGATGGAGGAATGATGTCCTCTGCCTCTTCACGGATCACACTCCCGGTTGCAACAGTCTGTTTCTAAACAAGTTTTTGCAGCTGACCAGCACACGGTGGAGCAGGTGGGAGGGAAAGTCCAGAATAGTCCGGATTTTGGAAAGCATCCTACTCTCCAACACCACAGTCAGAACGTCCAGCTCTTCCCCCACAGCACGGCTGGCCTTCCTGAGGATTTTGTTGAGTCTGTTTATCTTCCTCACCAGCCCCAGCAAACAACAGTATACTGGTCACCTGAGCATTGTCCGGCAGATACTGAAGGACCTCATATTGAGTGCACAACACAGCAATGCAGAATAATGCCTAGAATCCTCAACAAACATAACCCTGCGGTACAGAAGTGTAACGTCTTTGAGGTCACAATAAGGGTCACGTTTGAACCATAGCCTCAGAGTTGGGTGCAGTCTGACCCGCTCCGTGACAATAATCTTCAGAGTGGATCTGAGTGAGAAAACACAGAGGACAAAGAGAAGAAGCAGACGTGCGTAAGGACAATCCGTCTCTCTCCGAGGATCACTGCGTCTTGTGCATGGGCCCTTTAATCCCATTGCTGCATTTCATGGAGTTTTACCCGAGAAGCTTATCCCCAGCATCTCTAACCTCTCTCGTGAGGGAGATGGGAACCAGGCAGCGCCGACGGCTGATGGGAAAGTTTGAGTCTGTGTCTAATCATATCTCAATATCAAATGGGTTTTAGCTACAGGAGGTTGAGAAGACAATGTGTCAGAACCAGCAATGGAGAGAAACAGTGCAGTTTTTATATAGACCAGAGTTTCTCACACTAGTACCACCAACACCAGTCCAACCTAAATCTGGGCAATGGATGAAATAGTGCGAACCATGACTGAAAAAGAGTAAATCAACCTCTCAACCCCCTAAATCTAATAGCGTATAGGCCAGAGAAACGCCTCATTTGAAAGCTAAGACCCACAACTCTGATTAAAAGTTTTTTTCTTGCATTGTCGCCGCGATTTTTGCCTTGTTTTCATTGTCATTTACATCTTGTTTTGTCGCTATTTTTATGCTTTTTTTCAAGAAGCTTTCAGATTTGGGTAAAGTTGAACTAGAGAAATGTGCTCGGTTAAGGCGGGTTAAAGAAGAAGATACATTTTCTTTTACTTTAAGCAACTAATGCATTTAACATCTATAAAAACATTTAGATTTTTATTGTTGTTGTTGCATGGAACACACTTTTCTTCATCCCACATGTCGCTACACTACAGCTTTTAGAGAAAATGTGAAAATAGGATTTTGATGCGGGAAAAGAGCCTCAGGTTTTTTCATATGGTAAAATGGTCACTTTTCTAATTTCTTTAGGCACAAAGCCTTTTACAGCAAGGAAACAGTCACCCATTCACACTCATTCATACACCAATGTACGAGGACACTGGAGGCAAGGTGGGTCTGGCCCAAGGACACAACGACAGTGTGCATCTTCAGGAGCTGGGATTCGAACCCCCGACCTCCCAATCATGAGACAACCCGCTCTACCAACTGTGTAAAAAATTCCATGTTCCATTTAACACAACAACATTGGATAAAACTGATTTTCTTTCTGCCCCAAGAGGCTGTAGATCTGACTGCTAAAAGTCCCATGACAATCGTTGAAATTTATTTTTTTACATCATGGAAGCCCTCACTAAGAACAATAAGTCACTGTTCTTAGTAGCTGTTTATATTCTTAACATTCAAATTCACGTTGCGCAGATGCCCCTAACTTGAATATCTTTTTTAACACTTGTAAGGAGTCAAACAGAGCAACGATATTTAAGAGTAAATTTCCAGTCAATGCAACCCTAGAAAAAAAAAATCTCCATCCTAAAATAAAACTTGTGCAGAAGAGTGATTTTGCCTGTGGACAAAAGCGTCTGCTGGAGAGAGAGCAGAAGAAGCTGTCAAACACCACTTCCCATGCACTTCCTATCTGTCTTCATCCAGCCGCCCAGAGGAGGAGGCGCAGCCTACAGGGGAGGGGAGAAGAGGGAGGGGTCCCACAGCAGAGGGAGGCTGGAGCTCTGAGCCAGTCCTAGCCTTTGATCCCTGGGATGACCCGAGCCGCGGCACACCTCTGGAAATGAAGACGCTGGAGGCCTGTGGGACACCATCCATCACAGTTCAGTCCGACTCCTGCCCCTGCACCGCCACACGGATACAGGCAGAGGAGTCGATTAATGGGCCAATTTAAAGGATTTGCTTGGGCCTAATTGCTTGTGTAATTGGGATTGTTTAGCTAACTGCAAGGTGGAGGATTTTCAGGGATAAATAAACAGAAGCTTGACTGGAAGTCTTCTATTCACACAACAGCCGTGATGCACGTTTTGCCAATTGTGATATGACGTTTGATTTCATGAAGTGCATGGGACAGGGAGCAGTGAAGGGGAAAGAGCAGTGATAAGAATAACCGGAGAAGTTATTGTGTAAAAGGCAACGCATAAACAGCAACTTCCTTCTCTCTTGGTACAGCTGCGTTTTTGCCTTTTTCTGGATGTTTTACTGGATACTTTTGTACATCTTTGCTGCCTTGTGAGGTTCAGTGGATTTTTTTTATTGCAGAGAGTCCGTACTAGCCATGAAGGACCCAGGTTTTTAAAGGTAAACAAACAGCTAGCTTATGAGCTAAAGACATTTGAGAATGTATTCTCAAATGCCACTTAAGAGGCACCCTTTATATTTTTTTTATACAGCGGGGAATCAGTCTGGACTCCCCGCCCCCGTTGGCGGTATCCGAAAAATCTAAACGATCCCGTGCAATCAGATTTGTTTATTTGCATCACGTGTTTTTCACGCTGGTACAGTGAGTCTGGTTCCCAGGCTACCAAGAGCCCCCCACACCTGCAGCACAGTGGAGGCGTCGCAAGAGGCACTACAAGAAACAAAAAAAGGGTAAAAGAAAGACTGTTGAAGAGCGGAGGGAGCTGCGCAGGAGGTGGAGGAAGGACGATGTGGAGAGGCTGACCAGTGCAGGACACCACGCTCTGAAACAGGAACAAACCCAGAAGGCGGTTTTCGAGAAGCAAGGCAGGTTTCCTCCAGGTACTCCGGTTTCCCCTAACTCCAAAAACATGCTGGTCAGGTTGGCCCACAGTCGCAGCGGCTCAGGACTAACCCAACACCTGAACGAAATGTTGTTCGAAAAACGAAAATTGTACAATGACAAATACTTACTTACTTAAGCAAGAAAACACAGTATATCATCTTAAAAATATGCTGTATATAGATACATCCGAGATGAAATGGAGGTTAAGGTACTCCATCGTCCCTCAAGGGAAAATATCCTTTGAATTTGACCCAACAACTGACCCAAATTTGTGAGCTAAGTTTGGTCCGGACTATCTAGCTGCAGGTTTTCCCTCCTTTGTGTGTGTTTTAGGTTCATGGGGAAAACCGGAGCACACGGAGGAAATCCACCCAGACATGGAAAGAACATACAGGCAACCTTTTTCCCTTAAATTCTCAAAGCTCAACTGAATAAACCATAACCCCCCCCCCCCGCGCTTACGGAGATTCAATTCATAAAACGCAGGGCTGAATCCGAACAGTTCTTATCCAACATAGTCGGATATGACAAATTAAACGCCATGCACAATTATGAATGAACAGAGAAATCCTATCTCTCCAAAGCCAAGCGCTGCAGTCGGGGAGCACATGCTAAATCTCATTAGATGTAGCAATACCCGGAGCAAATTAAACCATTAGCCTCCGACTCGTTTAAAGCGGCACTTTCAGATCACTTCCTATTAAGAGCTGCCAGTAAACAGGCCTTTGAAACGGAGCCCTCATCTCGGCGCGGAGCAGCGGTGCCGACATCTGCCATACCCAGCCGAGCCCTGAGTAAAACTGCGCCGCGCTGCACCGTACACTACAGCACACAGGCCTGTACGGGAGGAGCACACCCCCGGGATCAGCAGTACAAGTCAGGCCAGTTTGATGTGCGATTGTGTGTTTAATGTTCCAAGTCAGATACAATTAATCAAGAGTCGAGGTAACTCAGAGCTTTCACGATTGATGGGCACTGTGTTGTGTAATCTAGGACAGTGGTTCTCAATTGGTGGGTACTTTGGGTAGCACTTACATTTAGTAGTTTTTTTCATACTTTTTACTCAAGTAATATTAAAATGCAGTATCTGCTCTCTCACTTGAGTAAAACGAATGGTAACTCGTGCTACAGTGGGTAGATGTTTAATTGAAAAATTTATGTATTTTGTTTTGTTACTTAATTCTTCATAGTAATTTCTTCTTAAATGTCTTTAAGGTATTTAATGTTTTGTTTCTTATAATTTATCTTACGCCTGAAATATAAATCAAACCTTTACACTCAGACAGTTACCCAATACTGACAGTCCAAGTAACATATTCGCCTACTTTTTTTTACTCATACTTGAGTAAGTATTTGAGCCACTACTTTTCCAACTGTTTTCAGTGGGTCCCAGAAACACTTTATTTTAAACTACCCTCGATACAATGTAATGTGCTAATGTTTAATAACTTATATGCAATACAATATGTATTTGTAGTATGGAGGTACATAATGTAATAAGACATAAGACCTGAGCTCTAACACTAAGAGTCCTCTTCCTACACTTCAACTACATAGTACAGTAGATGACTCAAGAACCTTCTCTAAGATGGACAACTCCTGTACGACTGAGAGCCTACACAGACCATTCTAATGTTAATTTAGTTTGAGAAATGTGCATCTTGTGTGTTTCGAGGATTTTTAAGCCAGATTTACCTCCTGTCACAACCATATACATACTTTTCAATGTAGCTTCTTTAGCACCGTGCAATTGTCTCCCCAAATGTTTAGTGGCATCGTGCTACTTTCCTTTTAAGCGCCTGTAATGGCAAGACTCGAAAGGGGTTGACTACTTTTCAACATCACTTTTAGTTGGGTTGATATTAAAGCAGAAATAAGTAACTCATGCCCCTAGATGCGTTTTTACTCATGAATTGTCTGTGAGACTAAATACTAAGCTGACAGAAGACAAAGGGAGAGAGGGATATAGTACATTGTGCCGCAACTCAATGACACAATGGATATAATTCTTTTCACTCAAACTTGGCTATAAATACTGTTCAAGTGGCGCTAGCTCGCAGTTAGCGTTGCCCGTTAGCCAGTTAGCGTCTTCTTTGTGATTCCATTAGTGTGTGTTGGTGACTCCAACCCGGAGGCAGGGAAGTTGCAAGGGTGGTTTTCTGAACAGAGACACCAGGGGGAGATGAAAGACCCCCCCAATCATCCCATTAACACTTGTATTACCCCCAGAGGGACTACGGAAAGGATTTACAAGTTACTTATTCTTCTTTAAGAAAATACAGAAACCACACATTTTGTTGGACCAATAGTGTTGGCCTTTGTTTTTCGAAAGTGACAGATTCTGACCTCTCTTACAAATGGTGTGTAGTATCATTTTGACATTAATTTACAAGACCTCTAGCGTAATATATCTTAACTCTAACTGTTACTACCAGCTCCACTTACTGTTACACATGTTTTTTCTTCTATGTGTAATAGAAGATTTCTTTGATTTCAGACCCACAGTAGTGCCTTCCTCAGCTGAAGTTTTAGTTTTGTCAAACTGTGGTTTAGCTGCATACACTCATAAAGCCTCGATAAAAAGTTTATTGCTCTTTCAGTGTGTGCATTGGCCGCCTTCTTATTAAAATCTTGGGAGATTTGCGGATAACAGCTTTACATGTGTGCAGCGCTATTTCCATTTATCCAGAAGGACTATCCAATGTACGGATATGTCCTCACTCAAGAATTCCCCAAAATGACTCCCAGCTGCTAAAGGTTTGAGTGATTTCTGTGGAAGTGAACAGACAGGAAACCACACGAAATACTGTAAAGGCTTTAACTACACTGTGAAAATACCACATTAGGATGCATGGCTATTTCAGAAAAGGCCAACTTCTCAAAGTCATCGTCACATGAGAGACTGTGCGTCTATTGGAGTTTACTCTATCCACATGTGGAGGCTTTCCTTTCTGAAAATGTATCTTAAAGCTTTAAGTGTTCACAAAATGTAAAATGTAGCGTCGCTACAGTATGCTGAATTTACATGATCGTGTATGTCAGAACTTTTACCAATCTTAATAAATGTCTTTCCAATCGTTACTGAAACTGCACAGGGCACACAAGACATTACCTTGTATATTTAAAGGCCTTACACCTGATTTGTTTTTTGCCTATGAAAAGTTGGTATTTTGGAAAAGCAGACATTCGAGACGGGAAAAGACCTACAGTATGTCAGCTGAACATCTAATTATAAAGCCTCTTAATCAATTGTGAAGCAGCGTTATTGTTGTTATTGTTCTCTGAAAGTTTGCGAAATGTGCTCATAAACCAAAGATTTTCATTGGGGGTTAAGATCTGGACTCCGATCCATGTGTGACAATGATGTCTCATGGTACCTGAACTACTCTATCACAGTGTGAGCCCGATGAATCCTGACATTGTCATGTTGGAATAAGCCTGACCCATCAGGGAAGAAGAAATCCATTAACGGAATAACCTGGTCGTTCAGGATGTTCAGGCCATCAGCTGATCTCATTCTTTGGGTGCATAGTGTTGCTGAACCTAGACCTCACCAACAGCGGCAGCTCCAAATCATACAACGTACAGGAGTTGGATTCAGGTGGAGACTTGAAGACAGAAAAAAGACAATCAATCACTTTTTACCATATTGTGATATCATGTGGAGTCATGATGCCAATGGTTACAATCAAATACACCAATGGCTGTAAGTGGATGCATGTTTCACAAAGATGAAAATTACTCATCAGAAAACAAACCATCTAAATCATTCCCTTTCCACCTTTTTTTCTTTGCACATGTACCATCTAAACATGACAGCACCACACTGAATTTTTTTTTCATTTTTCTTTTCTTTCAAAAGTGCATTTCTAACTTTGTGCATCCGCTTAATCCCGCAGTATAACGGTGTGTCTGCGAGGTCTGCTGTGGTTTAGATGTGAGTGGCGGTGGTTATGGGCCCTGGGGAGAAGCTTGTCCGCAGTGGTCCAGGCCCCGCTCCATGTGTTGAGAGCAGCTTTAATAGGGTGCAGGGGAGACATAACAGAAAGAGAGAGAGCGAGAGGAACCAACTCTCCAGGACGCTTTGCTGGAAGGGCGCGAGACAGTGGCGCCAACCCCGACCGAAGTCACACGCGAGCCCCCCTTTACATTAACCAACGTCTCAGTGTTGCAGCCCCTTTGTGCCTCCTCCCTCGCGCCTCAGACCCCCCGCATGGCACCGCTGTCCAGGCCGGCGTGGCTCCGTCACCTCCCCCAGTCACCTGCGGGGCTCAAATTGAATTGTCCAGAAGGTGTCACACTCTCTGAGCACTTTGCCACTTCTGAAACTGCTCCATGAACAAAGAAAAAGACAAAGAGTACTGAGTTTAATTGTGAAAGACATCAAGGATCCACCCCTCCTGGAACCGCCACTCTAACGTGGTGGGGGGGTTTGAGCGCCCAAATGATCTTGAGGGCTCTGTTGTCGAGGGCTTCGTGCCCCTGGTAGGGTCTCCCATGGCCAACAGGTCCTAGGTGACGGGTCAGACAAAGAGCGGTTCAGAAGCCCCTTATGAGAGACCAACAGGCCCGGGTAGAACCATGAGGCCGTCCTTCTGTGGACCCACCACCTGCAGGAGGAGCCATGGGGGCTGATGCAATGTGATTTGGGCAGATCCAACAGCTGCCCCCACGACCCGGCAACGGACAAGTGGAAGAAGATGGATGGATGGATGGATCAAGGATCCAAAGTTATATCCGAAAATCGGCGATGGCGGGAGTATGGGGTTAAAAAATGCAGCCACAATTCGGCGCCCCCTCCAGCAGATGGCGCCCTAGGCGGCCGCCTGGGTCGTCTATGCCTAGGGCTGACCATCGGTTGAAAATATTTTTGTCCCGTTCCAAACATACTCTGGAACAGTCATGTTAAATTAGATAAAAGATCTGAAATGAGATGCTAATGACTCCTTATCTGTAAGAATGTGGCAAAAACGACATAGATTGTTCACATTTGACCACTGAGGCTTAAAGGGTACCTGACTTTTTGTAGTTGTTAAGTAAATTTGTTTTTACCGCCACAGAGTATGTTGTAAACGCAGCAAAAAAAAAGACCATGTTACATGGTCTTCACCTATTTTTTTCAGTGAGTGATAGAAGATAGAAGATTCTAAATTTTGGGAAATTTATTTTGGGGGTGGTTCACTTTGTCACCTCTCAACGCTGTACACAGGCTTGAAACATGCATATAAACAATTAGTTTGAACAATTCGGACATGCATGAGGGAATGTGAGAGCTAGAATCTAATTTGGGCCAAATAAATTGTGCAGGAAAAATCAGCTTTAAGCCCCGTGTTCCCTACACCCAAGTGTAACTGTCACAGCCAGATATTCCAGTGGCAGAAACAGCTTTTTTGCGACGTTGTCCTGCAACGACAGCTCATGAAACCCTCCGCACACGATGAGATGGATGGTAAATGGTAAATGAGTCGCTTAAAAGATAGCAGATGTGTTTTCCTGTTCAAATGTTTTTGTCTTTGAAAAGGGTGAAACCCCCGTCCATTTGTTTCTATGGGAGGGTATCCGGAGACTGTCTGGTAGCAACAGTTGTTCTGAGGCATGACTAGACAATTTGGGGTTTCGCGAAAGGTTAATTGCTAAGATTTTCGTATGGGGTCTTGATTGTCAAGGGATTGCCCCGCGCAGAAGAGCGTCTGAACTGTCGCAAAACACCGGTCAACGTTCTACAACACCAAACACACTCCTGACGCTCAGTAAAATACACACATGTTTTTTGGGACACCTGTGGTCAAAGCAAAATCTACATGGGGACGAGCTGTTGGCGTTCCGCTTCCTTTTATTGGGCGAAAAGTTGCACAGTGTGGGTTTAAGTGGCTTGCAGCTTCTGTTTGCCCCCCCTTTACGGTTTCCCTCGTTTCTCAGGCGGATGCGGCAGTGGCGGGCCGTGTCATCCGCCCGTGACCCGCACAATCCTCCAGCTTTGGTCTCGTCTCATCACTCTCCTTCAGGTAAATCCCAAGCCATAAATCCAAGCGCTCTCTTTTCTGTTTGTCGGGGCTTGGCTTCCTCTCCACCCCGCAGTATCATCTGGGCTGTTTCATTTTCACGTTGAGCAGTGACAGCGGATGATTACGGGACTGCACAGAGAAAGCTGCAATTTTGGTCGTCTGATGCCCAATTTTAGCCTCCACCGAAACGTGTAAAATCAAAATAAGTTTTATCAGCTGTTGGCGACACGCTGTTGTTTGTGGGTGACGCTTTTTTTGATCAGTTTTGTTTTTGTAACCAGGTTTAGCAACGATAGTTATTGCATCATTATTCTCTAGCTATTTTTAGTGTTCAACGTTCACTTTAAGTATAGAACAAGACTGTGTGATGTACCTCGCATTGCAATACATCTCAATCTGACCTCAAGAATTAAGCAAAATGATGTTATTTAAGTGGAAGTAACCAGGACTTTCTCACTCCCCAAAAAGTACTTCAACGCTTCAAAGCAACGCCACGCTTGTGCTTCGCAGCTAGAAGGTCCCGGGTCCGAGTCCCACCTGGGGCCTTTCTGCGTGTCTGCGTAGGTTTCCTCCGGGTACTCCCTACCACTAAAAACATGTGCAATAGGTGAGTCTGACCATCAGCTTGGCTCCACATCTGGAGATGGGTCCCCGGGCACGGCATTGCCTCTGCAACTTATGGGACGTCCCAGTGGCGTGGAAGGATGGGTCAAATGCAGAGGACATAATGTCATTGTACATATGTTGTATAATGACAAATAAAGCGCCTTAACAATTGAATTCCTCATTTCCTAAATACGTGTTAGTGTGAACGGCCAGGAAAAGACAATTATTTTTACATTGGATTTTAGTTGTTTTGGGTCGCGGCCTGTCATCCTGGCTGGTTGACTAAGTGTGTCCCGACGGCATAACAGTTGAGAACCTAGAATGAAGGAAGTGACCTCAGACCACAACCACCAAGGATTTGACCCGACAACCTTGTCTTTGTGAGATTATCTATCTATTTATGTATTTATTTATTTATTCATTCATTTATTTATTTGTTCATTTATTCAATAAGGACATAACAATACCATTGGAACCAATGCATTCTTTTTTAGTGTTTTCCCATATACTGTATGAAAGTCTTCTAACCTGCCCATATGATAGGGGCTTTTAGGTTACCATGGGTTAAAACACATTATTACAAGACACATTTTACCCATGGGAACAACTCTGACTTGATTTAAGCCACTGTGTGAGCTGGTTAAGATGTTAATGTTAGTCTGCAGTTTTAATCCAGTGGGGAGAGAGTTCCACAGTGTAGCCACTGGAAGGAGAAACTGGACTGTCTGAAAGATTATCTGAACATTGGGAGCACACAATCTGCTAACTGAGGCTCTGGTGGAGGGTCAAGTTCAAAATACTTAAGTTTACAAAATGGCCAAAGGTTAAACCTGCGCTTCCACTCTATTAACTCCGCCACTGCCACCTCAAAAACCATCGGTTAACAGGGGGCTACAAAGTGAAAATATATGAAGGAGCTTAAGAGAGTTTTGAGACATGTTACGAGAAGAAACGATTATTGTTTTTTTCCACGTCCTAGTCAGTCTTAGGCCTTCCGCAATCACATCAGACAGATTTGCATTCACCAACGCTTTTTGTGTCAGTTGTTTGGGCCTGCGACACCTCAGAAACAGCCGCCCTTCCATACATATGTTCCTTTATGCCTACAGGCTTGAACCCTGGCTGCGCGCACTTAACCACTTCCTCTGTGGGGCCAGTAAAAAGTAAAAAAAACGGAAAAAAACGGAGAGCCAAGGGAGTGATCGGCAAACTCCCCGACGAGTGCGCGCCGAAAGTTGCGTGTCCTTGAAATCCCAACTTTTAAGCATCAAACGCGGCGAAAAGTCATGCTAATTGACGGTGCATCTGATTAAAACCGGCGGCTAATGAGAATGGAGAGGGGGAGAATGCGGCGCGTAAACTTTTAACCTTTCTGTCGTAGGGCGCTCCACTTTGATGTGCACGGGCCTTTTCATCAAGAGCCGTGTTCTGTTATGAAAAAGGCATTTTTTCAAAGTACAAAGGCGAGGCTCCCATTTGTAATTTGTCTCCGCTTTAGGAACGAATGGTCATCAAAAACTCATCTTTTTTTTTTTTTTTTTTTTTTTTTTTACTTCATGAACTATGCGGACTATAAATAGGGCTGAGTGGGCCCGTGTTGTCAGTCCATGGGCGTACGTCGGCCGCTTTCTTTCCTGCAGCCTGCAAAATGAATGTGCGGTTGTGCGCGCAGGTACAGTAGCCTATAAGCCATTCTGTTACGGCCACACGGGATCGTCGTGTTATTAAACCGGACATACGGTATGCAAAACACTGGTCAGTTCGTTTTTGTTCAGCTTGTAACCGTTACATTGTCCCCTCATCAAACACCGACCAAGAGTATACAGTAGTGCAAGAGTGCAAGATTTCTTCTTCCCCTTGCTGCCTACAAAGGGAGCTCCGGGCTGTAAAATATCACTGCTGAGATACCCAAAAGAACACGTTAAGGCCACATTTATGCCTAAAATGTCCACTTTAGTGTTGGTGCAACATGGGCTTATTCTGGAACTCTTTTGGCCTTTTCTGCATAATGTTTAAGACGTGTTTATGTCCTAGAATAGGCATATTGGAAAGGTGTTGGCCCTTGTTTAGTCCTGTATACTCCTTAGACCTAGTTTTGAGTCTAGTTTAAGTTCTGCTTCTACTGGTCCTGATTAAATCCTGTTTAGTACTGAAATAAAGTGCATATGACGGGTTTTAATGCTTTTGAAAATATGACTTATTTAGATGGATAACATCAGTTGCATAATTATCATTTTATTTCAGTGTTAATGAAGAAATCTTGGGCAGAAAAGTTATTTTTATTTGAATTTTTAAGCCACTGACAGGAAGTGACATAGAAGAAGGTAATGTTCCATAGCAGCTTGACTCACTCATTTCCCACTGACTTAACATGGTTGGCACGGCAACAGTTTAAATTGTTTACCTTCCCCTATGTCACTTCCTGTTTGTGTCCAATAAGGGAGTGAAACTATAAACATCACTAAAACAGCCAAACTGAAGAAAACTGGGTACAATCTTTAGCAAACTCTATATTACTATATTAAGTCCAAAATTATCATGATTTATCCCCGGTGTGGTTCATTTTTTCTAAATACAATTATCATCAGAGGTAGAACTTGATATAATTGTATATGATATGATAAAAATGTGTGTCTGAATCTTCGGATCTTCACTCCATTTATGTGGTAACAATATTCTGCCAAGTCTTGACTTTCACACTTTCAGTGTTGCCATAAAGCAAAGGTGACGCTCACATTTGGATTTTGTCACCTCACAAATTCAAATTTTTTGAAAAACATCCTTTTTTTTTTTTTTACTCCATCCACAAAGCAGTCTATAAATAAAAGCGCTAAATGAAAGGTGAAGGGCTTGTGCCGTCAGTCCACAGCAGTAGATTGGTGGGTTGGTTTCTGCAGCCTGCACTGACTTTCCTGTGATCACACCCTCTACAGACTTGGTGGCTCTTGCCTAGTTAGAGGCAGCAGCGGTGGGAATTGGCGAGGGGCGCAGGAGTGTTGGGGTGCATGCGGTACTTGGATGGAAATAAAGGTCGAAATCCTTGACTGTGAAAAGTGTCATAGCGGGGGACATGTGCTGAGCCTGTTTGCCTAATAACCTGGGCCTTGTAAAAAAAAAAAAAATATGAATGTGCGGTCCTCCGGAGCTTATAATTTAACACCCCTCTGCCAGGGGAGATGAGTGAGAATTGAAGCGCGTACACCTTGACAAAGGCTATTCTGCGCGTTCACACCAGCTGTGAGCAGAGCGCCGGCTCAGACACAAAGGGCCTATAGGAATCAAAGCGCCACCAAAGTCACATTCATGCAAAGTCAATCGATTTATACACCTCTTAGCCCTGCACTAAACAAGAGCAAACACTTCTGAGGCACAACCTTTTCATGTGACTTAAGACAGCAGCCACGCAGGTGTGACTAACGCCAAAGACATCAGGACACTGGGATTAGATTACTGTATTAAATAGTGTTTTATAAACATATTTATCTGCTATGAACTTGAAGCACTGGAACGATTACAAGTTATTTGGACCAACACATTGGTCACTGGCGGACCTGGGTCCAGAGGCTCCAAAGGCTTTAGGCCGGACTCCAAAGCTGTTTTTATCTTCTCAGTGCACCTAAGGCTGAATTAACAATCAGATAACTAATAATGCCTCAAACTAAAATGACAACATTATTGATCCATTGACCAGCCTTATAAATAACAACCAGTGCTTATGTTTCACATTTCTAAGAGCAAAAGGTTACAAAGGTGGTCGAGTGCAGGGGTTCCCAAACTTTTCGGTCCCTGACCCCCAAAATCTCCGGACCCCAGACTGTAAAATATACAAATTGGTATTTACAATAAATTCAGGTGCACAGTATTTAAAATCTGGTTTATTTTTATTTGTTATGATATTTGACGTCATTTCACTAAAAGAGACTTAATTTCAATCAAAAGTACATCAAATTCATTGTTATCAATATGTATTTATTTATTAATAAAACATCTCACCTCCGTGTCTCGCAACCCCCTGAGAGGTGTCCTGACCCCCTATTTTGGGAACCCTTGCTCCAGTGGTTAAGGCTGCCGAACATTCTATATGATGTGGCACTGCTCACACCGCCTCAGCAAGAAGGATTTGAGGCCAACAGTTTCCTAAAGTATTCCCCCACCCGCAGTGGCGTGCTGGGTAATCGGGAGAGACGGGACGTTTCCCCGTGGGCCGCTGGGTTGCGGTGCAGAATAAAATAATGAATGAATTAATAACAGACTCACAGTTGTGCCATTCCAGGCCTTAAAGGCTTTAACTGGGCTGCAGCGGGAGCCTGGGCTGCTGTTTCAGATATAACTATATCACACAAGCGGAGGGGTGTTTAAGTGGAACACCCCTCCGCTTTAGTTCGAGTCGGTGCAGTCCAATCCAGGAGAGACAAGTGTCCGCACGAGTAAAGAGGGAAAAGGCAGTGAAAGGTAGAAAAGTGACGAATAAATATTTGTATCTACATAACTTGCCGTCTATTGTGGAGTTCTATCAGGCTATGTGAACCGGCGACCTCCCGTACCTGAAACTGTACATCCCGTACAAGACTGGGCCGGTCTCCACTGCCCACCCCGTCACCATATTTCTAAAACAAAAGTAAGGCAGCTTCAGCCAGTGCTGTGTGGCGTATAGTTTGTAGGCTAAATATTCAGTTTGATTCCGTCTATGTCCATTTGATGCATTTCACTTTAATCAAACTCAAATAACAATTAATAATATATATTTTTTTACCATTTGCTTTCTCCGCATATTTCATGGAACAAAGTTTGCACTCTCTTCCTCAGAGGCGCCGGAGCTGCTTATAGCTGTGTGGGAGCCGTGACTGTCTTTACCCGTCAAATCAGCGAGAGACGGATTGCACTGCTCTCGTGCTATTTTCGCGTTTCACAGTTCACCTCACCCGCGGCGCCCCGCACTTATAGCCGCGTCCCCCGGAAAACCGCTGCCTTCGAGTCGGCTGCCCTAATAATCCGCCCTCCGCTAACGACGCTGAGTTTCGAGATCGCTCAAATATCGCTTGATAAAAAAAAACATCTCCAAAACGATATAGATCCAACAGCGTGTGACCCCCCGGCCCACAGTGAGAAGAAGAGCTCCGTACATAGGGTACTACAGAGCCTATGCCTTCCACTTTCTTTTTTTCGCGTTTCTGCATTTAGAGCAGCTAGAGGCCATTAGCTTGACATGTGCACACGATCAATCGATTAGTGCTAAAGGCTCACATTATGAATCGCACTGTTGTTTTCCAAATGGTCCCTTCAAGACTGACGAGGAATGGTGGAGGGTGTGTCTTGTTTGGAAAAAGTACCTCGAAATATTGTGATTAAACTTATTTTGTATATTGAACCCACAGACAATTCACCGAACCGATATATTAACCTTTTCGAGTGCATTTTTCCAGTTGGGCTTTACCCAAATCTAAAAGCTTCTTGGAGCTCACAACCTATAGGCCTCATTTGAAAGCTAAGAACTATAGAAGAACTCATATTGACAGATCTTTTTTGTCGTCGAACTGTTGCCGTGTTTTTTTTTGCTGCAGTTTCACCACTTTTTTGTCACATTTTTGTTTATGTTTTTTTTTTTTTTTTTGACTTTGTTTTGTCACATTTTGTACTGCTTTTTGTTTGTCACTTTGTTTCTTTTTTTTTTTTTTGCAGTGTTTTGTTGTTGTTGCGTTTTCGCGCCCGTGCTTCTTGTTTTTGTCGCCCGTGCTTCTTGTTTTTGTCGCTATTTTGACACTTTTTTTCCCTAAAAAACATTTTAGATTTGGGTAAACCCAAACTGGAGAAAATTTGCTGCGGTTCAGGTGGGGGTTCAAGAGGTCAGCCGAGCACATTTCCTCCGTGTTCGGCATTACCCGAATCTGAAAGCTTCTTGAAAAAAAAAAAAAAAAAACGTAAGCAAAGTGAGGATAGAAGCGGAACAAAAATAGCGTTACAAAAACGATATAAACGTGACAAAAAAGGGATGAAAAAACAACAGCAAAGGACTGAAAAACGCGGCAATAGAGTTAGAAAAATGTGACAAAAAAGCGAGAAAAATGCAATAGAAAAAACGATAAAGAATCCCAAAAAAACTGCACAAAAAAAGTGATAACAAAAAAGCAACAAAAAACGCAATAAAAATGTAACAAAAAAGCGCCAAAAACAATGCGGAAACAACGCAAGGAAACGTCATAGATCAGCTCTGTAGGGCCTAGCTTTCAAATGTGGCGATACGCCGGCCTATAGGTTGCTTGCTCCAATCAAGTCTTTTCCTAAAAGGCTAAACCATTTTCTAACATTTGCGATTTTATTTCCAAAAGTAATGCACACCCTGGGGGGAGGGTTTTGGAAAACGTAGCTTTCTGTTTTTGGTATGTCAATAACAAACTATTAATTAAATAACTCTTAACCCATTCACACGCCTCCCACTTCAATAAAACGTGCCAAAACTATCCAGGGTGTGTCTATCCCTGGAGTAAAGGAGGTTGTTTAATTTGTTTTCTCTCTGCGATAGTCTAGTAGTTGATGCTGCACATGTGACCAGTGTGGGCCCATTTGCTGAACGTCTCCCTGCTCCCCTTTCACCCTGATCTGGCCTCATCCTCGCAGCTCTTTCACTCACTTCATTCCAGCTCCGTCATGTCGTCGGGAGATTCTTTTTTTTTATTTTTTTGGAGGACCTTTTGCTACCAACAGACTGCCGAGCAACAGCCATATAGTGGTTTCCTCTTTTGTCCCGCATTGTTGTTGTTGTACGCCTCTCCTCGGCATCTGTTGGTTTCGGGATTAGCCCCACAACATGCATTATATCCTGAGGGGGCTTTACTGTATGCCGCGGCAGCCACCAGCGGTCCCTTCTGTCTGTCCCTCCGCGCCGTGTTCGGCTGCGGTGAAAAGCAGCTAAATCTTTGTTAACAGGGGAGCGATGGACTCACGGAGAGTTAATCAGAGTGAGTGCGGTGCGGGGCCATTTGCATGTGAATGGGCCGCGGCTCTATATACCAGGCCTCTTCATGTCATTCAGTCAGCCCAGCGCCTCGGGCTTCAGTCCACCGAGACGTCACACACTGCCATAGGTGCAACCGTGACTGTGTGAGACCGAGAGAGAGAGCAAACGCACACAGAGCAGTATACGGAACACAGGCCTTTGATTGAACTGGCAGTAGAACCGGATTGACATTCAGTCTCGTATATATGGATGATACATCGTTCTGCGCTCCATTACAGTTTCATTATAAATAGTGTTATCACGGCGCCTTTCTTCACTCCTCCTGGTGATTTTGTTCAGGGTTTCTACAGTATAGCCCTTTCGCGAATCCATTTGAAGTATTTCCTTCTTCTATAAAGTTAATGAGTTCGCATCACAGACATGAGTGATATTAAAAAATAAAATCGCAGGGAACCCTTTCGTTCACTCCCTCTTGTGCGTTTAAACGAGCTGTTTGTGTAATCCGTGATGGGCCACATGTGTTACGTGTTATTTGCCTGTGTCCACAGAAGCGTCCCGTGAATTGATTATGTTTGACTCTTCCCCCGACTTCCTCTCTCCCATAGAGTTTGATTGGGAGGTTATTGAGGAGAGGATGAGAGAGGATGGTAAATCTGATGTGGAAATGTAGACTTAGTGCGGGATTTATCCATTTGAGAAAAGACCTTTTCACTTGTTTTGTTGGTTTATCCCCTAAACCCGTCTCACCCCCCTGCCTAAAAGCTTTTGACATCTTCATCTTGTTCACAGTGGGCTGGCTTTGTTTGCTCTGCTTGAAAAAGCGGATGGGGCTCGGCCCTCCCCGCTCCGTGGCACAAGTGTAGGACTTTGCCATGGCAAAGCCCCCCCCTCCCTCCCACATAACTACAATATGTTCATTGTCTGCAGTGAATAATGTGGCCACTCGGGCAGCATGGACTGCTCCTCGGGCTTTGACTGTGAACCGGCCCTTTTCTTCAGCGTGAAAGGCCTCTAATCCATGTAAATATAAGACTACGAGTTGAGCCCGACCGCGACAGGGAGAGGGCTGCAGGGGAGGGTCAGCAATTTAACCTCTGACCCAACAAATAAGAGGCATGTAAGTTTTAGAATGGCTGTGAAAGAGGGGCTCCCAGGGCAGAATGGGGATCTTTTGTGGTCGCTGCTGGTGCGGCTGATTGACAGGCCGACGGACTCCACAAAACCAGAGCGAGACCAGGACTCCGGAGACAAACACAGGCTAATTATTGATTAGAACCTACTGAGATACAGCTGCGTCACCCTCTTCCACCGGGGCAGACCCGTCCTACTGATGGATTTCAAACACTCGCCTTTAGCATCAGCACCTGCTTAACTTTACAGTCTGCGCAGCACTTTTTACAGGACTGTTACTTTAGTCCATAACAGATTATATGGAGATTATTTTTCCCCCCTTATCACAAAATTAAAATACACAATTTCTAAAATGTCCATAAATCAATCTCTAAACTGACCCGTGAGGAGTAAAGCTTTGCAGGCGTTCAAGTTGTACATTTTCTGCCAAGAATAAATAAATAAAGTTATAAATAATGATTAAAATGAATGTACAAAAAATGACACCAATATAGACGGAAGGTGATTTGCAAAACAAACACACAAAATGACCATTATGACTGATTTGACACTGTGTTTTAAGCAACATTTTTTTAATTCTATGTTTTGCTCATTACTCCATTCTCCCGGAGTTTGGAGATGGGCAATGCCCTTTCTCTCCCTAACAGCGCATATTTATCTAAAAGTATCCACGGCCCGCTGTGAGTCGTAGAAGTCCATGTCTGTTCCTGTGTCTGTAACATGTGCGCGGTTGTCTCAGATGTGAGAGTTAACGCGGGCGGGTCAGAGCGCCGCAGCCCCCCGCGGAGACCAGACTTAGACCACTCTTTGAACAGGCCTAACACAAATCTAAGTGATATATAAAGTACAGGGGGCGCCTCAGCCTGACACCGACGCCTCTAATACTCGCCAAATCTCTCCTCCGCTGCGTCCGTTTGCTGCTCCCAACCTTTGAAGTCTTCGCTCCTGGATTCCTGGATTACGCCGAGTCCTGATGTCATTTCCATTTCCAAACACGGCCCGACTGTGGTAATTACAGCAAGTGATTTGGTCCATGTTGCAGAGGACGTTTTCCCTGGGAAGACGATGCAGAGGGTCACGTAATCATCTATCATTCATCATTAGAACGACTTTTTATTTTCTTATCCGGTGGTGTCAACAGTATCCCACAATTAGTTTACATTGATGACACAAGCAGGTTTGCAGTTTGTTAACAATGACTGGCAGGCTACAAGGGCACACGTAGTTTTGAATAGCATTGTAACAAACATTTCTTTCAAATAATGTTGTATCAAAATAATGACTGATGTATATGAAAATCAGAACATTTTTTTGCATCAAACTTTTCATTCTTGTACCATTTGATATTGAACTAATTCAGAGGGGTTAGCAATCTAATGTTGCTGATTTTGTAATACTTATACTTTTTGGGAACACTTTAGATTGCAGCCCGCGAGTTCCATATGTAGGTACAGGTAAATACACATGAAAGTGCAAGGTTGAATAAAGGTGTACAAAGAGTAACAAGTTGTACAAAGTGTAACAAGTTGTACAAAGTGTAACAATGTGTACTAAGAGTAACAAGGTGTACAAAGTGTAATAAAGGTGTACAGTACATGTATTACTCTTTGTACACTGTTATTAAACCTTGCGCTTTAATGTGTAAATATATGTACGTAAATACTTTTTTGTTACCTGTACCTACACATGGAGCTTTTCTTTTCTGTTGTCACCAAGGACAATTTGCCCCCCTGACCAACACTCTCCCTTTGGTTTGAGACTGGCCTTTAATACTAGTATTACTAACTGTTGTCACCATTTTGCTTTGTTGCACACAGCTCGAGTGGGAATTACCTTCTTCAATAGTACTAGCAATTGAATAATATCGAATATGGCCACGCTGCGGCACATTCTGAATATACAGTGTGACGCAATATGTTCAAACTGAATAAACAACCACGCCAGGGACATAGAAGTAAAAAAGAGGTGCTGCATTCGATTTCGATCCTAACATATGCGGACAGTTAGGAAGTCGGCTAGTCTGTTAGCAGGCCTTTAATTTTTTTCCTATAGCCTTAGCCATCAAACATCGTAAATTATCCATCCGTCCATTTTCTTCCACTACATCGTAAATTATGAACAATTCTAATGTTTTGAACTGTTGTCAACCCTTCGATCACATAAAGGTGAGGTCAAAGCCTAGATAGACCATTTTTGAGGTTTTACTTTCGATGAGAGTTGGCGTATAAAAGTGCCCTCTGAGCTAAATCACATTCATTCAACGCTTTATGGGGTTGGAAAAACCTCCAGTCCCTAAACATCATCTTATCAGAAACCTTGGCAAAATGTGCGCGTTTGTAGGAACCGGCTCAAATAGCTAACGGCATTTCTATGAGTCTATGGCCAGAGATGCCATATGCGCTCCTAATGCCTTTTTGAAGCGGACCCAGAGAGTTTGGGATGTAATGCTATAATTTCACTGTTACCATGGAAATCTGCGATGGTTGTGGGTACTAGCAAACATTGTAAATAGACTGACACTGGATAAAAACAGTACACAAAGTGGAGGAACAATATCATAAGGCGATAAGACGATAGTGGGGCGACGGTGGCGCAGATGGTAGAGCGGGTCGTCTCATCATCGGAAGGTCAGGGGTTCGTATCCCGCCTCCTGAAGGTGCACGCTGTCGTTGTGTCCTTGGGCAAGACACTTCACCCTCCTTGCCTCCAGTGTCTGCGTACACTGGTGTATGAATGAGAGTGTGAATGGGTGAAGCCCCTTATGAGAGACCAACAGGCCCGTTTGGAACCATGAGGCCGTCCTTCTGTGGACCCACCACCTGCAGGAGGAGCCATAGGAGCCTGGTGCTATGTGATTTGGGCAGCTCCAACAGCTGCCCCCACGACCCGGCAACGGACAAGTGGAAGAAAATGGATGGATAAGATGATAGCACGATCCTGAGCTCTGTGGCATCTTAGCTTAATATTTATCTACCTGTAGTCAAGGGCAGGCTGAACCATTGCACCCGCCTGTAATCAAATAAAGTCTTGTATTTGACTGCATTTATTGTGCGTACCTTTACCCAGTATGACGTTGAGCGGGATTTTGAAGTCGGGAACACGCTGCGCCCCGTTTTCCGGTGTCCCGTTTGCTTCAAGGCGAAGACCCGAAACTATGCGAAAGTTGAAGCGGCGCGTTGCTGATCTAAACCTCCGGCGTGTTCGGGATCACAGCCGTTCTGATATGTGTGTTCGCTTGTGCTGAAGTCCACGAGCAGGCGACGCCACAGTGATTAGGTGCTTCCTCCCTTTCATGTGTTTTTACTCTCTCCTGCTTTGTTCCTTTTCTTAATTACTGCCGAGCTTCTCCTCTAGAGAGCATGTAACCCGCACCGCTCTCCTTCCACATTACCCCCCCCCCCCCTTCCCTCTCGCATCGCCCCCCCCCCCCCTCCCGATTACCTTCATGCACAATACCATTTACAGCAGGCGAGATCAAAAAGACTGCAGCGACTTGATGAGGCCGATGTTTTTGTAAGAAATGCAGATTTGTTATTGATGGCCGGCCCTGTTTGGGGGAATCATTACGGGACACGGTGTAATCACATTCAGCGGCGTCAGCGTTTTCCCGAACTGCCGCGCACACAAACACACAAACACACGCACACACACACAAAAAAGGCCAGATGTTGTATTTTTAAAAACCCAAAGTTAGCCACGTACGAGTTTACTCCGTCTCCAAAGCGGCCATTATCGCCCGGCGCACGAAAAAAAAAAAAAAAAAAAAAAAGACTTGCTGTGGTTTATGTAGCCCCCCCGAAAGCAGTTCATATTGTCACGCTCCGGAGTGATGCTTAAAGCCTTGTATCCTTTTGTGAACAGCTATCACAGCGCTCATTATCTCCTCAAACACCCGGGCACCTTTAGAGGAAACTTTTAACTCTCGCTCACCCTCGCGCACACACAGCTGCGCGCGCCAAACAAGTCACGTTTAATTCCACCATAAGGCGCGAGCAGGTGAAACATCAGGACAAGAGGAAATGTATGGGTGTTACTTCATGAATGATCAATGGGAAGCCCGTATGTGAGTATGTGTAAGTGTTGGCGCTTTGCAGCACAGTAATGACGTTGTAATAGAAATGTAACAAGCGATAACGGGGTATGATGTATTTTACAGATAAAATATGTATCTTTGTAATGTGTGTAGTCTTTTGGTTAGGATTAGGATTCTGATGATTCCATGTAGACCATAATTATCATCTGATTCAGGTACTATGCTGTTTCCACCCTGTAAAGGGAATTTCACACTAAGTAAAGTTACATTTAAACAGGAAGAAAACAGTTCACCTGTCACTGTTGGCTAATAAGAACCTCTCTCAGCCAGTCACTAAATGCATCCATCAATCGTCTTTTTCAGCCATCCCAGCATCATCACTATACTGCAGTAGGAGAATAAGCCACCTCAGCCTCTCGATCGGCGATCCTCTTCAGCCCCACTGTGTGATGTATTCTTGCAGGGTTTTGGGATGACCTCCTATATTGGTTGCACTGCACAGCCATGAAGTCTTCATCTCACCAAAGTAGACGATATCCCACTTTTTTGTTGGGGTCCCGTGAAATTGTCATGAATCAACACACATTTTGGCTCCTAGCTGCAAATATACTGCTGTGTTTTGCTGTCTCTCTCTGTCAGTAGTAGTATTTTTGGGCTGTAAATGAAATGGTTTGCAGGGCAGTCTCGACAGCCTTTATCTTTGAAACTTTATTACCTAGCTTTTCTTCCGTGTCCATCCCTCCTGTCTCTCAACAGTGATGGAAGAAGTACTCAGTTTCTCTACTTAAAGCCGCCCTCAGCTACTCCATTTTGCTGGCCTGGTTGGATTGCCATCGCTAGATGAGTCACCTTGGAAACAGTGAGTTAACTTTTTTTCTACAGACAAGCTCCACACCTTCGCCACCTCTCAGTGCTCCCTCAACACACCCCTCACCTGCCCTCACACCATGTCAACACAAGCACGTGCAGGGATCACACATGTTCGAAGCAGCAGATGCAGCGACAGTTCACGGCTAACACAGTGGGCACACGGTCCGTGGGCCCACTGACCTTTTTGCGCTTTCTAGGAGCGCACTCTCTTGCAGAACCAGTCCTGGTGCAATAAGTGGGCAGGACAGACCCCCGTGGCCAATGGCGATGCTTTGTAGAGCAACGTTTTCCTCCAACCAGACTCCAAGGGCAAGGGAGCGAGGTGGTGGGGTGTTGGGGGTGAACACGTGCTTTTGTTTGGGTCACGCAAACCGTTTTCTATTAACAAACCACACACACGCCTTCTTTTGCTAAACTTTTCTGTCATAAGTCACTTGGTTTACATCGTACTATCATGTATGAAGTACGTCACGTTGTTGAGTCTTCATACGCTTGTAGATTCGGCATCGTGCACACGTTCGACGGGTACTCGTTTTGGAACAGAGGCTGATTTGTGGCGCGGTGAAGCTACCAGGCCACGGCTGTCTCTGGTGCCACTGGACATGCAGTTTTGGATACGATCAGAACTCTGGACTTCACCGTACCGTAGGACTTTTCTTCAGGACTTTGTCAAAATGGAATCATGCGATCTGACAACATCTGGCACATGGTGAGCTCCCTGATGCATGTCGCCTTAAAACACAGATTAGGTGCGGTGTTGTGGCACTTGAAGGCGTGTGTGGTTTATTTATAGAAATCTGTTAAGTAGCCGTTCCCTTACCAAAAACAAGTACATTCAAGTATACTTGAAGTATATTAAAATTGAAGATAGTATACTTCCAGTTTACTTTTAATGTACTTGTGAGAAGTATACCTTACCAAGTAAAGTTTAAGTGTACTAATAATTATACTAATAGTATACTTAGTATACAGTTATCTTTATCCGTATTTCTTTTCACACAATGTTTCACATCTCGAACTAGGAAGAGCTGCGCAGTCATTGGACAAAGTCAGCTGAGCGCCGATTTTTCAAATTCACTCATTATCAAGTAAGTATAAGTCTCAGAATGTTTACTTTGCTACATATGTTATTTATTCTGCTGATAAATGTGTGTTGCACTAAAATGTATGATATTTCCCCTTCTCTCTTTGAACGTATCATAAGGGGGAGTGAGTGGTGTGGGGGGTGGATGTGGGGGGGAAAGCCAGGTGAGAGGAGGGAGGAGCAGAGCAGGGTCCACTACTGACAAAAACAGGAGCAGCTGAGGACAGCTTTACAGTACAGATATAACAGCAAATCTTCTACATCAGGTGAAAAGGTAAAAGTGCATTGGTTACGCATATACAGTTTGTTCCATCCATGGAGATGGTTCCATCAGGAGAGAAATCTTTCCAGAAATCCCAAAAAATCAATCAATCCTGTAGTGTCATGGAGACTACTGTGATGGAAAACAAAGGCACTGTGCTAATCACCCATACAATGTCAAATACACATGAAGATCAAATGGTTTGTTTGTATTTTTAAGACTTTAACATTTACTGTACGTTAAAAAAGTTAAAGTATTTCACAGATTTGGAAAACTAGCCTTGATTGTGCATTTTGTTTTCTGATCAGAACACTGCAGATTTAGATTCCCCGACTGTGCGTCATGAAGTGGCCACTGCAAAAGAAAAATGTGATTAGCTGTTTACAGCCACAACCCATAAAGCAAAGTGTAGCATAATCCAGTGTTTTTCCACCTTTTTTGTGCCAAGGCACATTTTTTCGAAAACATCATGAGGCACACTGTATGCCACTGTAACCGCCACCTGTCGCATTCATGCATCACTAATTCTATTGTCTCAAAGAAATGAGCTACCTGCGGCCACTTACTGATATGGAAGAGTATTACATGGTGACTCTGTCGATCACTAGACAACACAGACACTTAAAAACGGCGCATTATTTGCAAATAATAATTAATTTGTTTAAAAAAATATGTTTTGAGACCCACTAGGTGAAATTGGATAATTTCCCACGGCACCCCAGACAATAGCTCACGGCACACTAGTGTGCCCCGGCACAGTGGTTGAAAAACACTGGTATAATCTGTACTAAAGTGTATGAAAGTGGTAAGTTGCATTTTTCATTTTATTACAACATACGATCATGTGGCTTGTACAAAATCTGTGGTCAAGAACTACTAAACCAATAAAACAATGGTACCGTGACCCACTTTCGAGTTTCAAGAACCACTTTGCTAAACTAATGCGAAAGCTGTGAGTTGCACAACATTGAACACGCATGAAATCAACTAACTCACCATAAGATAAGGAAGAAGACTTTATTGATCTCATAATGGAGAAATTAACCATTTACAGCAGCTTTTTGGAACACAATGGAGTGCAATCAAAGAAGAATAAGGTAAATGTGCGTGGATCATAATAGAATAAGGGTGCCCTCTTATGTACAATTAAAAAAAATAAGTCAAATTAGAAAAAATAGATATATGAAGGATATCTATTTGGCAGAGAAATTAATAGATTATAGATGTTGACGTAGAGGAGGTGATTGTGATTGACAACTCCACGTTTTTTTTTCAAATGCAGAGAATAATGTGCTTGAGCTTATACACATCTTTTTCACGGCATTGTGTGTTTGGTACTTTTTTACTCAGGCATTTTCAGCATGCAGGTGATGATCTGTAAAACTTGTCTGATGACGGGCATGAGGCCCCGAAACGTCACATATACTTATGGTGTAAGAAACAATGGAAAGATTGGGAGCTTTCACTGCCGTGCGGACCCTTACTTTCAAGATCTGCAAAGGGACCGGAGGTTTTAGTTCCGACTTCTTTCTTTCACCTGTTTATTAAGACAATAGGTCGCGTTCACGTGACATCACAACATTCTCAAGGGCCATGGTAACTATCAAAATGCCAATTTATAGACTTCTCTAATTCCTGGGCAGATTTACATGAAACAAAAACTGTCACGACGTTCTAAGTCACGTCTTCCAGCACATTATGAACTGTGGTGTAATATTTCCTCATAAAGGCGTCCAAAAGTGGTGACAATAACCAAAAACACGTGCACGATGTTGGTCAGTAGAAAGGACTTTCAGCCTTCAGAATAATATGGCAGGTGTGTGAATCCAACCACTGTTCTAATGATGAGGGAAAACATTTTGGACATTTTATCTTTGGATATTTCTGTCAAAAACTGTTTCCTTCGCATGCAGAGAGCTGTATTGGCCCCTACCCTCCAACTGAAATCGAATTCTATAGCATGAACGTGACCTATTGGCTTATTCACCTTGCACCGTTTGATCACTCACATTTCATAACAAAACCATCAAATACAGTATCCTGCTGAAGTATATAGACGCCCATTTCGCTGTCAGTTTGGGTGGCCTTGGTCTAAAAAAAAAGAAGAAGAAAAAAAAAGAAGAAGACGTCAAACACCTTGCCTGGACATACAGGAGGTAGTAATTACATTTTTGCATCCGGGATTACACCAACACACACACGTCACAATCTCAGCTAGTGTGAACATGTTTCATAAATGTCCCAAAACGGGCTATAACAGCATGTTTTGCATTTTCTCCAGTTCAGCTCTACCCAAATCTAAAAGCTTCTCGATGCCAAGGCCAGTGTTACACCTAATTTGGAAGCTAAGACCCACAAAACTGATTTGTTGCGTTGTTGCCGCGCTTATCATACATTCTAATTTTTTGTAATTGCTTTTTTGTTGCTATTTTGACATGTTTTCGTCACGTTTTTGTGGCTTTTTTATTGTGTTCCTGTTGCTTTTCTGGCACGTTTCTGTCGCCCTTTTGTTGCTTGTTCTTTGTTGCTTTTTCATTACTGTTTTAGTTGTGTTGTTGTTGCTTTGTTTATTGTATTATTGAAGTGATACACTGCCCTAGGAATGGAGAAGCTTTCAGATTTGGGTAAAGCCAAAATGTGCTCGGTTAAGGTGGGGGTTAATGGGTTAAAAAAAAAAGTATGCATTTGTGTGAAGCCATTCTAAATAGAGAACCCTATAGATAATCCCACTTGCGAGGTAATCTCCATGTATGGTCTTTCCGAGCCACTCAGCGCGGAGTTTAACCTTCGTATTAGCCTAAATGAGGGTGCGCTCCCGGTAATGGTTCGTGCCGGTGACACGGAGCTGCTTCTTTTTCTTTCCTTTTTTTTTTCTTTTTTTCTTCCTCCTACTGGTGGCAGGACTTTGATTCTGTCGCGTCTTTTTCATGTGCTGAAGACGTGAGTCTGCTGCCCCCACGTTAAAAAGGAAAGTATGAGCAAGACAAAGGCAGGAGGAGGAGGAGGAGGGGGGGTACCGTGTGGGATGAAGTGCAATTAATTCAGATTCCCCCCCAACACCACCACCTTTTTTAAATAAACGCGCTGTAGATGAATTAAATATTGGACTATTTGAACTACCACTACTACTACTGTGCTTTTTACACGCTTGTTAATTATCATATTGTGATTGCTCTCCCGCGCACTGCTCGGGAATGCTATGAAAACACATTAGAGACAGTTTTAATATAGGCTAATACAAACCAGGCTGCTGCTCGTCATTAATTTGCGAGTACAACCTCCAAAGCAATATTATTATTTTTTTTACATAAAAAAAAAAAGTGGTGCGTAAATTTTCCTTCCAAACACAAACCTTGCGTCAAGCGTGTCCCCTCTGATACAAATAGATACAAACTGATATTCCTCCTGCCTTAATCTCAGCCCGGACTACTAATATCATATTTCATACACGCCTCTAGACATGCCCGCTGTCGCTATGTTTAATGTATAAAGGCGCCATGATAAATATGCATGTATTCAATTAGGGGTATTACGCACGGCTCATTTGCATAAGGATTTAGGAGCTTAACATCATATTTGTGCTATAAAACTTCACAATAGCCTAAACGCTACGTCAGGGGAGGGGGAATCACAGGTGTGGGGATATAAAGAAATAAGAGAGAATTAGAAATGACCAAATAAATGTGCGCATAATAATCCTTCTTTTATCAGGTGTGTGTGGTGAAAGAATGTAAGCTCGGATGTGTGAACTAATGTAAGCAATCGCAGGGTCATTTGGAAACACACAGAAAAAGTTGCTGTAATAGAAAAAAATAATAATGATAATAAAAGGGGACTTGAGGCGATAGCGTGTCATTTGCACCTTTACAAAAAAAAAAAAAAAAAAAGGCGTCTTGTAATGACGACTCAAACCCCTCCTCTCCGCTGCTTCATCCACCGATACGAGCGGCTGCCCCCCGAAACCCTTTCTCCAATTTAAAGCACAGAGCTAATTAGTCTGAACCGATCCGGGATCCGTGCTCGCACTGTATAGGAAAAGGCTGCAATAGATACGGTTGTGCATTTTCATTCAATTCGCACTGGAAAGGTAAGTAATAAAGTGCGTAATGGACATGCACTTCCATTCAATTTACGCACGCAATGTATAATGTTTCCCCCTTCAAATATCCTCCTCATAAATTATGTTGATACCTTTTATTGTGGATATTAGTATGTAGGTGATAGGAAAAACGACTTGGATTCAAAGTTTTCTGTTTTTGATGTGATGAGAAAACATGTCTGTTGTTTAAATGTGTTCATTGGCTTGATCACAATTACATAATAAATAGTTTAAAAAAAAAATACAACAACGCACATACATCGGACCAGTTGGGGGGTTAAGAAGTAATTACTATATACAGTACAAACAAAAACAAACCATGAATCCGGGTGAATAGGCTGTGGTCAGAGATGTTGTAGCCATGGACACAGGAAACCACTGGGGAGAAGGCACATTTTGGAGAGTGGGTGGGTGGTGGGTGGTGGGGGGGGGGGGGGGGGGGGGGGGGGGGGGGGGGGGGGGGGGGAAGGATTTAACCTCAAAATGTTGAAATGAGCGCAATGAAAGAAGGTTAAAAATCACAGCAAACATTAATAATACATGCAGTGTGTGGATTACAATCCTGGTGGTTGCACTCACTTATAAGCAATTTACCAACAGGAAAGACTGGGGAGCAAACGGATCATTTCAAAATAAAGGCTTCTAAGGTTTTTTTTTATTTTTTTATTTTTTTTATTGGTCTGTGTGTGTGTGTGAAACTTTCAGATGCTTCATGTTGCCTTATTGACCGTGGAAATCATTCTAGCACACACACACTATAAAAACACACTTTATTTGTAATTTACCCATTTTGATTTTTAGGCATAAATGCGCGTTGTGTTTCAAAGCAATATTCATTTCTGCATCCGCATGAGCCACAGCGACATTCAAAACGATCTACTCTGCGCGCTTTCTTCCTGTTCGCCGCACTTGCTGCCACTTGTTCCGCCGAGCGCAGAGCGGCGGGTGCCATGGAGCTGCGCCTCGGGGGGAAAAGTCCCGGCAGACCCCCCCCCCCCCCCCCCCCCCCTCCTCCTGAGCGAGATCCAGCCCCGATCAAGAAAAAAAAAAAGCTCTTTCGCTCCGAGACACACGCACGCCGCTCCTTCGCCCTCGCAAACGGCTGCTTCTTTATTTCTGCGAGCGACCGGTGAAGTAGTAATATAGGCGCACAATTTGGACCGCGCAGCCAATGAGCGGGGATGGTGCGTGGTGACGCAACAGGGCCCCGTTGATAAGGAGCAGGGGGAGTCCAAGCGGGACCTGAGAGAAGGAGGACTGTGTTTTTTTTTTTTTTGGGGAGGGGGGCCCAGCGTTACTCTCGCCTATCATCAGCTGAACGTGGAGCCAACTCCTCCTCTAGAGCTTTTACGCGCAGCCCCATGATCGCAGACTAACAGTAACCAAACACACGGCCGCGGACGAGGGATTGTAAAAGTGTTTTCAATGAAACTCACCGCGCCGCTATAAACTTGGACTTAATCTGGAGAAAGCGAAAGGGGGGGAAAGAGAAGAAGAAGAAGACGATTCCCTTTGCCTTTTTTTTTTATTATTTTTTTTGGACATACATTTTTCTTTCGCTTGTCATGCTGTATATTGAAGCTGCTGCCCGGCTCTGGCACTGCCACTTGCACTGACTGTTCCGCGCCGAAAAGGGACATCTTTTTGTGTGTGTGTGTGTGTGCCAATGCCTCGCAGACTGCCGACATTCTGAAATATTAGTCCCGGCTTGAGGAGCAAGAGGAGGGGGAAGAGGCAAGCGGGGCTTCCACAGTTGGTACGTTCATTTTTAAACCAGCTCAAGAGAGGCTAGAAAATATTACAGACACGCGCTGTGATCGGCTGGAACGAAATCAATGGCTTGTTAATGAATTGGCGATAGCTTGTTAGGAATGAGAGGCGCACAGATTCGGGTGACGGTTTTCCATTGGCAGATGAGACGTAGTGTGGAGAACACGTGTCCAGTTTGTGTCTCATAGTTTCCTCCGATCTGGACCTCGCTCTTGTCACCGCAGCATACGAAAAAAGCTTCTTCTTTTTTTTTTTTTTTTTTTTTTTTTTTTACGCGCTGCTTTATTTCTGGAGTGGCGTGACCGCTTCTGATGGATATCTTGGCTTGCAGATCCGAAGAGAACAGCTTCAACATCCTCCCCTCTGCGGCAACCATGCTCTTCCACGGCCTCCCTGGAGGCGACGTCCACGGCGTGGTGGAGGAGATGGAGCGGCGAGGGAAGAGCGAGTCGTCGGCCATCAGCTCAGCCATCGACATGGGCGAGTCCGAGACGGTAGGACGCGGCGCAACTGCGAGCTTTTGGAGACACAAATTACGAGCCTTAATTAATGTTTGATAAACTTCCGAGGCCCACGCAGTTAGTGCTTAAATTGTGGTGGATGTGAGTAAAAAGAGAGATGTCAGTGTCTGATTTAATTCCAGAGGAGTAAGCCTGTTATTAAATACTTATGGCTTAATTATTCACTTAAGTTAATGTTATTAAATAGCAAGAGCAAATTTGACATCACAATAATAATAATAATTGACACATAAATAATTCTTAAAAATGTAAACAAACTGGGGGAAATTATTATAGTAATTTTACTATTTACAAAATAACTACTTTGAGATATGTGTGGGTTAAAATATGGTGTGGGTTATTAAAATGGCGTTATTTACTAAAACCAAACTAACGATAACAATAATAAAAGCTTACATTTTAAAATATATATAAGACTGAACGTGTAAAAGGCAAATTGCTAATTACATGCTACTATTTCACTGCTTCACAAGAGGCTGCAAAATACAAACTCTCCCCTGTCGGGTCATGGTTTTGAAACAATAACAATTTAAAGTCAGAATTGTTAAGGTTGACAATTTAATTTACGCACTTATTTACGCATGGTTTCGCACATCAAAAAAAAAAAAGAAAGAAAAAAATCTACATTTACCATATAAGTATGCTATTGAAATAGACACTTTTATGACATTAACGTTATGTAGAACAACCTACCAACTTATGTATGTTATGGCCAAGTTCATTTTAAAACTGCAGGATAAACACGAGAGGATATGTATCCATTATATTGTCATGTGAATCCCAGACTAAAAGTCGTGTTATCGCCGTTGTGTCGGCTCTACATTTCCCTGGCCGTGTGTTCACATCGTGCCCCTCTCTCTCCCTCTGTCCAGTCCATGCCGTGCCTGAGCAGCGAGCGCGTGGCCCTGTGCGCGGGCTGCGGCCGGAAGATCGCGGACCGATACTACCTTCTGGCCGTGGACAAACAGTGGCACATGCGCTGCCTCAAGTGCTGCGAGTGCAAACTTAACCTGGAGTCAGAGCTGACCTGCTTCAGCAAAGACGGCTCCATCTACTGCAAAGAGGACTACTACAGGTATGGGCCAGCGACACACGCCACCATGAAGGCGACTTAGCGAGGAGGGTTCATTTCGAGCTTTGTTCTCTGGGCATGCATTTGGTTTGTCTATCCAGGAAAGGTGCTATTGTTGCTTGCATTTTAAAGTGCAAAATTGTTGACTTGTGCCATTTTTTTTTCCATCACACCATTGTATCGTATTTGTGTCAGACTGTGGTTTGTTTCCACTGGTTTTATTCTTATTCGGTGTTAAAGTCAGCAGGGGGATAAGCAGTCCATGCAGATAAGAATGAACCCGTTTCAGAGCACACACTGGTGCCAACGCGGTTGTTAAGTGTTAGCCTGGACATAACAAGCAGCTCTAGTTTTCTCATGGGGAGAGAGGGAGCAGTCCCTCGGCACAAAAGCAATGAGCGGAGCGTTGGAAAATCGCACGACAACATGTTATATATTTTTTTATATACTGACCAAATCGTTTGTTAAAGGGTGTATTTACGGAGAATCGATGAACTTGTTGGAGGTTTAACATTTGAAGACGATGTTAGCCTTTGAGTCTACGAAATAACACGCACAGAGTTATGTGTGAAATAACGCATCTGAAAACGTCTAAAAAATGATGATGCACATATTGATTTGAACGCGTAATGACGCACAGTATTTCTAGCTTTTGAATAAAATGAATCAGACACGTGGCGTGTTACAAAAGCGACTCCTTCTTATTTATTTTTTTAAAGAACCAAAAAAATAAATAAATAAGAAAACAGAAAGATCACGAGATAACAAGGCAAATTGTTTGTTAAGAGCCATTTTGGCGAGATGTTGTTGTTGAATCGCGCCAGACTGTTTGGTTTCTGCGCACTCAAACTTTATGGAAACTTAATTGGAGCGTGTGCAGTCGCCCTGTGACCCGCGCTGACCTGTGCAGCCGCTGATGCCGTGTCTGTGTTGTTCGCAGAAGATTTTCGGTGCAGAGATGCGCCCGGTGCCACCTGGGCATCTCTGCGTCTGAGATGGTGATGCGCGCGCGGGACCTGGTCTACCACCTCAACTGTTTCACGTGCACCACGTGCAGCAAGATGCTGACCACCGGGGACCACTTTGGCATGAAGGACAGCCTGGTGTACTGCCGCCTGCATTTTGAGACTCTCATCCAGGGAGAATATCAGACTCACTTTAACCACGCAGACGTGGTGGGACACAAAGGCCTGGGCCCGGCCAACACGCTCGGACTATCGTACTTCAACGGCGTGGGCTCGGTGCAGAAAGGCCGGCCACGGAAGAGGAAAAGCCCCGGCCCTGGAGCTGAGCTAGCGGCTTATAACGCAGGTAAAACCACAACACAACACAACACAGAAGGGTCGTCTCTGACAGTAATGTGGACACACAAGTATAGTCTAATGTGAATGTTGGTTAATGTCGAAATCATTGACACATGCCAAATGGAGAGCAGTTTATAATGGTATAGTTAATGGTCATAGTTTTGTTCATATATAGTTGATAATAATAGTAAGAAGGAATGGTTTCATTTATACTGGTAGTTTATAATAATGGTAACAGGTACTCGTTTAGTTATACTAGTTTATACTGGTATAGTTTATACTGGTATAGTTTATAATGATAGTAATAGTATAGTTTATACTGGTATAGTTTATAATGATACTAATAGGTAATGGTTTAGTTTATACTGGTATAGTTTATAATGATACTAATAGGTAATGGTTTGGTTTATATTGGTATAGTTTATAATGATACTAATAGGTAATGGTTTGGTTTATACTGGTATAGTTTATAATGATACTAATAGGTAATGGTTTGGTTTATACTGGTATAGTTTATAATGATACTAATAGGTAATGGTTTGGTTTATACTGGTATAGTTTATAATGATACTAATAGGTAATGGTTTGGTTTATACTGGTATAGTTTATAATGATACTAATAGGTAATGGTTTGGTTTATACTGGTATAGTTTATAATGATACTAATAGGTAATGGTTTGGTTTATACTGGTATAGTTTATAATGATACTAATAGGTAATGGTTTGGTTTATACTGGTATAGTTTATAATGATACTAATAGGTAACGGTTTGGTTTATACTGGTATAGTTTATAATGATACTAATAGGTAACGGTTTGGTTTATACTGGTATAGTTTATAATGATACTAATAGGTAATGGTTTGGTTTATACTGGTATAGTTTATAATGATACTAATGGTTTGGTTTATACTGGTATAGTTTATAATGATACTAATAGGTAACGGTTTGGTTTATACTGGTATAGTTTATAATGATACTAATAGGTAACGGTTTGGTTTATACTGGTATAGTTTATAATGATACTAATAGGTAACGGTTTGGTTTATACTGGTATAGTTTATAATGATACTAATAGGTAACGGTTTGGTTTATACTGGTATAGTTTATAATGATACTAATAGGTAACGGTTTGGTTTATACTGGTATAGTTTATAATGATACTAATAGGTAATGGTTTGGTTTTATACTGGTATAGTTTATAATGATACTAATAGGTAACGGTTTGGTTTATACTGGTATAGTTTATAATGATACTAATAGGTAACGGTTTGGTTTATAAGGTGGTAGAGTCCTGAGTTATGCAGAGCGCACAGAAGCTGATTAGGGCTGACAGATTAACTGAACATTCCTATAGGGCTTATGTGTCTGTTCTAACTCTGTGAATAGATTTATCACAACTTAGACACGTACTTAGCCATGTTTCCAATCCCCTGTGATTACATATTACATCCCATAACACAAATACACATTATTACCAGCGACACTTTCATAAACTTAAGTACTCTTACGTCACTTCTTCTTCCCCCCAAAAAACTCAAACAAAACACACAAAAAACACACCCTACTTCAGCTGCATTCCTCTCCTTGTCCGCCCCTGTGTTTTCGCATTATTAAAAACATGTTTTCAACCCGAGCCTGGAGTTCCTGGTTGGGGAAAAATGGGGCCAAAACATTGTGCATGAATAGGCTTGAACAGAAAGCTTCCTGCCCCGGCTGTGGAGGCTGAAACCCAAAGTTGAACTCATTCTCAGCGCTCATGCGGGCGGGTCGGGTCCAGGCCCTTTTTTTTTGCCCCGTGACCACGGCCCGCGTGTTCGCTCCGACACCACCGGCTCGGGCACGATGAAGACCTTTTAAAAAAAAAAAACATTTCAAATGCATCGCCCCGGATATCTGTCAGACCTGCTGTAAGCTCAGATCATAGTCACGTTTCGGTCTGCGAGAAGTTGACTGAATTTTATTTTCCCCCCTGTTTTCCCCCCCCCTCCCCTTCCTTGTCCTCTTTAGGGGATAAAAAAAAAAAAAAATGAGAAAAAGCTGAAGTTTTTTGATGTTCCGGCTTTTGCTTTCGCCCTTTTCCACTTGTCAGGCCGCATAGACATCTACAGACCCTTACCCCCCCCCCCCCCCACACACACACACACACACGTACACACTCAAGGCTGGAGCCCCCTTTTGCATTGGGACGGGGCCAAGGCGGGTGTGCAGTACCAGCCAGATCAATGTGATTTGATGAGTTATTCACTGGAAGAGAGAGCAAGGGGAGTACAATCACCTTCTTTCACTAAACGCTGCCTCTGGAATTTGATTTCTTTTTGCGAAGCTTTTTTTTTTTTTTTTTTTTTTGCTTCTTAAGTTTGTTTGTGTTATTACATTCATTACATTAGGTTTATGAAAAAAATAAAAATAAAAAGCTTCTATAGCTCATGTGTGAACGCCAACACGCGCGTGAGGCTCTTTTTCTGACCTCACGTCTTCCCATAAAGAACCTCACGCAAAACAGAAGATACATTACGTCTGGTTTCTTCACGGTATCGACGCTAAAGTATCAGCAACTTGTTTTTTATGTGCGATAATCAGTGTGTTTTATCGGCTGGCCAGCTTCCTGTCCCCGTAGGTTTTGTTATTGCTGTAGATGACTGAAATGTATGTGAGGAGAAGAAAATGCGTTGCACATTTTCTTTCATGCTACGTTTTTATATGAAAAGTTTATGGCCAAAATAATCTGTATTCGTAAAAAATGAAATCTGAACCGTTTAAATGTATGGGCTCATTTTCATTAGATTGCAAGAAGGGATTTTATTTTGTCTCATACAATAAGACATTTTTTTTTTTTTTTACTGTAACTGTCTGCACAATTTGTCGAGTTTTGCCGTTTGTTTAAAGCTAAGTAAAATCAGAGTTGGGATTAGATATTGAAAAAGTAATTTGGCACACACATAAGACCGCTGCTGCCACTCTTGTCGCCAGACGGTGCTTTTCTCCATAGCACATGAGTCTATAGAGAAAAGTTGAATCTGTGCCACATTTTTTACACCTTACTGTGAAGAGTCGGCATTTTATGTGTTTCCAGATGAAAGCGAGGGCAAACGGGCGCAGAAACATTGAATCCAAAGTTTTTTTCCCAGTGTTTCCCCTATCAGCATTCGTTGTTACGCATAGCAAAAAAAGACTTGTTTGTTTTGTAAAGCAATCTAAAGATGACTCCGAAAACACAGACACATCCAACTATTACACTCTCATTAAAGTAGCTTTCATAAACGTAACTTCCAAAGAGAAACTGATTACAGCCAGGAGAGACTTCTTTTGTTTTGTTGTTGTTGTTTTTTTTTTTTTTTTAAAGCAGACAAATCGTCTTTGTTGTCACACTGTGGGCCCGAGTTTAAAAGCTGCAGCGCGCCCTCTTCTGACCGCGCCGGGAACTGACAGCACCTGTGCGGGGCCCGGGCCGCGCCATGCGAGAGACTTTGCTTATGAGTGTGGCATTCAAATAGACAGGAGGAAAAAGCAGAGAGGGAGAGAGAGAGAGAGAGAGAGAGAGAGAGAGAGAGAGAGAGAGAGAGAGAGAGAGAGAGAGAGAGAGGGAGAGAGGGAGAGCGAGAGAGAAATCAGAGACACTCAGAGGAGAAGGAAGGAGACCGCGCGGAGGCTTTAAAACGCAAGAAGCATATGCCGGGTCCAGTCAGTAGCATTTGTCAGGGCCTAATTAAGAAACGTGTTATTCCGCTCCGCTCTCTCTCTCTCCTCTTCCGCATCCGGCAGAGCCTCGCGTTCAGTATTTCGAACTGTTAGGCACGCATGCAACACTTCCGCCCGTGCCAAGAAATCTGCACAGACAAGAAGGCTGGAGCGCACGGGACCGATCTACAAGGCTATAGAGTCAGCTCAGCAGCGCGCAAATGCTGCGCTTGTGTCTGCGTCGGAGCGCGCAATACGAAGAAGAAGAAGAAACAATTAATAAATAAAGGATGGGTGGATGCTGTGAGAGGGTCGTCGCTTCGAAATGCAGTGACTTGTGGGGATGTAAAAGTATTGGGTTCAAGTGGAAGACTGCACGACGCGTCAGTGTTGCGATGGCCCTCGTCACTGGAGAGGCCGCAAAATGGCAAGATCACTGAGGTCTTCTAGCTTGCAGCTTGGGTAAAGCCGAACACTGAAGGCCCTTTACAAAAAAAACAAAAAAAACACTATCAGTTCATCACGGGGGCAGGTTATGAAGTCAGAGACACAATTGTAAAGCATTAGCACAAAGAAGAAGGATAACATGAAGGACTTCGGACATTCTCCCTCACATGAAGTTCATAACCGTAAACATATGGCCGAGGGGTCGTCATGGAGATGTGAAACATATCGCAGTAACAGCTATTTCTGCAAAGTGCTGGTATTTTGGCTAATGTTTTATATTTTGGCTAATGTTATATATATAGGCCCAGAGAGAGAGAGAGAGAGAGAGAGAGAGCAGGGGACGGTCCACATCTGCAGAAACAGATGTCAGGTCACACACACACTCACACTCACACACACACACACACACGCACACACTCTATTAATTTTTTAATTTTTTGGGCGGCACGGTAGTACAGCGGTTAGCGCTTGTGCTTCACAGCTAGAAGGTCCGGGGTTCGATTCCCACCTGGACGGGGCCTTTCTGTGTGGAGTTTGCATGTTCTCCCCGTGTCTGCGTAGGTTTCCTCCGGGTACTCCGGTTTCCCCTACCACTAAAAACATGTACAATAGGTTCCCCTCTGGGGCCAGGACTCCCCTGAAAAAGAGATTCTTAATCTCAGTGGGACTTTCCTGGTTAAATAAAGGTCAAATAATTTTTTTTTATGGCCTGACACGACGAGGAGGAAGCGCTGACTATTCCCCGCACGACACAAGACATCACACCTTTGCAGAACTACAGAGCGCCAGAAATTAGCGCTGTTTAAAGCGCACGGGGCTGGTGTTCAGTTGTTTCTTTTTTTAATAATCGCTTGGCGTGTACACAATACTTTTTACACCAGTCGGGAGGCGACTTCACGAAGGCATTTTTTTTTTTTTTTATATATCCTGAAAAATAAGTGGAGTGAAAGGATGAAACTTGGACATGGAAAGTTTCCCTCTCTCTCTTTCTGATGTCACATCCAATTTCCAATAACAAACACTGCAAAAAAAAAAAAAAAAAAAAAAAGGGAAAAAAAGTAAAATCTTTGAAAACTATATACGTTTTTTAAGGTAAACTCTCAAATTGAATTGTAACCTCATTGTAATGTGGTTTCTTGAGTCGTTAATAATGCACGCAGCGGCTAAGCAGACGTCACTCGAAGTCTAACCAATACTCGGAATAAGCACAATTATGGCTGGATATTTTGGGGAGAAATTAATGCAAGTCGCCCACGGTTTTCCTTTACAAGTTGGTTTGTAAACAGAGAATAGTAATCATTGTATCATGATTTAAATGGCAACGCGAATGTACACACTTGACCACCTACTTACTTAACATGAATATGAACGTTCTGTTGTGGTTAAGGAGAGGGCCTACGTTTCGAGAAAGTTCACTGAAAATCTGTGACAAGAGAGTTAAAAGTTACTTACAGACGGTAAATGTATTTCCTCGCCAGTTTTTTGAATTTCTAAATCACTTCTGAATCGGGCAATTGCGAATTCAAAATGTGAACTTTCTGTTGTGACAGTCCAGCACGACACTTCCCATCTGCTATTCCGTAGATCCATAATATCCAGATACTGTGGCCCTCTGGGTAATGTAGTCTTTGTCAGTTCAGAAAGAAAAGCACACATTATGTAGATGCAACATTGATCTTGTTACTTCACAATGTGTGTGTGTGTGTGTGTGTGTGTGTGTGTGTGTTTTGCATGATCACATGTTGTATTCAAGATGGAAAATGTTCGATAACAGTTTCAGCTTTGGGAGTTATTATCAAATGCAACGTGAAACTAGGCAGTTAAAGTAATCTAGAGAAAGTAAGCTAGGGTTAGGGTTGGAGATTTGCAGTGCAGTATTTTTTAATTTTTTATTATTTGTTATTGTAATTTAGTTAGGAATTGCTCACTGTTGGAGTTGAGTCTAATAGTTTTCGTGTTTAAACATGTATTCATACTAGGGCTGAACGATATGGACATTTCATATCTCGATATTCGTGCCAGATATCTCGATATCGATACGATATAACTATGGGTTAGGTGAAAACTAAGCATTTTTCAGAAAAATAAAATCATAATACAAAAGAGTGCAGTTTTATTGATGAAAATCTATATCATTTATATCGATTTTAATTATTTGAATATTCATATCTCGATATAAATACGATAACAATATATTTTTCTTTTGCGATATTGATATCTTGAATGTTCATATCTCGATATCGATACGATAACGAGATATCTTTCAGCCCTAATTCATACAATCCCAAAGATTGTTTTAGTAGAGACCGAGGGTGAGCTCTGGAGAAAGTGACTTGGCCGTCGAGCGAAAACGAACCTTATCATTGCTTTGTGGTTCTGGATTCTGAAATGTTACATAAGAAAAGGTGCAGAAAACAACAATCCTGGTGCGCAGACCCCCCCCCCCCCCAGCATTTTCGCTAACGCCCTGTTTTTGTCCCTCAGCTCTGAGTTGCAACGAGAACGACGGGGAGTCCATGGACCGCGACTCTCAGTACAGCTCCAGCCAGAAGACCAAACGCATGCGCACCTCCTTCAAACACCACCAGCTCCGCACCATGAAATCATACTTCGCCATCAACCACAACCCGGACGCCAAGGACCTCAAGCAGCTGGCGCAGAAGACCGGGCTCACCAAGAGGGTCCTACAGGTAAATAACGCGGGCAGACGTGTTAGAACTTTAGCTTGGTTGTGGTTTGATCAAAGTAATGTGATTAAAGTAGGGTTAGGGTTAAAAGACGCCTTCATGGGTTGTATGGAAGCGTTGATATTTTAGAATTGTAACATTACTTGAAGGGGAGTATTGTTGGAAAAATCCCTCTGAAAAACGTGACCACGTAGCATAGTATTGGAATAGTTTCAGATGTAAGAATTGTGAAGCTGAGTCGAATTTCAATATGACATCCAAAGCGAAGTTCATTTTAATGATGTATTATTTTATTTTTTTTCAGTAAAAGGGTTGAATTTGAGAGTATTATGGCGTCATTTAGAACAGAACACACTCTAGATAATCTGAATTTAGTTGATCACTTTAGGAAAATATCTGCAGGCAGGGGGTACTCGGAGTGTAATCGGACAACTCAAGGGGTAGGCGGGACAAAAACGTTTGGGAACCACTGGGATAATGGTCAACCCAAAGTGTCATTATGCGACGAAAAGGGCTTTACCTTTTTTGGTCAGATTTTGACTGCAAAGGTATTTCATCAATATACCTTTTCAATAAAAAAAACAAAAAAAACAATGGCGCCTGTAAATTAGACATTTGAAGTTCGATATATTGAGGCAGGAAAATATCGTGATAAACGATATTACTGAGGACCAGTTTTTAAGGACCTTAAAACATGGAAATCTCAGTAATGCCTGTTCTGAAAGTGCATGTTGGCAGCAGGGATGTCAAGATGAAATCGGTTTTACAATAACCGCGGTTATAAAAGCTCACGACGGGCTGATCGTAAGAATTTTAGGATCCACAGTTAACCGCTGTCACGTCTCATGAGCCGCGGTGCATTTGTGCCAAAGGCTGAAGAACCAGCGTCCAGTGTTAAACTCACCCCGAAACGCTTGAAGTCCGCGGCAGGTTCAATAATCCAATGTGCAGCGCAAACCCTATCCATTTTCACACGATAATTGCCAAAGGAAGAGTCCCAAAAGAACTATGCCCAGTGCTGCGTTTGTTGTATCGCAGCATAGACGAACTGTAAAGGATTTCGAGAGATTCTCAGTATTTCCCTCCTCAATTTCTATAATATGGAATCATTGTAAAATTGCCATACTTTTCCTCACAATGACCTTCACTCATAAATCCAGAATCGTGACGCCCTAAGACCCGAGTTGCAAAGGGTGTCACGTATTACAAAAACAGGATAAAACTTTAGGAAACATTTAAATAAACGCACAGACAACGTACATACAGTTTACTATCACAACCCCACAGTATGAGTAGCATTGATCTAGCGGAGCATATGTTTTGTGTAACAATTGCTTGACGTGTAGACTGGAATGTTCCGCAGTGTGGCTTTAATGGCCATTTGTAGGGAGCAGATGCAGATGATGCCAAACGAGTGTCAGGACTGGAAGTGTAAAAACATATAATAAGAAATTGTGTTTAATATCACGTTTAAAACAGTCGCCCCAAACATATTTAATAAAAAAATGCCCAAGTAAAGAGCATTTATCAAGGAGAATTCAAAAGTACGCAGTGATGAAACTTCTTGATATTGCCCCCGACAGTTCATAAAGTTGCCCGTAATGTAACGTAGCACTTCCTGCCTCTGGTATTTTCTATATGTAAACACTTAGCAGGAGTGCTTTGCCATGTTGCCAACAGGGGTGCAGGAATCCACCAGGCGTCCAATCCAAACCGGTCTGAGTCCAAGTGCAGTATACAGATTACAGTGAGTGAGATTCAAAGGAGAGGCTACTTTAGCTTTGGACGACTTTCAGCAATCTATAAACAAGCTGGCACGGTGTTTTGAACTGTGGTGAGGCTTTACGTTAAGGTCATCTAATATAAGTCTGTTTTGAACGTGATAAATGACTTGGGAGACTTGGGTTGATTGTTTAAGTGTTTTGCCAGAGAGAAAAGTAAAGCCGTTTTTGACCAATCACATACAGTAATTCAAGATACACCGGTATAAATCAAAACAGTTGCCTTAAAGAGGGCTGAGGTTTGCCTTTATGGTTTGAATGCTGTGTTGAATTTATGTTTTGTTATCTTTTCATTCAGTGGAAGAGCGAGAACCCTGAAACGTGAACTCTAATAGTTGCTATAGAAATCAGCTATTTTCATGGCCGATAGATTATATAACATTCGCTAAAAACAATGTAGTAAAAGTAGTAAATACAAATACAACATAGTACCTTATTTTAATATCTCCATTAGTTCATTATCATCAAATGCACCAGAATCCCAGAAATCTTAAACTGTAGAATTTTACAGGGAGGGCTGCTGTTCTAAGACCGAGGTACAGATTTGGAAAGAAATATCAAAACAATAAAAGAACTATATAAATATTTGTCAGGAATTATAGGTCACCCCATAGTAATCTTGGGGCTGAATGTCCTTTTAACAAAACAAAATCCCTTCCTTTGGACAGCAATATATTAAATATTACCGTATATTGTTCCAGTATGGGGTTTGTTGTAATTACTGATACAAAACATGTGTATTTTGACAGTCTTGAGTTAAATTTTGCCACAGGATCTTCATCCGCCCAGCACCACAATATTATGATGCTACTTGAACACAGTCTATTCAAATCAGTGCAACACCAAGTCAAACCGGGCATGGGAACATGTCCGGTTGCATGTCGCACCAGTGAAAAGCAATGATTAAATATGAAAAATGCAAGAAAACACAAAGACGAAACAAAACACACTGCAAAAAGTTATATCTCGATAAATTAAAATTACTGGAACTTAGAATATATGAGTAGTTTTGACTTGAATTAAGAATATATGATTAATTTTGACTGGAACTAAGAGTATATGAGTAATGTTGACTTGCGAAGTCAGTGAGCCCTTTAAATGATAAACATATATTTAAAGTAAAATCAAATGTATCATCTAATTTTAAGCGCAATAAGATCTTTGTTCTTGTTTTATGTGCAAACACGCTTGTTTCATTGGCAGATTACCTTACTTACCTCCTCAAATCAAGGGCATATATATACTTATTTCAAACAAAATGCACCTATTTAGTCATAGTCAGAGCCTCAAATACCAAGTGGTGACAGATAAAAGTGACACATACTCATTCTAATAAGTATTGTTGATAGGCTGTGTTTTTAGACTAAATTAAAGATTTAAATCGACAAGACCAATGTTCACACACGTTTCAATGTGTGAAATATGTACGAAAAAGTAATTCAGTTGTGTCTAAAGGCCTAAATTGTGTTTCATAACTTTAAATAACAGTTACTCTAAATTTAGGTCTGAAACAATCACCTTGTTTAATATATGTGAGGAGCAACGGTACTTTCTTGTGCAAATAAAGTCTCGGGAAAGATACAGTCACTATTTTAATGGGATTGGAATACAACTATATGTTTCCGTTTGGATTTAATCCAGTACAAAACCTGCTAACCCTGTAGATTAAGCCTCTACAAACACAATCTCAAATGTAAAAGATTCTTGTATTATTAGAGGTATTTTAATGTGGTGTTTTTTTCCACATTGACCAAATGCAGCCGAAGATATTCTTTGTGTGCTATATACTATGTGCAATATACTCCTACAGAATCTTGTGAAAAGTAAATACTAGAGTGACAGAATCTGAGCGAACAGATGATGTGAAATCTCATCTTTATAGTGGAACATGCAGAGAACAGAAAGCACAACAGCCCGGTTTGATTTCCACAAAGACGACAGAGTATTATCTCGGGGACTGGGAGAAAGAAACGAGACAAAAAGCTTCTGAATATGTTTTTTTTTTTATCTCTCTCTCTCTCTCTGTCTCTCTCTTTCTCTCTCTCTCTCTACTGAGAAAAGATGAAGGCGCAAAATGACGCCGCGGCTTTAATTAACGCTGGGAGAAAACAAAGGCGCATTTTGCTTTGATGCGTCTCAGTTTTTCGGTGGCTGTTACTGAAGCTTCTGCTGCCGCCGCATCCCACGGCTCTATCAACATCATGTCCGCGCTAACGTGCCGCTAGTCTCAAGCCGCCGCTTCTGTCTGTCCGTCATTAAAGGGACCATGGATTGGGGGGGGGGGGGGGAATAATGATGCCTGCTTTTCAGCGAGTCGAGTTCGTCTGCTAATCTTTCACTTCCTTTGCTTCATATTAAACGTTCGTCATTAGCAAATTACATACATACACCTGAACACTATTTTGTTGCACGCTTGTACAATGACAATAAAGCACTTACTTACATATAGCCATCTAAGGTGAGACATGACTTTACAGCGCTTTGTGATACAGATATAGTCATTTCGATTGTGGAAGATACCAACCACAAAAGTCTGCAGGGGGATCTTTAGCCAATAGTGCTTTACATTACAAAACATTTTATAGCACATCTTCCAGAAGGATTTTTCAATATCTAGTTCCTCGCCTGATTTATTGAGCTTTGAATCCACATAAAGGGGTGCAAGGGGTGGGATTTATTAAGTTATAACTTCTTCCAACCCCTTTTTGAACAATACTGTTGCATTATCTTTTTGTTTGTCAATTGTCAATTTGAATTTTTACTATTTATTCCCACTTAAAAAAACAAAACTACAGCTTTCCATAAGCAGTACAGCTTAAATAACATAGGGAAATAACATAAATGACATTCAATACACTGAAGTAGGGCTGTCACGATAATTACCACATCGACTTATCATTTAATAAATGACAGGTAAACAATATATTTTTGGGCTTAATATTCATCGTCTGGACATTTATTAGCATTTTTTTGTCAAATTTAGTTTGTATGTCATGTTTATTGTGAGATATTTTGACTTTACTATCATTTTTAAGCTTTAGAGTTTGTTTCTATGGCATTAAACAGTGTTTGATAATATCGTTTATTGCAATATTTTCGTGGCTCAATATATCGAACTTCAAATCCAGACCTACATTCAAGGCCTTGATATTGTTCATTTTATCACTTTTAATGCTTTTTAATGTCCAACTTAAAGGTGCATAATGCAACCTTTTTTTGCGAAAATTTTTTTTTTATTTAACATTTGTGCGTATTTGACCTTGTAGTGATTGGCTGTATGAGTGACCATCAGCATGGTGCCTTTATTTTTTATCACGGTGCTCTCTACTCTGCTCCAGGACCAATTGTTTGGTAGATTTTTCGGTGAGAGGGCCCGTTCGCAGTGAAAACCTTCCAAACAATTGATCCTCGAGCGTCGTAGAGACCACTGTGATGGAAAATAAAGGCGCCATGCTGACCACTCATACAGCCGCAAAAAATATAAACTTTTTTTTTCCACATAAAAAGTTGCATAATGCAGCTTTAAGTACTTTTCAAACAGAGCTTTAACGTCATTTTTAAGCTTTAGAGTTAGTTTCTATGGCATTAAACGGTCATCGATAATATCGTTTATCGCAATATTTTCGTGGCTTAATATATCGAACTTCAAACCCGGTTATCGTGACAGACCTACATTCAAGGCCTTGATATTGGCGCAATTCATTTTATGACTTTTAATGCTTTTTAATGCTCCACTTAACGCTATGTAACTTGAAAAAGTATATTAAACTCATAAAAATAAATTGTATTATAAATAAGAAGTGCAATGGAGAGTCAAAAAGTGACTTCTAAAAGAAAATAATAAAAACTACTTCCTTCCCGTCTTCAAGGCGCAGGAAGCAGCCGGTAGTGTCCGTGTGCATTGTAGAGATGAGAGGCCTCATTAAATGCAGGGGGCCACAGCTTTGTAACTCCGTACGCAAACATAAAAGTGATCCACCATATCTCACTATCTACCTTTCTACCTGTGGCTTTTTTTTCTCTCCCCCTTCCTGCACAACTCGCTTTTAAAGTGACCCTGGTCCACAGCTCAAGGCGGGTTTGTGTGTTTAAGTGCTCTTTTATCCCAGCTCCACCGACACAGGGAGATGCCGTGTGAGCGCGGTATAAGCTAATAAGAGAGTATACAGGCAGGAGGTAATGGGCGGCTTCTATAAGATTTGTTTGAAGATGGTGCCGCTGCCTACAAAGCTGCATGGGATGTTGCAAAGATGAGGTATTGGAGAGCCCGGGTTCAAGGCAGGCAGCTACCAGCAAAGCCAAATAACTAAATTAATGTACAGCAGCATACGCGACATAAGGAATTATTAATGGTTGTATATTTGTATGAAAAAATTGGTAACGCTTTAGATTACAGCCCGGAAGTTCTATGTGTAGGTAAAGGAACAAGAAAGTAATTGTACATGTAGGTACAGGTAATTACGCATTAAAGTGCAAGGTGTAATAAAGGTGTACATCCTCTCACTTTAGATCACAGCCCACTGTCATGTTACATTATGGGTTTCCATGGGGCATTAAAAAGCATTAAAAGTCATGAATTTGAGCCAAAATCAAGACTCTGAATGTCATTAAATTGGATTTAAGCTGACATTAAATTAAAGTTTCTCTGAAAATGATGATATTACTCAACAATTTTTACCATGAGTTGATCGGTAATACGAAAACTATGGGCCAAAAATATGTTCAACTACACTTTTGGCTGAAATTGACAGTTTCCTCTGTTTACTGAAATGTTTGCAAATCTTAAGAAAACAGATATCCGCTCATTTCTTTTCTGCATTTGTCACGTAAAAATGTACTATTTGGGTATTAAAAAGCCCGTATAAACCCTGCATTAGGTACGACGTATTTGCACATTAGTTATGCGGTATTTTCCCCCAATTTATGAAACTTTTTGACCAAAAACCACTGCAACAACACTTATACCTTTGTTACACACGCAGCTGTTACACTCTGGTTACCTTTATTAAACCTCGCACTTTAATGTGTAATTACCAGTACTAACACGTGTAATTACTTTCTCGTTTCCTGTACCTACACATGGAGCTGTGATCTAAAGTGTTTCCAAATGATTGTATGAAAATGCTTGAGCTGTCTCGCTTCGTTTATCATGAATTTACCATTTACCTCAATACATGTAAGAATTAGTGTCTATATCCTCAGAACTACGAGCCTTTATGTAGGAAAAAGGATCGGCTCGTGCATCACTTGATCTACTTGGACTCAGAAGTGACAACAGTGCCAGTTTCTTTTATTTTTTTTTTAATGAAGACTCCCACTCCATCGTCTCATATTTCTGTATTATCTAATTGGGATTATTAAAAAGATATCGGGTCATTTTAACAGGCGCTGTGTTGTTTTGGGAGATGTTATTTTTTTCGTCTTGGAAGGAGCTAACACCATGTCATCTATTACAAATTGATTATTTTTCCCTCTGTCAATTTAATCACTTATGATAACAAGCGTTCTAAAACCAGAAAAAAGTGAATCACTAAAGTGGAGGAAAGTTGAGGGCAGATTTCGGAGGCTGGAGTTTGACGCCGTGCACGTGTTTTAATGGCCTTTATCATGCAAACGGTGGGAAAAAAATCTCAATCGCGGTCAGACAGATTTACAGACATTTATTTGGCAGAAAATCTATAGTTGTGGAGTTTGGATGAGACGATGGAAGATTTGTGTGCGTTAAATCAGTGGATCCCGACCTTCTGTTTTTTTTTTCTGTCTTTGGGTTGTTCATTTATTCAGTACACCCTATTTAGTACACCCTACCTCGAAGATCTTGCCAATACTATTACAAAGTGACCAAGTAAAAAGTTATTAGTGTGTTGTGTTCAAAATGAAGCTGTAATACTCTCAAAATAAAACCTTTTACTGAAAACATCATTAAAACTAACTTTTCTTTCAAGTTAATGTCGATATTCTGCTCAGTTTCACTTTCTTTTTTTAAATCTGAAATATTTCTGGTGCCCCTGGTTGGGAAACACTGCGTTAAATGATACCGGAGGAGAGCGTGTTATTTTTTAAGCTCAGGTTTGTATAAAAGACATGGCTAAGTTCATGAATGTTCTTATTTATTTTTATTCTATGAGAATTAATATGAGAATACTTCTTTTTTTTTTTTGCCATATTGTCAACCATATCAATCATATTATTCCGGTTGAGTTGAGCCACAGTTATTTACAGTACCATATGATTCTGTGTTCATAGGTGTGGTTCCAGAACGCCAGGGCGAAATTCAGGAGGAACTTGCTTCGTCAGGAGAGCACCGGAGTGGACAAGGCTTCGGACGGTTCCACGCTGCCGGGCGGGACACCCTCGGGCCCCGCTTCTGAAATTTCCAACGCCTCCATGAGCCCCTCCAGCACCCCCACCACGCTCACAGACTTAACCAACCCCACCATGCCCACGGTCACCTCCGTCCTCACCTCGGTGCCCGTCGGGCTGGACGTTCACGAGTGCAGGAGCCCGTCACAGACCACTCTGACCAGCCTCTTCTGATGGGACACCCCCCTTTCCCTCATTTAGTCCCCCCTCCCCCCCTGCAAAACTATATAGGGCAGTTAAGTGATGGTGTCAATAACTTTGCCTCTGGGTTCTGTTCTGCCAAAGTGATGTAAAATGAGGGCTGTTGCCATAGCAATTAAAAAGTCGTGTGTTTGAAACCCATCTATTGAATTCCAGATTCAAACACTATCAATGTGTCTCTAGTGATGAAAAATGAGTCCTATAAATACAGACGGCATCTTTGGGAACGTCCATAAATGGTTACGGTCGAGAGAGAAAACAGAGAGGAAAACTCTTTCACCTTTTACTCCACCATTACTTTAACAAATGTTAAAATATTGATGTATTTCTATGGAAAGGAACAAAGTGGCCGAATGAATGCTAACCATATTACTAACGTTAGGTTCACGCTAGCGCTAACCGCTAGCTTTAAGCGCTGGTATTATCACGTCTAGAGGAAAATCTGCTCCTAAAAACCATTCATGATGACCGGATTTTGACTTGACTACATTTGTGTGTGCTAAATGTGCTTACAGTCTGCCACAAAACGTCTAAACAGAGTAAAAAAAAAAAAAAAAGATTCCCATAAGGTATTTTCTTGCCGTCTGTATCGATAAATGGCACAAAGAGTTAGGGCCCAAAGCAGACGTGACGTCACACTTATCTGCCCTATTACCCCGCCCCTTAGTCCTTATCTAACACTGAGCACTGTCGACTGCTGCGGACTCCGGTCGGATTTGGGAAAAAATGAAGGAAGCAAAGCGAAGAGAAAAAAAAAAAAAGAAAACTCGCCCCGTTTCGCTCTGAGCCCCACAGAAACATTTGCATCGAGCGGCTGAACTGAAGGAAGACTTGTTGTTATTTTGATGTTGTCTTGTTGAGAACTGAGGAGACTTGATTTACATTTTTCAATGTTTACAGAAAAAGACTGCAGCAGGAGACGAGAAAAAGAACGAAAAAAAACTGCTTAATTTTTTTTGGGGGGGAGGGGGGGAATTTGTTCTTTTTCCAGCACAGTATTTATGTTGTTGTTCAAGAGTCACTGTTAGAAGGATTGTACAAAACTCTCTTTTGGAAATCTGAGATTAAACACAGGTTACTAAATCCCACCGGTGTCTCGAGTCTCGGAGTTTTTGCCTCCTTCAGCTGTTTCCAGTTTTCTATTACGACAAAGTATCGCAAATCCTCATCATGTGTATTTCTTTGTATGACGTATTTATTAGTACTTATTGAAAATAAAGTCAAATAAATAAGCAATAATATTCCAAATGGACCTTCTTATTAACAAATTACATTGATCAGTATTAAAAAAAACCTGGCTCAAGTGTTTGGGATTGATGGGTGCATAGATGGATGGATCGAATGCAGAGAACAAATTCAATGAAATAGGCTATTGCAATATTTAGTTATTTCCAAGGGGGTGTCGGGCTGCTTTTGCTGAGGTGTAGGCATCATTGTGAAAGGAGGATCAGGCCCACATGCTCTAAATTCATTGTACACACCAGGGGATAACAGAACAGTTGCATAGACGCAGTGTAATAGTTAGCTTACAAGCCTGTTAAGCCAAAACAATTACTTTGCATTGATCCATGATTTTCAACCCTACAAAGTGCCACAGTGTTGACCCAGCCGTTTCTCCACGACTCTGTGACTTTTGGCTTATGTTACTCTGTGGTAGATGCAACAAACAAGGCGGATTTAGCTAATAACGACTTTCATTGATTTACACAAGCTAATACAATGTAAAACGCAAAACATGAGCAAGTGTGCACCTGCTCGGTCTGTTGGCAGTTTTTGATATTGGCTGACTCAGCAATTTAGTGCGGAGCGGTTTTATTTTGGAAACGTATGTTACCAATGTGCATGTCAGAGATTAAGTTGAATAAATATGGTTATAAAAAGAGCTAGACAAAATAATCCTCATCGCCTTCTTGCCCTACTTCTGCATTTCGAGTGAGGGGCGCCGAGGATATTGCAAACAGGTCAAGATCGCCACTGGTGAATACACTTGTCCAAACACTTTATGTGAATGGTGACTTCTGCGTTTAACATTGGTTATTATGACTGAATGTGCAGCTGATTCTAGAAAACATGGCACATGGCACAATCCTGGGCACATGGGTACAAAATTGTTAAAATAACAGGACATTTGAAACATCAACAAAGAATTCCAAGCAAGAATGTCTTTTGGAAGGTCCAAAGTCTTCAAAATACTGAGGATAAAAGTCATGTGACTGAAATCCACCCATAGAAATTGAAGAATGTTTTGCCAATACAAGAAGAATGCCCAGAACATTATCAAGTGCGGACTCCGACTAGACCTCTGAACCTGCATCACTGCACAGATGCCTTGTGAAGTCCTAAATGCAGAAACGTCTATACAAATGAATGAAAAACTTTATTGTCATTATAGAATTGTCCAGATATAGAGATGTTGGGTTAGTCCAGAGCCGCTGTGACTCTACTCACTCCTTCTGCAAGCCAACCTGACCAGCATGTTTTTGGAGGACACGGGTGCGTGAAATCCTTAAAAATGGACTCCCGATGTAGCTACCAGCTTATAAAACTAGGGTCCTTCCCATCACCGCGCTTGTGTGGCTCAGCTGCGAGTCTTGCCCGGATACCTCCTCCCCTTTTTTTAAATTTCCTGTAGCGCATCTTGTGACGCCTTCACTGTGCTGCAAGGTACTCTTTATTAACATTGATTATACTTTTTTGCAATCACCGTTACTGTCGACCGTTTCAAGAACAAAATAAAATAAAATATGATCAACTTCCTTGATGATTTTAAATACGCATTCTGCGCCAAAGCTGAGAGTGAGTGGACCTCGCAGTCTTACTTAAAGTGTAATCATAAAAAATAAAAGAAAAAAATAAATCTGTTTTATGAGCTACACTGCTGGAGCAAAAAAAAAAAAATGTGTGCAATTTTCTCATGGTCTGCAACTGTAAAGGTATAGAGCCATTTTCCACTTAAAATCAGTTTATAGAGCGTTCCAGCACAGAAGTTTAACAAGGGGCTGTGGTGAGCGGGAGGTGGTATGGTGCGGGGAAGCAGAGGTCCGGTGGAATAGAAAGACTTTACACTTTGTAAGCAAAACATGAATTATGAAAAACAGACCCAGACCTCCCCTGCAATGCATAATTAGAAATGAGTGTATAAGAGAGAGAGAGAAGAAAGAGAGAGTCCCCTGCAGCGAACAGACTTGTTAATTATCTATGTTGGGCGTTTGGAGAAGTTTTCATGGACAAAGTGCACTTCCAGCCACAACACCTTGGCTTTAATACACACAGCAATGGGCTATTTTGTCAACCCACTTCCATACATCAAACCTTTCCAACTAAACAAGACGTTGTGGATTACTTGTGATGTCGCATCTCAAGTTTACTTTTTCCATAGTTTTCCATAGTTTTATTTTTCTGTAATTGCTGCAGAATTGTGAAGAGCTAGCTTGTTGGCTAACAGCAGAGGGAGTTGAAACATTTTCCCCTTCAGCTTGAAAAAACTGATTTAACAATCACAATGATCTCCAAAACAACTACTTAAGGTAATTTGACATCTAGCTCATCACATTTCAGACGAGTAGTTAGCGTTGATACTCTTTTGGTTTCTGTTGCTACGCTGTTGCCAGGCTGACACACCTGTATGACTTCTACAGGAATGTATTTCCCTTTCCCAACATAATTATAAAAATTCTCAGTCACCTTGAACAAAGTCCCTTTGTCCTACATTTCCACCTGCCAAAGTCTAACTACCAAAGTCTATATAATATAGTATAATGTAGGTGGATGGGCGTTGGACTGGATATATTGCATACAGTCATACAATAGGAAGAAAATGTAGTGGGGGCTCACCGCAAGCCTTTGATATTTAAAAAATTCAGGGTGTACTCATTAGTGCATCCCCTCTTTTAGCCCTATCTTGTGCCCAGGAGGTACTTTGTTGAAATTTGTAACTGTCAACAGCCTTGACTTGTGGGGTTCCCCAGGGGTCAATCTGTGGCCCCCTTTTGTTTTATCTGTATGCTATGTTTCAGTTCTGAGCAGTCAACATTTGAAATCTTTCTGCAAATGCGCGACAGCCCCACACTGAAACAAAGTTCAAATCCAAGCTGATAATTGTTAGATTTAGCTATTCCTATGACAACTGAAAGTATTTTACCTGCAGGCTTTGCGTTTTAGTGTATTTTATAATGATTATGTGTGTTCTTTTGATTTTATTTAAGTGTAGTTTCATACTGGCTAAATCAGTTTTCATTATTTAACAGTACCTTCAGCGTTAAGCTTACCTTGCTTTCTACCTCCAATCTGCACCTTCTTTGTGTAAATTTGAAATTGGCAAACGTGTACCGACATATATACATATCCTTGTTTCCCTTGGCGTGTTGTTTGTGGGATTTGCTGAAGGTAGCGGTGAAATCTCCAGGAGATTATCTTGTCTCTCCACTGGTCTTTTTTCGCATATGACGAGAATAAAAAATGTGTTTGTGTATTTGGAGTCTTCACTGTAGGAATCCACAAGGTCAGGGAAACATATGGACATGTTGGTCGATCCTGGCTCATCGCACATCCCACTGTATTAAACGCACAAAGCTTTGTTGTGGCTATAAATTGTCGGTGTTGGTGGAGGCAGAAATTTGGCGGCGCGCTTCATGTTAATGTGTGATATGAAAGAGATCCAGTAATCACAGGGAGAGAGGAGTCTTGGCAAACGGAACAGAACCAACACACCAGGCCCGTAACCCCACGTTTACTGTGTGTTAATGGACATGTGTTTTTATTTTTACACAATTTGTTTTTCTAAAAACAATAAACTGATAAGTAAGGATTGCGTGGAGCTGCTGGCAACAACCACATTTCATACAGCTCTCAAAGAACTGGACTGAATTGGTTTTAGGACGGAGAATAGTGATTTTGAGCAGTGAGCATGCCTATTATACCGTATATAACAGGGTTCTTAACCCCTATGTATCTGTAGCACTTGTGGTACTCGGTTTTCTTAAGATGGTACTCAGGGTCATATGCAATTTTAGACTATTTTCAGTGCAGTGTAGGTCTAGTTTACCCCCAATTTCCCAAGATCTCCATTTGATCTTATTTAGGCCTGATTTTACTGGTGGTATACTTGAAAGCTCAAATATTTTATGAAGTGGTCAGATAATTTAAAGCTGGGGTACCAGAGTTTTCCTGTTAAAACTGTGACATTTTTTAGTTTTGGCCCAAACTTGTTTCTAGCTCACACAATACCTCCTGCACATTCGAATGGTTCAAGCAAATTTATTACTTGCCTGTATCACGAGTGTCTACAGCTTTGAGCGGGGGCAAAGTGAAACGGTGATTAATACAATAAAATTGCACTAATCTAGATTCTACTTCTGTCTTCCATCGCTCTACGTCAACAAAAAGTACCTATAGCTTTATTGTGTGGTCCTGAAAAGTTTGATTCTCTGGTTAGTTCAGTTTTTGTTGCATAGTTTTTACAGTAGTTAGCTGCATGTTAATTCCCAATGTTAAATTTTGAATTACCAATTCACCTTCCAAACAAATGCTCATCAGTAGGCAGTAGATTGATGTTTAGAAACACCTCGACAGAACACTCTCCTCAACTATACATATTTCAAAAGTGGAATGACGCTAGAGACGTCTCATTAGGTATACGTGATGTACTACACTACTATTTGTAGATCATTTGGGGTCATTGCAAGCAAACTTGCCACCCGCCCCCTTGTTGTATGCGTTATAGAACTGTCCTGATAAGGGATAATGTTCTGTGTTCTGGTGCATAGTCTGAGCATACCATTTTTCTTCCCCAACCTATATAACCTCTTTGAAGCCAGAGCACAGTTTATGCCAAGCCACCATACCATACTTGTTATCGCTTTAAAAGCTACCCCCTTTCCCGGTCCCAATCCCCTCCTCTCACTTGTTTTTCCCCCCAGTATAAAACCTCGCCACACATTCCCATTTGCATCGGAGCCGTTTAGCTGACACACTTCTCATGACGCACACCCACTTACAGCTACTTAGAGACCAGCCAGAGAGCCTCAAATTCCTGGATCGCCAGAATTACAAGCAAGCGACAGCAAGTAGAGCAAGGGTCAGCGCCTCACACCAAACCGGCGCATACACACATTTGAAACTAGCCTCTCTAGCTGCCTGTCGCGCTCTCCCTCCTGAGCGCGCATTCCCAGAGGAGAGGGGTGCCAGGCGGGCGCACAGCGAGGGCTCTGGGGTCTCATGTTAAGTGTCGAAGCTCGCAAAGAAAAAAAAAAAAACGGAAAAAAAAACTCTCGTTGGATGCCAAATACGTCGGCCAGATGTACCCACACGCTCTCATAAAAACGGTGCGATGAAGGCTTTAATAGAAAGAGGCCAGTCTTAACAACATGACAGGCTATATAGAAACGCTGGGCCCTGTAAAGTTTATTATGCAGGAACCATGCCAAATCTCATGGTAAGAGCAGCCTGTTAAACGCACAGGGCTTGCTCAGCTTTGAACTCCGGGAGGTGATGTGAACACGGCAGACACGGCCTAAAACACGTGATAAACCGCGAGCAGCCGCCCCCATCGCTGTGTCATTCGCTTCTAATAAGACTTTGAGCGTGGAACCGAGTGGGCCCATGCTTTTTTTTTTTTCACCCTTTTAACAGTCAATTAATGTTAGGTGAGGTTGTTGGTTCAATTCCCAGAGCGGTTTGCTGCAAAATCGTCTATCCATTGTCCAAAGCAGTAACTGGGTAAACGATCTAGATTTATAGAGAGCTTTTCCACCTCCACTGGGCGCTCAATGTGGATGTGTCATCTAACCGCAAAGTATTCTGGGAGAAGCGCGTGTGTATATAGGGGAGGGAAAAGCAATCTTGTTTGTGTAGCCCTTTTCACATGACACAAGTCACCCAAAGCACTTCGCGCTAGGTAAGGAGATTTATACTGCGTGCCAATCGGACCCTCCGATCACCGACTCACTCGCTCACACATCACTCAATGGGTAGACGAAGCAAAAACAATGCAGTCATTTTGGTATAGGTTGTTTGAGGCTTCCTAAATTTCCAGACGTTTTAGTAAGGAGGTTGTCACTGATACTATGTTGTTGTATTTAGCCCGCATTGTTAGACTAGCTAACAGTGTGTATCGCTACAGTTATAGTCCCATCATAGGCAACTTGGGTCTACATATAGTGACTAGGGCTATCAGGATAATTACTATATCGACATTGTTCAATAAATAACAGATAAACGATACATTTTTGGGCTCGATATTTATCGTCTGTACATTTATTAGCATCCCCCTAAACTTCTAACTGAGGCAAATTGAGTTACATTATATTTTATGTTATTGCATTTATTGGAATTTAGGATATGATTATGCTCTTGTAGAACAAAGGTTTACTGTCATTTTTATATCTAGTATCGTTAGAGTCAATAATATCGTTTATCGCGATACTTTCCTGCCTCAATATATCGAACTTAAAATGTGTTATCGTGACAGGCCTAATAGTGACACACAGTTTTAAGGAGAACGTCGACAGCTGGTCCCAGGCTTTGCTAGACCTATACTTGCCTATAAATGTATGAATGTTTAGAATGAATAGTTGACCTCTTAACCCTCGCCTTAACCGAGGGCATTTTCTCCAGTTCGGCTTTATCCAAAAATCTCAAAGCGTCTCGACTGGAGCTTGCAGACTATAGTCCTGTGTAACGCCCCATTTGAAAGCTAAGACCTAGAAAAACTGATCAGGGCTGTTTCTGTCGCGTTGTCGGTGCAATTATGTCACATTTTGGAAGCGTTTTTGACGTGTGGTCGTCTCTGTTTTGTCGTGTTTTTGTCACTTTTTTCATCGCTTTTGTTGCGGCTTTTTGGCGTTTTCGTGAAATTGTCTTGCCACTCATTTGTTGCTTTTTCGTCACCTTTTTTGCAACTTATTTGTTACGTTTTTGTCGCTCTTTCGTGACTTCTTTCGTCACTTTTGACGTGGTGTTTTTGACGCTTTTTTTTTGTTGTTGCTTTGCCGGCACGTTTTCATCTCTATTCTAAGCTTTTTGATTTGGGTTTTTGCCAAACTGGAGAAATGCACTCGGTTAAGACGCGAGTTATTTCTGTCGACCTGTTTCTGTGTGTAGGCCTATACAAAAATCTGACCAATTGCCCGAGGCACAAATTTACACCTTTGAATAGTCATGTGCCGCACTATGGACAATTTAGAACAAAGAAATTAGAGCATCAGTAACAAGATCAGTGGTTCATTATAACATTTCAGCTGCACGCCTCTAATAATTGCCACTTGATTTGCTTCATTTTACGTGAATAAGGTTAATTAACTTATATAATCCTGCTCTCACAGAATATATTTGACAGATGAGCGTAGCGTGTCAGATTCGATTTGCGTAAGCCCGTGATCTGAGCGACAGGAGTGCGTCCCGGGAACACTTGAGCCCCGTTTCCCCGGTTAACACTCGTTCACTCTGTCGACGGGGGCGCCTTGAATATAATGTGTCATGAAAACAGGGCGCAGAGTGAATCCTGTTGGTCATTATACGGTCATTTAGGACGGCTTTAGCCCCTGCCTCTCAGCCTGAGGGCCTCTCCATCTCTGGGCTAGCAGCTAATTAGCATGAGGCTAACAGCGCGCCGGGCCGCTCTGTGATCACCACCACTCAATGGCGAGGACGCATGGAGAGATGAAATTAGAGTGATTAATTAGGCTTTGACACTCCGCCAAAGGTTCTCCATTTAGCCCTGTCACATCAATAAAAACGGCATCTTCTCAGACACACGCCGCGCCGACCTAAAGCAAGGCGACGTGGGGGTATTACCAACAATTAGGACCAATTAGTGAGAGCCAGCCTTCCATAAAGACTCGCATAAACACGTGACAGCACCCAGGAACAGGAACATGAATGGTTCATCCAGAAGAACAGCTTGCTTCATACTTACGTGGCCTCACATTTTTGTATTTGTGGACTTTGGTGCCCCTGTATGGGAATTTGCCCTTCAACCAGTGCTTCAGGACAAGCTCTCAGGAGCAGTGGGCGACTTCAGTGCAGCGCCCGGGCACCCATCTCCAGATCTTGAGCCAGGTTCAAGGTCAGGGGTAGTACGTTTCTTTAGATCACTGTGCATGTTTTGGTTGAGCCGCCATTTTAATTTCCTCACATGTCAGCTATGTATTGGTGACAGATTTGCCAAGAAGGAGGTTCATGTTGTAGATTTGAAAGTTTAACTCTACACTACACAACATCAAATGAATACTGTCGTATTCCACAGAAAAGTGCCATGACGTTATAGAGCTATTGTTTCTTTATCAACACGTGAATATGAAAACTATATTCGTTTTGGGTATTTAGAGCTGACGACTTTAGAAGAAGATGTTCTTGTGAAAAGTGAGAAGGCTGCAGTGCAGCAGCTGAAAATGGTGCTGTTTTGAAACTGCAGCTTTCAGATTTCACTTTGTTTGCATCACTCTCACATATATATATAGAAGCCAAAGTCCCTTTTACTGAGTGTCTTTGCAGGTCACAGACAAAAGACAAATGAGACCACAAGAGACTTCTATAGTGGTCATTAAAAGTTAAATTCTTTGTTCATAATAACGAGACATGACAAGGAACACACACTTAAAGAACTAATCTCACACAAAGACACAGAAGAAATGAGTTAATATCTAGTATAGTAGAAAGCTCAGGGACTGACTTTTTGAAACAAATGTTATCAGGCTATTGAGTATATCAGGAGTGATATCTTTGATACATGATCCACCCGAGCGTCACTCTCTCCTCCACGGGGCAGTGATTGTTTTATTATCTTCCTTCTTTGTGCTGGTGCTTTGACTCAGGGTTCGGCTCATGAATGCAGCTCTTAATGTTGCCTAAATGTGAGCAGTGTCTCTGAAAGCTCTGTTCATTTAATCCAGTGGAACCATTAGAGTCGGCAGCAGCAGCTTCATTATGCTCTTCCCCAGTGACAAATCCTCCCTGAATGCAGCACAATGTCGAAGTTTCCGCAGACACGTTGGGCTCCAGCTCTATTTAGATATACAGTGAGGAGCTGTCAGGGCGAGGAGGCGCAGGTTTGGGAATGTGCACTGAGAGCGGTGCAGCGGGGCGGGGGTGATGGGCGGGCTCTCCCCGCGGGTGTCACTGTGTACGCGGCACAGGCAGCTGTCAGCAAAGAGGTGGCATTTTGTGGTCTGACGCTGACGGAGGCTGTCTGCAGGCAGCGGGAGCACCGGCAGAATGACACCCTGTTTATTCACAGATGACATCTGGGCCGGGGATGGGTGTCACTGGCATTTTGATTCACCTGCACGGTGAAAAGTTGCCTGAAACACTGTGTGATGAAGTCTTTGTTGAGTACACATAACCACAATAATTGAGGTTTTCAGCGCATGTGGGCCCATCATGCCGCCGCCCGGCTGTGCGTCGTGCCTGCATGAAACCACCGCTTGTGCACACTCACACACGTGCACGCTCGCACGCATGCACATACACACTCACCCATGTGCACGCTCACACACGCATGTGGAAAGGGAACACATTTCTCTCTGAGATCCACCCACACATTCGGCGTAAAATCTGTCCCAGATTCTGCCTCAAAAACATGGAGAGCAAACCCAAATCTTCAGAGTAAAAACCACAGATTTCATAAACGCAGCATATCCTCAAAATAAACCAACCACACGCTCAAGAGACCTGTTCAACACCTGTCAGTGTCACGCAACATTATCACCTCAGCCAATGAGAAAAACGCACATTTAAATATGGAGTGGGAACCCTTTGGGTTTTCCTCCATTTCTGAGCAGAATATAGACTTAATGCCACCACAAGTTCATCTTGGCAGTGGGTCGACTTGCACTTACAGACACGTATATATACAGACATACTACATGTGTTGTGTCAGTGGCCAGGCCTAAGTGAGACCAGGGGAATAACATGACCATGAAGCACTGATACAGTTACCCCCAGGGGCCACACTAGAGCTATAAAAATACATTCGATAAACATGACATACCTTAATTAGCTGAGCTATTGTCAGCTTACACTCGGACACAACTCAGCTCCTTCACTTCGAGGTGCACTGACAAACATTGCATCTTTATGCACAATAAAGTTCGGATTTACATAAAATAAACAGATTATCATTCTCTTCATGATATGTAATGATCCATTAATTTGCTGACGACAACAAACCCAAATGTTGATCATTTGTCGTGTTTCCTGTGGATTGAACAAGTGTTAGGCCTGTATGAGAGGTCTGTATGTAAGACTCCAAATCAGAGAGCAGACTGAAGTGTTGTGTTGCTCCTCTGAGATCTGAGCGAGTCCCTGAAGAAAGCACTCGATGAAAAGGTCAAAAGGCCACAGCTCCATTTGCGACTGGTTTCATGGGTGAAGTATGACGCTCTGGACGAGTGAAAGTGGAGACGTTTATCGCTGCCAAACCAACAACAACTATTTTTAAGTACTCTGACAGGTTCAGTGCTCCGGTCTGAAAACATGTCTGATGCTGCCGAGATGGCAGGGTTCCTCTGAGGGCCACTGGAGGTCCCACATGCTCCACGTCTGCACGTCAGCTCACCGGACACTTACGGCCACATCAAACATATTTCAAAGTTTCAAGCCTGTGACCTGCCAAAGTTTGGCAAAAGAAAATGCAAATCCTTCTATTCCATCCATCCATCCATCCATTTTCTTCCGCCTTCTATTGTCAGTTTCAAATCAACTTTATTCCAGACTCTTGGTCCAAAACACAAAACAAAAGGACCAGGGACAAACGACAAATGAAAATTAGATTTGGAAATGAATAATGTGGGATATTTGGTTTGAACAAACATGAATATGTTTTTATTTTTTATATTTTGTAAATGCTGTACATAAAATACAAAGAAAATATCTGGAAAAACTGTAGAGAGTTGGACATAAACAATGGAACTCGCTTGATGGTAATTGTGTTTGGAGTGAAAGAAAGAAATTGTCCCTTGTAAAGTGTGTCGTGACAATGTCACTTTTCTCCAGGTCAGCTTTACCCAAATCTAAAAGTTTGAAGCCTATAGGCCAGTGTAGAGCCTCATTTGAAAGTTAAGACCTACAAAACTGATTTAAACTGTATTTTTTATTTTTTTAAACTTGCGTTGTTGCCGTGTAGTCGCAACTGTTCTGTTGCTCTTTTTTCTCACTATTTCATCACATCGTTTCAATTTGTCATGACTGTTCTCTGACTCTTTTGTGGCTTTTTTGTTGTTGCGTATTTTTGGTCACTCTTTTGTTATGTCTTTGCCACTTCTCTGTCGCTCATTCTGTGGCCATTTTGTTGCTGTATCGTCACACATTTTTTGTCTCTTTTCTGTTATTCTTTGGTCACTTTTTTAGGTCACTTTCGTCACTCTTTTGTATGTGTTTTCATCCACGTTCTCGGCTCGTTTTTGTCGCAATTTTGACACTTTTTTCCAAGAAGCTTTTACATTTGAGTAAATGCCAAACTGGAGAAAATGGGCTCGGTTAAGAGGTTAAATAAACTAAGCTAAACTAAAATGCCAAGACAATGATGCCAGTCGCAACATAGACGCATCTTCCTATTCCAGTCGCACAAAAGGTCACTCGCAGTTAACAGAAATGGACCTGTTGAAAAGCTACATTGGTCTACAGTATGTTTAGCTAATTCCATTCAGTTCCATGCTTTGAAGAGCTTGAATTAAAATCAAAGCTAAAAGACGCATGAAGCACTTTGGGTGACTTGTGTCATAACAACAAATGCTATTCCATTTCAAATTTTCTGATAATGTAGTCTCAACCAAAGTTGGCATGAGAAATTTTTTGGTCAAATTTCGACAAGATTTTTATTTTTATTTTTTTTGGTTTCATATTTTTAGCGATAATTGGTCTGGCATAATGATGTGCCCACATACCTGCAATTCTTATTCTCAAGTAAACTCTGTCCCCGTCTCCCTGAATTTACACTGCATTCTCTGCTATCTCTCAAGATCTAAATGCAGCTTTACTACGATCATTAAAATTCTCGAGGAGCGAAAAGTGTGAAAATTCAAACCACTTGGCAATACGAGAGCTAATTTAATTCGCTGGCACGCGCCGCCGTGTGCTTCGAGAGCGCGCGAGGAAAATTAACGGAAATATGCGCGAGCGTATGTCCTCCATGCAAACACACACACACACACGCACAAACATGCACATACGCAAAGGAGAAGGAGCGCGGCTATAAATATATATATATTTTAAAAAAGGCCGTTCGCGGACTCGGGAGCAGTGGCGTATGATTGGAGCTTGCTCGCGCATGAGAAAGGTTACAAGCAGTCAGCGGCCCATTTGTCTTGTTTGGCTGCAAACGACTTGATTCCCCAAATGAGAGCTGAGGAATCCCGCGACATGGGCACTTAATCACGCGCCGCTCACCATTATAAATCAGTTGAACTACGACACCTGAACTTTACGCTGTGCGCGCTCTGTAAAGGCCACAGGCGCACCCCGCACGTTATTAGCGCCGCGCTGATCCATCGGTGTGTACACGGAGGTCAGGGATGCGGGGCGAGGCACGCGCCCCCGAGCCGCATGCATCACCTGCGAGCGGGCGAAAACACATCGCATGACGAGACGCAAAAAAAAAAAAAAACACCATACGCCGCCCGAAGACGCTCGGCGCAACAGAATCTGCTGCCGCGGCTGTTTTCCCCAGAGCTCTGAGTCAGTGGATGGACAAAGTGCCGGCGAAGATGGTGGTGCCGTCTCAACAACGCGCAATATTTACTCCTATCAATATGGGAGCGCGTACATGAGCATGACTACCTTTTCTTAGTCGTCAGCAGGGCCGGATTTAAGTAAAATGGGCCCCGGGGCTAACGTTTTTTCAGGGCCCCCATATACTGCATGTGTGTCTGTCGGATTTCTCTCTCTCTACATGCAGAAGTAACTTCTTCAACATAGTACTAGTTTAAGAAACAACACATGTGTGAACAGTTTAACAGAATGACCCTAATTTGAGGTTTGTGGCCTTCATGGAAGAACCTTTACTACTGCCAGACTGGTGGGGGGGGGGACACATTTAAAAGGGGAGTCTGGGAGTCCTCCCCCTGAGTTTTAATTTTTTATTTTAATGGTGCAATTTGGTGCATTCTCATGCATTTTAACAGACTAACAGGTACATATTTTTCCCCCAGTGTCAACTCAATGAAAATGGCTCAGACCTTGTTTAGAACTGGTTTAGTCTTGGGTACAAAGTCATCTGATAAAGCCTTACATGTGAGGGAGTCTGCAAAGAGAGAGGGAACTAGTTTGACAACCCGCGCTGAGCATGCATTTTTCTCCTTATGCCCAAGGGCCCTTCAACCTGCCGGGCCCCTGGGCTTAGCCCCTGTAAGCCCCTGCATAAAGCCGGCCATGGTCGTCAGTATCGGGTTGATTATATTTTGATGAGGATTTGTCGACAAACCAGGCTGGTTTTATGATGATCTAGCAGGGAGAGGTTTACTTTGTTGTTGGTTTCACTCCACTCCAATCTTTAAACTAAAAGCCACACTTGTGTTGCTACCTTTTAGTCTGCTTAGATTCCTCGATGGCAAGATACTATTCCAGCAAATATAACCCTTAGGCGGAGTACCTCATGGACTATGGACGATGGCAAGACACAGACCTTTCACTCTTACTTTCATCCACATAGACATTCAGATTGCTCAGTTTAACGGAGTCACTTTGGGTGTTGGGAGCTCGAGATTCCACTCTGACTCTGCACACTTCTATAGCAGGATAGACTTTCGGGTGCGATCTTTGGAGGTCACAATCCTTCCGCTCTCGCTACTATTCCTTGACAATTCAACGAATAGTTCAGGAAAACATCACAGACAGTTGATGGGGAGGGCAATACAGTAGTGCAGCGGTTAGCGCTCATGCTTCACAGCTAGAAGGTCCCAGGTTCAATTCCCACCTGGACGGGGCCTTTCTGTGTGGAGTTTGCATGTTCTCCCTGTGTCTGCGAAGGTTTCCTCCGGGTACTCCGGTTTCCCCTACCACTAAAAACATGTACAATAGGTCTGGATGAATGAGAGCGTGTTTGAGAGTGCGCATGGGGGATGACGGATGGAAATTAGCCCAAGGCTTCAATCCGGTGTGGCTTGCGTCACTGGTTAAAAACATTACTTTGGATGTAAATACTTGACGCAGGGAAGGACTGAGTTCATTGAGGTGGACTTTTTATCTCAGGGCTAACCACTGGTATCAAAAACAACACCACAAAAATTAAACAACTTAAAAGTATTTATACTAAAGATACATTTTGAGTAGGCTCGTTCAAAATCTTGGTGTTATTTTAATTGTTATTTTGTGTTAGCTTCAAGACAAAAACACCGTGATGAACCCCGAAATTTCCTCCAGTGAATTATTTGCCTGACACAATGTTTTTAAGACAATGCTGTGACTGTCCACCAGTAACTCACAGCCTGCCATGTAATCTCGAGCTATTTATTTATTTGGACAAGACACCGCTACCAACTCATAAGGAGAAAACGGGACAGGAAGAGCAGCACCTCCTGAGGATCCACTCGGAAGTCACGTGACACTCAAGTGCATATAGCCCATTGACAGCCATGGTTCAAATATCAGATCTGTAACTTTCCCTTGATGGTCAGACAAGAGAAAGTGCTACCGCAATGATATAAAACATCAGCGATTCCACGAAGTACTCTGAACTCTGCCCCCCACTTTTATAAGATTTTCGATTTTGTTTCACATACTGTTTGCACCAAATATTTGACATAATTCCTTTTTTCTGCTACATGTGATACTGACAATAAAGCTGACCACGTTTCACCGTTCTCACTGGCGATGGCGCAGATTCGCAGTCTCGCTTCCGTCAATCTACTCCAGGGCAGCTGTCTCGCATGTGTAGCTTACCACCGTATGAAGTCTGTAGAGAATACATAATAAGAATAAATAATGACAGTGTAGTGCTTTCAGAAGCTAAGGCATCATTGTTATAAAAACGTACAAAAAAAACACTTGAGTCTAATAAGTCGAGCTAAATTCTACATATCTTGTTGCTCTGACAAACCTGTAATAGAATTTGTTATAGTAGCTTTACACTATTATGCCAAAGACATTGTCAATCCTGTACAGAAGCTCATGAGTGACAGAGGAGCCCCTCGCTCAGACAGGGACCTCGGCCCTGCACCTGATGGTCCGTGGGTGAGCAGGAGCGTGTCTGAATGAACATGTGGTTATTGTGTCTTTGTGTGGCTCTCCTGAAGAGCAGCACACTCTGTCTGTGATGCCGCTGAGCAGCCCTCACCGCTGTCTTTATGCGGGAAACACAATGGAGGGACCTCCCAGTGCTGCAGCTGGGCCCGGCCTCTCCAGCACTCACCCACACACTCTAAAACTCACAGCACCAAAGAGCTCTGCCGGGAGTCACTGGCAGTTTGTATCTTCATAACTTTATATTTGAAGAAAAACAAGTTCATGCAGTGATATAAAAGACAGCCTTCCGATAAATTGTCTGATTAAAAAATGGAAACCTTTAAGGGGTGTTCATAGTCGTACAACAAGATTACTTGGGTTACTTGTATCTTTATGGTACAATTCAACTTTGATTGTTTAGTACAGTGTCTGTTCAGCATAGTGCCATTTTCGGATACAGTTTTCCTGGAGCGCCAACTGCTGTCAACATTTCAAACTATCAAACAGGGCACAACATATAACATAATACTGTATGTGTAACAAGAGTTTTATAATTATGGAAGAAGTCTTTGAGAGACTGTAAAGACTTAATAATATTGTAAAAAACATATATATATATATATAATATTGTACATATAAAAACTTTATATGCTATTGGCTATTACATTATATTTCTTATCGTAATACTGATACTTCTGTGAGATGGTTACCTAGGTGCTCCATTTCCATGGAAAAATCAGAGAACTGGAGAAATCAGATAACCCAATAATGAGATCTGATGCGTTTACAGGTGAAACTCGGAACATTTAAATATCGTTAAAAAGTGCATTCACTTCTGTTATTCAACTTAAACTGTGAAACTAATATATGATAGACTCATTACATGCAAAGTATGTAGATAGATAGAAAGATATGTATGGCCTTTATTTGTTATAATTTTGATGATTATGACTCAGCTTGTAAAAACCCCAAATTAAAAATCTTAGAATATTTTGAAAATGGACTGTAAGTCATAATCATCAATATTATAACAAATAAAGGCTTGGCATATATCACTTTGCATGTGATGAGTCTATATCATAGTTTCACATTTAAGTTTCACCTGTACATTCTTTTCAGGAATCAGACAATCCAAGACTCCGGGTTTTACATGCGCCAGTGCAGATTCCCATCATCTCATGCACCATAGGCACATCCTCTATAACAGTGGTTCCCAAAGTGTGGGTCAGGACCCTCTGGGATGATTTAAAGGTCCTATATCACGCAAAATTTACTTTTTTGAGTTTTTAACCATGTTGTTATGCTATTTCCTTCTCAAAAACACCCCCAGAGTGGTTTTTGGCTTCACGCAGTTCTAACCGCCCTCTCCTGGAAAACGACTGAGTTGTGACCCTCTGACGTATTTTACGTCAGAGGGTCAAACAGGAAGGGCCAGACCTCTGTAATGTAATGCCTTACGGCCTGATTTTAATTTATAAAACAGCTTTTTCATTATTTTAAGAAAGAAAAGAAAAAGAAAAAAGGAAGTTCCCGACGCATGCTGTCCCGGGAGGGTAAACAAACGTACCCGAACAGGATCCGAACAGAAGTCTTGTTTGTAAAGACGGAGCTCTTTCTAACCTACTCTGGACACCGCCTGTTCTTTTTTCTTACCCAACGATAATGTCACAGATGTACGTTTGGATACGAAAGGAACAGGACTTATCAACCTTCCTAAAGAAGAGTGCACCTGCCAGAAGTTGGAATTTCGTTCTGGGATTCAGCTCCTATATCAACCAACCTGATGGATGCTTGGTGAACCTGGGCCAGAATCAAAGTGGATTAACTTTCATAACCAACGCGAGTGCCATAACGTAAACACCCAAATCAAAACGTGTGTTAGCCATTTATGAAACTGTGTTGCACATGTCAACTCCTTATAACTGCATTGTGTGAAGTGACTTCACTTATTGCAGCAATATTTATATTTATAATACTGCAAATGTGGAATGAGCGGAGAGAGGGGAATTGAAGCGTCTTGTCTTCCGGGTTTGGAAAATACCCCCAGAAAATACTTATATTTCTCTCAAAAATTAGTACTCCATAGTGATAGAGGTACAATATATCATATAAAAGCCTATACTTTACTTTGGAATGGCTAAAATGGCATGATACAGATCCTTTAAAAATAATGTTATTTTTTTCTACGTTTCTGACATTGAATTTGATGTATATTTGATTGAAAACATAATATTTTCATAAAATTAAGCCAAATATCAACATACAGTATTCTAAACTAACATCATTAAACCAGATGTGTAATGATCGTGTAAAGGCTCATGTAACTGTATTTAAAAAGGGAAAACGTGGAACAGCTTGGTTGCTTCTAACTTCACTCCCGTTCGGATCCATAGGGGAGAGGAGGAGAGGCTATGCTAACGCCGTCTGTGCTTTGTTTACGTGACTGAGGGCACGCGTAAAGACCAGGCAGCTACGCACCAACTCATCTACGCTAAGGTAAGAACATATCTCAGCATTTAAAAACGGTGGCCTGTTCCTTTAAATTATTATAAATGCTAATTATGCAGAAGGGGGTCATGAGTTGTTTTTTGAGTGATTTTGGGGGTCGTGGCCTGAAAGATTTGGGAACCCCTGTATTATACTACCAACAATGTATGAACCTCACAAAGTAGGGGTTGCATGTTTGAGGATTTCCCATCGTCCTTAAACCGTGCACCGTCGGCTCGTCCCCTCGAACAGTGGTGTGTGACACTGGCACCCACCATCCCTCTATGACTGTGAGCCACGCCTCAAATTAGAATACTGTTCAGTTTTAATCTGTTTGAAACTGATCATGCTGAAATCATGATTTTTTTTGTTTCAATAAAAATATTGAATAAATGGAAAACCTCGCCAACCTGAAAACGGTTCCGAGACCCACCAGTCGAGAGAACCAATAAACTCTTGCAGTATTTTACAGTGCACGTGGTCCGCTCCTGTACTTGGGAAAAGTTTCCTGTGATTCAGCTGTCACTCATGGCCGGACCAGAGAGCGGTGAAAGGCTGCGTCCCGGCTGAGTGCGGGGCATTTCAGGGGCCCAGAGCGGCGCTGAAGAAAGGCCTTTGTTTCGCCCTATCCCACTCCACCGGCCTGCTTTTGGGCTCTGGAAATGGGGCCACGGTAAACAAACAATACTCTGCAGTGAATAGATAATGATGCACATGTTTACTGGGGTCAGACAGGGCTGCAGCACATTGTCTCCTCACTCTGTTAAAGGAGGGTAGAGGAAAAAAAGAGTGTCCGATTCATAAAACCCATCTTTTATCCACACAAGAAAGGGATTCCCACTCTCAATTATAAGTTTGGACAGTTTAGTGGTGATCTTTTGGCCATTAGAAACTATTTATTAGACTCTAAATACTGCAAAATGCGAGGCTTTAGGACGTCAAGGAGTTTTTAAAAAGTGTGTTCATTCACACATTTTTGTACCGTATCAGACATTGAACGTTTACATTAATCAATTTGGTCATTAGTCTATACTTTGAAATATAGGTCTCAAATAATGAAATGTTGCTGTAAGTAAAACTATTCAAAACATGTATTGAATGGTCGTTTCTTATTAAGACCTCAAAATGGCATCCACGAAGAGATAAAGTCTTGTGAGAGAAACATATCGGATACTGTCTGTTCTACAGTGACACTATACATGCTTTACATTCGGTTATCTCGTTCCCAGAATGATTGACAGGCGGATTAACCAATCGGAGAAATGCTTGGTCTGTTTGTATCAAAACAAATATGGCAGCTTACCTGAGTACTAGAGATGAAAAACAACCTAGGAAACAATCGGTCATTCTGTGTCTCTGAGTGCTGCCCTCTGGGGCCAGGACTCTACTGTACTAAAAAATAAGTTCTTAATGACCATTTACCATTTACCAAGTTCTTAATCTCAGTGGGACTTAAATACAGGTCAAATAAAAATCACACAGAGTAAGAAACAGCACCATCTTCTGCCAAATCAACAGGCACAACTCTAAACTCTGTCAGTTATTGGTGAGTGAGGTTTTAACGTTTATTCTGAATGATTCAGGATATGAGAGAGTCTTCTACACTTGTGACATGGCAAAAGCCAGATTAGTTATACAGTGTAAATACAAATTGCACAATTATATCAATCTGTAAGGATTCTTGTTGAAATCTTTTGTGAGTCATGTCTCTGTTGTCCAGAATAAGAGGCTACTGTTTCCACCAGTTCAGACCACCGAGCTGTTTATTTACTTTTTCAAAAATAGTGTAAAAGTGTTGGGGGGAAATACTTACATAGTAGTATTTTGTTTCCACTCTTCGCTTTTAATTTAATTGTATAATGATTTGGCATTACTGTATTGATTATTTATGTTGAATGGATTTTATTTAACTAAACAACTAGCATGTGAGCTAAAGACATTTGAGGGAGGTGCACCAGTCTGATCGGTCAAAGATCATGATCGGCTGATCACAGCCTGATTTTAGTGATCGGTAAAATGCGCTGATCAGATGGGCCGATCAAACATGGATTTCACAAACTTTCTTTCAGTATGCTATAGATATTTTGGTGGAAACCCCACAGTTTAGCGGCGCTCTCAACCGGGTTTTGAATGTAATTCGTGGCGACACAACAGCTCTGGATTAACTGCTCTAAGTCGACTGCCGACTGTATCCCTCTGCGCCTGGCGGCTCTGCTTGTTTCCAGACTACAGTGAAACTAAACCAAACAACCATGAAGCTAGAGCTAACCCGCTGTGCTTTAAGACAGAAGCATAATGAAGGTTCATGGCCATAAAGTATCCCCGTATGGAACTTCTAACAAGAGGCAAAAAAGGAGACGATTTGCCATTATTAACATTTGCATCTACCGCATGACTTCACATCCTCCTATAGGTACAGACCGATATTTGACACAAACGTTTGCTGTATGACACGTGTGTGAAACTACAATCCGAGTTAGGGGTCCGTGAAACCTGTCTTGTCTTATGTCATGGAGAAAATGTGGTCTTTAGTGCTGAGATGTCACTAAATGGCTGCGAGTCAAAAGAGAAAGTAAAACATGTGTTTGGCATCTCGTGTCGCCGTCTCTAACATGATTAATGTCAGTAATAATAAATAATAATAATAAGGTTATATGTTAAACAGGACAATGTAAAGATTTGTAGCCAGTATACAATATTCAAATATAAATATGAATTTAAAATAAAGTAACCCAATACAACAATTCACATTTAGAAAAGCTACAGGAAACAAGGAAAGGACGGACGAGGAGAAGATGGTGAAAGACTGTTGTGGGGCGGAGGGAGCTGTGGGGGAGGAAGCAGAAGGAGGAGGTGGAGGAGCTGACCAGTGCAGGACACCACGCTCTGAAACAGGGACAAACCCAGGAGGCGCTGAACCGTTTCAGAGGATCAGAAGAACTGCACTGAAGGCAGCCAGCCAGGTTTCCTCCCGGGTGCTACAATTTCCCCGACCTCGAAAAACATGCTGGTCAGGTTGGCCCACAATGGCGCTGCAGCTCAGGACTAACACCTGAACACTATTAAATAAAGCACTTACTTACTTTAACTCTCTAGTCTGCTTTTAAAGGTACTTTATATATATATATATATATATATATATATATATATATATATACAAAAAAAAGTTCATGTGCATTCCATCCCGGTGGCTCCTATGATGCTTCAGGATCAATTTTATTTCAGTTTTTTTATGGTTCTTGTAGTTTTTGGAATGGAATATTTATGTAACCATGGATACGGTTCAATCAGCAGAGAAAACCTAAATGACATTTGGTCCTGGAGCCGCCTACAGGGCATTGGGATGGTAAGCAAAGGGCTATGCTAATCAATCAATTTCAATTTTGAATGTACAATTTGTTTTCTATAAATAAACTTGCCTTGCTTTGTAGTAACTTCCACAGCATTACGATCATCTATTGTCATCGTGTATTTCTGGTGTTTTGAAACCGTTTATCCATAATCCATAACTTTTCTCAGAGTGTGTATTGACAGACAGCTTTGTAAGTTTGGGCATGTGACCAAAAGCACTAAGTATTGGGGAGGGATTAAAACATCAGCAGACTATAGCCCCTGATTGGAGGGGAGGGCAGGACACCTCTTTTGTCCCACATAAGCTTGCAGGGGGAGCATACTTCTACTATTGTTCCCCGTCCCACACACGGAGGGGGTTTAGGGGGGTGTCTGTGGTGCACCGGAAGGGAGGCCCAGGACAATGGTGCCAAGTCACCTCACCATGGCCTCCTTCTCTCCCCTGTCCTGGAGCAGCACTGGGCCGAGGGGGGCACGGCAGTCACTTGACTCAGGAGAGCCCTCTCACTGGGGGAAAGAGGGGCAGGAGCGGGGGCCAATATCCTCTGGGACTATTAAACACAAGCACCGCACAGACACTTGTCCAGGACTGAAGGACCTGCACTCGTTACACTCTGCGCTCCTCATGATTTTGTAATAAACATGGGATTGTTCACACAGAGTTTCAGCCTGTATTTTTAGGCGATTGGCTTTAGCTTTGTGTCCAGCAGTGAATTCATTAAATGATTGGCACATATTTTATTATTCACAGTCCACCATGGCTCATTATACTGAGATGTTCACCAAAATTGAGCAATGTGCTCTAAAACATATGAATAATTGGGATGTTTGTTAAAGTTAGGAATTACAGTACTGAACTGTCTTTATTACGGTTTGAAAAAGGGGAAAACCAAACCTGGTACTGGGCCTTTTAGTCTGATAGAACTAGGGATCCACTGATCTGATACTGGTATCAGATATCGGAGCCGATACTGGAAAAAAAATACAATACTTAATTGATACCTATTTTGGCTCTCAACGTTTTAAAAACACAACTTTCACGAACTAAGTCTTAGTGCATATACTGTATCTCATTTTGTAAGCTTAGAACCTGGAGAATTCAATCGCTTCAATTGAGTTTGTTTTAATCTCCACAAATGTATTTTTAATCGCCACATGCCACATGCTAATGCTAACGTCAACTAATCAACGACAGAAATCCTGATTGGATCACCTAATAAAATAAAATACTCACTGGTGGAGTGGCTAAGTGTTTTATTTTTGTATGAATAACTGATCCAACACATTTGTAATGCACAAGTTATAATGATGATCACTTTATGTGAGTTGTTTATATTAATGTAACCTACTAGCCTGTCTTATACCGAAGTATACAAGCACAGTGTCAAAACGTCCAGTGACCTTGTGTAATGTTTTTGTCCATTAGCTTATTAATAGATATAATTAAGCTGTAACATCTCGTTTGCAATAAAATACAAGACTTTATTGATCTCACACTGGAGAAAACAGACCATTCACTTTATCACTCACAGCACCTACTTTTAAGAAAGTCTCTTGGTATTGGTTAATATCAGATATCAGCAGGTACTCAAACCTGCAGTATCGGTATCAGTATTGGAAGTTGGATGGATGCATTTCTAGATAGAATGGACAAATTCACTTGCATTAAATATTTGTTGTATTTCGTGTTTGAATATTGAATATTTGAGACCTTCACGTACTATTGACTTGAACTGGACGAACCACCGCAGGCTCCTGGTTGGACCCGCCATTGCACAGCTCTGTCACTCTGGTGCCCTTGACCTTCCAGAACTATGCTCACAGCCATGGGATTAAGCTTCATACTCCCTTCTGCTGATCAAGAGATTCCCATAGGCCTCATTGTCTGAGCTTTAGACCAGAGAGTTCCACCAGATCCTCCACAAATGAACTACTACCCATACCAAATTCCTGGAATAACTATAGTCGACTATAGAACCATAGACATAAAAAGGAGAACGTATGCAGACAGTTAGCAAGTTGGCTAGATTGGGAAACGTGTCCGAGTCTGTCAGCCTGGTCACTGTACTTTTCATAGAGCCATTAGCATCAGCCATCAAACATTGCAAATGATGCTGATCCAGATGTTTTCAGCTGTTGTCAAACCATCGATCCCATTGAGGGAGGTCAAAGCCTAGTTAGACATCTTTAATGAACGTACCGACCTTTTGAGATTTTACCTTAGATACAAGTTAGCGTATAAAAGCAAAATCAAATTCAGTCAAGTTTCTGCTTTTTCTGGGGCGCGACAGTGGCACAGAGGGTAGAGTGGGTCGACTTGTGACCGGAGGGTTGGTGGTTTGAATCCCGCAGGTGCACACTGTTGTTGTGTCCTTGGCCGAGACACTTCACCCACCTGGTCTCCAGTGTCTGCGTACACCGGTCTATGAATGAGAGTTTCTACTGGGTGAGTGGTTCCCTGATAAAAAACATTTGAACATTTATTTATGTGACCATTTATTTCCGTGGGTCGACTACAAACCCAATGGCCACCACACATCATCTCATGAGTGTAATATTTATAATGATCAACAAACTATAGAAATGATATCAATGCCATCAAATAGACAAAACATAACTCAACTCAACTCTAGTTTCGTATTGTGCCTGGCTTTCTAGTTCATTTGTACGGAGAACGCTCAATTTAAATGGGTCTGGAATTCGTCGGCTAACAACATACTAAGATAAGATATAACTTTATTAACCCCGAAGGAAATTCATTTGCCAGGAGTAGCATAAAAACATTAAGATCTATTATAAATCCTAAAATATATTAAAAAAATATTTACAAATTGTCCAGAACAACTACAACAAGAGGAAGAGAGTAAGTTCAAACTGTAGCTTATGATTTCCTCTTATTCCTTAGTCTCCTACTGAAGGTGCTCTTGTAGTGTGCACATTTGAAGCGACGGGCTCAGATAGCTAAAGGCAGTTTCTATGACTTTCATTAGAAGAACCATACAGTCACCAGAACATTTCCAATGGCTATGGTACACTTTTACCGAATCCGATCCGAATCCTTCCCAAAATGCAATGCCCCGTTCTCGCCTTGACCACAATCTAAAGCCTGAAAGAAAGGGCATTGTGATTCTTGCTTGCCTTCAGAGCGCCGGTTGTGATGCAAACCTGTGATCATCCGGCACAAAGTGAAGCCGATTGTAAGACAGTACCAGAGCCTTCCTGTTTCATATTTTATCAGACTTATAGAAATTTCTGGTCTTTGTGTCTTCAAAGCTGAATGAATTAGCTCAGTCAGAAAAGTAAAAAAAACACAACGCTCCACCGGTTCTTGAAACGTTGACAGCTTAGGACGTGATGCTTTCAAGTATATACAGAATAAAGAGAGACACGTATGTAGGAGACAAGCGCGCATCTTCTATTTATAATACATCTTGACCCTGTGTAGGTATCTGGCTAAGTAGTGCTCCCTATTCATCTAGACTTAATCACTTAAACTGCCTTTTGTTATCGCGTGTAATTCACTGTATGCCGCGTCTTTGCTCACTGCATTTTGTTGCACTGACAGAGACAGACACCCAAGCAGATATGTGGAGAAAACATACTCTCGCAGACACACACGCATGAGGCTCTGGTGCAGACTTCAAAAGGCGCTTTGATCACCGCCTGGCACAGCTCTTGTGGATTCTCTTCTTTGCGCCTGTATTATGTCTTTTATAGCTTTCTCTCACTGTTTTCTGATCCGGCATCACATCCGCACAGGTGTTAAGGCCCACTGTTTGTATTGCAGTGTTTTAGAAGAGCGCGCCACATGCCAGTCACCCGCTGACGAGGCGTGACATTGCAGACTGGTTTGTAAAGTCTCTCTGGAAATAAAATGGTAAATGGTCATCATTCTCTTGCCCTTTTCCTGATTAGTCCACATATGACCTACAACAGTGTTTCTCAAACTAACCCTTGTTGGGGTAACGTATTACAAAGGTAATGAGTTACAAAAATATATTACTTTTTTCAATAACTAAGAAATATAAAATGTTACTCACGCAAAATGCGGGAATATATTAGTCATTACATTTCAAGTAACTCGAGTTACAAGTCTCTTTAAATGTATGAACAAAAAAAATGCCAAACTCTCCCCAAATAAAATGCAGCATGCCAAATCAAGATGGACACTGGTGAATAAGATCTGCAGCTTTGTGTAGTTAATGTCCTCAAAACAAAACAAGAGAATGGGAATAGCGAAGGAAAAGGACATCTTTGACTGCACTTTTGCTCAGTGGCATTATTACTATATTCAGTTAATATTTTGCCAAAAGTAACTCAAAGTAGTGTGACTCAGTTACATTTTTTAAACAGTAATATGTAACACAAACATATACATTTTTTAGAGCTGTAATCACTCATTTTAATAATAATAATGACATTTTTTAAGTAACTTGCCCAACACACACCCTAACCCTCTTAAAGGCGCATTATGTAACTGTTTATGCAAACATAGTTGATAATAGTGCATATCTTACCCTTCAGTGACTCAGCGACTGTATTGGTTTTTATAACATGACACCTTTACTTTCCATTCCGGTGGGCTCTAGGATGTACTGTTAAACAATACCAGTATGGTATCAAAAAAAGTACTACTGGTATAAAAAAAATAAAAGTATCGAAAGCAAGTACCGAAAAACCAAATACGTTTTTGATGCTGTTGGTCCAGGGACAACATTAAAAAAGTGACTTGGTTGTTTCAGCTTAAATAAATGATTTATTATTAATGTTTGTCCCATCTTCCCAATTTCCTTTTACACATTTTCCTCCCATTTTTTATCACTAATATGTTCTCTTTTTTCTCTCCATGTCCCCCAAATTATTTCCCTTTTTTTTTTTACACATTTCTTGACATTGGAGATAAACCTGATATAGTAAATGTGCATATCGTCCAAACATTATTCTGTTTTCTGGTTCTAGATGACAAATATTTTAGTATAGGCATTGGGGAAAAAAATCATTCAGGTATTGGTATCGTAAACCAAGTATTGTTAAAGAACCGGTTTCGAGAAAAAAAAAGGCCACCGGGATGGAAAGCAAAGGCGTTAAATTAACCACCCATACAGCCAGTGGGTCACTGAAAGGCTAATTACGCACCAATATCAAGTTGTTTTGGCAAAAAATGTCGCATAATGGACCTTTAAAGGCCTATACCTAATTTCAAACCATTTTTGTTAAAATATGACAAAATGGGTATTTTTACCGTCAAGGCCTCCCTTTGGAGTCAAAATGTGACAAAAAAGGTAAACCCCTTTCCGTCATATATTGACTATCTGGGTTCACCGTGCACAACATCAACAAATCATAATACAATCACGCATCAGGCTTCCCCTTCCCCCCACACACACACACACACACACAAATAACTACCTTTATAACACACTTATAGGGCAAAAATGTTTACTCTCCATGAAGAAAAAGTGTCAAGTATTGGCCCTTTAAGCCCTAATTTGGTCTTGATCCAGGCCTGTTGGTACTTCGCAGGGCAAATATGTTATAAGCTGGTCCTGATCTAGAGTCATTCCACTTGGATGAGGATGTATTTAGTTAAAACCTCGCCACCAGACAGGTATGCATTAGCTTTTGGATTTACTGCTGTGCAAGAAAAAAAGGACAAAGAGCTTTAAGTTCGATATATACCACACGAGTATGAAAACTGACCGGGATAATGACTTCAATTCAAATGGCGAGAACCATTTCGGTGTTAAAGCCTGACATGGACACCCAAACTATTGATTCAGTTACATGCACAGGCTGCTACTGGTTAGTTAAATATAATGACGTGCCTCTGGTGACTGTTTGGGGCGCCTGGTTTTGATTACCAATAGACTATACGAGCGGGGTAAGATCAAGAGCTGACGTAATCAAAATAGTGATTTAAAAGTGATCGCTCGGCTTTGTTGATGACATGCACAGGAGCTTTGGGGACCTCACGGCTCCCGCTCTCACAAACCCCTGAGACCAATCATCCGCACTATATAATGTGTCCCCTTAATGTCCAATAATGGCCGGATCAGGCTATTAGCCGGGCCCGGGAACATAGTCGCGGGTATATTATTCTCAGCAAAAGCACTGCATCACGGAGAGAGGACTTAATCTACCTGAGCTTCTCCCCAAAGGTATGAATTATGAAGGCATTTATGGCCGCTCCATATATAGCCGTGTTTATTCTCAATTTATGGCTGACAGAAGCGAGCGCGGGAAAGCCACTTTGAAACCCTTAAAAAGCGCGTGTTTTATTGCGCCACCGCAGCACTGCACGGTTACAGTCGGAGCACAAACGACTCCCCGCGGACCGGCCTCTGCCCGCCGTCCGTGCACTCTTAATTTCTCCGGCATAATTCTTTTCAGAAACACTCAGCAGCCGAGTCGGGAAGAATGCATTTAAAGGTGATGAATTACCCTCATAATGCCAGTTTTTTCTTTGGCTCATCAAAGACTGCTGGCTGGAAATCCACTGTGAGTGTTCAAATAAAAAAGGAAGCCCCGGGGATGAGGCGAGGTGCCGTCCGATCTCCCAGACAGGACACAATATAATATTTACTGGGAGAGATGGGAGCAGCAGAGCAGTAAGTCGCAGTCTGTACTTAAGTAAAAGTCATGTCATCGTCAGTGGTCTTGACTGTGGGCTGTATTTGGCAGTTTAGGGTGAAAACATTGTTTAGCCAAATGTGCAGCAGCCTTGAAGGCCCTGTTTTTTTTATTGTTTACAACACTGAAAGAGCGAGCAACCAAATTAAATAGACAGTGGAATTTATACAGTGCCTCTCGAAAGTACTAATACACCTTGAACTTTTGCACATTTTGTCATGTTTACAACCATAAACATAAAGATTTTATTTAGAATGTTTTACTGAAAGTTCACACTCAAGTAACAGACACCTGTGAAGTGAAAGCAAAATGATACACGATTCTGTTATTTTTCAAAAAATAGAAAGTGAAAAGTGGGGCGTGCATAAGTATTCATACAGTAAAAATTAATACTTTTTGGAACCCCCTTTTGCTGCAATAACAGCAGCAAGTGTTCTGGGGTATGACTCAAGGTTTGCACATCTAGAGACTGACATTTTAGCCCATTCCTCTTTACAAAACAACTCAAGCTCTGTCAAATTAGAAGGAGAGCGTTTGTGAACAGCAGTTTTCAGGTCTTTCCACAAATTTTCAATAGGATTTAGGTCAGGACTTTGACTGGGCCATTCTAACACATTAATATGTTTGGTTTTAAACCATTCCATTGTAGATTTAGCTTTATGTTTAGGGTCATTGTCCTGCTGGAAGGTGAATCTCCGCCCCAGCCTCAATTCTCTTGCCGACTCCAGCAGGTTTTCCTCCAAAATGTCTCTGTATTTGGCTCCATCCATCTTCCCAACTATTCTTACAATCTTCCCAGTCCACGCTGAGGAAAAGCAGCCATGACGCTCCCCCAAACTTCAAACAGTATTTCTAATGGCCTCCTTTCAATAATGGCTTTCTTCTTGCCACTCGTCCATGAAGGCCAGATTTGTGTAGAGTACGACTTATAGTTGTCCCATGTACAGATTCCCCCAGCTCAGCTGCAGTACGTCGCAGCTCCTCCAGAGTTATCTTGGGGCACTTGGTTGCATTTCTGACCAGTGCTCTCCTTATTCGGTCTGTTAGTTTAGGTGGGCGGCCGTGTCTTGGTAAGTTCGCAGTGGTGCTATACTCTTTCTATTTCCGAATGATGGATTGAACAGTGCTCCGTGAGATGTTCAAATCTTGGGAAATCTTTGTATAACTTAACGCTGCTTTAAACTTCTCCACAGCTTTATCGCTGACCTCTCTGGTGAGCTCCTTGGCCTTCATGATGTTGTTTAGTGACCAATACACTGAGAGTATATTACGCACAAGTAGACTCTATTTAATGGTTTGGGCAAGGTGTGAAGATTCTGCAGTCATTAGGAAGTCAATTTAATGCACTCAGAAAATGCTGTATGAATACTTACACTTTTTACAGTTGTCTGTTACTTGTGTAAATGAAATAAAATCGTTATGTTTATGGTTGTAAACATGACAAAATGTGCAAACGTTCAATGTGTATTAGTACTTTCGAGAGGCACGGTAAATATTAGTCAGATATGTTTTATTTCACATGGAACGTGGATGAATGAAGAACATTGCTTGGATTATTGCCTTTTTGCCTGAGCGAGGGACATATCGATCATTTAACAGCTCAAGCTAAAGCAGCTACAGTTAACAACTTTTCACCATAACGATTTATATTCGAGTAGTTTATTCAGAAAAAAATAACACGAGATTAGCTGTTTTCATTCATTCGTGCTGTGTTTAGTTCAAAGGCCTGACTCTCGAGTCTAGTGACCGTCACTGCACACTACAATTCAGGATGCATTGTGGGAAATTTTGAGCGCACTACTTTTTTCTACAAAATGGCGTGACCGCTATATAGGGCACTAGGGAATAGTGGGGACATTCGGACACAGTCATGGAGTGGGACGATCACCTCCAAAAATGGTGATGACATGCCATGAGACCCTTTCGGACGTAATCGTTGACGGAGAATGTAAGTGCGTATGTCACACTTCCGTGTACCGCGCAGTGTTTCGGGAAAACATTAAATTCCACCAGAACCACCCAACTCGGAAAACTTTCTTATCTTAAGATGCTTTTTTCTCCCCACAAGCATCTACATATTAAATATTCTGAAGGAGGACCCTCCAAAAAAGTGTTTTGCTACTGTAAAAAAATAAAGGTATTGTACGTTTAACTACTATCAATAAAACATAGAAAACACAGACAATTGTTGTAATAATAATTTAAAAGAGAAGAGTGTAGATTTTATACTTTTAGTTGTCATATGCACAGCAAAATAAACTGACCAAAACTCACCGTGTTTAGTCCTTACTTAGGGCTCCAGTCGGAGACCACATCCTGGGGTTCTCGGAGCCTGAGATGATGGTTTATTTATCGGGCACTAACATGTCAGAGATCTTTGCAGCTAAGCTATGGACATGAACTGCTTTAGTTTTTGCCGTAGTTTGTCAGTTTGGAAAGGCACTGTCGTGGACCATACTACACCTGTATATACAGTAAGAGTTTATTTCTAAATTTTATCATTACTTTGGTCTAAGCCAGGGGTGTCAAACGTAGGGCCCGCGGGCCAGAACCGGCCCGCCAGTGGGTTCAGTCCGGCCCACGGGATAAATATGCATTATTAAAGAAGAATAATCTTAATTTTCTTTAAAATTTGCAGTTCTTCCGCTAGGGGCGCTGTGTTTGAGTCAGTTCTATCGCTTTACCTGCTTTTTCTGTTGACTCTTGTTGACCAAGAGAAAAGTGGACAAAGCGTGTCGGATTTTTCAAGAAAATTGACCTCTTCCTATATGTATACAGTGATCCTTGTTGAATGTTTTTACATTATTTTATCGATTGATATAATTGATAAATGTTGACATCTAAATAATACAAATAATACTGTTGAAAAGAGGACCATTCACTCTAATGAATACTATATAGCACTTTGAGAAACTTGTAAAGTGTAAGCTGTTGTTATTATTATTCATTTATTGGAAAAAAAAAAAAAAATCCTGTTTACATTATATGTGGCCCGCGACCCGTGGCAGCTGAATTTCGGGCCACGACCCAAAATGAGTTTGACACCCCTGGTCTAAGCACTGCACAATGGCACAGCAGTTAGTGTTAGTCCTCCTGCCTCACAGAAAGACGGTCCTGGTGTAGAGATTTGAAACTACCCCCCCATTTCAGGCAACCCTCCGGTAATTTAAAATCGATTTCAAGTTACCCCCGGGGGTAGGATGAATGTGATTTCAGATGACCAGATTCGCTTGAAATCAGTTTTGATTTACAAGGTGAATGGGGGGTAATTTGAAGTCGCTATACTCCTGGGCCAGCGAATCAGGGCCTTTCTGAGCGCCGCGCCTGTCCTCACCGTTTGCGCAGGTCTCCAGGTGGTTTGATTCCCCCGTCACTAAAAACTGCCAGAACTGCAGAACTCTTTTTTGTGAAATCTCATTGGGACTTTCCAGGTTACAAAAAAAAGTCCTTTTTGCATTTTACCCACATCCTTCCATGTCGCAGTAACCGTGGGGAAACTGCGCAACATCATTCCACGCACGGCTATGGAACTGGAGGTCGATCAGTATGCAGCGGGAGCATCGGCCTATTGTTAATTTTCTCGGGGGGTACCTGAAGGAAGCGCACCTCAACGCGAACAACGTGCCAGCTCGACAAAAACCCACAGCACAAAATGTGTGTATCAGGCAAAAATAGTTTACAGCGTAGATTTGCGAGACAGTTGATCTTTTTCACTAATGGATATGTCATTAACCAAAATAAGTCAATCATATTTGACTGCTACATTAAAAAGCTGTGATTAAATGACACGAGTGGCTTCACGGGTTGGGAAACCTCCTGAGCACTCGAGCCATTATCACATCGCTAGCTGCATGTGACTTTACACATCAGGTGGAGTCGCTGCAGGTATCGTACTTGAGTGAGTGATACATTTTTCATTACCGCCGCTCCTTTTGGCAAAGCGGCTAAGTGACTGTCGGAGTATGGAGTCTGTGCACCCTGGGGAGCTCTGTTTTGCTCTGCTATTCACTCACTTTTGTAGATGACTCGGCGCCGTCCTCCTGGGGAACGGGAGCACAGGGAGGCACCCTTTGGAGGGGAAATCTCTGCTTCCGAATCGTGATTTAAAGGCAGTTGTGTGAAGATCAAAGCCGCCGTCTCAGTCCCCGTAGTCGCTGCTGTTTAAGGGGAGAGTCAGAGGTGCTGGGAAGTGGATGACCCCCGGGGAAACTGACAAAACAAGGATCCCGCCGCGCGGCGAAAAAGAAATAAAAAAAACACACTGCGTCTCCGCGTCCTGTCTTTTGTCATAATCTGCCCGTGGATGCATCAGTATCAAATGGAGGAAGTTGTCAGTCTCGTATCGTTTCCACTCATGTGCGAGCTCAATGCGGAGTTGTACGCTCGGGGCAAGGTGTCGAGAGGTCAGTAAAGGATAACAAGCATTAGGCAGCTTAGCTTTGTTTTCCGCTTCATATAGAAGTTGATCATTAGTTGCAAACTGGAATTCATCAACCTCCAGCTCGTCCCCAGTGACGGAGCCTGTGAAGCTCGCCTTAACGAAGGCCCCACACCTCCGCCCCTCCCACTCAGCGCACCGCGCCCTCCCCGCACACTCGCCATGCTCTGGACAGAGAGTGGGAGGGCGCGTCATGCATGGCAGGAAGCGATGCACTGTTGGTTATTGATTTGCAGTTGCTTAACAATTCCGCTAGCCCAGAGTGCTGATCCTTCTTACCTTGATAGGTGTGTTAATACCATCTGCATGGCGGGTAGCCCCCTATATGGAGCCCTCCTCCCCCTCCTCTCCCAGGGAGCGCTGAGGGGAAGAACCAGACTTACTAATTAATAATTCACCCCAGGCCAAACTCCCTCCCCAGTGGCTCCACGTGATTACAGCAAGCAGCCAGGAGTCAAGGTTAGCGGTAATGATAGCGCGCCGTACCAACAATAACTAGCCCAGGACTGGCCTTCCCACTGGTGCAAGGGAAGAGTCAGAGCAGTGCGGAGCCGTGAGGCGCTGCGCTCGGCAGACGGGGGCTGCATAAGGCCCGGTGCAGGGGTTTTGGTAGACGGCCCTCTTAGAAGTACACTGTAAAATTAATGCAGAGGTCTTGGAGAGTAAATATTGAATAAGTGCAGCTCAATGGAGTTGAAAATCAAAAGCACCTCCTCGGGAGCCTTTGGCCTCCGAAAACTGCGTGCAAGTGCGCTGACCTCTGCATTAGCATTATTTTAACACAGGAGATGGAGAAGTGTTGGAAGTGAGGGGGCATGGAGCAAACATTAAGAGACGGGCGTAAACTCTGCCAGGCCTGTGTCTATACTCACAGACTGCCAAGCATGTCCAAACCTATAAAAAAAATAAAAAGAGGAAGCTGAGCAGGAGGGTTTACTGTGGGCCAGCAGCTATCAGGAGTGCCAAGGCCCGAGGCCCTGATGAGCCGCTCGCTGCAGAGAACCTTGACTGAGTGCACTCACACAGCCCACACTCTGGATGGGAGACGTGACCCAAGACAGATTTTTGGCACAACGCTGGTTTTAGCCGAACAAGATCTCGGCCAACTTTTAACCCCGCACATGTAGCTTTTAACTTTGGATGGCAGGCTGTTAAAGATCTCAAAGAGCACGCGGTTCTCGCTCCCGTCTCACAACGTCTGTCATGATCGATTACAAAACAAGTGCGAAGCCGAGGATGTCCCGGAGGCAAATTCATCCGCGCGATCATCACAGTCATTTGGAGGTTTCGAGCTCCTCCACCTCTCTGTGGCTCGGTTGTAGCTGGTGTGCAATATCAAGTCATTTAAAATTCACAAGTTGCTCGCCTGTTTGCACTGTTTTCTCGTGTGATTGCGGAGATGCTGTTGTGGAAGGAGCGCGATTAGATAACGTTATATCCCCCAGAGAGAGAGTGCGTTTAAGTGTTGCAGGAGCAGTAAAACAAGGTTCATTAGCGATACGAGCCTCACATTACAATACATTATAACAAACGCTGGGCAACTTCTAATGGCTTTATAGCTTTTATTTGGAAACTAAAACGTCTTACAGCATGAGAAACACTGGAAATGGCGCGGCCTCATTGGCCACTGACGTCTCAATTACACTGTCTCGTCTAATTAGGTGTGGAAAATGCGATACTTTTGCGATACTTCTCCAACCCCTGAGCATAACCAAGAGTGCTCGTTGCTTTGCATGTCGGAATTGAAAGGGGGACATTTGAAAATATGGCACTGAACGATTAGTGCTCAACCTCTCAGCAAGAAGGTCCTGTGTTCAATTCCCAGACCGCATGTCTTTCCCGGTGGAGTCTGCATGCTCTCCCGTTGTCTGGGTAGATGGAATTAAATTGTTTTCGATACTTGGTTTTCGATACCGATACCTGAATGAGTCCGGTCAATGAGGGGCAAACACGATTGTAAAGTGTGTCCGATCGTGATCATCATCGAACCACACCACAGTGCCCTGTCTTTGGCATGAGAAATCATCCCCATTGCTTGTGTGCATGCAGTGTGTGAGCTAGTATCGTTGGAAGTGGGGAGCTGTTGGCGCAGATTGGCCGCCATGTTTCCGCCAATTAGGCCTCGAGCAGCTGTAGCTTTGGGTTACAAACAATGGCTTGGAGCAGCACTTTCAGAAGCTGGTGACGTTTCTTAAGCAATACAAAGCAATAAAACGCCATTGTCAAATTAGTTGTGGAGATCACCTAAAGTGCTTTTCATGTATCACTGGAGGTATGCGGCATCGCTGGAATACAGACGAGTGCTTTTCCACAGACGAGTAAACAGCGGCTAAAGTTTTACTGTCAAAATAATTTCTTTGTGAGTGGATCTGGCGGAAGATCTCTGATGAATAATACACCAAATTATGCCCAAGGAGCAATCTGTCACTCCGTCTCCTCCGTGTAAAAACGTGTAGAACATTGGCGGCGCAGCACATAAACTTCTGCTGCTAAATCAATCGATCAATATTCTACCAATATGGTTCATGGGTGGACCGAACAGAACGTGCTGAACTGAAACGGTTCAATACTTTACGTGTACCGTCGACACCCCTCATTTTTTACAAACTACAAATGCAATTCTGTTTGAAAATGAGGTATAGAAATAATGACCCGCAGCTCGTAATGAGCTTTTCTTCAGTTCATATGTTTTCTAGAACATTTTTATTTTCTTGGTCAGGAGTTGCATATGAATTCAGGAGGTCAAAGTGTCCATTTCATATCAGTTAACCAACTAACTTTGTGTTCATAATTGGACCACCCACAGCGCTTGTTGTAGATTCTTTTGCAGACTTCGATGTTGTTTGAAAACATCATCTCAACCTTCCCTTATTATAAGACCATTTGCCCGGGAGTAACACAAAATACCTCCTTGATATTCTTGCAGTTGTGCGCTAAGGAGAGCTTGTATGTACCATTAGCGTTGATGGGAAGTGCACTGATCATGTCTCGACATCCGTTTCTCCTAAAAGGGAAGAGTGTCAAGCAAATCATTTCAATTATGGGAGCTCCCGTGGATTTGCACTATAAAGAGCAACACAGGCAGCATGGTTATGAGTCGAACTAAGGGTGGTCCGTCGCTGGCGCTGTCCGTTTAACAAGACGCTGCGTGGCGGCCATGTTTCACTCCGACCGACGAAGGTTAGTTCCCTTAAATCAGATGAAAGACCAGATACGCTCGCGTGTTTAAAATTTGATGCGGGATTTATAGACTTAGGCCCTTTCTTTCATGTATTAATAAGGCCGGTGGAACATCTGAGCTGGGAGATTATGGACCCAAATCAGACTAAATATGAATAAGTCAGCTCGTGTTAATGTGATCTGAATCCGGGCGTTTCATCTCGCTAAGTGTCAGAAGAACACCAGACAGGGAGTCATTACAGGCACTGGAGCTGATGAGGCCCTCGCCATTTCAAACACTGCTCCGAGGGGCCGTCCCGAGACACACATGCAATTGCTAATATGTTTTGCTTTGGTGGTGCAATATATCAATTATCTCGCAAGGAGCTGGACTTCATATCGATGAAACTCCACAGGTTTTTGCTAATCTTTACACCTGGCTTTTGATTCACTGGGCCGGACATTTCAATACCTCTCTAATCACCAGGAACATTTGCATCAAAAGAATATGAAGTTCATTTTTTGTTCAACTTTAAAAACTTTGTCGAGAACTCACTCCTGTAGTAGATGTAGTAAGGTAAATGGTAAATGGTCACATTTATATAGGGCCCTTTCTACCTGCTAAAGAGTAGGTATTGGACCCTACACTTTGTTCAACTGGGCAATTCTTCTACAGACCGTATTCCAACAGCTGTGGGAACCCGCAAGGCTCTGTTCTTGGCCCGGTATTATTTTGTATATATTTCCTTACACTCTGAAAGATCTACTCAAATGTATATGTCTTGTGATTTTAATGTTGCCATTTCTTTGTATTCTGTTGTTCGCCGACCTTGAGTGTCTTAATAAAAGGTGCCTCAAATAAAATAATAATTATTGTTATTTATTGCTGCTTTTGTTCCCGTCAGTTACCGCAAAATGCTTGACTGAATATTTTTTTTGTAGTACATGCCTTTATCATTTATGTTTTAAAAATAACATTAACTTCATTGGGAAGCTTCCAAAGCACAAGAGTTTCATGTTGCTTGGAGTGGATTAGTCTGCATAATGTTTTTCCCCTTAAGACCAGCTCCTATACAGCTTGAAATGACACGTTCAGAGCAAGTGAACGGAACAAAGTTGTAGAGAAAAGTTTAGGTCTCCAAAAGTAGCTTACCAATATTTCAAAAATGGCAAGGCCTCACTTGAAATCTGCATGCTCTCCAAGACAATTTTTTTCACTTATTATGCGAGAAGGTGGAATCAAGTAGAGAAAATATTTTTGTCTCAATCCTGTAAAGTTTGCCGGGTGTTGTGCCTATCTTGCCTGCCTGAGCGTCCCGACTCGAAGGGCGCCGGGCCTGATTAACCCTGCCTCTAATTGGTGCGGCTGGTGGGACGATACAGCCGGTTTGTGGATGCGCGCTGGTGGGGTGTTGTCACATTGCCCCAACAATGCCTGGAGCACCCCGTCCCAACCCTTGCTGTGCACCCCAGCTCCCCGGCTCCCCCGGCCGGTCCCAGTGGGAGCGCGCGGCTGGTGGAGAATCAGCGGAGGTGGCGCTTTCAGGGGACACAGTGTGAAGCACGCGCGGCTGCTGTAGTTTTAAATAGAGGGAGTGCCCCGGGCTCAATTACTGTCTGCTGGAAAGGGGAAGAGGCCTAATAGATTGTGACACCGCCAAGCTGTGTGCGGTTGGCAGCGGCACAGTCAAACTCGGGCTCTGACAGCGCTCTGCCGCCGCGCGTACGCACCAACAACATCAGCAGCAAACCAAATTGGCAGAGACGTGATTAACGCGGCATCAAGAGGGAACGGAGTCTGGTAAACACACCTGTCTCATCCGACTGGAATGTAAAATTAGAAATGAGCGTTCCATTCATGTTATCAACTTCATTGATCGCGGCGGCACGGTTGTTTGTACATTGCCTCAGAGATCCTGTTGGGGCCTTTTTATCACCAACCACAAAGCTCAGGCGCTGTAGATTAAGGGGTGCCCAACTGGCTCAGCTCTGGACCTACAAAGTCAATCTCCAAATAATAATAACAATAATAAATAATAATAATAATAATGTTCTAATAAGCTCCAACAGCTGCCCCCACGACCCGGCAACGGACAAGTGGAAGAAGATGGATGGATGGATGGATGTAATAATAATAATAATAAGTCTTTTAGTGCTTTTTCACACTCTTAGTTGCTTTACGGCACGGTAGCACAGCGGTTAGTGCCCTTGCCTCACAGCAAGAAGATCCCGGATTCGATTTCCACTGGCCTTTATGTGTGGAGTTCGCTGACACGCTCCCCGTGTCAGCGTAGCTTTCCTCCGGGTACTCCGGTCTCCCCTACCACTAAAAACATGTACAATAGGCCAACATGAATGATGTGTGTGAGTGAGTGAGTGAATGATGGTGGTCAGATGTGTGCAGTTGCGACAGCGCTTCTGTCAGTCTCCCCCAGGGGAAACTGAAGTTACAAACGTAGCTCACCACCACCGAGTGTGGAGTGAATGTACAATTGTCTCATGTAAAGCACTTTGTGACCATGTCTGTGAAAGGCGCTATAAATAAATAGATACAAATAATGATCTTCTTCTTTACAACTTTGTAGCTACAGATTCCCTGGTGTAGACTGATGGCAGCGAGGATACCAATCTCCGGCCACGGCCCGTCCGAACGCCACCAGGCTCTCCCTCAAACACTACATTCACCCATAAATGCATCTTGGGTTGATTTTTTAACAGCCTCTGTCACAATAAAGGAGTGAAAAGAGCTGAGGTGGATTGCTAATTGAATATTGTACACAGAAAATGAGTAATGGCACCGCAACAATGAATCAATATTTATTTAAATATATAATTTTTTTATGATCAGCTCTGTTTATCTGATTAACAGGACATGCTCATGCGTTACAGTTGGACCCATATTCCAGCTATTTATACTCTACTCTTGACCAAGTGACTAACTCAAGATCTCCCAAATGATATATATGACCCTTTCGCACACTACTGATCACACACAGGACATTCACACTTAATTTAGTCAAGGAAGTGAAGTGTCTCGAACCATTGACACAATGACAATAAAAACTGGTTGGAGCCAGGATCGAAACCTTTGGGTTTGTGAGGCTGCTTTGACCACTGAGTCACTGCACACAACATAAAACAGAAAACATCAACATGAAACTAACTTTATAGCTAAAACTGGTACATTTACAGAAATGTTGATTAGCGTGCATTGTCCCTATTCAAATGAACTAATAAAATAAAACAAACAAAATAAAATAAAATAGAATTTTATACTGAATTATATGGAATAGAAAGATCTGCATTAGACTTAGAAAACGTCCAATGAAGTCAGTACGACCTCTTTCTGTGGTATACTGTGGAATGGACAGGTCAGTCAGTCATCATAAAGAATTATATCCTGGATCTGAAGGATTTCGATGTGTATAACTACTGTAAAAGGCATTGAGTTTTACTGTGTATTTATCACTTTTAAACATTTACCCATAAACCGATGGAAAGAGGCCCATATAAAAACAGTCATGGTGTAAGTTGAAGCTCCCTGTGCAGAGGTAGGACAGGGTTAAGTCTGAGCAGGTGCCTGTGCACTGTGGCACTGTGGCGCTGTGGCGGGTGTGTGTCTGACAGCCGTGTGATGAGTTGAGCCGTACCTTGAGCCTGTCTAAGCCCAGCCACTGGTCTGCAGCTCGATCCCAGTAAGCTGCCCTGGGTCTGGGGCTCATCCCGAGTCCCCTGTGCTCCTGCACCCCTCCACCTCCGACTGCAGCGTCCCCAGAATACCAATCACGGTGTCCCTCACTGCTGCCATCTCTGCATTTCAGATCACTCCCTGATCTGAAATGCACTGGCGTTTTCCAAATGCCCCTCCGTAACCTTGATGGAGCAAAGGTTTCCTTTAATCACTGTGTGAAGGCCAAACTGCAGCGTACACCATATGGAGATGTGTAGCCTATACAGTATACTGTTTATATAATAATGGTGATAATAATATTTCAAGGCTAATTATTCCAATCCAGCATTAGTGTGGTAACACATGAAAGAAGCTCGCTTGCATGTGTAAGTAGAAAACTAAAAAGTGAACAACAGAAAGCTTATCCAAGCTGACCCATTGTGTTGAAAGTCTTTGAAGTTATTCCTTATATTGTATTTGGAACGGTTCACGCCTCCGTGTCGTCCAGTTATTTCTGATAATGGACACCTCGTCGTGCATTATCCCTCACTTATTTGGAGCAGCATTAACTCAGTTTGATCAGGACTCAAACAATGCCAGATTGTAGCCATGGGTTCATTTCTATCCGTTGTCCCACACTCACTGGTTTTAAGTGGAAGGCAAAAGCAGAGCACCAAGAGAAAACCCCTGAGCCAAAGCCAAGACCTCTTACTGTGAGGATGGAGCACTAACTGCTGTGCCATCGTGCAGCTATACTTTACAATGCAAGGAAAATGTCCGTTCGCATGCACGTAGACAGAAAGGCAATGGCTTTTGATTGATCACCACCAGTGCACACTGCCGCCGTGTCCTTGGGCAAGACATTTCACTCGCGCCGCCTGTTGTGCCGCTCGCTGTTCCGCGAAGCATATTCCTTTTCATTTTAGAATACATTAACCCTCTCCTCTCGCCCCGTGGTTCGGCGCTCCCGTGCGCTCGGCCGGCGTCTCCGTCGGCTCCAGCGCTGAGGAAACTGCTGCACGCACAACAATATGAACAATGGCGAGTGTGTGAAATGTTTATTCAGCACATTAAAGAGTAATGAGTAGCCTCCGCCGATGACTGAGAGCACATTACCAACATGCCCACAGTTAAAGCCGCCGCTCTCCCAGGTTTAATGGCTTACTTGGGTAAACATAAACAACGCCATAATGAGCTAAGATCCATATTTTTTTGCTCACTTTCTGTTGATAAGCAAAAACGGTTCTGGTGAGCAAAATTAGCCCCCTCGCATCTTTAGGCACAAAACAATGCACACACACAAACACGGGCGGGATCCAGGACAGTTCCCGTTGCATACAATTAGCACCTCATTTGCGCTAAAGGATCTTGCACATATTGTCTTTTTTTTCTCTCTCTCTCTCTCTCCCCCCCATGCTTGAGTCTTTGCAAAAGAGAACGAGAGATGACTGCATGTGTGGAGGTGGAGGAGATAAAAAAAATAAAATATAAAAAAAAGCCACACTCAGCCAGCAACGCTCACATACAGTACTGTAGTGACTTGTTTCCACCGCTTCATCAAAAAAACACGGATCACAACTTTTTGTCGGCAAAAGACCACTATAACTTGCAGTGTCATCATATTTACTGCCACGCGGGTGGAGTTTTTGTGCATCTACATTTTGCTTAGGCAGAGTGTTTTGCTTCCTGGGCAAAGGAGGTGAAGTCCCTTGCCTATTAGCCGCGGGGTGCGCTGCTCGGATGACGGGGCTTCGATTGGGCGGCGCTTTTTTATTTATTTTTTCCCTTTTTTTTTGTCACAATAGCTGGATAGCGGGTCCGGCTGTGCGGCGGGCGTGGGCTTTAGAATGAATTTATCTAGATTACATAATTGGGCTCCCCTCCACGCGAGCCGGCGACCGGATCTTTACCTTCCGTGAAGTGGGTGATTAGTTTAGCGGTGCGAGGGGACACAGCCTTGTCTCCTCTCTCAGCTTGGGCCTGATTGAAGAGGCTCAAACCTGGAATCACTAACAGCGGGGAGAAGAGAGGAGAAAAAAAAAGAAAAAAAGAAGGAGAAGCCTTGAGCTAATAGAGCATCGCTGGAGCCACTTCAACCAATTTACCATATTAAGTCGCTTAGTCACAACCACTTTCCTGTAATTCATTCACTGCTAATGCCCGATGCTGTTTGGGAATTAAGGTTAATCATCTCCTTATTCATCAAAGCCGAGGGGGCAATTACTGCATGGAGAGCACGGGTGGCTCAAGCTGGAGAGCCGCGGTGCGCTCGCTCACTGTCGCCGCGCGCTGCCGACGTCGTAATTACATCATAATAAAGTGCAATTAGTTAATGAATGGGAACATATGCTGCTAATGACAAGCGGTAATCTAGCAGGGGCGGGCCGCTTTGTCTGTAGCCCCCCCCCCCCCCTCGCGACTCTCAGCTGTGAGTCGCTTCATCTGGGGAGCGGCGGGTATAGGCGTATGGATACTTTTGACCGATGTCCGTGATTCGCCTCCATGTCACGCCGCGTGTTCAGCTACAACAGTGACAGCGTGGTGAGGAAAGTCTCACGGCCCGCGACGCTGCTCAGTGATGGTGTCTGAATAAAGCCACGGGAAAACGTCTGCAATCGCTGTCGTGTGCAGACGTCCGTTGTGTCAGTCTCAGCACAAGACGAACACAGAAATCATAGTTTTGTAAGAATATGGAGATACGGAAAGAAAGTCTTCAGAAACCCCAACACACTCACGCTCCACTTGATACTGTAAATCCTTCCCATTTCTGTCCACTTCAGTTGGGTCTGAATACACATGTTATTGTCAAATTGGAGCTATTCTACTCAGTGCTTTGAGTGGACAAAAATAATTGCTGGTACTTTTGTCCAAAATAAGATGGTCTAAATAACAATGTCCAATGTGCTAGCTTGAGCCACAATTGATTGTCTGTAAATATTCCTTGTGATTCAAGTCCTCCGCACAAACTCGAGACACATGATGTTGTGGTCTTTCAATCACGATGAGAAGGGGCTCCCATATCAAATATGCAAATCACCGCGTGCCAGGAGGCAGAGGATTTGCTGAGGTGATAAAAAAAATCAGGGTCAATGTCCAAACACTCGTCAGTGCACGTGAGCATGTCCCGCTCAGTGTAGGTTTAAAGGAAAGCCCTAATCAGTGTTGATGGGGTGTGAGGGCGGATAGTAATCTGGGTCATTGCATATGTAAATGCACAGCTGGGTTGTTCGCAGAGCCAAACCTCATCAGGATGGCGTGTGACTGTCAGCCGTCATTAGCTCCAGGACAACGAGTGGATGTGTCCCACAGAGGGCAGGCCGCAACCACAGCTGACCCTCCTCTGGCACTTGGACGACCGCTATCACCGGCAGCCCGGAAGACGTTTGCGATAAGAGAAGGGTAAGAGCGCATGTGACCAACTGAAGGTAAAAATGTATAGTCAATCGTAATAATAATAATAGATTTTATTTAAACGCGTCTTTCTAAACACCCCAAGACACAGTACAATGGACACATTAAAAACAGAGTACGGCTTTGAGATGGTGAGTGCGTGACCAGGTGGAGTATAGGACTGTCTGAGCAGGACAGCTGAATGGTCTGTGCCCCATGGTGACGAGTTTGGCCGGTGAGACAGAGCTCTTCGATACATCAAAAATACCATGTAGAGGCAAAGACAAAAATCTGCATTTTGGGGTCCCTTTCTAATGAAAGCCAGACGCGTCACCCACTTTACCAGGTCAACACCAAAAAAAGGTCACACATTGTAATATTTTGTTGGATCACATTTAGCTTGGAGTATGTGCATAGACAGTGGCATTGTTTCGATAAGCTTATCCAAGATTAGTTTCATGGAGAGTTACAGCAGTGTTTCCCCTGGATGGATGATTGATGATGGAGGAGAGTCGGACCACTGTGCAAAACCTTCTCCAGCACATCCCATAGATTCTCATTGGGGTTTAAGATCTGGACTCTGTGGCCATTCCATCCTGACCCCTCGTGCTCCCTGAACCGCTCTTTCACAATGTGGACCCAATGACTCTGACATTGTTAACTATGTGGCTTGTTTGTTTTTTAAGACGGTCTTTTTCATGTTTTATGAACGACAGTGCACTCTGAGCTACTTGCATCTTTTTTCCAATGTGGTTTTATAGTGCAAATGGCAAATGAACTGAATCTCAATCTGATTGTCATCTTGGAATATGCCTGTGCCATCCGAGACGAATACATCGATTGATGGAATAACCTGATCAGTCAGTATTATCTGTAAGCTGATATAATGAACCTAGACCTGACCGACAGCAGATCCAGGCGCTGACTTGTCATGTTCCCACACTGAAAGAAATGACTTTTGGGTGTACTAAATGTTATTGTATAAAACTACATAATTCCTACTTTGTAAAATGAGGTGTCAGTGTTTACTAACTTTTGTCATTTAAAATTGTGTACTAATATGTGATTTATTTATGTAAAATAATGAATTGTAATGTAACTGTAACAATTACTGTAATTTTAGTATTAATCTGTTTTTTTTATTATTGTAACCATTTATGAAACCCCGAGTAAAATTTACTCCAAAAAAAATCAAAGCTCAAGTTTGAATTGGCACATGCGCAGTGGGACCCTTAGAACCCGGGATCTAGGCTGGTCGTCCGTTAGGACCATAGACTGTGGTTAGGACTTAGGACCATTAGGACGGATTTTTTAACCAAAGACGAATTCAGTCAAAGCTGTTCTGGCAGTGTCATTGTGCAATGTGAAGGCTAAGGTAAGTAACTACTTTTCATTTATGTTTTTCATATAACAATATATTTATTTATATTTTTTCAGTTGTATATTATCGCAGACTAGCATTCGGTCAATGAGGCCTAATCAATGCTAGCTAATGATGTTCTAAATCTAGTGCAGATCACTGCGAAAATAGGAACTACAAATATGACTTTTTGACAGGTTACACGTCTCGTAAAATGCACGTCTATAATTGGCATTGTTTATCGTTAAGGAAGCAAAGGTCTGTTCGCAATGCTAGCTAATAGCAAAGCGCAACAAAAAGTTTTATTTTTGCAATTTTGCTAATTTTTGTACTTCTCGCGGCAGGAAAGAAGCGAATGCAAACCGTTGAAAACAATTAACGCAAAACCCAAATCCATCATTTTAGCAAGTGTCGCAACTGTCGCGGTAAATACTACAGCTCCCATCATGCTTTGCTTTGTCAGTGCTCCTCAACCAAAACAACGATGGCGGGTGTGCTGGTGTTGAGGCTTATACTGTATCTATGGTTAAGACTGTACAGGAATGCCTGTTCTAAGAGCTTCTCGTTTCTAAAACTTATCTGGGCTGTGAGCAGAGGACCGCGCGCTCCCGTTTAGCCCCTCGTGCCCCGGTATGTTTGATTTGTAGCTTGTTCTGTATCAGTGCAACACTTGGTTATCAAAAGGGGAGAGCAAAGTAATCCTGACTGAGACCACTAAGATACTACATGCACTTTTAAGCATTAAACTGTAAACATTATTTATTGTTTGAAAAAGCAGAAGGTAGGAGTGCTGCTTGGAACTATTTTACTTATCTTAAATCTTGTCAAACGATGGTGCTCTTTGGTAGAGGGCTAAGTCCATAGGCAACAAAAGGAAAAAATGGCCAAGGCACTCATGAAATATAAAAAGCCTTTATTTAAATCACTTGGCTAGAGAAGGTAAAAAAAGTGCTCCAACGCGTTTCGGCTAGGGGCCTTCATCAGTACAGTATTACGGCATTTATTTTTAAACTTCAGCTTACTTATATTGCCACTTATCACTTGGCATGGCTTTTTACACACATTTTAGGAAGTATCATGAAAAACACATTTAGGAACTGTTAAAAGAAAAATAGCCATGGAAAAGAACTATTTGTCATAGTAATTTGTGCTGTTCTTTCTTTTTTTCAGTTCTGCTTGTGAAAGGCCTTTAAGATGTCCTCCATGATTGTTCTGCGTGTTGTTATTGGAGATACACAAGTTCACAAATTGGCACTACCAGAGGGTGTCCCTAGCACTGTAGAGGACCTTTTAGCTGTCATCCAGGAGCAGTTTCACCTTACTGGAAGTCACACTGTTATGTATATGGACAAAGATTTTGATAATCAGTACTTTACTCTGACATCCACTGATGTAATTAAGGACAAAGACACACTTAAACTCATTCAAAATGAGGACCCCACTATCACTTTGACACTGACTCCTGTAGCTGAGACTGCCACAAGTTCCTCTTCCTTCTCCCTGGATCAGTCCAGTCAGGATGATGATGCTGCCTCTGTTAGCTCTGCTGACACAATAATACTACCAAAATCCCCAGAGTATCGCTCTAAACAATGGCCTGTAAACTTTGAGATCCCAACTTTTTCTCATAATGTGGAGATGCTCCTTCAAGCCGGAAATGACGCGTACGAATGTGATGGAACCTTTCTCAACAATCCAGCGGTGACCTCCGACGTACTTGAGACAATTGCAGATTCCATTTTTTCCTACACAGCTTACCCCTCAGCTCTCCAAATACTGGCTGTTGTTCAAGCCCTGGTTCAGAAACATCCATGCTTAAAGGAGCCTGCAACATCCTTTTCTGAATTATATGGATGGCAACAGCGTCTCAAATATAAGATGAATAATTATCGTTCTAAACTCAGAAAGCGTGATGTGCCTTGTCCCGAGCTAGACATCAACTCCAGGAAAAGGAAGAGACCTGGTGACACAAATCCAGCTAAAAACTGTAAGAAACCAAAAAGAGCGGAAGTGAATTACCTTCCTCCTCACCCACAAGGGGAGACAACTGAAAGTTTAGAGAAGATACGACTGGAGCTACTTGAAGATAATAAAAAGAAAAACAATGACAGGGTTATATATCCAAAAATGGCCCAAACATTCTCCTATCGAAGACTGGAGGTGGTAACTGGCAGTCCAGCTGCTGATGACTTCAAAGAAAGGTGGCCGGCGCTCTTTACCGAAGCTGGGGTGGGTTAATTACAATTTTTAAAAATGGTTTTAATATTTGTGCATAATATTAAGTTTGTTCTGCTGTTTTTGTCTTGACAGACAAAAGAAGAGTTTCGGAGAATAACCACCATTCCCCTTGAGCAGACCGTCATGTTCAATCTGGACAGTTACACTCCAAAACTGCTTTCTGTACTTGGGAAGAAGGGTGGCGCTATCGGAGCAAAACTGAGACCTGTTTTGGAGTTTTTGAGACAGGTGTGTTTACTTAGTCACAATTGAACCTGTCTTGAACATGTGCTGAATGCATTAAATATTTTTTTTCTTTATTATTAATAAATCTCTTACTGACTGTTTACAGGACCAAACAGTTGAGATGAGACGTGGAGAGGTGATTCGTGGATTAATGTTGTACCTTGGTGAAAAAGAGGAAGAACTCTTTCTAGATTGCCAGGTAAAATACTTGAAATTTCTATGACTGTCTTTATGATCATTTAAAAAAAAAATTCATTCTGTTAGACAAAACGTACTTAAGTTTATTATTTATTTTAATTCATTGTAATATAGCTAGGGCATATACTTTCTTACTTTAAAGGAATTGGCCACCGTTTTTACATACTGAGATATGTTCTTACCTGAGCTTAGACAAGTTCATTTGTACCTGTCTGGTCTTCACGTGTGCCTTCAGTCACGTAAACACAGAACAGACGGAGTTAGCATTTAGCCTCTCTCTTCTCCTCTATAGCTCCAAACGAGGTGAAGATAGAAGCTACCAAACTCTTCCACGGTTTCCCTATTTAAATATGGTTACGTGAAGTGTTACACTATAAAGTATAATTACACAAAATTAAATAATGTGAATTTTCTAAGCGGATAAAAAGGGGAACTATATTGTTAGGCGTAATAATACCAGCAGTAATTCGGCATCTGCGCAGTGATATCGTCACTTTACTGTGCGGATAACGAATTACTCCTGGTATTATTACGCCTTACAATATAGTTCCCCTTTTTATCCGCTTAGAAAATCCACATTATTTAATTTTGTGTAATTATACTTTGTAGTGTAACACTTTACATAACCATATTTAAATAGGGAAAACGTGGAAGAGTTTGGCAGCTTCTATCTTCACCTTGTTTGGAGCTATGGAGGAGAAGAGAGAGGCTAAATGCTAACGCCGTCTGTGCTGTGTTTACGTTACAGAAGGCACACGTGAAGACCAGACAGCTTAGACGAGTTCATCTGTACCTAAGGTAAGAACATATCTCAGTATGTAAAAACGGTGGCCTATTCCTTTTAAACTTGTAAGCTATTGAGTATGTGTTGAAGTAATTATTGCTCTCTATTTATCTAGGTGGACCACTTGGAGGATGTTTGTCAGCACAACATGAAGATCGCTGTTGTTCGTGCTTCCTATACTGAAGAGCCTGTGGATGTTTCCATTGTTCTTGACGGCAAGGAGATTTTGACTGGATGTGGAAATGCTGCAAAGGCATGTACATTACTAATGGGTCTCATATATTCCCTCAATCTTGCTTATCCTCCAACACTGCGTTACACTTTTGAAGTGTTCCAAAAACTTTTCTTAAATTTAGATGCAATAAAGCTATCCCCTAAAGTACAAAACCTGAAGACAAAGTTGCTGTCCAAAACTTGAAATATGACATTTTGTTCAGCTTAAAGGAACAGGCCACCGTTTTTACATAATGAGATATGTTCTTACCTTAGCTTTGATGAGTTCATCTGTACCTGTCTGGTCTCCACGTGTGCCTTCCGTAACGTAAACACAGCACAGATGCCGTTAGCATTTAGCCGTTAGCATTTAGCCTCTCTCTTCTCCTCTATAGCTCCAAACGAGGTGAAGATAGAAGCTGCCAAACTCTTCCACATTTTCCCTATTTAAATATGGTTACGTGAAGTGTTGCACTATAAAGTATAATTACCCAAAATTAAACAATGTGGATTTTCTAAGCGGATAAAAAGGGGAACTATATTGTAAGGCGTAATAATACCAGGAGTAATTCGGCATCCGCGCAGTAAAGTGACGATATCACTGCGCGGATGCCAAATTACTCCTGATATTATTACACTTTACAATATAGTTCCCCTTTTTATCCGCTTAGAAAATCCACATTGTTTAATTTTGGGTAATTAGTATTTAATGGTGTAACATTTCACGTAACCATATTTAAAGAGGTAAAATGTGGAAGAGTTTGGTAGCTTCTATCTTCACCTCGTTTGGAGCTATAGAGGAGACGAGAGAGGCTAAATGCTAACGCCATCTGTGCTGTGTTTACGTTACGGAAGGCACACGTGGAGACCAGACAGGTACAGATGAACTCGTCAAAGATAAGGTAAGAACATATTTCAGTATGTAAAAACGGTGGCCTATTCCTTTAAGCGACTTGTCATGCCATTGCTGTTATAGCATGTTTCAAAGTGGTGATATTCTTGGATTTTATTTGTAAGCCATTATGCTTTGGAAGTCACTTTTTCAAGCAGACTTTAGACTAAATACTAAACTGCTAATAATTGTTCATAAATGTTAATACAGCTGTAAACGCATGCAGCCATTTCTCAGCTGTGCCTTCAGAAAAGACACTGGATTTGTAAGAAGAAAAATAATTGTGAATTCATTGTTCTTTCAAGTGTAAAACTTGGACAAACAAGGTTGTGAATAAACAAAGTTGCTGATAAATATTGGCATTTGTGTATTATTTTTTTCATATTCAATGAAATTTAACAAATGTAGTAGTTATTACTCAAATTTAGTACTTAAAAAATATTTGTGTAATAAGAATAAATAAACTGATGCAACAGATGAAATATAAATAACATTTAATAAAGTAATCCGTTATTATATGTGATCAGAACACATAAAAGTTACTCAGTATTTCTATGACACACACACAGCAATATCCAGAAAATCGCATACACCTTACTTCATTATTTCACATAACCAAGTGTAAAAAAACTGATTTTGTTGTGTAAGATTTATTTACAAATCCCATTTAGATTTTACTTGAGAAAGGCAATAGAGTTTTACTTGATTTAGAGTAGTAACATTTAATTAGAATATCTTCGTGCAAATACTTACGAGTATTTTTCTAAGTAAATGTTAATAGTTATTTCTTTCAGTGCAACGAGTTATGAGGACACTTAAGATCCGACACTTTCGGTTAATGTTATAGTCCTTCATATTTTGTGGAGAACATTGGAGACATGAAAAAAAAAAAAAACGCTATATTTTGCAACCAAATATTTTGACAGCACATGCCGGACATGGGAGTTCATTGTGTCTTGTCTGAGTGGAGGGGAAGGCGAGGGCTGGCTGTCCCTCTCCTCCAGTGAAGAGCTCTGTCATTGGGCTCTTGAACACTCAGGCCTGTGTCCCTCTAAACTCCTCTCCATTGTACAGACACGGCCCTTTGTGCCCGAGCAGCACTAATTACCGTCATGGTGTTTGCTGCAGTCCAAGAAAAAGACTGTTTGGAGATCCCATACAACTGCAAGGATCCCTGAGTCAAACTCCTTCAGAATTCAGCTGGATTGACAACGTATTTCAGCTTTTGGAGCACCTTTTCATATGAACTGGGTAGCCGAACTTCTAAATATATAACACTGTTTTTTTAGTAACTGACCCACGAAAAGAAGAAATGTAACTGAATGTGTCACGGGGTGGAGGAGTTAGTCAAAACTCGTTTTTATGTTATGGAACGATGAGTTTTGACTAAGGCCGAGGAGTGGTGTTGATTTTAATTATTGCACTACAGAGTAGCTGTGACCAATAAAACCAACTCAAAGTGTTTAGAAACTTTAATGAAGTCAATTTAAAATGGTTAAAACAGATTTTCAGATGGTCTCGGTATAGGGCTGGCGAGGCTCCCCATCCCACCACACTGCTCGTGAACCACGCCACAGCGTCCCCCCGGCGTCTCCACAGGCGCCAACGAGAATGTGGTCGACGGGTGCAATCTGATGAGTTTATTTGCTATCGCGGGTTGTTCACATCACGGGAAAAGCCGAGAATTTTTTTTTTAATTTCCAATCGGCGGTAAATGACCCAAAACACATTGGCAGTAGGTGAGTTTTGGGATTCACAAGTCTGCTCGAATATTAACGTGGAACCGCTAACGCCGATCAACAGCACAGGCCTGCCCCCCCTTGACTGACTTCTCCGCTTCCTGTTGGCATGTTCTGCTCTGGGAATGTAGCTGGTGCCACGGATAAAGCCGAAGAAAATGGATGCATGGATGGATGGATGAGTTGGCAACAGCTGAAAACATCTGGGTCCTTCGTAATTGGAACGTTTGATTGGCTAATGCTAATGCTAATGGCTGTAGGAGTTGAGCAGGCTAACAAATGCAGGAAAGTTCCCCGACTAGCTGGCTTACTTACTGCTCGCATACGCTGGGATTGAACGCCATTTCGCCTTTTTATTTCTATGGGTTTTCTTAATGGAGCCCCTCTGGGCACTCATCACACTACCTCTGGCTAAAATATACATTCATAGCATAATACTTTTCAAAGCAATTTCATTTAAAGAAAGTGTTTAAAAAGTAACTCCCTATTTACTAATGTTTGAACTGTATGGACATAGCCTTCTGGATGAGTGTGATAATTTTTTTTTTCTTAATTTTTTACAAAGACGTGGATATTGCGCAGGCATCTAGTTGCATCCGAGCGTTAGCGGTTTGCGTCATAAAGGTCAGACACTGGCGCTGGGCCGACTGCTGATGACTTTATCTGCTGCCTTTCATTTGACAGCGAGTGAACAGGTGAACTGCCATGTCCTATCTTTAACTTAAACCCTTCAAGCGTCACCTGCGATTTCCCCCCTCCTGCCTCCTGCCTCTCCCGGAGTGGACCACTGCCTGTCTGCCGTTGTCAGCCCCGATTCGACAGCGCGAGTTGAAGCCGGGCAGAATGATGATATGCCCTTTTCTTCTGATCACACATTACCGAGCTACAGACCGGTGTCAGAACAGCATCCGCGCAGACAAGTGCACAAAGGCCAGCGTCAATCACCGGGGCTATTCGCGTGCCTGGGCGCTGACCCCCCACTCCTCAGCTGTGTTCTACCTGTTGTGCTGACAGCTCCGCTCCACCCGAGATGAAGGAGCAGGCTCAATCCAGACTGACACGCGCTCAGGCTGTGCACATACACCTGGTCTCTGTTTAGCGTCGGACAAAGAGTTGACTGTCAAACGTGCCATTCTTTAAAAGTGTTTTGAACTCAGGCGTCCCTCGTTTGAAGTGCCCCCGATGGTGAGGTGGTAAGTGCCCGACCTGTCATGCGTAAGGCCAGGGCTGGATTCCCAATGGAAGAGTTCCGTCAGACTCGATATATGGAGGGCGCTAAATGATGTTGGCCACTAAGATATTTGAATATGTAGGATTCCCTGTTATTTTCGAGGGTATGTCGAACTCTCACGCTCTAGTAAGAAGTAATATGATCCCAACGGTTTGCCTTTAGATCAGGGGTGCCCAAAGTCCTGAATCAGCACACGTCACCAGAGATGGTCCATTTCATTAAAAGTTGAATTTATTTGATACTAAGCTCAACAACTAACATTTTAGTGTGAGACAGAGATGACATTAAGGTTCACACGCATACATACAGGAGTGTGGCACTATTTAAACATCTGCTAAATATGTTGAGGTTTTCAATACCTGCAGGCCTTTACCCCGTGGTCAATATGCGGCCGTCCATGAAAAAAGTGTGGACAACCCATGCTTTATATTAAAGTGATAGTCTGTAAGTGTAAATGTTTCACAAATGTAATAGACTGTGTGTAACTGACCGTCTTAAACCTTATTGAATAATCAGATTTCTTGCAAAGTCCCTCCTTTTGCTTCCCTGATTCAGCAACTAATCAGAATCCCAGGGCATCACTTTGACCAATGAGACGGGCTTTCCCTTTGATCCGGCCTGTCAGGTCCAACATGAGGGGAGGGACTTGATTGTTCACTCTCACTCTCATGTTGCGATCTTACAGACTATCACTTTAAGAACACGTAGTACATGTAATCTTTATAATATCCTGCGTTCGTCCACTTGACTCCTGTCTGAGCCCTGGCTTCGGTTCATCCTCTTTCTTATTTTTTCCTCCACCTTCCTGCTCGTGTATCCTGAGATTTAAAATATTTCGTTCATTTCAGCACTTGGCTAACTGTGATTTTCTGTTTTCTAGTGAGACTTGTCATGTGGTCGCTATAAACTCTGGCATATCTGCTGATCAGGGAGACTAGACGGATAACAAATGAACAGTCAAAAACGTTATAGGAATGCAAACATTTGAGTGACAAATGTAACAAGATCATCAGATGTCAAAGGGAAAGCGGAAGGTGAGCTGTAAAAAAGGATGCGGACACAGGAAAGGGGTTGACGGGGCAGCGTGCCCGGACAAGCGGCTGTCTCCCGCCTCTTCTGTTCCACTCCTCTGTAACTCTCTCCATGTAATCACTGTCAGATCGATGGCTCCCCAGACACAAGCGCTTCTTACTGCCGCACAAATGAAGTCTCTGACATTTGTGCCACTTCCACAGGTCACCCCTGCACGTATGCTTACATGCGGTGTGAGCCCCATCTGTCCGGGGGGCGCCTCCTTGTGGGTGGGGGGTTGTCACCGGGGAAATTCAAGGCCAAGGGACACAGGCTAATTTTACTGGGAAAATATACTTGTACTACACAAATAACATGTTCATTAGCGAATCTGGATCGAACAAACTATGACACTATGGCATTTGTGTCCCATTGTCGATCGATCGGCTGCATTTCAGCTTTTGTTTTATTACATACTTCTGTAGCCACAGCTGCCCTGAGGCTGACTGTTGGAACCATAGAAAGTCTGCTAGTCCAGGAGACTTTTCAGAGTCTGTTAGCCTGTTCAATGTTTTCCGTTAGCATCAGCCATCAATCATAACAAATTATGAACTATCCAGATGTTTTCAGCTGTTATCAACTCATCGTCACATGAAGGTGAAATCAATAATGAATGTACAGACCTTTTGAGATGATACTTTATTATACAAATTAGTGTATAAATGAGCTAAATGCTAACTCAAATGTAGTCAATTATCTGCTTTTTGTGTGGTTGGATACACATCTAGTGGCCACTAATCATCACCTTGTAAGATGATTTGATTGATTTTAGAATTTTAGTGCTGACTTTCAGAGCCTTAAATGGTCAGGCCCCACAATATATTTTGGACCTTTTGAGTCCTCTGGTCGCACCCTTCGGTCCTCTGGCCAGAACCTACTTGTAGTCCCCAAGACTCATAAGACTCGAGGGGACCTGTCATTTCAGTCTGTTGTCCCCAGACTGTGGAACAACCTGCCCCTGTCTCTGTGTATGGCCGACTAAAGATCTGAAGACACATTAAGAAAGACTTGGGTTGATGAGTTTTCACTAATGTCAATTTAATTTTATACATGTACAAACATATATATGTTACATTCTTTCTATTTACGTATTCTCTTGAACATCACTTTGTGATTTTATCTGTGAAAAGCACTTTAGAAATAAACTTTACTTACTTACTTACTAATGATAAAGAAACCACAGAAAGAAATGTCATGAACAGGACAAAACATACCTCCCATTCGTTAGTATTGTGCCTGTCTTCCCCAAATGTTCAATTTGACGGTTAACAAAATGTATGCATTTGTAGGAACCGATTCAGATAGCTAAAGGAATTTCTGTGATTTCTATGGATGGAACCATAGCAATCTTCGAGTGTGCAAACTTGACATGCGTCTCGGAGTGCTACAGGGTGCCCATGACTACACGGTGCCTGTAGCCACAGCTGCCTTGGAGTAGACTGAAGGAAGCAGCACCAATCGTTGACTCACACGTCACATTCATAGGAAAAGTGGGTGCTGTATTTTGCCCCCTATTTGAACCACTGACCTTTGTATTCTTAAACTAATGTGTTGCACAGAGGCACTGTCTCCCTCTTGTTTCAATCCCTCTCCGCCCTGGTCGGAGCAGGGATTGAAACAAATGCCAGTGAGTTAAAGGCACACTGTGTACCTTTTGCATACTGTTGCCAGCAAAACAGAACATGCTCCTTATCAATCAATCAATCAATCAATCAATCAATCAATCTTTATTTATATAGCGCTTTTCATACATTTCATGTAACACAAAGTGCTTTACAGATTTAAAACATTCTCCACCTTCCCAGAGACACACCACACACACTCAAGGTAAAACAATGGACGCACCAACACAGGGCGCCCAGAGGAGGCGCGGTAGAAACACCACACCTCCATCCAGACACCCACAGGACAGCACCCCAGCAGAGGACTCCTCCAGAGGAAACTGGGAGAGCGTAACAATTGTTAAAATAAACAAAAAAGTAAAAGCAAAAGTAAGAATATTAGGACCACTAAAATAAGACCGAGAATACATTTAAAAAATGAAAAAATTTAATATAAAAAAAATAAAAAAATATAATAATTATATATATATGCCCGAATGATCCGAGGAGCTATGTTGTCTGGGGCTTTATGCCCCTGGTAGGGTCTCCCATGGCAAACAGGTCTTAGGTGACGGGTCAGACGAAGAGCAGTTCAAAGACTTCTATGGACAGTATACTAACAAGGACCGTGACGTCGCCCGGTATGGCGCAGCCGGGGCCCCACCCTGGAGCCAGGCCTGGGGTTGGGGCTCGAATGCGAGCGTCTGGTGGTCGGGCCTCTGCCCACGGAGCTCGGCCGGGCACAGCCCGAACGGACGACGTGGGCCCGCCTTCCTGTGGACCCACCACCCGCAGAGGGATCCGTAGGGGTCGGGTGCAGAGAGGACTGGGTGGCAGTCGAAGGCAGGTGCCTCCACGACCTGGTCCGCGTGCGCAGCTTCTGGCGTTCGGGACATGGAACGTCACTTCGCTGGGGGGGAAGGAGCCTGAGCTTGTGCGGGAGGTAGAGAGATACCGGCTAGATATAGTCGGGCTCACCTCCACGCACAGCCTGGGTTCCGGATCCCAACTCCTGGAGAGGGGCTGGACGCTCCATTTTTCTGGAGTTGCCCGCGGGGAGAGGCGGCGGGCTGGGGTGGGTTTGCTCATAGCCCCCCAGCTCATCCGTCACGTGTTGGAGTTCACCCCGGTGAACGAGAGGGTCGCGTCCCTACGCCTTCGGGTCGGGGACAGGTCTCTCACCGTTGTCTCGGCCTACGGGCCCAACATCGGTGCAGAGTACCCGGCCTTCTTGGAGTCCCTGGGGGGGGTACTAGATAGTGCTCCGGCTGGGGACTCCATTGTTCTACTGGGGGACTTCAACGCCTACATGGGTAACGACAGTGAGACCTGGGTGGGGGTGATGGGGAAGAACGGCCTCCCCGATCGGAACCCGAGTGGTGTTCTGTTATTGGACTTCTGTGCTAGTTATGGTTTGTCCATAACGAACACCATGTTCGAGCACAAGGATGTCCATAAGTGCACGTGGCACCAGGACACCCTAGGCAGGAGGTCGATGATCGACTTTGTAGTTGTGTCATCTGATCTCCGGCCGCGTGTCTCGGACACTCGGGTGAAGAGAGGGGCTGAGCTGTCAACCGATCACCACCTGGTGGTGAGATGGATCCGCTGGCAGGGGAAGAAGCCGGTCAGACCTGGCAGGCCCAAACGTGTTGTGAGGGTCTGTTGGGAACGCCTGGTGGATCCCTCTGTCAGTAGGGTCTTTAACTCCCACCTCCGGAAGAGCTTCACCCAGATTCCGAGGGAGGTAGGGGACATGGAGTCCGAGTGGACCATGTTCTCCTCCTCCATTGTCGATGCGGCTGCTCGTAGTTGTGGCCGTAAGGTCTCTGGTGCCTGTCGCGGCGGCAACCCCCGAACCCGGTGGTGGCGCCCGGAAGTAAGGGATGCCGTCAAGCTGAAGAAGGAGTCCTATCTGGCCTTGCTGGCTTGTGGGACTCCGGAGGCAGCTGAGAGGTACCGGCAGGCCAAGCGTGCTGCAGCTCGTGCAGTCGCAGAGGCAAAAACTCGGGTCTGGGAGGAGTTTGGAGAAGCCATGGAGGAGGACTATCGGTCGGCCTCGAAGAGATTCTGGCAAACCATCCGGCGCCTCAGGAGGGGGAAGCAGTGCTTCACCAACACTGTTTACAGTGCGGGTGGGGGGCTGCTGACCTCGACTGGGGAGGTGGTCGGGCGGTGGAAGGAGTACTTCGAGGATCTCCTCAATCCCACCGTCACGTCTCCCGATGAGGAGGCAGAGGCTGGGGACCCGGAGGGGGGCTCGTCCATCACCCAGGCTGAAGTCACCGAGGTGGTTAGAAAGCTCCTCGGTGGCAAGGCCCCGGGGGTGGATGAGATTCGTCCCGGGTACCTTAAGTCTCTGGATGTTGTAGGGCTGTCTTGGCTGACACGTCTCTGCAACATCGCGTGGCGGTTGGGGACAGTGCCTCTGGATTGGCAGACCGGGGTGGTGGTCCCCCTCTTCAAGAAGGGGGATCGGAGAGTGTGCTCCAATTACAGAGGGATCACACTTCTCAGCCTCCCTGGTAAGGTCTATTCCAGGGTGCTGGAGAGGAGGATCCGGCCAATAGTCGAACCTCGGATTCAGGAGGAACAATGCGGTTTTCGTCCTGGTCGTGGAACACTGGACCAGCTCTATACCCTTCATCGGGTGCTCGAGGGTTTGTGGGAGTTCGCCCAACCAGTCCACATGTGCTTTGTGGACCTGGAGAAAGCGTTCGACCGTGTCCCTCGTGGTGCCCTGTGGGGGGTGCTCCGGGAGTATGGGGTACGGGGCCCTCTACTAAGGGCTGTCCGTTCCCTGTATGACCGTAGCAGGAGCTTGGTTCGCATTGCCGGCAGTAAGTCAGACCTGTTCCCGGTGCGTGTTGGGCTCCGCCAGGGCTGCCCTTTGTCACCGGTTCTGTTCATTACTTTTATGGACAGAATTTCTAGGCGCAGCCAGGGGCCGGAGGGTGTCCGGTTTGGGAACCTCAGAATCTCATCTCTGCTGTTTGCAGATGATGTTGTTCTGTTGGCTTCCTCAAATCAGGACCTCCAGCGCGCACTGGGGCGGTTTGCAGCCGAGTGTGAAGCGGCCGGGATGAGGATCAGCACCTCCAAATCTGAGGCCATGGTTCTCCACCGGAAAAAGGTGGCTTCCCCGCTTCAGGTCGGTGGGGTGTCCTTGCCTCAAGTGGAGGAGTTCAAGTATCTCGGGGTCGTGTTCACGAGTGAGGGACGGATGGAGCGTGAGATTGATAGACGGATCGGTGCGGCGTCAGCAGTGATGCGGTCGCTGTATCGGACCGTTGTGGTGAAGAGGGAGCTGAGCCAAGCGGCAAAACTCTCGATTTACCGATCGATCTACGTTCCCACCCTCACCTATGGTCATGAGATTTGGGTAATGACCGAAAGGACAAGATCGCGAATACAAGCGGCCGAAATGAGTTTCCTTCGCAGGGTGGCTGGGCGCACCCTTCGAGATCGGGTGAGGAGCTCAGTTACCCGGGAGGAGCTCGGACTCGAGCCGCTACTCCTCCACGTCGAAAGGAGCCAGCTGAGGTGGCTAGGGCATCTGTATCGGATGCCTCCTGGTCGCCTCCCTCGGGAGGTGTTCCAGGCATGTCCTATTGGGAGGAGGCCTCGTGGAAGGCCCAGGACACGCTGGTAGGACTATGTCTCCGTGCTGGCCTGGTGTCGCCTCGGGGTCCCCCCAGAACAGCTGGAAGAGGTGTGCGTGGATCGGGAAGTCTGGGCATCTCTGCTGAGACTGCTGCCCCCGCGACCCGGCCCCGGATAAAGCGGAAGAAAATGGATGGATGGATGGATATATATATATATATATATATATATATATACATATACATATACATACACACATACATACATACATACATATTAATAACAAATAAATAAATAGGCCTTGCAAGAATAAATACCAGTTAAAAGCTAAGCTAAAAAGGTGGGTCTTGAGCCTGCTCTTAAATACATGAACGTTCTCGGTCCTGAGCTCCTCCGGCCGGTCGTTCCAGAGGCGAGGGCCGTAATATTGGAAAGACGCCTCGCCGTGAGTCTTTCTGTTGACTTTAGGACTAGTAGACTAGTAGACTAGTAGACCCCTGCCGGAGGAGCGAAGGGGCCGTTAAGGTTCATAAGGTAAAAGCAGTTCTGAAAGAAAAGAAGGACCAAGCAAGCTTATGACCAGAAGGCACAGAACATGCTATTTTTCCAATCAAAGGATGGATTTGGATGAGGATCTCCGCACTCCCTATAAAGTTAGAGTCAAGTCACATGCTTGTTTGTTCATTTTATTTAGGTATTACTCAACTATGACCCCTCCTGGAACCACCACCTTAACGTGGTGGAGGGGTTTGAGCGCCCGAATGATCCTGGGGGCTCTGTTGTCGGGGGCTTCGTGCCCCTGGTAGGGTCTCCCATGGCAAACAGGTCCTAGTTGACGGGTCAGACAAAGAGCGGTTCTGAAGCCCCTTATGAGAGACCAACAGGCCCGGTTAGAACCATGAGGCCGTCCTTCTGTGGACCCACCACCTGCAGGAGGAGCCATAGGGGCTGGTGCAATGTGATTTGGGCAACTCCAACAGCTGCCCCCACGACCCGGCAACGGAGAAGTGGAAGAAAATGGATGGATGGATGGACTCAACTATGAAAATAACTATAATCAAATAATTGCTTGAATTTTATTGCAGGTTTTGGGTGAAAGAGGTGTGGCTTTAGGATAAATGTTTATTATCAAAAAGGCACATTTTGTTCTCATCATTTGAACCATCCTTCAAAGTAATTGTGGACATTTGTCAAGTGTGAGCAGTGTGCAAATGTCGGGTCGGGCTCAGGGGGGCATATAGCTGGAGATTTATCCCATAATACATGTTTTACTTTGATGATGGAAATGGAATACCTTGAAATATGTGATACATATTGTGATACATTTACCTTTCCATAATCCTAATAAGATTTCAATTCTGGTCCAACAAATGTTTTTACAGAGTCCGTTTTTCATGAACTTCAGTGTGTGCACTTTTTAGAGGCAGGACACCCTCGCGTAAACCTCTTTGACCATTTATCCGCATTTAGTTGGCTGCATTTCCCGGCGCTGTCCAGGTCAAGAGCCGACCGTACATAATGCCGACTGGTCAACAAGCGCCACTACGCCGCCGTCTTGTTTTTGTGTTATTCTCTCGCGTTGACTGTTGTTTTCTCGACCAAAAGTTTCCGTAGCTGAGGCGTCTGTCAAACTTTCCCAACTTTTAATGCACGGTATTGGCAGGTGGCGCGTCGAGCTCAGCCAGCGCTGTGTGGCTAATTTGGGAAGTGGGCTGTCATTTTCTAAACCTGACCAGATGATAAATTACAGGGATTCATTACTGCAATAGCAATTTTGGCGAGATATAGGAGGGAGACAGTTTTCTTTCTCCAGAACTAATGCAGGAGCCATGCGCGGCTTGATGGAGGAGATGTTTGGAGTGATCACGGAGAGGACTTCTCTGTCTCTCTATATTAAGTGGTATTTCTTGGAAGAGTAATTTGTTGTAACAATTAAACTCATTGTTAAGTTGTAAAAAAGTGTGTGTGTTGTAAGTGCAGGTCTGTGGATATCGGGTTATTGATCTGAATCTCAAAAGAATTTTCGAGAAATTGTGAATGTTCCTCAACTAATTACCTCTTACTCCCCTTCCTGAACCGAGCGCATTTTCTGAACTTTTTTGTAATTTTTTCGCAGCTTTTTTGTCACATTTTGTCACTTTTTGTGGCCTTTATGTTGCTTTGGCATTTTCATTAGATGTTTGTCTCTTTTTTGTCAAATTTTTTGTTATGTTTTTGTCTCCTATATGTTTGCGCTTTTTTTGTGCCACTCTTTGTGGCTTTTTCATCGTGTTTTTGTCACTTTTTTGTTGCATTTTCATCCTGATTCTCACCACTATTTTGACGCGCATTAAAAAAAAAAAATGTTTTTTGGGGTAAAGCCAAACTGGAGAAAATGTGCTCAGTTCAGGTGAAGGTTAAGAGGTTAAAATGAAAAATAAAAAAAATAAAAAATAAAAAAACAACTGTAACTTGGTGGACCTTTTATTGCGGAGTTGAAACTTATGACAACTTGTTATTATTTGTGTATATTTTTTTACTTTTATCCAACCAGTAAAGTCCAACTGAGCTTGCAGTTCAAAGGCCAAGTATCGCAAATATCCAACTACAAACATAAAATCTCTGATTCTGGATTTCTCACATACGCCACCCTTGGGTCTCTTTCATTCACTGGCCTGAAAGCTTCTGCGTTTAGTCTTCAACTTGAATCCAGATGAAACACTCCTGTCCAACAGTAAAAACAACTAACCCATGGTGGTTTAGGCAGCTCTTGCAACACTACTGGTTCCACGATGAAGTAAAATATTGGAATAATCTCTCTAGAACAGTTATTTTTTAATGGTGTTTTCCGTAAGACGTTTGGGTTTGGGAGAATTTTAATAATGTGAGCTTAGATCACTTTGTAAAAATGTCTTCCAGATGGGGGGTATTCAGAGAGTAATGAACGACTCAAGGGGTATGTTAGACAAAAACCATTGGGAACCACTGCTCTAGAAGATAGTAAGCTACACTTGTCAAACATGCATGTCTATCTCCTCATGTGTCCAAAACAGATTTCACGGTTTGGCCTGGCGTGGCTAGGGTTTGGTGTAAAATGATGCCCGGGCCGTGAGAGGAGACATCGTCGGGTGCGGGCGGTCCTATACCACGTGAACGGCGAGGCCAACTGTCAAAGCCCATTTTCTGCACCTCCTGCTGCAGACGGGAGGGTGGAGGAAGCAGCAGTGTGATCCAGGAACCTGCATGAAAATCAATGAGGCCAGCCCAAACACGAAATCGATGCGAGAGAGAGAGAGAGAGAAGGAGAGCGAGAGAGGGAGGAGGAAGGTGGGGGGTAGAGATGGACTGTTGGAGATGGGGCATTGGAGTTCATAGCCGTCTGCTGTAGTGGGACTGTCTCCTCCTGAGCCGGGCCGCGCGGGGGAGTGGAGGTCGGCCCGTCGTGGGAGGGGGGAACAGAGGGGTGAAGCCGCTCCTGTGGTAATGGTGAAGTGTGCGCAGAGTCGGGCCAACAGGGGGTTTGAACGCCGAGTTTAGGATTAAAGCTGCACTCCAAACTAATCATTTTTGCTGTTTTCGTGTCAAAAAATAACAAGCCCTCAGGGTGCCAGCAGAATTTAGTTCTTAACAAAGTGGAAAACGGTTGCGATGTCTCTTTTCACATGTGAAACTTTGGCTGTTAGCTTAAAAACTAAGAGGCAAAGAGCTGGAATAAGATGATGCAGAAATTTGAACCTCAATGAATATTTCATTTGTATTTTTTTTCCAAAAAGGAACATTCAAATTATATTTTGCTGAAAATGGTATATTTTATGCATTTTATTTGTAGGCTAAGAATGCTGCCATTTCTAAGTGAATAGTCTTAAGTGGTCATATGCTTTACACAACCAAGAATAGTTGGAATCAATTGTAAAAAAAAAATAATACGTGGCTGACTCATGTCAAAGGGCCTATAAGTAACAGAGCAAAAATATTTTGGTAACACTTTAGATTACAATCTGCAATTTCCATAGGCACAAGAACGTAATCACACATTAATAATGGTGTACAAAAAGCATATAAGGACGTGTAGCAAACGGGTACAATGTGTAATAAATGTACATACCGTGTACACTTTAGATTACAGCCTGCACTCATGTGGTTTCAGGCATTAAAAAGCATTAAACGTCATTAAAGTGTGCCAAAATCAAGGCCTTAAATGTCATTAAGCATTACATTTGATTCAAACTAGCATTAAATTAATCTGAAAATGATATTTCTCAACAACATTTTACCGTATAAGAAAAACTCCGGGCAACAACATTAGTCAACTACCGTTTTGGCTAAAATTGCCTCTTTTTTTGGCTCAAAAGTTTCCCATTTTGCCCAATTCCCTTTCCTCGGTTTGATGAAATGTTTGCAGATCTGAAGAAATTAAATATGTGCCGATTTTTTACAGCGTTTGTCGCGTTAAAATGTTCTATTTGGGCATTGAAAATTACATTAAAAAGCCATGCAGACCTTGTTACACATTGGACACCTTCATTAAACCTTGCACTTTAATGTATTAACATGGGTAATTACTTTATTTTCCCTGTACACATGGAACTTGGGGGGCTATAATCTAAAGTGTTACCAATATTTTCTTCTGTTTTACTTCAAACGCATATGCCAGCAGTGCTGTTTTGTTTCAGTTTTGTTTCAGATTTTATGTTTGTCCATCTCCCTCTTCTACACTCTGCTAGACCTCACTCCGGTTTATGTTTATTATATTGAGATTTTCATTATGTTTTTTCAGAAGAGACACTTTGACCAAACTTCCTTGTACCAATTAGCATTTTGGCTAATATGTGACTTTTTAAAGTTTTGTTTTTGCACAGCTGCCATGGTCACTCGCATATAAGAGGGAGGCCAAGTTCAAAATCTTAAAGCAGAGGGACATTAAACATTGAGCTGGGCAGATACTGTGCGATTTGAGACACGATTTAGAACAAGCAAAATGTATCATCCACTCACACTGTGCGTCTGAATAGCATACGGGAAGTGTACGACCCCACGATGCAGGTGCTCACACTGTACGAGTGACATGACCTGCGTTACCGTGGATACCAGCTTGATCTGTCATATCATCCCCTCAAACAGCGTGTCCACATCAATTAAATCACTTCAGCAATACATGACAAGTAGCCTAGCTAAAATTAGCCGATAGCCACAACACTTTTGTAGACTTGTGTGTCTGCAGGAGGACGTTCTCAGCGTGTTTATCCCTCGCTCACCTCTAGCCCGCTCTGTCCGCTCTGTGTCTCCTCCTCCTGGCGCCTGCAGCTGTATTTCCCGGGGTTCAGACGGCTTTCCGCTGGCTTCAGTAGCACTGTCAGGACCGCACAACTCGTGAAAAAATATCAAACATGTTTGAAAACCTTGCGACCGTGCGATTTTCACTTGTACGTTTGTCGTGAGCAGCTAATCGCGGCTCGTAACGCACTGTACACTGTACAACAGAGTCGCACGGAGAGGCTCAAAGATTGCACGACTTCATAATAGTTGTGCGATCAAAATTCGTGCCAAAATTGTGTCTCAAATCGCACAATGTCTGCCCAGCTTTACAGGATGACCGACATATCGGCTATTTGGGGATTTTACAATATCGGCTATCGGCCGATCTAGCGCCAATATCACTTGGACCGAAAGTGTTACAGACATATTTTGCATTGGAAAGAGCCAAGTCAAGGCTTTAAAACGAGTCCTCTTCGTGATGAAAACTGGTTAGCTACAAGTTTGTTAAACAAAGTGTTTCACCATTTAAGCCTCAGTCAATATGGACATGCTGCATGTCATTTTGAAGCACAGAACCTGGAGAATTCAATCTGAGTTAGTTTTAACCTCCGCAATTGTATTTTTGATCGCCACGAAAAATGCCGCGGCTAGCAACAGTATGCTAATGCTAACGGCAGCTAATCAAAGCTAGGACAGAAACTACACTCAACAAAAATATAAACGCAACACCTTTTTTTCTGCTCCCATTTTTCATGAGATGGACTTAAAGATCTAAAATTAATTCCAGATACACAATATTACCATTGTTCACAAATCAGTCCAAATGTGTGATGGTGAGCAATTCTGCTTTGCTGAGATAATCCATCCCACCTCACAGGTGTGCCACATCAAGATGCTGATCTGACATCATGATTAGTGCACAGGTCTACCTTATACTGCCCACAATAAAAGGCCACCCTGAAATGTGCAGTTTTGTCTCACAGCAAAATGCCACAGATGCCACAAGCATTGAGGGAGCGTGCACTTGGCATGCTGACAGCAGGAATGTCAACCAGATCTGTTGCTCGTGCATTGAATGTTCATTTCTCCACCATAAGCCGTCTCCAAAGGCGTTTCAGAGAATATGGCAGTACATCCAACCGGCCTCACAACCACAGACCACGTGTAACCACACCAGCCCAGGACCTCCACATCCAGCAGGTTCACCTCCAAGATCGTCTGAGACCAGCCACTCACAGCTGCTGAAACAATTGGTTTGCATAACCAAACAATTTCTGCACAAACTGTCAGAAACCGTCTCAGGGAAGCTCAACTGCAACTTTATTGATGGCACTTTGAATGCATCGTGATGAGATCCTGAGGCCCATTATTGTGCCATACATCCATGAACATCACCTCATGTTTCAGCAAGATAATGCACGGCCCCATGTTGCAAGGATCTGTACACAATTCTTGGAAGCTGAAAATGTCCCAGTTCTTGCATGGCCAGCATACTCACCGGACATGTCACCCATTGAGCATGTTTGGGATGTGCTTGACCGGCGAATACGACAGCGTGTACCAGTTCCCACTAATATCCAGCAACTTCGCACAGCCATTGAAGAGGAGTGGACCAACATTCCACAGGCCACAATTGACAATTTGATAAACTCTATGTGAAGAAGATGTGTTGCACTGCATGAGGCAAAATGGTGGTCACACCAGATACTGACTGGAGTCCCCAGACCCCCAATAAAGCAAAAAACTGCACATTTCAGGGTGGCCTTTTGTTGTGGGCAGTATAATGTACACCTGTGCACTAATCATGATGTCAGATCAGCATCTTGATGTGGCACACCTGTGAGGTGGGATGGATTATCTCAGCAAAGCAGAAGTGCTCACTATCACACATTTGGACTGATTTGTGAACAAAGAGAAATGGTAATATTGTGTATCTGGAATGAATTTTAGATCTTTAAGTCCATCTCATGAAAAATGGGAGCAGAAACAAAGGTGTTGCGTTTATATTTTTGTATGATTGAATAAATTAATAAATTAAATTAGTATTTTTGTTTTTTACAGGATCCGGTAGACGGATCGGTGCGGCGTCAGCAGTGATGCGGTCGTTGTATCGGACTGTTGTGGTGAAGAGGGAGCTGAGTCAGGGGGCAAAGCTCTCGATTTACCGATCGATCTACGTTCCCACCCTCACCTATGGTCATGAGATTTGGGTAATGACCGAAAGGACAAGATCGCGAATACAAGCGGCCGAAATGAGTTTCCTTCGCAGGGTGGCTGGGCGCACCCTCCGAGATCGGGTGAGGAGCTCAGTTACCCGGGAGGAGCTCGGACTCAAAGTCGCTACTCCTCCACGTCGAAAGGAGCCAGCTGAGGTGGCTAGGGCATCTGTTCCGGATGCCTCCTGGTCGCCTCCCTCGGGAGGTGCTCCAGGCATGTCCCACTGGGAGGAGGCCTCGTGGGACTATGTCTCCAAGCTGGCCTGGTGTCGTCTCGGGGTCCCCCTAGAACAGCTGGAGGAGGTGTGCGTGGATCGGGAAGTCTGGGCATCTCTGCCTATGACTGCTGCCCCCGCGACCCGGCCCCGGATAAAGCGGAAGAAAATGGATGGATGGATGGACAGGATTAAAGACCAGACATTTTAAAAAATGGGCCAAAAAAATGTGTCTAAAATATTGGCCACGCACATTGGCATCGGCCTTTGAAAAGCCTTTAGTAGACATATATAAAGTTATACAACTGGAAATACCCAGTTGTCTGGAGTAGTTGTAAAAAGATCACCTATATGCTTTTTTTTGCTGAGTTGTGTGATTCAGCCAATTTAAATTCACACAACCGCAAAAAAAAATAAACGTTTCTTTGGACGATAGGTAGAAACACATCAGAGAGAATCTTCCTGGGCCTGTCTTTAAGCTGTGCACCTGCCAAAACAGATTTGACCAAATTAGTTGAGATTTAGCAGAGTTCCCTCTTGTGGTCTTTAGTTTTGCAATTGGTTACAGTAATGCTTCAGTGTCAAAATCAGTCATTTCCATCACAGTTAATTATGACTGACAGCTGACAAGCCAGAACATCAACAATTAGGTGTGCTGCTTGTGAAAGTTGGACACTTGCCAATTTAGGAAATATTCAGAAAGTTTATGGTCGTCCAACATAAGGCTCAATGCAATTCAATCAGTGCATCATTTAGTGGCTCCTTATGCTTCGAACAGATGCAAAAACAACAATTTCATCTTGACTCGTCTTCATTGATTCAAAGGAAATTTTGGTTTAGCAAGTGTTGTATAATACAACACCAGCAAGACTTCACACGGGGGATAGGAAACATCAAACCTGTCAGTCAAATACGCACCTTTTACTTTATAGCAAACATATACAAAAACTGGCCACAAGACATATTCTTTTCATACTATGTTTATTTCCACATTTATTTGTGACTTCTCTAGGAAAAAGATTTCAATAAGTTCACCTTTCAATATGTACATTTTCTTGTGTGACTGCTTTACCTGACGGCATTAAAGGCACTCTGCGGAACATTACAGATTATATACAGTACCGGTCTAAAGTTTGGAAACACTTTTTTTTATATACTGTATTTGTTTTTCTTTTATTTCAAGACTATTTCTATTGTTTATTCTAACTGAATGCATTTATGAATGAACACATGGAATTATTTTTCAAACAAAATAAGTCGAAATAGATTCTGCCTATATTAGCATTTAGCCGCGGTTAGCGCAACTTTAGCTTGTGTTAGCATACCATTTGCATGTTGCATAGTTCATCTTTTAGTTGCTTCTTTCCTCTGGTATTTGCCTTGGCACCTCTGAATGATTCCATTAACACCAGAAGTGTCCTTGCAGCTTACCAAACTTTTAATGAGTCCTGTACAGCACACATCTGTGGGGGCGCCACGCACAACAACTGCGGTTGTGCCGTATATTGGAAACACAAGCATGTACTGAGTCGATACAGGACAAGGACATAGATCATGGCATGTGCTGTAGAACCGTGTTCAGTGGAAAGGTAGCTTACTCATATCTGCTGCTAACACTTAATGCACTCGTACATCTGTAAAAACATTAACACTGTTGTTCTGTGTCAGATTGTTGTTGTTTTTCTTATATTTTAGTTTTAATCTCTACGCATGCCAATATCGTCTTTATAGTTGATTATACCAAGTTTTATGTTATATGTTTTATGTTGCACGTTTGAACTGAAGAAAATTAGTTTGTGAACCTGTTCACGAACAATGGCCATAAAACCCATTAAAGCCCATTTCAGGGATGACATTATGAAGCTCAAACAATAGAACAAAGTGTGGTAATTTAGAAGAATTACAAACATAAAACATAACAATCCAAGCTCTAAAGTGTCCCAATAATGAAGTACATGCATTGTATATTTTATTTTGCTTAGTGTGTGTTTAAATAAAGAGGTCGTTCTCAAACTCATGAAGACGTGTGGCCACTGCGATAAAATCTATGGAGTGAGTTGAAAGGTGGCGTATAATGAAGCAAATGGAGCTTGTTGTATTTATAGAGACACATCCGTCCTATCGACAGCGGTGACACGGCAAGTCGATGTAGCGTTTAAACAGCCTCCGCTCTGCACCGCTGTACTGTAAGTCAGCCTGTCAATAGCCCTGGCAGTGAGCTGACCCATGCGGCCCAGACAGCGAGCGGTGATTGATTCCTGATACAAGTGCTCCCGGTGCAAAGGTCTCCGGAGCAGAGCGGCTGGCATTTCAGCGAGTGTTGAGCCTGCGGGTCAGGGGTCTCCCGCCTGCTCCCCGAGGATCCTGGGACATCGGAGAGGAAGAGAGGGAGGGGAAAGGGGTGAGGGGTAGAGGAAGGGAGATGAGTGGGCAGTGACGTGGCACATCATTTCATTTATTATTATTATTCTTTTTTTTTTCTTTTTTTTCAGGCAGAGGGCAACAGAGAATTAAAAAAAAAAAAGAAAAAAATCCACTTCCACTTAGTTTCTTAGTCAGGAACAAACGCATGAACTGTATTCGGAATTATATACGCTAATGGTGAATGTTTAAAAAAAAAATCTCTGATACATGTCAGCTACCCTGTAGAGGGGCAAAGGAGTGAACGTTACAAGAACACATTCAACACAGCTGTACAACAATTCATTTACACTCACTGCATTATACAGTATGTTTTTTCCCCATCTGTTGTATACAGTATCCGTCAAAAGTTTGGAAACGCTTTTAATGTATCGGCTTTTCTTTATTTTCAACAGTATTTACATTGCGTGATTCTCATTGAAGACATAGCACACGTGGGATTATGTAGGAGACAAAAAAAGTCTGTGAAGTAAAAATCAGAATCTATCTACCTATCTATCTATCTATCTATCTACCTACCTACGAACGAATGAACGAACGAACAAACAAACTATCTTTCTATCCTTGGTTGTTGATTGGATGTTAAAGCCAAGAACTACAATATCCATGTATAAAACTACACTTGTTTCAGCAAATGTTTCCCAAAGTGCATGGCCTTGAGCAAAAGCAGTCCCTGAGTGTGACAGGTGCAGGCAGAGGGGACAAGCGTCAGTCTCGCTGCTCTGACTGACAGCCGACAGGAGCAGACAGGATGGGGGGGGGGGGGGGGGTGCGTTCACATCTGTAGCCCATCTCCCTCACTGTGGGCTCACCGCGAGCCCTGCCACAGTCCTGATTCATGGAAATAAATCTGAATGCTTGTTAGTTTCTTCCCCTTCAGCTCACCTTTCCGCAAGTATCTGTGTTCCAAACGGGGGCTGGGCACTGTTAAACGACAGCAGCATGGCATGAAAAAAAAAAGTTTAGGTACTACTGGTTTGGAAAAACTAAAAGTATAGAAAGCAGGTACCCACACATATATATCTTTAGAGACCAGGTTTTGATGCCAGGGACATCACGAAACATCAAATAAATCATACACAAATAATCTTTTATGAAATAAATTCACATTATTGTTCTGTTTTGTATCAGGTATCAGAAAAACATATCATTCAGGTATCGGTATCGTGAAGTCTCGTCAAAGTGCCGGTATTGATTTTTTTACATTTATTTTTTATTTATTTATACACCCAGCCCCAGTCCAAACTCATTCCTAACATTTGTAACATTTTTGTAGCAACCTAATTCTTCACAGGGACAAGTTTAGAGGCACGTCTCACAACTTGCAGGGTCACTTTCACAGACATGCTCGAAAACTCGCCTGAAAGTTCCTGGGATTGATCCAACTGCTTTATCATTTGATGGGTCGATTGTAAAGCTACAAGTCCCCAAAACCAAGTCCTCCATTGCTAAGGTTCACCTCTTGAGCCCCGCCTTAACTGAGCAGATTTTCTCCAGTTCGGCTTTACCCAAATCAAGAAACTTCTCGACTGCAGCTTACAGCCTATAAACCAGTGCCACGCCTCATTTGAAAGCTAAAACCTACAGCGTTGTTGTCGTTTTCTGCTTTTTTGTTGTGTTTCCGTCACATTATTCTTTGTGTGTCTTTGTGTTATTTCTACTTTTTCAACTCATTTTTACTTTTGTCGTGTTTCTGGACCTTTTGATCCCTGTTTTCATCGCTAATGTTACCCTTTTTTTTTTTTTTTACAGAAGCTTTTAGATTTGGGTAAAGCCAAACTGGAGTGGGGTTCAGAGGTTAAGGTGCTTTATTTGTCATTATAAAACAACTGTGTAACGGAATGTTGTCCTCTGCTTTTGACCCATCCTTCGCCGCCGCCGGGACGACCCGTAAGGAGCGGTGCTGAGCCAGGTTGGTGCTCAGAATCACCTGGCTGGAGGAGTCACCTATTGGACATGTTTTAGTGGTCGGTAAGGTAGAAACCAGAGTACCCGGAGGAAACCTACGCGGACACGGGGAGAACAGGTAAACGCCACACAGAAAGGCCCCGTCCAGGTGGGTATCGAACCCGGGACCTTCGAGCTGTGAAGCACGAACGCTAACCCCGGCGCTACTGTGCCGCTTCGGCCTCATATCTTTTCGCTGCTGCTGCTAACGACTGGGATTCTGCCCAAAATAAACTAAAACTGGGATCGCCGCTCTCGCTCTCTCTGCCTTTAAAGACAGGCTCCATGACTCATGATGTAAATGTTTACGAATGAATGATTTAAATTCCCTGAACATACTGGAACTCGCGGTATAAATAAAGTTGCCTTGCCTTGCCTTGCCTCTGTTTAGTTTCCCCTTCCCTGTCCCTTTAAGTGCACCCTAAGCACGTCCAGGCCAAAATTGTTATGACAAATTTGCGCTTAATGTTTAGCCTGATGAAATAAAGGAAATAAATAAATCATGCCTTTTAGAGCTTGCTGTGATAACTGATGACGACAAGTTAATAAGGATTAGTTAAAAAATAATAACAAAGGATAGCATGCTGCAGTATCAATGAACTTGTTTTGTGAGTAAATGTTTGCAATAGACGGCAATATAAGGATACAACTACTTAGCCAGCCCAGGACAAACGTTGTCACATTTATTTGTACCGGCGAACGCACTGATATCCTGGATAGTAGCGGTCTGTTTTGCCTGCTCGCTCCAGCATTGTTGTCTCGCTCTTGTTTCTTGCTTCCCGGAGCCGGCAGCTGGTTGGTATTCCGCGCGCCTCTTTGCCCGCTGTGTCTGGAGCGTGCTGCGGCCGGGGCATCCTCCAGGTCAGAGCAGGGGTAAGGGGGTTTGCCAGAAGCGTTGCCCCCAGCAGACTGAGCCCTCACTGGGCACGGCTCTCTGATCTGCCCCCCTCCCTTCCTCCTCCACATGCCTGAGACAATACCAGACTATTGATATCTGTGAAACACCAGTCTAGCCTCGCACTTTTATTTCACTTTTTTTTATGTTGTTTGGGTTTAAATTTCCAGAAATTTCAGCGGGCGTGTGTTTTTCTTTTGGTCTGAGCGGCCGCGCTTGTTTGGAGCGGAATAAAAGTGCGTATGAGCCGGGACAAGTGTGCGCCCGCGGTAGTGTCCTTCAGGGTGATGGAGGACAGTGTCTGAGCTTTGATCATGGTCAGCCCACGTCCATCTGGGTGCCCCGATGCCAGGGGCACTTTGCCAGCCTACTTAGTACCACGGATGTCAAATCCTCCGCTGGGGACATGTCAGCCAGACTTGAAACATGAACTCAATTGGGGTAAAGTACCCTTCAACTCTTTGGGCTTCCGCGTATCTGACCCTTCTGCAAAGAACGAAATGATCCGAGCTCCATAAAGGACATAGCGTAATGATGCCATAACAATTACCAGAGTGAAGCAGGCCTGGCAGCTCATCTCTCCTCCTGCCCAAATGAAGGGCTTTATTAGAGAAGCTCCTCCTTTGCATACAGCGCCATGGTGCCACTGAGTTAAAGGGCAACGTGGAGCAGCCACACTGCCCTTTACTACCACCAAATGAGGGGCCTAATGAAGGCCACAAGTAGCACAACTATATATAGCCGTAATGACCGTGGCCGAGCAGCGGCGACCAGGATTCACTCTTATTTGTGTTGTTTTCTCAGCAGCTGGAGCCTTTATTGCACGGATAATTGTTCCTCTGAGAAAGGACCATTTTTCAATAGATCTATTGGTGGAGGCATAATATGGCAACATGGTGATCAGGCAGCAATAGTGCGCACAAGGGACTTTGCCACTGTGCGGGACGAGTTTAGAGGAAAGAGTTTAAAAGTGCAGATCCTTTCTTTTTATATGTCACTGATCTTCGAAAGAAAAATGAGTTCACATAAGTGTCCTGAGTGTTTATTTTAGTGGTGCATAAAGACAAGAGTCCTGAGGTTTTCAAAGGCGGTCATGACACAAACAAACGCACACAATAATCTCATGTTCAAACTTTTTTACTTTAAAAAACGCAGCAGCAGGATTTTTTTAATTTTTGTGTCATTTTTTTGCACGATGTGTTGTTGTTAAATGGAGAGTCAGGCATGAGCTGCTGAGCCACATTTCAGGGATAGCGGAGCAGTGGAGCAGCGGGAGGCCACACAGTCCTGGAGAGGACACTGAGGGACATAGGACCGACTTGCTCTGAGAGGTTTTGTGGTGTTCTGCGTTTTGCATAGATTGAAACATTTAGGTTTGTGTTTTGCGGAAATAGAAGCATTTGGGCTCATAAAATCATCTACTTCCGTTTTGACCCTTATGAGTATTGGCCTGATCATTGGTATTCTGTGTGCGTAGCTGTATCCTGGCATAGTACGCAGTATCACTGCAGTCAGTGTGAATCACATGTTGACTGTACACGTACAATCTTATGCAAGAAACATTGCAAGTTTCCTGCTGCGGCCCACACCACGCACAGATGTGCAGTGCATTATGATGCGGGCGGTGTCTCTGGCCTGCTGCATTATGCATGGAGCTCAGGGGAGCCTGGCCAGTGGAGTGTGGAGAGAGGCCCAGGAGCGAGCCACTCTGTTGGACATGTGTCAGTGCAGCAGCGCACCTCAGCCACCACAGATGCACACTGGTTATATTTACACAATGAACACACAACACAAACTAACACACATCGTCAGCACAGACAAATGTGCGCACGACGCAGTCACCCGCAGCCTGTCAGACTAAAGTCAGTGTGATCCGCTCCGTGTCGCTCCACACTTTGTGAGTGACTGAGGCTAATGTAAAACAACAGAGCGCTGCCAACATGACGGACATATGATCAGTGTGGTACAGTGTGTGGGCTGAGCCCAATGCCATTTGTGTTAATTATGTGCAACATTCACATGCTGTCGAGCCTCATTACACTGCAGGTACTAATTGGCCTCTAAAGGTGCGAGGGAGCGGGTTAAACTCCTGCAAAAAATGAATAATTCTTTTGATGTTGAGCAGCATCCTGGCTCTGGAGCAAAAGTCAATAAAAGGTGCTTGCTAATGTGTGCTGTGCATGTGTGTGTGACAGTGGTGATGCCCACTAAACATGAGTGTGTGTTAGTCTGTCACAGAGTTGTAGTTCAGCCGCTGCTGTGAGCTGTTGGAGCAGACAGACAACACACCGGCCCTGTGAGAGCCATATGGAAATGTGCTCTGTTTGTTTACAGTGCCTTGAAGCACATGCCTGACGCTGGCTGTGGCTAATGCACACAGGTAAAGCCAGCGTATCACCCACCTCCCTCTTTGCTTTGCCCTGCAGGCCTGCCCGCTGCGCCTCTGGCCTCATGGACAATAGATGCATCCAACTGTCAGCAGCCTAAGGTGAAAGTGCGTCAATGAATATGAAATACACAAGGCTACTACTGTACATCAACAGCAGGAGCACAAGCTGCACAATTACGGCTGGCTATGACCGGAGTAAGAGGAATCAACTGCCCCCATAAAGTCAAGCGTTCAACAACAAACTTTTTTAATGGTTTACTAGGAATTTCATGACCAAATCTGTATATGTATATATATATATATAAAAATATATTAATGTCTCTCTTTTCCAAAAGCTTTATTTTATTGGACCCTGAGCCTATTGAAGCGCTGGTTAGAACATCAGTTACTGCTGACCAGTGTAAAGGTTAGTCTGCACAGCGGCAAATAGATCATCCACAAAGAAAGAGACTTTGCTGATTCTACAAAAGTATTAAAAACCAAATGAACACACATGGTCCACTTCATCCACAGGTTTGCCTTAAGGTTACTCGAAATCTGCAATTTGTCGGCTATTCCGAAATCTAGAATCACGTTGACAATAATGTCTAATGTCCCTGCACGTACTTTGATCCCGTGGATAACACAACACAACGACAAATATAAACACTGTTTCCGTGAAGTTCTCGCTCCAAACAAAGCATGTCACAAGCTGAAACGGGAATGAAATACATAAGAAAAACTGTCACATGTTTCCATTTCAATCCCACTCATTTAAAGTGGACCCGGATAGGAATAAATCCAGGTCGGTCTGCTAATGAAATTTTAAACATTGTTATCCGGATGTGTCACCCGCGCTTTGCATTTGGAGCCAGCGGGTGCTTTGTCTGGGCTCTCTTTCCCTCTCGCTCCTCTCTTCTGCGATGCGTACAGTGTGTGTGTGTGTGTGTGTGTGTGTGTGTGCGAGCGGGCTGCCGGATGAGGTCCCAGGGGCCAGGATTACCCCTCTGCATGCCCCAGGCCAAGCTGCTCTTGGGGGGATTACTCTGAGACCTGCACCCTGGCTGGATTAGAGCACTGGACCTCATTTCCATCTCCTTATTTACCTCGGCCCACCAGAGGAAACGCTCAGCTGCACAAAAACATGCTAATTGATGCTGAGAAAGCCGCGCAGAGGTGTAGCGCGCGCCCCGTACCCTTGTTTTTTTGGAGGGTTAAAGGTTTAAAAGATGAGTTCTCGGCGAAGTCTTTGTACATTTAAACCACAAGCTTCAGGTTGCATTTTAGTTTTATGCAAAGGGCCTTACACTTTTAAAATGTATGGAACAGTGTATTCTGTTTTTTTATTTTTTATTTTTTTTTTTATGTGAAGTGCTTCGGGAGACTTGTGTCATGTAAGAAGCGCCACTCATTCCCGTCGCTAATGTGTGTCTGCGAATTTTCACACAACACGAGCCAGAAAGTGTTTAAATACTCAGCTCATGTGAAAAATAAGAAGTGACGTATCACACCCAACCAATTGTGGCAACGTTGTCGAAAAAAAAAAAAGAGGAAAAAAAAACATGCAGTTAAAATGGCTTTGCTGCTGCTGTAAAAAATGTGTTTCTTCTCCCGGAACCTCCTGCACATTCCGATTGTTCACGTGAGTAAATTGAATGCACATTTCGGCTGGGGGCTCGGAGTGGGACTGCGCTGAGGAGTGACCCTGCAATGGGCAGATTTACACTATAACTTTTGCGTGTGCAATCGGGGGGGGGGGAAGAGAAACAAACACCTGCATCTGTTTTTCTTTCGCACATGTAAGGTAGATAGCTTTAACTTTCAGGTGGAAAAAGTTAATTGGGAGATGGTAAGTGAACAATCGTCTAGGAATCAGAAGGTCGCGGGTTCAAGCCCAGCCTAAGCGTACACTTTACCTATGGGACATTTAACCCCCACCCCAGTCACAGTAATGTGGCTAGCTGCTACATTTGGTGTAAAAATCTGATTCTTTTGGTTCAGCGAGAACCAGTGAGGAGCTGGTTCTATTATACGCCAAAACTGTCTCCATTTTATTATTATTTTTTCTGACATCAATATTTCAAAAAAATAATCATATTCCCGTATATATGTACAGTGTGTTTTGGGATTCCTTTATTTCAACACGTTTGATCACATTTCTTTTATTATACACTATTTACGTTGTGTGAAGAAATTAAGCTATGAATGAACACATGGAATTTATGTAGGACACAAAAACAACTCAAAATATGTTTTATATTTTTAATTCTTCAATATTGCAGCCCTTTTATTCTTGGCATTTTCTCAGTGAGCTTCATACTGTAAGGTCGTCACCTGAAACCTTTAAAACAAAATCCCATTAAAGCTCATTTATAAATGAATGCCTTTAGTGAGAGTCTACAATGTAAATGGTATTGAAATAAAATCAAAGACAGTACATAAAAAAAAGCATTTCCTAACTTTTGACCGGTACTGTATTTTTTTTACCGTAAGTGTCCTCGCATGTAAAAACTCAGCAAGAACAAAATTCCATGACTTTCAATAGGAACTGGCTCTTCCATCTCACCTCCAAGAATCGTCTCTCAAGGTGTGTTCCAGGCAACTGGTAAATGTCCCACCTCCCACTTTGGTTCCGCTTTGGAACTGGTAATTGCGACTTGTAAACTCGGAGACCTCAGGACTGCTACCAGTTGAAATGTGAGATGAAGACAGTAATGGCGGCCCCCAGTGGAGGAGCGCGGCTCATGTTAAAACTGTAACAAAACAACTGCATCAGTGAAGTGGACGTTACTTTTGGTCACAGCTTTCAACATAGCGTTAAGTCGCGTGTTGTTAATTATATCTGGTTTGGAGAAACTTTCATACAACGTTAGCATTGTACTGTTGTAGCATTAGCCGTGTTGTTTACATACGACTTTAATCACCTCTGAAGTCGTAAGTCATCATTTTTCAAGTAGGAAAGTCTTGCAGGTTGGGCCTACACCAGGATGACCGACTGTTGAAATACAAGGTGCTTGGGTTAGTGAGTGGTTTATAGTCAAAAGGTGACTTTGGGTGACTTTGTTTGTGAAAAGCACTATCCAGACGAGATTCCCTTCCCCTAAAAACCCATTGCTTAGGTTGCAGCCAAATCGTAAACAAAACAATCCGAAATATATCCCATGTTTTTTCATTTGAGGTTTACATTTTTACTTGGTGTTACCTCAGATGATTATTATTTTTTGCACAACCCTTTGTTAAACCTTGACTGTATTTCCCGCTGCCTCGCCTTGTTTCACCTATTTCCTCTCAGGGTCCTGTGTGTGAGCGCGTGCGGAGGTGTCATGGCGGAGGTCCTCATTACTGGTCCGGGTCGCGCGCAGACATGGCCACGGCGCGGCGAGGACAGTTGGCGCACCTCTTCCTGTTCGCGCCGCTATTTAACGAGCTTGTGATGGGGAGAACGGCTCTGTTACCCCGGCAACCGAGGCGAACCCTGACCCCGAGGGGTGGCCACCTGTATATATTAGGATCACAGGCGTATGCAAATGTCTTCCCCCCCGTCCCCCCCTTTCTTCTCAGTGTCCTTCTTGTACTGTCCGGGGTTTGACACGTGCGATAACAGTGGTCTTGCACCGAGGGACGGGGTGCGTTGTGGAAGGGCACTGAAGGGGGAGAGCGGGGAGGGGGGGGTCCATTAACTCTGGTGGAGGTGACAGTGGCCTGACTCTGGCTCAGGGCTCATAGCATCTGACCCTCAACCTGCATAACAGCCCGGTGCAAGCAGCGCGCATCATTAGGACCGGAGCCTCTGCATCTTCTGCCTGTTAGCGCCCCATAAAGTTCTTTTCTTATACAGGCTTTTTAAACGTATTCACCCCGACATCTTAGCACTGGTATGTCAAGTTTTATAGCTTAAAGCTTAAAAATAAAATACAAGAATTCATTTTATTACAGATAATGTTTATCATTGCAAAATACCTACAAAAATTACCAAACAAATGTGTGTTTGCAGTGAGCGGCTCATCTCTTCTAAGACCTGACTTGTAAACTTTATTGGGAGGGGGTCTCCAGCTCGTCTCCATGGAGATTTTGACTAAAGGCAGCCAAATATGACGTTAGGTCCTCATCCAAATACATTATTTTTTCACCCACAGCTGGTCGTCAGGATCATGTGTTGCATTCCTAGCAACAGTATAATTGAGATCATGTTTATGTAGATGTTGTGAATACTGCATATGATGCTTCTATCAAAAATCTTTATTACCTTGTGTGAAAAACACTGCCCTCTAGTTAATAAAGTTATGAACCATAGATTTACAGAAAAACCCTGGTTTACAAGGGGAATTCAAAAAGCATGTAAGAGAATGTATAAACTGTACAAAGACTTCTTGCGAAAGAAGACAAAAGAGGCAGAATGTACATACAAACAATATAAGAACAGATTAACTAGTATTATAAGATTAAGTAAAATTAACTATTATGGTGCTCTTTTGGGGAACGATAAAAATACTTGGAGTGTTTTAAACAAACTAATCAAAAAGGGAAATCAAAATGCTGACATTCCAACTGAATTTCTAATAAACGATAGAACTTTGATCAATCAATCGCAAATCAGTTTAATCAATATTTCACTAATATTGGCCCTAAATTGGCTAAAGAAATAGTCAACACTAATCAAGTTGATGCTTTAAGCAAAATACCAACCACTGATGAACCTATCAAGCCACTGATGAAAATGAAATAAATTCAGTTGTCAAAAACTGCAAGACTAAGACGTCAGCTGACTGGAATGGACTCGACATGTCAGTATTAAAAGACAATATTGAATGTGTTGTAAAACCAATCGCTTACATTTTTTATCTTTCTTTACAATCGGGGTTTTTCCAGAAGAAATGAAGACAAGGCTGGTGATAAACAGAAATTCACTAATTACCTATTTCCATTCTGTCACAGTTTTCCAAGATCCTGGAGAAAATATTCCATAAAAGATCATTCAGTTATGTAGATAAGAAAAATATTCTTTGTGAACAGCAGTACGGTTTTAGACCCGATAGGACCACTACCTTAGCATTAGTGGACCTTGTAGAAAAAATATCAAATGCTATAGCCAATAAACAATACGCTGTTGGTGTGTTCCTAGACCTAACCAAAGCTTTTGATACAGTGAATCATGAATTAAAAAACTGTACAGATATGGGATTAGAGGAGTGGCCTTTTCTTGGCTCCAGACTTATCTGAAGAACAGATCCCAGTATGTCCACACCAATGGCACTGATTCCCAGCTGCTGCCAGTTACCTGCGGGCTGCCACAGGGGTCAGTGTTGGGTCCGTTTTTGTTTCTTATGTATATTAACGATCTTTGTTTAGTTTCAAAAGCATTAGACCTTATTTTATTCGCTGATGACACCCACAGGCTTAGTTGTGGTAAAAATCTAGAAGCATTGATAGATATAGTAGAAAAAGAATTATTATTGTTAAAGAAGTGGTTGGATTAAGTTAACCCTTAATTTAAATAAAACCACATTTATAGTTTTTGGAAATCGTGCTATTAATGTGTGTAGAAATTTAAGAATAGAAGATACTGAGATAGAATAGAGTGAATTAAATAAAATTTCTTGGAGTACTTTTATCAAATAAGCTTAGCTGGAAGCCCCATATAAACTACATCAGGGCAAAGCTATGTAAATCTCTTGCAATAATATCTAAAGTTAAAGAACTCTTCAAATAAAAACATATATATTTTATACTGTTCCCTGGTTCTCCCGTACATGACCTATGGCCTAGAAGTTTGGGGAAACACTTACAAAACCAATCTTAATCCAATAAGTATCATTCGAAAAAGAGCGATCCGCATTGTGAATAAAGTGGCTTACAGGGCACATACAAATTAGCTTTTCATTAAACTAAAAGCACTCAAATTAAAAGATTTGGTTGACTTTAAAACCGCACAATTTATGTATAACTTAAGCTATAACAAGTTACCTGTGCATATCCAGGGATTGTTCCAAAAGGAAGACATGTTTCAAAAAACATATGTGAGAACGAGTGCAAAGCAGCATTGTGTTTCTTTTGTTGGGATTAATGTGTGGAGTGAATTGGACCAAGAGCTAAAAGACTGTAAAACCTTAATCCAATTTAAAATTATTTTGAAGAAATCAATTATAAAAAAAAAAAATACATTAAGAATGGATGCTGAAGTTGCAAAATTAAGATGATAGATTTTTCTTTCTTTTTTGTGACGATCTAAAAACAAAAAAATGGTATACCTGCATGCGTAAGACATCGGCGGCTTTTACTGTTTATGTTTTGTAAATACACTGGGATAGGCGCAATAAGCTTTAGCTTTAGCTATTGCCTATTCCATTTCAGACTTTATGTTTATTTAGGTCGTCATCTGTTAAATGTTTGAATAAAAATAAATCTGAATCTGTATCCAAAATGTTACGCTGTGTGCCTTTAAACATGGGGTACATGATTTGTACCATTTTCAGACGAAGGATGATGAAGTGTGGTCAAAATATGTCTGGACTTGTTTCTAGCTCTCAGAATACCTCCCATACATCCCCATTCTTCATGCAAAACAACATGCACATTTTGGCCGGCTTCACTCATTCTTCAGACAACGACGCAAAGCATATGAAGTGTTTTTTTAATTTATTTTGTTGTGTGGTAATCCTCGGGTAATCCTGTTTAATTTGGCTGTTTTGTTATGTAAAGCTTCGATCTGTACTTCCGAGATGCAATTGTACCGTTGTTAAAATCCCAAACTGTCCTCCACATTTTTAAAGACCGTTCTACGCACGAGGGAGTTCATCGAACAAGCTCTCGCTCATGTGCAAAAGTGGATCAGCAGCAGAGTTATTTAGCATTACTCACGTTGCATTCTCTCATTTAAGTATCAGATGTGTGGCCCTTATACTATAATACACATCATTTGAAATGTTAAATCAGGTGCAACCTGGCTGCTAAAGAGCATATTTTAGCTTGCATTTGCTATTTATCACCTGCCTCGGTAAATGAATCCCAAGGTGGGTTCATCTGAAGCCCATAACCACACTGTGAAATGAAACAGAAAGTTGTTTAAGTCTATTTTCAAGCCCCCTTTATGAATGATATGTTCACTTTAAGCTGTTGTATCAAAATACATTTACACCACGATTAGTTTTAAAGGTGCATAATGCAACTTTTTATGCAAGAAAAAAAATATGTATTTGACCTTTCAGTGACCCAGTGGGCGTATAAGTGGTTATGACGCCTTTGCTTTCCATCACATTGGCCTCAAGATAAAAAAAAAAATTTTTTCGCAGTTCTGGTAGGTTTTCACTGCTTACAGACCCTCTCAAGACCAAAAGGTAAACTGCGCACAAATATCATTTTTTTTTTTTTTTCAATCAAATAACAGAACTAATATGAAGGGAACAGTACGTACTCTTCTGGCACGGGATGCATTTGAAAACAGTAAAAAAAACAAAAAAACATGGCAGTGAAAGTTTAGTGACGGATTGTAAAAAGCAACCATTTCTTTTCAGTACAATGCTGCACATGCAGTTGCCAAAATGAGCAAACACTGTACCTAAACTTTATTTTCCAGAGTTCATATCTTTCATGTTGCTACTGGACTTGATTAGTGCCGTGCAAAAAGGATTAGCTGTGTGCATTGTGCATGAATCCAAGGCCACACAGAACAAGAGCAGCTACAATTAGCTGTATCTGATATGCGCCTCTCCCCTTTCATCTCTGTACAGTAGCATGACCAAGAAAACAAAAAATCCACTTTTAATTGGATCCTACTAATATGCCTGTGATCCTAAACAAATACCGCAGTAATCACATGCAGTAATGCACTCCGAGCTGTGTGCCTCTTATAGGAGCTCGTAATTAACATCTTTATGCATGCTTAACAGGTTACAGAGCTTAAAATAAATATAGCACTGATGAATAGGCGAAACAATTGAAAGAAAATAATGTATTTTAATTGACGTCAAGAGACCATATATGAAAAAAATCATATTGTTAATAGTCCAAGGTTAAGTTTGATTTATTTCTGCACTTTGCGTCCCACTTAAAGCATTTATTTGTAAGAACACACTTTTCTCTCTGGGGCAAAGACCAGATAAAAACAACAAAGGAAATGTTGGGTTATTGGGAGAAAAGAAAGTGTTTTCAAAATGGCTCTATACTAGTGTAGTTATTCTAAAATGATAAGGACTAGGAGTGAAGAGTGAAAAGACTCCCGTTTCCAAGTCTTCAGAAAGTACATGAAAATACATCTTCATTTTGACATCAGACGTTCTTCTTTTCATGAATTAAGCGAGACAGTAGGAGGCGCTGGTGCTTCCTCATCGCTATACCCACCCACAAACAGAGCTTATTATGATGGATGGAGTAAGTTGCCAGGCCAGAAGCAGTGCTGCGGGGGACTGGCCTGGAAATTGGTCTCTGGGGTGGCTACCAAGAGCTTTTTCCACTTTTGGCCAAAAGACTTCAGATTTTAAACATGTGGTATTGACTCTGTGGACTCTATTGTCCGACAAAACAATGAAACGTGGCGACCCACAGCAGCGCAGCCTCCTGTCACGGTAAAGTGGACGTTTTTTTTTTTAATTCACAACGTGCCATTGTTGAGTGGAATAACTTTCGCTGAGTAAAGCCATCTTTGTCTGGTTCAAGAATACTGTAACTGTTTAAACCAAAAAGATCCCATTTTGAAACACTGTTCAAAAGTTCACTGTTGCACTGAAATACAGAAAGGTTTAGCCTGTAATATCCTTTGCACTATACACTATTTGGCACATAGTGTCTATAGTTGGTTTTATTCGTTTTATCAATCTTTTCAAATAAACATGAAATCGTCACCTCACCACAAGATTGTCCCTGGTTCGATTCCCAGGTTGATGGAGTCTTTCTGTGTGTGGAATTTGCATGTTCTCCTCGTGTCTGTGTAGGTTTCATGCTATACCACAAAAACATGTACAATATGTTCCCACTGAAGCCTGGACTTCTCTGAAAGAGCGATTCTGAAATCCCAGGGAAACTACAGATGAATAAATGAATTCAGGATGAAATCTTCTAAATCCACGCTTTAGTAGCCGTCTCTCTGCTGCAGCACATATGGCAGAACACTGTCCAGTCCTCAGTGCAGGGTTTACACAAGGGCATTAAAAAGCATTACATGAATTATGCCAAACTGAAGGTTTTAAAAGTCATTATAAGCATTAAATTGGATTCAAGCTGGCAAAACTGTAAATATATATATATATGAGAGACAGAAGCCACTTAATTACTATTTTTGCTGCATATACACAAAAACTATTGTCTAAAACAAAACACTTTTCCGCCAAAGTTTTCCGTTGTGTCAAATTGGGTTTGTAATATCAAAATGTCCTCTCTTGATTGATGTTTGACCGAGAAAGCCGCCCTGATCACTGCTGACCCTGCCATTCAACTGCTCCCCTCAGGCAGAAGACACAAGGTCCCATCCACACACACACACACACACACACACACACACACACACACACACACACACACGCACACACACCACCTCCAGCACCTAACCAACAGCTCCAGCCCGGTTATGACAGCTCCAGGCCTTGTCTAAGACCTACAGCCCGGTCATGACAGCTCCAAGCCGGGTCCACCACCTCCAGCACCTAACCAACAGCTCCAGCCCGGTCAGTACAGCTCCAGGCCTTGTCTAAGACCTACAGCCCAGTCAGGGCAGCTCCAAGCCGGGTCTACCACCTCCAGCACCTAACCAACAGCTCCAGCCCGGTCATGACAGCTCCAGGCCTTGTCTAAGACCTACAGCCCAGTCAGGGCAGCTCCAAGCCGGGTCTACCACCTCCAGCACCTAACCAACAGCTCCAGCCCGGTCATGACAGCTCCAGGCCTTGTCTAAGACCTACAGCCCAGTCAGGGCAGCTCCAAGCCGGGTCCACCACCTCCAGCACCTAACCAACAGCTCCAGCCCGGTCAGTACAGCTCCAGGCCTTGTCTAAGACCTACAGCCCGGTCATGACAGCTCCAAGCCGGGTCTACCACCTCCAGCACCTAACCAACAGCTCCAGCCCGGTTATGACAGCTCCAGGCCTTGTCTAAGACCTACAGCCCAGTCAGGGAAGCTCCAAGCCGGGTCCACCACCTCCAGCACCTAACCAACAGCTCCAGCCCGGTCATGACAGCTCCAGGCCTTGTCTAAGACCTACAGCCCAGTCAGGGAAGCTCCAAGCCGGGTCCACCACCTCCAGCACCTAACCAACAGCTCCAGCCCGGTCAGTACAGCTCCAGGCCTTGTCTAAGACCTACAGCCCAGTCAGGGCAGCTCCAAGCCGGGTCTACCACCTCCAGCACCTAACCAACAGCTCCAGCCCGGTCATGACAGCTCCAGGCCTTGTCTAAGACCTACAGCCCAGTCAGGGCAGCTCCAAGCCGGGTCCACCACCTCCAGCACCTAACCAACAGCTCCAGCCCGGTCAGTACAGCTCCAGGCCTTGTCTAAGACCTACAGCCCGGTCATGACAGCTCCAAGCCGGGTCTACCACCTCCAGCACCTAACCAACAGCTCCAGCCCGGTTATGACAGCTCCAGGCCTTGTCTAAGACCTGCAGCCCGGTCATGACAGCTCCAAGCCGGGTCTACCACCTCCAGCACCTAACCAACAGCTCCAGCCCGGTCATGACAGCTCCAGGCCGGGTCCACCACCTCCAGCACCTAACCAACAGCTCCAGCCCGGTCAGTACAGCTCCAGGCCTTGTCTAAGACCTACAGCCCGGTCATGACAGCTCCAAGCCGGGTCTACCACCTCCAGCACCTAACCAACAGCTCCAGCCCGGTCAGTACAGCTCCAGGCCTTGTCTAAGACCTACAGCCCGGTCATGACAGCTCCAAGCCGGGTCTACCACCTCCAGCACCTAACCAACAGCTCCAGCCCGGTCAGTACAGCTCCAGGCCTTGTCTAAGACCTACAGCCCGGTCATGACAGCTCCAAGCCGGGTCTACCACCTCCAGCACCTAACCAACAGCTCCAGCCCGGTCATGACAGCTCCAGGCCGGGTCCACCACCTCCAGCACCTAACCAACAGCTCCAGCCCGGTCAGTACAGCTCCAGGCCTTGTCTAAGACCTACAGCCCGGTCATGACAGCTCCAAGCCGGGTCTACCACCTCCAGCACCTAACCAACAGCTCCAGCCCGGTCAGTACAGCTCCAGGCCTTGTCTAAGACCTACAGCCCGGTCATGACAGCTCCAAGCCGGGTCTACCACCTCCAGCACCTAACCAACAGCTCCAGCCCGGTCATGACAGCTCCAGGCCGGGTCCACCACCTCCAGCACCTAACCAACAGCTCCAGCCCGGTCAGTACAGCTCCAGGCCTTGTCTAAGACCTACAGCCCGGTCATGACAGCTCCAAGCCGGGTCTACCACCTCCAGCACCTAACCAACAGCTCCAGCCCGGTCAGTACAGCTCCAGGCCTTGTCTAAGACCTACAGCCCGGTCATGACAGCTCCAAGCCGGGTCTACCACCTCCAGCACCTAACCAACAGCTCCAGCCCGGTCAGTACAGCTCCAGGCCTTGTCTAAGACCTACAGCCCGGTCATGACAGCTCCAAGCCGGGTCTACCACCTCCAGCACCTAACCAACAGCTCCAGCCCGGTCATGACAGCTCCAGGCCGGGTCCACCACCTCCAGCACCTAACCAACAGCTCCAGCCCGGTCAGTACAGCTCCAGGCCTTGTCTAAGACCTACAGCCCGGTCATGACAGCTCCAAGCCGGGTCTACCACCTCCAGCACCTAACCAACAGCTCCAGCCCGGTCAGTACAGCTCCAGGCCTTGTCTAAGACCTACAGCCCGGTCATGACAGCTCCAAGCCGGGTCTACCACCTCCAGCACCTAACCAACAGCTCCAGCCCGGTCATGACAGCTCCAGGCCGGGTCCACCACCTCCAGCACCTAACCAACAGCTCCAGCCCGTTCAGTACAGCTCCAGGCCTTGTCTAAGACCTACAGCCCGGTCATGACAGCTCCAAGCCGGGTCTACCACCTCCAGCACCTAACCAACAGCTCCAGCCCGGTCAGTACAGCTCCAGGCCTTGTCTAAGACCTACAGCCCGGTCATGACAGCTCCAAGCCGGGTCTACCACCTCCAGCACCTAACCAACAGCTCCAGCCCGGTCAGTACAGCTCCAGGCCTTGTCTAAGACCTACAGCCCGGTCATGACAGCTCCAAGCCGGGTCTACCACCTCCAGCACCTAACCAACAGCTCCAGCCCGGTCATGACAGCTCCAGGCCGGGTCCACCACCTCCAGCACCTAACCAACAGCTCCAGCCCGGTCAGTACAGCTCCAGGCCTTGTCTAAGACCTACAGCCCGGTCATGACAGCTCCAAGCCGGGTGAAAAGAATGATTGTTTCTAATCAATGATGTCTTGCTTAGAGAGCAATTTAGCAATAGAAGTGTTTCAGTTTTCTGTTACAGTGGAGTGGAAAAACACAGAGCCGATGTGCAGACAGGCTCCGAGAACAGACCCCATGCACACGTAAACAAAGAGATAACATGGGCCCAACCAAGGCCGGCTGGCAGACATGGGCCGATAAGTGGAAAGTGCCAGACTCGTACGATGGGAAACTGATGCGCTTAGTATAGGCTCATGAATATTATAATTTGAGGTGTGGTGTGAAGAAGTCTGTGTCCCCAGAGAGTTCAGTCTTCTCCGTGTGGGGTGCTGACAGATTGAGTGTTAGGGACCTGGGGAACAGACGCGTCTGTGTGAGGTGACCTGTGAATAAATCCTCGTGACTTTAAGTTCCTGGTTTCATAGTCTCATCTTTATCCTGGTTTGTTTATTAGGCTGATAGTGCAGTGTTGACGACTAACTTTCTAATCCCCCTTCCAGTGTGAATGCGCATTGTCCAACGGTGGTAATGGTAAATATGGAAATGTAGAGACGACGTGTTAATCATATTTTATTGTGTACAAGGTGACAGGTGACCACCGCAGGGACAAAGAAAAGAGGTTTTCTTCATTGGTGACCCCGACAGTGCTGAAGGGGGGGTTGGAGTCGTCAACTACGGACGACGGCGAAGGTCCGGTCCGGTAATTCTTCGCGGTAGACATGCCAGGTGTCTTATCTTCCAAAAACCACTCACCCACGGCTTCAGGGACGCGTCCACTCTAGAATAAGGTAAGACTGCTTTTGACTACTATTTTTAACGAGTGTCAAAGTACGTCTATTGGCTATTTTTTGTCTAAATTTTAGTTAGGAGTATAGTCAACGAAGCCAAGTGTTGGATGGTTTAAATCTGCATTGATGTTTGGAAGTGAGAAGGGAAAACACGTCATAACTAAGATACCGAACCAAATACCGAACCAAAATAGAAGTTAAGAAATTGGGAGTATAACTACAGAAGCGAGAGTTTATCTACAGGACTACGCGTTGGGGATATCCCGGTAAAAGCTGATAAGCACGTAGTACGTCCGACCAGCACCGCGGACGCGCGGGCTGGAGATAAGAGTTGTGACACGGCCGTTGACAGTCCGAGGGGCTGTCTGAAATAGGATCGAGGATCCTAAAGTATACGGGCAAGGGGCCCTGGAACGAGGTTCCTAAACGGGTTAAAGTCCCTGGAACGAGGTTCCTAAACGGGTTAAAGTCCCTGGAACGAGGTTCCTAAACGGGTTAAAGTCCCTGGAACGAGGTTCCTAAACGGGTTAAAGTCCCTGGAACGAGGTTCCTAAACGGGTTAAAGTCCCTGGAACGAGGTTCCTAAAGGGTTTGTGTCCCTGGATCGAGGATCCTAAAGTCTGCGAAAACGGGGGAATTAGGGGTGAAAACATTGAAAATTAGGCGCATTGATGTTCGGTTATGTTGTTGGAGTCATAGTCGGGTACCCAAACTGTGTGTGGCTGTTGTTTCGTGTTGTCTTTGATTTGGACTGTGTGCTGAATGTTGAATGGGCCATGTGGTTTGTTGTTGAAACAGTCAGAGGAGTGAAAGCCGCCGTGGGCACACGTGTTGTTTAAGCCTGATTAGAATCGTCTATTGCGGGTGGTCAAATGTGTGTGGCTTGTGTGGGGAAGAGGGTGTGAGGAATGTCGGGGGAGAGTGGTGGACTCTGGAGGAGTAGGAGAGCTGCTGGGGCTCGCGCTCAGTGAGTGTCGGACAGTGGGGAAACGCGTGGAACCGGTTGAACTGGTAACAGCACGATGGTGGAAAAACGAGAGGATTTTTTCCCCCATCCCAGGGGGCGGGATTCAAAAGCCCCTCCCGGAGGAGGAGCTCCCGCTTTGGGCCCGTATTAGAAATGGTAGTGGGACCGGTGGCCCCACTGAAGGGGGGGGGAGGACAAATCCCACCCCCACCCAGGAGATCACAAAGACTCCGCAATGCAAGCATGTTCTGACTTCTTAAAAGGGACAGTGCTGTATGGTAGATAAACCAACAAATAAACTTATATGATATACATCTATGGCAGAGTATCATTAGATTATCAACAAAAATGTGGAGTATGGGCCCCTTACGGTGTCCATTTTGGGTGTGGGGACTGATACTGGCCTTAAGTATGACAATAATACCAATTATGTTAATGGTGGAAGACCAAAACAGTTGTGAGGGGATAGTAAGGGGACATCCCTTTCCCCAACTTAGGAGAGAATACCTGAGAGTGTGTCGTCGGATAGGCACAAAACCATGCGGAAAGTTGGCAATCTATTGTAATCAAGAAAGAACATAGGCGGTAACAATGTGAGGTCCAGTGTCGGACCAACACACTCGGGAATGGATTACTCGATGTACAGAAAAGGCAAAGAAAACATGGGAAAACCGAAAGAAAGAGAAGGTTTTGTTGAAAGGTTTTATCTAACATGTCTGTTCCCACAGAAGGCGATGGATCTAGGAAGCGACGGTCTCTTAATGTAGACGGCCAGGGTCCAGACGAGAATAAATGGGTAAAGGCCAAGAGCTTGTTGTTGTTGTTTTAATAATAATACAAGACGTATAATTCTTTGACATTATGCTAAAGGAAATGGGGCATAATTTGTGCTTATCAAACAACCAAAACAAATAATATTGATAACGGCCAAACAATATTTAGAAAGTATAAAAGGTGAAATGTCTTGCATTGTTAGTTTATTATTATATAATGTTGTGCTTGCAGGAAGCGCTAATAGAGTGAATACATATTGTTCTGCTGTGATTTGTTTCTGAACCCTGGGTTGGTAGGTCCGGTTCTAAAGGTACCAGGACATACAAAGATATATAGAATATTGTCTTTATCGTTTAGACTTGTGGTGAAGTGAATCTTAGCTCTATCTTTGTAGGTTCTAGGTGTCTGAGCGGGCTCTCAGTTGTACAGGGGTACTTTGATAAAAGGAGAGCTGCCCAGATTACGGCAGGATGGCTTTTCCTGGTTCCTTTAAATTAGTTAAGTAATTGCTTTGTAAACTTTCTTACATCCTTTAAAGTTTGCGCCTGAGGTTAGATCGGAGGTCACCTGGAATCCAAACTGTGTTTAGGAGAAACATATTTTTGATAAGACGGCCATAGCGTTATAATCGAAAACTAAGAGTCTGACACAAAAAGACTATTGAATTTAATAGGATAAAATATATGCGGAAACTGATCACTAATCAATATAAGCATATGAAATAACTAGTTAAAGAAACCTTCCATTAGATCGTTATCCAGTATGTGAATTCCTGAAGTTTTATTATTAGTGATGTGGTTTTAACAACCTAAAAGCAACTACATTATATTGAAAATAAAAGGAGAAATTAATAGCACTATGCTTGTCTTCAAAGGCAATAGTGGAGCATGAGCCTTTTTTGATAGTGGACAGAGGATTCTTTTAATTTTTATTATCAATATTCACTCGTGTATTTTTTACTTTTGTTAGTTTTTTTGAATGATACCCTATTTTTAATGCTGAGCGTGATAGGACATGCTGGTTTTAAATTTTACTTTTTACTCTGACATTTTTGGTGGTAAAAGGGGGAGAGGCGAAGGCCTGTTGCGCTCTGCGTGTTCATTGGTCCAAATGCATTAGAAGAGAAAGTCTGCCACACTGAAAGTCTCCTCCACGCTGCCTCGCTGACAATATGCCCTCGAAATATGTCAACAAATACGCTCTCCCTCTGAAAGTCCCTGAAAAGCCGCCTGCAGGAGGACTAGTGTTTCACAATTTGCCACAGGTCTGATGCCTTGACCTCTGCTCCACTCGGACTTAGATTTTTGAATTTTTTAGGCAAATATACATATTTTTATATTTTGTTTTGATCAATTTCTTTTGTGTTTTGCCAATGGGCCAGGGCCCATGGGACTCCGCGTGGCGGAAATCTATCTCTATTTTTCTCATTTTATGTTTTGATCTTTTAGAATGCTCCAATTGATCAATGTGCATCCTAATTAAACAGCTATAATAATTAAGTCGGAAATAGATAATGAAATAAACAGATAAATACACTTAATTAAATATTTTAAGAGATAACATATTTACAGAGTGATAAATAAACAGAGCGAGTGTAGGGTTCACACAAAGTGAAAATAATTTGGTGTAGCGAGGCGAGTTTAGGCGTAGCTAAGGCCCGTTATTGGTTTAGTAAAATAATAATTCTAATAATTCTTGGGTTATAGGCAAAGGTGTCCTAATTTGAATGTTACCTGATTTGCAGCGGATCTTAGGCATCTATGCAAAGTACATAAACGATTAAAATGAATATTCAATCAGTGGTGTGATTAGCTTCTCAAGAACAGTATAGTAATTCTCCAATTACTTTGTAGCACAGGTTACAGCTGATAATAATATTGTCCCCTTAACTTTGACCAGTAAACATCCACAGGTTACCATTGTCGTGTGGAAGAGTTTTGTTGATAGGAGTGGTTGGGATTCATTTGCTTGTTTGGGGGTTTGTGTCTAAGGTGTGTTAAGGCGTAACAATTTGTTGATTGTGTAGGTGGTCTCTGAACGTTCCGAAATTGATCAGAGATATTGTGATTTTAATTTAAGTACATTGAGTGAGTTTTGTACAGGAATTGACGGCGTAGTGTTTTATTGTTGGGTTTTGGTTGAATACAGGAAAGAGATGGAGTCCTATGTTTTGATCAGCGGGAGATACTGGTGTATCTTAATTTGGAGCGTTGGTGATAAAGGTGATCATTTACATTTGCACTGGTAAACCCTTGGATGCGTGAGTTGAAATATTGTGTGGTTTGCCAAAGAAGGGGTGGCTGAATCCAGATTTGAACACATGCTTAGATTTTAGGTCTGAGGCCGAGATATGGAGTGGTATGAATTCTGAATATAGAGGTTTACATACAGTGTAAGTAAAACGGCGTCTTCAAATCTGAAGTTGGTGTTGGCAAACGTGTTTTATTTCAAAATAGCAAAATGTGATAAGATCAGTGTAAATCCGGTATCTTAAGAGTCACTGAAAAGGTCACACTCATGACCTCAAGGATATATTGCCCAGCTTTCTAATGGTCATCGCGTCTCTTGGTGCACACAGACTCGCTATGATTATTAAAAAGAGATGGAGAGTCGATTGGACCTCCGTAGAAATAATTGTGACTCTTTCGGATCTAAATAAACAAATAATGAGAAAACATAAGTTACTATAAGATTATAAGTGTGACTATTTTATGTACTGAGTGTGTAACATGTTTTAATCCATATTCATTCCAGGTTGATAACATTAATTTTACACAGAGACAGGGACTTTACAGGAGGAATTGTGATGCTGCAGGGACGGATTCAGGACAGGAGCTGATGAGCCAAGAACTGGTCACAATGGCATGGTAAAATTTGATTTTATGCAGGCCGGAGTGTTCTTCTTTTATTGTTGCAGGAGGCAGCATGGAAGGAGAAAATGTCGATTGGCTTTGGAGGCCTGGAGGTCCTATCCGAGCAACAGAATCCCTTGTGTAACGATTTGGTGTTCCAAGCAAGAGAGGAAATCGGAGAGGCAGGTTGGATCTGACAAAGACAATCAAGCATCTTTGGAGCTTGAATAAGTATTGGTGGTTGAGCTTCCAAAGCTCGGCTAAAAGTGGAGGTTTGTTTATGAAAACATAGTGTATCAGTGTACTTCATACAAATGAGTAAGAGAATGGGTTCTACATTTACGATTAGAAGGAGCTTTCTAACAAACAGAACTAAACCATAATTGGCTCGAAGACAGTAAAAAAATATTGTCCTAAATATATTTATAATGTACTTCAAAAGGTGGGTATATTAATTGGGGTAATACTGTTGTTGTGTTGTGTGTTGTTCTGTTGTGTCCTCCCTCTCGTCCGCAGCATGGTCTCCAGGGCTCTGGGGACTTCGGGGGGATTGTACGTAGCTGTGACCCTGCCCCCGGAGGACCCAGAGGCCGGGGACAGGTCCCTGCCTGAAGGGGGTGAGCCGAGCCTGTATCAACTCGGGGCATTTAAGGCTCTGGGATATGGATGGGAGGACACACGTGGCTCAGAATAACTTTAAGAACCATATGATGAGTGTTATGTTGTGTTTTGCTTCGCTGTGCTTGTATTTTGCAGGAATGTTTATTTTCATATTGATTCGAGATGGAGCCTATGGAACTGAGGAAGTGAAATGTATCAGTGAACCCAGTCCTGGGAGATACAGGTTCCGGATGGAACGATTAGTGAGTGGTAATTATACATGGGAAGAAAGTGATGATTTCACAGGACTGGAGGATGTGGTTGCCTATGCCCAAGCCAAATTCGACACCTGGTGGTGGTGGCACTATACATTGGGCAGGGGACAACTATGTTTTGACGACGGCTGTACCTTCATTAATTAGAAACAAGGAAATGGCCTCTTCGAGGCCAGAAGGGGGATGAAAAGAATGATTGTTTCTAATCAATGATGTCTTGCTTAGAGAGCAATTTAGCAATAGAAGTGTTTCAGTTTTCTGTTACAGTGGAGTGGAAAAACACAGAGCCGATGTGCAGACAGGCTCCGAGAACAGACCCCATGCACACGTAAACAAAGAGATAACATGGGCCCAACCAAGGCCGGCTGGCAGACATGGGCCGATAAGTGGAAAGTGCCAGACTCGTACGATGGGAAACTGATGCGCTTAGTATAGGCTCATGAATATTATAATTTGAGGTGTGGTGTGAAGAAGTCTGTGTCCCCAGAGAGTTCAGTCTTCTCCGTGTGGGGTGCTGACAGATTGAGTGTTAGGGACCTGGGGAACAGACGCGTCTGTGTGAGGTGACCTGTGAATAAATCCTCGTGACTTTAAGTTCCTGGTTTCATAGTCTCATCTTTATCCTGGTTTGTTTATTAGGCTGATAGTGCAGTGTTGACGACTAACTTTCTAATCCCCCTTCCAGTGTGAATGCGCATTGTCCAACGGTGGTAATGGTAAATATGGAAATGTAGAGACGACGTGTTAATCATATTTTATTGTGTACAAGGTGACAGGTGACCACCGCAGGGACAAAGAAAAGAGGTTTTCTTTGTCCCTACCACCTCCAGCACCTAACCAACAGCCTCCACCTCCAGCACCTAACCAACAGCTCCAGCCCGGTCAGTACAGCTCCAGGCCTTGTCTAAGACCTACAGCCCGGTCATGACAGCTCCAAGCCGGGTCTACCACCTCCAGCACCTAACCAACAGCTCCAGCCCGGTTATGACAGCTCCAGGCCTTGTCTAAGACCTACAGCCCGGTCATGACAGCTCCAAGCCGGGTCTACCACCTCCAGCACCTAACCAACAGCTCCAGCCCGGTCAGTACAGCTCCAGGCCTTGTCTAAGACCTACAGCCCGGTCATGACAGCTCCAAGCCGGGTCTACCACCTCCAGCACCTAACCAACAGCTCCAGCCCGGTCAGTACAGCTCCAGGCCTTGTCTAAGACCTACAGCCCGGTCATGACAGCTCCAAGCCGGGTCTACCACCTCCAGCACCTAACCAACAGCTCCAGCCCGGTCAGTACAGCTCCAGGCCTTGTCTAAGACCTACAGCCCGGTCATGACAGCTCCAAGCCGGGTCTACCACCTCCAGCACCTAACCAACAGCTCCAGCCCGGTCATGACAGCTCCAGGCCTTGTCTAAGACCTACAGCCCAGTCAGGGAAGCTCCAAGCCGGGTCTACAACCTCCAGCACCTAACCAAAAGCTCCAGGCAGCTGGGTCTGAGACCTACAGCCCAGTCAGGGCAGCTCCAAGCTGGGTCTACCACCTCCAGCACCTAACCAACAGCTCCAGGCAGCTGGGTCTGAGACCTACAGCCCAGTCAGGGATGGGATCCCGACCTGCAATGCAACCATGAGCGAGATAGGCCAGAGGCCAGTGGTTGAAATCAGGAATTAAACCTGAAAATGCATCACCTAACCAACAGCTCCAGCCCAGCCCCCAGTCATGACAGCTCCAGGCCTGGTCTAACACCTCCAGCCTGCTTCCATGACGCCTTCGTCCGGGTCTAACACCTCCAGCCAGGCCCCCCAAAAACTTCAACCCAGTCCCAACACCTACAGGCCCATACACACAACCACAGCACCGGAACAACACCCACCACCGCTCTCATCCACTAACCCTACCCCGCTAAGGGCTCCCCCAACACCGCCTACCTGCACAACCTCGGCCGAATGGCTCCTATGGACCTCCGGGGACACCCGGCGCACCTTTCGGACCCGGGTACCCACTCTTAAGCACCCCTCCTCGGACTACACCCCAAGACCCGGCCCGGAGGAAGTCCGTGACCCTGATACTCTGAGCCACTTTGGACATTTTTTCTAAGTGCTGAGCCACTTAGAAAAAATGTCCAAAGAGTATCAGGGTCACTTGGAAAAATTTCTAAGTGCTGAGCCACTTAGAAACTTTTCCATGTTACCCTGATACTCTGTCATACACATAACACATAGAAACCTGGGTAAAACCAACTCCCACACCTCCCCTGGTACTCTCTACCCAGGGGAGGAGGGAGGGACCCAGAGGCCGGCCGACAAAAGCTTGGATCAAGGGCCTGACTTTCAATAGAGCGCAGCGACGGAGCTGCTCTGCTACGTACGAAACAACTTTAATATACGCTATTGTAGTTTGAATTACCGCTTCAATTACAGGCCCTCAATATTCCTTCCTTGGATGTGGTCGCCAGTTGCCTTCCTTGGATGTAGTTGCCATTTCTCATGTTCCCTCTCCGGAATCGAACCCTGATTCCCTGTTACCCGTGGTCACCATGGTAGGCACAGAAAGTACCATCGAAAGTTGATAGGGCAGAGTTGTCTCCGCCACGAGGGCCAGTGATCGGCTCGAGGTTATCTAGAGTCACCAAAGCGCGCGGGGAGCCCCGAGGGGCGACCCCGCATGGGTTTTGGGTCTGATAAATGCACGCATCCCCGGAGGTCAGCGCTCGTTGGCATGTATTAGCTCTAGAATTGCCACAGTTATCCAAGTAACGGTAGAGCGATCAAAGGAACCATAACTGATTTAATGAGCCATTCGCAGTTTCACTGTACCGGCCGTGTGTACTTAGACTTGCATGGCTTAATCTTTGAGACAAGCATATGTTACTGGCAGGATCAACCAGGTAGCCCAGAGTGGCTGCGGTTCGGGAAGAACCGCGTCGGCCGTGGCCAGGGCTGGCCGTGGGCCGAAAACGGGGCCCCGCGCCCCGTGGTTGGGCACGCGGGGCCGTGGAGGCGAAGCGTACGCTCTCCTGGAGGCGAGCTCCCCGGGCGTGGGAGTCTCTGTGCGGAGGTTTCGAGAAAATGCGTTAAACGGCCGCAAATACCCCCGCTCTGGAACGGAGAGGGCCCGCGGGCCGGCTCTACCGTGGCGGGGGGCGGCCGTCGTAAGGCCCCTGGGTCAGACGGGTCGTCTCGGTCTCGCTTCCGAAAGGACCGGGCGGCGGGGCTCCGTTCAGCCCCGGCCCGAGTGCGCTCATGTCCGCAGTGCTCCGGAGCCGACCGCGCTGGAATAGAATCAGCCAGAGGCCCGGAGGTGGCGGATTTTGCATGCCCACAGGTCGAGCTGGGATCCCGGATCAAAAAGAACCAGGATTCTGACCATTTTCGATTTTGAAAAACGTCATTCCCAAAAACCGCCCGACTGTCCCTTGGCTCTGGGGGTGTATAGCCAATCCGCCCGGAGCAGCGTCAAATGCCCGGAGATCGTCCCGGGCTTCCGCGCTGAAAACACTTAGTGCAAAAACCAGATCCGTGACCCTGATACTCAAAGAGTATCAGGGTCACGGAATCGACTTTTGAGATTTGCACATCCACGGGTCCGGGCGGTCACCCTCTACCCGCCGGTACCACTCTTTCCGGGATTAAAAGCGTTTTTCTATTTTTTGGCATTTTTTTTCTCCGCGGGTGTTGTACGCCTATAACTCCGCGGGGGTGCGAGCCACCGCGCGGACACGCACATCAGCGTGACCGGGGGACTCTCCCGGACCGGCCCGTGTCCACCTTTTGAAAGAATAACCCAGGACTCGGCGTCTGCTGCCGCGGGAAGGGCGAGAACCTAGCGCTACGGAACTTTGAACCGTTAAAAGGGGCCTTTAACGGTGTCCCACCGGCCCAATTCCAGCACAGGCGTGTTCGGGAGGCTCGGCTCTATAACCCTGGATACTTTTAGTGTGGATTGAAAGTCGTTTTTTGGGGGGGGGGGGTTGGTTTGTTCCTGGGCTGTCCGAGGTGCTGAAGCCGAGCGCCTGTCTTAACCTCTTAACCCCCGCCTCCGCCGAGCGCTATTATACACGGTTTTACCCCGAAATAAAGCTCCAGGAAGCTCCAGGAAGCTCCAGGAAGCCCCGCCACTGGACACCGAATACAGGACAGTGTTACAGGCCGGGTTGGACACCTCCAGCCCGGTCCCCAACTCAGTCAGGCCGGGGAGAACTCATCCACGCCGGGGATAAGTCCTCCGGACTGGGGACTCCGGAGCTAATAACTCCGCGGGGAAATGAGCCACCGCGCGGACACGCACATCTACGTGTCCGGGAGACTCTCCCGGACCGGACCGTGTCCACCTTTCGAAAGAATAACCCAGGACTAGGCGTCTGCTGCCGCGGGAAGGGCGAGAACCGTTAAACGGGGCCGTTAACGGGCTCGCATCGGCCCGGTTCCGGTACCAGCGTGTGCGCAAGGGTCGACTCTATAACCCTGGATACTTTTGGTGTGGATTTAAGGGCGTTTTGGGGTGTGCTTTTGCCTCGCTCCGGCTGGCGCTTAGTCCTGGCGACGGTCCTAACCGCTTAACCCCCGCCTCCGCCGAGCGCTATTATACACGGTTTTACCCCGAAATAAAGCTCCAGGAAGCTCCAGGAAGCTCCAGGAAGCCCCGCCACTGGACACCGAATACAGGACAGTGTTACAGGCCGGGTTGGACAACTCCAGCCCGGTCCCCAACTCAGTCAGGCCGGGGAGAACTCATCCACGCCGGGGATAAGTCCTCCGGACTGGGGACTCCGGAGCTAATAACTCCGCGGGGAAATGAGCCACCGCGCGGACACGCACATCTACGTGTCCGGGAGACTCTCCCGGACCGGACCGTGTCCACCTTTCGAAAGAATAACCCAGGACTAGGCGTCTGCTGCCGCGGGAAGGGCGAGAACCGTTAAACGGGGCCGTTAACGGGCTCGCATCGGCCCGGTTCCGGTACCAGCGTGTGCGCAAGGGTCGACTCTATAACCCTGGATACTTTTGGTGTGGATTTAAGGGCGTTTTGGGGTGTGCTTTTGCCTCGCTCCGGCTGGCGCTTAGTCCTGGCGACGGTCCTAACCGCTTAACCCCCGCCTCCGCCGAGCGCTATTATACACGGTTTTACCCCGAAATAAAGCTCCAGGAAGCTCCAGGAAGCTCCAGGAAGCCCCGCCACTGGACACCGAATACAGGACAGTGTTACAGGCCGGGTTGGACACCTCCAGCCCGGTCCCCAACTCTGTCAGGCCGGGGAGAACTCATCCACGCCGGGGATAAGTCCTCCGGACTGGTGACTCCGGAGCTAATAACTCCGCGGGGAAATGAGCCACCGCGCGGACACGCACATCTACGTGTCCGGGAGACTCTCCCGGACCGGACCGTGTCCACCTTTCGAAAGAATAACCCAGGACTAGGCGTCTGCTGCCGCGGGAAGGGCGAGAACCGTTAAACGGGGCCGTTAACGGGCTCGCATCGGCCCGGTTCCGGTACCAGCGTGTGCGCAAGGGTCGACTCTATAACCCTGGATACTTTTGGTGTGGATTTAAGGGCGTTTTGGGGTGTGCTTTTGCCTCGCTCCGGCTGGCGCTTAGTCCTGGCGACGGTCCTAACCGCTTAACCCCCGCCTCCGCCGAGCGCTATTATACACGGTTTTACCCCGAAATAAAGCTCCAGGAAGCTCCAGGAAGCTCCAGGAAGCCCCGCCACTGGACACCGAATACAGGACAGTGTTACAGGCCGGGTTGGACACCTCCAGCCCGGTCCCCAACTCAGTCAGGCCGGGGAGAACTCATCCACGCCGGGGATAAGTCCTCCGGACTGGGGACTCCGGAGATAATAACTCCGCGGGGAAATGAGCCACCGCGCGGACACGCACATCTACGTGTCCGGGAGACTCTCCCGGACCGGACCGTGTCCACCTTTCGAAAGAATAACCCAGGACTAGGCGTCTGCTGCCGCGGGAAGGGCGAGAACCGCTTAACCCCCGCGAGCTGTCCGAGGTGCTGATGCCGAGCGCCTGCCTTAACCGCCTAACCCCCGCGGCCCCCGAGCGCATTTATCCACAGTTTAAGCCCGAAATAAAGCTCTATGGAGCTCCACGGAGCTCCACGAAGCTCCAAGAAGCTCCACCACTGGTCTAACACCTCCAGCCCACTTCCCAGACGCCTTCGTCCGGGTCTAACAACTCCAGCCGGGCCCCCAAAACCTTCAACACAGTCCCAACACCTACATGCACCCACACATACGTGGTTTTATGGTTTATGTTGACCTTTTGGAAAAACCAACCCTGGTGTGGTTTAAGAGGACTATGGTTTCCCAAGGTCCTAGAGAGATAAGCTCTGGATAGACTAACTGTAAAAAATCTGAAAAAAATTTAGGTCTATTTAACATCCTTGTATCAGCTACGGTTGTCTATACACAGCCACCGACCAGAAGGTGGTTCATGAGGACCAAAGATGAATTATGAGGACTTTAAACATAACTGAACCACAATTCCCCTATGAGAGACCAACAGGCCCGTTTGGAACCATGAGGCCGTCCTTCCGTGGACCCACCACCTGCAGGAGGAGCCATAGGGGACTGGTGCTATGTGATTTGGGCAGCTCCAACGGCTGCCTCCACGACCCGGCAACGGACAAGTGGGAGAAAATGGATGGATGGATGAACCACAATTAGAGGCTGGAAAAGTTTTAATGTTCTTCATACATACACTCCATGCTTATCCATCTTTTACATTTAGTTGTCTTTTACGTGCTAGTCCACGATTTCTCACAAAGTCTCTTATATTCTGCAGTGTTCTCTGACTTAAGGCCATTTCGGCTTGCTTACACTGAGTTACTTCATTTTTTGTGGCCAGTTTTCCTCTCTTGATGTGTTTTTTAAAATGCCGCATTACAGCTGCTTCTTCAGTCTTTGACCATGCTCTTTTTGTCACTCTGCGTTTTGGTCCAGGTTGCTTTGCAGGCCTCTGTGCTGCCTCTGAAAAGGAAAATTAGGAATTAATTTAAACAAAACAATGTGAATAAGTCAGAGCAAGACTACTACAAGAGTAAACAGAAGAACTTGCCTTCAAAATCAGAGGTATCTCCATCAGCTATGTCGATCGGGTCATCATCTATAACCACAGTTGCCGCTTGTTTCTCAGCAGAGTCCCCCGAGTCACTGTGACTCTCCTCTTCGGCCTCATCTGCACTGATGGGAATTTCATCTAAAAACAAAAGGGGGATTCAATTCAATCAGCCCGCTCCTAAAGCCACCAGGCCTGGGAAAACTCACCAAGGCTGGGGCTAAGATCCCCAGCCGGCTCCTAAAGCTACCAGCCCCGCACCGACATCCACCACAATGACCCACCCTCTACTCCACTTACACTACCCGGCTCAGGGCACTCCTACCCCGGCCTACGTGCACACACTCGCCCCCCTGGCTCCTCTGGACCTCCTCTGACCAGCCTGCTCCTAAAGCTACCAGCTCCGCACCGACATCCACCACAATGACCCACCCTCTACTCCACTTACACTACCCGGCTCAGGGCACTCCTACCCCGGCCCTACATGCACACCCAGATAAGAGATACATTTAACAAACCTTCAAGTTCAATCTCCTCCAGCGTCTTTCCTTTTAGCGAGGAAATGGATCCCTTCTCCATTAAAAGCAATACTTTGGATATCTTTGCAAGTTGTGTTGTTGGAACAGGCAGTCTGTAGAATTCCCTGTGTACGCGGATATCATATCCAAGGAAGTCTGCCACCTGATCCAGCTCATTCTCCTGGAGGTTTAAGACTTGAGATAGCGTGGCCACATGTTTCCTGAGACCCGTCGACCGGAGGTGCTCGGGGTACTTTGTGTCGCACAGTTTAAGCCCGAAATAAAGCTCTATGGAGCTCCACGGAGCTCCACGAAGCTCCAAGAAGCTCCACCACTGGTCTAACACCTCCAGCCCACTTCCCAGACGCCTTCGTCCGGGTCTAACAACTCCAGCCGGGCCCCCAAAACCTTCAACACAGTCCCAACACCTACATGCACCCACACATACGTGGTTTTATGGTTTATGTTGACCTTTTGGAAAAACCAACCCTGGTGTGGTTTAAGAGGACTATGGTTTCCCAAGGTCCTAGAGAGATAAGCTCTGGATAGACTAACTGTAAAAAATCTGAAAAAAATTTAGGTCTATTTAACATCCTTGTATCAGCTACGGTTGTCTATACACAGCCACCGACCAGAAGGTGGTTCATGAGGACCAAAGATGAATTATGAGGACTTTAAACATAACTGAACCACAATTCCCCTATGAGAGACCAACAGGCCCGTTTGGAACCATGAGGCCGTCCTTCCGTGGACCCACCACCTGCAGGAGGAGCCATAGGGGACTGGTGCTATGTGATTTGGGCAGCTCCAACGGCTGCCTCCACGACCCGGCAACGGACAAGTGGGAGAAAATGGATGGATGGATGAACCACAATTAGAGGCTGGAAAAGTTTTAATGTTCTTCATACATACACTCCATGCTTATCCATCTTTTACATTTAGTTGTCTTTTACGTGCTAGTCCACGATTTCTCACAAAGTCTCTTATATTCTGCAGTGTTCTCTGACTTAAGGCCATTTCGGCTTGCTTACACTGAGTTACTTCATTTTTTGTGGCCAGTTTTCCTCTCTTGATGTGTTTTTTAAAATGCCGCATTACAGCTGCTTCTTCAGTCTTTGACCATGCTCTTTTTGTCACTCTGCGTTTTGGTCCAGGTTGCTTTGCAGGCCTCTGTGCTGCCTCTGAAAAGGAAAATTAGGAATTAATTTAAACAAAACAATGTGAATAAGTCAGAGCAAGACTACTACAAGAGTAAACAGAAGAACTTGCCTTCAAAATCAGAGGTATCTCCATCAGCTATGTCGATCGGGTCATCATCTATAACCACAGTTGCCGCTTGTTTCTCAGCAGAGTCCCCCGAGTCACTGTGACTCTCCTCTTCGGCCTCATCTGCACTGATGGGAATTTCATCTAAAAACAAAAGGGGGATTCAATTCAATCAGCCCGCTCCTAAAGCCACCAGGCCTGGGAAAACTCACCAAGGCTGGGGCTAAGATCCCCAGCCGGCTCCTAAAGCTACCAGCCCCGCACCGACATCCACCACAATGACCCACCCTCTACTCCACTTACACTACCCGGCTCAGGGCACTCCTACCCCGGCCTACGTGCACACACTCGCCCCCCTGGCTCCTCTGGACCTCCTCTGACCAGCCTGCTCCTAAAGCTACCAGCTCCGCACCGACATCCACCACAATGACCCACCCTCTACTCCACTTACACTACCCGGCTCAGGGCACTCCTACCCCGGCCCTACATGCACACCCAGATAAGAGATACATTTAACAAACCTTCAAGTTCAATCTCCTCCAGCGTCTTTCCTTTTAGCGAGGAAATGGATCCCTTCTCCATTAAAAGCAATACTTTGGATATCTTTGCAAGTTGTGTTGTTGGAACAGGCAGTCTGTAGAATTCCCTGTGTACGCGGATATCATGTCCAAGGAAGTCTGCCACCTGATCCAGCTCATTCTCCTGGAGGTTTAAGACTTGAGATAGCGTGGCCACATGTTTCCTGAGACCCGTCGACCGGAGGTGCTCGGGGTACTTTGTGTCGCACTGTGTGGAGAAACGTCTCAGGCAGTCACTTCCTCTATAATGGGTTGGTGCTTTGGACGTGCAAATAAGAATGGGTTTGAGGGAGACACACCACATTCTTTCCTCTTATTTGTGAGTAGTGTAAGACCATTGACAACAGGTCGGGGGAGAAGAACTGCAACTTTTCTCCCTCTTTTACCCATAATTTCCACGCGACTTAGATACCGGCAGAGCTTCTTTTCTGTGTCCGATAAACCAAGGCTTACATCCGCATGAAGTTGTTGATTATCCCTCTCCAGAAAATGTTTCAGAGGCATTTTGGAAACCTCTCCAGCTCGCCGACGGTTGAACACAATGATTTGTGTGAGCAACACCATGGCAAGACGGGCATAAGTTTGAGCATCATCTGTTTCTTGCAGTTTGCTTGTGGCCTCTTCTGCTGCCTTTTCCAAAAACTTGTGAAGTTTCACAACATCTTCAGTGAATGGTAAGGTTAACGGTTTATTAAACTTGGCATCACTCAGTGTGTTAAGGGCATTGTGAGATACATATTCTTTCCACTTGGTACTGAGCAACTTCTTAAATGTTTCAGTATACTTCACCAGCTTCTCATCTTCTGCCATCAAGCCCCGGCAGTGGATGATGTCGCAGATCTTATTCAGTGTGTGGCCGAGTTTAAGAGCAAGGCTCGGGGTTTTGTACGAAAGATTGTCATCATTAAAACCTGCTACCTTTTTGACCGCTTGTACCACTTTCTCAAAGTTTGCAGGCCTAACAGCATCTTCCAGGGTCGGCACAGAGAAATCTGTCCGCAAGCACAGCAGCAGACGTCCCACTTCTCTCAGTTTTTGTCTTATGTATTCATACTTTGTTGTATCCTGTCCATGAATGTTGTAAAGTGACTGGGCAAACTGGAGAATACAGAAGTCATTTCGCACAACTGATCCAACTTCATCCACGTTCATAACACTGAGAAGCTTCCAAACCCCACCCGAGATTTGCGCACATAAGGCGGCATCCTGAGCTGATGCAGAGCCGAGGATCCTTCTCCTTCCAGACGTCTCTTCTTGGTTTGCATCTTCGGGTTTGTGAGGGCACCTGCGAGTATGCCTCCATAGTTCTTTGCGGAGAAACATGCCTTGACAATACATGCAGTGAATAAACTTTCCATCCAAAGCTTTTTTTTTGCATCGTCGCTTCACTTTCAATTGCCCTTTCCCACTTTGTAATACTGCTTGATTATGTAAAAAGTTCCCTTTATTCCTAATTTTTTCAATCCGTTTGTTGCGCTCCTTGACATCAGTAAGGGAAAAGACTTGTACAATCTCTGCATTGGTCTTGTGTGTTTTAAGATGTCTCGATATTTTCTTCTGGGGCTTACCGCAGACAAAGCAGTAATTTATGGAACTTGTCCGCTGTGGGTCTCCTCTTTGTGGACCATTCTCTGAATGCAACTCTGAGGTGTATGAAGAACTACCTTGCTGGCTGGTTCCCGGTGCACTAGAAGCAGGAGCAAGACTTGTATCCGACTTTTGTGTCAGCCATATATTTGGATGGGGGAGCTCATCTAAATCTTCATCACCCACATAGTCTGGGTCTGAGTCTGGGTTGTTTTTTTCTTGTGCCATCTCCTGCCTTTGGTCCTTCCCAGTGTCACTCTGAAAGATAAACAGACAATACTTGAACCTACAAAGAACCACCCAGGCTGGGGCTAAGTTCCACAGCCAGCTCCTAAACCCAATACCCCGGTCCCCAACTCATCAGGGCCGGGGAAAACTCACCAAGGCTGGGGCTAAGTTCCACAGCCTGCTCCTAAAGCTACCAGCCCCGCACCGACATCCACCACAATGACCCACCCTCTACTCCACTTACACTACCCGGCTCAGGGCACTCCTACCCCGGCCTACGTGCACACACTCGCCCCCCTGGCTCCTCTGGACCTCCTCTGACCAGCCTGCTCCTAAAGCTACCAGCTCCGCACCGACATCCACCACAATGACCCACCCTCTACTCCACTTACACTACCCGGCTCAGGGCACTCCTACCCCGGCCTACGTGCACACACTCGCCCCCCTGGCTCCTCTGGACCTCCTCTGACCAGCCTGCTCCTAAAGCTACCAGCTCCGCACCGACATCCACCACAATGACCCACCCTCTACTCCACTTACACTACCCGGCTCAGGGCACTCCTACCCCGGCCTACGTGCACACACTCGCCCCCCTGGCTCCTCTGGACCTCCTCTGACCAGCCTGCTCCTAAAGCTACCAGCTCCGCACCGACATCCACCACAATGACCCACCCTCTACTCCACTTACACTACCCGGCTCAGGGCACTCCTACCCCGGCCTACGTGCACACACTCGCCCCCCTGGCTCCTCTGGACCTCCTCTGACCAGCCTGCTCCTAAAGCTACCAGCTCCGCACCGACATCCACCACAATGACCCACCCTCTACTCCACTTACACTACCCGGCTCAGGGCACTCCTACCCCGGCCTACGTGCACACACTCGCCCCCCTGGCTCCTCTGGACCTCCTCTGACCAGCCTGCTCCTAAAGCTACCAGCTCCGCACCGACATCCACCACAATGACCCACCCTCTACTCCACTTACACTACCCGGCTCAGGGCACTCCTACCCCGGCCTACGTGCACACACTCGCCCCCCTGGCTCCTCTGGACCTCCTCTGACCAGCCTGCTCCTAAAGCTACCAGCTCCGCACCGACATCCACCACAATGACCCACCCTCTACTCCACTTACACTACCCGGCTCAGGGCACTCCTACCCCGGCCTACGTGCACACACTCGCCCCCCTGGCTCCTCTGGACCTCCTCTGACCAGCCTGCTCCTAAAGCTACCAGCTCCGCACCGACATCCACCACAATGACCCACCCTCTACTCCACTTACACTACCCGGCTCAGGGCACTCCTACCCCGGCCTACGTGCACACACTCGCCCCCCTGGCTCCTCTGGACCTCCTCTGACCAGCCTGCTCCTAAAGCTACCAGCTCCGCACCGACATCCACCACAATGACCCACCCTCTACTCCACTTACACTACCCGGCTCAGGGCACTCCTACCCCGGCCTACGTGCACACACTCGCCCCCCTGGCTCCTCTGGACCTCCTCTGACCAGCCTGCTCCTAAAGCTACCAGCTCCGCACCGACATCCACCACAATGACCCACCCTCTACTCCACTTACACTACCCGGCTCAGGGCACTCCTACCCCGGCCTACGTGCACACACTCGCCCCCCTGGCTCCTCTGGACCTCCTCTGACCAGCCTGCTCCTAAAGCTACCAGCTCCGCACCGACATCCACCACAATGACCCACCCTCTACTCCACTTACACTACCCGGCTCAGGGCACTCCTACCCCGGCCTACGTGCACACACTCGCCCCCCTGGCTCCTCTGGACCTCCTCTGACCAGCCTGCTCCTAAAGCTACCAGCTCCGCACCGACATCCACCACAATGACCCACCCTCTACTCCACTTACACTACCCGGCTCAGGGCACTCCTACCCCGGCCTACGTGCACACACTCGCCCCCCTGGCTCCTCTGGACCTCCTCTGACCAGCCTGCTCCTAAAGCTACCAGCTCCGCACCGACATCCACCACAATGACCCACCCTCTACTCCACTTACACTACCCGGCTCAGGGCACTCCTACCCCGGCCCTACTTGCACACACTCGCCCCCCTGACTCCTCTGGACCTCCGGGGACACACAGCCCACATCTCGGACCCACTCTTAAGCACCCCTCCTCGGACTACACCCCCCAACTCATCCAGGCCGGGGAAAACTCACCAAGGCTGGGGCTAAGTTCCACAGCCAGCTCCAAAACCCAATAGCCCGGTCCCCATATCATCCAGCCCGGGGATAAATCCTCCAGGCCGGGGCTAAGTTCCATTCAGAAAATACTTGATAACGTATATTTAACAAGGACTAGATACTTACCAATATATTTTCTTGTCTTCTTTGGAGTGAACTTTCTCTTGGTCCTTCTTCTTCGCATTACCATTAGATGTCTTCCGAAATCACTCAACATGCCCGGACACATATCCCGCACGTGTCCCCATAAAGAACCAATCACAATGGAGCCTTCAATACCGCCAGAGTAGGGTAGGGGGAGCACATCATACACTCCATACACAAGAAGTCAGGTTGGGGTATTATATGGACGTCAAATAAACTTTCAATTTATGGTCTTTAAAAGCTAAGAATTTAAAAAAACTTGATATGTGCATGATATATTATCATTGAGCATTAAAAGGACTTCAGAAAAACAATGAAATTATGCTCTTTATATGCTAAAAATTAAAATACAAAATCTTGGTTTATGAGGACCGTAGCATAGTCCTGCTAATCCCCTTAGGTTCTCGTAGTGCTGGTGAGTAGTCAGGTCAATTGGCTCCATAAACCATATATACAGACACACACACACACACACACACACACACACACACACACACATACACACACACACAAAACCCTGAAAAGATGCTGATTCTTTGCACATGAGGTGAAATATATGATTATGTTATAAAGCGGTGGTTCTAAAGTAGCTTTGGGACCCACCATTACCCCAGGATGACAGGCTGCGACCCAAATAAAAATGTAATTTGTCATATATCGTATATAAAATATTGTATTGTCCACACATGTTTTTATTAACCAAGCAATAGATAAGCATTTAAGACTAAAATTATGATAAACACAACATCCATTCATTTAATCAGACTCCAGTGTGTTTTCATGCCTCTGATGGAAAATATTGAAAACATTTTTTTTTCTCTGGTATAGGCTTGCTCACTTTAGGTTGCAGAATTCTGGGAATTGTATATGTTGTAAATGTTCCAACAGGAATTAACAGGAATTCATGGGAATACATGGAAATTAATAGGCATTAACGGGGAATTAACACAACTGCACAGCTCCTACACAGCAGAGATGAAAAGTCTAAAAGAAATCATCTTCGCCGTCTGACACCATGGTTTGGAGTGGACAGTTTTAGGTTATGATCAAAACAAAGAAGGGCTTTTCGAAGTGAAATAGGCTTATTCCTTGTTTGTATCTATGTAACATATATAGTATTCATCAAGTTTGCGCAGTATTACAATATTATATTGTGTTTAAATTGTATAATGTGGGTCTGTTCTGTTTAATGCAGCTATTGGCCCCGCCCACTCCTCGCACATGTCATGATCTGAATTATAGTGACAGGTGAATTAAACCAATCACAGTGATAAAACCAAATCATTATATAAAACTTTGCCGTTTGTCCCACCACTCATTAGAAAGAGGATTAAGCCGAATTTAGTTTTAGGAAAGTTGTCTTTGTTGGTCCTCACACTTGTGCCACTGCAGGTGTCGTAGCACGTTGCGGTTTTTTACTCATTAATTGTCCGTGAGAGTTAATACTACACTGACAGAAAAGACAAAGGGAGAGAGGGATATTGTACATCCAATTACACAATGGAGATATTTTTTTTCACTCAAACTTGGCTGTAAATACTGTTTAAGTGGCGCTAACCCACAGTTAGCTTTGCCCATTAGCCTGTTAGCTTCTTCTTCTTCTTCTTCTTCTTCTTCTTAGTGTGTATTGAGCCTCCGACCTGATGCAGGTGGTTTTCTGGCCAGAGAGACCGTGGGAGATGAAAGACCCCCCAATCATCCCATTAACACTTGTATTACCCCCAGAGGGACTACGAATAGGATTTATTAAAGGAACAGGCTATGTTTTTTCCATACTGAGATATGATTATACCTGAGCTTAGACGAGTTGATGCGTACCCTTCTGGTCTTTGAGCGTGCCCGTTGAAGAGCTTGGTCGCTTCCAACTTCACCCCCGTTTGGAGCTATAGGAATATGCTGGGAGAGGCCAAATTCTAACAACATCTTTGGTTGTTTTGCGTGACTGAGGGCACGCACAAAGAACAGACAGGTACGTATCAACTCGTCTAAGCTCAGGTGAGAACATATCTCAGTATGGGAAAACGGTGGCTTGTTCCTGTTAAGGTAAACAAGTTACTTAGTTCTTCTTTAACAGTTTCTTAGATGAAAAAAAATTTCGGCTAAAGTTTCGGGAACATTTCCAGAAATTTCAGGAATTTTACAGCCCTTTGCAACCCTAGTCCCAACCCACCACCAGCTGAGAACCACTGGGGACCTGCTTGTGCTTACATTTTATCGCACACTCACTATCATTAAAAAATGTTTGTACGTCGCACCATCATTCGATACCCAGCTGCATTTCCTTAACAACAGCAAAAATGTCAATCTCAGAAGTCGAACATTATCCAAATATTCATGAAGGATGGCTCTTATTAAGGTGGCAGTAGTGGTGTTTTTGTTACCTGGGCTGAAATCAGATAAACAATGCAAAGCCCTTTTAAGGCGTATACACAGGAGTCCTGGGGGAAACGGATCTGCTGACAGCGCTTCGTTCGGCCGCTCTCATCCCCCCAACCCCATCCCCCCCGCCCCCACCCCCTTCTCTCTTTCTCTTTCTCCTGAAGCCGGACTCTGAGTAAGAGTTTAATTCTGTTAACAGACCGCTCTCCGCTCAGTGGGCCGAGCGTGGCTCAATGGGGCCTGATTTATGTGCTGACAGGCTGCGGAGGCTCTGTGCGCGCATCGGAAGACACATCACTGCTGGAAGGTAAATAAAAAATCAATGGGAGTGAGGCGGGTTGGTTAGGGAGAGAGTTTAACAGCGTTTTAACTCTCCGCTGACCGAGGCGTGGGGAACGGACATCGATTTTCGCCCGCCGCCCCTTACCCATCACCTCCTGCTCGGGTTTAATAAATCAGTTTTGTACGTGCGCGTCAATGTGTGTGGCATCCGCGTCCGTCTCTGTCAGACGCAAGCAGGTAATGGAGATGAAACACCCCCCAGATCGCAGCCACGGTCCGAGGCGGGAAGAGTTGCCAGAAATGGTGGGATTATAGGCCTATTTTAAAAGATTATTGCATGAAAAGTAAACACTCAAAAGCCCTGTTTGCACAAGATTAGAATTACCTAGGGACGTCGGTAAGACTGAAATTACCCCAGGACTGTGGTCATTTTTATGGGAATTTGCATGGGATAATCAATGTCAGTAATTCACAAATTGTTACTGACTTTTAAATGGAAATTATGGACAGATAATGGAACGCTCTGACCATTAGACCGCATTTTCCTTTCTCCTTTAAACCGTTCGCTCTGAAAGAGTCCCCTCCGTTCGAAGTTTAGACTCTAAACTGTGTGCCAAATGCACCCAAACCAGTCCAAACTTTCCCTCAGAGCCTCCATGTTGGTTTGTCTAACGTTGCCACGACAGCAGGGCCGCACTTACGGTTCATGTGTGTGTAATTAAGTCATTACGTGCTTTATTTGTCATTTGTCAGGTGTAGGGTTATAGGGTTATAGTCCTGAGCCGCTGCGACTGAGCGTGCCGCCATTGTGGCATAACCTGACCTCAGTGCTCCTCTAAACGGTGCAGTGCCTCCTGGGTTTGTCCCTGTTTCAGAACACGGTTTCCGCACTAGTCAGCTCCTCCTTCCTCTTCCTCCTGCGCAGCTCCCTCCGCTCCACAACAGTCTTTCACCATCTTCTCCTCGTTTGTCCCTTTTTTTTTTCCTGTAGTGCGTCTTTGCAAAAAAAAATCCGCTGCACCTCACAGAAACACGGTAAAGATGTACAAAGGTATCCAGAAAACTCCAAATGCAAAAACATCGCTGTACCAAGAGAGAGGGAAGTTGCCTTTTGTTTACGTGTTGCCAAGATGACACACCTAACGTTGTAGTTTTTCTCTTTTATACTTTTTAATAGATCAAAACAGCATTTGTGTTAGAGTAATGCTTTGATATAGCATTATATTATTACTATAGCTTAAATAGGGACATAAATATACGACATATCGATTCACACGGGACTAGAATTACCTGAGGACCTCGGAGTTTTCAGACTTACCCAAGGTAAAAATCACATATTACTCTGATTACCTCAGGACTCTGAGGTACTGTAATTTTAGACCTGTGTGAATACGGTTTAAACAAAGTAAAACTCATAGTAAAACTAAAAATGGATTTTGTTTGTGGTTGTTTCTAATCAGATTTCAAAATCTCGTTTTCAGTGGTGTCCTGGCCTATGAGGGAACCCCATTGTACATGTTTGTAGTGGTAGGGGATACCGGAGCAGCTGGCTGAAACCTACAGTACAAAGACATGGCAAATGCAAACTTCACACAGAAAAGGCCCCACGTGGCCACGGGAATCGAACCTGGGACAGTGTGCCTAAATGTTTCTTTGAAATGTTGCCTACAATGTAACCAAATAGTTTTACGGGTGTGATCACAAATTTTGCTCTGACTCGATTTGCCTCTCCGCATTTTTGTTATTTAAAAAACAGATTATATAAATGACTTTCATCTTCTCACATTGTTTGCATAAAGCCATGACTTACTTATAACACTAATAACGAGAGATCAAGCTTTTCCCCCCCCCACACAAAATTACTCAAATTAATGTGCCGTACTTCCTTTGGCTCATGCCTCAATTCCAGCATCCACATGAGCAGGATACGACCTTCAGACAGGTGTTGCTCTCGATAATCAGCAGAACACCATGAACATTAATAATGCCTCTGCTTTACAGCGGCGAGAGAGACCTTGGCCAGGCTTGGGCATAACCACCAAGTCCCAAAATAGTCTGTGGAGCATGTAAATATTGGATCGTCTCAAAGTGATCACGTCCTGCATCGATCAAAGTATTACAGTGTTACATGTTTTGTCGTGCCATCTGTCAATCCGCTTATTCTTTGCACAGTATTGATTTTTAATTCAAGGATTCTCTTTCCGCGTTAATTATTTATTCATCTCTTTCCACAAATTCCAGGGGACAACCAAGGCTTACTGAGCAACTATATGGGTAGTGGGTGGAGAGATTTGTGATCCGTGAGATTTGTTATGTTTGACCCTTCAGTGCTTTAAAGGCCATGGGGGAACCTGTCAGGAGCAGTGAGCGACCAGAATGCAGTGCGCTGTCTCGAGAAGAGAAAACTTGGTCAACATGAAAAAGGTTCTACCTTTGTTGAAATGATCTTTGATCAAATGTGCCAAGTTCTGTTTTGCTTTGTGAACTTGTGAACTTTGTTCTGCGAACTTTTGAATAAAGAAAGAAAATATATGCTTGAAACGAAGCTTCAGCGCAAATTCGACCTGGAAGACCTACCTGCAGCCTTCATTATCCAATTATCCAATCACGGCCCCATCTCAAGCCGCACCATCACGTCAAAAAATCACCACAGCGGCTCATCCTGCTTTAGCCATTCACCAAACAGGACCCCCTTCTTAAGCTCCCCGGTCAATCACGCGGCCGTTTCCCAGCTGTGCTGCGACCCTCCTCCGCCTCTCCTCTCCTCGGCTCTGCTCGTCGTGTCAACTGCCCCACCGGGTCTCTTCCTACCACCAGTGTCCGGGCTCCGGGGGAAGATTCTGGCTATCATCCGTCATCACCATGTATTCCATATCATTAATGCCATCTTCCGCCGGGGTCTGAGCCCCAATCATGATCCATGTTCAATAAAACTTCCAAACACATTCTGTCTCTGTGAGTCTTTACAGGTTGAAATAAAAGTATAATAATCCATGTGAGTGAAGGATCATTGTACTGAGAAGTACAAGTACAATGATCCTTCTCAACGAAAAAACATGTCTGAGAAGTAGCATGTTAGTATCGGTACGTTGATGTTGCCACATTTAACCTACCACCGAGTGCTGGTAGTGAATTGTCCAAGTTGCGCTTAGAGAAAGTTGACTGTAAAGAGCAATATAATTCGTACTAGCCATTATTATTTTTTAAATGCACATGGTATGCTTATTTCCGTTGAAAATCTATTAGACTTTAAGGATTATTATATACAGCGACCACTGGATCACTGTTGTATTCCAATTACTTAAACTAACACTGCTAGGATTATTACCGCATTATATGCAAAAGCAGCCACACAAAAGTAAACGATATCCTGATATTTACAATGAGGTCATCATTAACCAGAGGACAACATGGCGTATATGAAACCATCCAAATCATTCCCATTCCTCAGCATCATTACGGCTTCAAACAGGCAGCTTTTGCACGTTACCGGGTACATAATGGAACATTTCCCTGACACTCGTTCTCAGATAAATAAGCGTGCCGTTCGGTGGCCTCTCACCCAAACCGCGCCCCTTAGTGACTGGCATTCCCTGATCACCCTAATGAGGCACGGACACTATCCGGGGCAAGGGGGCACTGGCATTATCCCGACGTCTCCCCAAGTAAAATCACCTCCTCCAGCCAGCTCGCCGCCGTTCCGTCGTTCGCCGACAATTAACGGACCGAAATTATGCAAATAGTGGTGTGGATGCACAACACGGGGGATTTTTTTATTTCCATTTGAGACAGGGAGGTGAAGTGAAGGGGGAACTGGGGTGGGGTTGGGAGAGAGGGGGGTATAGGGTAAGGTAGGGGGGGTATGTTGTCCACGGGGGAGCGATGATGATTAGTGGCATCAACCTATCCATCGTCAGGCCGATAGTGTTGTTTGGGTGGGACGGTGACAGGGGTAATTACCGTGGGGAGGTCAGGGTGGAGGTGAGGGGGCGAAGGGGGTGAGGCGACCGCTGCAGGGCCCCGCTGTCCCCCCGCCCCGACACAGACAGGGACACTTGCAGGTCAGTGTACAACAGCAGAAGTCACAGCCAGTGCCGCCGCTCATGTGCGCTGGGCATCAACGCTCCGAGGGTCACAGCGTCGAGGCCACCGGGACCGGGTGACATTGTGTAGTATTTGCACCGCTGCGTTATTAATGTACTTAAACGAGAAACATGCGCTGACTTTTATTTCATCATCCTAAACTGATAGAGCTCAACTTCCGGGTCCTAAGAGTTTTTAAGAACGATAGCAGCCAATCACCTATGTGCTAACTCATGGATATAAAACGCAATATTTTAATTTGAAGATGTACCTAAAACGTTATGAACTAAAAAAGTTATAAAAGCATTTTGTTGTATTTAATGTTTCAAATAGTTAATGTGACCTGAACACCGTAGTAAACGAAGCCTTTGAGATGAGAAGTGAAATGATTTAATGATGTAGAGTGAACTTTGCTTTGTAAAGAGTAAGGTCTCATTGATCATTTAAAACAGGGGTTCCCAAACTTAAGGACAACTCAGGACCCCTTCTGTAAAATGTGATTAGTATTTATAATAATTAAAGGAGCAAAACATATCAAACATAGTTCAACGATGTTAGTTTGGATACTCTATTTTGACATTTGGCTTAATTTCACAAAAATATATGTTTTTCAATAAAAAGTGCATCAAATTCAATTTCAGAAATGTCAAAAAAAAAAAAATCTCAAAATCATCTGGCGACCCCCTCTTCAGTGTCCCGCAACCCCCAATTTGGGAACCTTTGATTTAGCTTATGCTTTAATAGTTCTACGGCAGTTACAGTTACTCAGTGGCAATCTTTATTTATTTATTTGTTTGAGTAAGCTTTACTAATCACAATTTACAGTGAACACTTCAACTACAGAGTGAAGAAGACTCGGGAACGTTCATCAAATATATTTTATAATTTCTTTTTTGTAAAATGTCCGCGGGATGCTTAGCACATAGCTGATTAGCCTGTGTCATGCTCTTTGGGGGTCACTCATTAAGAGAGGTGATTAATAGTTAGTGCAAACTGAAAAATTAAATATTATTTTGTGGGCGTGCTGCACCTGAACATTTGAAATGTTTTACAGTAATAGGGCCACAAATGTAATAGAATCTAAAGAAGCAGCAAGTCAAATCTAATTATTTTTAATGCCCAAATACTATATTTCAATGCCACAAAAATGGGTGACTTTTAAACAAAAACAAAATTGCAGCTGAATATGTTTTAGACCAGGGGTGTCCAAACTTGTTTTCATTGAAGGCAGCATATTGAAGAGTATACGAGGAATGGGGTGGTCAGTGCAGTGAAGCATTCACCTGAGAGCTTTTAAGAATTTTTTTTTTTTACTGTGACCTTTATTTGGGCTTGAAACCTAGATGCCAGCTCTGTCTCACAATAGTTGCTAATTTTTTCATTATTTTTTTTTGCCAATTTGGCAAACCTGTCAACAAGATGCCTGAGGGCCACCAAATATTGGTCTGAGAGCCACATTTTGCTACCGGGCTGCACTTTGGACATCCCTGTTAGACCATCATTTTGGTATTTTAACCTTCATTTTTATGGTCATTCATGTCCTCTATTTCAATTTTCAAACAGAAAAGCATGCCCGGCAAAACCTGCAACGTGCATTCTCACTTTAAAGGCCCTGCTGTTTTGTTTCCATTAAAGAGTCAGTGAGAAAAGTTCAGTCTGTTTGATCTCTCGAAATAATTTCCAATGCCCTTCTACCATCCCGGTTCGTTACAGGGAGGAGTTTTTAAGCACAACCTTAAAAAAGGAGCAAAGCGGGTACTGTCACGGTAAGGCTTACAGTAAAATCCAAGTTCATGACTGACAAAAATGCTGTACAGTAATTAAATGCACAGGACAGATGCACAGAGGATCTTCTTTGCGGATACACTGAAGGAGGACAATACAAATTTCACTCCACTACTCTGGGGAAAGAAAATCAGTTACAGGGCCTACAGGAAATTCACCAACTTGACTGAAATCATATAAGTAATTGAAAATACTGTATGTAGTAGCAATTATAGAGGTGGATACACAGCATTTTGACTTTTTTGACATGATCTCTCTTCTTCACCTTAAACTTCCATATTGATACACAAGGTGATTTCTTCAACCTATTGATTTAAACACTATGGCCACAAATTCTTTATTTACCATTACAATGCATCTGCTACTCCTACATCAAACCAATAACTGTCCTCACACGCCCACCTCTTAAACCTTATAGAGCGTACATTAGACACAATAGCACGGCTTTGGGATACTTCAGCGCTGATATTTCATGTTCTATAATCTGAATTAAAGTCTGTATATGGAGAAGACATGAGTAAACATTGCTTCATGTCGCTTGGAGCGCTCTCAGTTTGCTGCATGGGGACATAACTATGGCATAAACAAGACACAAGGCACCATTTTCAAGCTAACAAATCAACTGCGCCATAACAAATGCGGCTTGAGTCAGGTGCGTCGGACTGAGGGGGATAAAGGGTACAGTTTACCCGGGGCCCAGTACAAGGAGGAAACTTCTGCCTTGTTGTAGGTCTGATGTTCTGTGAATAAGAGATGTCTGTAATGCTAGTTCCTCTGGCATTTGCTGATATCTGGTCACATGCTTCTTTTTAGTCTGACAAGCGGCACTAAAAGCCTTTTAGTAGATCTGATAGAAAGAAAAACAAAACAACACAAACACGGTGTGCAACAGCCCCACCTAGAGTTTACATCGCCAGCCGCCACTGGTCGGGGGTAACATATTACAAGTAACGAGTACTTTCACAAAATACAAGAATATCTTACTCATTGCTATTTAAGTAACTCGAGTTCCAAGTGCGAACAAAAAACTGGCAACCTCCCCCCAAATAAAAGGCAGCACCAAATCAAGTTGGACGGGGCATATAAGATCTGCAGATGCATGTAGCTAATGTTGTCAAACAAGTGAATGGGGATAGCGAAGGAAAAGATCATCTTTGACTGCACGTTTGCTCGGTGATATTATGACTATTTTCAATTTGTATTTTGCCAAAAGTAACTCAGAAGTAACTCAAAGTAGTGTAACTCAGCTACATTCTTAAACATATTATATTTTTTACTGTAACTACTATCTATAACAGGGATCTCCAACCAGTAGCTCAGGCGCTATAAGAACAAAACTCCAGTGATTTTCTCTGAAATGCCATCTTGGCTACTAATACTCCTGGGCGAACTCCACCTATTTCGAATTTTAAACAAGTAGCTCATTGGCATGTGTGTTGTGTAAAAGTTGGACACCCCTGATCTATAGCCTGTCTGTCCATGGGAGTGGAGCTGTCCTTCTGTGTTTCTCCCCGAGTTTCTTTTTCTCCACCTGGGTTTTGGAGTTTTCCCCCGTCATGTCGGAGGGTCTAAGGACAGGGGACACCCACGCTTCTCATCACCACCTGTTGCCGACGCTTACTTGGACATTATGTTTGCCTGGATACTTCATTTGCACATTTGAACTTTACATTGTCTTGCTTATTTTTTCGTCTCACTGCTTTAATGTTTAGTGCAGCCCTGTGAGGCGACTCCCGTTGTGATATTGGGTTACACAAAACCATGTATTGATTGAATTTTAAAGTGACTCGCTCAACACTGCTCAAATTATACTTCACCAGGTAAAACAACATTATAACATGGATAAAAGCTCCAAAATGTTGATTATGCATGGCAACCAAACTGTTGTAAAAGGGCTTTCTCCGTGGGAGCAGAGGAGACACAGCCTGGCGAGGGTAAGTGACAGCACCGCCAGGAAACCGCGCACGACCCGCTGTGAGCTCCGTAGAGCGCTGCAGTCCTGTCACCACCGCGCCTGCCTCTGTAGCCTCTTTCTCCGCAGACAAAGCCATGTTGGAGCGCCCGGGTCTGAAAGCGTTCGGAGCAGATTGGCTGTGAAATGTGGCTCTCCCCGTTGCTGCGGCGTTGAGGCCGGTCGATCGATTGTTTGCTCCCTGAGATCCCCGTCAAGCCTCGTTACGGCGCCGCGCTGCTCAGTTAGCGTCCGCGATCTGGCAGGTAACTATTACAGCGGTGCGGCTCACAAGCCTTCATCACTATGTTTCAGAGGGCGGCGTTGTTTTCGCTACGTCTCTTGGAGTTGCCTTCAGGTCAGAAGTATGTCACATTTGTGTTGGGAAACTTTGCAGGGTCCACTGATGTACATCACATGCAGCAATGTAATTTGTGCATACAGCCAACATTATGCACAATAATGGCATTCTTTTGGTTGCTTCTAGGGGATAGCAGTGGCTTGAGCCTATACACACACATTGTTTAGCCATAGCATTCGTGGGAAGATCATTTTCCAGTTATCTAGGACTTGTAGAAAGATAGGAACAAACGCATGCATGCAAGCAAATAGTTTTGGTGCCAAGACCCGAGCAGAGAACGAGAGTTGCGTCTAAGGTACTGTGTGGTTGATGCCTAGAAACTGGTGAAAGAGAAAGTGAAAATATGAAGAAAGGAAAGATCACGAGGACATGGGGCTTCAGTGGACTTTCAGGTGGAACCAATCGTCACACTTGATGACCGATTTAAAACGTGCTCATCAGCTGTCTCACGACCACTTTCCGACCTCTCTGCCACAATTTAATAAATACTTTTCATGGAGTACTTAGTTCTGACATGTGCCGTACATCCCCAAAACGTGTGTACAAGTTTCTGGAGTTCGTACGCAAATACAAATACGTCGATAGGTGTGTTATCTAAACTTCGGGAGCAGGACCTCACGTGCACCTTTTCTTGTCTCCTCAACGTTCCTGTTTACGTGCTCCTCCCTCCTACCTTATTTCACTACTTAATTTCTCCTATCTTTTAGGTCAGTGGGAATGGAAGCCCGAAAGCTCATCATTGTCTCCTACGAAGCCCCAAAACTGCAACATAACATAATTCGGCTTCATATACAGATATAGCTATACACATACGAGGGGGCGTGGCGTAGCCGAGGGGGACTGAAAACCTCTCATGGGAATTAAACATTTTTCCAATTTTTGGTGGACTATAAACATATTTATCACACGCCGATAAAGTCAAGTCAAAGTCAGGTCCAGATGGATGTGTTTTTTTCACAACAAGTTGTTCAGTAGAAGAGAAAAACGGCAGTCGTTGCTAACATTAGCATATGTAGCATGAAGCTAACGTTAGTTCTTTGTTGGCATTGCGCTTAGTTTAAGATTTTTATGGACTGTTGAACCACTTTGCTCCTCTCTATGTCTCTGTATTTCTATTTTGTTGACAAATATATCCATAATTCAGCATTTGATAGCCTACCATATGTATCTATTGTGATCTCGCTTGACGAATCAAGTTTATTTCACTTTAATTTGAAGTTGTGGTCCTTGTGAGTGATTTTTAAATTCATTCAAATCGTTTTTGTTTCCCTTTTCGTTCGGTCCTCTAGATGAGCGACTGTTGAGATTTGATAGAGAGGAGGTGGCTCATATTTTGACTGTGCTAAATTACGTCTGGCCATTAAAAACACAAAAAGAAACCGACAAGCCTACACGGATTCTCAATGGCCCTTAATGAAAAAAGCATTGAATGATGTAATGTGGCACCCAGACCACTGTGTCTCGTCTTTGTCATTACAAACTTTTCGCTCTTGATTACATAATGCATTGAATCAGTGCAATTATCGTAGACCTATTTAATCACATGGGGTCATGTCATTTGCTCCACATTAGGTTCACAGTTGTATTTTGTTATGAAGCTGGCCCATTTGCGCGCTCTCAATTAGAACAATCTGGCTTCGTCTCATGTCTGTACACAACTTCTCGTCATTAGGTCCACCCCGGAATTAATCTCACTAAATATTTCATACAGATGACTCTTTTTGCGTGTACTTTTGATCGGCTCGCTCGTCCCGGGGCCACGTCCACGTTCACTCCTTCGCTCTGCCCATTAACTTCAATTAGCATGACGGTTCATCAGAGCCGGACGCCCGTGTCACGCGGCTGTACCCCGCCACTTACCCGATTACTCTTAATGGGCCAAAATACAATAAACAAATTCAATTATCCCTGACCTATTTCCATTGGCGGGGTTATTATTCATGTCATCTGCGAAGTATGAAAATGAGTGGCTCTAATTACCTCCGCGTCACGTTATGTATGGACAGCCTATGTAAATATATTCAAAGTGATGAAGTACCGCGCATTGTAAAGGCCAGGGAGGGAGACGAGCACCCCCCATCGCGTCTTCATCGCCGGCCCATCAATTCTTCAACAAGAGCGGGCTTCATGCTCTGGTATTGATGACAGTGTAGCGGCGAGAAGCAGAGGCAGCGCAGGCTCTGTGGACTCCTCCGGCAAACGATGAAGACAGATGGACGCACATTTAATTAAATCCACACTTTGACTATATGAAGATTGAGGGAGCGACTGATGATGAATGTGTGTCTATGGGCGTATAATCAAAGGCCTTGTTTGGGTGCGGGAATTAGGAGAGGAACGATGCATTTGGTGAAAAATAAGCAGAGGTGTCTCTAGTATAAAGGAAATAGTTTGAAAAAATAATTTGGGAATCTGAAATTATTTTCGACATGTAAATGTAGCTTTCTGTGTCCTGTGCTATTGCGGTGTCTGTTTTAGGGCTACAATGAAAATGGGAAAGTCTTGAGTGTAATGTAGTTAGGGTTGCAAAATTCCCCAAGGGAATTAACGGGAATAAACAGGGAATTAACACACTAAACAATGCAGGTTAACTCAGATGCATGTGTTATGGTTCACAAACAAAATGTGTAGCTAATAGTTCACCAATAGAAAATGCTATGTTCATGCAAATATCATTTAATGCATTTAAGCATTTTGAAAGTTTTGCAAATTGTCAAAATTCCCTTTGAAAGTTTCCGGTAAATATATTGGGAATTTGCTGCCCCTTTGCAACCCTAACTGTACTGCTATGTCCTTTCCTAAAACATATCCTGCGTCTGAGGTAATGTGTGGGTGTTTTGCTGTTTTCTGAGCTTTGGTCGGTTCATTTCCTGGGTGAATCTTTTATGATTTTCAAATAGCAGATATTATCAATTAAAGCATTTTCATTGGCATTATTGGAAATGTTGGTTCAAATGCGAAGGAGGAAATTCCCTACAGGGACCATTAAGGTTAAGGTGTACTTAAATTGCCTCTTAAAAAAATACTTTTTATTAGATATACTCATACCTGTGTGTCTTTGTCTCTGTTCAGAAGCACTTGTTATAGTCTGTGTATAAACTAGTTTCAAACATAATTTACTGTGAACATAAGTTCTGCAGAGAATGTCCTCAAAACTGCATTGGCTCATTTTCTCAAAAAGTGACAAATCCTCAGAGGTTTCTCGTATACTACTGTCGCTGTAACACGTAGGACACCTAGTGACATTCATTAAGGTGGTTTGTTAAAGCGTCAAAGACAAGTTTATTCTCAGATGTCACAAGACAGAGTTCTTATTTATGGTCATTTCTATGTAGGGAAAAATGAAAGTTATGAGGAAAAAACATCCAGTGAAGTCGTGCCGCTTTTACAAATAGTCACTAATGGTGGCTCGCAAAGACATAACTTGAGGTTAAGTTGTACTTTGTCCCTGTATAGACATTTGTCCTCAGCATTTGACCCATCCTTCAACGCCGTTCACCGGTCAGGAGCAGTGGGCCATCGCAGTGCAGCGACCCGGGCAGGACAACCAATGGAGAATTAACCCTGGGAAAAAAATAGCTTTGGCAAAAATGACTTAAAAGTGCTTGAATTGTGGGGATTTGGGCTGATTTTGAGCAGGTTCAGACTTTATTATTGCTAATAGAACAAGAAAGATTCATCTTACCCTTCTTCTTTTTTTTTTTTCTCATGTCAAGGGTTTTTGTCTTCTTTTAACTGTAAAGTAAGTCAATTTCTCTTATTTTAAGCACATTGATGCTTGTTCCTTTGGCAAACTTATTTCATGACAATCCGAACCTACTCAAAATCGGCTTTGATGGTCTTAATTCAAGCACATTTCAAACCATGTATATAAGATAAGATGGCAATTTTTCTCCAGTTGAAATAGTCTGACTCTATAACCGGTATTTATTTCCTGCATTTTGCTGCGTGTGATTTGCTAAACATTTTTATTTAGACCTATGGATGCCGGTATATTTCATTGTACGTTATTATATGACTAACTAGCAAAAACAAACTTCCCTTCTTCATCCGAGAAAGTTACAAACTCCTGAAATCATTACTAGTTTTTTTTTTTTTTTTTTTTAAGTCCTACGTTGTAATTGTAACACATTTAATTTGAAGTTATTTTTAACGCACTCCAGTGACTTCAGGTTTACCACACGCAGGATCCTACAGGACCAGTTCGTGGAAAAGCGTGAGCGCCCTCTGCTGGTGCTCGCCGCGCCAGCGCTCCCTCCCCGGGCCACAGAGCCCACGCAGAGGAGAGGGGTTAGAGGGCTATCCGTGTCTTCAGTATGGAGAGGTCTTGGAGAAAAAGCACGGTCCACTTTCTTTGCTCGGTTTCCAGAATGAAAGTAAATATTTGTACTTTTTTTTTTCGAGCCGTATAAGAACACACTTGATGCGAGCTCCACTGAGAATGCCTTTATCTGCTCCTATCCCTGCTGTTTGCGTGTCCATTTATATACTCTCCGTGTGCGTGTGTGTGTGTGTGTGCGTGTGTGCGTGTGTGTGTGTGGTGACAATGGCAGCGTGTACATTTCTTCCCCCGCTGCTGTGTGTCTCCGCGAGTTCACCGACTCTAAAAGGATCGATGAAGGGAGGAGATTCCGAGCCAATTATTTTCAGCTTAATGGTCCCCGGGGTGCAGGGGCGCAGCAACAAAACCAAACCGCCTCCGAGACACATCAATTCGGGGGGACTAGCCCGCCGCTCTGCTATACTGCTGCCACAATCTGGGCACCGGCTCGGCTCTGCTCGCGCACACCAGGGACCCCCGCGCGGCAGCTGGGAAGTGTAGTGTACAGAGAGAGCGAGGGGAGACAAGAAGACTGTCCTATCAGCATCAGTGGACCAAGACGATGATGGCGAACAGAGGCGCCCAAAGCACTCCTGTAAGAAGTCACTGTCAGCTGTTTCGGGGTTTTGACGGGTTGCATTTGTACGTTTGGCCGCGGCATCACATGGGAACGCTCGCGATTTTGTTTGGAGTGGTGTGAGGGCTTCGTTCCTGGGTGTGCCGGGGAAAGCACCTGTGGTTTCCAAAATGTTTCTTACACCTTGATTAATCTCACATCTGTCGTTTTAAGAGGATGCCACATCAATGAATACTTGTAATTATAAATAAAAAAATGGCTTGGACTTCTTGAAGCTTCACACCACCATTACTTCCAGAAATGATCTGTTTATATTTGTTGGTTGAAGGGTTGTCCTCACCTTTCAGTACAAAGGTTTGGTCAAACTCCAAGTGTGTATTGTATTGGTTGATTTGGTCAGGACAGTGCATGTTAATGAACATACATGGGTGTCATGCATGTAAACAAGCCACACCAGATTGTAGCTTTGGGCATATTTCCATCCATAGTCCTCCTATCCTGGCCTATTGTACATGTTTTTAGTGGTAGGGGAAACCTACACAGACACGGAGAGAACATGCAAACTCCACACAGAAAGGCCCCGTTCCTGGTGGGACTCGAACCTGGACCTTCTAGCTGTGAAGCACAAGCGCTAACCGCTGTGCTACCGTGCCAATGGTGTTGTTTATGCAGATTAGTCGCCTTGGTATTCACAATCTCTTGTTTCAGATTAGTCCTGGCCCCTGTTGGGTTCTTGAACATGTTTTTAGTGGCACGGAAAACCGGTGAACCTAGAGAACACCATGGGGAGAACATGCACAATTCCAGACACGGGTCAATCAATCAAAGTGTATTAATATAACACCAGGAAGGCAACAATTAAAAAAAAAAACCAACATGATCACATCCTAGACATAATTCAGAGGTGTTAAAGCCAGTTTGAAGGGATGAGTCGTTAATCTGGACAGATCCATGAGAACACGTAGCCCTAAGGGGCGGGCTGTTCCACAGTTTAGGCGCGGCAACGGCAAAGGAGCGATCGCCATACTGTTCGTACCGGGACCTGGGCGCGCCTAGAACCACTTGATCGGAGGACTGGAGAGCTCTGCTGGGGCGATTACAATCTGTCCATCAGTGTGAAGGGAAATAACGTTTTTAAGTGTAAGTCAGTATGCAAGTGATGCGGCTGAGGATTTAGTACACATCAGTCTGTGCAGTTCTACCACTTCCTTCCTTAGAATCGAACATTTACAGACTTTAATAGTTACATTTCATTTCAACATCGCGGCTTAGGTTTTAAAATCCAAAGAACCACACCACACAGGTCTCTCAGAAGGTCTCACAATTGGTAGAATAAACAAAGGGATTGTATGTTGTGTTTTGGAGTAATTCATGCAGATTCCAAAAACAACAGTGTTGCAGATGAGAGATAAGATGGGGAGAGAGGAAATGACACCTGACAGAGAATACAGCGAAAGTAAAGGCACATCAGACGTCGCTATCAGAGCAGAATCAGAGCTCCCTTTAAAGCGCCTCACTGTGGCCTGCATACATTCATTCATGTGCACTCTCTCTCATTGTTTGAATGGAATAAAACGTGCTTGTCTCTTGTGATAATTATCTTAAAAGATTGGGGAGGTGAAGGCGCTGCAGCAGTTCCCAGGTTGCGGAGCAGCGGGGCGCTCGCTTGTTTAAAGCAGTCCCACTGGGCGGCTCACAGGCACTGTTCAATGAGGCGCCGCTGGCGACACTTTCCCCCAACAGCTTAGTGCTCATCAACTATTTAGATATGCACTTAACGCTCCTGGGGAAGGGAGCGGGCAGCAGCACCGCCAGGAAATGCTTCAGAACAATAGGTACAGAAGCACCTAAGACAATACTGTGGGGAAAATGGACTTTGGGTTTCGGGGGCACTTCTGTGGTCAGGATTTAGAGCTGAGAGACAGGTGTGGGTCAGACAGCTGCAGACACATCATCAAACTGTTAAAGGACCGACAGCAGGAACGTGTGCTGTGAGTTGCCTCATGCTCCTCGGTCCGCACTACGATGCAGGTTCTCTTCCTGTTCATTTGTTTTATGCCGCTTTTTGAACTCAACGAACCGTGAATCGATTGTCAATACTTACCACCCAGTGCACTGCCATCAGATGAAGCGGCCTCTCTGAAATGCACTCTTTTCGGGCATATAAATAATATATATGTTTTACAGCATGTTAAGTCTTGTCTTTCTCAGTGAGACAAACCACTTGCAGATCTGTATGTGTTTTTTATGGTATCAGACATTTTGGATCTACATAACACAGATGCTGCAGTATCGGGCGGCACGGTGGCTCAGTGGTTAGTGCCGATTCCCACCTGGACGGATTTGCATGTTCTCCCCGTGTCTGCGTAGGTTTCCTCCGGGTGCTCCGGCTTCCCCACCACTAAAAACATGCGCAATAGGTGAATCCTCCAGCCAGGTGATTCTCACCATCAGCCTGGCTCCACATCTGGAGATGGGTCCCCGGGCACGGTGCGGCCGCTGCCCACTGCTCCTTATGGGTCGCCCCAGCCACGTCGAAGGGTGGGTCAAATGCAGAGGACACATATCGGTGTACAGCTGTTGCATAATGACAAATAAAGCACCTTGACCATGTCTTGTCTGATTGTGTATTCAATTTTCCAGCTTCTGTTGAGAAAATGTGTCTTTTTAACAGTTTATTTTGATGAAACTGAAATACTGTAAATGTGATGTTATTTAGTCCAAAGCTTTCAAACTTATATAGGAACTGTCCTGCGTGGCCATTCTGTGTGGGGTTTGCATGTTCTCCCTGTATCTGCTCTGGTTTCCCTACCACTATAACATGCACAATAGGTTAATCCCTCTCAATCCTCAGGTGATCCTGACCAACCTGCCTTTCCCCCAGTGGTATTGACAAATGGGTCAAACGCAGAGGATACATTAAATGACTCCTTAACCATAATAATCATTTGCAGCAAAGAACGACAATAACATGACAGTCCTACTTAAATGTTTCAGAGGTAGACGCATACTGAATTGTACCTTTCTCACGACTCACAGTAGGAATAATCTTTCTTTATTTTATTTTTACAGTACCGCCGGTTGCCTGCGAGCTATTCCCCGGGGCATAGCTGTGAGGTTTCTCTCTCCCTCTCTTTCGGGTGGAAGACGGTAATCCACACCTCACCTCCTTCTCTCCGCTCACCTCTCAGACTGCTCCCTCCTCCTCCTCCTCCAACCTCGGTCCTTCTCCATCTCCATCCTGTATCCCCAGACTCCCACCGGCAACTCCATGAGGGGTCGCATGATGAATGAGCAGGCAGTCAGCAGGACCTCGCCGGCTTCCCTCCCCACTCGCGCGCCTGTGTGTGTGTGTGTGTGTGTGTGCGTAAGCTCGTGCGAGAGGCCCCGGTCAGAGAGTGATGACCGCGACTGCCAGAGAGATCACAGTGGGATTCATTACTGCGACAGACAGGGCCGCCGACGAAACACTACGCCGTATACGGGCCACTGTGCAGTTTGACAGGCCCTCCACTAAAATGGCGTCGGAGGACTTGCCGGGTGCGTACGTGTGCACGCTGGGTTATCGGGTGTGTGTGTGCGCGGTTTGATAAATTATTTACATCATTGGGAAAGCAGCGTCGACACTGTTTACGCCCGCACCTGCTCGGCTCAGTGCTTAAAAGATGATTTATGTGTTATGGTCACATCGGATTTCAGCGACTATTGGTCCGGCCTCTTTTGGGACACAAGGCGCTGGTTACAAAGTGCCGCGGGCTCGTTTGGGAGAGGCAGAGGCGGCATCATATAACTGGACCAGGCAAACTCCTGTCCAGAGAGCTGTTATAGCAGTTTGTTTGCTCTTACACTTCGATGAGTTATGGACACGCACGGGGAGGCCTGAAAGTTGCAACGTAAGAAGCCATCACCAGGATAGGTTGACACTGGTGGAAGTTAAAGCCCCTACTAATGCTCAACTTAGGAAGAGTGAACTTCCAGGTTGTTTTACGTGTTTACAGAGAAAAGAGGAAATCTTCAAAGCACCAAACTGGGGGAACAAATATGTTTCAAGATGGCTTTGCGAGACGTGACACCCTTGGGGAGTGTATGGATCTTATTCTTCATCCAACAAAGGTGCCAAGTAATACAGTGTTTTGTCCAACACATGCCAGAAATACAAACAGTGGTAATTGAGGAAGAATATGTTTTCTAATTGTGACATAATGGTAATACAGAAAACATCACACTGCTGCAAACTGGTGCCTAAGCAAGATCATAATAATAATGTGTTAATCGTATATATAAGATCATGTTCCAAAATAACGACGGAAAGTAGGTACTGTATTGGGGATCATTCCAGATTATTTTGTAACAGCAGATTCTAATTGTGTCAGACAGCAAGAAAACCAGGGTGATCTGAGTTCAGATCTATGAGGTCAAAATGGTGCCATTTCGCTGGGTGTGTTATATTCTCACCTCTCACACACAGAGACCATTCGCTGGACGTAAAGCAGCAGGGGATGCCAGCTCCATTGTGGTGATGCCATCTCCCTGATGTGATGGCTCATTGTGTTTTGTTTGTGGACTAGATTTTTTTAAATTCCAGATTTGTGTAAAATCTATACTGACAGCCAATCTCCAAACTTTGACTCTCATTAATTGAGAACCAATGCCGTGGTGACATTCAGTTTGAGTTGCCGTTGCGCAAGCGTGTCCCTTGTACAGTGAGCAGATGAGACAGTGTCTTAGCCTGAGATTGCATCATTTCTCCCTGTAGTGTCTCCCATGTCCCAGATATCTGTCTCCTGATGCAGACGGGTGTCACAGCCGGATTTACATACCGCCCCATCCACAGACGCCCGCGGTACGCGCCACACACCAGCTCAATATTTCATAGCCCTATGAAATATGCCGAAGTGTGTGCACGGCATCTGCCATCTTTGGGGCTTTGCAGCCCCCAGGAGGCCCGTTTGATCTGTAATTGGGAAGTGTGCTGAATTAATCAGCAGTTTATCCGCTTTTTAATTGAAATAACACTTTCAAAAACAGCAATAACACAGAGAACAGTGCCACTGATCCTCCTCTATTGTCTTGCTATTGTCAATTTCATGTGTATGCTCCGTAATGGCCCACTGAGATTCAGGAGATCTACAGCAGTGACGAGAATCAGAATCAGAGCCGGGAACAACAGAAATGTCTTATGGTGAAACAAACTCTGCTTGACTGCTCCGCTGAGAGCTTCCTCCCTGATGCATGTGCTTTGTCTCGTGTTTGCTATTGTGATTCCTCGTTAGTTTATTCATCTTCACAGAGTATGCAAATATCCCATAAGGGTGAAGTGTTTCCCCAATTATGTAACAAAATGTTCTTTTGTTGACGAAGTGTTCTTTAGACACAATCATGTGACTGTATAAATCTCATCGAGTTGATATGGCCACCTACATTTTTAGTTGTAACACTCTCTTTCACTGGACCTCATCTACTTTATAAACTTTTTATTTTATTTTCATCAATATTTGTGTTGCCAACGCATTGGTGTCGGGTTGAATGTGTTGTGGACTCAGTAGCTTAAGGCAGTTTCGGGGGTAAATGTGCACAATATTAGATACACGTTTTGGAAAGTAACTATACAGGGCAATTTTGCGTAAATGCTCCTTGCAGGGGCCATAACCTCTACTTATAAAACCCTGTCAACAGACAAATAAAATAAGACAAAATTCATGTGCAGCCCAAAACAGAAATGATTGTAAAATGTTTGAAGCTATGCCTTGTGAATTCAGAAATACTATTACCAATGATAGCAATGATTAAACTATCAGCGTATGTGTCTCATACCAAAGTAAAGCCTTCCTCTTCCTCCCTGCTCAGTATGTGTGGGACTTGTGAGTGTTAGACTGCCCCTGTCATGAGGAGCCTGGCTGCTTTCCTAAGGGTTACAGCTCTGTCTTGGCAGGTGCACTGTAGGCTGTGTGGTGTCTCTGCACCGCACATGCCCTTCAAGCTGCCATCTCAGAGCAGTTTGAGCTGGATTCAAGGATACATTTTGATCGTATTTTAAGAAATACTTAGATGTTCTTTTGATACCATCACGCGAGGATCTGCCAATGGACATGAAACATTCTTCGAGCACTCACCCGTTTCTGTCCTGAGCGCTAACCTTGGAATCTCTCCTGGCGGAAACGGGCTGAACTGAACGCATAAAGAGAAGTGAGACATGTTAGCTTACATGAAATACATGGTATGAATTTATGAAATTATACAGTGATAATGGCAGATTTAAGTCTTCCCCTGAAGAGGAGTGCTTAAATCCACTGTGCTGACCAGTGGAACCCCCAATGAACAATTTGAACTCTGACAAAGCACCTACACTATGTTAAAGTAGTATTATGCAAATTGAATTTCAGTGCCATAAAGGTACAAATATATATATATATAATTCAATGAAACTCATGGATGGTATTGTGTCTCAGGGCTCTTTGAATCACTGACATCAATCTCAGACGCCTGGGATGATTAGTTGTCAGGTAAGTCCAGTTAAGGGAAACACTACAGAAAAAGGACTTTCCCCATTATTAAGGAATAACAATTTTCAAGCAATATGGAAAAGAAAAATTATCTATCTGCTGATGAATAGCATGAAATAGTTGAATGTCTTGGACAAGGTATGAAAACCTTCGATATTTCACGAAAGATTAAGCGTAGTCATCATACTGTTAAGAGATTTGTGGCTGATTCAGAGCACACACGGGTTTGTGCAGATAAAGGCACAATGAGGACGGTTTCTGCCAGACAAACACATCAGATTAAGAGAACAGCTGCTACAAAGCAGCAAACAGGTGTTTGAAGCTGCTGGTTCCTCTGGAGTCTCCCGAACATCAAGGTGTAGGACCCTCCAGAGGCTGCAGTTGTGCATAAACCGTCTATCCGGCCTCCCCTGAACTGTTCATTGAATGCTCATGAACAGAAAACATTTCTATTAACCTTAATCAGAAACTCGTGGTGTGCGGCGCCATCCTGTGTTCATGGCCACACTGCCAGTCTAACTGAAGCTGACATTGGCTTTATTGATGATATTGATGTAACATGAGACATGTCTGACAAAAAATGCTGGGAAAATGTATTGTTTGGCGTTGGTTCTTTAGAGATCCTCTCAACCAAACCCTCAATGCAAAGACACAACAGAAAGGAAGCAAAAATATCGCTAAAAATAATCCAAGGTCACTTTTGCATGTTGTCTTCTTGCTCTGTGATCAGCCTGAGGCCAGGCAAACTTTATCTCCTTTGAGCATTTTCATTTATTTTCAGTTTATACCCATTTTATTTTTTTGTCACTCTCTGTGATTGACAATAATTGAAATCCCAGCTCATAGGAAGTGTGTAGTACGGAGCCCTGGAAGTGATATTAGACAAAAATAAAAATAAGAAAAATGGTGTGAGAAAAAAAACAACACATGTTATCTTGAGAGAACGAGATAATAGATATATATTTTTAAATGTGTTCATCTTTTTGAGAATTTTTGTTTTTGCTGAAACTGTACAAAAAGCGTTCTATAAATAAAGTTTGGATTGGTCGATTGATTGATTGACAGAAAGTTAATATTTGTCCAAATGTCTTCAAAAACACACGTTTCAATTTATAGGCTTGGGACTGGCAACGAGTACGGTGACATGAGGAATTTGATTTAAATGGCACTGAACACAAAGGAGCCACTTGACTGGTACCTATACGCTGTGACACAATGTGGGCCTCTGCTGATAACACCGTACGCAAGATAAAAATATATAACAGGAAATCCTTTCATCCAACTTTGATGTTACTCTCTTCTTCCTGCTCGTGTAACTTGGCGGCAGATTTTTTCATAACTCATGAGATATATTTGTAGGGAGGTTTGTAGGTTAATGGTGTTGACCGACTTAAATGTGAGCAGTTCTTTCTTACCGTATAATGTCACACGAGGAGACAGATCGCTGCTGTGCGGACTCAGTGGTGGTTTAAATAAAGCACCCATGCATGTTGTCTTGAGTGTGGCTTGATGTTTCTATATTTGCAGTGATTTCCTTGCGCATTAAACTCGAAAAGCTTGGCGGTGCGCTGCCGGTCCCCCCCCCCCCCCCCCTTCCCCCGGACAGTAGCCCCCGCTGAGGTGATATAATAAATAGTAGCAGCGCAGATCAATGTCTGTGAGAGGTGGCGAGGGAGCCGGGGAGCGCCTCTCATTGTTCCTGCTCTCTGCGCTCCAGCTCTTTAAGGGACGTCCCGGGCCGACCGCATGACGGATGGCGAGCGTTCTGCAGTGGCCGTTTGGTACTTGGCATCAGCGCGGACCGGGGAACCCAGGGGCCGACGGGGCAGAGACAGCGGCTTTCCCCCCCCCAAAGCGCACTACAGGCGAGGCCCCCAGAGAATCCTGCTCCTGCCTGGGTGGAAAGGAGCAGCAATAAATCAGCCGATCCGGGGGCCTGTAGGGCGGTGTGCTCGTCGCCCTATCCATCTACAGCCCAAGAGGAGCGGAGAGAGGTGTAGGGAAGGTAGAGGGGTGCAGGGTTAGAGGTGTGCAGGGGACTGGGATGAGGAGGAGTGAAGAGGCGGGGGCAGGGCTAGGGGTCACCTCCAGCTCGTGAACCCGTGACCCGGGGGCCAGCGGAGAAGACCCCACCAGGAGTCAAGGGCTGCAGCAAAGTCCACACAGCAAGAGCAGGAGCAGAGATTTATGACGCCGTGGTGGATAATATTACATTTATATTCACAAGTCTTTTTTTCTTGCTCATGTTGTCTTGACACACACACAAAATGTACACAAATGTTGGTTTACGCCTGTAATTCTGGTTATGTGCTTCTTTATCACAGCATATTTGATATGGACATAACAATAGCGTTGAACAAACGAGATACCTTGTTTTTAGTGTCATAGCAAAACTGCTAATTTGCAACAACGTCCATATATGATTACAGTAATATTTGTTAACCTGTCCAACTCGACACTACATTTCACACTGGGCCTGAGTATTCAATCAAAAGGCATCCATGCTGTGACGTGCAAAAACGTATTACAAAAGGTTGATAAAGTTGCCCAAAAAGTAGGCAAATAAAATATCAATGTACACAACAGCAATTTGCACAGTATAGAACCATCAAACTTTGGTTCGCAATTTCTGTTCTTGTTACATTTCAGGACCATTTTCAGGACTTTTTCACCACTCGCCGTTCCATTAGAATCTTTAACATGTTAACATCCCTGATATTAAGTTGTATCATGTGACATCGTGGCAGTGCGTGTGGTCAACATTAGCAGTTTCCACATAGAAAAAAGTAAATAAATAGCCAATCAGAGCCACTGAAGATGGCCAGCGCCAGTAACTAAAGAACATTCATTGTGCAGTGGTTCATTGTTGCTAAAATAGAATAGAGGCCAAGAAGCTTTATGTTTAATAAAGTTATTTCTCTCAAACCAAAGTATTTATTCATATCATAATTTAATGAATTCATTTAGTTGTCCATAATTCATGACAGTGTTTTGAGACAGGGTCACACTCCTTTGTAAAACCTTAGTTCAGCCATTCCCAAAGTGCGGAACATCGCGGCCCCCTTGTCGATCCGAAATTCATTCGGGGCCCCCAATAGAAAATAATTTAACCTATTCATTGGAATTTTCTTATTGTTTTACAGCCAAAATTCCATAAAAAGCAACATCTAGCAATGAGTGGAGTTTAAAACTGGTTTCAAGTAATACATTTGAGCAAATAAATTTATTTTTCCTTTTAAAATATATATTTTTTTCAATGTACTTGTTTTCTCAACAAGGTTTTTGGGGCCCCCCTATAGTGTCCCCCAGGGGGCCCCGGACCCCACGTTGGGAACCACTGCCTTAGTCTATTTGAGTCCAGTTCCCGGTAGTGCTGCACATACAGGTGCTCGTCATATAATTAGAATATCATGAAAAAGTGCATTCAGTTCTGTTATTCAACTTAAACTGTGAAACAAATATAGACTCATTAATGCAAAGTGAGATATGTATAGCCTTTATTTGTTATAATTTTGATGATTATGGCTCAGCAAATTAAAAATATCATAAAATGGACTGTAATTATGACTGCCATAATCATCAACATTATAACAAATAAAGGCCTGACATATGTCACTTTGCATGTAATGAGTCTATATATATATATATGTTAGTTTCACATTTTAAGTGAAACTAACATATATATTTTATTCAGAAATAAATGAACTCTTGAACGATATTCTAATTATATGCCAAGCACCTGTACAACGCTCCACAAGACGTTTTCGTCAGTGGAGGGGGAGAACATAACGGCAGGCGGCAACAACAACTCAGAGACCAAAGGCATCTACAGATGTCACCACCAAGGGGGTCATTTACCAAGCATTTGCCCAAAACGCGGAGCACGTGCAAAACTGGATCCGCAGCGGAGTCATTTCTGCATTTTTTAGATACACACCACTTACAGAGCTACAAGTTTGGGGCCCTGATTCTGTCATACCGGCTATTTCAAATGGTAAATGAGGTCAAACATAGCCCACACAATAGCAATAGTGTTGTTTTCCAGCTTGCACATTTACCACCTGTTTTGATAGATAAATTATAGTTTATCCATAAAAGCTAGACGTTTGTAACATAAAGGAAAAAGTGGCACAAAGTTCAATGACTTCGCTCAAGTCAAATGATTGAAATGGAAATAATTTATTCTCTATAGTGTCAAAGAGAAATCCTACACAGTAGGGCTGGGCGATATGGACCAAAAGTCATATCCCGATATATTTAGGTTGAATATCGATATACGATATATATCCCGATATTTTTTTCACAAAGTGAGAGCTGTGAAATGAAATGTTAAGTCAAAGTCACTGCCAAATAGGAGTGTTTTAATATTTAATATTGCGATTTTTATTTTATTTATTTTTCTTCTACCCCATTTGCTGTTAATAACTTTATGTTGCATATAACTAAACTAAAGCCTAAACTGAGACAATGAAATATGACTTATTAAAGTATTACTTACTTTTTACTCCTTAATAATCATGAAATATAATAAATAAATAAATAGCCCAAATTATTTCTTGATATTTGCTCTTGATTTAACTGTGTTTTAGTCAGTGGTTTTGAGATAAGTTCTTTATCCAAAGCATTCCCAAACATAAGCTCCTAAACTGAGCCACAAACGACTCTTTACTCTTTACAAGCAGCACAGGCTCACCATCTCTGTCATCATCAGAGCGGGTATCAGTGATTAGCGTTGTGGCTAACGCAATGCTAACAGGGAAAAAGCACTAGTCCTTCGCGGTGGCAGCATTACAAACGCTGATATTTTCACAGTACATCCACGATCTACCGCAAACCTTAATTAGACTGAGAAGTAAACAAAAGCACATGGCGCAGCGCACGTCGCCACCATATCTCGCCGCTACATTCACTTCTGTCCAAACCATCTCCAAATGATTGAGCCACTGGTTTTGTTTTACCAACTCAGGGGCTCTCCTCCGCGCGCTTCACAGACATTGTTGCTTTCTTCATGTTTGTTGAAGAGTGCCGGCGGAGTGTCTGTTCCTGTTCCTGCCCCCTCTCCCCTCTCCCCCCTCTCCCTCTATGCATGCAAAGACGAGGGGCGGGGCCGGGGCGCTGGGAGCAGTGCAGAGCTCCGCTCAGCGGGTTGCCTGAAGCAAGTATTACAGCGCAAATTTGGACTATATCGATATATACGATATGGTCTGATTCCATATCTCTTTTTAAAATATATCGATATATCTTAAATATCGATATATCGCCCAGCCCTACTACACAGTTGGATGAACGTAACCGAATGTAACCGACAGCCAATGTTATACGCTTGCATAAAACGGTAGACTAGAATAGAAAAAGCCAGCAAACTGAACTTCCTAAACAGCAGCGGATCCCGACATGTCACTAAAGCTATACAGTCATGGTGCATGCAGCCACTGAAGGTCTCGGAGCAGCCTGCGAGCACATATCAAAGGCTAACAAGAAGAAACTGATTTTGATTGTGCGAGTGGGAGTGTTGTGTGATGGAGTGAATTTCATGTATATGTATCCACTGTGCGCCTGTGGCAGTGGCAGGGGTCGAGGAGGAGAGAAGGCTTTCGCTCTGCATCTTCAAACGGCGGCGCGTTTCACATGCAGAAGACCCCGCAGACGGTGGCAGTGCCGGGGGCTGGCGCGGAGTCACACCGCTTCAAAGACACAAGACACAACTGCAGGGCACGGCGTCTGATCCAAGCACGCGCCTTCAACCCCCCCAAACCAGCCAGCGCTGTGTGGAGAGAGAGAAAGAGATGCCTGGCAATGTGTCTCCGGTGCAAACATTAGACGCGAGGTGAAGAAGGCACCATTACAGGCCTCCAATGTGCCAAAAGCTACAGAACAGACTTGAAAAGAGACATTATGTTTCAGAAAATCCTCACAAGCAACTGTGTGAATTCAGAGTTGTGAAGTTTTGGTAACAGCGGCAACTAAGTGTGGTAGGAAAGTGCATTTACGAGCTTTAATGCACGAGTCCTCTATGTAACTTTAGAAGTAAAGTTTGACAAATGATTCAATTTGTTTTTCATTTGTGACAATGCAATTAATTATTAAATGTACAGATCTCTGGCCATGACCCTTATTCACCACAAACACACAGGCAGGGAAGGGAGGAAAACCAACACAGCAGGGAAATCGCTCAGGTAGATTCTCATGTCTCCCCGTAAGATCCCAGGTCAACTCCAGAATTGGTGGTCTGTCAGCTTTAGCTGATGTATCTGCTCAGATTTACTCAAGGCAATACCAGAAGTCAGGAAAAAACCTTTGCATACAGTCTAGAGTGGCTGAAGGGAACCACAATTTTTCATTCATTCACACCCGGTGTTTGTACGTCACATACAGTATGTAGCCACAGCTGCCCTTGGCATAGAGACTGCACGAGCAAGACTTGCTGAAAATGGTGAAAGTTGGCAGTGCAATCTGGAAGTACATCCTGCTTTGTCCGAATGAATGTGTTTACATTCATACAAAATTATAATGGCTGAGCGGAATTCTAATGTTCCATTTCAATGCAAAACCTTGATTCTTGGTTGCTTTATTGTGCAAATGCAAAGTCCATGACTGTTTCTAAAGTCTCGTCTTTGTCTGACCTTTGAAATTGGGACTTGATTTTGAAAAACAGAAAACTACACGATACCGTTGTAGTGTATATGGCACAATGATATTCTAAAGAATCTCCGAAACACCACTGGGTATTTTACCGAATATAAGACCACCCTGCAGCCTGACAGGGATATTTTTAAGGCTTCATGTTTTCTATAGTCGTCAGAGCCACAGTAGCGTTGGGGCTAACAGTCGCAGGGCGCTCCAGTGGCACTGAAGGAGGCCCGTACACTTCAAAGAAAAAGACAACTCGAGGGCAGCGCATGTGATCCTTACCACTTCGCTAACAAAACAAAAAAAAACTTCAACAAATGCCCCAAATAACCGCACGAGCAGAGGGCGACTACTCTTTCTGCACCGTCGCAAGTCTCAACAGTGCAAACAAGAAAAGCCGGGTGCAGAAGTTACCATTACAGCTTGTCACACATCTTAAACACTGCGCGCTCCGTCTCTCTGTCTTTCCTCCTGGGATTGATAAACCAGAAAATGTGCCAAAAGCTACAGAATAAATAAGACGGCGTCAGAAAAGAAAGAGAGAGAGAAGGGAGGGGGGAGGTCGCATCAAATGAATGCTAATTTTGCTAACACCCCCTTTTCACCACTGCCGCTGCTGCAACCCTCGACTGTAGCCCCACCAACAACTTTGTTCACATATTGATGCTTTATACACAGAGGCATCTCATCTGGCAATAGAGGCCGCACCATGAAATGCAATAAACATGCTATCATGAGAATTACTCATCTTGATTTTGGCCGTGTCCAAACCTCAAAGCGTATTTTAACGGGAGAGCTTACAGCCTACAGTGTGACAGCTCATTTGAAAGCCGAGACCTTCTTGTTTCTACAACTATGTGTAAGATCTGCGTGAGTGAAACACAACTTGCATCACATTTGCCGTCCCTAACCCTAATCATGACCCTATACCTAACTCCCTGATCGTGGGGGAAGGCAAGTGTAACTGTTTTGGAAGCATAGACTAATGCTAACAGTCCGACCCTCATTAAGTACGAGATTTCTAAAATTGTTCTTACGAAAACCAGCCTGGTGCCTTTAATTGTAACTAACCCGGCGTCATTACAGGAGGAATATCTAGCTGTAGAAAGTTCAAAAAAATGTTACTGATTCCCAATGGGAGACTAGCGGCTATATGGAGGTACTACAGCAATGGCGGAGCAATAGCGGCCTCCAGTGTTGTGGTCATAAAGCAGAGCAGCCAGCGGCCATTGTGTGGGAGAAACATATGTATTAACTCATCTCTGTGGAGAATTAGAGATGCATTAGGATAGTTAAGAATGAGTTTGGACCACAGCTAATGGTGAGTATGGGGCTTTAAAACTGTTAAAAACACCCAGTTCACTCACATTGCCTATCGTTGAATGAGTTTGGCTGCATCAAGAAGGGCATCAGGTTTTAAAACCAGGCACATCACGTAGCGTGGTTTAAACGGGGTCGGTTCTTTAGTCCGACAACCCATTAGTCCGACGTCTCATTGTTCCGAAAATGTCCCATTGAGTAGGGGTTCAGGCAAGAGTCCACTGACCTTAAGGTTGGAATAATGAGACATCAGACTAATGGGTTGTCGGACCAATGGCATGGCACCATTTAAACATGATTGCCGGGACTTTTTCCAATGAATTCCGATTAATTAATTACATATGGGTTAATGCGATTGAAAATATGAATCGAAATGAATCACCCTTTTTCCCCATTTTCTTTTTTTCTTCCATGACGTTGCTTATAGGGACGAACACCGCACAAAGCCAAAAAACTATTTTACTGTCGGACTTGTTTATTCACACTGCTAAGCCGACATGAACGTATTTAAAAAAAGATCATTCTCCGATGTCTTGGGGCGGGACAAAACAAATCAAACTGTTATTGTCTTTGAAGTGTTTGAAATTATCACACTGACGTCTCCACTTCAAGTAAGTTCGAATGTGGGAAAATTCCTCGAAGCATAGAACCTAAAAAAATGATGCTTGAATGTGACTGATTGCGATTAATTCATGAATTAGTCATGAATTATGACATCGGAAACAGAGAGCTTCTTGCAGTGGTGTTGGCCCTACAGAAGTGGAGACATTGGTTGGAGCACAGCACCCATTCATAGTATAGACTGATCACAAGAACCTCTCATATACCTCTAGTAGTCATAGAAGAAGAGACAGAATCCGCTTGAGGAGTTACAAACCGAGACAGAAGCAGCATTTGGCTAATGTTTACAACACCAATTCATGAACGGGACTCAAGTTCCATGCAAGATCTTAAGGTAGCAGTAGATGTTGATTAAAAACGAAGCATTTTGAAAGTGGAAAAGTCAGCCCTCAAAGAATAACCTAAATCTTCTAAAAAAAAAATAAAAAAAAAAGGCATAATTGTTAGTATTCTCTCTCTCCGTGCATTTTAAGAAACTATATGCGGTCAAAAATGTGAACGGGGGTCATGGATTATTCCTCCGCCCGTGCCCGACCGCTGCTTCGTTAAGGCCCCCCCCACTAATTAGCCTGCTTGAGCTCATTTGCAAGTCAATGGCTGTGGCTGTAGGACTTTGAGCCACTGCGCCCCTGTGATGTCGGGGTCCTCTCGCCGCACTACCCCTCGCGCGCTGTGGATGCACGCCTTTCCTGACAATTAGTACAAAAGAGATTCATGCTCCGTATAGCCAATACATAATTCATATATTCTCCTCGCTTAAATAAATCATAATCTTCTTGAGGGTTTTACTTAAACAACACGCTGTCTCTCCCCCCCCCAGCCCCCCCCCCCCCCCCCCATCCTCGCCGCCCCTTCTTAGCTAACATACAAATCATTTGCAGTGACCTTGCTTTATATTTGGGTCGTTTTCCTAACACTGAGAGACAAGTAAACCCCATATCCCCCCTCTCTCTGGCCGTTTGAACATTATGATACTAATAGATCGGTTTGTCCGGCTTTCTAACGTCTGGAAAGATCGCCGTCTGAAACCGACCGCGCGCTTTCAACTTCAAGGAACTTCAGCGGATCCTTATTTGGTGGAAGTGGCTTTTATAATGCATTATCCCTTTTTTGATGCTTTCGGACTAATCAGTCTTTTTTTTTTTTTTTTTTAGTTTCTTCCTTCCTCTGACACCGGGAGTTGAAAGTCCTCCTGAGTTCTGACTTCTCCCTTCAGAGAGACAAAAGCGCGGGCCTCTTATGTCCGCCGCATTGATCCGTTAGCGGTGTTAGCGCCCGGGCTAGTGCGGTCTGAACAGAGCAGAGCGAGCAGAGCAGCTGTCTCAATGATTTAGCAGGCCCTTTGTACTATTATTCATCTGACTGGAGGGACTCAGTGTCCAGCTGAGGGGCCTGCATCTTTCATGACCACTTGCAGTCCATTCAGACAAAGGTGCTTCCACGGAATACGCATGGGACCGCCGTGCATGTATATTAATGTGTACGCCTGCATATTGATCCCGAACATCTTTATTTGGGCGCGATAAGGGCTTACAGCTTGCTATGACTATCGGAGACTACCTTTTAAACGGTCTTTGTTGATGTTGATACTATTAGACAGACGCCGTCATACTTCCCGGTGCTCTTGTCATGTTAGCTAATCCGTCAACGCCGGGCCCGACAGCTGTCTCTTTAAGCAGCTAACTTCGCCGCTCGTTTGGAAAGTTGCACAGTGCGCTTCAAGGTACATAAATCTCTCCCTTCTCCCTTCCCTTCCGTAAGAACTTCCCAGGCGGGGGGACGTCGCGATTGGTATATTGGAGCGTTTTACTGTAATTTCGAAGCAGTCCGGGAGATCTGAGGCTTCACGTCGACACGGCTAACCTGTCACTGGAGACCGGTGGAGAAACAGGTAGCGCAATTAGCCGGTGGAGAACGTGTTTATCTGTCAAGCCCGCAGACAGGACGGGACAGCTTTGAGGAGAGTCAGAAGGAAGGGGGGGGGGGGCTGCCCCTTTTAACTGTGTACCGGCTATTAGACTATTTCACACAACTCATTTTCAGATACAAAAAGGGGACTGCCGGTGCGTCCAACCCCTCCCACGGCCCAATTAGGAGAAGAATCCCCCTTCTTCAGCATTTATTACACCTATTCAGTATTCGGGATGCTGCTATCAGTTTTCCATAACTAGCCGGCACAAAGAGCAAACGCTCCATTTGGCGTGATTTGTTGCCCCGCTTGACCACTCCTTTGTGTCGGCCCGAGCCGGCTAAGCGCTGTGGAATGGGGCTCCCCTGCTGTTTTATCAAGTCTGCTGAATGGGTAATGGAATAAGTGAGGGTGACAGTGACAGCGGAGGGAGGGAGGGAGGGAGGGAGGGGGAGCGGAGGTAAGAGCAACAGACCGCCTTATTTGAATCATTTTAGCAGGACGCAATTACGGCTGCGCCCTGCGAGGAGGAAACGGCCCATTTTAAAGGCAGCACAAATCAATGAGCGCGCCGATGGTGATGTGTTTGACAGAAGTGCCTGTTAGCGGTGTGCGGCTGCTCGCGAGGATCATTACACACCCCACAGACAATACATTATCACCAAAAGAGAAGACGGGAAAACAAAGAGCGGAGGGAGCAGAGCCGGGGCCAGGCTGAACCGCGGCCCCAAACGCCGTTCGCGAGCGTGGGGGGGGGGGGGGGGACGACACTCGCGTCTCATTTTGTCTGCCACTTTCTGCACTGTTTTAATTAATGTATTCAGCTGTTTATTTCTCAATGCACTTTGCTTTATACGATTTCTACAAAAGCTTTTAGATTAATGATCAGTTTTACTACAGTCCCCCGTAAAAGCTGAATTTTAAGTTTTCATTCAAATATTTTGATCCATAAAAATGCATTGCATTTTGTTCAGATATTGACAATGTATCAGCATGTCTGCATACATGAATTCATCTATTGAGTTATTTCAACAACACATGGTTATTTTTTATGATTTCCAACAAAGCTTGGCCTTTTTTATTCAGTTTACTAATCCATCATGCTATAACTCTGGAAATTAGTTGTCAATTAAATCTTTCTTCAGATCTATACAAATATGTCTCATTGATTGTGATAGATTATTAGATATTTACACTATTCATCAGAGAGCAGCAGTAACGGATGCAGTTATTCACAGCATATGAAACAAATATATATATATATATATATATATATATGTACATGTTTCACCAATGAAACATTGCAGAAGTGAAATGAATTCAAATAAATTCAAGTTTGATGCATGATGCATATTTATAAAACATGAAACCATTGCCAGTAGAGGAAATATAAAAAAAGAGATCAGTTTGTGATAGTGTCCGTGCTGAGAATCTGTACATAAAAAATGCAGTTGCATTTGATTACAAATGATATTCATAAGACAAAACAAGCTGCATAACACCTCACCCAGTCGTCCATGCATTTACATATGCAAACCCTATAGTATGCAACGGCTTTGCATCCATCACAGTCAACCAACCATTTCCACTCTTTCACTGACGGCATCTTTTTTACCACAAATAAAAAATGTTCCTTCTCCTTACTTACTCCAAAGTTGTCAACTTGACTATAGGCTGGTGAGTTGAGAACATTTCACCTCTTCTCTGAGGCTTCTTCGTACTCATGATTAAACTTTGTAAACATGCTGGTTTTGCTATAGCCCTGTTTATCCAAGCCAGATTCACTCATTGACTATTGTCTAAGCCAGTGTTTCCCAACCAGAGGTACTTGGAATTGTTTTAAATATAAAAAAGGAGAAACTGAGTAGAATTTCAATATTACTTTCAAAGCAAAGTAAATTTTAATGATGTTTTTCAAGTAAAAGGGTTGAATTTCAGAGCATTTAGCTTCATTTTGAACACAACTCACAACTATACTTTAAATAATCGGTATTTAGTTTATTTGCAGGATTCTTGAGGTGGGGGTATTTGGAGTGTAAACAAACAACTCAAGCGGTACACGGGACAAAAGAGGTGGTCTAAGGTGGTCTTTGTTTCACATTATTTGCATCGGGAGTCCAGGTTTAAAGAAGGGATCCGTTTCATCAAATGAGGGTGACAAAGTCTCTGAAGAGACGCAAAACACCCTCAACTCAAACAGCCTAGTCCAGCTGACATCTTTGGAGACCTCTATGGAAAATTGCTGGACGACTGAGAGCTTACACGAACAGCAACAGAGGACATCAGGCCATTCTTAATTCTACAACATTGTTACACTATACACAATAACTGCGCCAGCTCTGTGGGGCACGTCGAGATTTACATGACATCGTATCAACCGTTATCAAACCATTTCATATCCCAAATGAAACCAGACCCCTTTCTGCGTGCCTTCAGTATCTGCTGGCACATGCATCTTGATAAAAATCTCTCGCTTGCAATTCAAAAGCCATCTCCAAAGCAGCGCTCGTGCCGGATTTCAAACAGGGCAATAGAAAGAACAAGGCTCTGTGTGGTTGTGTGGGACTCGGGCTTTTCTGGTTAGTTAGTCTTTGCATTAGAGCAGCCACAGACACGTTTTTTTGGCCGGTGCTGGGATGGCTCTCTGCACCTCTGGGAGCCGTCAAGCACCAGCTCCCCTCTCCTCTCCCACTCTTGACTGCCTCTCTGCCTGCGGACCGAGCCATCTGTCCGGGCTATAGCTGCGGGTCCGCGGGCAAGCTCGCTGGACGCGCTCCGGTCCAAGCTCGTGTCCGCGCCGAATCTCGACGCGCGTCTCACTTTGTACCCCGCCTCGTCTTGGCCGCCGCAGCCCGGTTGAACCCCCTCAGCAGAACATTTTACATTTGGAGCGCTCCTCATTTACACTTGTACAGACGAGACGCGCAGCGGTCGAGGAGTGGCATCATGAATAAAATTATCATATCAAAATATCAGCGGTGAAATTATCCCTTGTCTGTGTGTGCGCGTTGGAGGGGGGGGCGGGGGGGTGAGGGGGGCGGGGGGGGGGGGTTAGACACTGGGGATTGAGAAGCAACTCTGAGAAGTTGTCAGTGGAAATTACAAAGAGCTCGTGGACCATGGATTCGTTGAGGAGACCCCCAGCCTGCCGTCCAGCCGTGTGGAAAAGAAAAGACACTCTCCCCTCCATCAGTTTCCTCTGCCCAGTTATGTGAGCCCCTTCTTATTCCCCCGAGCTCTCGTGTGGCATGTAAGGAGTCCTATAGAGTCCTATAATAATGCTACAGGGCTGCTTTAAAACCGGGGGCAACCACGCCATTACTGCGTTCGCCACCAAAACTGTGGAATAAGCTTCAACCCCATGGAGACACTGGTGTGGGTAGTTATTTCTTAAAAGCAGACTTCAGCAGAATAGGACTTGTAGTCGTCTTTGAATGTTTCATATTTATGTGCACGTTCTTCGGGGACGCGTTGGTCCTTGTTTTTTGTCAACTCTTGAAAGTACGAAGCGCTGTTGTCATTAGGAAGAACGATTGAAAAAGTATTCAGTAACATTGTTGACTGCCACAACTTGTGCTATTGTCCAGTCGGTCTAAGTGCGGCAGTGGTGTTTATGATAGTGATCAGAAGATTCCAATGCCATGATGATTCTTTATGTTTATGGGAAATAAACTGACTGCTCTGCTTTTTGACTACGACACTGGAGGCCGCCATTGCTCCACCTTTGCTGTAGTACCTCCATATGACCGCTATTCCCCCATTGGAATGCATTGGACTTTAGACACGTTAAAAACAACTTTAATGCCTGGTGCTTAATGGTTTAAAAGTGGCTAGAGCTACATATTCCTCCTGTGATTACGCTGGGTTAAAAACAATATGGAGCACCAGGGTTTTTATCGTAGATAAAAAATTTAGAAATCTTGCATAATTAATGAGGGCCTGACTTGGATTGACAAGCCGTTTACGTCGCTGCCTGCGCCATCAGCTAGAATGGGCGCGATTACAACAGAAATACACGCCCATTATGTCTTGAAGGGTATGCTGACAGAAAAGGCGGAGGGAGAGAGGGATGTAAATACTGTTTAAAGTGGCGCTAGCCCGCAGTTAGCTTTGCTTCTTCGTGATTCTATTAGTGTGTATTGGTTGCTCCGACCCGGTAAGCATGGTTTTCTGGCCAGAGACACCAGGGGGAGATGAAGGACCCTCCTATCATCCCATTAACACTTGTATTACCCCCAGAGGGACTACGAAGAGGATTTATTTAGGTAAACATGTTACTGCTTTAAATAAAAGCTCAAGATTACATGGCAGGCTGTGAGTTACTGATGGACAGTCATTAGCATCATGTTAAAAACATCCCGTCAGGAGCAAATAATTCACCGAAGGAAACTTCCGTGCTCATCACGGGACATGTTTTTGTCCTGAAGCTAACGGGTAGATTTTAATTTTGAATGAGCCACTCAAAAAATTGGCCTGTCTTTTGTATAAAAACGTTTTAGTTTTACATTTTTGTGGCATTGTTACTAGTTGTTAGAACTGGGATAAAAAGTTCCACCTAATACGAAGTCCCCTCAATAACAGTCTACACATGGGAGCGCCGAGAGCTTTTTCAAATCAGCGGTAAATGACTAAAAATACATCAGCAATAGGTGAGTTTTGTGATTCATTATGCTGTTTGAACGCCGCTTACGGCCCTTCTCTGATTGGATTACTCTGCTCCCTGTTTGCATGCGTATGTTCCACTGTAGAAATCAAGTTGGTGCGGAGTGTTACCAGACTCAATCTAGATGATTTCAGGCAACTACCTCAATGAACACAGACATGTCCTGAAGTCAAGAATTGACATCAAACGTAATGCTTTTAACATTAACAACGTAGCCAGCCGTAGACCAATCATCAGTATCTCACTGTCCATGATTCTTGAACTATTCGTTAATTTTGTGCAATACATCGCTAATCCTTTTCGGGAAAATAACGAGAGGAAGGACCGCGGCGTCCGTGGATCGCGGCGTCCGTGGATCGCACCCAGAAGTCATGTGTCATTCGCGCGCAAAGAGCCTATCATGTACGTTCTACATTTTAGGTACTTGAGTTGCTCACATATTCATCTTATTTCAGAAGTTCCCCTGGATGCCGCCATGAATTGTGCCCCCTTTCCCACTCGCATTAGTTTGCACATAGGACTGCAGATGTGACTGAAAGAGGAAATCAGCCGTTTTCAGGCCATGCAGGGAAACCGTGCAGTGTTGACTTGTTGGTGCAAACATTTTACACAAATCAATCTACTGTACATCATAATTTTAGCGGCAAACATTTTCCCTCGTTCTCCACTTAGTGAGAAGTGTCAATACAACTGAAGTGCCAATCCGAGGCATTGTTGTTGTAAATGTGGACTTTTACCATGGAAGTGAAGAATTTAAAACACAATAATTTATCTTTTGAATGGCGTCCTCAAAATGATATCCATAACAGGAAACAGTCAAGTTAGTGAAACCATAGTAAAGCAGAATTTGATCCCCATGTCATCTTCCAATATTTGTCTTTTATGTCATATTCGAGACAGTTTTAAGATTCCTTTATTTTACCAATGCTGCATACCAAGACAACGTAGTCAAATTTCATATGCACAATAGCATATCCTTCAGTCAATGACAATTCCAATTACATTGTGGAAACCGAATTCATAATGTGAGCAGCAAGGTCAGGGTTTCATCGTTGTCATCTGCATCCTGAGGCAACTTGCGGTGCCGTGTTATTAAACCTGTGCCCGGGCCTCGTAGCTCCCCTGCCCCGATCTCTCCAGTCCTCTCTGCTGCAGGTTCAGGTTGTCCGGTGGAGCTCAGAGTGGGTCCAGCTTCATCTATCAGTGACACTACCGGCTGACAGGGCACTTATTCACGCTCACTCATGAATATTCAATTCCCTCCCACTTCAAGGGTACAAAGACATATCTATGCACCGGAGGTATAGGAGCGGCATCCCTCCGTCCTGCCCACGTTGTGCTTCCTACCTACTTCTTTATACATGTGCAACCTAAACATCCACGGCAATTTGCATGGCTTAATTTCATGCGCATGTTTCATTAGAAGGAACGGACTAGGACACTTTTCTTTCTTTCTTTTTTTTTTTTGTCTCCTCCCTGACACTTCGGCGCAAGCCAACACAATCCTGCACCGCTTGCCTGATGTGAAAAAATCCCATTTGTCCTTTGTCAGCACAACACTCTTTAATTTGAGTCTTTCACTCCTGAGTAAGCAGAGCCATCTCCTCAGAAGCCCAGAGAGACACAGGAAAGGCGCGCGGGTCCTTCAATGGCTCCCTCGTCAGCGCAGGCAGGCTCACCTCATTCCGCGTCGGCCCCCGTGTTTTATCTGCCATGCATAAGTCAAGAGGAGAGGGGAGAGTGCACCGGTGTCAGCGTATAAATAGCCGGCAGGGCCCGCCGGTCGTGGCGCGGGATGTTGTTTCGCAGGAGTTGGAAAGTGCAGATCGGCGGAAAGAGTGAGGGCCCGTCGCAGAAAAAAATAAAAAGTTAATTGTCAGGCCTGGTCTGTGTCAGAGAAGGGGATTTTTGTAGGATATTATATATTGTGTGTGGAAATACGGTGTCAAACTAGACTTTGGTGGCCAGTGACCTGTAATGTCAAATTTCACCACTAGAGGGAGTCCAGGCCATTCCTACCACAAGCAGCAGCAGCGGCATAAAACATTTACAACTTGTCTGAGGTCATTCCGATGTTCTGGAGTTAGTCTCTTTTTGTTTTTGTATTTGTTCAGTAAAGTTTTTTGTCTTTTTTTTTAGTCTAGCCCCTGTCTAAAACAGACAGGGTTATTATACAGATGCAAAACACTGGCTCAGGCTGTACATTGAAGTGTAAGTGGTCATTTTTATAATGGAAAGGTTGGCAGTTCAATTGTTGTGACACTTCACCCACCTATTTATGCTTAACCTCTTAACCCCCAAGTGACCCGAGCACATTTTTTTTCAGTTTGGCTTTACCCAAATCTAAAAGCTTTATTTGAAAGCTAAGACCTACAAAATATAAACTTTTCTGTTTCTGCGTTGTCATCACTCTTTTGTCATATTTTCATGCTTTTTGCCACTTTTTGCCACGTTTTTTTTAAACTTTTTTTTCTCACTTGGCGTGTTTTCATCCTCATGTCTGGTTTACTGTCGCTATTTTGACGGGTTTTTCAAGAAGCCTTTAGATTTGGGTAAAGCCGAACTGGAGAAAATGTGCTCGGTTAAGGTGGGGGTTAAAGGGTTAAATGCCCTAGACCTGATGTTTGGATTACAAACAATGAAAGAGGTAGCCACTGCATTGATGTTAGTTGTCCTCCAAACTCTTAAAAAAAAAAAAAAAACATAATCGTAATATCCCGGGTTTTTCACAGGGACAAATTCATCGGCACATTTCGTCACTTTTCAGGGTCACTGTCACAGAGATGCTAGAAAACTCGCCTGAGAGTTCATGAAATTGCTTTATAATTTATAGATGCACAGTGTCTGCAATATACTAAAGGAGGACAAAACTTAGTTTTTTTCCACTATGAGAAAATAATCTGGTATAGTGCCTTTAATCAATGATAAGGCTTCAGTACAATTGTTTGTTGCTAAATTATATAAAAAAAAACACTCATTCAGACCTATTCCACAAAAAAAGAACAAATGATAGACTGGTTAATGTTGAGGGCTATAGCTTATATGGCTTGGCTGCACTTTTTTTTTTTTTACAGGTCCCAAGCCTTGGTAATGGCCGCTTAGCCCACAAATTGTGTTTCCCAAAACTGTCCCCTAAGGTCAAAGGCAGACCATGGTGGTGCGAGGCTGGACACCTTTTAGAGGTGCACCCCTTTTTATTCAAAATCAAATAAATGAAACAATACAATCCTATATTGTAGCCTATACAACAAACAGGGAGTAACGGAATAAACACGTTTAACGCTGTCGCAGCCTCTAAGCAGGCGTCCTTCCTCAGGTGCCTCTATGTGTAATTTGGTGCTTTAAAAATAAAGTGAGTTTTACCTCGCTAAACAGTTGGTTGTAATGAAGGGTGACGCGTGGCCTCTAAATCACAGCATGACGCGCGAAAGGATGGGACCTGCCTGGTGTTTGCTATGCTCAGCACTTGTTCCTCTCTAGGTGTGATGAAGACTTAATTAGCTGTTTGTGGATTTGGATTGCATTGTGCGTTACAAGAGCGACGCGCGGGCAATGAGCGGGCTAAACGCAAACCTCTGTTCTCATAATTGCACATCTGTTTGGCGGAGCTGGCTCCTGTAATTGGCTCCTCCTCGGTCATCTCCGCAGAGGACGGCGCAGGTAAGCGAGCCACGCGGAAGCCGGTGTTGCCCTGCCATCGGCGGGTTACGGGGAGGACGACTGGGACGGATGTTTTTGCTCTTTCTCCGGGGCGCACACTCACAAGCAGACGCACACAGGCTGCGCGGGAAGGCCTGTCAAGCGCTGCACCACAGCCCCATCCAGTGGAGGAGAAAGGACATGCAGGTTTAATGTCTGCTGAACGCCAATCACTTGCTGCTAAATGCTAACCAGAGTATTCTATATGCTAGGATATATTAGCCTCTCACCGAGTGCATTTTCACCAGTTCAGCCTTACCCAAATCTAAAGCTTTCTCGACTGGAGTAGGGTGACCAGATTTTCTGACTGACAAAACTGGGACACTATTTAGTTGCATGGTCAACCAGGGAGCCATTTATTGACACACGTTAAATGGTAAATCTGCTGGTTAATATCTTGTTACCATGCACCGGTCGGCATTAACATGATAGACTTGATCATTTTGATTGGTTTCTACTTTTGGTAATGGACGTTTACATGCATTTTCAAGCGAAGTTTGTTACTTTGTGGATTATATTGGCCAAAACACTGGGACAGATCCTGTGTTAAACTGGGACAAATTAATGGTTTTGGAGGAATGTGTGGGGACACGGGACAGAGGACTAACTGGGTAAACTGGGACGTCTGGTCACCCTAGACTGGAGAGTAACAGTGTAACACCTCATTAGAAAGAAAACTTATTGTAACTTTTTTGATGCGTTGTTTAGCGTGTTTTTGTCTCTCTTTTGTCACTTTTTTGCTGCGTTATTATTGCTTTTCTGGCACATTGTTGTCGCTCATTTGCAGTGTTAGGGAGTAACTGTATTTAGAATACTCATTTTGAGTAACTGTATTCTGGTAAAGTTAGACTTTAATTTGAGAGCGTTTAGAACACAGTTACTTTCCAAATATCAAGGGAATACACCCCTGTACTCAGTCATTACATTTACATTAATGTGGACCTGTTTTTTTATTTTAAATCTAAAGTAAAGATTTAAAACGCCCTATGCCACAGTTCATACAAACACTGCACATGTGTCACATGATGCTGTGATCTGCTGCTCCTGCTGCTCCTGAGAGTTAAAGAGTTCATCATTAATGGTAAGTGAGTTTATATCAGGCGTTCCGACCATTATAGTCTTCCTTTTTGGAATTATACACAATATTTATACACAAATATAATGCTAATCGATGTTAAAGTATTCTAAAAGTATTCGAAGTTTTTTTTTGACGCACTTTTAAAAGGAGCTTTAAGATTTGGGTAAAGCCAAACCGGGGAAAGTGTGCTCGGTTCAAAGATGTTTATTTGTATTTGCACACAAACCTTTGCACGAGTCAAGATATTCTCTAAAGGCTATTTCACATGATTGTATTACTACGTCCACTGTATACTTTGTAAAACTCAACATTGGCACTCATTTGGCTTCTGTCGCCATGTCACATCCTCTGCATATCATTTGTTCACCCCTCTGTTAAAGACAATATAAGAAATGTCATTTAGATTACAACACACTTCACCAGCAAGAACCACGCCACAACAAAGTGAAATTAAGATTTTATTCACAAGGTCATAGTGCGGAGTGAAACTGGGCGAGACTGTGGGTGGGGGCTCCATCTCGGATGAACTCAGCTCTTCGGGACCCCCCTCACAGCAGAAGAATCAGTGCTAAAATAGAACAGACATGAAGGGAGGGAGGGAGGGTGGGGTCGACTTGGTATATATGGCTCATGGGTAATTGGAGGCGTGGTTAGGTGAAGGCAAGAGTGGTTGGTGTGCAAAGTGTATATAGCTCCTTCATTGGATTTACAATTATCAACACCACATCCTTTATATTGCCCCTTTTATTCTCAATACTTTAGTCCACAAATAGTCTCTTTATGATTATGGTAAACTGAGCTGTGGGTTCGTCGCTCAGCGAATTACTCAGTGCTGCAAGCACTATCGCACCAATCCGCCCAAACACCTCTCATGTCAGTGCATACTGTCAAAATCATTTATTTACAAATCACGAATTGTTATATAGGCAAAAAGAAAAATGGCCACGGTGGGCACAAAGCAACAGTCCCTTGATAAAATGCCAATAATAAAGGAGCATTCATCTTGATAAGCAACCCTACGGCGCTATTTCTGACATTATATAAGAAGCATTAATTCAGGCGGGTCTCTGTGGGCTCGTACTCTGCTGCGGCTCAGTCCCATAGTCCCTTTACAGCTGCCTCCTCCAGCATCGCGCTCCTCTTCACGCTCATGTCTACTGCAGCAGTTCCCTCTGAGGATTCACCGCACAGCCGACTTGCACTCGCTCGTAATGCATCCACAGACACGCTCTATAATGGCTCTGCTCACTTAAACAGGGAGGTCACAAAACACAGGCCGAAAACCGGGATCTAATCATTTTTCTTTGGGCTATACCGATTACAACGCCGCGAGCCTCTCCCGTCCCAGGATAGAATTTTGAAATCGCCTGGTGTTATAGATTTAATGGGCGGCACGGCGGCGCAGCGGTTAGCGCTCGGGGTTCGATTCAAAAATAATTTAAAGGGAAAGTTCATCTGAATTCTGTACTCAGTAGTTGAAGTCTTCGAACAATTCGCCTCTCATCCAAAAGGCTTCGTCGGTGGACTAATGTCCCGCTCAGCTTAGATAAGCTTTATCAGCTGAGATAAATACCACAGGGAGGAGTTAGGGTAGGCCCGGCTCCTCCTCTCTAATCACAGCTACTCTCACCACCTTTGAAGTAGAGCGTCTATAACGATCTGCTCACTTCAGTATCGGTCACTCCTGTCCTATTCATAGATGATCACTGCCCATTATCTGTCCTATTCATAGATGATCACTGCCCATTATCTGTCCTATTCATGACTAATCACTGCTAATTACCTGCCTATTGTTCTTTTGTCTCCTTGGACTGGCAGTGCCCTGTTGGTTTTCCCCGAAGGAGATGGAGTACAGTGACGGAAGATTCAATCTGAGCCCACCACTCTGGTTCATGCAGGGATTTTCTTTCTTGACAAAAATAGCTTATTTTCCTCCTCTTTCAAACCAACGTTCTTCTTTAGCTAAAATGTTGACCTCCCCGTCCTCAAAGGAGTGGTTGGAGGCTTTGAGGTGGAGGTGCACCGCTGACTGGGGGCCGCTAGTGCTTTCTCTTTGGTGTTGATAAAGCCTCTTCTGTAAAACTTGTTTCTTTTTTCCAATATAATGTTCTTTGCATTCTTCTTCTTTGCATCGAATAGAATAAACCACATTGCTTTGTTTGTGGCTCGGAGTTTTGTCTTTGGGATGAACTCATTTTTGTCTCAGTGTGTTCACCGGTTTGTGGTACACTGGAATCCTGTTCTGCCTAAAGATTCTCTGAAGTTTCTCTGAGACCCCGGCTACATACGGCACTGCCCTGTCCAAGGAGCACCTCAGCTAACAAAAAAACAATAGGCAAGTAATTAGCAGTGGTCATCCATGAATAGGACAGATAATGGGCAGTGATCATCTATGAATAGGACAGGACTGACCGATACTGAAGTGAGCAGATCGTTAGAGACGCGCTACTTCAAAGGTGTTTACCCACAGTTGAGAGTAGCTGTGATTAGAGGGGAGGAGCCGGGCCAACCCTAACTCCTACCTGTTGTCTAAGCTGCGAGCTGAGCGGGACTTTAGTCCGCTGACGAAGCCTTTTGGATGAGAGGCGAAACGTTCGAGACTTCAACCACTGAGTACAGAAGATGACTCAAGTACCTTCATTGAAGATGGACAACTCCTGTACGACTGAGAACTTACACAGACTTAATCGGAATTATGTTTCTCACATAATTAGTATTTTAGCTTCATTTTCCCAACAACACTCACTATCTGAGTTTAGTTGGCCACGTTGTGAAACAAATTATTGTCACAATTCTCGACGTGTGGGTACTCGGAGCAAAAATCAACAACTCAAGGGGTCCACGGGGCAGAAAAGGTTGGGAACCACTGCAATTAACCAATAAATACAAATGTTCCATAGAAAATAGTTGAAATAGGAATTTACAAGTTACTCAAATAAAAACAGTAAATAGTTCATAATCGCTTACAGTGGAGCTTACGTTCAGTAGTTTACATTGTGATAGCTGACAAAAAACATCCTTTATGCACTGAAATACTTAAATATAGACAAAAAGGAAAGGACTAATGGTCAGCACCAATAAAGCGCCTACAGAGAGAAGGTGTTGGTTAGCTTGCGCAGCCTAAAAGGAAGTCACAATATTAAATTAGGGACATGGCCAACCACTCTCAACACGTGCCCACCTCGAGGTCCTGACTTATACCAAGCAGCCCAATGACAGACCCTGCCCAATTTCCAGCCTGGCAGCCACTGCATACAGAGAACCTCAATTCTGCAATAGGTCATTGTCGAACTAAACACGTTAGCTTTGGTTCCCCGCTATCAGGTAAAGAACGCAAACTGGTTCCTAATTTACAGGTAATACCGTGGCTTCTTTAGTTTAAAAATGTTAAAATTATGTATTTTCCTCCTCTACATGTCCAGCCATCTCCTAATCCACTGTCACTCAAAAAGTTGTTAATTCAGGTCCGAAGTGCCGGCATGCACGAGCTTAATATAGACACTGCAGTTACAGTGCGCATAAGACCTGAGGTGGGTGAGTGAGTATTACCATGACCAACTTGCATCTAGTCCCTTTAAGTAGCAAAACAGCCTCACCTCAATTAACCCAGTCCAGTCAGCGACTTTTGAAAATCTATACTATGATCATGGATGGGAATTTCCTGGACGACTGAGAGCCTACACAAACATATTTCCTCACTTGAGTGAGAGCAGGTCAGCAGTCTTGTATTCAACTATTCAACTCACTGTCAAACTTCAGATGAACTTTGAGAACAGGCGGTGTTTGACTCTTTGTGTCATTCCTCTCCGGACTGCCCTGTCTTTTTCTGCTCTTTCTGTCCCGTTGTCTTTGTGCCAGGCCTCGGCCGGTCGTGGTTTATACACCAGCATTAAAAAAGCGGTTTCCGGGGAAACGCTGTGACGCTCGCCGCTGTCCTCTGGCTCTTTAGCGCCGGCCTGATTGATGGTGAAAGGGGAGGCAGTAAAGACAATCTGCTGCTGCTAGATTAGGCCAGTCAAACAAGGCTCTGGTGCTGACCAGCCTGGAATGCCTCTTTACAAGGCACAAGCATTCCGCCATTTTCCACCTCTATCGATGTATGTTTACACATGTGAAATATATGCACTGGCACCGAAGGAATGACACAGTGTTTCAATATTGTACTGGGAAGTTGGTTCATATTAAGCTAATGGTAAATGCCAGAACTTGAAAGAGATGTATACAAATTCTTCAAAGACAAAGAAATGCAAAAGATAACGCAACACAAGTTAATTTGTAGTAACTCAAAGGGCTTATGAAGAATTGAAGTGCACAAAATAAAATTACATAAGAAGCAAAGACTGTGGATACTTTCATCTTGGATTTCAACAATGCCAGAGTTGAGGCCTGTCTCACGTCTTTTGTAAGGCATTTCCAGATTTTAGTTGTGTAAAACTGAAACTCAGCCTCACTGTGTTTAAGCTTGACTCTGGGACAAGAAGAGTCTCTGGCCCTGAGTCTGGTTCAGTCTGATGGTTCATGTGGCTCTAACATGTCTGAGATGTACTTTGGTGCTCAACCATTTGACTTGTACATATGGACTTGTATGTTTATTTTCGATACCCCTACTTTAATGATACCTGCTTTTCGATACCAGTGCCTTAACAGTACTTGTTTCGATACCGATGTTATTTTTAAGGTAAGGGAAAAGACCTAAAACAGGATAACAGAAAGCTACACAGGCCGCAGCAAAACACCTGTAACTTTGTGTTTTGAGCACAATTTCCACTTAAGCAGTGAGAAAAAGAGAGACAGGGCATTACTACCTCCTGAGCTGCAGAGACAGATCCACATCAGGACACATCAAAGATTTTTACATGGTGTAAGCGCTCACTCTGCCAATAATTGACCAAAACTGTACCAAAAATGTCTAATACAGAGTGAGCGCTTGATATTCCCCTCACGCTGCAGCTGCTTGTAAAGTTGTAAACAACAGCACGTAAGCTCAGCCTCCGTGGGTCTGTTGCTAAAGGTAAAGACGTCTTTCTTGTTGTCACTGCTCGGTTTTGTTTTTCAATTTTTAAGTTAAGTTTCTTATTCAGTCCTGGTTTATAACTGGTTTAGTTTAGCTCTGGGTTTTACAACTGGTGTATGTCCTGGTTTAGTCTTGGCTCTCTATGACTAATCTCTATTACAAATGTTTAGTGAGTTATAGCTTTTCTTCGCTCCATTTGCGCTGAAGCGGCTCATTATCGGCGCACACGTTCACGTTGCTTTTTTAGACTCGCTGCGGGTCATATATTGACGTCTGGAGAGAAAAACAACCGAAAGTTGGCGCCGAAATGATGTAATTTTTTCGATACCATCCCCGACCGGAGCTTTTCGGTCGATACCAAGTATACCGTTTAACGCTACCCATCCCTACACAAGCAGAGATGTTTTAAAGTCTATTCTCTGAGCAACAGGAAGCCAATGCACAGACCTGAGCACTGGACTAATATGGTCGTATTTCCCAGTTTTAGTCAGCTCGGGCAGCAACGTTCTGGATGTACAACCTCGTTTAGAGAGGTAAGTAAATGTAAAATGGTCTCAACTTATATAGCGCTTTTCCACCTACATTAGGGTTCCTTGCTTTTTTCCTTGCTGTTTACATCAGCAAGAACCGCTCACCCATTCATACACCAATGTACGCAGACACGGTGGGTGAAGTGTCTTGCCCAAGGACACAACGACAGCATGCACCTTCAGGAGGCAGGATTCGAACCCTTGACCTTCCGATCATGAGACGACCCTCTCTACCATCTGCGCCACCGTCGCCCCATGAACAAGTGAACAGGCTGTTACAGTAGTCTGACCTACTGGAGACAAGCGCATGGATAAGTCTCTCCAAGTCTGGTCTTGACAGCTCTATAGACTATTAGTTTAGTTTAGTTTATGAAGTCACCCACTTTGGCAATGGTGAAGTGCACTCTGTGAATCTCCAAAGTGACAACATGTCAGATCAATCCCTCATTTGTCCAAGAGATTTCCACATGAACAAACTGTTTCAAAAAGACTGTCTAAGGTTTTAAAGACTTGTTACTTGAATGGACAAAGCATCTTGGGTAAAAGACATGTTTTGTTACTCCTTGAAATCTTTTGTCATGCTTTTATCATGGCTTTTGTGTGCAAGCTTGGCAAAAGTCAAATACGTGTTTTGAGCAGCCTTGCTTGACGAGATGGGGTCCACAGGAAGACGATGTTTTCCCCTATACATCAACTTGAGTTAGTTGCGTGGGGGGTTTCCAGTGTCCCGTTCCAATGCTCCACTGGGCCTGTTCTTCTGGGAAAGCCTCCTCCACATGTAGGTTACAGGGCCTTTGTATGCTGCCTCGCGAGCCCACCAGACTGTTTGACGTTTTCATGCCATCCTTACAATCCGTGCGTCGTCATGGAGCCACATTGGCGGCCGTGGCAGCAACGTTACAGTGAGGAGAAAATGAGAGCGGGGTGAGTGAGGGGGGTTATTTGGGCCTGTGTCTTTTGTCCGCCTGTACTCGGCTATGGCTGTTGATTAAAAGAAAGCGAGGGATGAAAAACGTTTGTTGACTCGAGGCTAAAACAAGACACTTTCAAAGAAGAGGGGAAAACCCAGGCGATGTTTATTACAGAGGAGCCTTGTTAAGCGCTGTGACTTGAGTTTAAAGATTTATGTGTCTTCGAGGGGTTAGGATGGTCGTCCGGTCAAGCTCCTCCTACATTTCTCAAAAACTAAAGCAGGATAAAGTTAGAACAAGTGCTGCGATGCAAAGAGCACAAAGTGAACAGGCGACCATCTGCTGCTATTATGTCTGCCTTTATGATAACAGCGGCTTGTAAGTGCCGTAGACTGAAGTAGGTCAGGGCCGTTTTACAATGTTGTGGTGAGGGGGTTGCTCCTGGCAGCGCTGGGATATGCCACAATAGTTTCTAAGGTTCTCCTGCACGTTTACAGCCAAAATGACTGGATAAAAGTTAACTGAGACCTCTTTCAGTAGCTGTTGGCTTAACAAGTAGTTCGAATAAGTTGTAACTTTTCTACCTTTGGAGTCATTTTCACACAGTGGATTACACATTTTTAAACTACAGTTAGCTTTAAATTTGGAGGTGAATTTCAGGACACATGACCGAGAGTGCCCATTTCAGCCTGATCTTGGGAGCTAAGCAAAGTTGGGACTAGTAACTAGATGGGAGACTGGAAATACCTGAGTTAATACTTTCTCTTGATCAAAACGGCAGAGAGCCACATAATCTGATGACTATTGATAAACTAGTGATTTGGTGAGGACCCCACAGAAATTTAAAGATGATAATTCAACCGAATTAAAGAGAAGGGCTTTTGTTCCCTTAAAATGTACAAAGAAATGTTTGCGTTTCTATGCCTTAATTAATCGATACAGGGTTTGCCCAGAAAAGGAACTATAAGGGTCTGAATGTGAGCTGGTCAATTGTAAAATAAAGCTCGGACAATGGAATTGGCAGAACCATCAGAATTTGTTAGTGAAAGACTTATCCTGACAGTGTGCCACCATTTCATCTTCACCACCGTATGTGACACAGCACTGTCACTGTCATTTTGTATTGAAAGCCCTGATGAAGACCAGTTGTTGGTTGAAATGTTGGCATGGCCATGTAAATAAAGGCTTCCTCATTTGACTGACACATAACAAATGTGCATCTCTGTGATTAGATCGACACTTAAGCAGAAAGTAGTATTACCATTTTCATTTAGCTTACTCCTTATAATCCTGAAGTAAAACTCTATGTTCACATCATAGTAATATCAAGTATAAATTGAAGTTTTGAGTTGTGTGACCTACTTTGTTGCTGTCACCATACACGTTATCCCATAGGTACTTTTCAATCACAAAAAAATGACTAGAATTATTAATTGCACCATTCTTTTGAACATCTTTTCTTCCGTGTTTCATTTCCATTGTAACCGCACCAACACGCTATAAGAGGAATATGTCAAATGTAATCTTTGGTGAGGCATCTGTTTTGCTTTGTCTACTCAAAGCAAACAGTGTGTCCTTTTGTCTTTGTTTTTTGAAATGGTTTGTTGAGGTCTGTTTTGTACGACCCCATCAGGACGAGCATGAGACAAAAGGCCTTAAAGATACCATCTCTTTGCGAATACTAATTGGATGCTCATTTTAGTTTCAGTTACAACTCCTTTTAACCGATTTCAAGTGTGTTTTGGTCTATTCTACTTCCAATCACTGGAGTTGTAGATATATAATATATAATAGAATGGGGCTATGTCGATGCAGTGAATCCCTGAAGTTCATGCCGTTTAAGAGCTGTTCCTGCCCAACAACTACAATGGATAAGCAATACTTGTAACCGTTAGCAGTGGCCCAAGGCAGGGCAACTTTATTTATACCACGCATTTCGTACACAAGGTAACTCAATGCGCCCATGAGGTAGAGTTTAGCCGTCTTACCTATATCCTGCATAACATGGAGGAACTAAAATGTGCTGTGATCAGAGAGACTGTTGTGGCTACGGGGATTTACCACCAGATGTTTGTCAGAGGAGTTCACGAACCAATGAAGTAACTTCATCTTCTTGCAGCAAGGATAATATCTCCACAACCCTTCTCATATCTATATTCTGTCCGTCCATGGAAGCGGATCTCTCCTTCACTGTGGTTCTACTCAAGTTTTCTCAGTTTGTTTTGTATTTTTTTAAGTTTTTCTTTATCGAGAAGGACCTCTATCAATCTGCTGCTTCACTGCTGACTATTGGACATTTCCTTGTCTTTATCTCTGTTCTTGTTTGTGATCATTTCAGAAATATTTGGGAAGCCCTGTGAAGTTACGGTTCAGTGGCATTTGGGCTTTACAGCAACAATTAAATGATCAATTGATTATTTAGAGTAGGTCTATTAAAAGCAGTTTAATTAGACAAATAACTGTCCCTCAGATGATTAAACCAACCCCTCGATCATTGTATTATTAAGTGGATGTTTGCTGTGGAGCAAATGAAGCACTTTATAGTTTACTATACGGTTACAACTTGAGTAGTGGTAATAGTTTATTGAGCGTGAGGCCTGCCTATAAAGCACATGCTCTGCAGAGTCTAAGAGCTGCATAAATAAGAAAAATGTGGTAAAAATGGCCGCAGTCCTGCTGCTCCACATGGACTCCTGTGCCAAACGCCTGACACTGCTTGCGTAAGAGGCTTCTTAAAAAAAAAACGACCATATTAGCATGACAATACCCCATGGCTGCTGGTGCTTGGAGGGAGGAGACGGGATGGGGGTCTGGAGAGAGGCTGAAGACTCTTGGACATAGACACTTTGCTGGTTTGGGTGCTCAAAACTGGATGTTTCGTTTCATATTTGAGTCCAGCATGAACGTAGAGATTTGAGGAATATATTTTAGACCCGACAACACTATGTGGGACGACTGTAATAGGACCTACCGCGTACAAATGAGAGATGAAGATTGCTTCAGATATTAGGAACAGCGGGACACCTGTTGCAATGAGACACTGCTAAAGTCTGACCTGTCATGCCATGCAACCATTTTGATTTTTGGAGAACAAGTCTAATTTTAACTGCACGCCTCTAGACTGACCTGGAGATGACCGAGGCACTGCAAACCGGACTGCTGCTCTTCTTAATTGTGGTAGGAAAAGTTAAATTGCATGCATTTAATGAAATTGTTCAAAGGCATTTATTTAACTGCAGTTCAAATACATAAAACACAATAAGGATAAAATGCTGCTGACCACTATTATCATCCAGCAATAATAGAAATTACAGTGATTGAGGGTCAAGTATATCATAGTTATAGTATAGTATTATAGTAGACTATAGTAAAATATAGATATTGTAGTGTGATGTTGATTGTTGTTTTTATGACTGCTACAACTGCGTCAATGTCCAGGACTCTATTTTAACGTAATTTTACCATCATTTCAAATTGGAAAACATCCTTCTTTCTTCCTGTCTGATGAAAGGGTTGGGTCTTTATGAGATTAATGGCCTTTACCAGGGAGCAGCGTCTAGTGGCTCAGGAACTTTAATGAGTTTTCAGGGTTAATGGTCAGAAACCTTTGGGGGGCAAAAGGGTGCATTAACTCATTATCTTTAATGCCCACTCTTGAGGTGAAATGAATTAGTGATTCTGTGACGATTCTGCGACAATGGTTGGTAGAGTGGGTCGTCTCATGATCGTAAGGTCGGCGATTAGAATCCACGCTCCTGAAGGTGCACTCTGTCATTGCGTCCTTGGGCAAGACACATCCGCGTTGCCTCCAGTGTCTGCGTATGAGTGAAAGTGTGAATGGGTGGCTGGTTCCTTGCTATAAAGCGCGTTGGGCATAATGAAGGTAGAAAAGCGCTATAAGTCGATACCATTTACCATTCTCAATAAGAACCGCTGCTGCTACTTCAGTGTGATATTGTTCTTCAGTCTCAAAGGCAAATGGGTTTAGGAAGCTGTGGAGGCGGGGAACATTCTGTGGCACAGCATACAACCAAAAATTAATATAAATATTTGTTAGTATATGGTTTATAGTGATAATAAGGCCAATTTTGAGGAGGATTGCCCTGTCAAAAGTGATATTCAATAATCTGTATATTACTTTGTGTCTGTTTATTCTATTCTGTGCATGTTTTCAGATGGTGTGTGCGAGTGAGCCTACTCCGGACAGAGCAGGGCAGTCCCATGGTGAGGCCCTAAATCATTTTACATACTACTGTGACGTCTTGTTTTCGTCTGTCTGTCCAACAACTCAACTACAGCGCATCGACATTTCAATCGTTTAACTTATTCAATCTTTGTTCCTTATTGTGTGCACAGAAGCGGCCTCTCTGGTTCACCTGACGTCCCAGTGGGCCTTCCGGCTGGTCAACACTTCCCTGCCTTTCTCCAGAGCTGAGAGCTTCTGCAGAGGACAGTTCAGCAGCCTGACGTCTGTAGACCAGGACGAGGACCAGGATGGCGTCCGGGAACTGCTCCTCCAGAATGGACTCGTCTCGCCAGTATGGGTTCAGGATTCCACGAAAGCCCCCTTAAAACCGCTGGCCATATCTAAGCAATGTGAGTGTGTGTCTCTTTGCCTCCAAATGAATTTTAGCTGCGTAGTATCGCATAGACTAGCATTACAGCTCTAGCATTATCTAGACTAGCATTATCTTTGCTGTGCCACTCACTTTAAGTATCTCTCTCTTTGACTCTCACCAGATTTAAAATTCTCATCCCTGAACTTCCCAAAGGAGTCTCGGGACGGTTTCGCCCGGGTCAACATGTCCTTCCCCGCCCTCTCCTCCATCAGCGTCTGTGTGCGCGTGCAGTGGGACCCCGAATGGAGCGAAGTGTCCACCATTTTCTCCTACGCTGCCCCCGTCTTCACCAACGAGTTCCAACTGCGCAGCCAGGTGGGCTCCCAGGGCCGCATCCTCCTGGCCCTCATAATCCACGGGAAACACTTGCCCTACAAGGCGTCCTTCCCGAACGACGGGGCCTGGCATCACATTTGCGTTACGTGGACGCAAACAGGAGAACAGTGGGCGATCTACGTGGATGGCGAGAGGAAGGACACGGGCTCTGGAGCGGAGACATCCCGGGACATTCACGGAGACGGGATATTCATCATGGGGCAGGATCAGGACTCTTTCGGAGGGAATTTTACCGAGCCGTTCTTCGGGAATATCACAGACCTGAATGTGTGGAATAGTTCTCTGGAGGCGAGGCACGTGCGGGCGCTCAACGGGTGCTCGTCCGTGTCACATGAGGTGCTCTTTGGCTGGAGCCTGGAGGAGCTCAGCAGACATGAGGTGGTCAGAGAGATGGAGGCCGCGCTCTTCTGTCCAGGTTAGTCCATGTTTCAAGTCAACACATTTGAAAACAACATTCTCACAAAGCCACACTATATCATGTAAAGTTTTTATTCAAAATGTGACTGATTAAATTTATATTATCTCATCACACAAACAAAATGCTAGTGAAATTTGAAATACAAAAAGCTTTTTATTTCCATATAAAACATAATGTTCAGTATAACCGCTCCAGCTTGACACACTTTTGGAGCAATGCTACTGATTGGATCAACAACGCTGAAAATCCATTAAATATTTAGTTTAAAAATGTTTTTGTGTGTTTGTGTTATGTGTAGCAGCATTATGCATACCTAGCGCTGGGCGTTTTAGAAAGAAAAAAAAAATCAAGATTTCTTTCCCCATATCCAATCTCGATTTTTAATTCGAAATGCAGAATTCATCAAATTAGATGCATATTCTATTCAAACCTCAGCTCAAACAAAAACAAACGCATTCATCAATTCTCATTTAACACACAAAAGTCTTCCATTGTCTCGTCCAAACTTCCGAACTAGGTACAGTTTGTGCCAAAGGAATGGCTGTAAACTTGGCGATTATTAAGTCCTATAACAATTATTGAAATTGACCAAAGTAGAGATTGTGATTTTTGATTAAATTTCGAGTAATTGCCCGTCGTGGTGTTAGTTAGAATTATTTGTTTGTGAATGCACAGATACCTCAAGAATTTAGCTTGCAGGAAAGGTAATGTAATGTATGGACTAAACATGTATATTGCATTGTCATTTCACCTTGTATTGTGAGGATCAAAATTAGAATTAATGGGATATTACAACATATTTTTGCTGTTTGGCCTAAAGCTGGGACTTGGCCCTTCTAGAGGTTTAATGTATCCCACGAGGGGGTGCTGGATTATATATAATTTTGCAGTGTTGGGCAAGTTACTTTAAAATAATATATTCTATATTAGTTGCCTGTTTTAAATAAGAAACAGCGTTGGACTGGCCGACATGCCAACCCTTCATTGTTCAATGTTTACTGTAAAGGCTTCCTGCATCTGGTTTCTGCGACATACCCGGTGTCTCTCTAATTGGATGACGCCGTCTGTCAATTATGCCCTCCGGGAAATTGCTGAAATCATGCTCGCTTCCAGACTACATATCTTTGAAAAAGTGTCTTTGAAAAAGCATGTTGTTTGCTGGCCAGCTGGCCAGGCAACTATATTAGTAGTTACAGCATTAAAAATGTAATAGGTTTGTATAACATACTACTGTTTCAAAAATGTAACTGAGTTACACTACTTTGAGTTACTTTTGAGTTACTTTTGGCAACAACAAAAAACGGAAAACACTAAAAATACCATTGGGCAAAAGTGCAATCATTTCCTTTTCCTTTAGTAACCCTATTCTTCGTGTTTCTTTTTAATGACATTAGCTACACGCAAATCTATCTCTTAAATTGTAATGACTAATATATTCCCGTATTTTGTAATATGTTATATTCCTTAGTTACTGACAAAAGCAATTGCTGGGTTGCAGGTGACATCACAGCGTTCTAAAAGCCTATAATATTATATAGAAGTAAAATTATTTTTGGTCTTGTACAGAGAGATCTTGGACCCAGTGACTGTTATTAATGATCATTTTTGTTCATAAATGTTCTTTTTAGATACGACTTGTAAAAGTGTAATGCAGTTAATTGGAAAAAACTGGCTCCTGCCCCCCACTGGGTCTTCTAGAACCTGCAACCCAGCAATACACGTATTTTAGTAACTTTTATAATAAGTCTGTAGTTGTTGGGAGACCAGACATGTAAATTATATAAATGACCATCACTTTACAAAATATTATTGTGTTTGGCCCTTGATCTGTTGAAAATACTGCAGGACAAAAGATATCCTTTTGTTTTTGGGCTTTCGAAGAACTAAGTTTGAGCACTCCTGGCTTAGGGGTTGGGTTACAGTGCACACATGAGGTAACTTATAGTGATCGTCAGGGCTGGTTCCTCCCCATTCTTTATTTAAAGAAAGTCTTCTGGTAAAAAACTCTCTAAAAATATTCACACAAAAATAGATATAACCACACTTTTAGGTTATATCTATATAACCTAAAAGTTATATAGATATAACTATATCTATATAACTATATAACTTAGAGAGTTATCTCTAAAAATATTCACACAAAAATAGATATAACCAAACTTTTAAGGGGAAAATACACACAAACAACCAAGACAATAGCTTTTACTGAACTGATTAACATTCCTACTAAATTACCATGTGTAAAGGTTTTATCCAGCATTTTATGGTGACATTTTACTGGATTTTCTCTGCAATTTTAACAGCTTACCCTCCTCTCTGGACACAGCTCCAATATGCCAACTAAAGTGGCAAAACCTGAAAAGCTAGAAGAGGAGTATGTGTCTCTTAACCAAATGAATGAGGTGAAGGAAGCTTTCCCAGCGCTTTTGCAACAACAAAGAGACAATTTACAAAGCTGTCTTAAGGTTTTTGTGGAAAATATTACCACCAGACTGGACTCGTTGAGGGTCAGTTGGGAACGTCTGGTGGATCCCTCTGTCAGTAGGGTCTTCAACTCCCACCTCCGGAAGAGCTTCACCCAGACTCCGAGGGAGACTGTTGCTGCTTGGAACGGTTGTCATTCTATTGCTCAAATTTACAAATGGAGAATCAGGGTTGGCAAGTTATGGATCTGTTGAGAGGGACCCTCCCAACGGGCTCAAAAACCTTGTCTTATAATGCAGCACACAGCATAGGAACACCATCTACGAAATCAGCTGGGTGGGGGTTTGTTGGTGGGCAATACAACTGGCCCGCTCTACACCCTGGCTTTTTAATGCACCACACTATGCAGGGCTTACATCATTCTTCACACATAACTCAATTAAATAAAATTATATTGAGGATGGTAATGGCAGCTGGGAAGTAGCAAGATCTCGGAGTATAATATGTATTCATGCTTTTTAATGCATTACACTATGTAGGGCTTTCATAATATATTATACATTATACATTTGTACACAAATTAATATTATACTCAGGATGGTAAGGACAACTGGGAAGTAGCAAGATCACGAAGTATAATACTGCATAGTAACGTGCCTTTATAACATAAAAATAATGACTTTCGGTAATGTTACCGAGGTTTGGCATTGGTAACATGCTGAAATATATTATATTAAGGGTTGCCTTTTGTTACTTGCTTTGTACTAAACATTGTACATGAAACGAGACTGTGGTTGTCGTTGTGCTTCGTTTCTGTTTTCAATATGAACATTTCAAACAATGCTTTGTAAAATATGATGCTGCTAATTGTATGATTGATAATGTAATTGGAATAGCATAAAGTTATTATTATAGTTCTGTCATGTAATGTCTTTATGTAAATGCTATATTTTAAATGTATTGATTTTGGGGGTGGGCGCTTATAAGCTCTTGCTTCAGCCCACTCCATTTGAGCAGAATGTTTACTGCTCAAACAAACTAATAAACTAAACTAAAACTAATATATTTAGAGTACAGACGCTGTAGTTGCAGCACATTTGCAGTCATAATGTTGGTGACAAGTGTGTCATTGACCTAAAAAGTCCTCCCAAACTGCTCCCATTTAAAAAATATTTAAATAGACATGAAAACCTTGGTCAATATATCACAGACACACACAAAAAAGATTAGATTTACCATTTAGTTGTCCTTGCGGACCACACATTTAAATTTTTGTTTTTTAAACAATGTGTGATCTGTTTCTGAAAATTATGTCAACACATTAAAGTTCAAGGAAACCATATTATTTTGTACTTAAACAACAGACATCATTAAACAATAGAGCCTGTGTCAACACGATTTGTCAATGTTCGCAGCACTGTCTTTGTCGGGCGCTACCATAGATATACTATAAAAAGGATGAGCGGGTCCCCTTCAGCCCCATTCATCGTAAAGGTTCCCGAGACCTGTGTGCACCCTAATGGCCGCTGTGTCTCCTCCTACCCTGCCTGTTCCTTAAAAGGGCAAAAAGGTGGGAAGCCCTGGCTTGCGGGGTGGGAGAAGCCTCCACAGAGCTCCAGAGCTTGATTGACATGTGATGGAGCCAGTCAATGCACTGAAAATGCTTCCAATGTTCAGGCTTTTAAACAAAAACCAGTGTGGTTACAAATATTTCACCTACCCCAGCATTGTCACATGGGTCATAGTGATTTTTAGAAAAAGGAAAACTCTTTGGAGACAGGCTTTTAAGCCATTCTTGGGACGTTTGAAGTCCCATTAGAATCAATGTCCCCAAGTGTCTCTTGGAGTCGCCCTTGGCCACCAGGGGGTGGTATTACAGCAATGTCAACTCCCCACTATGAGGACCATAGTGAAGCGCGTTCCTCGCCCATTGGGCGCTACAGACCAGAGCAAAGAGCAGAGATACCGGAATGTAATGGGCAAAATCCCCTATGTTTAGAGAGTCCATTGAGTTATTCATTCATTCATTGTGGGGTTGTGCAGTTGATCTAAATCATGTAATCAAATCCTGATGGTCAGTGTTGATTATTGGTAAACAGGTCTGCAGTAGTGATGTCAAGATTAACAGTTTTTTACGATTTTAAGAAGAATTTTAGAAGCCCATGTTTACCGTTGAAATCTCTCGCTGGAGATATACGGGTCGCTGCATGGCACAAACGTAAACACGTAAACTCGCCAGTAATTGGGCAATATTTGCAATCTTTCCCTGTGAATGTGAGAGTCAAGGTAACACAAGTCATAATTCCCAATAAAGTTGTCCAAATGTTTAGAAATAGCCGCAACTAAAAGCAAATGCGCTACTGTCTGCTAAACATCTGACAAATAATTAAGCAAGGCAGGATAAGTTTTCATAACATAATCTAGACAAGATTGTGGCCTTATGATAATATCATAAAATAGTAGTAATAATTAGGCTTGGACGATACACTTTTGTCGCGATCCGATTCGTATCATGATACTCGGGGCCAATCTGATACGTATCACGGTACTCAGAGGCTGATCCGATTCGTATCATGATACTCAGGGGCCGATCCCATACATATCACAAATACTCAGGGACTGATCCGATACGTATCACGATACTCAGGGGCCGATCCCATACATATCAGAAATACTCAGGGACTGATCCGATACGTATCACGATACTCAGGGGCAGTGTATTTTTAAATGCAAAATAATCTTAAAGCCTTTTTATTTTATTTTTAGAAACAGTGAATGTTTACAAGTTTTAAAAGTATTTAAAAAAGCATTTTAAAGACAAAAACTCAAACAAATATCAGTTATTTCCTTGCATTAAGTCTATGATTGTGAACAATTATTTTCTCTCACAATAATCAAGACTCGAAGAATTGGAATATTGACATAGACAGCTATATATTTGAAGTTTGGACTTCAAGTAAAAGGAAAACTATGTAAAAGGAAATCTATGTTGTATCGAAGTTTGCTGGAGTGGAGAGCATTCATTTTTTGTATGGGTAGACAACTTGTAAGAGCCATTTTAATATGGGTATACAGCCCCTTTAACAGCCACCCCTACTTATATTTCAAGACACTTGAAACTGTATGCCTATATGTTTGGAACCGCATGCTGACTCTTTGTCTTGTGTGCACTGACAGCGAAGGACCAGCAGATGGAGCTGCAGGGCTGTAGGACGCTGCAGAGCCGGTCTAGTCAGCAGCCAGCGTTGGGCCTCACAGACTGTTCTGATCTACTGCCTTTTATCTGCAGGAGCAACAAAGGTGGGACTCCTCCGTGCGTCCTCACGGCACACTTCACAACATTTCAATGCATTACGACCATGACCTTACAGTGGGCGATCTCAACACACAACGTGCTGAGAGCTTTGGCCTGTGCGGATGGAGTGAAAATAACTTGGAACAACTAATGAAGTATGGCAGTTTGGGAGAAGCTTTGATCCAGGCCCAAAGCACCCCATCCCACACACAGGCAATGATCATTTCAGTTTAGTTTAGTTTAGTTTTTTTTATTTCAAGCACACAATGAAAAAGTGTACAGTATGTACAACATAAGACAATAATCCAGAGAACACTGATAGTCAGACAAAGACATTCACCAGTCACTCGCTTTACTTGCTAACTTAGAACGTGAACTTCTTAACAGCCCGCCTGAACCGAGCACATTTTCTCCAGTTTTGCTTTACCCTAATCTAAAACCTTCTTGAAAAAAAAGTGTCAAAATAGCAACGAAAATGGGACGAGAACGAGGATAAAAAAAAATAAAACACACAAAACAGGCTGTAACCTTTTAGATTTGGGTAAAGCTGAGCTGGAGAAAACGCACTTGGTGAAGGGAGGGGTTACGAGGTTAAACCCTGAATAGTACTATATTATAGCCTTTCAGGAAGTACTACTATCAAACACGCACATAGTTTAATACAGGTTTTATCAGCCAGTGAAGCCGATGACCTTAACCATTCAGTGTCAGTGCTTTACAAAGTTTGAATTTCTCATATTTCTCATAATCTGCATTTGCGAATGGTTTATAGCTGTTAATGTCTGATAATCATGAGCCTTATGTGACTCTACATTCATTTCGATGTTTACTCAATAAAGTAGATAGGTAAATAACCAGCTGCCTGATAAAGACTGGACTATACTTGAAAGTGAAAGTGCTTCTAATGAATCCATCCACAGAGATTTACAGATATAGTAATAATGTGTTACTTTTCACAGAGCGTTACCTGAAGATGAACCTGATCAGTGACTCGAGGCGCAGTCAGCCCACGGCCTTCATGAGCCACGTCCTCATGCGCGCCAACACAACACAGGTTTGTAGCTGCTGAGCTTCATGGTGTTTATTTCAATTAAGGACAGGGGGGCGCTCTGGGACAGTGACCCGTCTGCAGCTTCAGTGTTGACTGTTGGACATCCTCCTGCTCTCTTTTGCTGTCTTATTGTGGATTTTTAAACTCCTCCTCTGCTTCATCAAATCAGAAATTTCATATTTTATAAAAAATAATGATAAAAATAATAAAAATAATGATAAAATGAAAGAATGATTATATCCATCCATCCATGTTCTTCCACTTGTCCGTTGCTGGGTCGTGGGGGCAGCTGTTGGATCGGCCCAAATCACATTGCACCAGCCCCTGTGGTTCCTCCTGCAGGTGGTGAGTCCACAGAAGCATGGCCTCATGGTTCTAACCGGGCCTGTTGGTCTCTCATAAGGGGCTTCTGAACCTTTGTTTGACCCGTCACCTAGGACCTGTTTGCCGTGGGTCTCCCATGGCGAACAGGTCCTTCCAGGATCATTCGAGAGAATGATTATACTCTCTGGGAAAAGTCAATACACTGCAAAGAGTAATCTAGATTTATGCTATAAAAGTGATCGTAACTTTTTTGGTCGCATTGTCACAGCGTTCGTGTTGTGTTTTCGCTTTTTTTGTGTATGTGTTTTTGTAGTTTTTTTTTATTGTGTTTTTGTAGCTTTTTCGACGTGCTTTTCTATTTTTTTTTTATTGTGTTTTTGTAGTTTTTTGTCATGCTTTTGTAGGTTTTTGTCGTGTTTTTGTGTGTGTTTTGCCACGTTTTTGTCACTCTTTCGTCACTTTTTTTTGTCACTTTGTTGACGCTATTTTTATGCTTTTTTTCAAGAAGCTTTTAGATTTGGGTAAAGCCGAACTGGAGAAAATGTACTCGGTTCAGCTGGGGGTTAAAAGAGGTTAAAATAAGTACATTACCCCTGATCTTAAACTAATTTCAAGAATGCTGTCCATGATGCAAGTTTTTTACACTTATATTAAGAAAAAATATCTCATCTCACTCTTATAATTAGATTGCTGTGCAATATTTTTCTTTAATATAGAAATTTGTCACTCAAATCAAGGACAAATGTAGTTATGTCAAGAATAAATATTTGTAAACTACTTTTTGTCGTACATTGCGTTGCTTTTTGTTTTTTTGTAGTTAAAATCTTTAGTGTTTAAAAACCGTAAAACTACAAGACCTCATAATTGTACAGTTAAAAAAGCTAACTCCTGGCCTGTTTAAGTCTCTAATACAGGTGCAAGGTTGTTGCTTTGACCATAATTCCAGTTTGCTTTACAAGCATGTCAAAGTAATATGATAATAATGATAAACAGAGGTTAGTGGATCTTTAAAGTTTTCATGTTCCAGGGATTTTTCACTATATATATATATATATATATATATATATATATATATATATATATATATATATATATATATATATATACAGTATCTTTACTGACTGAGCTTTGCCTGCAAAATTGCAATTTGAAGTTTTGTGAATTATTTATTGATTACGTTTTTTGTCAATGTATCAGGCATCGGGCCCGTCCAGTCTGGTGGAGGCCTCTGTCCAGTTGGACTCGTGTGTCCAGGCTCTGGAGGAGACAGAGGAGGAGGGACTGCAGCCAGTGGACATGGTGTCTCTCATCCAGCTCCTGTCCCAAACTGCAGATGTCCCGCCGGAGACTGGCCCAGCTCCGGCCAATCAGAGTGAGGGGCGGGTCCACAAGCTCAGTAAAGACTTCATCAGCGTGGCCGACAGCGTGATGAGCGAGGACAACGCCCTCAAGTGGCAGGCCATAAAAGAGGTACGGCGCTGCATTCCAGACAAAGCAAACCCCAAAAAATTGAAATATATACTGTACATACTAACCAGAGGTGGTCATTAACTAAGGATATTTACTTCAATCCTGTACTGAATCAGCACATGAGTAGTATTTTTGAACTACAGGTCTAAACCCTGCAGTGTAGACCTCTGTATGACCTCATGTACACAGTTGAATGTTATTTTGTATTATTGCAGGTGATATGACAGACTTCTCCTAAATGTTGATCACTAACAAGTACTTGAAATGCACACAAAACAAAACAAAAGCTAAATTTTTGTTTTAATATCAAACCACAAATTGAAAATGCAATTGCAAAACATAGAGAAATGTCCCAGTAATTGTCCCAGTTTTGTCATACAGTTCTCTTTAGGACTGCTAGAGGGCAGTGTGCACATATTTACTGATTATACTTTGATAATAGTGTAGATTTTGCCTCATCCCTTTCCCCCTAATCTATAGTGACGTAACATGTGCGCAACTCACTGGTGGATTTACAGTGTTACTTAAAATATTGATATGTAATGTAGATTGTTTTTGACCTGCGGTGGTGTCACTCTCTGGGGGCTGTATCTACTTTGTTAAAAGAAACTTCCAAATGTTGAACCTGCTAATTTACATTATCGCCCCATTATCATTTAAAGTTTTGACAGTCAAAGTTTCCAATGGTTGTGGCTCACACTCAAAGACACAGAAAGCCATAGAAAGACCCAGGTTCAGTTCCCAGGCCAGACAGGGCCGTGTGGAGTTTGCGCGTTCTGGCTGTGCCTGAGTGGGTGTCCCCCCGGGCATGGCCCAAAACATACCCAGCAGGCTAATCCTCAGGCTCCTCCTGAGGTTACCACGAGGCACTGGTGGAGGCGCTGGATAATAAAGTCTACAATTACAAGCCAATTCAAGTAAGGCTGCGCAATGTGTTAGATCAATCTGTTTTTTCAATCAGTTTTCAGATAAAGATGTTGCAAAATGGCTAAATTGTCTCTTCCAGGTATTGAGACTGCTGTTGGCTTAAGAGGACACTTTTAATCAGTGGTATAATATTGTGGGCTTCCCCTGTTTAGAAAACCAACAGACACAAGTCTTCAGGCCACACTTTGATTGATTTGATTTAAAAATAGTAATCATCCAATAGATGTAAAAAATTTACCAAAAGTATGATTTTTTAAGCCATTCTTGGGACGTTTGAAGTCCCATTAGAATCAATGTCCCCAAGTGTCCCCAAATCATACTTTTGGCCATATTGTCGAGCCCTAAATAAAACTACAGATATACATCAGTAAACAGATTTTTTTTTAAAGAACATGCATTAACTACTATACTGACACACTGCATATTTTTGGCACTGGCTCCGCTGCACTATTGACGTGTATAGATTTGTACAGAGACTGCCTTATGACAAGTGCCCGCCTACCCCCTCACAGCCTCTCAGCTCCAAGGACACTGCCACTAAGATTCAATGCAGTCGCACCACTTGGAAAACCAATGTGGCTCCTCGTGCAGCAGCCCTCTTAGGTGGAGCGCAGGGGTTTGGAAATACAACAATGACCGACCGTTCACAATGGAGGCTTGCCTATTAAACTCTTGGGGGCTCTTGTCAACCCAGACTGTTTTGACTGAGTCAAAACAATTCTTCTCTTTTATGAATTTTGAATGGTCATTTTGAAATATTTCACTCAATATATTTCCAATAACCTTTGGCTGAATGTGCGGAAACCCTCTGCAATTTCTGCATTTCGTTTCATAAAAACATCCGTCTCAAAATATGTAGGTCAATTTATCTGAAGGAAGTGTCCTTGTCTGTGTAAAAAGTTTTGCAGCGTAAGTTCTGTTAACACAACAACCATCAAAAGAAAACATGGTTTAGAATATAGCCGAGAGACATAACAGTGGGGCATGTAGATTTTTAATGGTGCTGATTATCAATTTCTGAGTCAGGTCATTCTCTCATGGATCACACTCCTCAGCCTCCCTGGTAAGGTCTATTCCAGGGTGCTGGAGAGGAGGATCCGGCCAATAGTCGAACCTTGGATCCAGGAGGAACAATGCGGTTTTCGTCCCGGTCGTGGAACACTGGACCAGCTCTATACCCTTCATCGGGTGCTCGAGGGTTTGTGGGAGTTCGCCCAACCAGTCCACATGTGTTTTGTGGATCTGGAGAAAGCGTTCGACCGTGTCCCTCGTGGTGCCCTGTGGGGGGTGCTCCGGGAGTATGGGGTCCGGGGCCCTCTACTAAGGGCTGTCCGTTCCCTGTATGACCGTAGCAGGAGCTTGGTTCGCATCGCCGGCAGTAAGCCAGACCTGTTCCCGGTGCGTGTTGGTCTCCGCCAGGGCTGCCCTATGTCACCGGTTCTGTTCATTACCTATATGGACAGAATTTCTAGGCGCAGCCAGGGGCCGGAGGGTGTCCGGCCCCTGGCCTCAGAATCTCATCTCTGCTATTTGCAGATGATGTTGTTCTGTTGGCTTCCTCAAATCAGGACCTCCAGCGCGCACTGGGGCGGTTTGCAGCCGAGTGTGAAGCGGCCGGGATGAGGATCAGCACCTCCAAATCTGAGGCCATGGTTCTCCACCGGAAAAAGGTGGTTTCCCCGGTCGGTGGGGAGTCCTTGCCCCAAGTGGAGGAGTTCAAGTATCTCAGGGGCATGTTCACGAGTGAGGGACGGATGGAGCGTGAGATCGGTAAATGGATCGGTGCGGCGTCAGCAGTGGTGCGGTCGCTGTATCGGACCGTTGTGGTGAAGAGGGAGCTGAGTCAGGGGGGCAAAGCTCTCGATTTACCGATCGATCTACGTTCCCACCCTCACCTATGGTCATGAGATTTGGGTAATGACCGAAAGGACAAGATCGCGAATACAAGCGGCCGAAATGAGTTTCCTTCGCAGGGTGGCTGGGCGCACCCTCCGAGATCGGGTGAGGAGCTCAGTTACCCGGGAGGAGCTCGGACTCGAGCCGCTACTCCTCCACGTCGAAAGGAGCCAGCTGAGGTGGCTAGGGCATCTGTTCCAGATGCCTCCTGGTCGCCTCCCTCGGGAGGTGCTCCAGGCATGTCCCACTGGGAGGAGGCCTCGTGGAAGGCCCAGGACACGCTGGTGGGACTATGTCTCCGAGCTGGCCTGGTGTCGCCTCGGGGTCCCCCCAGAACAGCTGGAGGAGGTGTGCGTGGATCGGGAAGTCTGGGCATCTCTGCTGAGACTGCTGCCCCCGCAACCCGGCCCCGGATAAAGCGGAAGAAAATGGATGGATGGATGGAGGTCATTCTCATCAGATGATGTGTATGATGTGGTTCAGAGTGTGCAGTGCCTCCAGTGAGCCGCACCCCAATCATCACCTCTAGAGGTGCACCAATCTGATTGGTCACCGATCTAATCGGCCGATCACGCCCTGAAACGTGTCATCGGTGATCGGTAAAATGCGCTGATCAGACTCCGCTCTCAATGCACTCAAAAAAGCACCACTTTTCTATTTTTGGAAAAGTAACAGAATCAGCAGAGCTGAACCACCCACAAGTGCTGTGGTTTTGCAGATGCTCAGTTTTAATCAAAATTTGACCCCACTTGCCTACCACCTCGAGAGTGCCCAGTCTCATCTGACCCGATAAGCTAAGGTTGCACCGAGTTAGCACCAGGATGGGAAACAGTGTGATGGGATGGTGCGGTGTTAGTTGGAGAGTCTGTAGGTTTTGGTTTCCGTTAAGCAGCTGTGGCGATACTTAGGTGTTTCTCAATCGGAAGGATCCTTCCTCCCCAGTCCACTTTGTTGACTTCCTTGGGAGTTGGCTGCTGAGCTAAGTGTCCTGCTGCCGCGGCATCTGAGGCATTTGGAACAACCACAGGAGGGATAAAACATCGACCAATGCCGTATATTCCCCAGATTACAGTATAAGTCGCCCCGGAGTATAAATCACACCAGCCTTGGCAACTACCTGGGCATGGAGGCGTAACTGCACCGTTGACAAGCCTCTCCTGGCAGCACGTGGTTCAAGTATTTATTCATTTGCAAACTCGTTCCTCTAGCCATCTAGCTTTTAGCCCGCGATTAGCTTTTTTTGTTTTCTTCATTGCTGTAAGAGTAACTGCCGCTTTTTGCCAGTCCCTTGCAAGTCTTTCTTTCTGCTGCTCAATAATGTTTTTTGTTTTTTTTGTGGTACAGGAGTAGCAGATACTGGTACACAAGCCTAGAGTGCCCTCTAGCGGCTGTCAGTGTGAAAATAACAAACATATATATATATATATATTTTGTATTGACATAACAAGTAACACAGGTGAAATACTGTTTACAGCAAAAACGTCATACAGGTCATACAGTGTGTTGTTTAATATTCCACACTTATCAATTAAACAGGTTTAGTGGAATGTAGTTGCTCAAACAAAAGATTTCGCAAATCAAAATAAAGTGGACAATAATCTCCTCCACCACACTCAAGTCACACCGGGAACAAAGTCTGTCCTCTTCAGGTAGGCCTTTGAACCGTCCTCCACTGCCAGGGGTAAGGTCCCAGTTCTCAATTAGGCACAGAGAGATCTTTGTCATCTGGACAAGTTTAAGTAAACATATAGTTCTGTTTGATATTCATCCTCAGAGTGAATATAATGTATTGGCTTTGATTTGGCAAATGTCTTATTTTCATAACTATTTGTTTAAAGAATCAAGTGTAAGTTGCAAACCCAGCCAAACTATGAAAAAAGTGCGACTTATAAGCCAGAAAATAATTTTTTATGAGTAAAAAGAGACCAGAAAGCTGTTTATAAGCTGTCATACTGTTTGAACACTTTGACTTGAAAATCTCATTGCTACACTACTATTTAAAAAAAAAAAAAAAAACAGCTCTTTGAGGTGGGTAAATGACCCAAACTGAGGAGTCGAGCAGCGGAGCAGGGGCTCTGGGTGAATTGGAGCTGCACTTTTGGAGCTTTGATGACGTGGATTACTACAAAGTGGTTGAGACACCGGGGATTCTGGCAGTTTGAATCCACCAGAGGCTGGAAAGAGCTCAGTGAAAGTGTCTCTTTCTCTAAATTACATGATGAAACTACGTGATAGCAGGTGTTGTCTGTAGTGGCTGTTATTAATTGCTGCCCTAAGCATGATTAAAATACCCCTCTCCCTTTGTGTTAGGTGGTGAACGGGCCCATGGACGTGGTGAAGAGTATCGACCGCATGGCGACCAGCCTGAGCACTCGTCTGATGGCGGAGAGTCCACACGTGACGATTCAGAGCCCCAACATCAGTGAGTCCAAGCGCCATAAATAAGCACGCTCGACTCACTACGACTTAATGATCGGTTTCAAACTTTTAATGCAAAAAAATAAAAAATAAATTCGAAGACTGAATCAAGGTTTCAAGAAAAGCAGCGTGGCCTTCACAATCTGTATAGTGATAGAGTCATAAGCCAAGTCCTATCACAGGCGCTGTTATTTTTAAACTTCGAAATGACGCAGGGGAACTTAAATAGCTCAGTCCTCAAGTGATACATCTCGCATTTTATTTGAGGAATACAATTTTAACAAGTAATACGAGCAGGCGCGTGCACAGATAGAGCCCAGGTGATGCTAAAGCATCTGCCCTTTTGCCCTGTGCCCTTTAAGTGCCCTACTCACGACCATTTATTTTATTGTTCTTACTACTAAGCCAACATGTGCTTAAAATACAGTTTTAATGCTCAACAACTTTAAATTGCGCTTTATTCCTCCTCTGATGAGCTCCTGATCACAGAAGGGCAACTGCACTGTCCCGTGTTTCCCCCGTTTGAGAAGATGGTACAGTCCATCTAAGATGCGGGAGTAAAGTAAACTGAGTAAATTAGATAATTTTACCAACGCGACATGACTGGATTATTAAGTGAAATGGAAACGAAAGGGCCGAAAGGGCCGACAGGGCGAGAACGTCAGCGCCGCGTGTCGAGACCGTCTGGACAAAGTCAGCGGTAAGAAGTCAGTAAAAGCAAATCTGTTTGTCGCGCTATAAAATGGTCTTAAAATGAACTTTATTTCTCAGACTAAGTCATGGCTGGGTGTAGACCAGGGCCAGAGCAGTGTGAGCTGAGCTGAGGGAAACAGAAGAGTGAGGAGGAGAGAGAAGGGTGAGGAGGACAGTACCTCTGTGGGAGGAGCACAGGGATGTGGACAGCCCAGTGGATTATTGTTATTTAATTTAGATATGGACTAAGCAATGCCTTGGACAAACTAGATGTTTTAAGTGTAGTTTAGCCCCTTTGCATTATTTATTTGTATTTGTGCTAATCATAAGTGCAGAGCCTTGTGATAGACTTTAGAGGACGATGTAGGGCGATCTAGTTTATTATTAGGTCCACATCATTGTCATTTTTTTTATGTTGCTGTATTAATCAGAGGTCTGTTAGTGGTACTAGTTACAGAAAAAAAAGAAATCACTTTTTTTCTTTTTCCTGGGGTTGCCCTTTTATCTTGGTTGAGCACCTGCCCCTCAAAATCTCTGTGCACGCCACTGAATACGAGTGAAATTACATCTACGGCACAATGTTTCTTGCTAAGGGTCACAAGTGTCAGGAGCCTACTGCAGTCGCTATGGATTTGAATAACAAAAAGAGTTGACTCAAGGGCACGCATTCAATTAAATAAAGTTCCTTGCACATTTAGAAGCTTTTATGTTGTCTTTAAGATGTAACTTAAGATTTCCGACATCACATATGTAGTTCACACTTCACTGTACCATCTGTCACCCACTTGGAGCATGATGGAGGCTAAATCTGGCCCTCCAGCATTGAACCTTACACAAATCAGAGAGAGCTTTTAGAGGTGAAATAAAGCAAACACGTGAGAAACACTGTCAATTACTTCAAAATGTCATAACAGAACACACAATTAGGTCATGTATTTTGTAGAAAACTGGTGCAAAATTGTCAAGTTCGGTCTTTAAACAATTAAGAAAATTGGTCCGCCTACCCCTGCTTTATTTGATGCCTTTTCTAAAATATTTGTCATCTGGAACCATAAAACAGAACAATAATGATAATTTATTCCATTAAAGAAAATTTATTTTAAATTAGTTTCATTTGTTTGAGCTGAATAAATTAGTAATTTCCTTTAATGTTATCCCTGGACCCTGCAGGCTAGGGGTTCCCAACTGGCGGACCTGGGTCAAGATCTGGACCCAAAAGCCTTTTCATCCTCTCAATATACTTAATTTATACGGCTATATTAGAAATTATCCTAACAATTTAAATAACATAGAAATATAATGGCACAAATATATATGCTTATGTTTTAACATTTTCAAGAGCAATGGTTGCTTTTATCTGGACCCTGGACATATGTTGAAAGTTATGAAAGAAAAGTTTGCAGACGTAAAGCTGATTTAGTTGGGGACCCCTGCTGTAGGCATTAAAGGTCCTATATCATGCAAAATCGACTTTTTGGAGCTTTTAACCATGTTGTTATGCTATTTCCTTATCAAAAACACCCCCAGAGTGGTTTTTGGATTCATTCACGCAGTTCTCAGTAATCCTCCTGAATCCTGCGCTCTGAGCAGCTGATCCGCCCTCTCCTGGTAAACGACTGGCATGTTCAGTTGTGTCGTCACAGCGGAACGGAAGTGCGCCACATCTGTAATCTAATGCCTTACGGCATGATTTTTATTTGTAAAACAGTTTTTTTCATTATTTCTGTCGTAAGAAAAAATAAAAAATAAAAAAAAGGAAAAAAAAAAAAAAAAAAAAGGAAGTGCCTGACGCTGCACTGCCCCTGTACCGAAAACAAACGCTCCCCCTGAGCGTCCGAACGGTCTGAACAGATGGTCATGTCATGTTGCACCGAAAGTTGTGAAGAGGGAGCTTTTTCTAACCTACTCTGGAGTCTGGACACCTGTTCTTTTTTCTTACCTCACGAGAATGTCACGGAGAAAACCGCGTTTGGCTGCGAGGACTGGACTTTATTCAACCTTCCCAAAGAAGAGGCCATAGAAGTTGGAATTTCCCTCCGGGATTCAGCGACAATCAGCCAGAATAGTGTTTGTCTGTGCCTGTCGCTGATGGATGCTTGATGAACCTTGGCCAGAATCAAAGTGGATTAACTTTTATAACCAGCGCAAGTCCCATAATGGAAACATCAGAGTGGTGAGTCGATCAAAATGCATGTTAGCGTGTGTGTTAGCCATTTAGCCATGAAGCTGTGTTGCACATGTTAACTCCTTATAACAGCATCATGAAATAACTTCACTTTTTGCTGTGATATATATATATTTCTACTACTGCTGAAGTTGTATGAGCGGCGAGAGGGGGCGGAGTTAACTGAATCCAAGCGTTTTGTCTTCCGGGTTGGAAAAATACCTCCAGAAAATACTAATATTTATCACAAAAATTAGTGCTCCGTAGTGGTAGAGGTACAATATATCATATAAAGGCCTATACTTTACTTTGGAATGGCTTAAAATAGCATGATACAGGTCCTTTAACACATGGTTTCTATTTTTGTTTTTTTTATACTTGTAGTACCTGAATTTTCCTTTCACAGCCTACTGGTATTGTTGAAGGGTACCCAGCCCCATCCAGATTAGTTATTATTATTACGTTCATCATGGACATCACATTGGACAAACCAGAATCAAGGTTTCTGGTGCTAATTTTCAGCAGTCTGTGAAAATCACCTACAGTAAATAGACGATTAAGGTACTAAAACATGAAATGTATGACAGATAGAAAACACCTGACAGACAGGAGTAATCAAATAATCAATAAACCATTTATTTATGAAAGCACCTTTGAGAGGATTGTAGTCTGTAATGCAGGGGTGTCAAACAAGCGTAAGACAGTGTTATTGATTAGACTACAGTCAAGTAGGGGCTTTGATCACTGCTCATTATTAATATTAATTTAGAATTTTGAAAAATGTTCTCTATAGTATTTTCCTGTTTACATTACATGTAGCCCGCGACCTGCCATAGGAGCTAAATTTCAGCCCATGACCAAAATGAGTTTGACACGACTGCTGTAATGTTAAGTCCCAGAGCAAGCCCCTATAGATAAGAGCCGAAAAGGCAGACTGACCAGAGCTTGACAGCACAGTTACCTTCGGCTGCACCTCTAGTAGCTCTGTTGGTACGATGTATGTGTGTCAGTGCAGAGTTCAGAATCTAAAGAAACATATAAGTTGATAAAAAATCCTTACAATGAAAAATACATACATAACTTGTGTATAATTTCACAATAATGCCAGTGTTAGGGTTTCTTGTCAAAATACAAATAATAATAATAATTATAATGATGCATTCATTTTATATAGCGCTTTTCTGGACACTCAAAGACGCTTTACATTGCATTACTCCTTCACTCCATACTTGGTGGCGGTAAGCTACTATTGTAGCCACAGCTGTTCCCAAACGGTCTCCCATCCAAGTACCAGGCCCTTCCCTGCTTAAGGTCTGACGGGACTGGGCATAGCAAAGGTGGTATGGCCACATAAAAATAATGGTATTAATAAAATAGCATGACCCTTTCAGGTGTGTTCCTGGGATGTTATTTGTATAGATACTGACGGCATCTTTGGAAGTACCCATATAGTCATGTTTAAAGCAGCCAGAGGCCAAACAAAGAAGAGAAAAATTGGCTTTACTTTTTGTGATAAATATGTTTATAATCAGCCAGAAAACAGCTAAAAAGAGTTAAAAAATGTGTATTTATTTATTTATTTTTACCAGTCCCGCTCAGATTAGGAATTAATTTTTTCATGGGAGTCCTGGCCCCGGCGGAGAGCCTATTGTACATTTTTTTTGTGTGGGTAGGGTGAATGTAAAAGAAGATATTACTGTAAATGTGGGTAGTTTCCGTCTGTCCCTTGCGTTCATTTGTATACTATTTACTCCTAGCATACGTGTCCACAGACTAACATAGGCTAAAAAAGAGTGTGTCCAAGTGTTTTAATGTGAACAATTACTGCAGTATTTTTACCTTTTAGAATCTGCCTGTGTTTATTATTGCTGCATGATGCTTAGCGATATGACAATCCTGAAATCTATATGGTACGCACTTGTGTCATTTTCATTCTAAACAAACCCCTCGACGTTCCAGAGAGTCAAAACGAGTATAGCATTCCAGAGCTCAACACTGACGCTCAATTAGCTTCTGTTTCCATGCTGTGACTTATTCTACAAACCCTATACAGGCTCACACATGTACTGTACTGTATGTGACCGCCGCATGTGTTGTGACATGTGCAGTTACTGGGCAAACGTGGATAAAGAAATCTAATAATGAAAAATAAAAATAGCCGGCATAACGTCTGGTTGAACAAAATGTCCGTCCTTCACGCGCTCTCCACCTTCCCCAGCGCATTGTCTCGAAAATGTTGCCGTGAAAACATTCTCAAATCAGATTCCTAAGATAAAAGACTTCTTACAATCCGCGAGTTGCCATGGGAACCGCATTCCTGCTCGGCTTTAATCAAAGTTGATTGCAATTGAACGCGCGGCTGTTGTTTTGAAAAGCCGGGTGAAAAGCGCCGGGGCGGGAGGGGACGGAGCGGAGGAGCATGAATACAGAATGGATTGAATTCATCTGACTGTGAATGCACATTTGGACATCGCCGTTTTTTCATCACTCAATGTTCAAAGCACAAAAGCACTACACTTTCCTGTCAGAATCCAGCTAATACAGTATATCTCATGCGGCAGGCGCTTCAAATAGAGATGAGTAACATTTAAATAAGCGTGTATTAGGTATATTTGACTCTCTCCTCGTGACACAAGCCGTTGCCAACACTGCACTCTGAATTTACCGAGGTGGGATGTCACAATAACTGTGAAGGAATAAGCTGAAGGGGTAAAAAAAAAAAAAAAAAAAAACTTCTCAGTATTGTCTATTCCAATGGTTCTCAAACGCTTTGCACCATGTAAATCAATCAATCAGGGGTCACGAATTAAATTTCACCAAGGTCTGAATTGAAAAGAAATTGTCAAGCAAAACTCCGGAACATACGGGGTTAATTTTTTAAGCCTTTTTAAAATCTGTTACTGTGATTTGAAAATAATGCAATGAATAGAATCTTGATATTTTTTGCTCTAAAAACATAGTTTTTGCACCTAAAGTAGCACAATGCATAGCCTCTATTATACACAATGTGCACATATGACAGTGATGTGTTTCTCCTCTTTGCTCAGTCCAACACACTGAGCCCTGCTTAGTCCAGGTTAAGTCCGGGTTCAGACCTGGTTTAGTCCTGGTTCAGACCTGCTCGCTGCCGATTGGGAAACAGCTGCGCTATTTGCGCATCATGATCGTGCGTGCATATTTAACTAGGCAAGGCAAGGCAAGGCAACTTTATTTATACCGCGCATTTCGTACACAAGGCAACTCAATAGGATGTCCACAGTTTTAAAAAATTCAGCGAGCCGTATTTCAGTCATTCCACAGCCATTTCTAAAAATATAAAAAGTGTTTTGAAGCTCAGAAGCTCCAATGTTTGGAATATTATTATACTCCAAACTGGGTCTATAACTGTCTAAAATAATAATGAATAATAATTATTAGTCTAAACTTAAAAAAGTCTTCAAATGGGAGACAGGAGTTAGTTACCTAAACTTGGGCCAGACTGCCTTTGCTCTGCCCCGATCCTATCAGATCTCAGAAGCTAAGCAGGGAAGGGCCTGGCTGGTACTTGGATGGGAGACCGTTTGTGAACACCATGAAACCTGGGTGAATGTAGTGAGTGAGTGGTTAGGGGTGGGAGGGGCTGATGGCACAAACGGGTTGCCTCGCTTCCGTCAGTCTAACCCAGGGCAGCTGTGGCTACAATAGTAGCTTACCACCACCGAGTATGGAGTGAATGAATAATGACGACAGTGTGGCGCTTTGAGAAACTTGGTAAAACAGGCTTGTAAAGCGCAATACAAGTGTAAGCCATTATTATTACGACTTGGGCCTTAGTAATTTGCAAAATTTGTCAATGCAAATTTCGATTTTGAACCTATTCCCTTTCATCTTATGCTGTTCTACTCCAAACCATTTACATGTGAGAGTGTGTGTTGTTTTGTCACTGTGATAACTCCGGTGCCGTGTGTCTGCAGAGTTGGAGGTGAAGCAGCAGAGATTAGGTGAAAGCTCCCCTGGGCCAAACTTCTGTGGGCCTGACACTGATCAACACGCTGCACTCGACTGTATCTCAGTGCCTCAACACAACATACAAGATCTGCACAGCAACGGTAGGATCTAAACGTAAAAGCCCTGCTTTTGGTGTTAATAGCTTGTTTATGATTGACTTCTAGATATTCTAAAATATGGCTCGTTGTGGCTACGTTAGCTCCACTGACCTGAAGTTGTGAGTGCCAGTACTTCCTGTGCGTATTCATTTCCACTAAGATTAGCTTAGACCCGTTTGAAAAAGCATATTTTCTATAGATTCAGTGGTGGACCATGAGTCTCTGGTTGATGATCACTTACTGCATGTTAACAACTTGCTGTAGGATGGAAATATTTCAGTGGAGGCAACGTCTGTGTTTATAAAGATCGGAGAGTTGAAGCGAAAGGCTGTCAGTAATTTTATGCATTATAAAAACCAAAAAAAGAGCAGCAAATGTGAACCATTCTGCATAGAAACAATCATCTTGTCTATAGTTTTAATCTGCTATAGTTTCAATTTATAGTTTTAATTTTATATACGATATTATATTTATTTTTTATTTATTCATTTGCTTCATTGCATGTTAGCCTTTAGCTTCAAGACAAACGGTCCGACGTTTCTAAACACAGGCATCTCCTCTGTTGAACTATTGAAATCCTAAATCAAGATTTTAACACGTAGTAAGTGATCATCTACCAGGAACTCACCGTCCACCAGGTAATCTTTAGAAAATGTGATTATTCAAGTACGTCTGAGCCAATGTCCATAGGAAATGAATACGGACAGGAAGTACTGGCATCTTCAGCTCAGAGGAACTATTCGCTACATCGTGCAACAAGCCGCCCTCTGATGCGCTCGGGTCCGGGTTCCAGGACATTGATACTGACTGTGGTCTAAAACACACTACATCATCATCAATGCTTCAGAACCACTATAACAGACCACTCGTTCCAGTACTTTTATTAGCTGTCCTTTTTGTGGCAACAACATGTAACAACTTTCTGCTTCCTGTTTGAGAAACAGGTTTAATGGTATTTGCTAAATTAGTCAATGATGAATTTCATGTAGATTCATACTTTTGGTACAGATAATGCGAGTCCTTCTCATTAGGATTGCAGATCCAAACTCCTACTGAGGGGCATTTCCTCTCACCTTTGTGGTTTTCCCAAGGCTTCACTGTGATGGCAAATTCTTGTTGCTTTCCTCTCACATTAGCCGTCTTCCAGTTCTGCATTGCTGCGTCTTTCTAATCTGCTGTGTAAAGAAAGCTTCACGTTCTGTTGTAATGTCCAGGTTTTCAAACACTCACGTTGGTCAACACGTGGTATGGATCTCTGCGTCCGCTGTTCCCCCCCGAGGAAAACATCTCCATGGTCCCTACTGTCACCGACGGCAGCCAGCGGTAAGCAGCAAACAAATGAGCTTCATCTCAGTGTCATTATCGCTGTATGACAGGGATAGTTTGAGTAGCTAAAATAAAAACTAGTAAAATCATATTGTTTGGCTGACTGTAAGGGGTGATCAAAGTAAGATAAGATAAAATAGCCTTTATTGATCTCACAATGGAGAAATTCACTTGTTACATTCAGCTCTCAGAAACACACAGGGTGTGCAGAATAGACAGGAAATGTGCAAACAATTCAACAGTAAATAGGAGTCTCTTCTATACAATGATTACCAAAAACAGTGAAAAATAAAATAAACTGACTATAATAATACATTTTTTTAAATGTCATTATTAGCAGTGCAGGGTTACAGTCATGGTGCGAGTGGTGGATAAAGTGACGCAGATAAAAGTGACGGAGATACAGAGATTATTGCACGTAGTTTCGCAAAGAGGTCATTGCACATGTTACTTTAAAGTCTTGTTGTACAGTCTGACAGCAGTGGGGATGAAGGACTTGCGGTAGCGCTCCTTCTTGCACTGAGGGTGCACCCACTACAGTCCCGTGCAGTGGGTGGGAGGTGTTGTCCATGATGGAGGTGAGCTTGGCTAATACCCTCCTGTCCCTCACCTCCTTCACAGCATCCAGGGGGCAGCCCAGGAACATACTGAACAAGATGGCCCTCCTGACCAGCTTGTTCAGTCTGTTCTTGTCCCGATAGCAGAGGCTACCACAGAGTCATAAAAAGTCCTGAGCAAAGGCCTGCTCACGCCGAAGGACCTCAGTCTCCTCAGAAGGTGGAGGCAACTTTGGCCCTTCCTGTACAGGGCATTGGTGTTGTGGGACCAGTCCAGTTTATTGTTGAGGTGAACACCCAGGTACTTTGTTTCAGTATAACAACAGGAGGATGACTTGCAAATGAGAGAATGAAAACTGTGCAAACGCTTTGTAAATTTGCCCTGATGAAAGACCACAACCTCAAAGTGAATTAAATGTTAGTGAACAAGCAAGATGATGATGACGGCGAATTATGTTGCCATTTTGGGGCTTCGTAGGAGACAATGACGAGCTCTCAGGCTTTCACCTCCACTGACCTAAAAGACAGAAGAAATGCACATAAATGGGAACGCTGTGGAGAGGGACGGCGATCAGACAGGTGTGAGGTGTTGTACTGCTCCTGAACTTTAGATCACATACACTTACAGCATCTACACTACAAAAACGAAATATCAAGCATGGATTTAAAATACTTGAAATGAGAATAGTAAAGCAGAACTTCGTAACTTTTGCTCCTATAGGCCACAAGCGACACTGCAGCTGTCGTGGCATGTTGCTTTTTTTTTTTACTCATTAATTGTCCGTGAGAGTAAATACTACGCTGAGAAAAGATAAAACGAGAGAGGGATATTGTACATTGTGCCATAACCCAATTATGCAATGGAGATATTTTTTCCCGCTTAAACGTGGCTGTAAATACTGCTAAAGTGGTGCTAGCTCATAGTTAGCGTTGCTCGTTAGCCTGTTAGCTTCTTCTAATTGTGATAAACCAAATAACAACCTTTTGAAAATGTTCCTCAACAAACCGAGAGCTGTAGACAAAATACAACTCAATCTGGGTCGCCACGTTACATGTTTCACCCTGATATATGTGCACCTCCTATACCTCATTTGAAAGCTCAGAACCTTAATGGAGGCCTGCACTTGCACTATAGTTTGGACTTGTTTGGGGACTGGGGAAGTAGGAAATAATTAGACAAGAGAGAGTCCTTTTTAGGTGTACTGGTTTTAGGCACAGTAAACGAATATCTAGATTCGTTTAAATGTCTGAATTTGAGCATACTCATTTCAATTTGAGCTGTTTTGACTATGAGGCGATGTTTCTGACTCATTTCACTGCATTTTGTCTTTATTTCAGGTTCACTTATTTGCCAATGGAGTAAGACAATTGCACTAGTCCCATTGGAAGTTTTTCTTTCTTATTTCAAGCTAAATGACTTCAGAACCATTGAAATTTCCTCAAACTTGCAAAGTAAAGTTGTTTCGATCAGGAAAATAAGTCTCAATGAGTGAAAACCGCTTAAGACAAGCTTAATATTCTCAATTCAAATAATTTAAACCCATGCTATTTATTTTTAATAGTGCAACAGCCCATAAAGTCTGACTGTCTAAATGTATTACAGATTTTAAGAAATGTACAAAATTGACCTCCTGGCCTTACATTTTGATATAAAGTAAGTCAAAATTATAATAATTATAATTTTGTTAAGTCCCTCCTTCTCTGATCTCATCAACTACTCAAGAGTCCCCTCGCCGATGGCGTTAACCAATAAAATGCGAGTAAGAAGATGATTGACACTTCATGCGCGCTGTAGGCTCACGCCCGATAACTGAGCACGCGCAGAGAGTGTTTCACGTACCTGGATCCGCCATTACGCCCGAGCGCCGCTGTGGAGCAGCAACAACAACAACCTGCACACGAACAGAAGCTACGACTGCCTGCTGCTTCTCAAAAGAAATGTAAATGGTTCAAAAGCCGATCTAGCAGAAAAAACGAATTCAATGTGGAATTCATATCAGAGAGTCGTTCAACAGATGGACGGAGCTATGAGCTCGACTACAGAACGGATGAAGCGTTGGCAACGATTCTTATGGACAGGTAAATGCATGACACTTTGAAGTATTCATGGCGACAAATTATGTTGAATTTAGTGTGTCCTTGTGATTAGGCTTTTTTGCAAATTCTAAGCGCTAATACGCTAGCTAACTATGAACTGTTTGCATCGCGTTATAAAGCTATAAGGTTAGCCTACTGTAAACAATGACACTGGTCACAACGGATGTTTTTCACAACTTTACATACACGGGTCTTGACTATGTATATTTCTGTGCAGACTGGCATTACATCGAATGCAGCATTGAGATTTGGAGACGTGCAGACATGCAGTAGGTCTAATGCCAAACTCTAAATGTAGTGCTAAAATCTGAAGTTTATTGTATGATACATGATTTAGGGCCAGCGGGCTTATGTTTTTGAAGGAAATGCAATTCAAAATATAGCTTACTCTGTAAGATTTTTTTATTAGAATTGAACAATGTCGTTGTTACATTTTGTGTAAATATGTATAACTATGTTGCCAGTTACCAAACCAGATCAGGAGCTCCAACATCCATCCATCCATTTTCTTCCACTTGTCCGTTGCCGGATCGTGGGCGCAGCTGTTGGAGCTGCCCAAATCACATTGCACCAGCCCCTATGGCTCCTCCTGCAGGTGGTGGGTCCACAGAAGGACGAGCTCCAACATCTACTCCTATATATAAAAAAACTATTTCCTGCTCATATTGCTGTGCCAACACTATCGAGCATCCACGGGGACTTATCTGAGAGGTAAGAATGTTTTTTTTGTAAATTAGATTCGCACTCAACACCATAGTAAAGGGCAGACAAAAATTTGTATTGAAATTCAAAGCCCCATACCCCCAAAAATGTGTGAACTGTAGTGGATTGAAGATAATAATCTAATGAAATGGCGTGCACAGCCTTACTGATGCTAGCCATGACACCCAAACACCACAAAACCACAATCATTGGTTTAGGAAATGTTTCATAAACTGCTATTCCCTTGTATTTTGTAGAGATACCGATTTTGAAGAGGGAGTAAACGTCTTGGAGCAAGAGGAAGCCTCTGCTTCAAGTACTGCAGAGTGAGTAAAACATGTTTGTTATCTGTATAGTTGTCACACTGGTCATTGACAATGAAATTAAAATAATGTTGTTTTTTGTTAGTTTACCATCAGTTGGTATTCCTGAGGAGGAGTACAACCACACTGAGGATTTGAGCTTGTGTTTAGAAAAATAAGTTTAAACCAATCCAGTCCTGTTCTACATAAATACATGCATGCATACATAAGCAACAGAACATGTAAAACTTTGTAGATAATACTTATTTTTTTGTTTTTTGTTCACAGGACAGGGGCCTCTCTGAGAAGGAAAACAGACCTGAATGACCTTCAGCTCAGTGAGCAGGACACAGGGGGAGGTCCACATTACAGAAGTGTGTACTGATGCCCACTCACAGATTTCTGCTCTTTTCACTAAGTGTCATCGTATTTATGTTATGAAACTTGTAATTGGACACATCTAAAGCAATTATATTTGTAATTTTTGAATTTATAATCTTGACACAGGAAATGGGATATACAAAGACAGTGATGTGGAGCACACATGATATGTGGCATGGGTCTAAGAACTTGGGCAAAAAGCTATATGCAGTAAGTAAAATTGTGAGCTTTGTAAAAGATGCTTATTGTGCATTTATACTGTACATGTATTTGATGTTTGTTTCTTTTCTGGGTAGACTGGCCAGCAAAAGGGATGTTTCACAACTACAGTGGAACAATGACGGGAGAAAGAGTGGATAGTGAAAGGTTCAACGGTGCACAATACTCTCAGGGAGGTAATTCTGAAAGAACGTTGGTTCAAAGTACTACCAAAGTATCTGAAGTTTAGGTATAATAGTAAAAATAAATAAGATAAATGATAGAAGCTCCAAATTATGCAAAAATGTGTGTAGATCAACTGCATGGCTGGAGGCATTGCACAGTCATCTTATGTACGCCAGAAAAAGACTCAGTTATGACCCGGCCATTATGGATACAAGAATGCAACTTGCAGCCCTCACCACACACTGACTTGCAAAAAGGATGCTAACGGGTGTATAATTGTATACAGTATGTACACAGTTTGTAAACTATGCATCTTCATTGCTTTTCTATTATTTACTTCTTTGGCATTATTTTGTCTCTTTCAGATACCTTAAAGTATTCAATAATAAGTCTAGGTGCTGCAGGATTTATACAGTGAAGGTTGAAAAGGACTATTCATATATTCCGGAGCTCCAGACAATGATTGTTGCTGCACGGTTGAACAGCAAAAAAGGACTCCCACGACCTGCAAAATTGAGATCCTCAGACAACTGGGTTTGCTTTTAGTTGTCCCTGACCCAACCACCCAGGAGTTACTCCAACACACCCAAGGCGATGGTATGGACTAATTTTTCCTTCTCACAATATTGAATACAGAAATTGCATACATGCATGACGCATTCTTTATCCTTGGCTTTTTTACAGGTCAACGATTGCCACAGAAATATCAAGAATTTGTACTTTTTTTTGTAAATAAAGTTTTTGTTGAAAAATTGTTGTTGTGGCGTATGACTCCAACTATACTCCAACACGCCACGGTAGGCTAAGGCTAAGGTTGAACACTGATGACGCGCAGACAGAACAATTGCACAGCTTACGAGGGTTTATTTTTCCAGATTGTAACATACGAGAAAACTGGCACTTACTTAGAGCGATGTTATGTGATGCCAAATGATACCTTAATAAAACAGTGCAAATCTTTCTTCTGATGTAAAATACGGTCAACAAAAAGTTTCTCCCCCAAGCTCACCCCACCGACATGATGCAGGCCCAGCACAAAACACACACTACACACAGGTGAGCGCGCACTAATGTGGAAACCACTCCCACGGTGCCACCAATCACCGTGGTACAGAAGCGCGTGACACAAGTAAGCGCGTGCACGTACCCATAGGCGCCGTAAAGGGGTGGAAGGTTAGGACGATTCTAAGGGCCCAGGCTGATGAAGGGCCCAGAAGAGCAGACCCTCTTTTTCTTTTCTTATTTCTTTTCTCTTTTTTATACATACGTGTAATGTGCTAGGGCCCCTCATACACTTAATGTGTATTTTGTCCGTTTTGACCATAGATTTAATATTTAACAAACAAATAATGTATTTACTGCTTAAGTCACACCCCTCCCCCTCACAATGGTTCATTCCACCTGCGCTGTCCGAGCTACGCTCGCTAGCGTAGCGACTCTTGCTTATTGCATTTGTTATGATGCAGTGCAGATAGTGACACACGCAGGCATGTCACATCAAAAGTCAGGGCATCAAAAACGGAAAGAAAAGAAGGAAAGAGAAGACTGAGAACGCCGAAGTCGACAGTATGTCACAGTTTTTCAAAAACAAAGGTAGCTTGCCCTATTCCTGTATTTCCAAAATTTTCACTTACTTATTTTTGTTGCTACATGACCTGCTTTTATCTAGCTAGCTTAGTCAAATAATTACTGAATTATGATTTACATCCAACAATAATAACATCTCTGCTGTCTCCGGGTTATCACGTCTCGTAGACACAGATTCAGCGGCCGCTGCACACCCACGTCTTCCTTCCCCCGCGCCCCCCGTCCCCGTCTCAGCCAAACAAGGTGAGCCTGAGCGCAAAACTTCACGAAGATTGAAAGCTCTAAGCACGTCTTATCTACTGTGTTCTCCACATGATGATAACTTTACTAAACAAAAAGTAATCTACACGCTTCAAAAATGACAAAATCAGTTTGCCGTGTGTTCTGTGAAGTGAGGGCCAGTTACGTGATGATCAAATCCATTCTGTATGCCAGCCATTGATTTCAAAATACAACACTGATCTGACTTGTGAATTTGAAGATGAAGTCAGACACCTCAACTCTGTATATAGGGCCACTTTCCCAGGGTGTCTGTCACCAATTGATCTGCTCAACAGCATTTACAAGATGCAGCTGCAGAGTATTTTTGGGCAGGTCTGCATAGTTTTGCGAATATTTTGCACATTGCCTGTGACCGTTGCTGGTGGCGAGAGAGCATTCAGTAAGCTGAAACTGATTAAAAATTATCTTAGGTCTGCTATGTTGCAGGACAGACTTTGTCACCTTGCCATACTATCCATTGAAAGCAAACTGGCAAGAAAGCTGAACTTTGATGATTTGATACATGATTTTGCCAGCAGAAAGGCACGCCGCTGGGCCATTATAAAGTGATGTTGAACATAACTTTGTTATACCTGGATAACAAACAGTTTATGTCTGGTTCAGTACTTGTTTAGTCCTGGACTGGTTTAGGCCTGGCATTACTCCTGGTGTGTCTTGATTTTGAGCCCTTGGCCTAGTTTTAGTCTTGGACTGATTTAATTATGGGTTAGTTGTAGCTGATGTTTCCTGATTGAGCAGTTGGACCCAGTTAAAGCTTGTTCACGTAAAGTATATGTCAATATGTGTACATTATGTTCTGTTGTGTTTGCAATTGCAATTGAGATAATAAATATTCTCCTTTTTATGTAAACAAGTACATATTTCCATAGCTTTTTCTTGTTTTTGTAGGCTTTTACTCATCAGACATTTTAACTATGCAATGTGCTAAGTATCTTTTTTAAAGTATACAGGGCATGTTTATTGGGTTACATTTTATCTGTAAAAAATGTAGGGGGCCCAGAAATGTTTGTTTCCATAGGGCCCAGAATTTCTGGCGGCACCCCTGCACGTACCCACCCACATTCATTCACAAAAAGAGAGAAACCTCCATAACCCTGAATGGCTCCTACAATAGTTGACCATTGTTTGTTTGTTTGTTTATATCTGTAACCAAATGTTATGAGATGCTATTTCTGTGCAAGACCTTTTTTTTTAGGCAATGTGTTAGTTGTGCTTTAAAATTACAAGACTTTATTATATTGCATTCTTTATTCTCATAAAACAAAGCAAAGTGACTTCAATTCCATCCATCCATCCATTTTCTTCCACTTGTCCGTTGCCGGGTCGTGGGGGCTGTTGGAGCTGCCCAAATCACATTGCACCAGCCCCTATGGCTCCTCCTGCAGGTGGTGGGTCCACAGAAGGACGGCCTCATGGTTCTAACCGGGCCTGTTGGTCTCTCATAAGGGGCTTCTGAACCACTCTTTGTCTGACCCGTCACCTAGGACCTTTTTGCCATGGGAGACCCTACCAGGGGCCCCCGACAACAGAGCTCCAGGATCATTCGGGCCCTCAAACCCCTCCACCACGTTAAGGTGGCGGTTCCAGGAGGAGACTTCAATTAAAATTGGTATAAATCCAATGTAGTGCCCATTAGGATCAGAAAATGTGTCTGAATTAGTCTCCATGTGTGGCACTTTAGATATGAAGTTCTATGAAGTTTTTTCAATATCAGTGGGCATTTCCTGGCAGTGGGCACATCTGCATCGGGGGGCTGATTTTCGGTGGGTGGGTGTCTTCCAGGAGGTGCAGTGTGAGAGATTATGTCAAACAGAACACCGGGGTCTTTGTCCTCCACCCTGAATAACACGTCCTGATCTCCAGAGTCATATTCTGTATGTGCCTTGCGAAAGTATTCGGCCCCCTTGAACTTTTCGACCTTTTGCCACATTTCAGGCTTCAAATATAAAGATATAAAACTGTAATTTTTTGTGAAGAACCAACAACAAGTGGGACACAATCATGAAGTGAAACGAAATGTATTGGATATTTCAAACATTTTTAACAAATAAAAAACTGAAAAATTGGGCGTGCAAAATTATTCAGCCCCTTAAGTTAATACTTTGTAGCGCCACCTTTTGCTGCGATCACTGCTGTAAGTCGCTTGGGGTTTGTCTCTATCAGTTTTGCACATTGAGAGACTGAAATATTTGCCCATTCCTCCTTGCAAAACAGCTCGAGTTCAGTGGAGTTGGATGGACAGCGTTTGTGAACAGCAGTTTTCAGTTCTTTCCACAGATTCTCGATTGGATTCAGGTCTGGACTTTGACTTGGCCATTCTAACACCTGGATATGTTTATTTGTGAACCACTCTATTGTAGATTTTGCTTTATGTTTTGGATCATTGTCTTGTTGGAAGACAAATCTCCTATGAGCTGAAAGTTTAGAGGGACGGCCGGGTCGCTTTTTATTATCAAAAAAGTAAACAATGTTGCATTCCAAACGATGTAAAAACTACATCTTCACTCGATATGCCTGTTTAATAGAAATATTAGTACAGAGTTAGCTGCATAAACGTGTTAATGATTTTAACATAAAAAGCATCGTTACCTTGGATAACTCAATTGTTGACACTTTCACCGTAATGTCTCTCCTCGTCACTTCTTGGCCCATTGACCTCGCGCGTGCACGGGACAACAGGCGTGGCTTCCAAGACAAATCAGGACTATCACTTTAAAGCCACACCGGGTAGAATTTTACCAAATAAATAAAATTGAAATACAAGCATTTATTTTATGACAGATATTTTCATCATTGAAAAAAATGCCTCATAAATGTACAAACAAACATGAGCCTTTGCTGTGAGCAGCTCACCTCTCCTAAGACATGACTGTAACTTTGCTGGGAGTGGGTACGTCTCCAGCTTGTCTCCATGGAGATGTCGACTAAAGTCAGCAGAATTTGAGATTTAAACAGGTTAGATCCTCATCCAAATCCATTCTTTGAATACCCACTGCAGTAAATGCATTTTCTGTGTTGAGCTGGTCATTGGGAGCACGTTTTGTACTGATGGCAAAGTATGGTAATGTTACACAGTGTACCTTTAAACACTAAATGAGCTTTCTCATTGAATTATCAATCCAAATATGTAACAATTTTTACATCATGCAAAATTCTAACACGCACTACCTTTAATAACCAGTGGGTTAGTAAAATAAAAGGTAAAAATGTGGACATGTTCTTGAGAGAAATGGAACGAGGCCACAGAGAGGGGTCTTAATGTAGAGTCGGTGGATCACTTCCTGCTCTGACCAATTACTCGGCTGAATCAGAAATACTGTACAAATAAAGATAGATGTGAAAGTGGTTCAAAACAAGCGTAGGCCTCTTATTTCTTGTTTTTCTTTTACTGCAGTTACTTGGGCACAGTTCTGGGCTCCTCGGTCATCTCCACCACCGTGTTGGGAGATGAGCAGCCGGTCAGCACTGCCGTCCACTTCCACCTTCACCACAGAACTCAGGTAATTAATCGATAGTGAACGGTTTTATTTTAATTTAAACTTACTCTATTCACCTTTATTTCTGCAGAGTCCCACAGGTGCTGTCTATGATCCTGTCTGTGCTTTCTGGGATTTTGCTCTTGCGTAAGTTGAACTGCAAGTATGTAATGGAAATACTGGACTTCTTTTAAACTAGAAAATAATCCGCAGCATAAGCATAAGTCATGGCTATTGTGTCTTCCACCCTTACATATGTTGATACAATCCAATAATGTACACAAAGAATTAAAAAAAATCCACATAAGAGACATTATAGCAGCACTAACATTCAGATATTTTTCTCATTAGGCCGGAGTCCGGAGGTTGGTGGAACACAAAAGGCTGTGAAGTGGTTTCTAAGCATTACAGCTACACTGTCTGCTACTGCAACCACACCACCAATTTTGCTTTGCTTCTTCAAGTGTACGAAGTCCAGGTGGGCACCATCTCTTCCTGCCTTTCTTTCTTTCTGCTGCTGCACGACATGAGGAAAATGTATTTCATAACTGTCTATTATGAAGACCGCGATAACGATATTGTTTTTATATTTAATTCCATTAACGATAGAGTTTCATTTTCATTTTTCATTTTAAGTCAAAAATAAAACATAAACAAATCAATCAACTGAATTTAAAAGATTTGGAGTAAAAACAGACTGTGGGGATTAAAGACACACTGCGGAACATTCCAGGTTATACAGTATGTTGCTATGTCACAAAAGAAACTGAGCTGAAGTAAAAGTCAGAACGCAAGCAGAGATGCCAAACTGTATAATCATACTTTATATTTGCAATGGATCATCTTTGGGCACATAATGTTGCCGAACCTAGATCTGACCAATTCCAGCAGCCCCGAAACTTAAAGCTGGTGTACCTGATTTTTTGGTGTTGTAGAATACATTTATTTTTGCCACCTCAAGTTGTAAATACAGCAAAACACAGACCTTGTTGTATTGTCTTCACCTAACGTTTTATTGAGCGAAGAATGATAGAAGTCCAATCTAAATGAGTGGAATTTATCTTGGGGGTTGTCACCCCTGCTTCACTTTGTCACCACTCAATGCTATATGGGTGTGAAATGTCAATGTTTGAACAGGAACCATTCATTGTGAGGGGGACGTTTCCCCCCACTTTTGAAAAGTGGTTGTTTGGTCCCCCCCCCCTTTCACAACCGAGGCCAAACAATTAAATCTGACCCGCGCCTTATTTTCCAAACATTTTAAAAAATATTTATTGGCATTATCCGCGCCAGTCTCGCGGCGCATACGCTCTGCTTTGCGTAGGTGTGTTTATGCAGCTCCGCTACCATCCCCTCAGAGCGGCTGAAATGTAAACATGTCTCTGTAAACCACTGAAAAACGGCGTGAAAAGTGAGAATACTGGAGGCTTATTGTTGGACGGACAGATTTGACCAAACCAAAGCACAAGGACTCATGCATTGTGTTTTCGGAGTTTTTTACGGATTATCACATGGAGGAGCAGGACTTGTCGCGGCCCTCGGCAGGTGGACAGCGTGTCTTCATCGGTACAAAGGGCCTGACCAGTAACTTTAAGGTGAGGAACATCAGTTTTGGATGTGTTTGTAAAGCGAGTGATGAAACTGATGTAGCGTGAGTTTGGGGAAACTGCACCGGGCTAGCACGAGTGTTCAACCGGTCAATACGCCCGTTAAACCTCACTGTCTGGAGTCTAACTTAACCAAATAATATCTGAATTATTCATTTGACGGATTGCTTCCTTTACCCCTTGACTCAATTTTATCTGCGTTTGTGGGAAATGTGAAATTACAAGCGTTGAGATGTTTCTTTGCGATGGCAGGAGTTAAGGGATGTGGCTGAAGCTAAATGTGGATGCAAACACGAGCGCGCCGTCTCATAAGAGCTAAATTCATTTTTTTACAAAGAGTCATAAAGCCAGAGCTGGACTGGAGAACAGCGGCTCCACATGTGTTTGGTTATCCGCCCTATATGTCCACCCAGCAGCGAGGAGGGGCGCTGCTGAGCTGATCGAGTCTCTCGTGTTTTTCTGAAGTAACGCCCGATTTGGATGTAGTCCCGCTAAAGCCCTAACATTGTCCTGTTTTTTGCCCTGACCTTGTCCCACTGTAGTTCTTCATTTTATGAAGTCGACCCCCCAATTTTTTAAAATGTGTCCTCCCCACCTTCCAAACGCTTCCGACGCCGCTGCTCACTCCCACTATATCTTACTTCTCTGCCTTGCTGTAGACTTTCCTACACACATTTCTATTTATGTCCTGTGTTTGTATTTTTTTGTTTTCGTCCACAGTGGAGCCCGGAGAACCAGAGGGCCTTGGAGGTGCTGACGTTTATCGGCTGTGGAGTGTCTCTCTGTGGCCTCCTCTTCACCTTCGTGCTCTTCATCGCCGTGGGGTGAGTGGAGCGCCTCGCCAGGAGCACTCCGCAAAGCGCCAGGGGTGAAAAGCATTTACAACTCCTGGCCACACTCGCATCAATAAATGCAACACAAAAAATGAAAAAGATTCTGCCGTGGGGATGTGAACAGCACAAGCTCCACGCTCGAAGACACACTGTTTATCCGCTGTGTGCCAGAACTGCATTCATTTACTCCCTTTACTTTGTATTAAATATTTTTCAAAAATACTCTTGACAAATGTTGTATTCGCAAAATACAACTGATCATTAAAGAACTAACACATTATCAGTTTTTCAGACAGTAAGTAAGTAACAACATGGTAACTAGAGATTTTTGAAAGAAGAGAGAATACTCTGCAGTGAGCGAGTGAGTGAGTGGTTGGTGGTGGTCAGAGGGGCCGATTGCGCAGATTGGCAGCCTCGCTTCCGTCAGTCTACCCCAGGCAGCTGTGGCTACAATAGTAGCTTACCACCACCGAGTATAGAGTAAATGAATAATGCAACTGTAAAGAGTCCAGAAAAGCGCTATATAAAACGATTATTATTATAAACATTTTTCCTGGTAATTAACCCTCAGCCTAACCCAGTTTAATGGCTGTCAGTCATACAGCATTACCATGAAATACATTACAGTAGATGCATGTCCTGTTTCCATGATGGATCCACTTTTAGATGCCATGATATTTCCGTCCTATTACGATGTCATGTCTGTGCTGTTACTGTACATAACAGAGCAGAGTGTACTAACACCGACAACTCCCAGCGTATAGATACAGAAGTCCTCTTTGCAAATGCCCATATGGTCATGTTCGAAGCAGCCAGAGGGGGAAAAAAACAAAAAGAGAAAAAAATTTACTAGCTTCATGCTACGTATGCTAACATTAGCAAAACAATGCTAAAGAGTGCAGTTTTTCGCTTCTACTGAACAATTTCTTGCGAAAAAAATTAAATAATTTATATGGACCCAATTTTGGTTTGACTTTATTGGTGTGTGTGATAAATATTTTATAGTCCGCCAGAAAACGGCTAATAAGAGTGAAACATTGTGATTCCCATGAGTGGTTTTCTTCCTATTTGTCAGTGCATAATTCCAGGTTCGCAATTGATAAAATGGTAACAAATACGATTGTGTTCTTGTTTTCTCTCTCTTCGCAGAGTCCCAAAATCTGACCGAACCACGGTGCACAAAAACCTGATTGTGGCTCTGTCTGTGGCACAACTGCTGATGATGTGCAGTGACAAGGCATCGGCTAACGAGGTGAGGACACTTATTTCATTTAGCAGATTTCAAACCCAACTGTACAAATGTGTACATTTTGGAAAACCCTTTGTTTTTCATGAACTTCTGTGTTCAGGTGATGTGCTTCCTGGTGACGGCTCTCCTTCACCTCTTCTACATGGCCTCATTCTGCTGGATGCTGGTGGAGGGGCTGCTGCTCTGGAGCAAAGTGGTCTCTGTCAATATCGGCGAGGACCGGAGGATGAAGGTCTACTACGCCATTGGCTGGGGTGAGGTCACGTGACAGCGCACAGATCATCAGCTTTCAATAGCAATTATTGTACTAAGGAAATTCAAATATACAGTATTCATTATAGCCTGGACTTAACTCATCTTCACCTTTAGATGAAATTAGGAGAGCCCGTCAACCTGAAGCTTACCCTCCTTTAAAAGGCGGCAGAAGCTCAGTCCGGGCACAAATCCAAAGTTTGTCAAGTTAATCCCAGCTCACAATATTGCGTCCCTGGGCAAAGACACTTAACACACTTTGCCTCCACTGTCTATGTGCACTGATGTTTGACTGTGTGGGTGAATGGACGGATGGTTGATTGATTTAAAGGGCTTTAAGTGACCAGAGAGGTGGAAAAGCGTTTATTCGGGCTGCATAATATAAGTATCACCAAATTATTATTATTACAATATTAAATTATGCATTATATTCACTTTGGTTTTCCATATGCTTCAGGCATGGACATTTGCATATTTCTTTGCTAACACAGCCAAATGCAAAAATCCTTGGTAACATAAAGTAATAGTCTGTAATAGTAAATGTAATTGATTGCATATAATTGACCACATGGGTCGAAATTTGATGTTACACAATGATATATTTCCTTTAGTCCCTCCCTATGCTGATTTCAGCAACTAATCAGAATCCCCGGTGCCATAATTTTGACCAATGAGGTGAACTGGCCTGTCAGGTCCAGTCAGTAGTGATGGCGGTGGGAGCTTGATCATTTACTTTCTGGTCCCATCAGGAGGGAGAGAACTTGATTATTTACTTTCAAATTTCTCTCTCTCTCTCTCTCTCTCTCTCTCTCTCCTCACTTTGTTTACCTCTCAACCCCAACCTCCAGTTTGGCTTTACCCAAATCTAAAAGCTTCTTGAAAAAAGTGTCAAAATAGCGACAAAAATTAGACGACAAAAACATGACAAAAAAGTAATGAAAGGGTAACAAAGGGTAACAGAAAAGTGACAAAAACGCATCAGAAAAGCAATGAAAAAATAAAAGGTCAGGTCTTAGCTTTCAAATGAGGCATGCAGAGGTCGTATCCGGACCCATGCACCAACCCGTCCGGACCCGAACCTTGGATCCAAACTTTGGATCCGACCGTGAATCCCCTCAGACGAGCGGCTGCGTGTGCTCTCTCTCTCCCTCTCTGACTGCAGCAGAGCGGTAAACTATTACAGCCCAGATGAACAGAAAGAGTTTCCCGATCGGCAGCGAGCAGGTCTGAGGTTAAGGCAGGGGTTAAGAGCTTAAAAACTGAGACCATTTACGATTTATGAACTGTAAAGTACTTACTGTAAATTTCGGCCAATTAAGCGCAAAGCCACGCTAGCTAAATGTGCAGCCTTGTACATATACAGGCCGCACTCGAATATGAGCCGCAGGTGTCCATAGTGCCGTGCATCCACTCAGAGCGGCCCATGGCGCAGAGGGAGGACGGCGGTGATAAACGCGTAAAAAAGGCACAAAATGGCCAGTGTAGCCGACCTCGATGTGGAAGTGTAGAGGCCAACGCGTCACGGCACTTCAGAGGCTTTTCTCAAACCGTGCGGGGCTTTACACACGTGATTTATACATTTATTATTAATAAAAGAAGACCCCTATGTCCGTGTTGTAAGAGAGAGAGAAAACGTGGCTCTTTTTTGTAGGTTAATAGCGAGTTGGCGGCAGACACGAGTTTAACATGCTTCCCCTGATGCCTGAGCCCTGACGATGGTTTCTCTGTCTCTGCGGCTTCTTTCGTCCAAACAAACAAAAAGTGTTCACGGCGCCCCCTGTCTGTCATGGCCAGACCCGCCTCTGTACCTCTGCAGGATGGTTAAAAGCCTGTGTTTTCCTCCGCGTATCCAGCACGTCACTGCAACCTCGGTGTGCGTTCTCTCATAGAAAATAAAGGAGGCGGCTCTTTTGCCGCACGTCAAGGCGTTTGGGTGTGCGTTGGGGCGAGCAAAGCCCTTCGACATTTAGGCTAAAGTGAGCCTTCATCATTTTAAAAGTTACTCATCTACTGTTCCTCAGCAAAGAGCAGCGTTGATTAGAAGTCCCGGCTCACTTTGTTTTCAGAGAGTCCCTCTAGTGCCTGTTGGCGGCGCTATATTGGCCACACTATCATATCGGTCGCAGGGTTCAAAGCGTGAGAAAAAGTAGCGGTAAATAGGCCGGAAATTACGGTCGTTTTTTAAGTACTTTACAATTCATAAATCGTAAATGGTCTCCATTTCTATTACAGCTGTTAAGAAACATTGCAACATTCAATATCTGTCTAAAAAACTATCGTAATGCGATATTTTACTAAACTATTTCAACACATTATATTCACTAACTTTAAGCTCCAAACAACACAATCATGGTCCAAACAAGCCTAAAATGGAACTACTTTAGAAAACTATTGATTAAAACTGAACTTTTAACGTCTCAACCCCCGCCTTAATCAAGTGCTGAACCGTTCTGGTAGAGCAGCCTTTCCCAAGGTCCGGAACATCGCGGTACCCTTGTCGATCCAAAATTCTCTCGGGGGGCCCCCAATAGAAAATAATCTATCCCATTCATTGGAATTGTCTTATTGTTTAACAGCTAAAATTACATAAAAAGTGACATTTTAGCGAATAAATGTATTTTTCCTTTTAAAATATATATTTTTCAATGTACTTGTTTTCTAGTACTTTTTGGGGCTTTTTGGGGCCCCCCTATAGTGTCTCCAAGGCCCCCCAGGGGGCCCCGGACCCCACTTTGGGAACCACTGTGGTAGAGCAATCATTAATTCAGTTTGAGATATTTGAATTTCTCTAAACTTTTTCTAAAGCCAGAAAATTCCACCTCAATCACTTTATATGCCTACACATCTGTAAATACAATCCCGCTGCTGTCCATTGTCAAATTGTTGTTGTCTTACCATATGTCACTTTATCTTATTTATTTAATATTTTTTATGCATGCCCCTATAGCCTTATAGTTTAAAGTTCTTAGCTTATTTTTTATCTTAATTCTGTGTTATATGTTCTATGTCGCACGTTTGCACCAAGATAAATTCCTAGTTTGTAAACCTTGTTCACAAACCTTGGCAATAAACCTATTCTGATTCTGATTCTGATTCTGAAAATCATTTGCCCCATTGCCCAGTCATTATCACAGAGCGATATTTGAGTTTACACACTGCTCGCAGGTGGACGCCTCATAATCTCAGCCCGTAACGGCTAAAAGACGGATGTTGCCATTAGCCGTGTTGTAGCTGTGTCTTACGTGGTATTTATTTTAGCACTTCGGTCATGTTTTCTCACTACATCTTACACCATCACCCACTTCTGCCTTCACCAAAACAGGCTGCAGCTGGGGCTCCGCGTGTTGCCCGAGAGCGAGCTTGTATTATGTCGCTTTGTGGGCTGTTGTGCATTCATGTGGCCCCAGTTCAGTGCGGGACAGGCAGGCCATCTATCCCCAGACTAAATATGTCCCAGCGAGACTAAATAGACACAAAACGTCCTTGTACTTTAAACACTGTTATGTCATTCAATTATTAGCTGATTGGTAGCTTTTCACGGCTCCTGGATGCGAACTTTTATGTAATATCTGGAAGGAACTAAAGCAGGTCTTGGCGAGGTCAGAGTGAGAACAGAATTGGAAGATTTTGGAGATACTGTAAGGGTAAGGTTTTAGCTTGGAAATAAGGCGTTACACGGGCCTGTAGGCCGTAAGAAGTTTGTAGATTTGGGTAAAGCTGAACTGGAGAAAAAGACAAAATAACAGAACTGATGTAAAGGGATTGTAAAGTAACAAAGGGGCCGATATCATAAGATTGATCTTCTCTTCTGCTCCTTTTCATCCAAACTGTATTGGCTTGGCAGTTTTGTTGTAATCCTGTTAAATGTCACTTTTGAATTAAATAAATAAAATCAAATGAAAATTTTATTAAATCGAATAAAAATTTGACGTAAAATAAGGGAGCGGGGTATGGAGTGAGATTGTCTACCTTTGTATGTCTCACTTTCCAATCCGGAGGGAAGGGGAGGTTTGATTGTTTACTTATACTTTAGAAATGTCTCTCTCTCTCCTCATTTTGCAATCTTACAGGTTATCATTATATTGCCTTAACCTCTTACCACCTGAACCGAGCAAATTTTATCCAGTTTGGCTTTACCCAAGACTAAAAGCTTTAAAAAAAAAAGCATCTAAATAGAGACAAAAACTAGGATGAAAACCTCAACAAAAACATGACAAAAGAGTGACAAAAACTCTTCTGGAAAAGCAAAAAAAAAAAAATGCTACAAAAACATAATGAAAAAAGTGAAAAAGTAAAACAAAAAAAGAAACCTGACAAAAAAAGAGACATAACCCCTTCAAAAATGTGGCAAAAACGCAACAAAGTTACGATCACTTTTGTAGGTCTTTGCTTTCGAATGAGGCATTACACTGTTGCTCTCAGGAAGCTTTTAGATTTGGGTAAAGCCGAACTGGAGAAAATGCAGCCTTTGCAAATGGATCATTGTCACCTCTCATAGGTAAAAAAAAAAAACAGGCCTTAGCGATTAAATGAAGGATACATTGTCACATGCTGAAACCACATATCCACATATTTTAGATTTTTATTGTATTTGTTTTGTTATCTTTTGTTTCCGAGGACTTCCTGTTCTCATCGTGGGCGTAACGCTGGCTGTTTCGGTGGACGAGTACAAGGCAGAGGAGCACTGCTGGCTCAACGTGAAGAACGACACCATTTGGGCCTTTGTGGGACCCGTCGTTTTTGTCCTAGCGGTATGTGCGTCAATAAGCCTTTTGAATCGCGTTGAGCCGTGTTGGACTGCTATTGTTATCGGGATTACGAGTAAAAAAACAACAACAAAAAAGTCTAAACATTTTCAAGGACGGCGAAGAAGACTCATTTGAACGGATAATTTGGCGATGCTTTTTTTTTTTTTTATCTTGGGTGATTTGGCGGCTGCGGTGATTGAGAGCTTCACCCCGGAGTCGGTTTTCAATAGGGGAACAGCAATGTCTAATTTGTGGAGGTATTCAAAACAAATTTAATCAACCCCGGATTCAAAGATAAAGCCACTGAAAGTGCACGCAGTTATTCCAATTGGCACATGCTGCAAAATGATTTCTTTTCTTTACATTAGAGTGCCTTTTTCTTTCACTGGCCCAATTAATTTTTATTTATGTCTTTAAAATTCATACTCATACCTAAACGTGGAGAATTAATTGATTAACGTCGTTATATACACTTAAGCGATTGTACCCCAGCAGGTGAAGATTTCTAGTTAATGGAAACTGAAAATTGAGATACTGAAAGTATGCCCTCGGTTTGATTCTCGGACGGCGTGGGCATTTCTGTTCATGTTTGCATGTTCTCCCGGGATCTAGGCAGGTTTCTTCTGGGTGTTTTGGAGTCCTCTTCCAGCCCAAAACATGAACAATAGGCTCATCTTCCACCTAGGTTCTCCTGATCATCATTGAAGCTTGGGATCTGGAGATGAGTCCCTGGGAGAATTTTAGGTAAATGAAAGATCTGCAGCTGCGGTGGAGATAAGGAGAAGAGCTACCACATGAAGAGGGGAGAAAGAGTACATACAGTTGAGCTCAAAGGTTTACATACCCTGGCAGAATTGTTGATATATATATATATATATATATATATATATATATATATATATATTTAAAAAATTTCAAAAAATATGAAAGGTAACACACAATGTTTTTTTTTCACTCATAGTTAGTGGTTGTGTGAAGCCATGTATGGTGAAATAACTGAGCTATTTTTAAATCATAATCATAAGTATCAAAATGAGTATGGTCAAAAGTTTACAAAAGTCTTTTGTGGTAGTTGTAGAAGATGTTCCTTAATGGGCCGCTAAAGGCCCATTCTTCTTGGCAAAAAGTCAAAAAGTTCCTGGGCTGTTTTGTATGAACTGCACATTTGAGCTCTCCCCACAGTGGTTCAATGATATTGAGGTCAGGAGACTGAGATGGACACTAACCTTCATCATATTGGCATGGCATCATATTTCACAGTAGGTATGGTGCACTTTTTTGTTGTCAACAAGGCCAATGATGTCCTATGATGAAATTCTGCCAGGGTATCTAAACCTTTGAGAACAACTGTGTATGAATGACTTTAAGTATAACAGTAAATTAGATCAGGGGTCAACAAAAACGTTGGATAGCTCACTAGTTAGGAACCTCCAGAGATCCCTATGCTAAAGGAGCTATGATAGGAAGCATACAGGCTCCTTCATAGTCCATTGACAGCGCTATTTGGATACTTCTTATTATGGCGTACGGCTGACTGCATTAGGTTTTGGATTAGACCTCTTACCAATTTGCCAGTTTTGGATACAACTTTAGTATTGCAGTGATTGGAGCCTGTTCGGAGTCCACTCCTCTCAAAAGCCAAGCCTGAAAGAAAACAAACAGAACGACCCCTACAAGAGGGAGACAAAAACCCAAGCACCAAGGCCAAACCATTACAATATATCCTCTAAAAGTATAAATTTTGCAAATTCCCGAGTCCTTTGTACGTTATTCCTGCCACACGCTGAATCACCGTCCTTCACACGGCGGTTTTGCAGCCGCGAGAGAAGGCCGAACGTCCGCTTTGCCAGCGCACATTCAACACAGTTTCCTCTCACGCTGAAGCAATTGTCTTTCGCCCCCCAGGTCAACTCCGTGGTCCTGTGTCGCGTCGTCATGGTGACCGTGTCCAGCGCCCGGCGACGCACCAAGATGCTGAGCCCGAGTTCGGCGACCAAGATGCAGACGTTCGACCTGACCTGGTGAGAGAGGTTCAGTCCACGTCAACGCACTTTACAATTGAGCACATTTTGAATCCATAAAGACTGAAGATGGTGTGAGTCGGTGTGAGAGGCGTAGGGGAGGTTTTGGTCGGGAGTTTGCTGTGGGAGTGCACGGGCTTATCGGCTCCACACCTGCTCGGGACACAGCTGTTTTTGTCTTCAATTCAGCATCACTTTTCCTTTCCACCGTGTGCATGGTCAAACTTGATTGTCACGACATTTCCCACCAACTCTTTATTTGTTTAATACGTCCAGATGATCTTTATTTCTGGATTAGCACTGATCAGTTTTAAGCTGTGTTTACATGTGTCCTTCTAGTTTTGATCCGGTTAATTCCCAGTATACATTGATCTGTTCCCAGTTCGAAACTGGTTTAGCTAGTTACAATGGTGACTAGAAATTCAACCTGTAAAGACTCACAGAGACAGAATGTGTTAGGAAGTTTTATTGAACATGGATCATGATTGGGGCTCAGACCCCGGCGGAAGATTGCATTAATGATGTGGGATACATGGCGATGACGGGTGATAGTCAGAATCTTCCCCAGGAGCCCAGACACTGGTGATGGTAGGAGGAGACCCGGGGTGGGCAGTTGACACGACGAGCAAAAAACCTTGGGTAAGATGGTACTTGGGGAGACTGCATGTTAGCCACACTGGACTCTCTACCCACTTGCTATCAGTTCTTCCATTTGTTATATCTCTTGGAGTTCATAGATTAACGTTCCAGATGCAGAACTTACACATACACTTCATGAAAAGAGTGAAGTGTCTTGCCAACAAGGCAACAATTGCGTGCACTGTTTGGATATAAGAGAGCCACTCTACCATCTGAGCCACTGCCGCCCTGGCTACCATCCAAAGGCATAAAAAAAGGGTCACTTGGTGACATATGAAAGCTAAAACCTACTCTGAGACTATCTGCCCCCAGTTCTGCCCCCAGTTCTGGGACCTAAGACCATCAGGGGCTGAAGAACAACAAGAAACAAAGTGCAAATCAATTCTTTGGATGTTCAATGCTCGATACAAAAATGCTCTTGCTCTTTGCACACATACTTAACATTCAGAAACACAATCCCTCCTTTTATTGTGAGCGAAGTTTATGTTGCTATGGTTACCAATGGCAGCGCAGTTCCCTCCAGTCAAGCTATGCCCGACGCAGCTCTATATGTGGTCTGCGTAGAATATTTTAATGGAAAAACAGGTATTCAGGTATTAGTTTGCCTTATGACCTTCCATGGAAAGAGTATTAACCTGTTACCGGCCATCCCCTCTGATCAGGGAGTTAGGGCTATGATTAGGGTTAGTGATGTAAGTTGTGTTTCACTCAGACAGATATTACACATATTTGTTTAGAAACTTGAAGGTCTTGGCTTTCAAATGAGGTGTCACACTGGCACTGGTAAGCTCTCCTGTAAATACGCTTTGAGATTTGGATATGCATAATTGCTAACCCTAACTCTAACCCTAAACTGGCAGATAGTACAGTAAGTAAGTAAGGAAGTTGTCATTGTATTCCAATCCAAATTGCATATTGAATGGTTGCAGTTAGTAATTTGCATCTACTTCGCTAATGTCCATGGGGTTTATTGTGTGTAAAACCGACCAACTCTGTCGTTTAACAGTTCATAAATAAATGATATCTCAAGTGTTATTGCTCCGAAGGCGCCCTATGAACTGAGTCATGATTATAAAACAATTCGAAGCAAATCTAATCGACATTGCAATACTTGACATTGACCAAAAAAACAACAAATGGATTAGACTTCAGGAATTGCTCAGCCCTCATCACACATTCAACACAAACCTTTCTTACAGTTCTTACAATCTATTTTTTGCTAAAACATTTATCTTGCGCACACACACCGTTAGAAATGATGCACACTAAAACTCATTGTTTACACAGAGTCCGAACCATAAGTCTGGGAAATAGATGTTGTTTTATTTTCAAAGGATAATTGTGAAATGTGAAGATATGAACGGAATATCAGCAGAAATTAAACCTAAAGTTCCATTTCATAGTGGCATTAGACTGTGTGTATCAAAATGTGCACAGTCAACTCACTCTCCCCGGCTCCTGTCAAAATCTAAATTCCAGCACATCAGCTTCCATTCTACAATTGTTCACTTCCATACATTTATCCTACGACAAATGTTCTAAAGGTCTGTGACAGAGCAGGAGCCGGTTGCACAATTTTCCAGGAGTTTAGCCGACAAAAAAAAAAGAACTCTCAACAAAGAACAGAGGAAAGAAAGTGGAGGGAGTGTGAGCTTTTGTCCTTGTGGCTACGGCGCAGACTTAAATCTCATCTGTCGGTCCAGGTGCAAGCGCTGCCACTACAATAGTCTCTAAATGAAAACAGCCTCTCCCACCTTGACCTGTGAGACAGTTATTGGCTGTCTAAGCACCCACCGCCATCTTTGAAATTGTGATTGCTAGAAGAACAGAAGCCAGCCACGGTCGCCAGATCTATACCGCAGTGCTTGGTGGAGACTTGAGAAGGGAACATTATCGAAATACCTTGAAAACTCCACTTTGCCTCGGTCCTTCGTCTTAAAAAAAATACATTTTTGAAGTGTCTGGAGTTTGGAGGCCGACACAGAGGTGTCAGAAGAAGCCAGTGTGCCAGGCAGAGGCAGAGAAGATACAACACACCATTCTTAAGCAAATAACTCTATCTTAGCATCTTAGCATTTTTTCTCATGATACAATAATGCATTACTCATGGCCTTATAGCTTCAAACTACAGGCTTAACAGACTTTTGTACAATATAAGTAAGCACGCAAGTCAAGTTTATTTATCCAGCACCTTTCACTTTCAGAGAGGTCACAAAATGTCGCACAAAATAACTATGAAAATACAAATGAGGTCACTGTGCTGAATACTCAAGTTAAGATGTATTTTTGTCACATATTCAGTGTCTTTGTTCAGCCAGAGTACTGTATTCTGAATACTTTCAGTTCAAACGCCTGTTGTGTCACTTATTAGTAATGCAAAAAAAGAAGAAATGCACGAGGAGCATCTGGTTGGATTAGGGTTAGGAATAGGGTTTAGATTAGGGTTAGGATTAGGGTTAGGAATAGGGTTTAGATTAGGGTTAGGAATAGGGTTTAGATTAGGGTTAGGATTAGGGTTAGGAATAGGGTTTAGATTAGGGTTAGGATTAGGGTTAGGAATAGGGTTTAGATTAGGGTTAGGAATAGGGTAGGTCATGAAGAATCATATTATTCATGGCCTATTATGTTAATAGATAATATTATAAGAAGCTTATAGACCTTTTTCACACTTCCGCATTTTAAACCGGAAGTAACGCGCACAACATCCGGTGGCTATAGTTTAGGTTAGACCATGAAGAAAATGTGTTCATTTTGCTCTCGTGGGGGGGCAAGAAAACAAACATACCTCTCTCTTATCACGCTTTTCCAACGGACTCGGGCCAAAGGAGGCCGTGGAATGGAGCAGTTAAAGGGTCCAGAATTCTGCATAATAAAGCCAGGGACTTTTCACTAATTGCAGGGGGAGACTTCGGCTCAAATCAACAATTTGTTCAACAATTCCAGGGACACCAACACACCTCATGAAGGTACACCTGTTACTTATTTAATGTAATGTATCCCAAAAGCCTTAATTTCAACCATCTCAGTGGCACAATCCCAGCTGATTTATAGTTGCTAGTACTAGCCTTTTTCTTTCCATAGAAATAATGAAATCTGTGTAATATTCATTAATCTACTGACATTTCTTTACTTAAAGAAATACTTCCTCACTACCTTGTTATATTGGACTATTGGTAATTAGATTGAAATAGACATGACAGTTCATTGATCTTAGACAAAAACTCACATTGCTCAGTTTTTCACATAGTGCTTAAATTTGTGATCATATACACACCCACTACACCCTTAATCCTTGTTTAAACTCAAGTCATGTGGACAATTCTCCCAAAAAAATGACTATCAAGGTGAATGAATAAGAATATAGCTATAATAGTATATTAGTGAACATTACATGCGTTTTCCCCAACATTCAATTCCATGTTGTAATTCATTTTGCCTTTGTATGTGTACAGGGTATTCACTCAAAGACTGACTGAACAAGGGTTTGAACGTGTCCATTGTGTGACCAGAGACACCTGCACCAATGGTTCAGCTCTTTTCTTCAAAGTAGAAGCCAACGTTATGTTTCTGATACATGAAGACTATCATCAGACTTGTTTTCATCTGGGTTTAATTTGAACCCAAACATTGGACTATACAGGTGCTCGTCATAGAATTAGAATGTCACGAAAAAGTGAAAGGAGGAAGACACGCACATCCCAAAAAACTTAAAAAGCGTGCCGGACCGAGGGAAAATACAAAAAAACAAGAAAGATCCGCACAGCTTGCTTATCTCCCAAGTAGCGATTTTAATAATAATTACACCAAGGTAACGTTTCGGGCGACTTGGCCCTTCATCAGTCTGATGAAGGGACAATTATTGTAATTATTAATAAAATCGCTACTACTAAGCAAGCTGTGCGGATCTTTCTTGTTTTTTGTTGTTGTTTTTTTTACCCTACAATATTTTCCCTTTTTATCCGCTTAGAAAATCCACATTGTTTAATTTTGTGTAACTATACTTTATGTAACTAATTCATGTAACCATATTTAAATAGCGAAAACGTGGAAGAGGTAGCTTCTATCTTCACCTCAATTGGAGCTACAGAGGAGAAGAGGAGAGGCTAAATGCTAACGCCGTCTGTGCTGTGTTTACATGACACAGTCTTCACGCGTGAAGACCAGACCGGTACAAATGCACCCGTCTAAGGTAAGAACATATCTCAGTATGTAAAAACGGTGGCCCATTCCTTTAAAAGTAACTTCCATTTTCTCCAACACTGTCTTGTCCACAGCCTCCACCACTAGCTGGTGTAGGTCTTCTCCATGGTGTTTGCATCTCTGCCAGCTCTTCATCGCTTTTCCTTCTGCTGCGGGCTCGCCTTCATGCTCTGCTGCTCCATCTTAAAAGTCTGTCAAGAAAACATTTAAAATGCAATTAAATCCTACACGACGACAATTAACACATGTTTTTCTAAATGTACTAAATAAACCTGAAGCAATAAAACATTGTATTGGTTCTTCTGATACATCACCATGTTGTCACAACACTGATAAAAGTAGTACACAATTGGTTTACTAAAAGGTTTTGCTGCTGCTCAGTTAAGTTACTAGAAGAAAATCATACTTTGAAACATTACTGAGATTGTGTTAAACTGTTGGGAGTTTTTTATGTTTCTGATCAAAGCTACTTTAAGCTTTTTATTTTGTTCCACCGTTGACTACAAAAAGTAGTGCAACCAGCTTGAAAGATACTAAAATAGTAAAGCACATCAAAATTGCACTACGTTAACGCTAACTGCGTTACATGATTGTCACCTCTGCAGTTAGATCACTGGTTACCAAAAATATCACTGCATGTAATTACACAAAAAGTACACATGGTATTGTTGAGGCCTCAAATAATATTAAAATATATGTCATGGTTGGAGGTGGCGTGAGGAAAAATAAAACCCAAAATGCAGGACTGCAACGAAACTGGTGATGTTTAATAGACAAAAACCCATCCATCCATCCATTTTCTCCCACTTGTCCGTTGCCGGGTCGTGGGGGCAGCTATTGGAGCTGCCCAAGTCACATTGCACCAGTCCCCTATGGCTCCTTCTGCAGGTGGTGGGTCCACGGAAGGACGGCCTCATGGTTCCAAACGGGCCTGTTGGTCTCTCATAGGGGGCCCATTCACTCTCTCATTCATACGCCAGTGTACGCAGACACTGGAGGCAAGGAGGGTGAAGTGTCTTGCCCAAGGACACAACGACAATGTGCACCTTCAGGAGGCGGGATTCGAACCCCTGACCTTCCGATCATGAGACGACCCGCTCTACCATCTGCCAAAAAAAAACCGAAATAACAAAATCCAGAGACACAAACCGGGGCTGACGTAGACAATGACACGACAAAGGACAAGGGAAACATAGGGGTATAAATACATGAGGAAACAGGGCACAGGTGAAACACATCAGGGCGGGGCAGGCAATTACCACGAGAAGTAAAGCAAAATCACAGACCAAAAAGACATGTCAAAATAAAACGCCAAGGACAGATAACCACAAAAGCAAACCAAAACAGGGCAACAAAAGACCGAATCGTGACAGTACCCCCCCCCCCCCCCCCCCCCCCACCAAGGGACGGCTCCCAGACGTCCCACGATGTAATCAGCCCCGGGAGGGTGGAGGGGGTCCGGAGGAGGGAACAGAATCAGAACCGGGGTTCCAGAGGAGGGATGAGAGTCAGAACCCGGAGAAACCGGGAGGGCCAGGAGAGTGATGGTGGAAATCCAGAAGGGTTCACGAACAGCAGAGCCAAGTCAGAAAACTCGGTGACGAGGAGGGATAGGAGAAGGGGCCCACCCAGGACGAAGAACAATGTCCTAGAGTGGCCCTGGGACAAGAACAGGAGGAGCCCACCCCAGACGGAGGTCTCAGTCCGATGGTGGCCCCAGGACAAGAGGAGCCCACCCTGGACGGAGAACAGTGTCCAGCGGTGGCTCCGGAACAGAAGGGGCCCACCTCGAACAGAGGTCGGGGTCTGGCAGTGGCTCAGGGCAAGAAGAAGGGGACAGCCACCCCGGACGGAGTCAAATGTCCAGCGGTGGCTCAGGACAGGAGCAGGAAGCAGGGTCAGGGTCCTCAACTACCAAAGGGCAGTCCGCTGGGTCTTGAAGTGGTCGTGTCATTCTGTCAAAACAGGGCAACAAAAGACCGAATCGTGACAATATATATATATTTGATTGAATGGCGTTAATATGTGGTACAGGTGGTAACAGACTTACAATTTAGTTTTTAACATTGTGTTGATCTCCACTTCTGCTCTTCAAAATGACCCCAAATGCATCAATTTCCTATGCTGATTGACCTGCAAGAATAACAAATAATTATTACCTTAGTAAGAATAACCAGCATCGTATACTGATTAAGAAACAATTGGTTATTTCAATACAAAACTGTTTTCTAACAGGAAAAAAATATGCCTGCGGGTAGTAAATGGTGAGGAGGCTCTGGATCTATACAGGTGCTAAAACTAAACATTGTTGAGAACATACTTGAGTTATCTTTGTGTTATCTTCATTTAGGATAAATGTACAATTGACTGGAAGCAGGACTTTCACGGATTGGAGCAGCTAGTGGCTTAGCACAGACTTTATCATTATGCATAATTAGCCATGTGTTCTTTTTTTTTTCTCTCAATACTGTTTCAAAAACATGATAGTTACGTGAGTCACAGTAAGACAAAGATTTGGAGGTGATCGATTGAGGAAAAGTATGTATAGAGTTAGGGAAATTCCGCCGTTACCATGGAGATGCGCCATCTTTGCAGCTGCTAGCATACATTTCCATTGACTAACATTAGCTAAAAAGTGGAGAAAAAGCTGTGGAACAACTCTGTTAGCTGCTGAGTTACTGCTGGTAAATACATCTAACACACTGTGGTGTCCAAGTGTTTTAATGTGAACAATAACTCCAGTATTTTAACTTTTATAATCTCCAACATCACATTCCCGAACTCTTTTAGATGTCACGTAGCCTGAAGCTAACAGCCGTAGCCTTAAAACAAGGGCTAAAACAAGACCAAAACAGCTGTCAGACACTTACCAGTACAACAATGAGTGAGCCATTACTTGAGAACATCTGTGGGTGTGCTGAGCAATTATATCGGCCCATCTCACTGACGCAGTTCAGGCTAGCTGTGTCCCTTTACGCCTTTTACGTTGCTTCCAGGTAGAAAACATGAATATAATTAGAGCCCATTCTCCCAGCCTGCCCACCTCACTGTGACTGCGATTACCTCCGCATCAGCGAACGAAAAAAAACAGGTGCTATTTTCCCTTAGACCCACAAAGACAGGAAGTGACTGGGCACTAGGGCTGAACGATATGGACAACATATCATATCTCGATATTCGTGCCAAATATCTCGATATCGATACGATACGATATAACTATGGGTTAGGTGAAAACTAAGCATTTTTCAGAAAAATAAAAACATAATACAAAAGAGTGCAGTTTTATTGATGAAAATCTATATCGTTTATATCTTGATTTTTCTATTTTAATATTTTGAATGTTCATATCTTGATATAAATACGATAACGATATATCTTTCAGCCCTACTGGGCACTAGTACGCACTACTTCCGGTTGTTGTGAAAAAGGTCTAATATCTATACAAGCATATTATTCATGGCCTATTAATAATGTGTATTAATACCTTATTGATAATTAACGAACATACCATAATATAAAGCGACACCAGAGTTTTTAGACAGATCATTGATTGTTAAAAGTGGGGATAACACTTTATATCAAGGTGTGCTCATTAAGTATTAATAAGGTACTAATAAGCATTAATAATATGCTTGTTAAGTATTAACAAGCTGCTTATTGTACTTTTATCTGTTAACATACTAATAGGCCATTAATAATACACTTATTCATAGCCAACCGTATCCCTAACCCTTACCCTAAAAGGATGACTAATGTTTATTAATACTTGATGAGCACACCTTAATCTAAAGAGATTCCTGAAGGTGAAATCTAATGATTGAGTACCCCAATGTATTATTTTAGTTTTAGAAAAGTAACTGTATTCTAAAAAACCTCCAATTAAAGAGTAACTTTACCGAGATAGTTACTTAAAATGAGTATTCTAAATTCGTATTCTAAATAACAAGTATTCAGTTCGTACCCAACACTGTGCAAGGTTCAGTGCAGTCACAACAACCCTTTCCACTGGATTTAACAAACGTTTTCCAAAACAACTGTATTTTCAGTTTGCTCTTAAAAACATCAACAGAATCAGGTAAACGTAAGGAAAGCGGAAGATCATTTCAAAGCATCAGGCTAGTCCTGAAAGGAGTACGAGGAACCACATTAAGGTTCTGATCCAAAGACCGCAGCCTCTGAGAGCAGGTATAAGGACACAACAAGTCTCTACGTAGTATAGAAGGGAGCCTGACCATGCAAGGCTTTGAGGTCGGCACCAGGATTTTAAAATTTAGAGACAACATTCATTTGTAGCACGCGTTATATTACATAATAAATGGCAGCTTTTGTAACTTTCTAATTGCAATCTTTTTAGTAAGTAAGTGTTTACTTACTAAAAGCTGCTCCTTCCTCTTCCTCCTGCGCAGCTCCCTCCACTCCACAACAGTCTTTCACCATCTTCTGGGGCTTAGCAGTTAATCTGTTTTATTCTCCAGTGAACGTCCATTAGCCAGAACAATTGAAGGCATGTGTGGCTTAGCTGTGAGTCTCACCCAGATACCTACTCGTTGGTCCCGTTCTTGTTTTCTGTAGCTCCTCTTGTGACGCCTCCACTGTGCTGCAGGTGTGGGGGGCTCTTGGTGCCTCTTCTGTGTCTCAGAAGAAGAAATGTGTTGGTGTCAAATGTATTCATCTGTAATTATTGTGGCAGCCCGGGTTGTAACTGATGTACATGGGTAAATATTTCAGATCTCAATGTTGGTTGAAACAGGAAAGGCAACTGTGTGGCATTAATCACATGATCCAAAAAGCATTGTTTGATATTAACATTGTGACTCAAACACTGCAGCTTTATCGTCCAAGTCCCTGAAGACAGAGTGGGTCTGCGTGCAAATCAAACCATTCAAGAGATCATCTCTTCATTATTCATTCATTCATATTCATTTGTGGATCCTTAGGGCAGTGACTCGTCCTGTGCTGATCCTGCTGCCTGTCCTGGGACTCACGTGGCTCTGTGGGGTCCTGGTCCATCTGTCGGTGGTTGTGGCTTATGTCTTCATCGCACTCAATGCTTTCCAGGTAAATACTTACACTGACACTAAGAGGCTCGCTAAAGCATACATTTGTGGGCCACACTCACTTCATATTGTGTTTATTTTCATATATATTTATTTATTTGATATATATTTATTTTATTTGATAGTGCTGATCCCCTTAAATGGCATGAAATGGAAAACTATGTTAACCTCTTAACCCCCACCTGAGTCGAGCACAATTTCTCCAGTTTGGCTTTACCCAAATCTAAAAGCTTCTTGAACCAAGTGACAAAACAGCGACGGAAACGAGGATGAAAATGCAACAAAAAAAGTTATGAAAAAGCCACAAAGAAGTGACAAAAACGTGTCGGAAAAGTAACAATAACACAATTAAAAAGCGACATAAACACGACTAAACACGTGAAGAAAACGTGACACAAAAGCGTCAAAAAGCAACAAAAAAAGAGATGAAGAAAGCAATAAATAACGTGAAAAAGATTACCAAAAAAAAACTACGAAAACATGACAAAAACGCAAAAAAATTTGACAAAACACGGCGTCAACACAACAACAAAGTTACGATAAATATTAGCTCAGTCTTGTAGGTCTTAGCTTTCAAATGAGGCGTTACACTGGGCCTATAGACTGTAAGCTTTTAGACTTGGGTAAGGCTGAACTGGAGAATGTACTCGGTTAAGGTTGGAGTAGAGAGGTTAAGCAGGTGCATTAATCTTTTGCATTTATGTGTGCACATGTGTATACTGGTGTTTAGATGTGTAAAAAAAAAAATTATCTTCCGCAAAACAAATTACTGTACATGCCCATGCAAGGAATATTTTATGTTGCCTTAATGTCATGTATCTTAAATTCTGCAGAGGTTATGCAGAGGTGGGTAGAGTAGCTAAAATGAGTACTGAGTAATTGTGAGTACTGAGTAACTCACTCAGTACTAGTAACCTAGTAAAGGTTTGATTTATGTTTCAGTAGTGACATACATTATGAGAAACTAAACATGTGAACATTTTAATATTTTCAAAAGAAAATACCTTAAAAACCTATAAAAAGAAATAATCACGAAAAATAAAGAACCAAGTAACTTGTTTACCTTAATAAATCCTTTCCGTAGTCCCTCTCGGGGTAATACAAGTGTTAATGGGATGATTGGGGGGTCTTTCATCTCCCCCTGGTGTCTCTGGCCAGTAAACCACAATTGCAACTTGACTGCCACTAAGGCAGTGGCCCAATACACACTAATAGAATCACGAAGAAGAAGCTAACAGGCTAACGGGCAAGTACGGGTATTTACAGCATTTACAAGTTTGAGTGAAAAACATTATCTCGATTGTGTAATTGGGTGTGCTCTCTCCCTTTGTCTTTTCTGTCAGTGTAGTATTTACTATGAGTTACTTAGTTGTGCTATGAGTAAGATAACACAAAATAAAGATGTATCTATTTATTTATTTGAGCAGTTGAAATTCTGCTCAAAAGGAGTGGGCCGAAGCAAACGCTTATGAGCGCCCACCCCTGAAATACTTACAATAAGAATTTATATCGCAATAGTACAAAAGAACATATTACAAAGTGCAAGGTACAAGAGCAAAGGGACACAGCATGCACACGTACACACAACGTACCCGTTTGTGATTTAACTTTACACATTATCAATCATACATTTAGCACATCATATTTTGATTTTGATTTGCCTCACCGGATTGTTTTACAAATGTCGTTTATGTACATATTACACCATTTTGGACCCAAAATGGAACCTTGTGGTAAACCACACACAATTTCTTGACAACTTGACTGATAATCACCTATTTTCACACATTGTTTTCTATTTTTAAATAACTGGTAACCCACTGTAGTGCTGCCCCCCTAATCCTATAATGTTCAATCTTATTAATTAATATATCATCATTTATTGTGTCAAATGCTTTACTTAGGTCAATCAATAACCCTATTGCATATTTCTTGTTATCTACAGCATTAGTTATTTCTTCAGTTATATCAAGGAGCGCGTGTGAAGTTGAGTGATTATTCCTAAACCCAAATTGATTATCAGAGAGTAAGTTATTTCTTTCAATAAAGCTGTGAAGTCTAGAGTTAAAAACCTTCTCTAAGATATTTGAGAATTTGCTGTAAAAGGGAAACAGGCCTGTTGTTTGTATCACATAAATATGTAATCACAGTGGCACAAGATACTATTTGTTTTACTCAAGTAAGAGAACAGATCAGTCATGTATTTTTGTATTTGTAAAAAGCAATACCTGATCCTTGTTGTCTTGTTAATGAGTAGCCCTAAAGGTGTTTGTTGTCAGAAATACTGCCAGCTAATTCATCTGGATTTCTTGCAACACAAAGAAACTCTTGAGTTCATCTTCAGTCAAACTTAAATAGACACCTGCCTATACTGAGCAGCAAACCCCTCTCCATTACTGCAGTCCACGAACTATACAAGCTTTTGTCACACTTCTGTCATAACTCCCAGCATGATTTGCCTGTATTATGTGAAACTTTTCTTCCCTCTGTGTCTGTCTGTGGTTTTTGGCCTCTCTGCACTCCCCCTGGTCTTTAATTAATCACAATGAGCTGGCCCCTGTGTGACCCTGAGAGCTGCTAGTTAATTTAGATTTACTGCCAGTGTCCAGCTGAGGGCAGATAAGGCTGCAGTAGGAGTTCTTCCTCGCGGATGAAGGAGGTCGAGGACTGGGGCTGCCCACCAGTCTGCAACACTAAACAACAGCTGAAGTTGTGTGTATATATCCAGCAGCTCACAGAATTCACAATTCAAGAGTGCACTGTGCAAACAAGTGGTTTAATTAGATGGGTTATACACATATTTAGTCTTACTCATGGACACATTGTCTTTTCTAAATTCATGTTTGTATCATTTTTGATTCAATGGATGCAGGTGACAATGTTGCTCAGTGTTTGTTGATCCAAAAACTGCCATTTCTAATCTTTCTCCTACCTTTCTTTTTTTATTACCATGTGCTTCGAACACAATGCAACAGCAACTTTCTCTGGATGTTTAGGAGCCAGGATAATATTACTAGACACTTAAAGGAACAGACCACCGTTTTTCCATAGACCTTAGTAATATCTTAATTTTTATTTTATTTTTTACAAAACTCGTCTAAATTGATCTTTTTCCTCGCGTTGTCGTCACCTTTTTGAATAAAGTTTACCATCGCTTTTGTTGCTCTTTTGTTGTTTTTTTGTTGCTCTTTTGTGGCTTTTTTTTCGTTCATGATGCACTTTTTTGTCGCTTTATTTGTCACGGTTTTGTCACTCTTTTGTTGCATTGTCATCCTTGTTTTTGACTCATGTTTGTCACTATTTTGACTTTTTTTTTTCAAGAAGCTTTTAGATTTGGGTAATGCCGAACCAGAGAAAACGCGCTCGGTTAAAGGCGGGGGAGGTAAGAGATTAAAGAAATGACTTGAGCCAAGGCTAATACTTGACGACAATTGCCTAAATGTTTGTGTTCAACGTGTTCAGAACAAATTGCAAATCCATCGAAAAGTGTTTGCAGTAATGGAGGAACTGCTTTGAAAGGGCTAGAGAGCAAGCTCCTGAGCTGAACTGTCTTTTCTACTTCTCTGCAGCCATAAAATTGTCTCATATCACTGAAACTCACTATTTAAGAGTCCTTTTTTGTTCATGTTCAGCAACGTTTATCCCATTGGATCAGAAAGTTTTATTCTTGTATTATGCATTTTTCACAGCTTACTTTTTCAATTTGGAGTTGAGGTGATGTGAGACTTGGCTCTGTGTATCCAGCCGCAGCCCCATCCAAAGGGAGTAGAAAGCCGCGCAGATAACAGCATAAAGAGTGTTTTGCAAAAGAAGGCAGACCGGAGCACTAAATGGATGCCGCATGAATGCTTTTTGTTGCCTGCGCTCCATAATGTACCTCTGCCGCTGTCTCTTTCCATAGGGCCTGTATATCTTCCTGGTCTATGCTGTTTACAACAGTGAGGTAAGGAGCCATTCAGTCCATTCTCTGCGTCGATGTTGGAGAATGCATCTGTGTGTGTGTGGTATTTGAGACAAAACACCCACTATAGCTGTTCTTCTGCTTCAGGTGAGGAATGCCATCAAGAGGATCAAAGAAAAGCGAAAGGCCTTATCGTTCACTGTGAGTCTTTCAGGAAATTGTTCAGCGCGCCATCAACATACATGCAGTCAGAGCCGATACAAACTGTCTCATTTGCTTCAGACTGTACAATAGTGGGTTCGGAACGTTTTCAGACGCCTGTTCTTTTGGAGAACCTACAATAACAGATTTTGTAATCATTTGTTGCGTTATAAGTGTTCAGATTTACACCAGGCATCTGCAAGCCCCAAGCCTCTCTTTGACTAAAGTTCCAGCAAGGACTGGATGTTAGCCCCACAGTCTTCAGCCCCTGTCCGAAAACTCCCACCAGCCCTGGGGCATCTACTGTATAGCCTGTTCGCCGAAGAGACTTGGTTTTATGACATGATTTTCACCTTGGCTCCACTGTCCCAATGTTCGTTTCAGAACTGTTCCCAGCCGAGTGGCTTCCTGCCGTCCCAGCGCGCCCCGGTAACCTCTTGGGGGCGCTATCCCCCCACTCCTTCCAGCCCGGAGACCAGCGAAACCTCGGGCCCATCCAGCTCTGCGTCCACTTCTCTGGTCATCAAGAACGGTACGCTTACAGCAAACAGAAAGCAGTAAAAACAAACAAAAAAGTCTCTGTAAACGTTTGTCATTCACCCAGCGTGACTCTGATTTTTGTTATTTCTATTTCCGTGTCTAATGGGGCTTTTTGTGAATGCGTTTGTTGCTTTTGCTTTTGGCCTTGTCTAAAAGTGTCTTCCCTGAATAGAAAATAATAAAAAAAAATCTTGTTGTTTTGTAGAAAGTTTCAGAAAGGAGAGTCTTGTCAGCTTCTCAAGGCCGTCATCAGGAAATCAAGTGAGTGGCATTTGTGCGTCTCCCTGTAATATTTCCCACGGGTGACGGTGGCTCAGATGGTAGAGCGGGGTCGTCTTATGACAGGGCGGTGCTTCACCATAACGGTTCATCTGATTCATCTACTGACTATGGTATAGGTTCAGCAACACATTCTGAATGACCAGGTTATTCCATCAGTGGATTTCCTCTTCCCTGAGCGCATGGGCATATTCCAAGTTGACAATACCAGGATTCATCGGGCTCACATTGTGAAAGAGTAGTTCAGGGAGCATGAGATGGATTGGCCGCCTCAAAGTCCAGATCTGAACCCCATTGAGAATCTTTGGGATGTACCTCTCTCCCGGGAAACGTAATCATACATCTCAAGCTTTATTGATTTAAGTTGTGTTTTTTTATATTGATTTATACATCTTTATTATTATATTGTTAGTATTTAGAATGTTATAACATGTTAATTATGTTAATTACAAGGATACAGGTTACACATCACATTTATTTTATGGTAATGATTACGCAAACGGTACCCCATAGAAAAATACCAGGACTTATGGCTAATAATAGAGCTGTTATATCTCAATACTTATTTGTTGTGATATGTGTATCGTATTGGAAACTATATATCGCAATACATTTGATACTCAGCTCACTTATAAAAAAAAGATATATGCAAATGTTTTTGACAACTTGTTTAATCCAGATTTGGCACTGATGCTTCTGCCATTTTCGCTTTTGGAAATGCTTTAATCAATATCAGACTGATTTATGTTTAATGTATTCATTTTGGAAACTCAACTTACGCTTTCTCATTTAATTCATTTGGTACAATATCGCAGTTTGAAAAATCATGAATTCAATACATCGTGCATTGGAATGTATTGTATAGCAACACATATCGTATCCGGCTCTCAGTATCGTGATACATATTGGATCACAACAAAAGTGTATCGTCCCAGCCCTAGCTAATAATCTCTTTGAAAACAGTGCTTTAAAGTGCAACCTTTTTGATTATTGATTGATTTGATTTATTTGAGTGATTATTTACATTATTCACATTAACATCGTTGCAGTGCAGAACATAAATACAGTAACAAAAACTCAAAAGGAGTAGGTCGAAGCAAGAAAGCTTATGAGTGCCAACCCCCATATTCAAAATTAATTTACATTCCGTATACAGTGATACAACATCTCGTGTTTACATACGGTATAACACTTTACATGACAAATTCCTGAATTACACAATTGTCCGCATTAACTTTGCTAAAGATTATTTTGATGATGACAGTAGTATTTAAAATGTGCAAAGAAATATTCAAGTGGACTTAAGAAAAGAGAAACGCTGTGGTGACAAACATTTGTTTTGTTCACAGGTTGTTCAGCTGACTGGATTCAAACCCTCAGGTACCGTATTGTCCCGATGGTCAACTCCAACACAAACATTGATACGTAGAACACAATTCAAAATGCATCACAGCTTAAAACTACAATCAAGTATAGCAAGAAAAAAGCAGTCATTTTAGGTGAATTGTGCAGATAAAGTGTTTTCATCTGGACATGTGGTTTCCTACTTCTCCAAAACATTTACTAAAGGGTTCCTTCAACCTTGGTCCAGGACTCCCATGTCAAAGAAATCTCAAGACACTGAAAGTTTCTATGGATTAAAAGCAAAAAAATTGATTCCGAGAGACTTGAATCCAAATGTTGTAACCCGCTGTGGTTCCTTCGACTGGAGTCAGCGACCTGCTTCTGTAGACCTTAACCAGAGACACTGCTCACTTCGGTCCAGCCCACTGTGTTCAAACCATCTCCACAGAGAGATAGTAGACGAAGGCTGAGTCATGCTCCTCTCCATGATCCATTGACCTTCATTTGGTAAAAGAATATAGTACTTTTGATCTGGATTACACAGCCGGACAGAGAGCTCAAGAGGCAGGCAAATATCCAGCTGGAGCAGTGTTAAGTAAAGCACATACTCACTCTTTACATCATGCAAGACATTAGAAATGATATAATCATGCCTACATATACGTATCTGCACCTGAAGTTGTTTCATTCGTACAGATATCATTCTCGACCCCGGTAATTTTATGAAAGGCTGACTAACATCTAATTGCATTTCAACCTGAAAAGACTCACAGAGACAGAATAGCGGTATGAGTGTTTTATTAATGAACATGAATCCTTATTGGGGCTCAGACCCCGACGGAAGATTGAACGAGCGATATGAAATGCAGGGCATTGATGAATGATAGCCAGAATCTTCCCCAGAGCCTGGACCCTGGTGGTGGTAGAAGAGGAGACCTGGGTTGGCCAGTCGACAACGAGCAGAGCCGAGGCCAGGTGGAGAAAGGGGTGGAGGAGGGTCGTAGCACAGCTGGGAAACGGCTGAGTGATTGACCAGGGAGCTTAAAAAGGGGATCCTGAACGATGAGCGGCTGGAGCAGAGATGAGCAGCTGCAGGGATTTGCTGTCTTGAAGGTGCGGCTTGAGCAGGGTCTGTGATTGGATGATTGGAGAGCGCTGCCGGTGATGAGGTGATGAATAAATGCAGCTGGTAGGTTCTCCAGGTTGAATTTGCGCAGAAGCTTAATTTCAATACGCTTCACTTAACAAGTAGATTTATCACAACATCAGTTCTGACCGAAGCATACTGAGGGTGACAATGTGCTCTGTTTGGCCTTTGACCAAGTCCGTTTCTCTCTAATAAATGATTAAATGAAGAATGTAATCAATATTATACAACCATCACTTCCTTTTGGCTTCTGTTTCTTGGCTGCTCTAGCCTGTTTGTCCCATATATCCACTCTTTCTTCTTTGCACTTGTCCAAACCATCTCAATTCAGGCTGATGGGGGCAATAGTGGCTTAGTAGTAGAGCAAAAGATCAGTGTTTTTCAATCTAGCCTCCACTTTAGGCAAGATGTTTCACCCTGTAGGAACCGATTATAATAACGGCCAATAATGCAATAATATAATAAATAACACCGTTGAGCCAATAACGTGGAAACGATTTGCGGGCCAATGATGTAATACATATTAGGTTATTGGCCTGACAAGATGAAAATTCCTCACAAAGGTAATAAATTCTTTCAATAATGTAATAATACATCAATTTGTGGGAGCAGGCAGCCCAGAGCCATTTGTTCCTTATAAAAGTCTTGCACGGGGTCCATCCACAGATCTTCAATGATGTTTAGGAAAGGGGACAGTGAAGGCAAAGACTTTAGATTGCACCTCCCGATGTAGTCCATTGTGGATGTTGAGGACTTTTTTACAATCATTACCCATTTTTAGAAGCCATCTGCTTTTTAACTTTAGCTTTTTCACCGATGGTGTTATGATTTCCCCCATAATTGGTTGGAATTGAATTGGATCAATTCTTTGTTCGTAAAATGTTCCCTGTGACACTTGCTGTAATACAAACCCGAAGTATGGGCTTAACAGACGGACAGATGCTCTATTTATGACATTTTAAACGCCTTCTTCTCGAAATGGACCTTTGCTCAAAAAAGTTCTACTGAGGCGTGCAAAAGTTGAGTCATAGGCCCTCATTTATCAAACTTGTGTATGGTAAAACCAGAGCGTATGTGGGGTGTACGAAAAATCACCGCCTGTTTTGGCATTTATCAATCTGAGCGCACCGTACACCTGACGTACGGTGCGTTCAAATCCTACACCAAGTCAGGAAGTGGTGTACATGATACACCAATTTTAACTACACACTAAACAGCACAGGAAAACAGTTTTAACAGCATGAATCGCATTACCACATTGCATATTATCCTCATTAGTGATTTAAACATGAAACAAGGCGACAGCGTTAATGTTTATGGACAGACTTGATTCAATGTTGCGCTGCATCGAGTACTATTTATTTAGTAAATGTGATCATGGTTTGGCTATAAGGTTCACGTGGGTTATCTCCCTCATGCGCAAAAATACCTTATTTGTTGTGTTAAAAACAACTATTCATCAGAAGTTCTTTTTTGCCGTGTTTTGTGCGTGCGTGCCGTAAAACCCGTGGGTGAGGCCTCCTCATACATTAATATTTTGGGGCGTTTCATTTAAATGACGCCAGGATTTCTCCGTGGCATTTCCCATCAGCTGCTCTTGCGTACGATCAGATCTGAGCGGAAAGCACAGGTTCATAAATGTCACGCGCCCTCTGTACGCAATGTTGATAAATGAGGGCCATTAAGAGTAAAGAGGACCGCAGCATATTCAGAACTATCTCCTGACTTTCTTTCAAACATTCATCGCTCACCTCAACCCTCCATATACGCTTCTACTTTCGAACTAAACTAAAGGCACAATTGTATTCAGTCTGGCCATATCTAAGGTAGTAACATTGCTTTGTGTTCCAGGTGTTTTTTTTTCATTATTTTTTTTTTTCAGCCTTTGTGCTCATGCTGTATTGAGGCTTTCATTTCATTTTGCAAACGGCCTTGAAGACAAAAAACTGAACTGTTGCATACAAATGTTTTTTTCTTTATCGCTATAGTGTTTTCATGTTGCTGTTTTAAAATATACCATTGATAGCTTTTATGGAAAATATTATAGGCTTTCCAAAAGATGTGGCCGACCCCACGGTGGTGTTTAGGCTACTGCATTTGCGACAAGAATACACAATACACAGATTGGAGATTGAAATGGGGGGGGCGGCAGTAGATTCCCATTGTCTGCTTTTTACCTGCATTAGCCGTGTGTGAAAACCGCCTTTTGTGTCCGTGAATGCTGCAGGCGGACGCAACAGATGGTTCCCTTCGTATCGGCGCGGGGGTTAAGTCACTGTCAATGATGGCGGCTAAATTGGTCTAAGCTAAACGAGTGCGTGCGGGAGGAGTGAGAAGTTAGTGTCGCGGCTCCATTAAACGCCGGTCCCCGTCTGTGCGACAGGCCCCAGAAGGGGTGGCTTCGAGTGGTCGCGGGATGCGGCATTGTTGACCGCAGAGACAAAGGACAAGTTCATTCCCGTAATCGGAAGACAGACCGGGCAGTCTATTCAGCGCAGCAGCCATTACGCTCTTCAACACCTGCTCTCTCTCTCACCGCTCCCGCGTACACAAACACGGCTTAACAAAGGTAAACACGGGACATCAAGTCACAGCTAATGCCCCCCCCCTTTTTTTCTTTTTCAGATTGTTGAGCCACAAACCCAGAGAAGAGGCCTGGCACTGTCAATGTTTGCCCCACGGAGAGGCATGGGAGAAGTGGGCTTGCTTTACTGTCGGATCAAGGGTCGTCACTGAGTTGTGTATATAGAATTGGACCACGCATTATGATAGAAACATGAGGATGCGTTCAGGAGCAGGCCAAAGTGACCCGATTACTTGTTTGTTCATTATCTTTTCACGACAGTGTGAACAACACAGACCTCATTTTTTTCAATTTCCACTTGCGGTCCTAAGCCAGATTGCTTTTGAACAAAATCTGTGTTCAGTGGAGCCGCTCACACTGTTCCACCCACTCCTGGCTGCGACTTTCACACATTTTTCTGTTAAGACGCTGACACCATGAACGACCAGCCATACTATCCTTATGAAGAGAAAGAAGGGAGTATGGCTGGCCAGGCTACCATGAAAGGCCAAACAGGCCTGGGTCTTTGTCTTTACAGATCAGGGATTTCCAACCAGTAGCTCTCCAGCCTCCTCCATGTTAGAGGCATTTTCTGTTTGCAGATTCTGTTCAACGTGTTCAAAACAAACATTTAGTTAAAGGGACATTATGCAACTTCTTATGTAAATAAGAAGTTGCAAAAAGTTGATATTTGTGTGTATTTGACCTTGTATTGACCCAGCAGCTGAGTGGTTGGTATGGCAGCGGTCGATACCAGTGGTCCCCAGTAATCGGGCCGCAGAGAAATAGTAAATTATTTATAAACGACCGCATTTTCTCGGATTTATCTTTGGCCTGTCTCTCATGACTCGCCAATAAGCTCATCCATAGATACAGTATCGTGAAACTCTTGATAGAAAGTCGCCGTAGAAATCCTTTGGACTCGAGTTAATCTTTTTTACATTTCTATGTCTTTCTGTCACCAGCCCCGCCGAGTGTTTATTTGCATTTACCTTTCATGCTCTCACAGGACAGAGACCTGTATTTAACCCCCTGTGAAGTGAACCGTCCTGAGAGAATGCGCCATGTAGAGTGCTGCGATAAAAGAGCTACACTCTAGGTTTTCTGGTGAGAGGGTCCGTCCGCAGTAAAAACCTTCCAAACAGTTGATCCTGGAGCGTCCAAAAGACCACTGTGGTGGAAAGTAAAGGCGCCATGCTGACCACTCATGCAGCCGCTGGGTCACTACAAGGTCAAATATGCACAAATATTTTTTTCTCACAGAAAAAGTTGCATAATGCAACTTTTAAAAATAATAATGTATATATATATATATAGTATAAGGACAGAATTAAATTCATTTTTTACAATCATGTTTGAATTGTATCAATGGCAGTAAAAAAAAAAAAAGGCTCCTTGACGTTTTTGTTACATCAAAAGTTGCTTGCCAGATGAAAAAGGTTGGAAACATCTGTCATAGATCTTCTTCTCCGGTTCTGATTGTGCTACAAAATGTCCTGATACATGTTTACTTTCGCGAAGAGCTGCATGTGGCGTTATATCCTTGTCTGTGCATGTGGGTCACTCTATATGTTCACACAGGAGAGTGAGGACAGTCGCATGGAAAAATGCACACCTTGCGATAAACTCGGACTTCTCTTGAAGTCTTGAACGTAGCCTTAGAAAACTATGTCTATGTGTTTGTTTTGATGTACTGTTTTGTTATTGTAAGATCAATTAAATGAATGTCTTTGCATTTAGTCAAAATCGTGCCGCAATCGAAACAAGGCCTGAATTAAGTAAAAATCACTACCTACTTTTTGTTTCAAGCTCGCTAGATAGTTCTGTATTTCTCTGTCGGCTTGATCGTAAACCAAAATTTTGGCATTGGAATTGTTATGTAAATTTGTATGCATTTGCACGACACACATATGAGCAGAAGCGTGTTATTATCCATGTTATGTTAACTTTTTTTCCCCATGAGACTGTCTCATTGGTAGAATCAGCTTACATCTGTAAAAAGCAGCACTAAGGTTTGTCCTTGAAAAAAGAAAAAACATTCTCAGTGTCCCGTCTCAATGCTTTTGTAAAAATAAATAAAAGCTCTTTAATAAGTTTTATAATATCAAATAAAGGTGCACCGTTTAATAGGTTTGTTGAATGTCTAGACGGATGGCGAGGTGGGCATAGAGTTGCATGAACCGAGCGCTATTCATCAGTGTTTCTATCATTTTACATGCGTCTATAGAGTCGAACTTGCACTGTAAACCCGAATGCTCAAATTAATTAAAAAAAATGATTAGTGTATAATTAAAAAAATAATAAACTTGCTACTTAATTAGAAATTTTAATTTTCGAATGCATGTATGCAATTTTCGGCACATTAATTTAATGTTTTAATTATTATTAGCTTAAGGTTTTAATTAAACATACATTATAATTTTTACTTAACTTTAGTACTATTTTTTAATTCCTAACTAATTAATATTTTCATCATATATCCATCTAGACAACAATAACATTTTACAATAACATACAACATGTTTCCACTATTTTATCAAAATTACTTGATTGTAATTGTCAATATCAGTAAACGTTAAAAATGGTCAAATACAGGGCTAGATAATAATAATATAATAATTATAATAATAATAAAAATGTATAGACACGCGGCTGTGAGTACAGCTAATGTTTTACAACTAAAATAATAACCATATTTGGATTACAGCGTCTCCTTGGACCTGGAGACCCTTGCACACATGGATATACAATATATCAATATTTGTGATGGATACGTAAAATGTAGACATGAATACGTGTATTCAAACATATATTGAGTCTTGAATATACGAGGAAAAGCCAGCTTTGCGAAGCCATGTTGCAGCTACACTCTGTGCGATTACGCACAGCATGTGTTCACCAACGCGCTCGCCCTCTGCACCTGAACACTCCCCCTGCCTGCTCCATGTAAGTGGTGGCGCTCCACACATGCCTATGCCAAAGTTAAGTGTTTAAAATGGCAACACAGCACACTATGCTCAACAATCTCACGCTGAGGAGCGCCAGGTGTCTTTACGCACGTAGCAAAGTGGTAATGAACGCACGTAGCAAAGTGGTAATGAGCCCTTTACGTTAGTAGACCCTACAACCGCACTGTAACTTAATTCGTTTTACTCACCGGGATGTTGTCCTGCTCACGTGAGGCCTAATCATCGTACGTCTGACACGGGATACGGTTTTGTCCCACGGTGTTCTTTCCCAGATATCACAAAGTCCAAACTTAGAGCCATTCTCGTTGTTTCCCAAGACCCAAGTGGTCGGCGAGTTTGTGGAAAGGAGTCACATGCCAAGCACAAATAAATAGCCGCTGTAGTCCGTTTCTTTTTGGGAGCAGAATGCGGGCATAATTTCTGTATTAAATATCATAAATAAGCGTTCTCTCGCCAAGAGTCCCGCTGAGGAGGCGTGGCTTGCTTTTGCTTCTGGGCGGAAATGGCAATGACAATGCCACTGCAAGGGCAGATGAAATAAAGTTAGCGCATTCAATCCGCATTTGATATGTATTTCAATGATTTGATCATAAGAATAACAAAGTCTGGAACAAAGCAAATCTAGGAAAATAAAAAACGATTTTGTCAAGTAAAATGATGGTAGCCAGCAGCAGCCACGCACTACCCGTGTTTTTTATTTTGAAAAGTAACTTCCTGTTTCAATGTTAACGCATGCGCAGTGTACGCACTTGTGTTTCACTCACTCCAGTGGTCCGCGGCCATGGTCAAGCGAAGCTGCCATCGTTCGCTGCAAGATTTTATCAGGTAACATCTTAAAAATGTACACACTTTCCGAGCAGTATGTAGTCTTGTTATGAATTTAAGAAGCATATTGTCTTTCTCTCATCGATATTACTGTTGATTTATCACATATATGTAATTAGCTCATGTCAGCATGTGCCAATGCTAGCTAGCGCTTCTTTTTACCAATGGTATCGCTCAAATCGGGCTAAAATTTATGGTATGCCTTGGAAACGTTAACACTGTCTTTTATTTGGAATATTTATAAAATATTTCTAGAAGCAGGTATAGACCACTCCACAGTACATGTTTCAGACCACACATGCTGGCGGTAACACGACAGCGCACGTGCACGTCTTGGTCAACGACACACAGATCTGACTTTGCAGCTCACGCACAGCCAAAAAGATGATCACATTTTCACAAACGTAACATTTCCCCGTTTTTTTTTTTTTTTTTTTTTTTTTTTTTTAAATCAAAGATAAAGAGCCACCAAAGCATCAAAACTAATCAAAGCAGCCGTGTTCCACCCCATTATTTTTTAGATTATTGCTGCCTATGTTTGTCAAAAATACATAAATGATGGTCCAAAGACATTGAACTGTGGTTTGGCTTTTTTTTTTTTTTTTAAGTTGCCAGTTGCGGCCATTTTGCTTTTGAATATTAAAATGTCCTCTGTATGATGGAATATGCACACAGGTTAAATTAAATATATATACACTTTTTGCATTTGAGACATTATTATATAGAATTTTGGCATTAAATAGCATTTGAAAGCATGAAATCTGGTTTACTGCTACCTGTAGAGTCTAAAGTATTTGTCTGTGCAGGTGATGTGGACAACCCAGCCTCTTGCCAACCGAGCAAAACCTTTGGGGGTAAATGTAAGTACATGTTTCTAATAAATAGCAACCAAGGACACAGAATGTACATGTGGCAAGCCCAGTATATTTTAGTTTTTGATTAACAATACACAGGTGGCTAGTGCAGTGCAGCTCACTTAAGTAAAAATATCTAAAAATTACTGCTCAAACTACTTGAGTTAAAGTACACCATTATAACTTAAGTAAAAAAGTATAAGTAAAAACACAATCTTGTTGTGAATTGGGTGTGAAGTTGGACTTGGAGTGATTAAATTACAATCAATCTGACATGTTTTTGTTTTTAATTACTCCTTGTTTTTTCCAATGTTTGTTAGCCCACAATCAATGTGAATGTTTTCTCCTACACTATGTCTGTGTGGGAACAATAGCCTTGTGAGCCCCCATGACCACAGATTAGACAAAAACATTAAACGCATTTCTTAGGAGAGAAACTACGGGAGAAATGTTTATGGAAGCAAGTCAATTTTTTAAATGACTTGCTTATCGTTTTGACTTGCTTATTTATAACAAAATAACTTCTGACTGTTTTTAATTAAATGTGCACTATGCAACTCTATAAAAAAAATAACAATATATATATTAGAGTGTATTTGACCTTTTCAGTGATCCATTGACTGCTTGAGTAGTTAGTATAGCACCTTTTACTTAATATCCTAGTGGCCCCTTTTACTTAATATCCTAGTGGCCCCTAAGATGCTCCATGATCATTTTGTTTAGGTTTCTGGCAGATCTTCACATTTGATTGAACTATCTCCAAGGTTATGCATACATGTCATTCTGAAAACCTGACCAAAATCCTATAAACCCTGAAATGAAATTGATTGTGAAGCATCGTAGAGACCACTGGGATGGGAAGTAAATGCGCCGCACCAATCACAGCCACTGGGTCATTAAAAGGTCAAATACGCACTAATCAACATTTTCTTTTTACATAACAAGGTGCATAGTGCACTATTGAAAGTGCAATCAATTTAACAAAAAAAAAAAAAAACTGAAAAGTCACAGTGCAGTTTTTAACAAAGATTTATAAACATCCAAATGATTAATCCTGAATTTGGACTATCTTGTCTTTGGGTCAAAGACATTTCAGAAGGTTTTAACTTTAGTTGAAAAGTCATAAATGAGTTCATTGTTGATAAATAAATATGCTTTTTCCTTTTCAGACCTTAACCCTTCCACAAGCCAAAGCGAGCAGAAATACACTTTCTGCCCAACTTCCCTCGAGGAGAGGATGCATCTAGCCTTGAAGAACAAAGAGAACAAATAGTGGAGGAGATTCAAAAAGTAGAAAAGAACATGACCACTGTTGGAAAACTAATGCAAACTACATTTGCCCTCCGAAGACAAAACATAGTGCTTTCTGCCGCACCAGTGAAGAACTTGCTGGAGCTTTGGCCTGCGCTTCCGTTACCATCTGAGGTAATCCAAGTCAGACAATTGTATTTTTGCTAGTACTGGAATATGATAAATGTTCTTTTATTGTAGGTGTATGCTGAATTTCAGCTGATAACTTTTCTTCTTTTCGTTCTACTCTGCGCTCGACGTGCACACCACCCATCTGATGACTGTCAAGACAAAAGGCATCTACAACCAGCAAGACCGCTGATGCCTTGGTGGCCATTTTCAAAGTTCATGATGAGCAGGTATATATTACTGTAGTAAGGCTGCATCATTCCCTTTGTCATGACTTTCACTCAGCCCTCATAATTCCTCAAGCCTAGCTTTCTCTTGTAGTGTTTGTCCTTTTTCTCCTTACTGTCTGTTTCTCACTCTACTGTCTCCTAACTATCACTCTGCTCTCTTCTTTGTCTCTCCTCACTCACACTGCTCTCTCTCCTAACTCTGCCCTAACACTCTCCCTGCTCTCACCTAACTCTCTGCTCTGCTTTTTCTTTCCCCTAACACACACTGCTTTCTTCTATTTCTCCTCTCACTCTGTTCACTTCTATTTCTCTCTCCTCACTCTCTATTACTTTCCCTTAACCCTCTCTCTGCTCTTTTTCTCACACCTAACTCTCTGCTCTCTATTTCTCCTAACACTCACTGCTCTCAACTAACTCTGTCCTATCACTCTTAACACTCTCACTCTGCCCTCTCTCCTGTCACTCTAATTTTTCTGACCTCTCCCCCCCCTAACATCTTTTCCTCGCCCCCAGATTCAACATGTCCACACATGACGCACAACCGTGCTCCAAGCTCTTCCTGCATGAAGAAACTTCAGGGTTTTTCATCACTTGTGATGTAAGTGCCAGTGTGAAAAGCACTCGTAATACTTAAAGCTGAACTTGAAATTGTGCCTTTGTTTTTCAGTCCATTTTGAAGTTGCATGTATGCGTTTCCTTAAGTGTGTCTGTTGATTGTCACAGGAGGATGTGAAGGGGCCGGATCTATCCGCTACACCTGTGGCTCTACTGTCCAAAGTCAATGGTGGAGATGGCTGTCCAGTGAACTACGGAAACAAGGTCTCTATAGTCTTGGAGGGTCAAGAGATTGTAACATTACCAGGAAGGTTTCTGGAAAGTTTCTTAATGTTTGGACTGATGAACGCATTACACCGTAGCTATCCCAAACAGCTGAAGCTTACCTTTTGAGTTTGTGCAGAAAATATTTCTGGGGCTTGAGGATGGTAAAGCTTTCCCCCAGACTGTAGACTTTACAAAACAAGTTGACAATGTAACAATGCTAAGATGTATGACCTAATGTCGTCTGACAGTTTTGTGTCTGCTAACTTTCGTTTTTCATGAACTGTCACTTAAAAAAAGTGTAAAAAAAAAAAGTGTTTCCAAAGAGAGTGTGGTACAAATAAAAATGTAAGTTTAAAGTCTTTTTCACTTATTGAAAGTTTAATTACAAATTTGAAGTGCTTTGTTAAACTGAAGAATTGATGAATGTATCTTTAATTAAATAGTAATTAAAAAAATTGAGGTAAACGGTTGCCTAGCTTTTTTTAAGTTTGTAGTCTTTATTTTTTTGATTACTGTGAAATTTTAGAAGCAAATAAATGGTACTTAAAATCTTGAATTACAAAATTACGAAAATATAATTTACACATATTTACATTTTTGGGTTTGTAAAATTAGATTTTTTAAGTAACTAATAGTTTAATAAATTAAAAAAAATATGTACTGCTTCCTTAATCTTTTTAATTTAGAGCAATCAAACATTTTAAGACTATAAACTTAAAAAAAGTTAGGCAACCGTTTACCTCAAATTTTTTAATTACTGCTAAATTGTTCGGGTTTACATAGCGGGTCATGAACACAGCCCAGGGCCACTTCAAGGGTGTTCATTCATTTAGGAGCAAGATGCAATCCCACAAATATATACAAAAGAGTCGGCTTAAGGAGAGACACTGCAGGGAAAAAAAATGTTATAATAAATAAGCAATTTTTTGGCAACGAAATCTGAGCAGATGGAGCCAGGTGCAAATGTATGGCTTTTTTTGGTTGACATATTAGTTACAAGGCTTTTCCTGTTTTGTTTTTGAATAAGTTATTTATTGGTAAACGATACCATACTGGTGTAAAATCAAAACGTTTACCTACTACAGGTATCGAAAAAAAAAAAAAAAGCATCGAAAGCAGGTACGGAAAAGGTATATTTTTAGAAGCCAAGTGTTGATATTTTAGTATAGATATAAAAAAAACGTCAATTGCTCAGGTATCAGTATCGTAAATCAAGTTTCAATAAAGAAGAACTAAGTAACTTGTTTACCTTAATAAATCGTTTTCGTAGTCCCTCTGGGGATTCTACAAGTGTTAATGGGATGATTGGGGGGGGGGGTCTTTCATCTCCCCCTGGTGTCTCTTGCCAGTAAACCACAATTGCAACTTTCCCTGTACCGGGTCGGAGGCGCAATACAAACTAATGCAATCACGAAAAAGAAGCTAACAGGCTAACAGGCAGAGCTAACTGCGGGCTTAGAAAATGGCCTTTGAAATTACAGTCTCCCATATAAATCTATGGAGAAAGGTTGAATTAGTGCAAACACCCTATTGTGAAGATTCAGGAACTGATTTGGTTCCAGATGAAGAAGAAGAACCTTTATTTATTTTAGATGAAAGTTTATTGGTTAAGAGAGCAAACTGGCCCTGTCTGCAGTGTCTCCACTTAACATTACAAGATTCAATTCTAGGTTCTTTAACACATTTTGTCTTCGGTGACTCACAAAAGGTGAGTCTCGGCATTATAAAATCTTGATGACTTTTTTTTTTTAACCAGGTCGTGTATGCTGTATTGCTACAAAGAAATTCCAAATATGTGTTGAAAAAATACGTAACCTAATGATTGTAGTATATTTATTCAACAAGCAGTAAACTTTACACTGTGCATCTGTTTATGTTTTTGAAGTCATCATTATTAACATATTGCTATTTAAGGTCTAAAACTGAACTCCCCTAATGGCAGTTTCACATTATATCCAAACGTCTGTGCTAAAAGACAGTGCAGGAATGACCTTTTACAAAGCTGTATGATTTTTGTGTGACAAAAGCTGTAACTGCTGCAGGAACTGTGTCTGGCTGGCCAGCATAGTGAACTAAATTGTTGGCCCCGACCAATATGGATTTTTGGGGCCCGATACCCATAGGAAGGGGATTGGCATGGCCGATAGCCGATATATAGGCCAATATTTTAAGTCATTTAATTTGATGTTTGTTTTTCTTTAACCTCTCAAATAGTTTGACAAAGACAATAATCAGTAGATTTCAAAAACAAAAAATGGTAAGTCTCAATCTCTTATGGTTCCGAAATTATAAGCAAAAGTTTATCCGCTCCCCTCTCTATCACTTTCAGTTTCGGAAATACCAGCCTTTTTATCGTAGGATAGCCAATATTGAAAATACCAAAATATCAGCCCGATATATATCGGTCGGGCCCTACTATGGCTCTACGTTGTATACATGACTGTCTTCTAAACACACTTTAACAAAACCCTCCTAACCAGGACACTGTGGAAATCTGCGTATTAGCTGTTTGTTTGTTTGTTTGTTTGAAACTGACTTCTTTTTTCTGCAATGACAATAAAGTAGGACTTCGCAGCAAGGTCACTGGCATCTTAGGCTCCATATAAGTATTATGACAATACAACTTTAGATAAGCGCAAGGTTCATAGGGGCAGTTTATCTTTAAGTTAAACACCGGTGTAAAAACAAATTTTTGTTTATATTTTCAGATTTTGGAACAGTTTACTCTCTTAACATGTAAACGTTCACCTGGAAACAAGTGCATTGTCTAATCTTGACAATACAATGTTAAATGTATGCAGTAATTCAATGTTTACTCAAAGATTGCATTGGAAATTGTAATTTCAATTTCTCAGTGCATTTTTCTAACATTGTGGCGACACTGTCCTTATAGACAACCACATTTCACTCACTTTTACGCATGTTTTAAAGGTTTCATGATATTTTGGTGTTTTTTCTTTTTCATAATAAAACAAGTTCATTCAAAGACTATGATATCCGAAATCCTCTACAAACTGTTTGTATCTATAATGTCCACAGCATCCCCTTATTGATTTAAGACGAGTTGTATGTATTTACTGCATATCAAGAGGCGTCACACGACCCTGACTGTTCTTCACTGAGTTTTATTGGTTTGATGCTATAACAATAAAATATATTTAACAAAACGAAAATATGTTGTTCACTTTCTTTCTTTTTTGCAAAATGAGGAAAGCCTGAATGTAATACTTAAAGTCACAGGAACAAAATAACATATAACAAAAAAAAGCTATATTAGGATTTTTCTTTTTTTTTTTTCTCTCCACGGTAACTCTTTTTTTAAAACATAAAGCAGAGATTCGTGTCGAAGTAATGTTGCTGTGGACAGACTTCACAACATAAATACTCTGTACAGTGTGGATTGGTTCAACCAGGCGTCGGGTTAAGGCAGGTGGAGTGATTGTCTACTTTACATCGGAATGGCCAGTGTCGTCAAAGTTTCAGATGAGCGCAGTAAGAAAGTTTAGCTGCAAGACACACCGTTCGATCAGTCCATCAGTGTTGTCCCGGGAAATGCCATGGTCTTTGTGAGGCTTGCTCCAGGGGTTCACACGATACAGTAGGATGGAAGGCAGGGACTTTAATGCTAAACAAAAAGACCCAAAATCAGTGACAAAAGTTGTTGCGGAAAAAGAACCAGAGAGGGCTCAAAATATCACTAAATCCCCAGATATTTGTGTGAGTCGTGACTTAATGAACGGCAAACTATTCTCTGCATTGTCTAAAAAAGGTCTCTGAAGCCTAATAAAATGAATCATGCTTTTTGGAAAAAATCAATTAAATACTCATGACGTTTTCATATAATAACTAAAAACGAAAGTCAAAATTTGATTCAACCTTTTAAAGTGACAATCTGTAAGTTTAGATGTTTTCCAAATCCGCCTCAGTCTGCAATTTGAAGCAACATGAGTAACATTAAATGATGATACTTTTTCTAAAGCCCCTCCCCTTTGCTGATCTCAGCAACTAATCGGAATACACGGTGCCATAGCTTTGACCAATGAGACGAGTTTGCCTGTGAACCGGCCTGTCGGGTCCAATCACGGAGGAAGGGGGAGGGAGCTTGATCGTTTACATTTGAAATCTCTCTCTCAAATTCATTTTTGCAATCTTACAGAGTATCACTGAGATCAAATGTCCGAAGTGACAGTTAAAGGTTACACTGGCTGAAGTGGATATCAAAAATGTGCTCTTGGTTTGTTCGATAAACGGACCATAAACGGATCTGTCATGATAGTCCTACATGGTTTGTTCATAGACAATAGAAGCCTTTGTCGAGTGCGTTTGTGGAATCACCTTTAGTACAAAGTTAATAACAAACAAACAAAAAAAAGATAAATGTAAAAACCAAAAGATGTGAAACAGTCTCTGTTCGGTAAATGATGGCAGGAATTGTGGGAAAAGTCACAGGCTCAGTCTTTTTGTGTCACAATGTGTCATAAACAGTCTGCTTCTGAGCATTGGTCTTCACTGGCACACAACTTGGCAAAACTGGCCCATAATACCATAAATAAATTACAATCTAATTACACAGAAAACAACAGTTTATTATAATTATAATTCAAATATAATTTTTCAAACAAGTGCAGAGATATGGGCAGTGCTTAAACTTCGGTCTGTGCCTGTCCACAGTAAACAATAAACTATAACGATGGATATTGGAATCATAAAGTTTCATCACTTCCGGCCTTGAAAAATATTTTACAAAGTGCTCACCCAACAGCCATAAATAATGCTCATTGTAGTATATTTAACAAAGCTGCATAAAGACGTAATTAAATGTAACCCAGGTCAGGACTTTCCAAGAGCACAAAAATATTTCACAACATGCTTTTATGTCGTGTTTTAAGTTTGACACAAAAAGTGATCAAACAGAGATTGTAAGAATGCGATCTTTTTACTACTTACTAAAACATGTCATTAAAGGATTTTTAAAACTCCTAGCAGAGGGAAGCTTTGGTTAAATAATACGTTGGATGTGAGCTATGTGCAACGATCTCTGTTCTCTCTGATGTTGAGTTGTGTTTAATGAAAAGATATTATGTAAGATTTTTTTGGTTTAGTTTAGGGTTTGTTTCTTTTGCTGTGGTTTTTTCGTACAAAATTCCGTTTTGTATTTTTACAGACTGAACAGAACACACAAAAATATTGATGGAGCTTTATAATTCCAAAGTGAAAGTCCAGTCTGGACACCCCTCAGTTTAGTTTAGTTTGATTGTTTGGTCTCTTGTGCACGTTCATGATACAAAGAAGCAGTCCTCAGACACAGGCGCGCTTGGCGTGTAGCATCTCGATGAGCAGGTTGTTGCAAGGCACCTCTCCGTTCAGGTGCATGTAGCACAGGTAGTCCTCAGCCTGAGTGCTGAGGGCGCGCAGCTCAGGCAGCCGCAGCAGCAGCTGACTGAACTTCTCCTGGAACTGAGGGTACGTCGACACCGTGTACTCCAGCAGCGCCCCGTTCACCTGCTCCTGCACGCCCTCCACAAATGGCTGGTTCTCCAACAGCTTCACATCTGCACAAAACATGGGACAGACTTCATTCGATTTTTGATGTGATCGTTGTGCTCCATGCCCTGTCTATATCAGTTCAACCTAAACTTTGGTAAGAAATGTGGGAAGTGTCTTGCCCATGGACACAAGGAAAGTGTGCACTTTTAAGGTTCAAATCGGAACCTTCTGTTGAGTGTTTTCACTCTAGCGGTTGCAACAGCAGATATTGATCTGGCACTGGCTTTCAGACACAACCCTGTCCATTCAGCCAGGCTTGGGATTGGCCCAAATAGTTCACTGGCTCACAACCTTTAGTAATTGGATTTCTCACGAACATGTGATTTCTAAAGCTATCACAGATAGTCTGCGCTGCTATAAATATCATTTTGAAATGTTTGCCTTCTACTTTGGGTTGATAGCAATATGATACGAAGCTAATTCTTCGAAGTGTCTGTTATTGTGCCGCTGATACAAAGGGCTCCGATACAAAATGTCCCGACTGAATAAAACCTCCTCCAAGAGGCACTGTCCCTATACCACCCAAAATACGACATGGGATGAAACAACTGATGGCAGCTCATCAGAGTCAATACAAAGAAGGGGAAGAATTAGGCAGGCGTTAGTAATTACATTTGCAGTGACTGGAGTTCGGAGAAAAATGTAACTGTTGCTGTGTCAAATCAAAGGCATGAATAGGACTGTGTGTTTCCGTGACTTTGTGTGTCTGTATCTTCCGGCGAGAGACAATGCAGTGCACGAACCTCGCCGCGGTTCACATTCACCCACGGCTCCGACTCACCCGGCAGCGCACATTCATCCACACGGAGCAATTAACTGTTCTCAATCGCCGTTTTGAAGCATCTTTTCAGGCTGCGTCAGGGCAATTAAGTTACCCCTATACCACGATCAAGCTGACTGCATGAGCGCGGCAGCAGGCAGGAGATAGCAAATATTTTCTGCCTCAAATGACAAGTGCTCCTCCCATTCAGGCGCGCTTTGTTCCCGGCCTCGGCAGCTCTAAACAGCAAACACTTATGAGAAATCCGGGCAAGGCACGTCCCTGCTTTCTCCATCTGCGCAAGCCACCGCATGAATGTCGGCCCCGCACTGCAGTGACACAGCCCTTCCATTACGGCTTCTTTTAAATGCCATTAGTGGACAATGGGAGGAGGATGTCTTTGTTAATGTTGGCTTTTGTCAACCCAAGAAATCTAATTAAGTGGGTTTATTTGGGAGGGGAAGGAGCCGCTGGAAAACACTTGTAACCTCGTAGATAAATGGCTACGGATAGGTGCAATTGTGACTTTTTTCATTAAGAAGTCGGCAGCTATTCAGCGGCGAGACACAACTACAGTGTGGCAAAAAGAGAAGGCACAATTTCTCTTTAAAAAATACAGGGGTCTATCGGATTAAAGAGGGACATTTGCCCCGCTGCGGTGATTATCCAGCCTCAAGAGGTCACAGGCAGTTAAGAACGATGAGCACAAATGCAATCTCAGGGCAAATCGTTTTCATCTGTACTCAACTGTACTCTTTTTTTTATTTATTTTTTTTATGTTTTGAGTCTCATCAAGGCTTTCTCTTTTCAACTGATGGTTTCTGGGCACAAGTCAGGAGGAATTAGACGGCAGTTCCGCCCTTCTCCAGGTGCCGGAAATAAAGAAAATAGAAAAAAAAATTTGCGACGTCTTGCACAAATCACCAAATAGTTATCTCAGAGCTAACGGCTAGAATAAAATAAAAAAAACTAAAAAGTATTTATGCTAAAGACGGTCCCAATATTCTTTGAGAAGGTTGTTCAAAATCTTGGTTCTATTTTATTTTTTATTTTGTGTGAGCCGTTTAGCTTGAAGACAAAAATACCTACTGTGATGAGCAGGGAGTTAGGCTGAGATTCCATGAAGATTAGGAGTGAAACAGCTGGATATTTTAGTTTCTGTTGTTTTAGATCCATATTGCATTTTTAAACCAACAAAGTGTAAGATATATTATAGGCTATGTGCAAGCGAGCGTCACGTGACTTCCGCGTGGATCCTCAGGAAGCGCTTGCTCATCCTGTCTCCGTTATTTCCCTCTGAGTTAGTAGCGGCTAAAAAAGATGTCTAAAAAGATAAACAGCTCAGATCACAAGGCAGGCAGTGAGTTACTGATGGACAGATACAGCCTCATGTTAAAAACATCGTGTCAGGAGCAAATCATTCACCGGAGGAAACGTCTGCGCTCCCCACGGAAAGTGGTTTTGTCTTGAAAGCTAACGGCTAACGCTAATTACAAATCAAAATAGAAACAGGATTTTGAACGAGACGTTCAAAAACAAATCGGCCCGTCTTCAGTAAATACTTTTTTTAGTTGTTTTATTTTTGTGGTGTTTTTTGGTACTAACGCCATTAATTAATTAATCCTACCCCAAAAAGCACAGTCAAAAATTTACAACCAACGTAATGTTTTTAACACACAGCGAGTGACTTTGGATCACTGCCCCTGATATGTTTTCTTGAATTGTGCGTTGATTTGTGCAAGACATCGCTAATCCCTAATGGGAAAATAGCGAGAGAGGATGGGCCGCGGCGTCCGGAGATCGCACGCGGTAGTCGCGTGTCATTTGCGTACACAGAGCCTAATGACAAAGATGTGTTTATGGAGATTTTGAATTGCATTTTTACTTCCGGCACCATGGGATAGACAGGATGCTGGTTTAATTTCTGCTGCTTACGTTGCATACGTAAAATAATGTCTTTGAGCAAGAAACATCACCGTCTTTGACCTCGCATGGAGTGATTGCCCTTTAACCCTTTATAACCCTTTATAACCCTTGTAACCCCACATTGGCAGTGTTTTAATTGTTGCCAGGGGGGGGGGGGGGGGGGGGGGGGGGGGTGGGGGGGGGGGGGAATCCTGAGACGAAATAGAAACCTGTCTTGGACTCACTGGGGTTGAAGAGGAGCATGAACTTGAGGCAGGCGATCTCCCTGCGGTCCACCTGCAGCGCCCGGAGCCGCACAGCCTGCTCCTGCCCCCTCTGCACCAGGCTGGACAGAGTGGCCTCCGCTTGGGACAGCAGGGACGACAACTCCACCTGGGAAGAGAGAAACGCACGAGTCGAGACTAAGAACAACAACGATTTCGATTTGACCTTTATTCAAGCACGGATCAGATCGAGACTTACAAGTCCACTACCTTTCATTTTCTTAAATCCACATACATTTAAAATCACTTGGCAAATAAACTAAAATTAATTAAATCCCAAATCCACCATCTTTAAAGATTGCTTCCAAATTCAAACATGAATAAGATAATGCTTATGAGTTTGTTTAGTTAAGGCTGAGATCTCACATTTGACCTGCGCTCTGAAATATGTACTATTATGCCTATTTAGTAGATAGCGTCCACATATAGCACACTGCAGCCTGAATCCTGGTCGGATGTAACCACAGGCACCACAGGTTATTGTATATCGCCATGGAAACAACCTTGACCTCTCGTGACCCCTAACATCAGCGTGAACCGCGGACCAGAGGAGCTTTTTACAACCGACCGCCAATCAGAAGACTTGTTACAATGAAAAAGACATCTCTATGAGGATTGCTTTTTGTTTTTTTTCTATTTCCCCGGAAGCTTTTAAATAAGCAGATATGACTATTAAGCCCAGAGGCTGATAATAAACTAAAGTTAAGTCAAAATGTATTTTGTTTGTAGGGAAATTTGTCCTTTGCATTTGCATTTGCTCCTTCGATGCCCCAGTGGCATCGAAGGAGCAGTGGGTGACGGCAGCGCCGCACCCGGGAAACCAATCTCCTGATGTGGGGCCAGGCTGATGGTCAGAATCACCTGGCTGGAGGAGTCACCTATTATACATGTTTTTAGTGGTAGGGGACATTGGAGTACCCGGGGGAAACCTACGCAGAACATGCAAACTGCACTCAGAAAGGCCCCGTTCTGGTGGGAATGGAACCCGGGACCTTCTAGCTGTGAAGCGGAGGCGCTAACTGCTGCGCCACCGTCCCGCCTTCTTTGGGGAGGTGTAGAGTAAAGGTGAGAGCAGTCTTTTGTCCGTATTGCACTTGTGCGTGTGAAAATATGGTTTTACCCAAAAGGTGCCATTTGCAGGAATTAAAGTGCATATGACACACTAAACACATATTTTTATCAAACACAGTGAACACAATTACATTGAAGATTTTGCTAAAAAAAATTCAAATAAAATGTATCCAGATTTATTTAAATTGACAATTTTTGTGATGTTTATGGTTTCACTTCCTTATTGGACACTGACAGGAAATGACATAAATAGAACTTTACCTCTATCTATGTCACTTCCTGTCAGCAACTTAAAAAATAAAATAAAATAACTTTTCTGCCCCACATTTCTTAATTAAAATGGCTTCTTCACTGAAATACTTGACAAGTGGAAGCTCTGCACAGGTGCGTAGAAGAATAGAGTACTTAACTTTAAAAAGCCTTTTTTAAAGTTAATTCTTCACTGAAATAAAAATTATAATTATTACGTACAAGAGTTGTTATTCATGTCATATCTTCAAAAGCATTGAAACCTGCCATATGCACTTTAAACAACAATTTCAATGCAATGTTTTTATTTTATTTTAATCCATTTAATTTTGTTGTTGGTGTTGCTGTTCCATATAGTTTCTAGGGCTGGGACGGTGTAAAAAAGTTGTATTTGCATGAACACAATGAAAAATAACAAAGTGCTGTGTAACCGTTCCTCAAAAAATAAATAGCAAGATAAAAACGCCTCCAAACTCATAGCCGCACTTAAACGGAGGCTTATTGCAAATAACTACATTTCAGCCAAAAGCTAAACTAAGCTCCTCACTTTTTAAAATGTCTTCAACAAACAAAACATGGAGGAATTAATGTATTACTAATACTACATTTAACTGGGACTATTTTGATTAGCTCATCCTTTTGTAACTTCAATCAATCCTTTTCACTTAACATATTTCGTAAAAGTATTGAAAGTATCGACACTTTGATAAACTATCGATACTTGGTATGGCGGCAAAAAGTATCGCGATATTGCAACACAGCACACAGCACACAGCTTATTGGAAAATGCCCCTTTATGGCTTCATGGAATACAGTAGTTCCAACTAAATAGATAGTTTCTTCCTTTTAAATTGGTATTGAGCATAATCTGATTTAACCGTATTGTGTTCCCATTATCGGACATTCGAAACACTTTCAGTTTGTTTCGATTTGTGTAACTTGACTGGAACTTTCTAAAACACATGTCGTTTTTATTTTTTTTTAACAGCCCAAATATGCCAGATAATAGCCACTCTGACACTTGATTGTAGAAAGAGTTTTGCTTCCCGACGGCCTCGATGAATGAAGCCAGTGTGCATTGTGCGTAAAGGGAGGGGATCCGCGTGGGAGGAGGCGGTTTTACCTCTTGGCCCGTGACGAGCAGGATGCTGTCTTCCTTCGCGTGTTGCACTTGTCTGAAAATGTGATCAAAAACCAGGAGCTCAGACCAGCAGTTGTGCAGAAGCTTCATTTGGTCCCCCACCTGCGAACACACCAAGGACAATCATGAAAGACGTGTTTATAGCTCTTTCTTTGAAATGCGGAGATGGCTGCGCCGTGCAGGGCTTGACATGCACTTTGCTGCTCATTGGCCACCGTGACTAGCCTTTTCCCAACTCTCGTAGCCACTTAAAGGATTTTGCTTTCCACATTGTAATCAGTTGCCGTGATTTGGGCTTGAATACGAGCCTATGGTTGGGAGTTGGGAATTGGGCGTTTTATTTAAAAGTTATCCCACAAGAAATGGACCTAGATTAGTATCGCAAAACCAGTAGAATGAGTTGAATTATTTCAGGATAAAACGAGCATTAAATCAGCCATAATTCGTGCATGACGGTAATGATAGCAGCAGTGTGGTAATGTCAATATAGATAGCAGTGGTGTCATTTGTAATGAAAAATGTACTACACTTAATAGCAATATACAGTATGAGCAGAAGTCGTAAAGTGATGAAAGCTGCTGCAGTAATAGGACTAGAGGTAGCTTTATAAACAGCATTCCATTACTTCTCACTTCTTAGCTGAGAATATCAAACACACAAGGGTATTACGTCCATCACTGCGAGCAATAAAGTCAACAACAAGAATCACTATCCACCATAGACCACAAAGATGCAACAGAGCGACATGTTGAAGGGAGCTATAAAAGCCGCCTGAAATGCGGGGGCCTACACAGAACCAGCGGCTCTGCTCCTGGGGGAGGGCGGTCTTTTTCGGATTGCGCTCCCGCCCTCGGTGCTCCTCTGAAGGACGCCGCTGTCGGTAATTCCCCCGGCCACAGCTGCTAACGGGCCCATACAACCATCTGTCTGGCAGAGAGCTGACAGGATTATTGTGGCGGGCAGGAGAGCGCTGAGAGAATACTGGGTTTATCAAACAGCAGCGAAACAGTCAACGGAACTCGCGGAGGATGTATTATCGTTATGTCAGATGCATTACCTCTGGGGTTTAAGTACGTTTGCTCAGGTCCGAGTTAGTTTTGTTGTTGTTCTATTTCAAAGATGGAGACCGAGCCTCAGCGCAGTGTCCCAAACTCAAGCTTTGCTGTAGAAATAGTTGTTCCCCACATTAACAGAGAGGTCTGAGGGTGCTCCCCGTGATTGGAAAAGGAGTCCCCCCTTGTGCTGTTTTGATTCATGTACTTATTTATTGTGATTGATAAAAACATTAGTGTAGACAATTGTGTTTGTTTGTTTGTTTTTAAAGCTTCAACTGTGCCCTTGTCGCACGGCGGACTTGGTGGAGTAATTTACAAAATAGATGTTTTTGGATCCGATTTGAAACATTTTAGTCTGGCTAAGGGAGCTGGAGTGCAGCACTGTGTATGTACTAAAATAGAGTATGTCTCGCAGTGTCCTGTCATTTGTATTTGGCCTAAGGAGGAGTCGTAGCCATGAATATTGGTGGGAAAAGCTCGTACAGCTCTTGCATCTTCTTAAGTCAGTACAGCAGGTGACAACTTTCACGGCTATTTCTTTCAAAAGTAATCAGCCATTAAGGTGTCTACCAAGAAATGTAAAGATAGTTGTTAGACTTTGATGTTTGTTGTTTAGATTAAACTTCAATTGGGTTATATGTCTGGATAGGGAACAAAAAATAGGGTTTGTCTGCACTGCCCAGAAATTGGCTGTCAGACACATTCACGAATAACCGGCAGTGCTCGTGTTACAATCCTCCTGCAGAGCTGTGTATGGATGGCGGGGGTAAAAGGTGTGCCCCGGTGAGGCGCTCTCCTCTCGCCCGCTGCAGTGGAAGGGGCTCTGGGCTCAGTGCCACAAAGCGCCGGGTGAAGGAAGCTGGAGGTCTCCGCGACCTCCGAGACTTCCTCTCCAAAAGGAGCTGCAGCGGCCAAAGGAAGAAAAAAAAAAAAAAAAAAACGATGTGCAGAGTGGAAAGTCTTCTCTCCGCTCCCACAGTCTGTCTGCATGTGTGGGTAGGCGACGATTTATATGTTCATACTTGTTACTGTAAGATCCCCTGTATATCGTAACCCTATGGTAACATTTCATTGACACTTTTGACCATGAGAGCAGGAGGATATGGTTAATTTGCTAAATCTTTCAAATAACCATCTTTCACTAACACTTTCTCTGAGGGTTTTTACTCGGAGTATGGCGTAACAGTCAATGTTTACATGTCCTCTCGTGAACCGTCAGAGTCCGTTTACTCCAGGTGGCAGTCCCAAGCTTGGATAAAAAGAGAAAGCGCTATCGGGAAGAGCGTCTAGAATTAAACTTAATGCATATCACGCAGTTTCACCACAAAAGGAACGAGATCAAAATGTTGTAACAAAAGGCAAAACAAATTAACATTACTGTGATATATGAAAAAAAAAAAAACAGTTAAGTCAGTTCTGTCAAAATAGAATTCATAATACATTAGAAGCAGAGGCAAAAATCACGTAAAAACTAGACCTACTGAATATATCTAAGGGTTAGTGAACAGAGTAATGTGCATAATGATTTGGCAAATGTTTGAAAGCAGATTCCTCAGCTTGGGGGCTCATAATAAATGTACAGACTTATGAGAGTCTGTAGTTTAAGTGAGCAAAATTGAATGCTCACATACAGTATAAAATCTCATGCCCGGGTCATTTCACAAAAATATTTTTTTTTAAATAAAATAAAGAAGATGTACTACCACCCAAACAAAGTGTTGCTACTGAGGTAAATGGTCTAAACTTATATAGTGCTATTGCACCTACATTAGGCACTCAAAGCGCTTCACAGCAAGGGACCACTCTCATTCATATCCCAATATACGCAGATACTGGAGGCCAAGTGTCTTGCCGAAGGACACGACGACAGTGTGCACATGCATGAGCCGGGATTCGAACTCCCGACCTTCCGAGCATGAGACGACCCGCTCTACCAACTGCCGTGCACAGATATTAGCGAGAAATACTGTATATCATAATTTTCAGGTTAATTCGATTTGGGAAATGCTTAACAAATACAAACGGTCACAAGCCTGTTTTCCCCTGCACAGTAGAGGTCGACCGATAGATCGGCCCGATATTTGGGGATTTTACAGTATCGGACAATCTAGGGGCAATAAAAGCCGATATCTCCAGGACCGAAAGTGATAAAGCCTTCCCGTGTTTTTGCTTTGGAAAGAGCCAAGTCGGGGCTTTAAAAGAAATCCTCCCACAACTTCCTAGGCCTCAGGGGAACAGAGAAACATTGCAATAAAAATGTGTTTGCTACAAGTTTGTTAAATAGAAGTTTCACTAAACTTCAGTCAATATGGACATGCCGCATCTCATTTTGAGAGTTTTTGTTTTGTTTTGTTGCCTCTAGCAACAGTATGCTAATGCCAATGGCAGCATGCTAACGCTAACGACCAATCAAAGCTGGGACAGAAACTATGATTGAATCACCTAAAGTAATATAATAAAATCGTCCACTGCTGGAGCCGCCAAGTAATTATGTTTATAGAGGATTGTAAGACCAGACATTTGGAAAAGTCTGCCAAAAATATTGGTCAAAAATATCGACCAAGCATATCGACACCAGCCAATAAAAATCCCCCAAAATCTGCATCGGCCTTAGAAAAACCCATATCGTCGACCGCTACTGCACAGTATATCCTCTGCACACAACAGAGATGTTTTGTTTGTTTTTTTTATCCGGGGGATGGACCCCCCCCCCTTTTTGACATATAGCACAGCCCACAGTGTATTGTTTGAGTTTTGGTCTCGGCCGACCAGTTTCACACTTTTTGACCCACCACCAAACTTATCTACTCCTAGGCCAAAGGGTTAACAGGTTTTGCATATAGTGTGGCCAGATGGGGACTGTTTTATTTCTGTTTTCGGAGGACATTATGGTATTGCGTCAATATTTGCAGCCATGGTGGTTTTAACAAAATATCACATTTTGTAGCTCAAATCCAAAGAGATTACAATTACCAAGACTCAATCTGAAATCTTACATTTGTGAAAAATACTTTTTCTGTCCTGCATACTTGCTACCTTCTTGCATTTATGAGGCCACCGCATTCTTCTGCCACGGGAAGCTACAATAGAACAATCCAGCTCTTCTCTTTTGTCTTAACGCCATTAGCCTCATCTTCCAACGTCCAGCGCATGTCCAACAGGTGGACACAGGGACACTCCATATAAGAGATGACAAAGGCCACCTCGGCAGCGATCAATAGCTCTCTGACTGCGACAATAAGCGCCTGTGCAGAAGCAGGGCCTCGCTCAGTCAGCGCATTCGAGCAGAGATGACATTCCCCGCTTATCGTTCATGAAGAATGTCATTATCCCGGCCAGGCACACAGCTTTTCGCCGAAGAAAAGAACAAAAATGTACAGCTTTGTTCTCACTGTCCACAGTGGCAGAGCGCGTATGTAAAAATGCTTTGAGTGTGTGAGAAATGCGTCATGGGCAATCAATGTAAGGCCCGTCTAAAATCGGGAACGTTGGAAATACAAATGCCTGCCCACTCTCTATAATAAATGTTCAATCTGCTTTTCTTTCTTTTCTTTTTGGTTTTGAATGTGTAAAAGTAGCTCGAGGGAAAAACGTTGGAGACCCCTGAACCAAACAGTCGGTGGAAATCTTCTTCCCTATTAAACACAATCATTTGCATGAATAAAAAATGGGGGCAAGTGTTTGATCCTTTGGTTCCCAGTAATACACACACAGCTATTATTGCACTGGAGCAAGAAACCCAACTCACATCAAACTTGATTGTCAATGTGAAGATTGCGACGAACATTTGATAGACCAATGTACACATAGATGAAACATGTTGGTTTACTGTGCGCATTATCTGAGACAGAAATACATTAGTTTAGATTAAACCAAGGACATATGTAGCGAATGTAGTGAGTGAGTGAGTGGTTGTTGGTGGTCGGAGGGGTCGATGGCGCAGACTGGTTGCCTCGCTTCTGTCAGTCTACCCCAGGGCAGCTGTGGCTACAGTAGTAGCTTACCGCCACCAAGTATGGAGTGAATGAATAGTGCAATGTAAAGTAGTAATAATAATAATAATAATATCAAAGACGCTATCAATGTTTTTCTCCTTTAAATCACAGCTATTATTGAACAGTGTGTAGGGCAGGGGTATGCAACATCAGGCCTGTGGGCCAGATCCTGACCTGCAGCATAGAACATCTCTTTGTTGAAAGTAGCCACCGATATGCCACTCGATGGGCACAGAGTGGCGACGGAGAACTTCCTCACCCCAAAACAAAATCCCTGAAGTCCAACGTGCTTTACAGAGCAATATTTAACTGGAATCAGCTCTCAGTTAGCTCACACAGAGCACAAATTCACATGTATATAATTAATACACATTTAAAGTGTGTATTAGACATTAGACACATTAGACACAATTTTTGCTAAAACTTAATTAACAAGATTATATTTAAGATTTTGCTAAAGATTGTACCCAGCTTTCTTTAGTTTGGCCATTTTTGTTTATAGTTTCACTTCCTTATTGGACACCGACTGGAAGTGACATAGAAGAAGGTAAACAATTTGAAACTGTTGCCGTGCCGACTATGTCAAGTCAATGGGAAATGAGTCAAACTGCTATGAAATGTTACCTTCTTCTATATACAGACGTCATCTCACCATAGAGGGGGCATGGCCTCGCCAAGGAGAAAATAGAATATTTTGGGAATGTTTCATTCTTTTTAGCCGTTTTCTGGCAAAATATAAAATTATTTATCACATACAATTAAAGTCAAGTCTAAATCGGCTCTATATGGATGTTTATTCACAGCAGATTGTTCAGTAGAAATGGGAATAAACGTCGTAGCTAGCACAAGCTAGCATTAGCATCAGCCCGATGCTAACATGAAGCATCATGTTAGCATTCTCTGTTATTTATGTATTTATGGGCTGTTGAACCACTTTGCTCCTCCCCATGTCTTTGTATCTTTATTTAGTAGAAATGTATGTCCATAATTCAGCATTTGTTAAAGCAGTTTTTGAATAATTAGAGAAAGTTTAGATTTTTCTCCAAATTGTTTACCTCCTTAATTGTTTAAAAAAAATACCATAATATGGGCGATTCCAGAGATGCCGTCTGTATCTGTCACTTCCTGCCAGCAGCTTAAAAATTCAAATAAAAATTACTTTTCTGCCCAACATTTCTTCATAAAAGCTGAAATAAAATGACAATTATGAAGCAGATGAACTTGCAACTGATGTTATCCTTCAGTCATATTGTCAAAAGCATTAAAACCTGCCATATGCACTTTAAAAAGACGTCTGAACAAGAATTAATGCAGATTACTGAAAATCATGTTGATCCAATTAATTTCAAATAGTAAAGTGTGTAATTGTAATCTTTTAAAAGGACCGGAAGAGTAGCTGCCAATGGGGATCCTAATAAAACAATAAAACTTCTGGGCCCCAAGACTATTTTGAGAAATATTATTACACATATCAAATTATTAATTAACAACTAATTGATTATTGATATAGTTGACAACTATTTTAGTAATTGATTAATCGTTTGCTGGTTCACACAGATTCAAATAGATCAAAACTGACATGAAAATGTAGTATGTTTTATGAAAACCTACTTTGTTTTTATAGTTAGTGTTTTGTACATTGCAAATTTACTAAATATCTGTCTGGGTCTCATCCAATCAGACAGCAGAATTAGCAATTAGAGCCTCCAATAAACATTTACTTTAAGTTTACTCCATCAAGACGTCCTCAAGCGGCGGCACTTTAGCTTTATGTGATAAAAAATTTGAAAAAATCTAATGTTCATACACCATTCACAGATTAATCGATTACCAAAATGATCATTAGTTGCAGCTCTATATCAAATAACTACAAAGTACTGTAAAATGTTGGGTAATAATGTCAATAAATGTAATTTTTTGTTTTGACGCTCAGTCCAGAACGTGATGGTCCTGTTTGGGAATGACAATAAAGTCGTCCCAATCCCACCAAACACTGTCACAATTTGTCAATATTGGAAAATTTAAAGTGCACGCAACGCAGAAAGGTCCCACATGATCCGGGATCTGATCTCTGGGACAATTGTTGCAAAAGATACAGCAGCTATTTGTGTTGGAAAATGACATATGTCTCATATATAGTTGAGTCAATGTTTATATTAATAGCTGCATTCACAGCCTCTACTCTAAAGAGTGCTTTCAGTCAGAAGTGTCCGTAATATGTCACTGTTGGTAAAGAGATGGAAAGAGCAACAAATGTTTTTCTTAACTGCACAATGTCCCTTTTGTTCCAGTCAAAGTAACACAACTCCTCTCCTGTGGTCACTGTCAATAGTTTACAATGTGCATATCCAGATCAGCTCAGGGCTTACGAAATACTCCTGAAAATACTTGGACTTAACACAAGTATGTGAGTGAAAATCAGTCTCTTTCATGGTGGTCCGGTGAAGTCTGGTGTGGTTACTAACTATCCGCCTCCAGCCAAAAGTGAATAGCTTTGACTAGTGATAAAGGCAACACAATATCATGCAGCGCGAAGACAGACAGACAGACAGACAGACGCACCGAGGCCTGACAGCAAAGCACTCGAGCATTTAAGCGATGGTTGTCAACAGGTGCAGCTTGCACCTCTTACCTTTTGTGGCGAGAACGTGATACAAATATCTATTTCAACTTAGATTAAAAAAAATAAATAAAAGCAGAGAGTGTGATTTCCCTCCCAGACTTCTGTTTAGTCTCGCATTGATCATAAGGCTAAAAACGTATCATAACAGACCATCAACAGACATTTAACCTTTTCTGGACACTCGATTATTTACGATGAATTCTCCGTTCACACAAGTTACTATCGTAGCCACAACTGCCCCGAGGGAGTGGGGAAGTGTGAGGCTGTCACTCTGAGCCAACTCCCTCACACACACACATTCCAACAGGCAAGGTGGATGAAGTGTCTTGCTCAATTCAAACCTTCTGGTTATAGGACGACCTGCTCTACCATCTTAGCCACACAATAGATCTGCAAGCCACTTTTGGGTCCCTTTTGGACTTCTCAACTTTGGTATCGCATTCAGATCGATTTACAAGAATGAGTATATGAAACAGAACAAAGTCCCACTTGTTCCGAGTGAAACCATTTGGGCAAAGATATAAACAAAAGCTGCTAACTAACAAAAGTGGCTACATTGCGTTGTGCAGTTGACCTGTTGAGTTTTGATATTTTTGATATTTCAATATTTGTATTTGTTTTTAATTTGTATTTTTTATATGTACACTACCGTTTAAACGTTTGGGGTCACTTTTTTTTTAATGAGGATAACATTAAATTAATCTGAAATACAGTCGGGACATTGTTAATGTTGTGAACGCCTACTCTAGCTGGAAACGGGTGATTTTTTTCTGGAATACCTACATAGGTGCAGAGGCGCGTTTCTAGCAACCATCGCTCCAGTGTTCTAATGGTCCATTGTGTTAGCTGATCGTCTTAAAGGGTCATTGATGATTAGAAAGCCATTATGCTAGCACTGCTGAAAACTGTTGTTCTGGGCAGAGAAGCTATTCAACTGGCCTGGGTGACCCCAAAACGCAATATATACTATTGCCCTTTAATGTTTTCGATACCTCTACTTACTATTACTTGATTGCACTTTTACTGTCCATTTTGCCCCCCCTGGGTGTGTCGAGAGCTGAAGTGAATTTCTCCATCGTGATATCAATAAAGTCCTGTCTTATCTTATTTGAGCACTGAAATGGTCAGAACAAGCCTGGTAAAGTTGTTTGCAGGGAATGCGGCAAGCTGACGTATACCGGAGTGGGCACGTGATTCTGAGAGCAAAAGCGAGACACAGACTAAACGGCTAGTAAGAATTGTTTTCTTCTAACAAATAAAATGATGATCAATATAAAACTGTTGCTAGCCACCGCCATCATTGTGTTGCCACCAAAACGTTGACAGTTTAAAACTATATCGTGATTGTTGTTCAAACAAGTGCAGCAAAAAAAGTGTGCCCGTATGGTAGTAACACATTTCACAGTGTAATCGGCCAATACTGAGCATTTTCATAAAGTCTTTGATCACAGCACGACAAGGATCCTCCAAGGCCAGACTCAGCCTGGTCTGAACATTTCACCCAGTGACCATGACTTGTCAGAGAGGCTGTCAACACTTTGCATCATCATCACTGAAAGAGAAGACGGTTCGTTGTTGGATTTCTGAATCGAGGCAAAACACTGTAAGTGAACAGGAAAATATAAATACAATTAAATGAATACTTTCCTCTGTGGATTGCTGACATGCTTTTCAGAAAGGCCGCGTGTAATGCCTCATTTGGAAGCTATATGCGTTTTTGTCACAGTTTTGAAGTGTTTTTGTTGTTGCTTTTTTTTAACAAATTTTGGTAATGTTTGGGTTTTGTTTTTGTCACTTTTTTTGTTGTGTTATTGTGTTAGTCTACCTTATTGTAAATATTAGGCCATTTATTATTTTCGTCTCTCCGTCTCCAAACAAATACTGTATATGGAGAAACGTTAAAACCTCTAACCTAGCAAGTTTTCTCCAGTTTGGCTTTACCCAAATCTAAAAGCTTCTGGACTGGAGAGCGACAGTGTAATGTCTCACATAACTGGTCCTAACGTTTTTGTCGCATGGGTTTTAGTCACATATTTGAAGCGTCGTATGATCTTTTTTTATGTGTTTTTTATGCGGCTTTTTCATCCTAGTCATATAGACGCTTTTTTCCAGAGACTTTTAGATTTGAGTAATGCTAAACTGGAGACAATGTCCTCGGTTCATGTGGGGGTTAATAAGGTGTTAAACTAACACCTTATTGTGAATATTAGGCCATTAATTATTTTCACACGTATTTTATATTTTTTTCCCAGTTACATGTTTCGAATGCTAACCGCCCTGCCTAAAAATGCTCCAGTGTCTCCTCTAAAGAATCCCACTTAATCCAATATTGACCCTCGTCCCCCGGGGCTTGTTCAGTGTGTCCGCTGTTAATCACCGTGAACGTCCTGTCCACAAAGACCATCACCGTTTGCGCCTTGACGGACGGGACAGTGACACACGTCCCAGTCGTTATTCCCACAGGGGTGCCTGTGTGTTGGGCTCGTGTGTGTCCGGGGACACCACTGGGGCCATTTCGACACCAACGAACCTCCCGGACCCCGCGCTGCCATTGTCGCCAACGTTCCACATCACTGACTAAAGAATAAAAGGTAATAACCGTGTTCCCGGCACCAGTTTGACCACAACTGAACGCCCGCCCCGAATTGTGTGAAAGCCAATCGAGTGCTGTGTAAATGAATGTGCGCGGTTTATGTATTTTTTTTTTATCTATATTGCCAAGGTCAGCCTTCTCCATCGGCATGAGAGAAGAAATGCGGGGCCCAGCATGAAGCGGGCTTCACTGAGAGCAAGGATACCGCTGTTCCGGGGCGTGAATATTTTTTTTTTTAAAAGACATTTATCTCATTCGCAAAAGAAAACATTTTTACATCATGCTGAATTTTGCAGTTTATAGCCTTTCTGGAAATGATTTCAGTTGCTTTTACACGGATTGCAAATGGTAAAATGGCAAATGGACTCAACTTATGTAGCGCTTGTCTACCTTTATCAGGCCCAAAGCGCTTTGCAGCAGAAGCTAATTTGCTACATTGCTTTTATGAACAATTCAAACTGACATAGGGGACATTATAACGTGCACAGATACGGGGACACTATAGCCGGGTGTCTGCGAGTGAACATTTGAATATTTTTTAAGTTCCCATGTGACTATGTTGTGGCTTCCTGTGTCATAAGAACATGATGTCGCCTGTTGCTGCGGTGATGCTAGCTTGACGATAGATTGTGCGGCTCCTATAAGAAGCCATTCATGCTGCGCACACGTCACTCAACGCACCGGTCGAGTGACGTGTGATGTGACGCCCATGGCCAAATCGGCCCGGACCGGTTCTCGGTCGTAATCACACAGCCACATTCGGGGGGGGTTTATTCTTTTTGTTCATCCAATTTTACACAGGCTCAAGAGTCGAAACGAGGGCAGAGCAGGCCACACATTCGAAAGCTTAGGAATAAAAACACAGTTGGCGGACAGCCTCTTTTCATTCATTGTTGCACAAACGTTAATTCATGAAAACGTTTTTTTTTTCAAGGGTGAAAATTAGTCCCACTGTCATTTTGGGGCATTTTAATAAAAAGGTGCGGCTGTCAGCGTGCAGGTCTTAATATGTCCAGCTTCATAAAAGAGTAAATATAAAAAAATAAAAAAAACGGCTCTATCTGAAACACCATCAAAAATCCCATCACAAAAGCACTGGTTGAATATAGTAATAATAATAATAGCAAACACAAACATAATAATGAATTCATGCAACAACTAAAAGCATCTGAGAAATGTGACAATAGTGGACTGCAGATGCCGTGAGTGCTCTGGAGTGTCAGCTTTTGGGGCACTCACCCTGAGCTCCTTGAAGAAGATGCAGCTGCGCGCCCACTCCACGATGGAGAAGAGCGTCTGGTCGGCCATGCGGCACATGAGGCTGAAGGTGCTGGGCTTGTCCAGTCTGCCCCGCCCGCCCTGCTCCTGCTGCAGGTGCGCCACGATCTTGTTCTGCACCACCAGCTCGTCCGGGTCGCAGCGCAGCAGCTCCAGCACCAGGGGCGGCAGGCTGGGCGGCTGCGGGGACGAGGACGGGTACATGTCGGGGTAGGGGTATCCGGTCAGCGAGTCCGTGGAGCTGGTGTAGTCGGGGCACTCGGCCTTGATGGCCCGGCTGGGGAAGGTGGCGTACTGGTACTGGGCGCTCAGGGAGACGTGGGACTGCATGGCCATGCCCAGCGAGGGCCCGTACAGGTTGGCCTCGTAGTCTGTGGGGGGTAGGGAGCTGGGGGTGGTGGAGGGCAGCAGGGATTTGGAGATGGTGGGGAGGGCGTGCAGGGAGGTGCTGAAGGTGTAGTCGCTCTGGAGGGGGGAGGCGGGCGGCGGAGCGGCCACTGCGCTGCCCTCCAGCTTGAACCCGTTGGAGCGTATCAAGGCTTTCTTCTGCTGCTTCAAGGCCCTGTCCCGCTTGTACATCGGGCCGAATTTATTCCTCCCCCCACGCATTCGGTCTGCACGCACCGCTGCGACAGAGAGGGGGGAAGTGAGAGTACAGTCGACTGCTCAAAAATTGCAATCATCACATCAGTAACATTTTGTGCAATAAGCTCTCGGTTGTGCAGGAGTTTTCCATCAATTTTGCACAAGTCGTCATCTGTTCTGCGTGGTTTAGGTGGGTGGACGTTTCGCCTTTCACCACCACGAGAGATTTGCCAAACATTGATATTCGGAGGCCACAGTTAACAACCCAGTACAGATGACTTGGAACAACACAATATTTCATTTTATTTTTGCAATCTTTTTTTATTTGCATTTTTCTCATTTCCACACAAGCAGGATTTGAGTGAACTCCTAAAGTCTAAATGTCACTACCACTGGTCTCCTATCCTGACTTCTAACCCGTCCTCTAGACCCATTACCTCTTAAAAAAAATAAAAAATAAAAAATAAAAACACCCATGATCCCCCCGACTCCTGCCGGGAGCCTAAAAGAAAAGCAAACCAGGAAGGCAAGGGTTGAGAAAGGAGAAAAAAAAAAAAAAGAAGTAGTATAGAAGGGAGAGAATTAGAATGAGAAGAGAAAAACAATAAATGAGAGGGAGTAAAATAAAGGGATGCAAAAAACAATATGATAGAATTAAAAACAACTCACACATACATACTGTGAAAAAAGAAAAATCATGACAAATAATTTAATTTAAAATTTAAAAAATAGAATCGTAGAATGTGGAAGGGGAAAATAAGGAGACAGCAATTAAGTAAGTGCACTGTATCCGTGTATATTGTCTTAAAAGTTATGTTTCGTTTTCTCCCTCATCATCCATGACCTCACTATTGTGGGAAAATGTATCCTCCATTTTAAGAACGGGTTCCATGTACTGTAGAAGCGTGAGATCCCATGACCGAGGGCCTTATTTTTTCAAGATGTATACATTGTAAAACTTCTTGGTTGCTGGAGGTTGGAGGAGAAGCAACACAACATGAAACACACAAATCATGTCAATAACAATGGGTAGACAATGACAGATGAGAGAATAGTGTTAATGTTGATGATGTCGCGATGTGTTTTAAGGCCTTGTGTGCTGATAAATGTGAATGACGAACAAAAGACAGTTTCAGCTCTATATTCCAGTTTTCTCGCTGGTCCTTTGCGCTTCCCTTTTACGGCTGAGAGAAAGCCCCTGCAGTGCGCGTTCCGCTCTCCGCTCTCCGCTCTCCACTCCTCGCCTGTAGCCCAAATAGCTTTTGATTTAAAACAGGGGAGTCTCCGGAGTTTTATCAGCGAGTCAAGAATGTGTCGGGTTTATTTTTTTTTTTTTTGGTTTTTTTTTTCTGCTACGGAAGCAGGTGCTTTCTCGCACTGCTGTCTGGGAATAAAGCCCGACCCGAGTCTAAAAAGAGGCGCAGAGTCCACAAATCAAGAGGGAAATGTTGCCTGTGTGCGTGTGTGCGCCGCGACAATTAAAAGTGGACGAGATGATTTTATGCGAGGCAGGAACGTCCAAAACCTAAACCTTACGTTAGAAAATAAGCCCCGCGCCGCGTCGATCCGATGGTGCCAGGGTGCAGGTGTGTTCTGTGTCATTTATTACCGAGGATGTCGTGCGTGCGTGTGTGTGCGTGTGTGTTATTTTATTTTTATCATTATTGTTATTTTATGAAAAGCCGTGAACAGACGAGCTCTTATCTGTGCCAGAGCCCGCGGGTCACGGTCTAATCACTGAGGCGTACCTTCCAGGCGCATCCCGACGTTGAGACATTTCTGGAACCGACAGAACGGGCACCTCTTCCGCTGAGTCTTGTCTATTTTACACTCCTGGTTCTCCGCACACGTGTATCTTTTGTTGTTCTGTACAGTCCTCTTGAAGAAACCCTGTGCGCAACAAATAAACAACTGAGCGAGAGCGAAGACCCAGGAGGATTGAAGACCATGGCCATGTAGATAAGCAAGTGTAAACAAGAATAACGCTGCAGTAATTATATTCAATAACTAACACAAATGCAGTGTATTTGCTCTGTTGTGTGTGTGTGTGTTTGTTTTGTGTGTGCGCGTACCTTGCAGCTCTCGCATGTGAGCAGGCCGTAGTGATACCCGGACACTTTGTCTCCGCACACGGGACACAGCTCCTCCAGGTCGTCGTCGTACGTGTACTCCATAACCTTCAGAGTCACACCTGAGCACGCACACAGCGCACGCGGACACACATTAGTAACCAATGCACACCAACGAGCACGCGCACACAAGCCCTGCGAACGACATATTCATGCGGGTTTATTCACAATGCTGTCCGTACAACAACAACAACAACAACATGACCGCCTGTTGAGTGTATTTTGCATCAGGTTTGATAACATGGCGGCGGCCTGTTGAAGAGCAGAGTCAGTTCTGAAACACAACGCGCATCATTCAGCACAAAAGCATCGGCCTAAAGCCTCTTTATATGCGTCTCCTGCAGATGAATAAAGAGAATATGTTTCATCATGTGCTGCCGAGTCAAAATAGAAACAAGTCGATATACTCATATCCATGGGTGAGGGGAGTCAGTTTGAGATTTACAAAGTCAATCAGTCTAATTAAATAAATGACAGACTTCTAAAATAATATTCTATATTCGGTCACTTCTTTTAAAAAACGTCAATCTCCTGATGACAGCCCTTTCGTTTGGTTTGTTTTAATTCAATTTATAAAGCAAAAGAAAATCAAAAGGCAAACACTTTTTTTTTATGCTTTAGAATTTAATTCATGATTCATATTTACATTTCCGTGTCTGTATCATTGCCTAACAAGTCATTTACAACACATTAAATTGAGGATAAATTACAGTGAAGTCAGATTACATGGTATTAGGGTTTTTAATCCGTGCGTAAATGATTTAGCCCCGTGCGTTAAAGCCGTGTGCTGGTTTCAGCAGGCGCGTGCGTCACACAGGTGGCAGTGAAGAATCTTAGACACATTTGATAAAACATAAGCTACATCATCATGTGCCATTGTAGGTCTATGCCTATGCATTTGGCATAAATACAATAAAAGCCCTGTAATCGTTTTATTTTATTCAACATAATTCCATGGCTCAAAGACAAAGGAATGTCCGAGGCACTCTGAATGGTGAGATAAAATCCTTTAATGAGAAAGGGACGCCAATTCCATGGCTGTTTTTTTTAATCTCCTGCCATTTATAACAACTGAATGAATACATGAAAAAAGTAAAACATATTGTTAGAGCCAATTATTATTTGCGTTGTGTGCGTTAGGCCCGTCTCTCTATAAGACATCCTTTTTTATTAAAGACACGGGGGAAATTAAACATGTAATCTACCCATATTTTAAGTCTTATTTTTATATTGATTTGCACAATAATTGGCCTAATTTATGACTACATTATTACAGAAAATATGAATAAAATAATTTTAGGTTATTTTCTGTTTTTTCTTGCCTGATTAAAACCAAAAGTGCCCATTGCACGAAATGTAACTGCCAGTATTTGTTATTATAGTCCAAGTATCGTATGTTGCACAACGCTACTGGTTCAGATCAAATATACAGTTTAAATGTGTAATGCATTAAAACATTAACCAAAGCAGCCTCAAGTTTCTAAGATGTGAAATATTATGTATTGTCTGTTCAGACTTTTGGGGCGGATTCCATCTAAAATTGTATTTGCCGGTGAGCTCTTGTTGCTTCGCTTAAAAATATATATATATTTTTTTTAAAAGGCCTTTGATAGTAAATAAAAGTCAAGTCTTACCGTGAGTCTTGTCTCCCAGCATTGAGCAGCAGCGGCGGCCGCGGGTGATTGTCTTGAACCTCAGCCTCTCACGGGCAGCGGGCCTCTGATTCTGGGCTGGGGATGGTTACAGGTCCGGCCCGGGCTGTTTGCGGTCAGTCGGTTTTATAAGGTGTATAAAAAAAAAAAAGCCTGTCACGGCAAACACCTCCGCGGTAACCTAAAAACGGCTCGGAGTGAGAGTCCTGCGTCCGCGCGCTCTTTACTGCTCACCGCTTATCGACAACTCGGGCTCCTCGCGCTGCGATTGGAAGGCGGCGGGTCACGTGACGGACGCTCGCGCCTCTCGGTGGAAATGCCAGTAGAGGCAGGCAGATGTGAGCCCAGAGATGCGAGGGCGAGGGAGAGGTAGCAGGACGAGCCTCCCCCCCCCCCCCCCCCCCCCCCAAAAAAAAAATGACTACAAATTTCGATCGACTTCCGATAAGACCCGATTCGAGATTTGTAATTTTCCCAGTCTTATTGTCGGGCCTATATGAGCCCAATATGCGCAGTTTTAGTCCTAACACGAATAACCCACGTGTAAATGTAGTGTGATTTTTATTTTTTTTTCTTCATTAAGCTTGTCTTTTTTTTCTCTATAACGCAACACAACTTGATGTGCGCTGAGGCAAGACAAGAGGCTAATTCATGGCATAATGGAGGCCTCGACCAGATATGAAACAAAACAAAAACGTAAATAAATACATGGGCTACATAAATACATATAATTCTACATTTATTTAACATCCATGTGTTCACATCTGCGTATTCACATTACATGTGCGTGACTGAAATGTTGAGGGTTAGCGCTCGTAGCCAAGCTGCCAAACGCACAAGATCCATTTTACGCGTGACACACGACCCGGCAACGGACACGTGGACGAAGATGGATGGATGGACATACGGTCTAATGTATTGCCACTCTTGATACAGCATCGCGAGGCTATATAAAATGTATTTTTCTGCAAATAAAAGTGAAATTCAACTAACCTATGCACCTTCTATAGCATGAAGTTAAACTCGAGGTCATCCATTTGCTAACGAAACTAAATCTCTACACTATGAAAAAAAAAAAGGTAAGTCACTTTATTTATACCCGTAGGTAAAATTGGTTTGCAGTTGAGAGTGGGCATTGCGATACAATACATAGGCAAACAAAAAGCACAAAAAACAAGAAAATGTAAAATCATCTAAAAATAATCATCATTTTAATAATTATTATGAGAGAGAGAGAGAGAGAGAGAGAGAGAGAGAGAGAGAGAGAGAGAGAGAGAGAGAGGGAGAGACAGAGAGAGAGCGCGCGCCCTAAGGTTGGATCATACCACATTAAGGGTCTATTGAGCAGTGACACTGCACTATAGGAATAAAGCATTTTTTTGTTTTCGTTTCCCGTCCTGGAACAAACGAACTAAAAATTATTTAAAAAAATAATAGCCTCCTGACTACCAGTAGTTCAAATTTGTCCTCTGTGGAGGACATCTGTAAACCTCAATATCTCTTACCCACTCCATACTACTGCATTAACTCCCTTTGCTATCTACAGAGGACATTTAGGGCTTTTCAATGATACCAAATATGAAGGGGTGGGGCTTTGGGTTGGGGAATAAAAAAAAAAAGATGATTAGACAATTTTTTCCCCCCTGGTAGTCAGGAGGATAGAGTAACTTCCCTGTATGTTTGTGCACCACGTACAACCATGTCTCTTTTTCCCGCATAGTTAAAACCTTTGGCTCAAATTACTCGTTACTTGTGGGTAATAGTACTCCGTTACTCGTGGGTAATAGTACTCCGTTACTCGTGGGTAATAGTACTCCGTTACTCGTGGGTAATAGTACTCCGTTACTCGTGAGTATAGTACTCTGTTACAAGCACATGTACTTGAGTAACCTTTGGAAGAAATTGTACTTCTTACAGTAATTCTCAAAGGGCCACCGTTATTCCATACTGAGATATGTGCTCAGCTGAGCTTAGACGACATACCTGTCCGGTCTTTGTGCGTGCGCTCAGTCACGAAAAACGACCAAAGATGTTGTTAGCATTTGGCCTCTCCCAGCATATTCCTATGGCTCCAAACGGGGTGAAGTTAGAAGCGACCGAGCTCTTCCCCGGGCACAAAGACCAGACATATCTCAGTATGGAAAAATGGTGGCCTGTTCCTTTAACAGTAACATTATATTACTTTACTAGAGTAAATAATTGTTACTTTTTCCGCTGTGAGTAAATATTTAAGCGGCAAATGCTTTTGTAGTTCGTCTCGTGCGCCTTGTTCTATTTCGTTTTTCTGTATCTTTCACAACTGGCAACTATAAGTCTATTAAAAACAACACGCTTGGCCCCACCCCCTTCACTAAGTTTATTTTTAACATTTTGGTAATTCCACCGCGCGCGTATATATTTGTGTCAAGTGGTGGCATTCATACTTTTTTTTTGAGGGTGACGGGGCTTTTTTTTTTTTTTTTTTTTGCTGGGTAAGGACTCCAGGGCTATTGTTGGCGGCGGCGGGAGGAAGTGCGGGAAGCCGCAGGGGTCGCTGTACGGAAGCGGCGGACAATCCGAGCGCCTCAGGTGAGGTCATACTTTTGAATCAGGAAGTGAATGACGCGGATCTGGCAGAGCCCCTTTCTCCGTGTGACTCACGAATAAAAAAATAAAAGACTGCCAGGTAACACTATCCAGGCCGGCAGCTCAAACAATTATGATCTCACGTGTTCACCAGTGCTTGAGAGTAAAAGGTGGAAATTGAAGTGTGGTTGTAGCAGTAAAGTTTTCTTTTCATTCAGTGACTCTGGAAGACATCTTTTTTTATATATATATAACTATATAAAGACCAATGCAATCAAGACCATGTGAATAGGCCCATTGAATGAACAGACAATGTTCACACTATGGGCCAAACGCTATAGATTTTTATGGAACAGTTATTCATTCATTTGGGCCCCCTATGAGAGACCAACAGGCCCGTTTGGAACTATGAGGCCGTCCTTCCGTGGACCCACCACCTGCAGGAGGAGCCATAGGAGCCTGGTGCTATGTGACTTGGGCAGCTCCAACAGCTGCCCCCACGACCCGGCAACGGACAAGTGGGAGAAAATGGATGGATGGATGGAGTTATTCATTTATTTGATTTATGATTTAGTGATGAAGTCAAGCTATTTGTTTTTCTCGTTTACAGCCTGCTTAGACAATATGTAGACCAATGTCACACCCTTTAGACTCGGTTTAGTCCTTTTATTGATCTAGGTTCTTGGATGCTTGAAAATAAATATATATATCGGGTAGAACTTGTAGAATGATTGATTTGTTTTCTTCCATGGTTACCCATAGTTACATCCTGGACAATGCGCTCATGACAATCTCAATGTTTCTTAAAGGAAGGATTAAGAATTTAGATTCAGCCCCATCTTTGTAAGGAGGAAGATTCCACATTAACGTTGGCATTTGGCGTGTGTGTCTTCACCAACCGCCCGTGTAATGTGGTGTTATAATTGGAGGGATCGGTGCCGTTTGACAAGCAGAAAAAAAAAAGAAAAAAAAAAGAGTACAGGCAGTGCAATCGGTGCAAGTCTTCTCTCGATGTTGGCTTCCATTCTCCCGGACGGGTCTGCGGCACCAAGGGGTTAATTAAAAAGCGGCTGAAGTGCTTTAATTTTCCAAATCGGTTTTGACCCCGTCTTTCTCCATTAACATGTTCAGCAGAATTTATTTCAAAACATTTCGATCCACGCTGCTGAAATGGGCAGTAAAAAATGATAATTGCAACTTTTCTCACGTATAATTTTACAGTAATTTACAAACTTTATAATGTACAAGATGGAAATGAACAAATAGATACATGAAACTAAATACATCCATCACATAACCCTGCTGCTTTTGTGAAGTGAGCAGTCGGCAGGAGCAGATGGCAGGAGCAGAGGGCAGGAGCGGGTGGCAGGAGCAGAGGGCAGGAGCAGAGGGCAGGAGCGGGTGGCAGGAGCAGAGGGCAGGAGCAGATGGCAGGAGCAGAGGGCAGGAGCGGGTGGCAGGAGCAGAGGGCAGGAGCAGATGGCAGGAGCAGAGGGCAGGAGCAGAGGGCAGGAGCAGAGGGCAGGAGCAAATGGCAGGAGCAGAGGGCAGGAGCTTGGGCTGTAAGGGATGTGTTGAAGCCTCTCTGGGGAAACACTTACACAGCAGATGTGAATGGAGACTGTTTTTTCAGCACATCCAGCTGATAACTGTTATTAATCTATCTGTGTGACCTTTGACCTCCCTCATCATTACAAGGTCCTGGATTAGCCCTATCAGTTCATTTATATATCAGCGTGTATATATCATCTATGTCCTGCTGTGCTGGCCCTCTGTCACTGCGCTGGAGAAGGATGGCCTATCTAATGTTTGTCTGCGGCACCATTTTGTTTTGTGAGCGTGCTGTGACTAGAGCACAGCTCTGTCTCTGTCTCCCAGATATATTTGTACAATAAATAAAGGGGAAGGGCTAAGGCCTACTCCATGTTTAGACTAAATCCATTATATTTTGTGCAGCGCCGCCCCCGCCCTCTGCTCACTGTGCACATAATCAGTGTGGGTGAAATCTTCAGCAGGATGCTCCACGTATGGACGATGACTGGTACAAGTGTGATACGAGTGATATACATAAGCAGATATACTGATGAGTTCTTATCCGTAAATACGATTATTTTACGGTCACTTGTCTGGGACATTTCAGAGAGGCTCACTGAATTCAGGCTGAAAACGTTCTTCTGGTTTTGTCAATAAGCCTTCCTTATTCTGGCACACTAAGCTAAATCTAAATGGCACAAATGTCATTGCATATTTGAAACAATTTATCATATTTGTTGTCTTATTCCAATTGTCTTTGACACAGACATGTGACCTTTTATCACATGCAAAGTTATTCTTAAGCCTTTATCGCCATCAGTAATAATCAGATAAATGCTTAGTTGTTTACTATTGTTTATCACATGTAAACAGTTTTAGTGGCTGGTCATTAATCTTTCTCCAAAAGCTCTTTTATCGAGGTTTTATACTCACAGAGTGAATTTCCTTTTTGGTTAGGGCCATTTTCTACAGACTGATGGGAGTTGTTTCTGTTCAGAACATAATCGGCCGTTTAAACGTGTAATACATTAAATGATTGCCATATTTTCTTTATATGAATATTTGTTGTCACCCTGTCAGTCCAGTAACTGAATCGCCACCGAGGCCTAGAGTTTCCGAGGTCCAAGCCACTGAAATAAGCTGCAATGCATATGAACCACATTTACTTTAAATGTGGTTCTCTTTCTCTTTTGCGTAATGAAAAATGTTCAATGAACAAAAACATTTTTAATGAAGCAACCTCTTCATTTACGTTGATCAATACAGCACAAAGCTTGGCTCAAGGATTTTAGATAATTATTGCTATATTATATCACAACATGTTTGAGTCTCCTTTACAGCAATGGTGTACTATACCTTTACAGAGTTAGATCATGATAAGAGGACATTGATATGCTTCTTGATGTCTTCAAAAGTCAAGGTAACAATTCACAAGCTTATAAGACAAGGTGAGCATATACAGTGTATAAAACGGTAGGAAAACTCAGCGCATTGTAAGTGTCACAAATAAAGGTATGATCCTTAAGAGTGATACATGTGGACATTTATACACTTCAGAGAGAAAAAAAGGCACATTTTTCTTCAAAACCTACATTGAAAAATATATGCTATATTGATTCAACTTAACTGATGGGAGTGAAATTGATCCAGTCAGTGGCTTGTGAGTAAAAAGAGTAGACATTTATAAGAACGTCACCATATACCACTGAATTACATGGTCTTATCATCTTTAGGGTCCCGGAGTGCTGGTTCCCTGTCACACTGTAAAAAAACACAAGAAAAGGTGGACTTTTCTTTGCATGTCCATGACCAAAAAGGGTACAACAACAAACCACTTAGAAAAGGGAAATTTAAAGAAGGAGCAACAATGGTGCAGAGAGAGAGTGGACGTAGCAGGGGATTTCCTCAGTGCCACTGAGCAAGGTCGATAAAGAATACAGATTTACCAAAAACTTTTATTTTAGGGGGACGTGAGTGTGTGGTCAGAAGATCAGCCATTTGCATTTTGAGCACAAAATAAGTAGTAGCTTCAATGAGGGATGGTGATAAAGGACTCATGACCGACTTGTGCCCCCTGCTGGACACATCATGACCAACAGGATGTGCGAGGTTGAGTTAATGCAGTTGTAAATGCTCAAAGTTGCATAAAAGTGAATTATTGAATTGATGTCAAACTCAGAGACAAATACTAAGGCTTCATGTTTTAGAATACAGTTTTGTGTTGTTTTTGTTTAATCAAAAAGTGTGTTTCTGACTGACACATTATTTTTAATGAGCCTCCAAATAACTTGTCCAATGCCAAACCAAGCTTTACATCTACAAGCAGCATCTCTCTGCTTTGTATTTTCTTACATTGTGACCCGGCCCGAGCGCTAGCCAATTCAGTGAACTCTTTATCTGTGTCCCGTCAGAAGTGTCATCATCACAAGGACAGGGCCTTTATTCGTGGTTTAGTGGAAATGTGGATTATGGGTTTGTTCTGTATAATTACGGTTTCCTCGTCTCGGTAAGACACACTGAACGGTTACATCTATAGCACAGATTTAAGTGGCATGTCTCACCAACCCTCGAGTTAATTTGACACAGTGTTGGAGGACTATGTGTTCCCGCTGGAGTGCAAAGAGGCAAAGAACATCTTAGATAATAAAACTAGTGAATTGAAACGCCGACAGACATTTCTTTATCGCTTATTTACGAAACGACGTGGAAAAAAGTAAAAGTAAGACATGACTGAAATGAATTAAAATTGAAATGAAATTAAATCTATGTGGGATTTAATGAAACGTAAAATGTGTTTTTATTTTATTTATTTATTTAAATTATTTATTTATTATCGATTGGAAATTATTATAAAGTAATGATGGTGCTGGTTTTATGTGTACATTCCCAAACTGACTGAACCACACCCTTACTGTATATACATAGTATGCTCACACAGACACTCTTCATACAACACATACTGATCTATTTTGCTTTGCTCATTTCTATAATCGTAGTGTTGTTATCAGGGGAGGACAGTGGTCAAACGGTGACATGGCGTGTTTAGGGATGCATTTAAGTTGGTGGGTGGTTTCTGGTTTAGACTTAATGTAGTCTAATTTTGCTTTATTTTAGTTCCTTTCTATACCTGGTTTAGTCCTGGTTTGATCTGCATGGATTTAGGCCTGTTTTCACTTGGAAGAATCAGAATAGGTTAAATTGCCATTGACAGTAAAGATACATACACAAACATTCACTTTGTGAGCACAACTGTATATTGCTCAATAGCATGAACTAGTGATACAATAAATATTAAGTCTATAGGGGCATGCGGTAAAACAGGATAAAACAAAAATAAACATGACTGAGTATACACAATAAATTCAATATACATGTCCCAACAAACGATGTCATGAATGATGGATTTACAAATGTACAAAAAGCTGTAGATGTGACATGAATAATCACATTGTGCAAATATAACAAGCAACAGGTTATTTAGTGTCCATGAATCTGATGCCAGTTATTTAAAATTAATTGAATTGAATTAAACTTTATTGCCCCACTCTGGGAAATTTGCTCTGGGTACAGATACAGCTAATAACATACAGACAACAATTAGTAATGAGTAAAAATAAATAAAAATAAGTGCAGATTTGTACAACGTGTTGGATAAAACATTTGAAGAACAAAAAACTCGATCATCCAACCATGAATCTGATTTAATCTGAGTTATCTAGTGTTCAGGAGTGTGACTGCAGAGTTATCTAGTGTTCATGAGTCTGACTGCAGAGTTATTTAGTGTTCATGAGTCTGACTGCAGAGTTATCTAGTGTTCATGAGTCTGACTGCAGAGTTATTTAGTGTTCATGAGTCTGACTGCAGAGTTATTTAGGGTTAATGAGTCTGACTGCAGAGTTATCTAGTGTTCATGAGTCTGACTGCAGAGTTATTTAGGGTTAATGAGTCTGACTGCAGAGTTATCTAGTGTTCATGAGTCTGACTGCAGAGTTATTTAGTGTTCATGAGTCTGACTGCAGAGTTATCTAGTGTTCATGAGTCTGACTGCAGAGTTATTTAGTGTTCACGAGTCTGACTGCAGAGTTATTTAGTGTTCATGAGTCTGACTGCAGAGTTATTTAGTGTTCATGAGTCTGACTGCAGAGTTATTTAGGGTTAATGAGTCTGATTGCAGTTATTTAGTGTTCATGAGTCTGACTGCAGAGTTATTTAGTGTTCATGAGTCTGACTGCAGAGTTATTTAGTGTTCATGAGTCTGACTGCAGAGTTATTTAGTGTTCATGAGTCTGACTGCAGAGTTATTTAGGGTTAATGAGTCTGATTGCAGTTATTTAGTGTTCATGAGTCTGACTGCAGAGTTATTTAGTGTTCATGAGTCTGATTGCAGAGTTATTTAGTGTTCATGAGTCTGACTGCAGATATTTAGTGTTCATGAGTCTGACTGCAGAGTTATTTAGTGTTCATGAGTCTGACTGCGGAGTTATTTAGTGTTCATGAGTCTGACTGCAGAGTTATTTAGTGTTAATGAGTCTGACTGCAGAGTTATTTAGTGTTCATGAGTCTGACTGCAGAGTTATTTAGGGTTAATGAGTCTGATTGCAGTTATTTAGTGTTCATGAGTCTGACTGCAGAGTTATTTAGTGTTCATGAGTCTGACTGCAGAGTTATTTAGTGTTAATGAGTCTGACTGCAGAGTTATTTAGTGTTCATGAGTCTGACTGCAGAGTTATTTAGGGTTAATGAGTCTGATTGCAGTTATTTAGTGTTCATGAGTCTGACTGCAGAGTTATTTAGTGTTCATGAGTCTGATTGCAGAGTTATTTAGTGTTCATGAGTCTGACTGCAGTTATTTAGTGTTCATGAGTCTGACTGCAGAGTTATTTAGTGTTCATGAGTCTGACTGCGGAGTTATTTAGTGTTCATGAGTCTGACTGCAGAGTTATTTAGTGTTAATGAGTCTGACTGCAGAGTTATTTAGTGTTCATGAGTCTGACTGCAGAGTTATTTAGGGTTAATGAGTCTGATTGCAGTTATTTAGTGTTCATGAGTCTGACTGCAGAGTTATTTAGTGTTCATGAGTCTGATTGCAGAGTTATTTAGTGTTCATGAGTCTGACTGCAGTTATTTAGTGTTCATGAGTCTGACTGCAGAGTTATTTAGTGTTCATGAGTCTGACTGCGGAGTTATTTAGTGTTCATGAGTCTGACTGCAGAGTTATTTAGTGTTAATGAGTCTGACTGCAGAGTTATTTAGTGTTCATGAGTCTGACTGCAGAGTTATTTAGTGTTCATGAGTCTGACTGCAGAGTTATTTAGTGTTCATGAGTCTGACTGCGGAGTTATTTAGTGTTCATGAGTCTGACTGTAGTTATTTAGTGTTAATGAGTCTGACTGCAGAGTTATTTAGTGTTCATGAGTCTGACTGCAGAGTTATTTAGTGTTCATGAGTCTGACTGCGGAGTTATTTAGTGTTCATGAGTCTGACTGCAGAGTTATTTAGTGTTAATGAGTCTGATTGCAGAGTTATTTAGTGTTCATGAGTCTGACTGCAGTTATTTAGTGTTCATGAGTCTGACTGCAGAGTTATTTAGTGTTAATGAGTCTGACTGCGGAGTTATTTAGTGTTCATGAGTCTGACTGCAGAGTTATTTAGTGTTCATGAGTCTGACTGCAGAGTTATTTAGTGTTCATGAGTCTGACTGCAGAGTTATTTAGTGTTCATGAGTCTGACTGCAGTTATTTAGTGTTCATGAGTCTGACTGCGGAGTTATTTAGTGTTCATGAGTCTGACTGCAGAGTTATTTAGTGTTCATGAGTCTGACTGCAGAGTTATTTAGTGTTCATGAGTCTGACTGCAGAGTTATTTAGTGTTAATGAGTCCTATTGCAGAAGGAGAAAAAAACTGTGTTTTTCATTAGAAGTTATGTAGAAGGGCATTATGTTATGAGGGGGGTACCTTCTCGTGGAAGGTTTAAGACGCTGGGCAAGGTTGTGTGACCATAGCGTTTCTTCTCCAGGCAACAGCATGCCTCATATTGTAATGTCTATATCGATTCTTAAATAGATTGTTCCTGTCACAATGGACTAATTATCTAAGTATGGTACATGGAAATGTAATTGTCAAGATGCACAATTTCATCCTTATAATCATGCCCTCCTCCACATTATCCACATTAAGAGACAGAGTAGGAGAAATCTTGCAGTCTCCGCTCCTTACATTGGCAGTGTATGAAGTGTTACACTGAATATGATTAGCATAACAAAACCTAGTAAATTGAATTCAAATGGAAGAATAAAGTGACCTTGTCTATTGTCAAAAAGCACCGATTCTGCAAGGCAAATCAGAAATACAAAGGTCTCAACCCTAACCAGAGATCCCTCAACATTTCTGATATACCAAATGCAGTGTAAGGCTTATAAATCCAAAATGTACATTTATTGCATAATGTTTGTGTACAATAAAGTAAACCCTATATGTTAAATAATGTGATTAATTTAGGCTGTGCCATATACTTTACTTAAAGGTAAAGATGTTTTATTTGTCATTATACATCAACTGTACAATGAAAGTTGTCCTCTGCATTTGACCCATTCCTCATTCCCAGGCTATTGCACAAGTTTTTAGTGTTAGGGGAAACATAGGCAGACACGGGGAGAACATGCAAACTCCACACAGAAAGGCCTCGTCCAGGTGGGAATCGAACCCGGACCTTCTAGCTGTGACCCACAAGCACTAACCGCTGCTCTACTGTGCCACATCCAAGGTTTTGCAAATAACATTTGTACTTAATTGTTTATGCGTGACATTTTGGATGTTGTGAGTTCAATAGCTGGCCACTAACAGACTTATTACAGTTAAGTTGGCTTCCTGCACTTTCCAAATAATGTTTATTTTCAACCATTTAAATAAAAGATAAAATAAAAAAGTTTAAATGTTGGTGTGCCATTAGACATGGAAGATCATAAGGTCCCTTCCTGGAACTGCCACCTTAACGTGGTGGAGGGGTTTGAGCGCCCGAATGATCCTGGAGCTCTATGGTCGGGGGCTTCGTGCCCCTGGTAGGGTCTCCCATGGCAAACAGGTCCTAGGTGACGGGTCAGACAAAGAGCGGTTCAGAAGCCCCTTATGAGAGACCAACGGGCCCGGTTAGAACCATGAGGCCGTCCTTCTGTGGACCCACCACCTGCAGGAGGAGCCATAGGGGCTGGTGCAATGTGATGTGGGCAGATCCAACAGCTGCCCCCACGACCCGGCAACGGACAAGTGGAAGAAAATGGATGGATTAATGGATAGATCATAAGGTTAGGGAATAGTGGATCTATACAACAAGTTAAAGTTCAACTTTGGTTGAGGTAAGTGAACATGTTCCCAGTGCATCATATGACTTCTGTCAGGAGTTCTCAAACTTAAATACTTAAATATACAGTGTGCACGTTTTTAGTGTGTACATTTGCAGTGACAAATTAAAACTATCTTAAGGTAACATGCAGAGAGACACAGTCGGGATGCAAATTAGACATTGGAACCAGACCACAAACACACCATCCAGCAGAGAATGTGCGAGAACATTTGAATATCCAGGACATGAACTACAGCTTTATAAAAGAGTAGATGTAAGGATAAATCAACATGTGGCCTTGGCGAAGTTGAGTCATCTGCACTTTCTCGATTTTGGCCAACGCTCTTTCAGACACTGACATTGTTTGTTAAGTGACAAAGGATTGCGAGGATTCAGCTGGGTTCACAGGCAAAACAGTTAAGAAAATGGAATTACAAAGTGCAGCAATACATGTGCTCGTCATATAATTTTAACTGTAAGCCATTTTATTCACAGCGGGAAATAGTTTAATTCATTCTGGTGGCTGCTTATCTACCGCCGGGCATGGGCATACTCAAAGATCAGCGCATGCTCGCGGAGCAGATTCTGCGTGTGGAGCGGACTTTTCCGGACTCTATTGTTATCGTGCTTGATGACATTAATAAGGGGAACCTGAACCAGGAATTACCCAAGTACAGACAGTTTATTAAATGCCCCACCAGACAGGAGAACACGCTGGATCACTGTTACACCACCATAAGCAGCGTGTGGCCGTATGGTAGGAAGGGTACAAATAAATATACTTGAATTTAGAAATAATGGCCAAATTATCGACAACGCCACCTAGAGAGATGGCTTCAGGACCAAACAATAACCGCTGGTACTAACCAGCAGCACGAAATAACCCCCGCGGTAAGGCAAGCACAGCTTTGTGGACTGAAGAGCACAAGAGACAGTATGTTGTAAACATTATTTTAATTATTTTAACAATTTTTTTAAAATAGTGTTATTAAATTGATTTTAAAACCTTGGTTTCAATCATTCTTTCACTTTCACACTAACATAAAATACATGCCTTGGTGACGATATTATGAGCCTTTCTGAAACCCTCTATAGATGGCAGAAAGGGCCAACGAAGTGCCCAGTTTGTACGTTACCAGTCCTTCTTTGGGCGTGAGCTCCACTGGACCCCGGACCGATCCAGACAGCAGCACTATAGTCCAAATAGCAATGCCTAAAAGGTGGTTGAACGAAGGGCAATGTAGTAGTGGAGACAAGGGCAGCCAATAGGAGAACCAAAAGGGGAGATGCCTCAAAAAGGGTAGCCCAGAAGGGGAGGCTCGTCTGATGACCCAAGATCACTGCAGTTTAGAGTGCAGCGTGGAGGTGCAACTTCTTAGTTAATTCCAAATTAAATGCACAACACAAGAATGCACAATGTTTAAGAATGAGGACTGCGGGAAATAGGCGCAGCCCCACTCCAACACAACAGCCGAGGAGGCGCTCTAAACCTGGTGACAACAGGTTGAAGTCCGCCCGTGCGCTGACAGAAACCGAGAGCGTGTTTTACACACGTGCCGTGCAGTACAAGGACAGCCCGCACACCGTCACAAGAAGCCACTGAGATCCCCACGCAGCATTTAAGCCACAGGTTTAAAGCTATAAAAGCAGTCATTTGCGTTTTAGTGACGATATTATGAGCCTATTTCAGGGGATCTGCTTCAGGACAGCTACACTGCCTGCAGACGCCAGAGGTGAGGAGAGAGACGCGACAGGTGAAGCAGGTTACCGAAATCAAGGCTCTGCCGCGGCGCAATTGGCTGGCCAGCGGGCAGGCGCATACCACTACAAGCGCATACCACGCTGTCCACCGTGCTGCACCCGGACTTTCAGATCACATGATGGTTCACTTAATCCCTTCATATAGACAAAGACTGAAACTCAATAAAGAAGTTCACCACTGAGGCTGTGGAGGAGCTGTGCTCATGTTTGGAGACAACAGACTGGGAAGCGTTAAAGGCTGGTAACAATCTGGATGAATATACGGACTGTGACCTCATACTTCCAGTTCAATGAGACACGCATCATACCAACGCGCAATAGGGTTTGTTTCAACAATGATAAGCCCTGGTTCACACCCAAACTCCGACAGCTGCGTAAGAAGAAAGAGTACAGCACAGTAATGGAGACAGTGACCACTACAGGGAAGCAACTTTAGCAGGGAGGTGGGGAAAGCTAAATATGTGTATTCAGCCTATCTCCAATAACATTTCTCCTCCAATGACTCTGGAGCAGTGTGGCGGGGGTTTAGGGCTATTACTAACTACAAGCCCAAGGCCCCCCGGGCTCTGAATAACCTGTCCCTCGCCAAGGGTCTGAATACACATTACTGCCGCCACGAACGCCCATCAGCCTTTGACACTTCTCTAGACACTCCAGCCACCCCTGCTCCCCCCATCAGTGAGGAGGAAGTGCATCGGCAGTTCCTGAAGCTGAACGCGCGGAAGGCCCCCATGCTGGATGGCGTCTCCCCCTCTACTCTGAGACACTGCACGGATCAGCTGGCTCCCGTCTTCATTGAGATTTTCAACACCTCCCTAGAGTCATGCCACGTGTCGTCATGCCTTAAATCGTCCACCATCGTCCCTGTCCCTAAGATACCACCGATCACAGGACTTAATGACTACCGGCCGGTGGCGCTGACGTCTGTGGTCATGAAGTTTTTTTAGCACTTCGTCCTGCCCCACCTCAAGGACATCATCGCCCCCCTCCTGGACCGGCTGCAGTTCGCCTACAGAGCCAAAAGGTCTGTGGACGATGCAGTCAACCCTGGAGCATCTGGACTCCCCAGGAACCTACGCCAGGATCCTGTTTGTGGACTTCAGCTCTGCCTTCAACACCATCCTCCCTGAACTGCTACGAGACAAGCTCTACCAGCTCAGCGTGCCCGACTCCCTCTGCAGGTGGATCACTGACTTCGGACCGGAGACAGCACGTGCGGCTGGGGAAGATCGTCTCGGACACTCGTACTACAAACACTGGGACTCCTCAGGGCTGTGTACTTTCCCCCTGGCTCTTCTCCTAGTACACAAACTGCTGCACCTCCAGTCACCAGTCCGTTAAACAGATCAGAACCGGACAGGCACCGACTGCAGCGTATTGTGCTTGCTGCTGAGAAGGTGATTGGCTGTGAGCTCTTATCTCTCCAGGACATGTTCACCTGCAGGACCCGGAGGCGTGTGGGTCGGATCACAGCTGACCCTTCTCACCCTGGACACGGACTATTCACCCCTCTCCCCTCAGGCAGGAGGATACGGTCTATCCAGACCCATAAATCCCGCCACTTGAACAGTTTTTTTCCCTCCGCCATCAGACTCATGAACAATAACAAGACCCAATTAAAGCCGCAAGCGGCATCGAGAGGCCCTCGCGGGTCTCGTGGGCCGGTTGACGCCGGTTGCCGCACGCCGCCGCAATAACCGGGAGGCGCTGCCGCGCCCTACGTGGTTATAACGTCGCTGCCACCCTAGGTCGAGTTTATAAAAGAGGCAAAGGCAAGAAATGGCGCCTTCGGCGCTGATTACTCAATTTTTCCCAAAATGGCCGACCACCTGTTGGTCGCCTAGCAACCATGTAATGGAGGCCTCCCTTAGTGCCTCCATTGCCGCGCCATAACCCTACCGAGTGCGCCAACGTGGCCACACTACATTTTATTGGCCTGATGAGCCATTAATCTTTGTGAGTAAACATCAAAACGAGATTTTTAGCGGCTCCATGTGAATGATGGCTCCAACCTGCAGAGGGCGCTGGCGCGCCCCAAATCTTTTTTATTTCACAAGCAGCATCGGACGGCCCTGACGGGCCTTACTTCCATGGCTACTGTCCACAAGCTCCTTACAGGGGGCGCTATCACTCTGTAATCGTGTATAATGTGTGATATGCGGGTCAGTCCCATTGGAATAACATGGAGGGCCCCGGGCGTCACCATGGCAACACCGTACAAAATACGGTATGGGTCTCATTGGCTTTTTGGATTGGGATGCCATCAGCTATTTTTGTGCCGAATTTTATCCATTTCCGAGAAAGTAATTTTTTTTCCATAATGCATTTTTTGTTCTCGGCCTAGAGGGGGCGCTATCGCGCCAAATCTCACTTTTTCACATGCGTTGTGTCCGGGGGTGAAAGGTCAATAAAATGTATATTTCCGATTTTTAATCGGAGTTCGTTTGTGCAAATGGGAGCATTTTGTAGTTTTCGGTAAGTCGCAAAATTCTTCATAAAGATTGCGGCTTCGCCGCACACAAACCGTAAAACTTAGCCAAAAAATTTGGATAACTTTTGATGCCCCACATCTCGAGATGAACTGGAGCGATTTTGGGCTCATTTGGTGAAACGCCCTAGGAGGAGTTCGTTAAAATGCGACGTCAGCGAAAACGTTGACTCACCATTTTCCCGACTTCCTGTCAAAATGGCGGACTTCCGGTTTGTCAGGGGGCGTGGCCACAATAATGTTTTTTGGTTGTCGTCACATGACGAATGTCTGCACCGAATCTCGTCGCTCTACGACAAAGTTTATGTTGGCCCCCTCCCCATAGGCGCAATGTATTTTCACTTTTGTAGGTGGCGCTGTCGCGCCATTTTTTATTTCCCCAAAACGAAACACATATTTTAATTAATTTTTCACCGGATCTGAATTTTGGGCAAAGTTTGGTGAGTTTTCAACAATGTTCAGGGGGTCAAATTCCTGCTCAAAGAGCAGAAGAAGAAGAAGAAGAAAGAATTAAAGCCGCAAGCGGCATCGAGAGGCCCTCGCGGGTCTCATGGGCCGGTAGACGCCGGTTGACGCACGCCGCCGCAATAACCGGGAGGCGCTGCCGCGCCCTATGTGGTTATAACGTCGCTGCCACCCTAGGTCGAGATTATAAAAGAGCAAATGCGAGAAATGGCGCCTTCGGCGCTGATTACTCGATTGTTCCCAAAATGGCCGACCACCTGTTGGTCGCCTAGCAACCATGTAATGGAGGCCTCCCTTAGTGCCTCCATTGCACACACACTACATTGTATTGCCCTGATGAGTCATTAATCTTTGAGTAAACATCAAAACGACATTTTTAGCGTCTTCATGTGAATGATGGCTCCAACCTGCAGAGGGCGCCAGCGCGCACCCCAAATCTTTTTTATTTCACAAGCAGCATCAGACGGCCTTGACGGGCCGTATTTCAATGACTACTGTCCACAAGCTCCTTACAGGGGGCGCTAACGCGCTGTAATTGTGTATAATGTGAGATTTGTGTTTCAGTCCCATTAGATTAACATGGTGGGCCTCGGGCGTCACCATGGCAACACCATACAAAATACGGTATGGGTCTCATTGGCTTTTTGGATCGGGATGCCATCAGCTATTTTTGTGCCGAATTTTATCCATTTCCGAGAAACTAATTTTTTTTCCATAATGCATTTTTTCTTGTCAGCCTAGAGGGGGCGCTATCGCGCCAAATCTCACTTTTTCACATTTGTTGTGTCCGGGGGTGAAAGGTCAATAAAATGTATATTTCCGATTTTTTATCGGAGTTCGTTTGTGTAAATGGGAGCATTTTGTTGTTTTCGGTAAGTCGCAAAATTCTTAGTAAAGATTGCGGCTTCGCCGCACACAAACCGTAAAACTTAGCCAAAAAATTTGGATAACTTTTGATGCCCCACATCTCGAGATGAACTGGAGCGATTTTGGGCTCATTTGGTGAAACGCCCTAGGAGGAGTTCGTTAAAATGCGACGTCAGCGAAAACGCTGACTCAGCATTTTCCCGACTTCCTGTCAAAATGGCGGACTTCCGGTTTGTCTGGGGGCGTGGCCACAATAATAGTTTTTGGTTGTCGTCACATGACAAATGTCTCTACCGAATCTCGTCGCTCTATGACAACGTTTATGTTGGCCCCCTCCCCATAGGCGCAATGTATTTTCACTTTTGTAGGTGGCGCTGTCGCGCCATTTTTTATTTCCCCAAAACGAAACACACATTTTAATAAATTTTTCACCGGATCTGAATTTTGGGCAAAGTTTGGTGAGTTTTCAACTATGTTCAGGGGGTCAAATTCCTGCTCAAAGAGCAGAAGAAGAAGAAGAAGAAGAAGAAGAAGAAAGAAAGAATAATAATATTTCCTGCAAAAACAATATAGTCGCTTTCGCGACAACATCATATTATACATTTTTGGAAAGCTTTCGACTTCCCCCACGCACCCGTGGGGCTCGGAGGTGGATGACGAGCGCTTCGCGCTCGTCATCCACCTCCGTATGACAGTTGGCCATATACCCCCATTCATTTTGCAGCAATTATAAGTATAAGGGCCCACACCAGAGGTGTGGGCAGTCACTGTTTTACACGGTGAGTTTACGTTGGACATGGGGACAGCGCTTCGCGCTGTTTTCGTGCGCTCCGCGCACCTAGGTTCAGTGCGCTGCGCGCACTGCGTTGCGATTACAATAGGCCCTTGCTACGGCAGGCCGCTCGGGCCTAATAAAGAAGAATAATAATATTTCTTGCAAAAACAATATAGTCGCTTTCGCGACTACAACATATTATACATTTTTTGAAAGCTCTCGAAGTCCCCTACGCACCCGTGGGGCTCGGAGGTGGATGACGAGCGCGTATGACAGTTGGCCATATACCCCCATTGATTTTCATGCAATTATAAGTATAAGGGCCCACACCAGAGGTGTGGGCAGTCACTGTTTTACACGGTGAGTTTACGTTTGACATGGGGACAGCGCTTCGCGCTGTTTTCGTGCGCTCCGCGCACCTAGGTTCAGTGCGCTGCGCGCACTGCGTTGCGATTACAATAGGCCCTTGCTACGGCAGGCCGCTCGGGCCTAATAACTTAGTCACAGACTCATGGATGTATCTGCTCTGTTGCACTGTGTGGTGAGTCCACACTTAGATCTGTTGCTATCACTTTATCACATTATATCACTTTATCATTTTAGTTTATACACATACACATCTGTAAATATAATCCCTCTGTTGTTCTATGTTAATTGTTGTCGTCTTACCATATTTTACTTTTTATTTTGTATTTATTTAATATTCTTTATGCATGACCCCTAAAGTCTTATAGTTTAAAGTTGTACAGCTTATTTTTATCTAAATTGTGTGTTATATGTTTTATGATGCACGTCTGCACCAAGAAAAATTCCTACTTCGTGAACCTGTTCTCAAAAAATGGCAATAAAAACTATTCTGATTCTAATTAGAATATCATGAAAAGTTAATTTATTTCTGTAATTCAACTTAAAATGTGAAACTAATATATGATATAGACTCATTACATGCAACGTGACTTTATTTCTTATATTTTTGATGATTATGGCTTACAGTCCATTTTCAAAATATTCTAATTTTATGAGATTTTTAATTTGGGGTTTTTACAAGCTGAGCCATAATAATCAAATTATAAAAAATAAAACGGGTATCTGCAGGGGTGGACAAGTCAAATTTACGACTTTTTAAGACCTCTTTAAGACCACAAAATCTAAAAAATAAGACCTGTTTTAAAAGCGCAATGTAAATAGAATCTAAAGAAAATCATAGTCACAAAAATCAAGGTGTCAAACTGATTTTAAACTATCAGTAGGATATCAGTTGTCGATGTAAAAACGTAAGAACTGAAATTTTCCCATTAGGCATTTTAACATGCTAACCATTCAAGTTTAAACAACCCTAACCGATAATAAAAAGCAGAGCAATCATATTCTATTTGTGTGGGCTATGGGTGTAACTATTTTTTTTTTTTTAATCTATTTTTTATTATGATTATTCACAATTATCGACCGAATGAAAGGAAACAACTGATATTTATAGTTTTTGTCATGGGCGAGGCTTGCCCATTTAGAGACTGAAACATGGTCCTTTTGTGTCACCTTATCGTTGTGAATGTTGCATAAGGACACAACCTCACACCATTCGCCCATTTATCTAAAGACCTACAAGCAATAAATGTTCTAACCAATGTCCTCCGCATGAAAATGACCTCACAGGTTGGTAGAATCCCGCTCTTGTTTACGCACCTCTTGAGTGATATGAGCCTTTCTTGCGGATGGATTTTGATACTAATGCCAAAGACTGTTTCCAGCTCGTGTAGCTGCTTCCTCCTTGACCCCCCCACCCCCCCTCCTTCCCCCATGGCGCACTTTGGAGAGACTTCTTAAAAGCCGAAATCCTACATTTCACAACAACAAGAGGTGGCTCGGGGGCCCCGCCAAAAAAAAAAAAACTCCTCCCCCTCGCCCGGTAATTGTCAGCCTTATCGCTATTCTGCGCTGAGCGTGAATTTATCGCATTGCGCTGGTGAAAGATTCTATTATCCGGACACCAGATGTTCAAATGTAGATTTATGCCAGAATCGCATTCACTCTCAAGGCTACAGCCGACTAGTTGGTAATTAGCCGTCATAAAAGAGGCTTTTTACTAAACCATCATGCCGCGGCGCGCACCGAAGTGAAAGCATTTACTTTCAAAACACAGTGGCAAAATGTGAACTCAATTAAAACCAATTGAGAGACTTTTGTGTGTTTCCAATCACGCTCGCCACACGCAGAAATCTTAAAGAGTCAGGGGCCATGTGTGGGTCCAGTTGACCCCATTAACTGTAGCCACCAAGTATTCAAATGTAATAAAAGGCTATTTCGGTGAATGACTAAAACACACAGCTTCGCGAACACCGTGTGGATCCCGTATGCTACAGTATAGAACTCATAAACACTGAATAAAAGTGGTTGTCTGATTGGCTGGTGAGGGGGTCAGAGTTCAATGCCGTTTAATTAAATAGCAAGGCGCGGGTAGAGTGTCAAGAAGCAAACTCTTTTCACATCCTCCGCAGCGGGAGAGAAAACGTCGGATCAAGTGTTGTGTCAGAGGGCTCGTTTTAAGCGTCGAGCCACTGTGATGTACATGCACTTCAGACAATGGCCCACAGAGCGGGTTACTATAGCTTTTCACAATCTGCAGCAGACAACAAGACGGAACTTTTCTCCGCGGTGTACAGTACACGCGGATGGCGGCGTGATGTATGAGTCACTGGCGGAGTTTACAGAAAGGACAAGAGCGCAGGTCATTCAAATTCAGATCGTGCATTTGAATATTACTGAATGGAGTCTGCCTAAACCAACTTGAAGTGCATTAGCTAATAGCAGGGGTCAATGTAGGCAGGTCGTTTGGTGCGGATTGACAGCTGAAATTCTTTTATCCAGTGCTAGGGCTGCTGTGACAACGAATAGTATTTGTAGGACTGTTCGCAGACAAAAGGATACACACAGTACTTCTGGGACTTTCTATTTCATTTCTTCCAGCCTCACAACCACACAACAGCAATGCACGTTAAGGATCTTGCTCAAGGATACAACAATAATCAAAGACGGGAATCAAAGACGATTCGCTCTACGCCACAGACCTAGTGTTGCTTCAAGCGAACGACATCTGTTATTCTCCGTCCTGGTACCACTCAGGTCCAACAACAGAAAGGCCGTTAGCGATCGGAGTCTGTTCCTACACATGCGTGCATCTCTTAGCCAACGGCGTACCGGACCTGTTCGTATAATAGAGTGTTCTATCTCCATTGAAATTAATGGTGAATGGCATTTAGCTCAGAGGCCACTTTTCTTATCTTAATCAAAATGTCAAAGGATCTGTACGCTCATTAATGATTTCTTTGGACAGCCAGCAGAGTACAGGAAGAGCATGAAAACTCCACACAGAATGTCCTCACTTGACCGCAAATCTAACCTCGGACCTTGAGGAGAGTGTTTATTCCCCCCCTCCCCCCTGGTAAGATATAAAAAAGGTATAATAGAATATCTATTGTCTGGTTGCGATAGCGTCCATATTGTAATTTCATTTTGATACCAGTTCAGTGCATGTTGGACTCTCCGTTTGTGTTTCTCTGCATACTCTATAGCAGGAGTGGAAAATTTGCTGGGAGGCAGGCGGATTTTTTGCTGAGGCTCCTGAGGTGATGAAGACATTTACAAACCTGATGCAGACTCCCACGAAAAAAAAAATCTATTTTGCTAAAAAATATACTTTTTTTTTTAAATAGCTGGACTGGGTTTCAACCAACCTGCACATCTTTGAGGAATTCTTGAATCTAGGTAGCTATTGAAATCTAGAAAGCAATTGCTTTCCCCCTCATCTCTTGATCGCTTGCTAAGATCAAAATACTGTAATGAAAATACACTTTAAAGGAACCATTTAAATAATTTAAAAATGTACTCTTCAAGGCAACGCCAGTGCAACTGTCTTAGTACAGAAGTAAAACGCCGTCTTTTCTTTGTTTCTGTTTGACTGCTCTGGCTGCAGCATTTTGTATTGATTGTAGTTGTCGCAGGGATGACTTTGCAAGACCTGAAAACAAGCCGTCAATAAACGTGGATGAATGAAAAGATTTACATTTACATCTAAAAGCCTAAAGTATTTCAAGGAAAGGGGAGGCACAACAGAGTGGAGCGATATTGGCAGCAAACGGCATCGCAGGCTCGCTCCGAACAAGGTTATCCCGTCTGGAAGTGTGTCAGTTGGACAGAGGTGAGGAATGAGTTGGGTGGGGGGAGGTGGGTGGTGGGGGGTTGTTGGCTGTCCTCTTATCAGCCCCCGTCCCGAACGTGTCAGGGTCAAGGGGATTCAGATGAGAGACGCACGCGAGGGGCAGGGAGGGGGTGAGAGACCGTGCCAGACCACACCTGAGAGGCACGTTCCAGAAGTGTGGACGTACCCCCCAACACGAGCCGGGACGAGGCGCGGGGCTCAATCACAGCCAGAGCCGGCCTTGATTTTTTGCTCGCACTGATGTAAGTATTCAGTACAGGGCTGCGCTAAAATGTGGAAACTGAGGATTTGGCTGAGGAGGAAGAAGCAATTAAAATCTTAGCAGTAATGAAGGAGAGAACATCAGCAACAATCACCGCTAAAAATCATCTCTTCAATACTATACTGTAAACTGCCGTTACAACTTTGTCCAAATATTGATTCAGCCTTGTAAGGCTTTTAAAATTGGGCTTAAATAAAGTTTATTTGTAAATACATAAAAATTAACCTTCAAAGGCAGTAAAAAAATAAATAAAAAAACAATCGATGAAAAATACAAAAACAAAACTCAAAGAGACAAAACATTTAATCTTATCAATGACCTTAAAGACAGTACTCAATTAAAAATAAGAATTGAACATGAGATGTTGCATGTAATGAAACATCACACACAGAAAATAATAAAATAATAGATTTCATGAGCTACCGCAACAGCCAGTTTTATGAGTGGGGCAAATCAACACAAAATATTTCAACACTTTCTAGATTACTTGTTTTTTGGCAAAATAATTAATTAAATACTTAAAAGTTTATTAGTGAAATGTTGTAATCAATGGCATTTGAAACAAAACCCATTTGTGTTAAATTTAATTAAGTTCTCAAGGTAGGACACATATTCAAAATCAAAATTTCCAAATTAAAGCTGTACTAAGTAACTCTTGCCCCTAGAGGCCATAAGCGCAACTGCAGGTGTCATAGCATGTTGCATTTTTTTCACGTATTAATTGTCCGTGAGAGTAAATACTAGACTGACAGAAAAGACAAAGGGAGAGAGGGATATTGTACATCTAATTACACAATGGAAATATTTTTTTTCTGGGGGAGATGAAAGACCCCCCAATCATCCTATTAACACTTGTATTACCTACAGAGGGACTATGAAAAGGATTAATTACGGTAAACAAGTTACTTAGTACTGCTTTAAGGCTAAACGCTGTAGGTGAATGTGGACGCATTTTTAAATTTGGAGATTTCAATGTGAAACTGTCACTGTAGATTACTGACATAAAAATGAGAAAAAAGTATTAGGCTTGTATTCATTTAATGTTTTTTTAATATTAAAAAAATAAGGTAGTTTATGTCCAAAATTGCTTCTGCAACAAAATCTGAATAATTGAGCCAGGTTTGAAGGTATGGGTTTGTTTTGTTGATATATTACTTAGACTTTTTCAGAGGGGGATTATAAAACTCAAAATATTGTTAAGTCCAAGATTAGAAAATATGTAGGAAATATTCTCGCCAGGTTACCATTTATTTTACACTACCTCGTACCTCCAAACTACATACTATTCCATTCTCTATGGAACCCATAGGTTATTACACAATGTTACATAGCACATTACATAGTACTCAGTTTGGTACCATGTATCGGGGTAGTGTATAAATGTCAATTTTATTTATAAAGCACATTTAAAATCAACCTCAGTTGACCAAAGTGCTGTACAAGTACAGTAGCAATATGTACAATATACACAATAAAACTCAGCACAGGTAATATAAAAGGCACAAACTGTATCTCATCTACATAGAACCGAAGGCCAAAGCAAAAAGGTGAGTTTTTAATTTGGATTTAAACTCCTCTACAGACTGAGCCGAGCGTACATGTAGGGGAAGGCTGTTCCAAAGTTTAGGGGCCGCCACCAAGAAGGCTCGGTCACCTCTGGACACACTTTGATTTAGGAACAGACAAAAGGAGCTGGTCCGCAGACCTCAGAGCTCTGGAAGGACAGTAGAACTGCAGCAGCTCTGACAAATACTTAGGTGCCAGCGAATTAAGGCATTTAAAAACAATCAGCAGAATTTTAAATTTTATTCGAAAAGGAACTGGGAGCCAATGTAAAGAGGACAGAATGGGAGTATAAAGTAGAGTCAAACTGGCCCAAAGCCTGACAATAAAGTGTCCCCTTAAACTGGTGCCCTAAAGAAAAATTATATTGGGCATTGTTACAGTAAAATCCTCTAATAAAGTAAATTAACTAATATTGTAAAATAAAATTTACAATATTAAATGAATTATTAACTTACATGTTTCTTTCAAGTCTGTACTTTGTTCAAGGCTGTCACTACATGTTTATTAACCAAGTCCCGACTTTGAGTGCCTGACACATTACATTTGATTAAACAGAAAGTCTGACGACACGTTCTGTACGGACCGACAGAACCAGCGCTTTCCGTTTTAAACATAAATTATGTCCTCGTGTTCCTGCTTTAGTGACTCAAAGGGTTTTCGGAGGCAAACGGCTTGATGTCAGAAATGTGCCTGTGACGCAGCTCAGCCTCATCTCAACAAGGTCGCTCTGAGAAAATATAAACCAGGCCATAGATAATGTTGTACCACCGATGTTGCTCCCAATGACACACACAATGTACTCTCTCTAATAACTGCCCAAACAATACTCTCTTACAACCGTCCTGACCTGAACTACAAACAGCAGATTGTAGCTAAAATAGGACATCATTACAGCTCTAAAATGCAAATATGGCGAATCCCAGGCATTTAATCCACATTCCAGTCATGGGGCCTAAAATTTAATTCGACAAAGCAATGTGTAAATGCACTTGATCGTGTATAAATTCTGTTAATTGCACTAAACATTACCTTCCAACTCCAAGACACATGCTCTGCCCATTGCACTACTGAAAAAAAAAAAGAATACAGTCAACTTAAAGTGTGTGTCTATATGTAATAATAAGATCAGGGAAGGGTTTTTCGTTTTTCTTCTTCTTCTCAGCACAAGCATTATTTTCATACTAACCTTGTCTCCTACAATTGTTAAATGGATTAGATCTGGCTTTCCTTAGTTTTTCACAGTGGATTTATCCCACACAAAGCCAAGTTGATAACCAGTTTAGGATGGTGCCTTTCTGTGTGGAGTTTGCGTGTTCTCCCTATGTTTGCGTAGGTGTGGCGTGTTTACATGCATGCCTGTTTCTGCACTGTCCCGACCAAATATACCAATAAATGACATAAACAAGTTGATTACAAATTCTTTAAATATGATTGGAAACAATCCCAAACATTTTAGGATGTGACCAATGGCCGCAAGTTGCTCTGCTTTATGACCGCGATGCTAGGGGCCCACCATTGCCGGCAATTGCTGCAGTACCTTCATATGTCGGCGGCAAAACAAGCTAGTTTTCCATTAGATAGCATTGCACTTTACACACGCTCTAAGCAACTGTAAAGCCTGGTTTCTAATTATTTTAGCTGTTTTTTTTTACAGCTAGATATTGCTCCTGTGTCCCATAGTACCCCTCACTATGGGAACCCCTGTTCTATTCATTGCTCAAATTAATTTGACTCCATAACCATTACAATCTCGCCACCTCCTCGTGGACCATCTCAAACCACTTGAAGGAATTTTTGGCTCGTGGGCCCCACTATGGTCACCGGTGGCTTATAAAAATTGACACAATGCTTTGATAACAATGTTATCGCTGTGCTGTTGTGATGTTGCTGTGATGTGTTTGAGGGGGAAATGACGCTGGTGACTTGGAGGGACAGTACTTTGTTTGTGAGCCTGTGTCCCCCAGCCTTGAACACACAAAACACAGTGAAAAACAATGCACTGGAAACAATGTAGGCGAGATAGGCTAATTAAAATCACGCACAGAGGCAGAGCAAAACATTTCACTCTTTGAGGCTCAGAAACATTTTAGATTTGGGAAAGAGTGAAAGAGGTCATTCCATCCATCCATCCATCCATCCATTTTCTTCCGCTTTATCCGGGGCCGGGTCGCGGGGGCAGCAGTCTCAGCAGAGATGCCCAGACTTCCCGATCCACGCACACCTCTTCCAGCTGTTCTGGGGGGACCCCGAGGCGACACCAGGCCAGCACGGAGACATAGTCCCACCAGCGTGTCCTGGGCCTTCCACGAGGCCTCCTCCCAATAGGACATGCCTGGAACACCTCCCGAGGGAGGCGACCAGGAGGCATCCGATACAGATGCCCTAGCCACCTCAGCTGGCTCCTTTCGACGTGGAGGAGTAGCGGCTCGAGTCCGAGCTCCTCCCGGGTAACTGAGCTCCTCACCCGATCTCGGAGGGTGCGCCCAGCCACCCTGCGAAGGAAACTCATTTCGGCCGCTTGTATTCGCGATCTTGTCCTTTCGGTCATTACCCAAATCTCATGACCATAGGTGAGGGTGGGAACGTAGATCGATCGGTAAATCGAGAGTTTTGCCGCTTGGCTCAGCTCCCTCTTCACCACAACGGTCCGATACAGCGACCGCATCACTGCTGACGCCGCACCGATCCGTCTATCGATCTCACGCTCCATCCGTCCCTCACTCGTGAACACGACCCCGAGATACTTGAACTCCTCCACTTGAGGCAAGGACACCCCACCGACCTGAAGCGGGGAAGCCACCTTTTTCCGGTGGAGAACCATGGCCTCAGATTTGGAGGTGCTGATCCTCATCCCGGCCGCTTCACACTCGGCTGCAAACCGCCCCAGTGCGCGCTGGAGGTCCTGATTTGAGGAAGCCAACAGAACAACATCATCTGCAAACAGCAGAGATGAGATTCTGAGGTTCCCAAACCGGACACCCTCCGGCCCCTGGCTGCGCCTAGAAATTCTGTCCATAAAAGTAATGAACAGAACCGGTGACAAAGGGCAGCCCTGGCGGAGCCCAACACGCACCGGGAACAGGTCTGACTTACTGCCGGCAATGCGAACCAAGCTCCTGCTACGGTCATACAGGGAACGGACAGCCCTTAGTAGAGGGCCCCGTACCCCATACTCCCGAAGCACCCCCCACAGGGCACCACGAGGGACACGGTCGAACGCTTTCTCCAGGTCCACAAAGCACATGTGGACTGGTTGGGCGAACTCCCACAAACCCTCGAGCACCCGATGAAGGGTATAGAGCTGGTCCAGTGTTCCACGACCAGGACGAAAACCGCATTGTTCCTCCTGAATCCGAGGTTCGACTATTGGCCGGATCCTCCTCTCCAGCACCCTGGAATAGACCTTACCAGGGAGGCTGAGAAGTGTGATCCCTCTGTAATTGGAGCACACTCTCCGATCCCCCTTCTTGAAGAGGGGGACCACCACCCCGGTCTGCCAATCCAGAGGCACTGTCCCCAACCGCCACGCGATGTTGCAGAGACGTGTCAGCCAAGACAGCCCTACAACATCCAGAGACTTAAGGTACCCGGGACGAATCTCATCCACCCCCGGGGCCTTGCCACCGAGGAGCTTTCTAACCACCTCGGTGACTTCAGCCTGGGTGATGGACGAGCCCCCCTCCGGGTCCCCAGCCTCTGCCTCCTCATCGGGAGACGTGACGGTGGGATTGAGGAGATCCTCGAAGTACTCCTTCCACCGCCCGACCACCTCCCCAGTCGAGGTCAGCAGCCCCCCACCCGCACTGTAAACAGTGTTGGTGAAGCACTGCTTCCCCCTCCTGAGGCGCCGGATGGTTTGCCAGAATCTCTTCGAGGCCGACCGATAGTCCTCCTCCATGGCTTCTCCAAACTCCTCCCAGACCCGAGTTTTTGCCTCTGCGACTGCACGAGCTGCAGCACGCTTGGCCTGCCGGTACCTCTCAGCTGCCTCCGGAGTCCCACAAGCCAACAAGGCCAGATAGGACTCCTTCTTCAGCTTGACGGCATCCCTTACTTCCGGGCGCCACCACCGGGTTCGGGGGTTGCCGCCGCGACAGGCACCAGAGACCTTGGATCACGGAATATAATATTTAAAGTGCCTTTATAATATAATATCTAGTGACTATCAGTAATGATCGGCATTGGTAACTATCTGAAAGAAAATACATTATGGTCGACTTTTGTTTCTTGCTTTCAAAGACTTCTCACAGAAACAAGGCCGTAGTTGTAATTGTTGTACTTGTGTGTCTGTGCTTGGGCATTATCACCTTTTACTCTATACACAGTCATTGTAACTGGATTTCTCAGATATGATTAATGTAATGCTTGCGGTACATGTGTTTCGGCCATGTCATTTTCCTCAGTGTAGATGCCATTTTAACATTTCCATGAACAGAATGTGAATATAATCCTATTTTTTATTGTGTTATATCATGTGAAATGTATGTGTTTATTATAATAGCTATGGGGTTGATGCACATCAGCCTGCTCCTATTGACCAGAATGTATTGTTCAGACAAACAAATACACTAAACAATAGACCAGACTAAGCACAAAAAGCACTTCACTCAGTAGTAGATTATTTGAGCAATTACGTAATGACAACTCAAAAAGAGTAGACCGAAGCCAGAAACGTACCTCATATCCGAAGTAACTAACTTTCATGCATTTCAGAATGATGCAAGTGAGAACAATACAAAACATAATAACATGCCCTTTCAATAGAAAAGTCCTCAAAAGGCTTCACAACGGTGAAAATGCACATGACTGAAACGCATGCGTCCAGCTGCACTTGTGTTCATACAATTTCACATTACATGATCTGTTCCTGTGTTGTCCAGGTTTAAAAAAAACTGGGGGGGGGGTTTGTCCTATGCATTGTCCTATTTCAATATGTTTATGAATTTGTAAGTCACAAATACAAGTGTTTTATAAGGCGCTGATCTCCGTCTGATTCTGCTCCAAAAAAAAGAAAAAAAAAGTCAAGAATAGGACATAGTGAGCGAATGTCACAGATCAGTATGAGAGTCGGTGGTCCTGGGGCTGCAGTATCAGGCCGACAGAGGAAGGGGTCTGGAGAGATAAGACTTTTGGTGAAGGGCACCGTCAAAAGCCCGCAGCAAACCAACACCATTTCTTATATAACGCCACTGGGCAGCCTTGACTCCTTCACATTTGATTAGAGTGGGATGGGGAGGGTGTGTGTGTGTTTGTCGGGATTTTTATGTTTTTTTTTTATTTATTTATTTGGGAAGGGGGTGGGGGGTCGTCCTGTCAAAAGGCGCAGTGTCAGCCTTGAGCAGATAAACTGATACGAGCCGGACCTCCAGAAAAAACAGCCATCAACAACCAAGAGCAGGATGGGGAAGACAGGAGCAGTGCAGGGATGGGATCTTTGGATGACTGTTGACTGTTTAACATTTGAGCCGTAACTTGGAGCATATGGGTAAAAAATATGGACAGGAAAGTTGAAAGGCGATTCCTGATTACTGACCCAGAGCTGTAAATCCAAAAAATAAAAAATAAATAAAAATAAATCATCAGTTTCTCCTAAAGACGAGACACTGGATATGAATTGTAAACGTTTGCTGTAGATTGGTGATGTAAATATGAGGGGAAGAAAATATTGGAAGTTATCCGTCATTGAATGTGTTCCATTCTGTGCATAAAAAAAAAATGGCTAAAATTACCGATAATTTCAGGGTCAAAATCAAAATGATGGAGGCAGCGAGGCTTAAATGTATAGTTTTATTTTTTGGTGGCCAGGGTAGCCAAAATATTTACTCAAGAGTATCGTTACTTTGAAATAATTTTACTCAAGTACAAGTAAGAAGTGGTGCTCCAAATGAATACTCAAGCAAAGGTAAAATAGTACTTGTTACTCGAGTACAGTGAGGACTGAGTAACTGTTTGAGTGTAACAGTCTGATTTATGCTTTAGTTGTGCCATAAACTATGAGAAAGAAAACATCCTAATAAGACAAAAAAGAAATTCTATTAAAAAAATATATATTTCTGAAGTAAAAGGGCCACGAAACACAAACTACATGAAGCTGTAATTTAAATATTAACTTTAAATTAATCATTTTGTTTACTCAAATAAAGATTCATTACAATATTACTCAAGTAGTAGTAAAACGTACTGAATAATTTCACTTCTCTAATTAGTACTCCAAAAAGTAACGCAATCACTTCAGTAAATGTAAACGAGTACCGGCCTCTGTTAGTTACAAAGATTTTTTTCAGAGGGAAATCTGGCTGAAGTTTTTACAGAAGCTGGTTAAAGCAGTACTAAGTAACTCATGCCCCTAGAGGCCATAAGCGCCACTGCAGGCGTCGTAGCATGTTGCGTTTTTTTATCATTGTCCGTGAGAGTAAATAGTACTTTGAAAAGACAAAGGGAGAGAGGGATATTGTATCAAATAACACAATGGAGATCATTTTTTCACTCAAACGTGGCTGTAAATACTGTTTAAGTGGCGCTAACCCACAGTTAGCTTTGCCTGTTAGCTTCTTCTTTGTGATTCCATTAGTGTGTATTGGTGACTCCGACCCGGTGGAAGTCAAGTTGCAATTGTGGTTTTCTGGACAGAGACACCAGGGGGAGATGAAATACCCCCAATCATCCCATTGACACGTGTATTACCCCCAGAGGGACTACAAAAAGGATTTACTAAGGTAAACAAGTTACTTGGTACTGCTTTTAAACTGCTAAATTTCACTTTTTTTTTTTGCGGTTAAAAAAGAAGAAGAAAAGTGTTAACATACAGTGGGAGGAAAATGTATGTGAACGCTTTGGAATTTCTCACATTTCTGCCTAAATTGGTCATAAAATGTGTTTTGAACTTTGAACATCAAAATCATACTTCACTGTGGGGCTAGGGTTTTGATGTTGTGTGTTCCCCCCAAACAAGTTCATCACATTCCAGAGGCAGTTCAGCAAGATTCCTGGGTTCACTTACTTTTTCCGCCCCGTCCTGTGAATGTTTACATGTTATAGCCATTAATGTATGATAAAATGCAAATGTTGGGTTGGTATTACTTTAGGCAGACACTGTGTATTAATTCTTATGATTTCGATGAAGATCAGACCACCTAAGGAAACCATGCACACAAACAGGCCCCGAGGGAAGGCCAGGGAATGGAACTTTGGCGTGAGACAAGAGCCACCATTACGCCATTATCCGGAAATCATGAGATTCCTTTCCTGTATCATCAAAGGGCAACGTTTCTGGTTTGGTTCTAACCACATGAATAGAAGAGAACCTGTTTAAAGAGGTGAACAAATATACAAATGTCTTTCAACATCAAGCCCATGTTTTTTTCTATCAGGAAGGTCAACGGTTCAGTCCCTCCTCCATTCACATCGTCAGTATGTACTTGGGCATGTCACCGCACCCCATCATACCTCAAGTGTTTACGAGTGAGCTGGTAACAGTGCGCCTTTGTGCCAGCAAATAGGTTAATGGATTCTAAACGTAAAAAACGCTTTGCGAGCCGCCATTTACCATACAAGACGATGGCACAGCGTTTCGGGCCCATTCGGTTCATAATGGCACTATTATACTTAAAGTGGAAGCAGGTCAAACTTGTTGCAAATTTATGAATCCTGACTTTATGTTCTTGTTCATCCTAATCGCTCTTTTGCCTTGGACAGTAAAGCATTCAGCAAAAACTGTTGGCGTCGAGAGTGTGTGCGCGCAGCTCCAACCGCTGGGCTACATACAAACAGCATCACATTTTTGAAATACACTAAAACATTGGCATTTCGTGATTTAAATGTTTAAAACGGGTGAGGGTATTCCAGTCAAAAGTCGTGTTGCTTAAATTGGGGGACTTTGGGGAAACCTCTTGCAACGTCTCTTGACAAAGTTCTAGCATGCGCCGAAATGACTACACCGTGTTCCCGCAAGGACACGGTTTGTTCGCCAGCCGACCCCTGAACGGAGCTCAACAAGGACAAACCTGCAAGTTTACGTGTTTGATAAAAGGTGTTGATAAATTAGCTGAAAGAACGAACTGAAGAACACTGACCGATTCACACCTGTGGTTGTTTTCTTTTCTTTCTCTTAGGTTTCACCTGCTTTATTTTGTAGCCGTATAGGTTAAAGATGTCTTGCAATTCAGAGGAAAGCGAGTGACACGATTCATTTCATTCTTCATTTAATGCGGTGTTTTATAAATGTTTAAGTGCTCCAGTTAACAGGATGTGATGATAAAAAAAAAATCAGTCTCTCAAGGATGATTAGATTCCGACTTGTTCAGCAGAGAAATAGTAGTGGTCTCTGGGATCCTCAAGGATTAACTGAAAGTAAAGGCGCCATGCTGACCACTCAAACAGCCACTGGGTCACTACAAGGTCAAATACGGATAAATCATTATTTTTATTTTTTTACACACATAAAAAGTTGCATCGTGCACCTTTAAGCCAAAACTTGATATTTACTTTTTGTGGTTATTTCCTAAATTCAAAGTTTGAACATTGGCAGTCTTTTAAATCTGTATTTGTAGGGACACCTTTAGAGTGATTTGCCACGCAATAATGGTTTATACTGTAGGTGGAGTTTTTCGTGGCTCCAGGGAGAAATCTATAGTGGGCGAAAGTGAAACAATATTAAAACAATTTATTTCGAGCAATTACTCCTGAAGCGGGGGGGGGGGGGGGGGGGGGGGGGGGGGGAAATGGGTTTGGTAAGACAGCTGACGTTTGATGAACTGGCTCCCTCTGCGTCAATAAATTCAAATTGGCGGGTGAATTGTGGTCGTTTAAAACACCGTGGCTCAAATACACTTTTCCATGCTGCTTTTGTCCGTGTAAAACACTGAAGAGTGCCGGAGCAGCGGGTCACGGACACAGGCGTCCCCCCGTGTGCTTTCAGCTCATTTAGCCCGGGGCTCGGCGCGCTTCATTGAGCTCTGCATCACCCACTCAATAGCCCATCATCTCGACCATCCTCCGCCGCTCCCCAACTTTAAACAGCAGAGATACAAAAGGAGGAAAATACGCAAAAGGACAAAGGCAGGTATACACTTGCATAACGTTCACATTTATTTGGTTTCAAGTCCTAACACATTCTAAACATGCTTTATTAACACGGATCACATTCTTCACAGGTAGTCAACAGGAGCAGACAAGAGAGAGGCGGAGAAGGCGATTTGAAGAACTGTGTTTTGGCAGCTGCAGCGTAAAACCGCCGTATTCCCTGAGATAAATCACAAAAAGTATAATTTCTCCCCCCCCCCCCCCCCCCCCCCCCCCCCAAAGCCATTGATCAGCACCCTGACCGACGGCTCTTAGCACTGGAGACTGACCCCACACCTTAGATCAGGGCAAACTCGACTTGGCTTGAGTTGAGGACGTTTCGCTCTCAAATCGGTTCTCCAGATTGAGAGCAGAAACGGTGACAACTTTAGAAACGTCTACCATCATGCGTAAAGATGAAATACCCCCTTAGCAACCATTGGCAGTCTATTAGCTGCGTACATTAATCAAAAGTATCCGAGCTGGATCTCTCGAGTTTAAAACACACCCCATGGAGGGCCCATTTCGAGCCACAGGCCTCACAATTTGGGGCTCGATTCACGTATAACGTCCAAATTTAGACGTCACTCTGATAAAGGAGTGTTACTGTTACTGGAGTATTCATAATAAGCCTAGTGATTTGTCTGTAGCATTTCATCTGTACGTTGAACAGTTGTCCCCCAACACGGCATGTTTTAATGCAAAAAAAAAAAAAAAAAAAGGCATGATCTGTTAACATTCAATCAAACGGAGGAGTGAGGGTAAATGGGTAAATGTTATTTAAAAAACGTTTTGAGCAGAAGAAGGTGTACAATTTCAGACCATACTTGTAGTCTTGACAAATGTATTCAGTTAACATAGTTGAGAAATGTCATTGAGTGGGTTCTGTCTCAGACGATAAATGTTTCCTTTAGAGAAATGTAGATTTAATGCCAGTTTGAACCTGAAATTACCATGTAATGCCATTCCAATTCATTTCATGGTCATACGAATCACAAGTCCAGAACCACGAAGAAACACTGTAAATTCCCATGGTCAAATTATTCATTATTCTTTAATGACAGTTACTACTGTGCTCCTGATTTTTGGCAAGTGACTTTTTTTATTTTATGTAATAAGTGATTTTATGCTGGTTATAAAAAGCTCATTGTGAAACTGTGCTCGAAATGACGCGATAGTGGAACTGATTAAACTATTCCCTTAAATTCTGCTCATTTATCAGCTCCGTCATCACACATATCAATGGGTTTGCATAATTGCACCAATGCCTGCTATTTAAGAGTCATGACCGTTCAAAAGATAGGATAAAAAAATAATGTTTTTGTCCATCAGTTGAGATTGACAGCCATGATATTGGCTGCCGGCTGCGTCTCCCATGTTGTTATCTGCTGCCCTTTTACGCATGTACCGTCACTCTGACAGCGTCCGCGCATAATCTGCGCTGCTCCTTTCGCTCGCCACTGTGCGCACGGGTGTCATGACTTTCTCCATCAGTAAATACAGCTCGCAAAGCGCGCTTTAATCTCGTGCGAGTCCAGTGATAAGCGCCGGGTCGACTCTGTGCAGACGCGTGCCGCGGCTTCAGGGTCACGCAGGGACAAGAAAGAAAAAAAAAAAGGACGTAGTACATGCTTCTCTGACCGCGGCTCAAGATCGGGCCGGGGGTAATTGATAATTGATCGCAAAGGAACGTTGTAAATGCCTTGGAAAAACTCCACACAGCACAATGTAGAGACAAAAGTATTGGCGACATTTACGCGATATAAAAAGCCATTTACGACTGAGGTTTAGGGGAGAAGGCGATTGTGGCACTGTGGGTAAAACGTCTTTGGTTTAGGTTACGATAACAGGGCAGGGGTGATGATTTTAGCTGGGTTTTGAAGTTGAGTTGTAGAATTAAGTCACGTATTGGATGGGCAGTCTTGAGTGGACCAGTTTTGCAACGGCTAAAATCAAAATCAAGTCAACAATATTTAACAAAAGTTTGAATTTTTTACAGTCAAGGCCTTGATCTGAATTTAAATGCATGGTAATATACTGACAAATTCTACTGCTGGCATAAAAAAAATGTTTTATACAGCAGTATACTAGGAAGAAAAAAAACAACCTGTTTTTTGATTTATGTAATGTTAGTGCAGGGTTTGGCAAGTTTGATCAGTGGAAGGACAATTTTCAACATCGTCAAAACGCCAAAGGCCAAACCACATTTAACATTTTTACAGTATTTTAGCAGGTAGTTGCTGGTTCAGGCATAAACATTCAGGGGAAAAGAAGCTCCATTCTGGAGCCCCGGGCCTGAAGTTGCCTACTCCTGCACCCAGAGGTTCTCAAACTATTTGAGCGTCTTCGGGTGGTGCTCACTGCTCAGGGTAATTTTGGACTTTACTCATTCTATTTAGGAGATGACTTCATTCATGTTTAAGTTTGGCGTTGTTGGTTTAGATGTGGTTCACGCTCAGTTTAGACATTTTGTTTTTAGACCCGATTTGATTAGGTGGTCAAATATTTCCCAATAGTTTGAGAACCTCATTTGAACGTGTACATCCTCACAACTAAAGGAGACAAATGGTATGGCTTTATATGATCGCTCTCCAGAGTATACTGTATGTATAAACCGTATGTATAAATCTCCGTCATTATCATTTAGCTGCATCTTCCATTTTTTTAACGGTCGCATTTCTCTCCTCTGAAGCCGTTATCGCTCGTTGCTATGACGGGCCAGCTCTCCAGACAAGGGTGTCAACACTAATGACTCACGAGAAGCTTGAACAACCCCCCCCCCCCCAACATTTATTAACTCGAGATGAAAACGGGAAGGGTAGAGAGTGGATCCCTCAAGTATTCCCATGTGAAGGTCGCAGTGAAGGAGGTAGAAGTGTGTGTGCGGTTTAAAAAAAAAAAATGATGGAGTGAAACACGAAACACAACAGACACACGGCGCAATGAAACCAATAAATTAGAAGAAAAAAAAAATCTATTTGAAAAGTTAGCAACATGATGAACAAATAAAGAGGTAGTTTCAGTACAGAAATTGACATAATCCCTTGTCTGCAAAAAAACAAAACATTACATTTACAAGAAACGTCGAGAACACTTTTGTCAGTATCAAAAACACAGGAGGCAGATGATGTGTCAGAGTAAGGTAGCTGCGGTTCAGTCTCTTCTTCTTTTTGTTGTTGTTGGTTTGGTTAAAAAAAAAAAAAAGAGTTTAAAAGGGAACGCTCTTCAGATCCCGAGCCATGCAGATACGAGCTTCCTGCGCATTCCTCCCCGGGCTTTGATGCAGCCTCGGTGTCCTGGATTATGCATCAAAGGCAAAAAGAAAAGAAAAAAGAAAAACACACGTAGAGAGGAAACGCGTCTTTATGGGTCGATGCTAAAATCCAGGCTCGGGATTCGGAGATTTTCCCTTAAAAACGATACATAGCAAAAATCACTTTGGCTTTTAACATTTACAGCAATATCCCTGAGATTCCAGAGTCACCTCAACAAACTGTCATTATTCGCAACGGTAGATTTTTGCTCTACAATTTCAAAGGCATTAAGAGCAGTGGTTCTTCAAACGCTGGCACTTGGGTGACTTCGGGGTCGATTTTATTGTCATTTTATTTACATTGTCATGTATTGCATTATGCAACTTTTTGTGTGAAAAAAAAAAAAGTTATTTGTCCGTATTTGACCTTATAGTGACCCAGTGGCTGTATGAGTGTGGTCTCTAGGACACTCCAGGATCAATTGTTTGGTTTTCTAGTAAGAGGCTCCAGCAGCGAAAACCTCCCAGACAATGGATCCTGGAGCGTCCTAGAGAACACAGTGATTGAAAGTAAAGGCTCATACAGTCACTGGGTCACTACAAAGTCAGATGTGCACAAATGTTTTTTTTTCCTCTTTTTTTTTTTACAAAAACAGTTTTGACCCATTTTAGACATTTCATTCCAATTATGCCGGATTTTGGATTTTCTAACCCTTAATCAGTTCAGTTCTGGCCAAATGTATTCTATGCGGTTGTGCGTGGCATTGGGAATTTGAGAACCACTTGCGTTAGAAATCCGGGAGACAATTTCACGATTGAATACTGGCAGTAGCGATGCAACCTTGTAATATGATTTGATTGGCAACGTCGCACAACAAAACCGAAACTATCCAATAACAGTTTGTCGAGTTGACTCTCAGCCAAATGATGAATACAGCAGTGAAAACATTAGAGTGTACAGTAAAGGCGGCCGTAAGCCAGTGTTAACTGACAGTGAGGCTGGCATTTTCATGAGTAAAACGTCTCTCCGTAAATCCATTGTGAACAACAGTCCTTAAAAATAGTGTAAAAACATTTTGAAAACGATATCTTGTGTCTTCACTCCACAACAACAAAAAATAGACCATGAATATGAGGAAAAACAACAACAAAAAACATCCACAATAACTACACATGAAAATGTATTAAAAAAGTAAAGGTGAAAAAAGGGAAAACAATGCTTCGGACTGGTGTCGTCTGGTAAAGGCTGTGCGCTCGGACACAGACGCTCCGAGCGGGAGAGAGAAGAGGGGGGGGGGTCCTGCGCCTTCAAACTACACCGGTGTGACCTGCGGAGGAGGGGAGGCGGGGGCTTTGGAGGGAGGGGGCGGGGCAGGTGAGGGATCTCCAAAACGAGCGGAGGAAAACAAAGAAAAAACACTTGTCTAAAGAGGACCTACGATGTCCTGGCAAACTACTTCTACGAACACTAAAGTACATCAGCGTCTGGCCGAGGCACTCCTGAATCACCACATTACCCTGTTTAGACCCAGGCCACGCGGACCCGAGCGGAGCACACCGGGGGACAGCTGCAGCCGCGTGTGCAAAACCACTGCATTCTGTCTGCATTTCACTGTTACTACATCCGCGCGACGTGGTGCGATATATCCCCGAGGACGCGTCAAGACGGTCCCAATTCATAATCATCTTCAAAAATTGATTTCTTAAAAAAAGCCTCAATTTCATGCGGCTTTGTCTTTTTAACATGTGCGTTTCTGTCACAGAGAATGTAAAGCAAGTCGAAGGTACGTCGCCTCAAGTCTGTCAGCCTGGACTGAAGATTAAGCCTGTCCAGCTACACATGGTTTAAACTGGGTCATTAGTCGATTTTTTTCTTACATCCCTTAGCTTTAAAAAGTTTAAATATCTGAATGGACTGTGCAATATACTGCTTTATGGTCAGCCAATCAAAAAGCATCATCATTTTGTATTTATATTTTTACCTCAACAATGACGTAGACCGTCTGTGGCCCTACTACGCTAGAATCCTGGCACCAAAGGCAGCGGCGGAAGGTCGAAACTCTCTGCCCTATGCATATATATTCATATAGATTTGTATGTGCACGAGGAGTCTGCGCGTTTAGCAGCATTTCCAATAAGATCTGGCCACATGTTCCAAGTCTGTCCAGCAGAGGCTCCCCCCTTTTATGCAGATTGATTCATTTCTCATCCTGATCCTTAGTGGTCAAGCTGAGCTTCCAGCCCATCTATGGGCGTTGGAAAAGATTTTGCATAACACTTTTGTCAAAAATAATAAAACTAACAGCAAGCCTAGCTATCCTCCTTTCCCTTGTAGTAAAGGGCTGGCTCAGTTTTAAATACAGTAATAAGCGTAGTTAATGTAGCACGAATAGATCAACAGTGTAGTCACTTCCAACTTTCTAAGCCATTTGTATACTTCATGCAGATAGTTTAAATGAACTATGTAGCTCACAGATTTTTTTTTGTAAAACTGAGCCATCCCCTTTAGTCATACAACCAATCTATGATTGTAAAAAATACCCGTATGCTCCTAGTTTTTTTTTTTTTTTTCTTTCTATTGAAGATCCCACAGATCCAGCTGTCACTTAAACTGATGGAATGTTCAATGGATAAATCTGCCTCTTTTGTCGGGCGGACAGTGCGGCCACATTAGACACTGCTTTGTAACAAATCACTCCAACAGTAGTTCCGTGATTGAGGTACAGGAGCATCCGCAGGTTTCAGACTGGGCAACTCTTCGATTAAGAAAAAGAAAACCAAAACAGAAACTTCCTGAGGTAGTCTCACAACACTTGTCACACGTGTCTATCCGCCCGACGGGATAAAATAATCTATATAATCTTTTTTAAGTCTAGCTCTAACTATGGCAACACACTGACATGTTCAGCGAACCAGGTGATGTAAACTCCAAAGAGCAATGCATCTATGAGCATCTCTTTTGTACAGAAGCATGTGCACAGTGTAAATCAGCATACATTCAGCTCTGTCGTGTAATAAATATATAAAGAAACAAGTTACAAAAAACAAACTCTAGCTGCTTGTCACATTCACAAAGAGGGGAGACCAGGCCCTCATTTGTTCGGTCTGTCGTGGGATGGGGGCGGGGCAGGGCGGGATGGGGCGGGGGGCTGGGGGAGGATGGGTTTAGTTTCCTGGGGCAGTGGTCACGCCTGGCGACTGGGCGCTCTTGTAGTTGTTCAGGGTGGATTTGCAGGAGTGCAATACTGCTTTGAACAACAGGGGGAGCTGTTCCAACGGGACATTCACCAACTTGCCTGAAAATCAACACAAAACTCACTGTTAGAATGAGGTTTTCCTTGGACCAGAAGCGTTTCTCAAAGTATCAAAGTGTCCCTACTTTGAAGGTGTTTTGACTGGAAATTTGCATACGACAGAAGGTTAAGCCTTGGCAATGGCAGCTACTCGAATGGAACTTCACAATAAAAATTGAAAACTGTGTAACACTGATTGAAGTCCAACATAACAATTCAAGGTCAGCGTATTCCATGAATCTACCAGTGCCTTTTGTTAAGCAGTCTGACTCCGATCAATAAAAATTATTACAAAGCCTCAATCATATTCTAGTCAACAATAAAACAATAGAGAGCACAGGTGTTTGAATTTGCAGTCACACAGAAATCTCAGCTAAACTCTGATTTAATCAAACAATGGTGCAGCATTTAAGGCAAGATTATCCAGTTGGTTAAATGTATTGAACTAATAATAGACTCTACAAGGCAACATACTGTCTACAAAACATAATAGTCACATATGGAAGATTTGAGTTGCTAATCCTCAAAGAAAGGTGAGGATTTGTAACGGGAGCAGTGTTTGAAGCAAATCGTCTTGAAACAAAACATGACAAAGGAAGACTGGATCACGATTCCTGAAGCAGTGAGGGAATATCTGAAGTCCGAAGCTTCTCCTCCACCTCCTCCTCTGCCCAGAATGATTCATCAACATAACCCTGAGTAGTACTGTGACTTACCGGCGATGCAGCGGATCTCGGGCAGACACATCATGATTTCAGGGAAGCGTTTCGGCTGGTGCGGGTACTTGTACTCGGTGTAGTCCTGGCACACGTACCAGTAACGCTTGTTCAACTGCTCCAGCTGGGACACGTTGGACAACCCGCGTATATCTGCAGTGGGGGAAAAAAGACAGACATTTTAGAAATAGATGTTTTTTTGATTAGCAGAAACATGCAGGTTTTAGTCGAAAGGTCTTGGTTCAGATGGTGTCGAGAGAAGCTCATCTAGCAGGAAATCAAATCAAACCAAAAAACTTGGGAGGGTTCATGCTGATAAACCATGTCCCCACAACAAAAATCTCACCCACGTAAAATATCCATTACATTTTTATAGTTTTCAAAAGGGAAGAAAAGTGCAGTGGTAACCCACACAACACACAATGTTAACACACCATTTACAGTTAAACTTAGGCTATTTGTCTAGTTTTTTGTTTTTAATGACATGGTATGCATTTTGTTGTCATTTCAAGTGTATGGAATTTTGTTTCATGCTAAATAAGTGTAAAGACGTAGCACTGAAGAAGCTCCCAGGATGAATTGTGAAACGTTGGCTTCTCTTTTAAATGTAAGCCCAGTTGTTCGGTTTTAATTTAGTTGAAAGTTGGATATTTTTGGAAAAGTACAAGGCAGGGGTATGTCAGTGTTGTACATCATATATGGTCTAAATGGGTGTGCTGCTAGGAGGTATTAAAGGAATTCTTTAAGGTATTTGATCTGTACCGTATTCTCCGTACTATAAGTTGCACTTTTTTCATAGTTTGGCTGGGAGTGCATATTATACTCCGGAGCGACCAATATGTGATTTTTTCTTTTCTTTTTTATATTCACGCCTCCGTGCCCAGGTAGTTGCCAAGGCGATTGTTCAGAAGTGACACCGAGGATGAAGATTTCAATGGATTTAGTGATTTGGAGTGAGATCGAGAGTTTGGCATGTTCTGTTTTTTTTTCCTGTTGTTTTTTTTCTCCATTAGGCAATTTTTGGTTGGTGCGTCTTGTACTCCAGAGCGACTAATAGCCCGTAAAATACAGTAGCAATATTACTCATAATCATCTTGAGGGCCAGAGGTTCTATGATGGAGGGCTGGTTATGGCCCCAGGGCCTGACGTTGCCTACCCCTGATATGTGGGAAGAAGAGGTGAACAGTACTATTGTGGTCCATCCTTCCTTATTTTCTTGAATACAGTAACATTTGGTTGGGTAATGAAAAAACTCAATCCAAATTTTGCCCTTAAAACTTCTATAATACTAATGTTTTAGTAAAAAATGACAAGTATTCAGTAGTAATACTCAAAATGACCTTAAATGTGTACAATTGTAATACTTTACTGAAAATCTGAAAAGTAGCTACTTTTTGTCAGTCTGAAACCTTGTGGGAAAGTTTGCACGCGGTTTTCTTACCCTGATTGAGAAAATTGATGGCTTTCATGCAGGCGTACTCCTCATTACTGATCTTCAGCTGGTGGAACTTGCGGTAGAGATAGATCAGGCGCTCCATTACCTCCATGCCGTCTTCGCTGAAGCTAAAAGGAGTTCACAGCAGTTAATATACGGCATGTAGACATCTTATGGACAAATAAATCACTGCTTTAAATATTAAAAACCAAGTCAGGTTAATCCTCCACAGTATCGCATAGGAAATCTGCGAGAAGGCAAGTCTTAAAATCCCCAAAGTTGCTCTGCTTCACTGACCAAGGCAGAAGTTAGGGAGGCCATCTGTCAAAAGTGCTAAGCAAACATCTTTATGATCACACAGCTTTTGAAATGGACGTCCCAGAGGTGAGTAACTTTTAAGACACAGAACTTTATACTTAACTAATATTATTTAATTTTCATATCATTTTGAAGTATCAATAACGAAAAAATAAAAAAAGCTAATCCTATACCGCAAGGACATTTTCTATCTTGGCATTTGAAACTTATTACAGCTTGTTTTCTTTATACCATATGTTTTAGAATTATGTCTTTTATGGTTTGCTGAAGGCTCAATAAATCTTAAATTGTTAGTTATTGTTGTCAAAGCTCATTCTTAAAAGGTTCTTTATGGAACTTTTAATGCAAAGATAATACAAAAATTACTGCGCATTTCACCTTGTAGTGACCCAGTGGCTGTGGTTTACTTTACTTTCAATCAGTGGCCTCTATGACACTCTAGGGGCAATATCTTTTAGCGTTTCTGGTAGGATTTCTGGATGGAACGCATGCGTAACCGTGGAGATGGTTCCATCAGTAGAGAAAACCTACCAGAAACCCTTAAAACAAATCAATCCTGGAGCGTTATAGAGGCCAATGGGATGGAAAGTAAATGCACCATGCCATGCTTTGCACCTATACAGCCGCTGGGAAACTAAAAGGTCGAATATGCACACTAAAGCAGGCTAGAGGTCGACTGATTGGATTTTTATTGGCTGATGCCGATATGCACAGCCGATATTTTTGGCCAATTTTTCCAAGTGTCTGGTCTATACAGTAATCCTGTAAAAACAAATACTTGGCCATTCCAGCAGGGGCCAATTTTAATTGATTACTTTAGGTGATTCAATCATAATTTCTGTCCCAGCTTTGATTAGTTGCCGTTAGCATTAGCATGCTGCCGTTAGCCGCCGCACAATTACGCAGGTTAAAACTAACTCCGCAATTGAATTCTCCAGGTTCTCAGCATGTCCATATTGACTGAGGTTTAGTGAAACGTGTATCCAATTTTCATCGCAATATTTCTCTGTTCCCCTGAGGCCCAGGAAGTTGTTGGTGGACGTTTCAAAGTCCCCGACTTAGCTCTTTCAAATCCAAAATTCAGGAGGTCTACATAACGTCCGGTCCCAGAGATATCGGCTTTTATCGGCGCTAATAGATCGGTCAATAACCGATATTATAAAATCCCTAAATATCGCCTTGATGATATGTTGGTCGACCTCTAATGCAGACGTGGGGCAAACTGTGGTCCATGGGCCAGATCTGGCCAGACAAGCAATTTTGTCCAGCCCTTAACTCTCTTTCCATAATTCATCATCATCATTTTTATCGGCATTTCCCAGGCCGAATTGGGTAGCAGTGTTATCAGAGGCACCTTTACCATCCCGTGCCAAAGGGGCTCTATATTTCTCAGTTTCACTTTTTAATTGCATTTGTTTATTTAAGTCAACAGTGACATTGAAATATGTACAACAAACCATCGTTTTAAGTTTGAATGAAGAGGATCAGAGAGAAGAGCAAATTTAAGTTATCGTTTATTATCTTACTCAATTCAAGTTACTCGTGTGGCCCCTTGTAAAAACTAATTGCCCACCCCTACACTAATGTATATTTTTTCCACATAAAAAGTTCCATAAAGCACATTTAACTTAAATAGCACTTTTCTAGCATCACATATCTTCACAGGGAGGACTTTATATTTCAGAACTTCCAGGGAGCACTTCTGTCACAGCAAAGGAAACAGCAGCAGCACCCAGCCTGTTAAGAGATCTTGATCACAAATGTCTATCAAATTTTTATTTGTAACCAAGTAACCAAAATACAAATCCTTTGACTTGCCAGTACATATTCTAAATAAGAGTGAGTAGAACTTAGTATTTATTTATACACACACCCCTGAAGAATATACTGAAACACACATTTTATCCCACTACTAGAAAATAAGATATACAGACTTAAATATGGAAAACTGGAAATTTCACATTGGAAGTGGCATTTTCACCAAATAGATTTCTAATCTTGCTTGAGAAAATACTCTAATTTGAGTAAATATTTCGGCTGCCCGTCCCACCACTCTTAATTCCCCTTCATCAACTCTCTAATCGTTATGCTCAACAGTATCAACAAACTTTGCCACTGTAAATCAGGACACGCACTCCTACTGTGCTCTTAAAACAACAGCACTGTATATTAGTCTAACATGTGTCCGAGGGGCAGATAATTTCGGCGTGATTTAGGTCTCGAATATGCTCGTCTGTCCAAGCGCCGGATGGAGCTAGCCCCTGCACTGTCCTGTGGAGTCCTCCCTGTTCACGGACCACTTCCTTGGCCCAAATCCAATCATAATACTTAAGCTAAACTTTAAAGTTCACTACCAGGCCTTTGCGAGAGAAGAGGAGGATATGTTGGCTGAGTTCCCGTGGATAAATTTAGAGTTTATTCTAATGTTTAATCCAATGTTCCCAGTATTCAGGAAAAGATCAGTGAGCAAGATTTTTTATTTTTTTTGGTCTGGCCTTTAATTTACCAGGTTGAATAGAGCTGAACTACACAGCAGTAACAACATTTAGGATTAGAAAATTAAGAAGCCAAATCAAGCAGCTAAAAGGCCGACATGTTCTGCTAGCCACCAAACGATACGTGCAAAATGAATGAGTCCATTTGGCTGCACTCAAACATGTGTCTATTTATAGGAATACCTTTTGCCATTTCTTGGTATTTCCATGACAAAAAAAGGATAAACTGTACTTATTTACTGTTACACAAGTTAGCAAGCGAGGGCAATGTTATATTATTTTTCGTTTGTTAATTGACATTTATGTAACCTGAAAAGTCCTCATGACAATCAGAATCTCTTATATAGTCTTGGCGTCGGAGTGGATTCTAAAGACAATGTTTTCATATCGGGCATTCAAATCCGGTCCGTGGGCCATAGTTTGAGGACCCCTGGCCGGCAGGGTCCAGAAATCGAACCTGGGACCTCCCTGTTGTTGTGAGGTGAAAACCACCTCAGCTCTATTCCACCTTTATTCCACTGTCGTGCAATGCTCGAAGGACAAAGGGATCCCCGCAGCACAACGCCAAATTATTATTTTTTTTAAAATCAACACTGCTGTATATCTCTCTCTTCATTAAAGCAAAACTAGGCAAAGCTTATTTCTTTCTTTCCCATAATTTTTCAGGTTTAGGGCCAGTTGGCTCTTATAACAGATTCACCTGAAAAAAGCCTCATCTTCACAAGCAAATTTCCACCAAATTTTCCAGGTTTGCCGTTTGCTGATCCAGACTCAGGATCGATTGCCCAGGATGTTCTGTGTGAAAATGTTCTATGTATCCATTATATTGGGTAAAAATCGCAGATATTTTTGAACCTATTAAAGAATTTAATTTTTTTTTAAATTGCAATGTATTCTTTCCTCATTTAGTTCTGTAATCTAGAATTGTTTAATTTGACAATTCTATATATATTCTCTTGAACCAACTTTTTTATTTTAATTGTGTCGTCAGTTATGCGTCTCTCACCCCTGCAGCTCCTCGTCCGACGGAGTGTATTTGGCAGTGACGTCGGCCAGGTCTCCAAAGATCTGAGCGCTGTAGATGGTGAGGCAGGACAGAAGGATCAGCTCCTGCCAGGTGGAGCTCAGCAGGCAGGTGTAGTCCTCGATGGACAGCTCGCAGAAGAACGGCAGCTTCTTGATCCACGAGATCTGACGGAACAGAAGCTCATCGGCCAAACGGCACAGCAGGGCAAACAGCTCCACCTGGGTCACCTTATACCTGCAACGACAGCGCCGTGACTGCAGGTGAGGAAGATGCCAAACAATTTTGTGCACGTAAAATGCTCGTGAGTATACACGAGAGAAACCTAAAAAGAACCTAAAACGTAAAGATACTTAAACAACCGCTGCTTGCCATCAGAAAGACTTTTGCAGATTTTATTTGATCTTTAATTAACCAGGTGGTGTCGATTGTGAATAGGTCTGTCATGATCACTGAATCTATTGAGACATGAAAATATAGCGATAAAAACAATTTGGCCAAGAGACAGCAATAAACTTAAACGGAAGGCCTAAGTGTGAAGAAAAAACACAGAGGAACATATATTACCACATTGTATATACCATTATGGAGCAGATGACAATTTCACAATATAATCTGTCAAACTGGTGATACTTCAAGACCCCAAAATCCTTTTAGGTGGTACTCTGGCTGAATAGTATGAGAACCACTGCTCTATTGCAATATTTCCCAACCAGGGGTACAGGGAGCACTAAATAGGGGGTACTTGGAATGACAGATTATAAAAAACAGAAAAGGTGAATGATGTTTTTAGTAAAAGGTTTGAATTTGAGAGCGTAACAAATACAGAATGTGAGTTTAGTTGATACCTTTGTTTTTTTGTTTTGTTTTTTTTTAATAAAAAGACAGTGTGATCTTAAAACTATCAATTTTACGGCAAAAATATATATTTTCCTTACAAAAATATGTTACAACAGTATTAAATTTCAGCTTCCTTTTCAATCTGAAACAGTCCCCCGTGCCCCGGTTGGTAAACACTGCTCTAGTTTGTCCGAGGCTTAAAAATGCAGGAGTACTCAACCATGCATGCAACCACTCAGGCATGAATTAAACAAAACACAACTGCAGGCACATTTTCTATTCTACAGTGCTAATACACCTTGAACTTTTGCACATTTTCATGTTTACAACCATAAACAAAGATTTTATTTTTTATTTTGTACTGAAAGTTCACACACAAGTAACAGACAACTGTGGAGTGAAAGCAAAATGATACACGATTCTGTTATTTTACAAAAAAAGTGAAAAGTTGGGCATGCATAAGTATTCATACAGCATGAATTAATACTTTGTGGAACCCCCTTTTTCTGCAATAATAGCAGCAAGTCTTCTGGGGTATGACTCTACAAGGTTTGCACATCTAGAGACTGACATTTTAGCCCATTCCTCTTTACAAAACAACTCAATCTCTGTCAGATTAGAAGGAGAGCGTTTGTGAACAGCAGTTTTCAGGTCTTTCCACAGATTTTTAATAGGATTTAGGTCAGGACTTTGACTGGGCCATTCTAACACATTAGCTGGCCTCTATTTAATGGTTAGAGCAAGGTGTCTGCAGTCATTAGGCATGTTATAAAGGCAATTTGATGCACTCAGAAAGTGCTGTATGAATACTTATGCACGCCCCACTTTTCACTTTTCTATTTTTTGAAAAAAAAAAAAAGAATCATGTATCATTTTGCTTTCGCTTCACAGTTGTCTGTTACTTGTGTGTGAAATTTCAGTAAAAAAATTCAAAATGAAATATTTATGTTTATGGTTGTAAACATGACAAAATGTGTGTGATCTACACCTGATTTTTACTTTACAAAGGAAGAGGAAGCAAGTAAATTCAATTGTTAGTTGTAGTTCAGACTAGGGCTGAACGATATGAACAAAATATCATATCTCGATATTCATGCAAGATATCTCGATATCGATACGATATAACTATGGGTTCGGTGAAAACAGCATTTTCCAGAAAAAACAAAAACGTAATACGCAAGAGTGCAGTTTTATTGATGAGAATGTATATCGTTTATATCTTGCTTTTTTTATTTTAATATCTTGAATGTTCATACCTCGATATCGATACGATAACGATATATCATTCAGCCCTAGTTCAGACTCATGCTAACTTTCCAAACACATTTCTGATATCCCAGTTCTTAACAGGATGAGTTTATAGGCACATTTCACAAGTGACAGGGTCACCTTTCAGGGTCACTGTCACAGAAATGCTTGAAAACTAGACTGCGCATTCATGAAATTGATACAAATGCTTTATAAATAGTTGCAACGTATTTTTTCCCTCATTATCTAAGTCTATAATACACTGGAGGGGAAAAAAATACGTATAGTGCCTTAAACAGACTAAAAATAACAGAAAAAAGTTCAAATAAACTATATTGATGACGATATATTTTTTTCAGTTTAACCCTTGTGTGGTCCTTGGGTCATTTTGACCCGAAAGCCACTGGAGCCGCAGCCCATCCAAATGGCCCAAAAGCCACTGAAGGATTTTTGTAAAAAGCAGAAAAATATGAATGTGTGGCAATTTTCAGGCTCTTTTTTGAAGGGTAAATTTTTTGACATTAGGGTCTTTAAAGTGTGCAAAATTGAAGGATCACACGAGGGTTGAAGCAGCATTTATGTGTGAATTGATCTACTGACCCGTCCTCAATGAGCATGGGTGTGGCCAGGGGGCTGAGGTCCTCTGCTGCCACCAGCTGGACGACCAGGGAGTGTGACTGAGGGTACACGCCGTTGCGCGGCTGAGGGGCCAGCAGACCGGACTGAGCGGCGTAGCTGAACAGGTGGGGGATCAGCTGGTAGTGAGCGGGCATTGACGTGTTTATGTACTGGTCCCTGAGAGCCGCGGCATAGCCGTTCATCTCCGCCGAGCGACTGAAACGGAAGGAGAGCAAGAAAGAGAGAGAGGACGGGGGAGATCCAAAGGTTAACAGGACATGACAAAGGGATGCACAACTTAATTAGAACTGATTACATTAGCGGTTTATCAATAGATTCTAATAAAACACACCCAGCAATTATCTTGTGATTTCGATTCAATTGCGATGAACCTGGTTGCCCTAAAGTGATTTTTTTTTTCTTCTAAATATCACATAAAATACATCTGGGTTTCTACATACAGGTGACAGCAAGTCAAATGTAATGCTTTTTAATCCCTAAATACTATATTTTTAATGACACAAATGCAAAAAAAAAAAGGTTTCGGCATATTTCATTTTGTAAGCTTCGTAAACATTCAAAACAAACAGGGGAACTGTTGATATTTAAATCTAAAATTGGACAAAACGTACAAATCTGAGGAGAAGCTTGTGTCAGAGTTTGACAAATGTATGCAATAAAATCAGTTGAGCAATGACATTGTTGCAGGGGCTGTCTCTTAAGGTAAAATGATATTTCCCAGGAATGTAGATTTAATGCCAGTTTGAATGACTTTTAAGGCCATAATTTTGGCATTTTTCATTTAATGTCTTAATGCTTTTTAATGCCCTGCAGAAACCCTGTAAATTTCAACTGTAGTTAGGCTTCTAACAATGAGACATGAAGCGTAATAACTACACTCTAGTAGGTAATAGGTTGGACAATAGGGTTTCTACAGGTGGCAGCCAGTGAAATGTAATGCCATTTTAATGTCTAGACACAGAAACCCTGATTTATATTTGTCAATGTTAATAATTTGCCCTGTAAGATTACTTTACCTCTTTAACTATGGGAAAACAATTGCATGAATGTATGTGTATGGTTAAGTAAAACTATGTAGCCTTGCTACATTTTGTCATGCTATATCATTTCTGATAGGGATTTTTAGGTTTTCTGTAAGCCACATCACAAACTTGCAATCATTTCACCATTTCGTACTGAGTAACTCTAGCAGCAACCTTTCCATGGAAGAAATACTAAAGACTTGTTATTTTTTCTCAAACTATTTACGTACATTGGGCCGTAGACAAAACGGCATTCATTCTGAACCAGCCATGACATACCAGTGTACTCCACGACGCCCGGCATTCTGTTACTGCTGTTCATTTCTGTTTGAGATTTTATCCGATAAGACAAACCACCCGCCCCCAGATCTGAGCAGCAATCAGGCAGCGAGACGTCTCAGATAAGCCTTGTGTTTATATGCATTAGCTAAAATAAACGCCGCCATGCCAACGAGACAATATTCGGCCTTGATGAGTGCAGATAGACAAAAGAGCGCGTCTCCGTAGCAAAAGCAGGAGATAATGCAGCGAGATTGTTACATGTGCGCTATCGCCGCGAGGAGCTGCGCATTCAGGAGGTTTTTTGAATGCCTGATGAATGCTTTAACGAAGGACTCGCTCGGGTGGGAACGGGGGCAGGAGACTGTCATGGCCGACCCATTGTGTTACTAATGAGCAGAGTTAAAATTTTAAGATCTTTTGGTTCCTTTGTTGATCGCGGTTTAGATTTCCAGGGCAGTCTGTTCGTTTGCAAACATGGGCTGTGCGTGTTCGGAACATTTCTGAGCGAGTTTCGTGAATAAACTGGCAATTAATTGTGTTTAAGTTTTAGTTCACAGTTCACATTTTTTTAAAAGTCAATTTGAGAGAAGAATTTCATATCTTTCAGAAGATGTCTTAGCTACATGTTATTCAGCTCACTGGATATTCTCCACAATAATACCCTCTGGATACAGGCACTTTTGCGACCTGATGACGTAAATGAGAATATTAAAATGGTCGATTTCATTGAGTCACAATTAATGCAGCCATCTTTTTTGCATATGATACGACATTCAATCTCTTAACCCTCACCTGAACCAAGCACATTTTCTCCAGTTCGGCTTTAACCAAATCTAAAAGCTTATTGAAAAAAGCGGCAAAAACGAGGATTAAAAACGAGGGGAAAAAAGTCACAAAGCGTGACAAAAACGTGCCACAAAAGCGACAATAGCTTAATAAAAAGTGACAAAAACGTTAGTTTAATTCATTGTAAACATATATTCTTTTTTATAGGGCTGAATGATTAATTGAATGATTCATTGCATTTGCAATTTTATCGCGATATCACACAACGCGATTTCATAATCGCAGGGCATGCGATTTTGGAGCAGCGAGATATGGCAGCAAAGTCCGCTCCGCCGCGTGCTTTTGTTTACGTCTCAGTCTAGTTAAGGTGCGCGGTAGATTGTGGATGTACAGTGAAAATATCAGCGTTTATCCTGCAGCCACCGCGACTGACTATTTTCTTCTCCGTTAGCATTGCGTTAGCCGCAGCGCTAATCACGCCATTCTCTCGCTGCTACTACACGCTCTGATGATCACAGAAACTCCCTCGCCTCCGGATTCTTACGTCTCTGCCTCCACAGACATATATAGGTGAGCCTGTGCTGCTTGTAAAGAGTAAAGAGTCGTTTGTGGCTCAGTTTAGGAGGCTTATGTTTGGGAATGTTGTGGCTAAAGAACTCATTTCAAAATCATAATGACGTTTCATGACCATAAAGTATCCGCGGAGGCGATGTGCCTTTATTTACCTTTGCATCTACCGCATATGCTCCGTAGGTCGTACAGACACAAGATATAAACACTAAACTGCTGTATGAAAAGGGTTGGTAACTAGGATCCGAGGCAGGAGTCCGTGTCATGTCTTATTTTGCTGAGGAAATGTGCTGTTTAAGCTGAAATGTCACTAAATGGCTGCGAGTCAAACAGACGTGTCTGTGTTTGGCGCCTCATGTCCCGTCTCCTTGTGTCAGTGTTCTTTTCTTTCTTCATATTGTCCAAAGTTACATCCCAAAACCAAAATGCTGCTCCTAATAAGCCCAATTCCCATCTCGGCTCGCCCGTTGCATTATGGGTAATGGAATGTCGTTTGGCTACCAAACAATAATGATAGTTATCGTAAAGCAACGAAGAAAGCTCTGATTTGGACCGTTTTAACCGCTGGAAAGTTGATGATTTAAAGCGTTTTTGTCGTCGCCATGGAGCCTGTTACAATATTAGCTTAAAGTCTATTTTTACAACCAGAGCTGCGTACGGAGACAGACAGAAACGAAACTGCCATTCATACGAAGAGATGCTTCAAAAGTGAGGACTAGTCCGTGTTCATAAAGTTGGAATAACTATGGTGTACAACATAGCTAATCAGTCGCTAATTTGACAGACGGACATTTACCCACTATATTTAACATAAACACCGTTTTGGAACTTTTCCCTGTGATTACAAGACAAATTCAAATGATTTTAAAAGTGACGGTGTCTGTGTCGGGCTGATCCCAGGTCCTGTCGTTCGCCTGTCCGCGATGGTCCGCTTCTGCCTACGGAGCCGCCGCCCCGACTTTTCCCTCGCTTTTAAGATATTGACGACTTACATATTTGCAAGAAATGTCACTTGTGACTTATAGTCTGTAAACCAGTGTCCGTAACCTTATAGTTCACGGTTATGGCTCAATATACTTCAGTGTTCACGCTCCGCTACCTGAACTCACTCACACATTTCAGTGGCGGTGGTGGTTTGTTTGGTAGCCGAAATTAGGAGCCTGACTGACCCACGCATGCGCAGTCGAGATGGGCATTGGGCTTATTCCACTGTGTTTTGGCGTGTGCTCCATCTGGCCTCTCCGTATCCATCAATAACGCGCATCTGAAGTAACTACGAGTCGCAGCTCAGACCGGGATTTGATTGGCCGAAATAATAAATCATCAATAGTTTATTTTGTATTAATTGGGAGTTTGATTTCCTAAAACCTTTCCAACTAGTTAAAGCAGACGTTTGTTCTTACTTTTCCATGTTACTGACTGAGTTTTATCTTTTTTTTATATATCTATATAATTTATAGAATTTATTTCTGTTAAGTTCAGACAGTTTGTAAGTGCAGTCCACATGTTCACAAATTTTTAATAGGTCAGGCAACAATTTTGTTTGCTTTATTGTTGCAATTTTCACTGATTTATTGCTTGTGTTAGGTGAAAATCACATAATACTATGCAGGTAAAAGACAATTAAATTCATTTAAATACAATAAATATACACAAGTTATAATAGCATAGATTTTAAGACCAGGTGTTTTGTTAAAGCTCAAAGGACACATTAGACACAACTTTGGCTAAAACATAGTTAATACAATTATATTTTGCAAAACATTTTACCCAGCTTTCTTTAGATTGACATTTTTTGTGATGTTTTAAGTTTCACTTCCTTATCGCACACTGACAGGAAGTGTCAGATGAAAAACTGTTGCCGTGCCGACCATGTTAAGTCAATGGGAAACGAGTGAATCAAACGTTTCCTCAATCTATGTCACTTCCTGTCAGTAGCTTAAAAATTCTAATAAAAATAACTTTTCTGCCCAACTTTTTTTCATTTAATTTCTGCTTCACGGAAATAAAATGATAATTATTACTTACAACAGATGTCATCCATCCACATTAGTCATGTTTTCAAAAGCACTCAAACCTGTCATATGCACTTAACACATTAACTTGCCTCTCAATTGTAAAAATGCACAGACTACTCACTTGGATGACAGAGTAGAGGCAGGCGAAGGCTGGTTCCCCTCCGACGCTCCGTTACTGGGAGAGCTATGGTCACTGTCGCCGTTGTTACCCCAAGGCAGGTCCGGGGCCTCTTCCTTGAACTCCTGTCCGGACATGATCCGCTCGATCTCCTCCTCGGTGATCTAAACACACACACACACACACACACACACAAATGAGCAAAATCGCATGTCGGACTTTTTGTCCGAGTTGGACTTATCTCAGCTTGTGACCGCCACACAGATACAGACGGCATCTCCGGAATTGCCCATGTATGGTCATGTTTGAAGCAGTAAGAGGGGGAAAACAAAGAAGATACACATCTAAATTCTAAATAACTGCCTAAACAAATCCTAAATTATGAATATAGTTTTCTACTAAATGCACAAGTATTCATACAGCATGACATAATACTTTGTGGAACCCCCTTTTGCTGCAATAACAGCAGCAAGTCTTTTGGGGTACGACTCTACAAGGTTTGTACATCTAGAGACTGACATTTTATCCCATTCCTCTTTACAAAACAACTCAAGCTCTGTCAAATTAGAAGGAGAGTGTTTGTGAACAGCAGTTTTCAGGTCTTTCCACAGATTTAGGTCAGGACTTTGACTGGGCCATTCTAACACATTAATATGTTTGTTTTTAAACCATTCCATTGTAGATTTAGCTTCGGGTTTAGGATCATTGTCCTGCTGGAAGGTGAATCTTCGCCCCAGCCTCGATTCTCTTGCTGACTCCAGCAGGTTTTCCTCCAAAATGTCTCTGTATTTGGCTCCATCCATCTTCCCAACTATTCTTACAATCTTCCCAGTCCCCGCTGAGGAAAAGCAGCCCCATAGCATGATGCTCCCCCCACCATATTTGACACCGGGGATGGTGCACTCAGGACGATGAGCAGTGTTAGGTTTGTGCCATACATAACGTTTTGCATTTGGGTCAAAAAGTTAAATTTTTGTCTCATCTGACCAAAGCACCTTCTTCCACATGGTAGCTGTGTCCTCCATATGACTTCTAGCAAATTCTAGCAATCCATGAAGGCCAGATTTGTGTAGAGTACGACTTATAGTTGTCCCATGTACAGATTCCCCCAGCTCAGCGGCAGTACGTCCAGAGTTATCTTGGGGCACTTGGTTGCATTTCTTACCAGTGCTCTCCTTGTTCGGTCTGCTAGTTTAGGTGAACGCCCGTGTCTTGGTAAGTTCACAGTGGTGCTATACTCTTTCCATTTCCGAATGATGGATTGAACAGTTCTCCGTGAGATGTTCAAATCTTGCGGAATCTTTGTTTAACTTTACGCTGCTTTAAACTTCTCCACAGCTTTATCCCTGACCTCTCTGGTGAGCTCCTTGGCCTTCATGATGTTGCTTAGTGACCAATACACTCTGACCATAGCTCTGAGGCCCTCACAGAACAGCTGGAATTATACTGAGAGTAGATTACACACAGGTGGCCTCTATTTAATGGTTAGGGCAAGGTGTGAACTTTCTGCAGTCATTAGGAATGTTATAAAGGAAATTTAATGCACTTTGAAAATGCTGTATGAATACTTATGCACGCCCCGCTTTTCCATTTTTAAAAAAAATAACAGAATCATGTATCATTTTGCTTTCAATTCACAGTTGTCTGTTACTTGTGTGTGAACTTTCTGTAAAAAATTCAAAACAACATCTTTATGTTTAGGGTTGTAAACATGACAAAATGTGCAAAAGTTCAAGGTGTATTAGTACTTTCGCAAGGCACTGTATTTAGTCTGCCTCTTCCGCATTTATATCGCAAGCCCGCACTCTGGTAAACGGCACACAGAGGAATACACATTGTTTTTAAAGATTGCATGGTCTAGAAACCTTCACTGAACCAAACTCTTCCGTGCGTCGAAAGCATGTATTGAAACACTAACTGTTGGAAAACAGTCCCCTACTCTTCCCTTCCTATCCCCTAAAAAACAACCAGAGAAGACAAAAACGCAAAACAAAAATTCAAAACAAAGCCAGTACCGCGGAGAGTGTGGACCAAAGATACATTTGTGGTTAGTGAAATGCTGGCTTCTTAAATTTTTCGTAAAATTTGGTTATATAGCTCCTGTGTAGGGGCCTTCTCTGAAACAGCTGACTGGACATGGATGGAGTGATGGAAAAGTATACTGCAGTCATGTTGAGAAGCCACTGCCTCATAAAAGGTAAAAAAATTAAAATATTTCACCAGTGATGGTGCTAGAATTATCTATTTTTTAATTCAATTAACGATATTAATGATAAAACACGCAAGACTTATTGAATTTTGCGTTTCAGTTACTTTTTCCTGTTACCAATACCATTTTGAGCACTTTTTCCCCATTCAAAAGATGTTCATACACTTCTGCCCTGCATCAAGATATCAAACAGCTATCGGAGCAAGGACATGCCCACACAATGCACCAACTCTGAGACAAAAGGTACAAAAAATAAAGCAAGCACACAGATATGCGTTGATTGCTTGCTTGCTTGCAGAAAAAGCTGAGAGGCACAATGACAATTTTCAAATCCTAACACAATGAAACGGCAGACAAAAGCCATTTAAAAAGGCATTAGCTTCCCAGAAAATATATGTCTTGGTTCGCATCTCTGACTAAGTTCACGCCACTTTCATTGCTATCTATTCATTCACTGCATTAAGCAGGGAATGAAAAGCATTTTTGCTCCATATCAGATCAGCCTCATTATCGGGTCCATTTACTGAAGGGCACTTAGCCTGGTGTCGAACATTTTTCCAACCATTTGTGCGTGTGGACTGCACTGTAAGACAAGATGGCAGCTTTGCATGTATTGCGTTTCTGTAAGTGTAAAGTGATGCGGCAAATGCCAGGGCTAATGTCTCTTGAATCAATAGCCCGTTTTACTTTTGCCATATTTACGATCACCCGCAGTAAAACACAAAACCATTATGTTGTTATCTCTTCCACAAATTGCAGTGTTTGTAGGGTCTTATTGGGCGTTTATAAAACCAAAGTCAGTTACAAACACCAGGATCAAGGATTATAAAATGAACATTTACCTGAACGGGCCCGATGCTTTTGTTTCTCCCTCCCGGCATGCCATCCTCCCTGATGGCTAAATAATACAAGATACATTTTAGAGAACATTTCATGTGACTACTAGATTTTGGTCAACCTTGTGGCTAAAAAATTGGAAGCAATTTTACAAAATAAAATAAATCATCCAATGTTGGTTGCTTGTATAACAGAAGGTGTAAAACTATTTGTAGAATTAGAGACAACATACTGAGATGAGAGCATAAGCGTCATAAATTATGGAAGTATCACTCACTTCTCCACATAGCCACTAGAGGGCTACAGAGCTCCATAAAATCCACAGTATTTGGGGGAGCAAACTCCGTCTCAAAGTATGTAACATCAGCAGCTCAAAGACAGCGAGAATTGTCTCAACTATTTCTCCACTAGAGGGCATCATTTGACTTTAGTAACGTCACCCTCATGGAGGAGGCATTAGCTTCATTAACATAAATGTTTCCCAACCAGGGGTGCTGCCCACTGTTACTGCACCCTGGGAGTATTCAAGCATTTAGCAGAGTGTACTTCACATTAATACTGATAATAATCTCAATATTATTATTTATTTATAGCTTGAAAATATTATACATTTTCTATGTTTTAATAAATATAGAACATACAATAATTACCAATGTACTACTAAGCAGACAATTTGGTTTAGTCTACCCTACTTAAAATAAACATTAATAAATCAAGAGTTATGGTTTTAGGTGCTCCATATGTTTTCTTTTGGTGAATAGCTCCAGGTCCTGTACCTTTGCGGTTCATCCCCATCTGCAGGCACTTGAGCAGGCGGCAGTACTGGCAGCGGTTGCGTTGCTTGCGGGACATCTCGCAGTTCTTGTCCCGGCTGCAGCGGTACACGCGCTTGTTGCAGATGCTGCGCTTGAAGAAGCCCTTGCAGCCCTCACAGGAGATGATGCCATAGTGCAGGCCGGTGGCGCGGTCTCCACAGATGAGGCAAGTACGCAGGTCAACTGGATCATCTGCCAACGAGAGAGACGAAGAAACGTTTAGACTTACTCGAACCAGCCTAGGCCAACAGTGTGACTAAAACACTAGCGTTGCGGGCTATGGGGCAAAAAAAAAAGAGAATAAATAAACTAAGGCAAGCTTATTTACACTTTGCTGTCCCTGTAGAGAAATGTGTCCACTGCATTTCAATGCCACTCGGGTTTTAATCCATCGCGCATGTTTTAGGTCGATTCTCCCAGGGACCTTCTTGTTGTAAGATAAGGCTGCTGGCTAGCCAACTCAGACACCCACCAAAAAAAGAAGGCTTAACAAAAACAGTCTTGAGTGTTGCAATAACTAAGATTAGACTGGAACATTTGTGTTAATTATGCATGTCCGATTATCCTACTTGAACCCTAAAAGCAACAATTTCTTGACAAAAAATTTGAATGGCTAATGCAACGTAAAGGGTCTTTGCGTATCCAGAAAAGCTGCCAATACAGAACCAATGCATTATCATCATGTCCTCAAGTGCCGTCACCTTAGCTTCATGGGGTATAACGTTAATTGACCGATTAATCGTGAAAATAATCTATAAATTAATCGATTGACATAATTGCCATTAGTTGCAGCCCTATACGCTGCTAATCACTTTCTGAAGTGTTGCACAGGCGTTCTAAAAACATAAAAATGGTGGGTTGAATGAAAAAAAAAACCTTGCTGAAGGCATGATTTTAATTGAGATCATGGGGGCGGTTAAGGCTTAAGCACTAGCCGCTGCAGCTAATCCATGAGAGTCTTAAGCTCCAACTCCCCATTTTGAGAAAGTGGAGGTGTAACATAGAGCAGAGTGAACAGAGACAAGTATGGGGTATGTTTTATTCAGAGGAGCTTGATTAGGAGCCAGCCGGGTGAAATCATTCCTCTAAAGTGTCTTCTTTCAAACATATCCCTGAACTGACTGAGGACTATCACTCTCTGAGCTGAACGGTCTATCTACAAGCACTTTTTTTTTTCTATCCCGTATTTATACATTCAGATAGACTTCATCATGGGCTTTTTATATGATCAGGTGCCTTTTTACATTTGAGCGAAGATGGAAACGTGACTCAAACCCAACTCGACAATCCGAGGGTTACCAGCTTCTCTTCTCTGGCAGCCATCCCATTCCTCTCATTACACTTTCCAAAACTCTTGGGTTTCATTCTGGCTCTGCGTCTGCCGAGCTCAGCCCTCTTCAGTCATTAACCTTCGCCTTATTTCCTGAACTTTCTGCTGATCGCTCCGAACTGTGAAAAGTTGCACAAGACAGGAACAAGTGGGCCTGCTTAATTCGGACCACATGTACCTCGCGTTTAGAGGTGGGTGTGCGTGTGTGTGTGTGTGTGTGTGTGTGTGTGTGTGTGTGTGTGTGTGTGTGCGCGTGTGGGTGGGGGGGGTCTGATTGGACATGGTTGGATTTAGGAGGACGCAAAAACAGTAGCTGGAATGATGGATTGTTTGAACTACAAAAAAAGAAAAAGAATGCTACTCTTTGGTAGTTGATCAAAGCGCCCTGAACACCATCTTTAGACCCAAGACTTGTTCAGCTTCTACTTCGCCGATCATGGAGGTGCTCTCGAACAGTTCAGACAGTGATCTGGGAAAGCTGTTCAGATCTCTCCTAATCCCTCTCTACCTCCGGGACACAAAACCCACTGAATCAAACCGGCCTCACACTTTAAGTCGATGCGCATATTCTTTGCTGTCCTCCACCGTTAAGCTCTAGCGCTCTGTAAGAAGCTCTCCTCCTCTCTCAGCAACTCCCTCCCTCGCTTTCGCTTCCTCTCTGCCCGCCCCCCCCCCCCCTACTACTTCACTTTAGCCCCATTTAGACAGGGCCAAAAATTAACCGTTCAACGACCCAAAATGAAGCCGAACTGACCCCAGACCCCTTCAGCCCTGGGGCCCTTAAAGTTGAGCTAAACCTGCTCCATCAGCCACAGCAATTTCCATTTGTTTTCCTCATTTGCCTCGACGCATCACGACACTGTTACAACCGCATGCTCTTGCCAGGTGCCCTGTCAAAATCCAGCTCTTCTCTCATGGCCCCTACACTCCCTCGCTCTTTTGTCCCCCCACTATCTTCCTCTCTCACAACCCCCAGTCTCCAGCCCTCACCCCCTCCTGAGGCCAGCACTCTCTATGGTGACGAAGAAAAGGCCCTTTTTTATGCCTAAAGCCGGGCCGGCTCCAGTGAGAGGAATTTGGCCGGGGGCAGGGTGGTATCAAACATGTCCGGAGCGGGGAGAGGAACAGAGAGTGGGAGGGGAAGCGCCGATACAAGATGGAGATGCGCCCTGACTGACGGGTGCTTCCTGGAACTGACCACTCACTCAACGTCAGCTCACTCATTCATGACTAGGCCAACTCCAATCATGGATCTGAAATGGGAAGACAAAAGAGTTTTCCCAGCAGAGATTGAGGATCTAAGTATGTTTATCAGCTGCATTGTTTCAGTGTTTAATTGCTGGATTTATTTTTTTTGGTCATCTGTCCTTCTGGGAACCCCTGAAGGTTTTGAATTAAAGGGAACACACCATGCAGAATCTACATTTTTGTACTCATTAAAGTGTTCGCATTGCCTTGTGTAGTAAATGCGTAGTATAAATAAACATGCGTTGCCTTTTTATAAAGTCATCAAAAACACACCTAGGGTAGTCAACATTTGGGCAGAGAAGACTTGAATATGAACAGCTGAACAAAGACATTTTTCACAACTTGATCATAGAGGTTAGCAGCTTTTGTACAAAAGCATACAGGGACAGGGGCTGCCCATGTACAAATTTCCATTTTTTTGCTTTTACTTAGTATTCCAAACATTGTATTTAACTTACTGACTTGCACTGACTCCAAAGGACATCCTGCACACTGTGAATAATATTATGTTATTATGTTACTGGCAAGAAATTTTCACTACAGTAAGTAACAATATGCACGCTGATTTGGCACTATTTAACCAAAGGGTTAAATACAATGGACAAAGCTCCTGGATTTATGAAGACATGTCACCACCACAGCAGCCATCTACAGCCTTTGTCACTTTGCTGCTGCAACTTAAATCTTTAAACTTCCTGTTACTAAGCAACACCAGCTCCTTCCTGAGCCCCTTATTCTTCAATCCAATGAGCTCTACGTGAGAGGTGCACATAAAAGGATCCTGGAGGTCTGAGAGATGGACCAAAGAGTTGCGACCAATGCTGCTGCCAGATGATGCAACGCAACGAAATGTTCGCTTGAAAAGTGCGCATTCGAAAACATTTATTACTGCAAAGTTTCACAATGTTGGTCAAGATTATCCCAAGACATTTGAAGTGGGGTTTTGCATATGAAGAACTAAGAATGTTCATGGACTGGGAAAAGAAAAGCTGCATGTTTACGACGCCAAATATTTAAATTGAAAGAAATGTAAAATAAAAATTAGAAAAAACACATGTTTTGGCTTTTTGTGTAAAGAACTGTTTAAAAAAAATATATAAAGATTTGCCATAATTTCACTAAATTGGACACAATATTGCTTGTCCACATTCAGCATCTACACTCTGACCACAAAGCACTGCAATATACTGTATGCAAAGAATAAGCTTTTTGAGTGAGGAAAACTTAAAATGGCTTTAATTTGAAAGGCTCTCATTCAGTTTAGAAAAAAAAAAAAATGGTTTTCCAAATATATTAAGAAAAAATATGCCAGGAATGAACGCAATAAATGGCCAAGTTTGACCATTACATGCCAGTTTGCAGCACCACATTCTTCAGATTACTGCATCTGAAGAATTACAAGAAGGTTTCAAAGCTGCTGCTTTATACTAGAGCCGAAAGATTGAATTGCAATCCAATCGAATATATAATGATTGCCACTACCAATATTAGGGCTGAACGATTTTGAGAAATAATCTAATTGCGATTTTTTTTCTTCAATATTGCAATTGCGATTAAATATGCGATTATTGTTGCAAGGTCCTCTTCTCATGTATTTTTCACCTAACACAAGCAATAAATCAGCCTGTTTCATAATAAACTATATTTGAAGTGAAAGTTGCAACAAAATTGTTGCTTGACCTATTCAAAATGTGTGTGGACTGCACTTCTTAAACTGTCTGAACTTAACAGTACAGTCTATAAATAAATGCTAAATTATATAGATATAAAAAAAAATAACTCACTGATCCAGTCAGTAACATCACCCAGACTAAAGTGCAGGAAAGTAAGAACAAACGTCGGCTTTAACTAGTTGGAAAAGTTTTAGGAAATCAAACTCCCAATTAATACAAAATAAGCTATTTAATTTATTAAATAGTACTTTATTATTTCGGCCAATCAAATCCCAGTCTGAGCTGCAACTCGTAGTTGCGTCAGATGCGCGTTATTGAAGGACACGGAGAGGCCAGGTGGAGCACACGCCAAATCACAGTGGAATTATGAGCAGCATTTTGGTTTTGGGATGTAACTTTGGACAATATGAAGAAAGAAAAGAACACTGACACAAGGAGACGACATGAGGTGCCAAACACAGACACGTAATCTTTGACTCGCAGCCATTTAGTGACATTTCAGCTTAAACAGCACATTTCCTCAGCAAAATAAGACATGACACGGACTCCTAGTTACCAACCCTTTTCATACTGCAGTTTAGTGTTTATATCTAGCGTCTGTACGACCTACGGAGCGGATATGCGGTAGACGCAAAGGTAAAAAGGCACATGGCACTTCGCCTCCGCGGATACTTAATGGTCATGAAACGTCATTATGCTTTTGAGATAAGTTCTTTATCCACAACATTCCCAAACATAAGCCCCCTAAACTGAGCCACAAACGACTCTTTACTTTTTACAATCAGCACAGACTCACCTATATATGTCTGTGGAGGCAGAGGCGTAGACTCCGGAGGTGAGGGAGTTTCTGTGTCATCAGAGCGTGTAGTAGCGGCGACGGAATGGCGTGATTAGCGCTGCGGCTAACGCAATGCTAACGGAGAAAAGCAATATTCCTTCGCGGTGGCTGCATGATAAACGCTGATATTTTCACTGTACATCCACAATCTACCGCGCACCTTAACTAGACTGAGACGTAAACAAAAGCACGCGACGGAGCGGACTTTGCTGCCATATCTCGCTGCTCCATTTACTTCCCAAATCGCGTGCCCTGCGATTACGAAATCGCGTGGTGTAATATCGCGATAAAATTGCAAATGCAATTAATCGTTCAGCCCTAACCAATATGCAAATATCTGTGTGTCTTATGCTTATACTGTAGTTAAGACCTCTACAAACATGTTGTAAAATACTAGTAAGTAATTATAAATACATCTTGTAGTTTGTTGCAAATTGCAATTTTAATGCAGTTGAAAAACAACGCCATAGAATGGGTCTGCGGTTGTTGTATAGGGTCTGAAATCATTAATGTTACAAAGGAATTATATATTTTTTCCCCCTCATTTTGTCCCACAAATGTTCAAACTTCTAATTTTAAAGGTTGTATTTTGTTGTTCAGGCCTTTACAACTATACACCTCAGCCATGGTATTTTTGAACATTGACTTATACATAACGTAATTGTTGAGAAAATACCCATAGGTTTATAGATGTTATAAAATGCATTTATGTAACGTGGCAGCAGAGGTGCTTCCTCCTCTTGTGAGCGCTGGTAACCAAATAAAACTATGGGCCTGATTTACTAATCCAGGAGCTAAATTGCAAGTGCTATTTACTATGATCATAGCATTTTGCACTTCATTTAACATGAAAAACGTTGCATATTAATAGCAGCGCAAATCTAATATGTAGATAAGTTAGAGCTGTAGCCTTTTATTAATTGTGACGTTTCCAGTGTAGATTCTTTACGAATACAAAATATGTTTAACTTTTTTCTACTACATAAGAGAAAGAGGAAAGAGCTGGAGCTACTGCACTTTAAGCATTTGCCCCAGAGTGCAGAGGTGAACGAAGGGCCAGGGGAGTGTGCGGCAGCGCCCGGCCTGTCCGCAGGTTAAACCCAACATCTGATTATTGTAAGACTCTTGTGTAATGCGTCACACTGCCCCTCTGCTCTGCCCCACAGTGAGAGGACCGTAAATCTCCCTTTGTGGTGGGACGCCAATTATGGGACAGCAAAGAAGAAGCTGCAGCAACATAACAAAAGAGAAGTCAAAAAAATAAAATAATCGACGAGTAAAGGACATAGTTTACTGTATGACGTCGGATTGCTTTGTTATGCGTTGACTTAAACCGGCTTTTAACATGGCAGGAAGCAGTCTTTTTTATTTTTATGGGTTAAGTCAGTTAAAAATCAAGATGGTGAAATGTGAAAATCATGGTGCGTTGGCTCTCTCTAGTGGTATAGAGGAGCTTTTTGAATTTACCCTGCAAAGTAAAAGAATATGCTCACTTGCAGGTACTCTTTTTCAATATTGCGATTAGATTTGCATAACATGTTTTAACACCAATATTCAGATCACACTGCACAACATTATGACATTAGAATTACATCTTGAACGTCTTAACAGAATGACTGTAATATTATACTAAACTATTTCAGTTTCAGTGAATTCAAACAAATGTAAAAAAAGACAACCCAATACAAACAAACTGTAAAAGCATCTTTTATAGTACGTTATAAACCCAGAGGAGACGAGGCACGCCCTGTCAGAATGTGCTTAATCTAACACGTCCTCGTCAAGAGGAAAAAACATTTTACAGAAGTTAAGAATTTTGACGATTGCAGAGATGCTCGCACTCGCCGGCCGCCTCGCAAGAGCGCTCCTGTAATTGCCCCCCCATCCTTGACTGACTTTGACCAGATGGTGTAGATTCCAGCGCATCACAATAGACCCCAGTTTGGTCAAATGTAAATGCACGGGCAGTTTGAGAGGGGGGGGGGGGTAACCCGACGCTGTGGCCTGCTGTCGGCGTTTAACCCAGTCACCCGGTACTGATCATTAAAAGCCTGGTTGTTTTAACAATAAAACAAGCCTCGGTACGATAATCTTTAATATTCAAATAAACTGGATTAGGGCAGGGACATGCGGCTGTTATTGGTGGCTACCGGATAAGCCTCTCCAAGCGTCTCCTACGGCTGGGGGGGGGGGACGCAGGGTTCATGTACTGAAGGTAATTAAAGCGAAGGCAGGGGGTGAGCGCAGCCAAAGCCCCCTCTCTCTTCCCCTCTCGCAAGCAGATAATGAAGGTGAATGGAGGACTTCTAAAGCCCATGGAGAGATTAACATTTAAATGGTGCGAGGTTGAAGCCTGTACTGTACTGGGGACAAAGGGGCGACACACGGTGAGCCCCCGCAGAGGACTGGGACTGTTTTAGCGATTAACTCCGCACGGCGCCGGGGTTAAAGGCTCCCGAGATACCCCGCTCTACAGCCGGGGACGAGAAGGGAATCTGATCAAAAAGCCAACCGCTTGGCCTTTGCGAAAGGAGATGGGATAAAATAGTGCGACTGTGTATTAATCCTTGAAAGAATACGTGCTACAAGTGACAATCATGACGCCGAATGCAAGGCTGACAAATCGAGTATCAGCGGTTTCAATTCTTCATTTAAAGTGTCATTTAAAGAACACTATCAAGCATCTTCGCAGCTTCAAGCAGCAGTGGGAATGACACGTCACAGTATAAAACAGTGAAAACAAACTTTCAATTTCATACAACAGCGCAGTGAGGAACACACTTTGAGAGCAGGGCAGTGACGGATTATGTGGAGTACAGTTTTGTGTCCCATATGTGACGCAATAAAAGCAGGGATACAGAATCGGAGCGCTTCAGCGACCAACGAGACCATTTTAAAGTGTGTCAGTGAACGCCAGGTTATGTTTTTTATGAGGGAACGATCCTGGCGGTTCAATGTTGTGATTCAAAGTGCGCAAAAAGGCTAAAGAATATTCAAGGCAAAATGTGAAAATGTGTGACATAATCGAGATTACTACAGGTGCTTGATGACACGGCTGTACGATACGATACTATATACTTTTATATTACTTTTATATTTTATATTATTAATCCCGAAGGAAATTCAGTTCATCAGCTTCACAAACAAGTCACACATAAAAACATTGGATTAAAAAGAAACTAGAAAAAAATTCAATAAATAGGACAGTGCAGAGAATAAATATAAAAGTACTGTAGAGCCATCATTCCCATTTAGCCCCTCCCACCCAAGGATTTTTTAGACGGTAAATGGAGCTCTACAGTCCCACAGATCTCCGAAGCTGCTAAATTTTATCAGAAAGTATCTGAAACTTAAATCAAAAAGCTATAAAGAATTTAACTGTATTGTCAAATATTACGTTAATTTATATCAAGAATAATTACACCATGGTCGATAGTTACCACAAACCTGATCACCCTCTATCGTGCCTTTAAACTCTGACATTTGAATGTTTAACCTCTTAAACAGGTTAAACATGTCTGCCTTGACAGACAGCATTTTCTCCAGTTCAGCTTTACCCAAATGTAAAAGCTTCGCGACTGTAGATTTTACAGCCTATAGGTCATTTGAACTTCTTTGTTGTCTTTCCCTCACATTTGTTGTCACTTTTTCGTCACTTTTCTTGTCACGTTTGAGACACTCTGTTTTTCATTTTGTTGTTTTATCACCTTTTCTTTGCGTTTGCGTCACATTTTTGTCTCGTTTTTAAAATCGTTGTTTTGATCCTTTTTCTTTCTCAAGAAGCTGTAAGATTTGGGTAAAGCCAAACTGGAGAAAATGTGGACAGTTCAGGTCGGGGGATAAGCGGTTAAAACAGTCTATGGGGAAAATGAACCGGATTTTTACTTCTGGGACTGGAGTGGATTTCAAGATGGATGGACTCATTTTGCAAAGGCCCAACACACAATGTTGGCAACTAAATCAAAATAAAAGCTATACAAGGGCCTGATTGTATTGCTAGAAACAGTACTTCAAAGTCATCAAGTCATTATGACTTGCTACAATTTTCTTGGGTCAAATTTGTACGAAGCACATAAAATGCTTTCAATGGAGTGCATCTGACCCACACGGAGGCCTTTGTTTTAACGGGGCACAAGTTGGGTTCAAGCAAAGTTCACCGCAAGTGAATGGTGCATTGCCCTGCGCTTCCCAATGGGAGTGTATATCCCTTTAGGGTCCCCCGCGCACACTTTAGCTCTGAATGTGGCTCAGTGAAGCACATCGGTTCAGCACAAACCGAGTTCAAGTCTCCGATAATAAATAGCTTTTCGAGCGTTTAGCTGCGGAATAAAGCCACGAGAAGCCTGGGTGAACCGCGCTGCAAAACGCTGCCCTTCTCAGTTTCCCCGCCGCACAAAAGCACACTCTTAGGTGAAAAACTCTCAGCCTTAATAATGCCGACGCAACCCAAGACCGGCCAACCACAGGAAGTCAAACAACAAATAACACGCACTCAAGATCAAATAAATACCCGCGTTCATCAACTGGCCATTTGCCCTTTCTCGGAGCAACGTTATGTGAAATGCCTGACTTCCTTAGAAGAAGTAGAAATAACAATCCTCAATAGGGCCTTATTTGCCAAATGTATCACCCTCTCTTTCAAGTGCATGGCCACCATATAATCTGGCCCCAGAAGTCACACCTCAGTCAAACACACTTGATCTCAGCCTGTCCCGGGACAGTCGTGCTCCTCCTCCCTTTATCTCTCCACCTGTGAATGCGATAGTTAAATATTCATGGCATTTATATCAGGATATGGCTCCGCAACAAACGAAGTAACGTCACGGCATCACAACGTCTCCGGGCCAAATGTCTGGGAGAGTTTGTCGGGGAAAAAAAAGGGGCAACTTCAAGGGTAGAAGCAAAGATGGCCCCTTTTGAAATCGGGAGAGGTATTTACGGCCGAGTATATGAAGGGCAAGACAAAGCAACGTTTGTATGATATAAGAGTCGCTGAAGCCCATCAAGCGAATGTCATCTCTAGTTTATTGCGGTGATCCTTTTTGGCCTAAGGTTCATGCGCATACCATGTGCTTAAGCAGAGTTTACATTTACAACATTGGTTTGGTTTTGTATTATTCAAAGATTTTGCAATGGACCAATGGAATTAATTTCATTCATGTTTCCCATAAACTAATTGAAATATACAACTATTAAAAGTTGACAGTCACAATTGAAGCTAATGCACGGTTTCAGGCCTGCAATGTCATTAAAAGGCATTAAATTGTGACATTGCTAAATAAGTTTTATTGTACAAGTTAATCAAAACGACCAGAATTCAGTTGCGGCTGAAACTGACCACATTTTACTTGCTCAAAAGTTGCCCATTTTGTCCGATTCTCTTTCCTCTGTTTGAGGAAATGTTTGCAAAGCTTAGGATCTGCGTTTGTAGCATTAAAATACAGTGTTTGGGCATTAAAAAGTATTAAATCTGACTTGCTACTGTCTGTATAAACCCTGTAATGAGCCAAGACTATACAATAATGACCTTAGTGCCATTCAAAATAATGGAAAATATGACAAAGTACTTTTACGACATTTTGTTTTTGAAAGTTTCCCTCAAATATTGGGATTGCAATGAATGATTTATAAACATGAATTACCACAGAGCTGATTAGCATCCAGCATTCTTTATAACCCTTAACTATTATCACTCTTTTGTGTGTCCAAGCAAAGAAATGAAAGGATTGTTTTTTGTCTTCGCAAACCAAAGCAGGTTTTGAGGTGACAAATAAATATTTAAAACAAAAGGGCATGAACACTCGAACACCAATCCACAACTGGTGCAACTTGACAAGCGTCATTCTTTGCAATCACAAAAAGGGGAGACTTTAAAGTTCAGATACAAAAATCCAGTTCCATTTACCGGTTCACTTTACAAGTGGACTTAACTCGGTGACGTCAACAGCATCAGCTACTGCATTGCGTATCTCATTACCAGGAAGTATGAGCCGCTAAATAAACAAAACACACATTCCGAGGAACTTTTCTGGTGCATTGTGGGAAATTTAGGAAGTGGTGACAAACTAAACCTACTCCCGTCAGTCCTTACCTAAAATCAATTGAATCGGACCTAAGAGGCATGAGTGTTAGACTTTCAACTTCAGTTTGATGAATTCACAGAAACGGGTACGAACTGGTTGACTCTCCTTTTGCAGTAAGTTTCGGGGTCAACATGAGTCACCGCCAAATAATGACAATGGACAAGAAATCCAAAAGCTTCTTGAACTCCACCCTCACGCTCCGTTAGGAAACCCCCGATGAAAAGTAGCCTACTGTTGGCCAAGTCATCCCGGCACATAGAGGCAGTGACCCCCACCACGCCATGACCACCACCCGCCCTAAGGCCCATTAAAGGCGGCATTGTTTCCCAGAGGTCAGCCTGGGTTTCATTCCAAACGTTTAACACAAACCAGGAAATGCAAGTGGGATGTTTTAAGCCCACTGTCAAAGGGCTGGGAGATGTATCAATTCTGCAAATATTTCAGCAGAAAGAAAGTCAGAAAAGGGTTTACAGCTGTTAAAAGACATGCAAGACTCGATACACATTAAACGGGTTAAAAACAAGTTGATTTGTGTAAAATTCAGTGTTATACCATTGGGGAAACCACAAAAAAATAAAAATAAAACACCAAACCGTTAGTCAATTAAAAGAGGGAGCTCTCACTGTAAGATCGCGATCAAATCAAAGCTGCAATTTAATCGTAGTTTACGGACAAATTATGATTGGCCATAATTCTTTAACTATTATTTAAACATTGCACTAATTACCAATTACACAACTACAATTACAGTAGTGTCCACAACAACCAACCACATAGCTTCTCTCCATGGAGCCTCATTATCAATAAAATCGTACAAAACCTTGTTGCACATGAGCAATAATATAATGTATCTATATATCTCATTTTACTTTCCTCAAAACCTATTTGACGTTAATTCAATTGAATCAAACTATTGTTGACTTTTGGTAAAACAGATCACATTGGACAACTCTATAACTATAACTATAAAGTAAATTAAGTCGTAAATGGCTGATAATTGCATATGATGGGTATGTCCGTCTCCCTGCTGTGAATGAGATGTATCGTGGCTAAATCTCACTATTGTCTAAGGCAGAGCCACACAAAGCCCATGTATAGTGTAAAGCAGCCCTTTGAGCAGCTGACAGGAACAAGGACTGCTGCTCAAGAGCCTTCTCCACAGGTTTTGTCTTGGGCTCGACTACAGAGCGGGGGATGCACAGATCTCTTGTAATTTTCCGCTGCTGCAGCTTGTGGCCCTCCCTCCTCTGTCTATTGGCTTATACGTAAGGTACCTGCAGAAGAGCCGGTGACCTGCAGACCAACAGAACGGACAAACGCAAACTGTACCTTTAAAATCATGATTAAAAATTAAGATAGAAAATAAGTTGATCATAAAAAAATTACAGTTTAATTTGAACTCACAATGAAATTGAAGATTGGATTCGGTGGGTCAAGAAAGGTCAAAGTTAAGTTTCAGATTTATTTTGGATCAAAATCTATAGGCAGCCTCTAAAGTCCAGACATGCATGCCATTATTGAGTTAAATATTAAAGCACGTTGTGATGACAATGTATTTACTTTAACATTTACACTGACCAAAATAAGGGT